>OY293828.1:48646593-51159093 GCA_958507055.1 Crioceris asparagi
TACACATCCCTACCATACCTGAAGGACATTACTCCAAAACGCACAAGAATAATATTACAGCCACACAAAAATGCTAAAATAGCACGTAGTGTATTCTATACCTTGTGGAGATTGCAACCTAAAATGTATTGGAGAAACCTCAAGAACACTCACAGGTAGGATAACTTCTTATAAAAGTGACTCTAGGCTATATCCGAAAAGATGTGTTCTAGCAAACCATGTTAATAAGCTTAAAAGTAACATGAATTATGATCAATTTAGTATTTTGTACAACGAACACAAACTATATAAAAGACGTTTTAACATATATATAAATCGTACTTTGTCAACATCCAAGTAAAATAACCTCACCAAAGTGTAAGATCAAATTAATTAACTTTGGAAATTGTAAACTTTTTGTATGTACTGACGTTTTTAGATTCCCTGAAGATGGAAGTGATTAAAGATTTCCGAAAGCTTGAAAAAACTTTATAGAGTTTTATTTTTATAACATTGCTGCATCCCCATTACACCCATTGGTTCCATTCTAAATCTATATAGCAAATATTAATTGATTATTTTTACTTATATACACTGTGTACCAGATTGGTGCTGCATGTATTGCTATCGCGGTTATTATAAGACCTACAAAATCGGTTAAATAGGCAATGTTTCTCAGGATCCTATTACCATTTCAGAACTGCTATTATATTTTCTCAATTGTTTTTGGTTTTTGAATAAATCGTGAAAAAACAAAATCCCCCGTATTTCCATTATTTGAGAACATAGGGTATTGTGGCTTAGACATTCTATGGGCACTTTTCTAAAGTCTAAATGAAACAAAAGCATACCTTTTCCGATTTTGATATAACTAGTATAACTTTGTTTTTTCTTATGGACGCCATATTTGATTTTTATTGCATTGAATAGCATTGTTAATTCCCTCTTCAAAAATGTGTCACAAGATGGTATTTCCATTTAACATAATTAATTTTGCTGCTTTGTTCAATTAGGTCTAGTAGGTGAGTCAATAATATGTATTAGAACTGTCAAAATACAGTTTGTTCAGTTTGAATTGTCTTCTGGGTTGTTTTCATTGAGGAGCGCGTTGCTGCGGGTTAACAGTGACCGACTTCGATCATCGAAGTTAAGCAGCGCAATACGATGGAAACGGCTTGGACGAGTGACCGTTGAAGCGGGCGCGCGTTCGAGTCAGTCGCATGGCATTCTACTCCCCTCGCAAGGCAACGGGAAACCAGTGAGAGTATATATTCCCTAGTACAACTCTCTGGAAGGGTGTGTCCTTAAGATTTATCTTGAGACACATCGGTGGTTCGGAATCCACGTTAAACTGTTGGTCCCCTTGACTGCTGTAACACCTTCAAGGCAGAGAAGCCGCCAACACTCGAATACGAGTACGGCACTCAAAGTAGAAGTTGTTTTCATTAGATTTTATTAATTTATTTTCATTTCGTTAATTATTAATTGTTTGTTTAATTTAATTTCCGTTAAATTGTTAATTATATCGTAATGAAAATATCGTGCTGCATTTAAATTGAGTCTAAACATTATTGGTTCAATTAATGGATTTTCTAAGAGTAAAAATTTCAATAATTTCATATTGAAATATAAATCCCGTTTTAGTTTTACTTATTATACCGCTTCAAACATTAAATCCAAATTTTGTTTGGACCCTTCTTTGTGTGTTGAGCTTTGGGTTTTCTGTAACCCAGTGATGGGGATTATGCTTGTTGAAAACTCTGCAATTGGTAAATTGAGTTTCGTCAGTCCATAATATGTTCATGGAAAAATTGGCATTTTCTCGCATATCTTGAAGGTACCAGACCAGCAAAATTAATTATATTTTTTTAATTATTTCGGCCATATTTTGGAAGCCAAAGCCATTGCTGCCCCATGACAGCCATTGGTTCCATTATAAATATATATATATATATATATATATATATATATATAATATAAATATAATGAATTTTTAATGATTGGGGTTGCAGTCAAAATGCCGATAAAATTAAAACTCTTTAATCAATGTCGAGCTTTCGGTACCGCTTGTTACCTTCATCGGGACAAACTAAAATAACGAACAAATTAATTATAACAAAAAATATTAATAATATGAATTACTTACAATCGTGAGATTAATGAAATTTACCAGCTACAAACATTTGTTATTATGCATTTAACTTTATGATTGAGTTTTTTTAATTTCATAATTAAAAATTCATCATTAATTAGACAGTCAAGAATTCACAATTCATTTTATATATATATAGTTATAAAATGGCTTCTGCAGTCTTGGATGTGGAAATACGAGTAACTCTTTTTTCTAGTCTAGCTTTCGAATCTTTATTGATTTTTCATCAGGATTACTTAAATTATACAAATTATGAAATTACAATGTAAACATGAAAAATATATGGTACTTACGAAGTTGAGATTTAATTAAACATTAAATATAGTTGCGTATGTGGGTTCGCAGATAAGTGAGATTAATTTAGTTATTAAATTAACTTTATTTACACTCGAAATAATATGAATTACAATTTAACTTTACTATATTCGCACTAGCTTAGTCGGTCTATTCTATTTAAAGAACACCATAACTCCTTCCGATGACCCCCTCTCATTTCTCCCTACGGCTAATATGAATTTACACAGTTTCTTCTTTCTTTACACCCGTGGTATTAGCAGAGCTTAACAGTACAATTAATGACATTAAAAACAAATCCTCATCTGGGGCTGATGGGCTTACTCTGAAAATAGTCTCGAACCTGCCGGAATGCACATTGAAATATTTTATTACTTTAATTAACAAATCATTCCAAAATGGACTTTTTCCAACCTGTCTTAAGACGGCAATAACTATTCCTTTGGATAAAGGAGCAGATAAAGATCAAGCTTCGAACTATCGCCCAATTGCACTCCTTCCCACATTATCAAAGATCATCGAAAGATTGGTTAAAAAAAGGCTTCTATCTTTTCTGTTTAAATATAATATACTCTCTGCCCATCAATTTGGATTTCTAAGTAACAGATGCACAAATGATGCCATGTTGACCCTCTTTAATAATGTATATTCAAACCTTGTCAATCATCACTTTATAGCAACAATTTTTTGTGATTTCTCTAAGGCTTTTGACTGCGTAGATCATAATATATTAACTAATAAATTGAAGTACTACGGTTTCAGAGGAGTGTCTCTCGAATGGTTTAAATCGTATCTCAACAGCAGGAGTCAGATCGAGAGGGTTGATACGTCGATGTCTTCTTGCAAGCCAATTGAATATGGAGTGCCTCAAGGTTCAGTACTGGGTCCTATTTTGTTTCTGATTTTTATCAACGACATTGCTAATCTGGACATTTGCGGTGAAATCTGCCTCTTTGCGGATGATACTAGTTTCACGTGGAGCAACCCGGATATTACGACACTTCATAGGACTGTATCTAGAGACTTAGTCACGATTAAATCTTGGTGCGATTCAAATCTCCTATGCCTCAACGTTTCTAAAACAAAAGTTTTGTCATATGAAAGTACATTGCAATCTTTTGTGCTTAATAACACCACTACTGAGGCCGTTGAAAATGTGAAATTCTTGGGGCTTATTGTAGACAACCGTTTAAAATGCGACTCGCACATCGATGCTTTATCAAAAAGGTTAAGCTCTGCCTGCTTTGCGCTGAGATCAGTTTCCAAGGAGATCAACTTGTCTACTTCTAGAACAGTATATTATGCCATTTTTGAATCGCACCTGCGATACCCCCTTCCATTCTAGGGTACGTGTTGTGCGACTCAATTTGAACGTATTTTTAAACTGCAGAAGAGAGCTGTTCGGTATTCACTGAGGCTTTGCAGTAGGACTCACTGCCGGGATTACTTTAAAAAATTTAAAATATTAACTCTTCCGTCCCTATTCATATTTGAATCTGTATGCTTAATCCGCAAGCACGTATCTTCTATTCCAGAGAGGCCATCTCACAACTATCCGCTTAGAAATACGGAGCATGATCTTTATCTGCCAACCCCTTGCTCAGAGTTGGTTAAAAGCTCTATACTGTACAATGCAAAAAAAAATGCACAATCATCTACCATTTAAAATCAAGTCGATAAGATCTTTACCTGAATTTCGAAAGGTTTTGAAATCATACTTACTGGAGAGAGCCTTATATGCAGTAAGCGACAATTTTGTTAAAAATTGTTAATACTTAATATTAAGCTTCTTACACCCACTGGTTTAGTGAATATTATTAGATGTTTGATATCCTAATGGTCTTTTGTAATGTAAAATCATCTGTCACACGAAATTAAATCTATAACGGCTTTTCCCAGATTTTGCCAAACTTTCCATTAAATTACCTACTACCTAGATAATGCCTTTTATGCAGTTAACGACTTTTTCACTAAGGCACGTTTCTGCTCAGCTCACGCACTGGTTTATTGTTGGTACATAATTTGTTTTTGTTTTTTGTGATTTAGTTAATGTTTACCTTCTGAATGAATTTACAGCTATATAATAACTTACTTTCTAACCGAATATACAGCTGTAGGTTACATTTTTATACTTATTATCATATATTTTTACATCTTTATATTTTTATATTTTTGTTTTATATTATATAAATTTATTCAATTTCAATTTAAATTTTAGTTTTGACTTTGTTTTGTTTGTGTATTGTTTGATTTCGATTTTGATATTTTTATTTTGCTTTGTCTACAAAATTTATGTTTTTTCGACAATAAGGCATTTCTCTCTCTCTATCTCTCTCTCTCTCTATTATTCACACTATCTTTTACATTCTGTCTCTCATGCCCCGACAATTCTCCCATATATATATATATATATATATATATATATATATATATATATATATATATATATATATATATATATATATATTGATTTTGTATTCTTGACTGGATTTATAATAAATAAAAAGATGTTCTTGGGGATGCAGTCATATATTCAATAAAATTCTTTGACTGAAGCCGAGCTTTCGAGAATGTTTATTCTCTTCTTCAGGGCAAACTACAAATCGTTACAAAATTATTTCAACAACAAATTAATAGTATTATAAAAATACTTACAATCGTGAATTTATAATAAATTAACCAAAAACAGGAAAGATTTCATATTCATCAATTACAAATGTCATTATTTATATTTGTCATGGTAACACAATAAGTAAAAAAGTATCTAGATTTTGTTGATACAAATGAATATTACTGAATGATCTTTATATGTTTGTGGCTATTTGAACAAGGAGCACAATTAAATTAAAATTATTATTAAGGCAGATACAGGTTCAGTTTATGTTCTGAGAAAAATTATTTCAAACGTGGTTTCTTAGAAATGGTGAATATTAAGAAACATAATAACACTATGAATAAACGCTCAGATATAAAGGGACTTAGTTCCATTTATTCTTATATTCTAAAATTATATAATGATAATTATAATAATTTTTCTCCAGATGTATCTCAAAATTAATATATATATAAATATTTATGTATAGTTAGGTATGTAATATGTACCTATACTTGACATGTAATATTTATTTTTTGTTTATATATGTATTTATGTATGTATGTGTATATATGTATATTGGTTATAAATTGATTAATGTGTATGGGATATATGTACTTATATATAGACGAAGGACTGGTCTTAACTGATTTTATAGTAATTAACTTTAGAATCTTAGTTTTCAATAAACAATAGAAATATTTAGATCAACTTATTAGTGAGAGAAATTTAGTTGATCAAAGATAATTATTCTCTTAAAATTCATTATATGTTTATTTGAGATTAAATGTATAATCTATTTATGAAAGATTTTCATAACATTTAATGTTTTCGAAAATATGCATGCTGATTAGTGAGAGATATCAGCTTGTTTTCTGGAAAAGTGAATGATTTTCAAAATGTTTCATTCTTATGTCGTATTGTGAGAGAATATGATTTTATATATTATTTTGAATATTTATGAATATTTGAAAGAACATTAAAAAGTGTTTTAGGATTTCAAAACATCTATTTCACCCAAAAATTTAGAGGTTGATTAGTGAGAGAAATCGGCCTTTTTTGAGTGAATAAGTATCAGTGCACTTTCAGAATAATCATGTTTATATGTTTCGTATTGTGAGAGAATATGATTACACTTATATAGAAGTTTTAAATAATATTATGTATCTTTTTCTTTTAACTGTCAGTTCAAGCCTAGATTAAACGTAATTTAGTCTATGTATGGGTATATATATATATATATAAGTATTTATGCAATATTCTTAAATTACATTTTTTTTTTTTAAACTGAACCTGTATCTGCCTTAATAATAATTTTAATTTAATTGTGCTCCTTGTTCAAATAGCCACAAACATATAAAGATCATTCAGTAATATTCATTTGTATCAACAAAATCTAGATACTTTTTTACTTATTGTGTTACCATGACAAATATAAATAATGACATTTGTAATTGATGAATATGAAATCTTTCCTGTTTTTGGTTAATTTATTATAAATTCACGATTGTAAGTATTTTTATAATACTATTAATTTGTTGTTGAAATAATTTTGTAACGATTTGTAGTTTGCCCTGAAGAAGAGAATAAACATTCTCGAAAGCTCGGCTTCAGTCAAAGAATTTTATTGAATATATGACTGCATCCCCAAGAACATCTTTTTATTTATATATATATATATATATATATATATATATATATATATATATATATATATATATATATATATATGAATGAGAGGATGTCTTTGCTGACCAGTTAGGAAACCAAATGATGATATTGGGGATAGCAGCAATAACGAGAATGTGTACTCTTTCAAATATTTATTCCGAGCTTTCGGGTATATTTGTACCCATCTTCTAGGAAACTACAATAACAATACATCAAAATATATCCGAATATAATTACAAAGGACATCTCTATGACAAAAACTCATATACAAAACTTACCACTTAGTGAGATTGATCTCGTACAAGGTGGCAAGGCAATGATGATATAATAAAACTACAATATGTCCACAAATATAAAATATGGTTATAAACATAGACTGACATATTAAAATATTACAAAATACAATAGGATGTTAATGGATATAAGACTAATGTGACTTAATTATTGGCAAGAAACAAACCGCTATTATATCGATAGGAAATCAATTGTCTATCAACTATCATAGTCGTCAACTTAGACAATATTGACATTTCACAACTGTTATAAGTCAACCCACATAAAACAGACAAACAAATCAGAGAAGTTATGATTGATGAGACCTTATTAATATATATGTTGTTTAAGTCTTACTTTTATAGTTATACACGTATAAATGTATTATTCAACAGATTCTTAAATATGTACAAATGAAATTCATATAATATTAGGAATCAGTGATTATCATTGATATTCCCATTTTTTTCCATATTCAATAAATATGAGAAAATTTCAGATTACATCCTGAAAGATG
Organism: Crioceris asparagi; assembly: GCA_958507055.1. NCBI lineage: Eukaryota > Metazoa > Arthropoda > Insecta > Coleoptera > Chrysomelidae > Crioceris > Crioceris asparagi. Next base: position 48,654,073 of record OY293828.1, read on the forward strand.
TGCTTTGGCTGAGCATGTAAATAAAAAAGATCATAGAATAGATTTTAATCGAATCAGAATATTAGACATTGAAAGAAATGAAAACAAAAGATTATTTTTGGAAATGTCACACATTTATATGACAGAGAATACCATGAATAGAAAGGCAGATATAGGTCACTTAAGTGAAATTTTCATGTCTCCCAAGTTAGTCCTCGCAGAACTAATTTCATTAATCTTTCAAAAGTGGCAGGGGCATTACATAATCCAAACGGCATGACATTGAATTGATACAGGCCGTTTCCAGCTGTAAAGGCCGTTTTCACTTTATTTTCTTTGTTTATCTCTACCTGCCAATATCCACTTTTCAGGTTAAGAGTTGAGAACCACCTGGATCCGGCTAAGGTGTTAAAGGTACCGTCAATTCGGGGTAATTGGTAGCTATCCTTCGTATCATCATTTAACCTCCTGTAATCCACACAGAACCTCGTCGAACCATCCTTCTTCGTCACCAGCACAACTGGTGATGACCAAGGACTGCTGGATTCTTCTATGACGCCATCCTTCAGAATTTCTTGAAACATGGTGTTAACTTGCTGTTGTTTTACGAAAGCAAGTCTTCGTGGAGGTTGGCGAATAGGTACAGCATGTCCCGTGTTGATCCGATGTTCGACTAAATTCGTTCGCCCTGTAATTTTTCCTTGTACGAAAACATCAGCTTCTTGGTTTACAAACTCGACGGCCTTTTTCTTTTCCTGTTCGCTAAGATGTTTCCAGGTCTTCTTGAAACTCTCCATTAGCTCTTGGGACAAATGTACATCTTTTGAAACGGGTTACTCTTGCTCACATCTTGTTACACGGGAGACTGGCGAACATGTACCGATTACTTCCCCTTTCTTCAATGTCATTCTGTTTACAGATAGATTGGCTACTCTCACTGTAATAATGTCGTTGGAATTAACTAAGCACCTAGCCAAGAAGGTCCCGTTCTCTTTGTTTTCGTTTGGTTCAAAAACCATAGTGTTAACTCCTTCCAGCTGTTTTTCTAGGTGCGCCTTCAGGATCTTCTCACTATTCCCAGGTATTCGTGTATGTTCGGTGACTATTATTTTAACAGGACAGTTCTTGTTCGAAGATGCTGAAAAAAAAATTTCCTCGGTGCCCACTCTCAACATTCTGTTTTTAAAGTCCACTGTGATGAAATTGAAGGTTTCCAAAACGTTTAAGCCTACTATAAATTCATCCACTATGTCCGCCACGATTGCATTCATCATTACTTAAAACTTGCCAATTTCCAAAGTCGTGGTGGTCTCTCCAAAATGATTTATCAAATCTCCTTTTGCAGTTTCCAGTATTGGCTTGATGTTGTGCTGCACGATAGAGTCTTTGGAAACCATGTCGGGGCGTACCACTGATCTTGTTGCCCCCGTGTCGATGGTCAGATCACATTTCTGGCCGTTGATAATACCTTGGACAACGAGGCTCTCACAGTTCTTCTTAATGGAGTGCAAATGTAACTTGGGGGCTTGATAATCAGTGGTCGCCAGCGTTCGCCCCCTTGCACTGGCGAGGTAGAGTTTTCCTGAAGTCGGGTATTCTCTCTCTGAACATTTTGTTCTTCAGATCTGGGTCGTCGCCTGCAATTTCTACTTATATGTCCCTCTCAGTTGCAATTGTAACACTTAATCGGTTTTCTATATCCGGACTCCTTGCCTCCTCGAGAGCAGAAATTCTGGAACATCGCCTCCAGCTTTTTAAAGAAATCTGCATTGTCTTGCGGTTCCTCCGACACCCTGACTTCTCTTAATTTGCTGCGGCGATTCATCGAAGCATTTTTGGCAGCTTCGTATTCCAGTGCCTGGACAACTGTTTCGGCTAAGGTGTTATGCCTACTCTGCTCTTCAGCTGGCTCTAATACACTTGGCTAAGATATCTGTTGCCATATCTTAGTTCCAAGGCGCCCGCAACAGCCGAATAATCTGTTTGTTTGGCTTCAGGAATGTTTTGAAGTATTTCAAGCGCCTTTTCTCGCAAAGCCAATACCAACGCCGTTGCTTTCTGCTGCTGATCCTATCTATTTGCATTAGCTGCAGCCTCAAATTGACGTTTGTACATGGCCCAAGATGTTTCGCCGTCAAACGTTGGTGGTTTAAGTTTTTCGTTGGCTGTAGTGATCCTCGACATGTCCAATTTGCTGCTTTCGTCTTGGTTAGTATCCCGTATTTTCTTCATCTCTTTCTCTAGTATTCGGTACTTTTCCTCAAACTCTTCTCGAACTATCCCAACGTCTTCTCGTACTGTTCCAATTTCTTCTCGAACTGTCTCAATTTCTTCTCGTACTTCTTGTTTGACGGTCTCGATTTCTTGATGAACATTTCGGAACAATCGTGCAATCTGCTTGAAAGCTCTCTGTCTGCATTTTTTTATAGATGTTCACGCCTTTTGCAAAGTAAACGTGTTCTCATTTTAAAGATTTTTTGTTGTTTAGAGAAGGGTATTAAAAATTGGTCCACTAAAAAAACAATATTACACATGCCCTTTCCCTTTAAGCTGGATATTGGTAAAAATAATCATAAGTTTCCGAATTATAGTTTATGTAGAATTGGTCAAAACAAAATCACTAATCTAGAACCTAAAAAAGAAAAACAGTACAGACAGTTACAGCAGTAGATAACTCAACATTAAAACATCAATTTTGTAAAAATTCCTCCACTGTATAATATACTTCTTTCAACAGATATTTCTTGAGTGACTTTTTAAAGCACTGCATTGATTGAGAAGTTTTAATGCTTGGTGGTAACTTATTAAAAAGTATTTGGCCCATTACAGCGGGTGATTTAAACAATGTATTTCCCTTTGAGAATGGAACATAGAGATCATTCCGATGACGAGTATTAAAATTGTATACATGACCATACGTTTTAAGCACATTTAAGTTACAATATATGAAAACACAAACTTCAGAAACTTATAAATAAGCATGGCAATGTTAAAAGTTCTAATTTTTGTGAAATATTTCTACAACCAGTGCTACCACAGACGCCAGCTATGCAACGATTTTTTTTTGTGATATAAACACATCTTGAAAGTAAGTGGACATTCCCCACAAACATATACTGTATCTCAAACGCGAATCAGCGTGTGCATTTTATAGCATGATCAATTGCCTTTCAGTTAGAAATAATCTAAGTAGATAATTTACTGAGTTCATCTTCATAATCACCGTCTCACAGAGCTTCTTCCAGTCAAGACTCTCATCTATGTATAAGCCTTTCCTTTCATTACTTACCCTCTGTTTCTCCTCAGCCTTCCGTGCCTCCTTCCTTTTACCTGCCCACCAGATATTGTGGCCATATTTCTGACCAAGACTCTCGGATATCTAACAAATAAAACATCAAGATCGGTTTTAGAACAGACAACAACATACATAATATCTTGGTCAAGAATAAGGACCCTGTTCCTTCCATCGATAAGTACGGAGTTTATAAACTTATTTGTCCAAATTGTTCTTCCATTTACATCGGACAATCAGGTAGAAAGCTCGAAACTAGAATCATAGAACACTACAGAGACATTGCTAATAATTTAATATCAATCTTAATCATCATTGCCATAAAGGTAAAAAACTGAACATCCTAGAAGCAGTACAGATCAAGAAGGCTGTGTCAGATCACAATGTAAATTGTCTATATAACAAAATCGATCTATCTATTTATTTATATTGATACACAATTACATGGAACATAACCTCAAATGATTTACTCTTGTTTTCGTTTTTCAGATTTAATTGTTGACAGACGGTGCTAGTTATTTTTAATTTTGTAATGAGTAGATATACGAAGAGAGTTCTGGAGCGGAAGTCACAGTAAACATGCTATATTTTCCAAAGGGGTCCCGAATAATGGTGTGTGGGCTTGCTGGAAATTTTTCCAACGGGGTTTCAAATGTTGGATTCCTACTTTTCATGAGCGCTAGCGGAGAGGGGATAAGTTACTGCATTTAGATTCCTACTTTTCATGACCGCCATTAGGGATTAATAATTTAATTATTTTATTGCTGAGGAAAAAAAGTTCACCATTGCGCGGGATCGAACCCACAACCACACACACCAACACGCTGACAAGCTAGACGTTTTCCAAGCCTGCCATCTCGCCATGTGAATGTGAGAAAGCAATGTATATATTTTGGACGACGGCGCGTGCGCACTTACATCAGATAAGCCGCAAGCTCATAAATTGAAATGTTGTCGATGTGTTAACATCGATGTCTGCACCGCTTCGACCTAAGAAAGGACGATAAGCCGTTTGGGTCTGCGCGCTCGGACAACCCTTCTCGTTTCAAGCAAACGACTCCCAAAATCGTCTTCTGCCGAAAATTTGATGGCCATTCAGTTTTTGATTCGTTTAAATCGGCCAAGATTTGATTTTCGTATAGAATATACGAGTTATATTGCAAATTATGCTTATTCGACACAACAGCATCATTAAAAGTGCTTAAAAAAGAAATTAGGATTGAAAGAAAATGTGTTATGTTTAATATTGTATTTATTATATATTTATAAAATTTGCTTTATACCTGTGTAAATGTGAGAAATCAAAGAATGTATGTTGGATGACGGCGCGTGCCCACTTACATCAGATAAGCCGCGAGCTGATAAATTGAAATGTTGTCGATGTGTTAACATCGATGTCGACACCGCTTCGACGTGAGCAAGGGCGATAAGCCGTTTGGGTCTGCGCGCTCGGACAACCCTCATCGTTTCAAGCAAACAACTCCCAAAATCGTCTTCTCCCGAAAATTTGATGGCGATTCAGTTTTTGATTCGTTTAAATCGGCCAAGATTTGATTTTCGTATAGAATATACGAGTTAAATTGCAAATTATGCTTATTCGATACAACAGCATCATTAAAAGTGCTTAAATAAGAAATCAGGAGTGAAAGAAAATGTGTTATTGTATCTATCAAAAATGATTTTCTGAATAAAACAACATTTTACTTAAAATTTGCTTTATTTAATAAATGATTTTATCAAACAAAATTTTTAAAGTAGAGTACGGAGTGATTCTTCTTGATGGCATCTCATTGCGTTGACGGAAACATGTAGGATTTTTGAAAACCTTCTCATTGCAATCTTTTTCACTGAATTGGGTGGTAGGATTGATAGTCATATCATGGAACAATGTAAATACCTTACGTTTTTCCTCAAAAAAGTTTAGAATATTCTTTAATTCTTCCAAACGTCGAATGTGTTGCTCCAACCTTTCTTTCAACATCATCTTAACTCTATGACTCTCAGACTGAAACTGCTGTCAGACAAAAAAAAACTTGTTTCTTGTATCCCTCCCTTCACCCCCAATAAAAAACATTTTTTTAAATCTCTCTATTGCTCATAAAGGTAAAGTATTACAAAACCATTTATACAATTCATCAACATTTCTAAGACCACAATAATAGAATTGACTGTTGCTATATGTGTGGTGCATACATGATGTAAATTCGCTGTTGTTAAACGCTGGAACAGTGTGCCATGAGTCATCAAATTCCTCCAAATTCACGACTCTACTAGCTTGCTCTCCGTAGAAAGATTGAAGTTTATCATCCAAAAATTGCTTCTTCTGATGTCCTCGCACATAGATGATATCAATTTCGTTGTGTTTTTCCATCAGAATATCATCCAGCGATTCGTATGGTATAAAGCCGGAAGAATATTTGAGGTTATGTACATGCTTCTCCAAATAACAAACGCCATATCGGTCTGCTTTGCTTAGCGATGAGAACGGTATTGGTGGTAATAGCAAATAATTACTACATCGACGTCCAATCCTTAAGGCAATTTCTTTGGGGTGGAATTGACACTCCACATTGAAGCCTTGAATGTCTACGAACGCTATTCTCATCTCTCCTCGACGATGGTTGAACTTAAACTGAGGACAGAGGTCTTGTCATCCTAGTTCCATCTCTTTATAATTTCACTGAGAGGATGTTGTTCAATTATGTTATCGTGAATGATGATGCAATAGACACAAGTATTTGCTGGAAAACCTTTAGACGCTTCTATTTCAAGCTTGACATCAACACTTGAACTTTTCACGCTTTCATCTCGATGAGAACAATCGATGACAAATAGAGGTTTATTTGCAAATTCAGAGTAACTTAGGAGCGGTGTATGTAGATAGGAGTGTTTGTAGCTTTTTCCAAATTGAGTGTAGTTGAAGTAAGCTTCGGTAAAATCCCCCTTTTCAAAGTCCAAATGCATCTTCTCCTTTGGATAGCTGTCTCCGTTCAGCGTCAAGGTGATATTCATAATGTTTGCATAATTAAATTTCGTAGGATCGTTATTCACTTGGTTCTTTTTGTGGTTGCTCTGGAAACAAACGATGACATAGCGAGGACTTTCTAAAAATGATGATGTTTTCACCGACCAAATTTCGTTGGTGGCTCCTGTAGTGAGAGCAGGCAACATGTGAATTTCCCATTTTCTAAACGGTATCAAGATGGGAGTGTCAGCTTTGATTGCTTTTAAAAGTTGCAATTTAATTTGATCGTTTGGATGCAATCTTTGCACTTTGAGCTCGATATTTTCAATTTCCAATTGTACTTCAGTTGTTGTAGGATTGGCGATGGTAAAGCATTGATTGTCATTTTGAGCACGCACTAATCGAATGGTATGTTTTCCATATACGACATATTCGTAGTCATTGAAAATATTCAAAAAATGTTTCAACGGAATGAGCATACTAAATGACAAAGTATCCGCATCTGCCTTGATGATACCAACATCTTTATCTGGACTCCAAGTCGCTATACTCAAGGGTTTAGACTCTTCTTCACTATAACATAAAAACCCTCGAACGGTACTCACAATTCCAACGTCACGCACTGATTCCAACTCTTTACCATTTTGTTCGTAGCTAATGGATTGGAACATGAAAGCGCCAGCATTATTGACAAAAGATACTTCTCCAGTACCCTTGGTGCGCTTAATTTTTCCACTGATATGTAACAGGCTTGCGTAAAGAGCATCGAAAGCATCCGATTGATTAATGCTAATTTCTATGACATCATTGTTGCGGAAAGATTTAACGTATGGATAGTAGGTACGCCATTCATCTTTTTGAATTGATGTGTCCATTTGAGGTTTTTGGAAAATGTTGAACACTTGCGGAGATAACATTGTAGCCTAAGGATTTGAGAAATCGGATATTTTTCACACTGAGTTCACGGTGGTGTTGGATGTTCTTTGTCTCGAAGAAGACTGATGGTCTATTCGTAGGTAGATGTATTTTATAAATACCTAGTACCATAATTCTTTGAGATGTAATCGAATTATGATTTCTTCACCTTGGAAATTCACCAGCTGAAAGTTTTGGTCCAAAATTTTAAGTGTTATATTATGAATCTCGTCTGTAGTGATGGGTAGATAAATGAGAGGATATGGACTTTCGTCGATAGCGTAACCAGGATCTTCTCTGATAGCAAATTCGTAGATTGTGTGCGAAGGTCTATCGTTGTAGAAGGCTCCCGAAGTAATGTTGGAATCGATATGTATGGTTCGTACTTTTATAATGTTGACAGGCTGATCGGACATGTGAGTAACATTTTTTGGTAGAATCTTAGGAGAGTATCCCAATATGTGTGTCAAACTATCGTTCGGAGTGAAATCAATATCAAAATCTTTACAAAAAATTTCACATTTCAATGTATTATTATTCGGTTTGAGGTAGAAGTAATCTTCAGGCTTTACCTTCGTCGTCTTTGGTACGATTGCTTTCTGAATAAACTTTTCAATATCCTCAATTTCGTATGCTCCCGTTGGAATGTCGATGCTTTTCTTACCCTTTCCATCTACATAGTGGAACTTTGTACCTTCATCGATGTTGGGTATACTGTTGTACGAATGAAAACTAAGAAGAGCCAAACCATATTCACTGTCACGCTGCAAGTGAAGCGGCGGTGATAGATCAATTGAGATAATCGAAGAATGACTCTTCAAAGTCAGTATTGTATGACTTCGTTTCATCGACATGACTGATACACAAGTAGTTGTGACAGTATCTTTTATTGACATAGAAATGCTAAACACAAGTGTCCACAATTGTTTTGATCATATGTTTGATATACATCGTGATTATAAAATATCTTAACACGCTGCTTTCCAAAATAATCGACCAATTCCTTTGGCGGCTTCAAATTTCCAAAACTATCGAAATATTGTACAGCGTTATTATCCTTTTTGTAAGCTACCCAATGTGTACCTGGATTGATGGAGGAATCTAAATTCACTACGGCACATTCGCGACGTCTTGTATGGTCAGGAAGAGTATCTCGCATAAAAACACCACGAAAATGTGGAATTTTCATCTTTTTCGCACATTTCATAATCTCCCCATCGTACAGAGCTCTGTTGGGTAGCTGAGCTAGTAGTTTTTTTGTTTCTTCAAGTACAATCCTTCTCCTCCTTTATGCTGTTTCTTCAAGAACAGACCGAATCCGTTACGCGTTTTTCGTAGATACAAGCCGGATCCCAAGTGTTCCATAGCTTTATTATGTCGTGCGTCTTCTTCCATCTTTTTCTTTGCATTTTTCGTGTCGATGATGGTCTTTGCGATGGCGCTCGCTCCTCCAGCCAGCGACCCTAGAGCCGAGAGACCGGCAAACAATGGAATTAGCGGTAGAAATCCGCCACTTTTTGGCAATGGTATAATTCTAGGTACTCGAATACGTTTTCGACCTCCACATTTTTTGACGGCTAATCGAGCTGTTTTCAAAGCAGCAGCAGATGACTTTTTCAAACTGCCACCTTCGTGATGAGACTTTTCCATAGCTTGATGAATCTTCTTTGCAATTTGGGAGAATCTTTTATCCATACCCATGCCGAGTTTGCGTTTTGCCTTCATAGCGTTGGTGACGAACCAAGCAGCAGATTTTTCACCAAATTTTGCGTCTTTCGATTTGACTCGTTCCCAAGCTCTATGTTCCAACACTTGATCGGCTTTATGGCGTTCTTCCAATGATTTGTTTTGAGAGTATGCAATGTCGTGTTCCCTGCAAGCTTCGTCCAACGGATTTATACCTCTATCTCCACGTTCTAAACGTTCATTCAATTTAGTTCCCGGGCCACAATATGAATAGCCTGGCAGATGTAGTTCGAATGGTAGGTTATTGATAAGCGTATTAACCACACCCTTACCGTGATGAATCAACATTGAAAATGATGCCAATATTGAAAGACATGAACATTTATACAAAATCCTAAACATTTCATGGTATAGTGCACAACATGAGGGTCGTTCAACAGAAACATACCTTACCGATCGAAAATTTAGATTACTTAAATGAAAGTCAGTCTACCAGCAGTAAGCATGGTACATTGCTACCACATTCATTTCGTGCAATCATATGTGGACCGAGTGGATGTGGGAAAACAAATGCAGCACTTTCACTGCTCTTCCACCCAAATGGTGCTAAATTTGAAAACGTTTACGTGTATTCAAAGTCATTGTATCAACCCAAGTATCAGTTACTCGAAGAGGTGTTGAAAAAAGTCAAAGGAATCGAATATTTTCAATTCAAAGAGAACGAGGAAATTATAAGTCCCAACGAGGCTAAACCAAATTCCATATTCATTTTTGATGAAATATCTTGTGATAAACAGCAGAAAATCCAAGAATATTATTCCATTCGAGGTATAGATGTTATGTACATTGGGCAAACGTATAGTAAGGCTCCAAAGCAAATGTTGCGAGACAATTGCAATCTAATTGTGTTGTTCAAGCAAGATGAAATAAATTTAAAGCATGTGTATGATGAACACGTTTCACCTGATGTCTCATTCAACGATTTCAAGCGAATGTGTGCTGATTGTTGGAATGAAAAATTCGGTGCAATGGTGATCGTAAAGGAGTGCGATCTGAATGCAGGTCGCTATCGATATGGCTTCGATAAGTTTATAAAACCATGAACTTATCACGATAAAGTATATTCGTCAACATGAAACCACCCAGCAAAGAGGCTGACATAGTTCGCAAAACGAAAATCAATGAAATCGCTAGGATCATAAAAAAGAAATACTTATCATTGAAATTGGGTAAATCAGAAGAGGATGAGGCATTACAAAAATTTTTCAAACCCATATCGGCTCCACTGAAAAAGCAGCTGGCAGTAACCAAAAAATCACTCAGGAATGAACATACCACCACTGTACCAAAAAAAGAAGTGAAGGCGGAGGATGCATCGGTCGGCAATGCTGAAATTCTACCACCATTCCAGAAACTTGAACCTATTGCCAGTACTGATGGAGATGATGATGATGAAGAAGTGTTCGATTATGATGAAGAAGAAGGAACATTTGACGAAGGTACAATTGCTCCTCAAGTCATTCAAGCATATATCGATCAGTATCCACCAATGAGTCATAAATTCTTAACACAATATTGGAGCAATGATGAGAAGATAGACAAAGTATACGGACCCATATATGATTTTACAACTTCAAAATGGCGGCTTGGTTCAAAAGAAATCGATTTTGATATGCAGCACATCAAAGTTGCTGGACAACAAGTGATAGGAACACCTGGGCTATATGAACTGATATTCTACGATGATCCAGAAAATTTCAACAAGGACGATCTCGTTGCGTACAAACACATTTTAGAACTGTCGAATGTACATAAAAAAGCAAATAATGCATTGAAAGGAACTAATAGACGCAAATATATGGAAATCATCAAACCAATGTTTATTCGAAAGTCGTCGCGAATGGCGGAGGGACGGGGCTTAATGTCTTACAATTCTAAACCTATGGAATACATTTATTGGGATGATCCGAACGAATTGTGTGAGCGTTTACGATTGTTGTTAGCGTCCAAAAATGCTGGAAACACTCCATTTGACAATGAAATTATATCCATAATCGAAGAATTGAAAGAGGCCAACATCATTCAATAGACAACATTTCCAAGATGACCATCGATAAGTTCGGACGTAGTTCTTCAAGAAAACGATTGCGGCGACCGATGATTGAATTTGGTGATGGTTTAGCACGTACTCCTGACGGTAATATTGATTTAAAAAAATTGAAGCTGTGTAACGTAAAAATGCCAACTAATCCTATGGATGCTACCAACAAGCAGTACGTAGACAATCAGATGAAACATTGGGCTGACGTGTTTACGAAAACTATTGAGGATCGCACAGAGATTGTGAAACAATTCATTCATGGCAACGAAAAAAGATTTGAAATTGTTACCGAAACATTCGCTGACTTTCGCAACCGATTTAGCGAGCTATCTGCAAAAGACGCGGAGACTCTCTCCATGTTCTATTTGGGTAGAACACGAGTCGAATTTTAAACTTGTTTTCTCGCTCTGGAATTTCGGTAGAGAATACATGCATCTGTCCATCGTTCACGGTTATTTTTCTCATTGCTATACATTGTTGATCGTTGAAACAAATGCCTGCTTCGATTACATTTGGTGGTATATCTACGTACAACATGTTTCCAATTATATTGTATAAAAGTATAAACGATGCCTTCAATTCAACCATCTTCTACGTGTTTCTTCTCTATTACGTGGACATCAAATGAAAGCCATTAGACATCGCATCATCTTATATTTTTCTCTCGATTGGCAATACCACGTGCTATCATTGTGTTATCTTAATTTTTCTTTTGATGAGTTGCTCTAAATTTGTTATGGATGCTTGGATTTTTTTTATGCTTATATTTAAATTTGTAATATCCAGTCCTAATTCAGATATTTGGTAAACGACATTCGTTCGAAACTGATTCAACTATCTTTCCACATTTTTGGTTAAGGTGTGTGCTTCAGTCACATTTTCAAATTTTTTGTTGATGGCATGAGTGAGTTGTTTCAAATTGTTTGTGTAAGCACGCTCCACATCTGATATGAGCAAGTTCACTTTAAAGATTTGTGCTTTAACATCTTCTTGCAACTGGTTAAGATCTTTGGTTAGAGTGTCGAAAGTCTCCGCGTCTTTTGCAGATAGCTCGCTAAATCGGTTGCGAAAGTCAGCGAATGTTTCGGTAACAATTTCAAATCTTTTTTCGTTGCCATGAATGAATTGTTTCACAATCTCTGTGCGATCCTCAATAGTTTTCGTAAACACGTCAGCCCAATGTTTCATCTGATTGTCTACGTACTGCTTGTTGGTAGCATCCATAGGATTAGTTGGCATTTTTACGTTACACAGCTTCAATTTTTTTAAATCAATATTACCGTCAGGAGTACGTGCTAAACCATCACCAAATTCAATCATCGGTCGCCGCAATCGTTTTCTTGAAGAACTACGTCCGAACTTATCGATGGTCATCTTGGAAATGTTGTCTATTGAATGATGTTGGCCTCTTTCAATTCTTCGATTATGGATATAATTTCATTGTCAAATGGAGTGTTTCCAGCATTTTTGGACGCTAACAACAATCGTAAACGCTCACACAATTCGTTCGGATCATCCCAATAAATGTATTCCATAGGTTTAGAATTGTAAGACATTAAGCCCCGTCCCTCCGCCATTCGCGACGACTTTCGAATAAACATTGGTTTGATGATTTCCATATATTTGCGTCTATTAGTTCCTTTCAATGCATTATTTGCTTTTTTATGTACATTCGACAGTTCTAAAATGTGTTTGTACGCAACGAGATCGTCCTTGTTGAAATTTTCTGGATCATCGTAGAATATCAGTTCATATAGCCCAGGTGTTCCTATCACTTGTTGTCCAGCAACTTTGATGTGCTGCATATCAAAATCGATTTCTTTTGAACCAAGCCGCCATTTTGAAGTTGTAAAATCATATATGGGTCCGTATACTTTGTCTATCTTCTCATCATTGCTCCAATATTGTGTTAAGAATTTATGACTCATTGGTGGATACTGATCGATATATGCTTGAATGACTTGAGGAGCAATTGTACCTTCGTCAAATGTTCCTTCTTCTTCATCATAATCGAACACTTCTTCATCATCATCATCTCCATCAGTACTGGCAATAGGTTCAAGTTTCTGGAATGGTGGTAGAATTTCAGCATTGCCGACCGATGCATCCTCCGCCTTCACTTCTTTTTTTGGTACAGTGGTGGTATGTTCATTCCTGAGTGATTTTTTTGTTACTGCCAGCTGCTTTTTCAGTGGAGCCGATATGGGTTTGAAAAATTTTTGTAATGCCTCATCCTCTTCTGATTTACCCAATTTCAATGATAAGTATTTCTTTTTTATGATCCTAGCGATTTCATTGATTTTCGTTTTGCGAACTATGTCAGCCTCTTTGCTGGGTGGTTTCATGTTGACGAATATACTTTATCGTGATAAGTTCATGGTTTTATAAACTTATCGAAGCCATATCGATAGCGACCTGCATTCAGATCGCACTCCTTTACGATCACCATTGCACCGAATTTTTCATTCCAACAATCAGCACACATTCGCTTGAAATCGTTGAATGAGACATCAGGTGAAACGTGTTCATCATACACATGCTTTAAATTTATTTCATCTTGCTTGAACAACACAATTAGATTGCAATTGTGTCGCAACATTTGCTTTGGAGCCTTACTATACGTTTGCCCAATGTACATAACATCTATACCTCGAATGGAATAATATTCTTGGATTTTCTGCTGTTTATCACAAGATATTTCATCAAAAATGAATATGGAATTTGGTTTAGCCTCGTTGGGACTTATAATTTCCTCGTTCTCTTTGAATTGAAAATATTCGATTCCTTTGACTTTTTTCAACACCTCTTCGAGTAACTGATACTTGGGTTGATACAATGACTTTGAATACACGTAAACGTTTTCAAATTTAGCACCATTTGGGTGGAAGAGCAGTGAAAGTGCTGCATTTGTTTTCCCACATCCACTCGGTCCACATATGATTGCACGAAATGAATGTGGTAGCAATGTACCATGCTTACTGCTGGTAGACTGACTTTCATTTAAGTAATCTAAATTTTCGATCGGTAAGGTATGTTTCTGTTGAACGACCCTCATGTTGTGCACTATACCATGAAATGTTTAGGATTTTGTATAAATGTTCATGTCTTTCAATATTGGCATCATTTTCAATGTTGATTCATCACGGTAAGGGTGTGGTTAATACGCTTATCAATAACCTACCATTCGAACTACATCTGCCAGGCTATTCATATTGTGGCCCGGGAACTAAATTGAATGAACGTTTAGAACGTGGAGATAGAGGTATAAATCCGTTGGACGAAGCTTGCAGGGAACACGACATTGCATACTCTCAAAACAAATCATTGGAAGAACGCCATAAAGCCGATCAAGTGTTGGAACATAGAGCTTGGGAACGAGTCAAATCGAAAGACGCAAAATTTGGTGAAAAATCTGCTGCTTGGTTCGTCACCAACGCTATGAAGGCAAAACGCAAACTCGGCATGGGTATGGATAAAAGATTCTCCCAAATTGCAAAGAAGATTCATCAAGCTATGGAAAAGTCTCATCACGAAGGTGGCAGTTTGAAAAAGTCATCTGCTGCTGCTTTGAAAACAGCTCGATTAGCCGTCAAAAAATGTGGAGGTCGAAAACGTATTCGAGTACCTAGAATTATACCATTGCCAAAAAGTGGCGGATTTCTACCGCTAATTCCATTGTTTGCCGGTCTCTCGGCTCTAGGGTCGCTGGCTGGAGGAGCGAGCGCCATCGCAAAGACCATCATCGACACGAAAAATGCAAAGAAAAAGATGGAAGAAGACGCACGACATAATAAAGCTATGGAACACTTGGGATCCGGCTTGTATCTACGAAAAACGCGTAACGGATTCGGTCTGTTCTTGAAGAAACAGCATAAAGGAGGAGAAGGATTGTACTTGAAGAAACAAAAAAACTACTAGCTCAGCTACCCAACAGAGCTCTGTACGATGGGGAGATTATGAAATGTGCGAAAAAGATGAAAATTCCACATTTTCGTGGTGTTTTTATGCGAGATACTCTTCCTGACCATACAAGACGTCGCGAATGTGCCGTAGTGAATTTAGATTCCTCCATCAATCCAGGTACACATTGGGTAGCTTACAAAAAGGATGATAACGCTGTACAATATTTCGATAGTTTTGGAAATTTGAAGCCGCCAAAGGAATTGGTCGATTATTTTGGAAAGCAGCGTGTTAAGATATTTTATAATCACGATGTATATCAAACATATGATCAAAACAATTGTGGACACTTGTGTTTAGCATTTCTATGTCAATAAAAGATACTGTCACAACTACTTGTGTATCAGTCATGTCGATGAAACGAAGTCATACAATACTGACTTTGAAGAGTCATTCTTCGATTATCTCAATTGATCTATCACCGCCGCTTCACTTGCAGCGTGACAGTGAATATGGTTTGGCTCTTCTTAGTTTTCATTCGTACAACAGTATACCCAACATCGATGAAGGTACAAAGTTCCACTATGTAGATGGAAAGGGTAAGAAAAGCATCGACATTCCAACGGGAGCATACGAAATTGAGGATATTGAAAAGTTTATTCAGAAAGCAATCGTACCAAAGACGACGAAGGTAAAGCCTGAAGATTACTTCTACCTCAAACCGAATAATAATACATTGAAATGTGAAATTTTTTGTAAAGATTTTGATATTGATTTCACTCCGAACGATAGTTTGACACACATATTGGGATACTCTCCTAAGATTCTACCAAAAAATGTTACTCACATGTCCGATCAGCCTGTCAACATTATAAAAGTACGAACCATACATATCGATTCCAACATTACTTCGGGAGCCTTCTACAACGATAGACCTTCGCACACAATCTACGAATTTGCTATCAGAGAAGATCCTGGTTACGCTATCGACGAAAGTCCATATCCTCTCATTTATCTACCCATCACTACAGACGAGATTCATAATATAACACTTAAAATTTTGGACCAAAACTTTCAGCTGGTGAATTTCCAAGGTGAAGAAATCATAATTCGATTACATCTCAAAGAATTATGGTACTAGGTATTTATAAAATACATCTACCTACGAATAGACCATCAGTCTTCTTCGAGACAAAGAACATCCAACACCACCGTGAACTCAGTGTGAAAAATATCCGATTTCTCAAATCCTTAGGCTACAATGTTATCTCCGCAAGTGTTCAACATTTTCCAAAAACCTCAAATGGACACATCAATTCAAAAAGATGAATGGCGTACCTACTATCCATACGTTAAATCTTTCCGCAACAATGATGTCATAGAAATTAGCATTAATCAATCGGATGCTTTCGATGCTCTTTACGCAAGCCTGTTACATATCAGTGGAAAAATTAAGCGCACCAAGGGTACTGGAGAAGTATCTTTTGTCAATAATGCTGGCGCTTTCATGTTCCAATCCATTAGCTACGAACAAAATGGTAAAGAGTTGGAATCAGTGCGTGACGTTGGAATTGTGAGTACCGTTCGAGGGTTTTTATGTTATAGTGAAGAAGAGTCTAAACCCTTGAGTATAGCGACTTGGAGTCCAGATAAAGATGTTGGTATCATCAAGGCAGATGCGGATACTTTGTCATTTAGTATGCTCATTCCGTTGAAACATTTTTTGAATATTTTCAATGACTACGAATATGTCGTATATGGAAAACATACCATTCGATTAGTGCGTGCTCAAAATGACAATCAATGCTTTACCATCGCCAATCCTACAACAACTGAAGTACAATTGGAAATTGAAAATATCGAGCTCAAAGTGCAAAGATTGCATCCAAACGATCAAATTAAATTGCAACTTTTAAAAGCAATCAAAGCTGACACTCCCATCTTGATACCGTTTAGAAAATGGGAAATTCACATGTTGCCTGCTCTCACTACAGGAGCCACCAACGAAATTTGGTCGGTGAAAACATCATCATTTTTAGAAAGTCCTCGCTATGTCATCGTTTGTTTCCAGAGCAACCACAAAAAGAACCAAGTGAATAACGATCCTACGAAATTTAATTATGCAAACATTATGAATATCACCTTGACGCTGAACGGAGACAGCTATCCAAAGGAGAAGATGCATTTGGACTTTGAAAAGGGGGATTTTACCGAAGCTTACTTCAACTACACTCAATTTGGAAAAAGCTACAAACACTCCTATCTACATACACCGCTCCTAAGTTACTCTGAATTTGCAAATAAACCTCTATTTGTCATCGATTGTTCTCATCGAGATGAAAGCGTGAAAAGTTCAAGTGTTGATGTCAAGCTTGAAATAGAAGCGTCTAAAGGTTTTCCAGCAAATACTTGTGTCTATTGCATCATCATTCACGATAACATAATTGAACAACATCCTCTCAGTGAAATTATAAAGAGATGGAACTAGGATGACAAGACCTCTGTCCTCAGTTTAAGTTCAACCATCGTCGAGGAGAGATGAGAATAGCGTTCGTAGACATTCAAGGCTTCAATGTGGAGTGTCAATTCCACCCCAAAGAAATTGCCTTAAGGATTGGACGTCGATGTAGTAATTATTTGATATTACCACCAATACCGTTCTCATCGCTAAGCAAAGCAGACCGATATGGCGTTTGTTATTTGGAGAAGCATGTACATAACCTCAAATATTCTTCCGGCTTTATACCATACGAATCGCTGGATGATATTCTGAAGGAAAAACTCAACGAAATTGATATCACCTATGTGCGAGGACATCAGAAGAAGCAATTTTTGGATGATAAACTTCAATCTTTCTACGGAGAGCAAGCTAGTAGAGTCGTGAATTTGGAGGAATTTGATGACTCATGGCACACTGTTCCAGCGTTCAACAACAGCGAATTTACATCATGTATGCACCACACATATAGCAACAGTCAATTCTATTATTGTGGTCTTAGAAATGTTGATGAATTGTATAAATGGTTTTGTAATACTTTACCTTTATGAGCAATAGAGAGATTTAAAAAAATGTTTTTTATTGGGGGTGAAGGGAGGGAGACAAGAAACAAGTTTTTTTTTGTCTGACAGCAGTTTCAGTCTGAGAGTCATAGAGTTACGATGATGTTGAAAGAAAGGTTGGAGCAACACATTCGACGTTTGGAAGAATTAAAAAATATTCTAAACTTTTTTGAGGAAAAACGTAAGGTATTTACATTGTTTCATGATATGACTATCAATCCTACCACCCAATTCAGTGAAAAAGATTGGAATGAGAAGGTTTTCAAAAATCCTACATGTTTCCGTCAACGCAATGAGATGCCATCAAGAAGAATCACTCGTACTCTACTTTAAAAATTTTGTTTGATAAAATCATTTATTAAATAAAGCAAATTTTAAGTAAAATGTTGTTTTATTCAGAAAATCATTTTTGATAGATACAATAACACATTTTCTTTCACTCCTGATTTCTTATTTAAGCACTTTTAATGATGCTGTTGTATCGAATAAGCATAATTTGCAATTTAACTCGTATATTCTATACGAAAATCAAATCTTGGCCGATTTAAACGAATCAAAAACTGAATCGCCATCAAATTTTCGGCAGAAGACGATTTTGGGAGTTGTTTGCTTGAAACGATGAGGGTTGTCCGAGCGCGCAGACCCAAACGGCTTATCGCCCTTGCTCACGTCGAAGCGGTGTCGACATCGATGTTAACACATCGACAACATTTCAATTTATGAGCTCGCGGCTTATCTGATGTAAGTGCGCACGCGCCGTCATCCAACATACATTCTTTGATTTCTCACATTTACACAGGTATAAAGCAAATTTTATAAATATATAATAAATACAATATTAAACATAACACATTTTCTTTCACTCCTAATTTCTTTTTTAAGCACTTTTAATGATGCTGTTGTGTCGAATAAGCATAATTTGCAATATAACTCGTATATTCTATACGAAAATCAAATCTTGGCCGATTTAAACGAATCAAAAACTGAATGGCCATCAAATTTTCGGCAGAAGACGATTTTGGGAGTCGTTTGCTTGAAACGAGAAGGGTTGTCCGAGCGCGCAGACCCAAACGGCTTATCGTCCTTTCTTAGGTCGAAGCGGTGCCGACATCGATGTTAACACATCGACAACATTTCAATTTATGAGCTCGCGGCTTATCTGATGTAAGTGCGCACGCGCCGTCGTCCAAAATATATACATTGCTTTCTCACATTCACATGGGTAATCGAGATGGCAGGCTTGGAAAACGTCTAGCTTGTCAGCGTGTTGGTGTGTGTGGTTGGGGTTCGATCCCGCGCAATGGTGAACTTTTTTTCCTCAGCAATAAAATAATTAAATTAATAATCCCTAATGGCGGTCATGAAAAGTAGGAATCTAAATGCAGTAACTTATCCCCTCTCCGCTAGATGGCGCTCATGAAAAGTAGGAATCCAACATTTGAAACCCCGTTGGAAAAATTTCCAGCACGCCCACACACCATTATTCGGGACCCCTTTGGAAAATATAGCATGTTTACTGTGACTTCCGCTCCAGAACTCTCTTAGTATATCTACTGTAATGCCTCTCAACAATTGATTTGAACTTCACACCAGATTTATTTATCTTCTTTTCTTTTCTAGAAATTTTGTTCCTTTCCATTTCCGGCAAAATCATGTTAATTCTAGCTCCAATTTAGTTTTCTCTTTATTCCAGATCCAATTCCGCTTCACCGTCTTGTTTTTTTTTACTTTTTTTAACATATTATCAGTTTTTCCACATTATATTTTTCAATTGTATAACATAGGCTTTGAGCCTCTGATAATTTGTGTTTAATTTTCTAATATGCTCTACTAATTAGAAAAGATTATATTTATTGTTATATGATAACCTTTATCTGCTTACCTTCAATTAATTGTTATATACTTTGTATTCGTTTTTGTGTCTACCTCGTTTTTCTATTTTAGCTGATGATGAACTGAAGGGTCGAAACATTTACTAACCTTTTTTGATATTAAATAAACTTTTGTGGAAGCTCGACTTTGATTTTCTCCAATTTGCTTACTTCCAACCTTCCACTTGGAGCTATGGATCTCTCTTCATATTTATTAAATTAAATAGACATAGGTAGGTACTAGGTAATTCTAGGAGAGAGTAAAAATAACAAAATGTGTTATTATGGATAATATTGAATATCATGTCGTAGTTTTCTATGAGCACTTTTTTTTCTCAATAAGAATAGTCGTAATTGTGAAAAATAATGGGACTTTATAATATATAGGTACCTACTTTATGAGTAAAATTTACATTTTTTAACAAACCTCGTATGCACACTGTATACTGAAAGTCACTTATCGCAATGGAAACTATCCTATCATCATTCCAAAAATTTCATTATAATCGGTTAAGGGGTTTCAGAGATTACATGGATCGAACAACGTGACACAGGGTTTTTACATACAGGGTGACCCAGGGGTGGGTGCAAGCTACATAACTTTCTTTCTAAGCTATTGGTTTGATTTTTTTAACTCCGACAGTGAAGCACATTCTTAAAATATTTGTATATATATAGAGGGTGTCCTAAATTAAGATAAGCAATTAAATTATATTTTTTTAAGGGCAGCTCTCCATTTTTTGTACATTTTTAAATTATTCACCAAATTGTCGTACCCTGGTTTCGTAGACTTATCTGTAATATTTTTAGATTTGGGTATGCCAATTTATATGTCGGAA
This sequence comes from Crioceris asparagi, assembly GCA_958507055.1. NCBI lineage: Eukaryota > Metazoa > Arthropoda > Insecta > Coleoptera > Chrysomelidae > Crioceris > Crioceris asparagi. Next base: position 48,674,681 of record OY293828.1, read on the forward strand.
AAGCTCTGTGCATAGAGTCACAAAAAATCATAACTTCGGAAGCACTTAAGATAACTAAACCAACTTTTTTCAGTCGATTCCTTAAGTTTTCAAGTCTTTTCTGAGATGCGGACTAGAAATCGGTGTTCCTTCACATAATATGAATTTTTTTAAATACCAAATATTAATGGCAACAACTCACTCTTTTAAATGCCACACCCTATATTTTATTGTATCCTTGAATAGCATTTTTTAAGAGCTTTCTGCTCATATAATGTTTGTTGGGTCTACTTAGAGTAATTTAATGATTTCTGATGGTCTGTATGAAAAAATTATAATTGAGTTGTCCGCCCTTGTGAAATTTGATACACTTAATTTAATAATACTACTTTTATTTGCTGAACCTGATCTCGTGGTAATAAACTAGATCATCAAGTTGGCTTATGAGCAGGTTAGATCATGTATGAGGCCCTTGATGCCGGACTGGATCATCCTTAGGGGGTAGATATACACAAAAAATGTGAAACTTTTTGTTAATTCCTTCACAACACCCTGCGATCCTAATATCTAGCCAACAGCTATAACTCCTCTACCGTACTACCGTCATATTTTTGACTTGTCTATCTTTTCGAAACAATGTTTTTCTGGTTTGGCAGAACAATTCTTCAGTAAAGACACTATACTATCGTTCAAGTTAGTGTGAATAAGCATATAGATGTTGGGATCTATATAAATCGAATTCAATTTACAATTACATATGTGTTATTAAACGGAGTTATCTGACGTTTTGAGAGCACATTTGCATAAAAGGTATTATAATGATAATAATAATTTATTTGTCATCAAAAATTACATGACATGTCAGCAAAATACTAGGACTATAAGTAAAACTTACAAAACAAATTACAGAGACAAGACTTCACATCATTTACAGGACTCTGGCAACACGAATAGTTAAAATAAGTTTGAAAACTTTTCTACACTGTAGCATACATTTTCTCGAAGGAAGTCCTTCATTTTTCTTTTGAAATCTTTGGAGTCGCTCACCTTGTAAACCGCTGGTAGAGCATCATAAATTTTAATGGAGATAAAATTGTAGTTATTTTGCGTCACACGCAGTCTGTGGTTGGGCAGGATCAAGTCGTCTTTTTCACGGGTGGAGTGGCTGTGTAAATTTGAGTGGTCAATGTATTTACCTATGTTTTCATGCACGTAACATAGGCAGGAGAGTATGAAACATGATGGAAGTACTTTAAGCTTATTAAAAATCTCTCTGCAGCTGTTAGTCTGTGCAACTCCAACAATTGCCCACACCGCCTTTTTTATTGCTGAAAGATTCGTTTTGCTTTTAGATAAAATTATGAGTTAATTACAATAAGATGGAAGGAGCTACGAATCAGTTTTACTCTAGACCTATCGTCCTTACGTTAGAATAATTACCCATTCTTGACATACATACATCTATTTATAATTTTGCTTTTTTGCAAAGTCTCTTTATTCTTTGTTCTGAAGAGTTTCTCAATGAATTTAGGAGACTGTACCTACATGATGATCGGTATCTATTTTATTTGTAGTCTCGAGATTTAGAATTTATCTCTTAAACAACAGATCTTAGATTACCATCGCTTTGTTATAGCGTTACAGTTGTAAACTGTTTGCTAATAACAAAAACAGTAGGCAGTACTGTTTTCCGTTGCAAGTTCATCGCAGTTACGTAATACCAAAATTGACATCTGAAAACAACAATTGTCTAATTCCCAGCAGTCACGATGAGATTGGTAAGTTATTCTTACATAAGGACGATAAGCCTTACTGTAGTTCAAAAATCATAATTAACTCATACTTGTAACCTTCTTACACCTACCTTTTATGCAAGTGTACTGTCAGATAGTCAGAGGACTCCGTTCAATGATACATAATTTTTAATTGAAGTCGACTGATAAAGATGCCGACGTCTAGCTATATGCTTACCCAAACTAACTAGTGTCTTTAATTAAGAATTATTCTAAACGAACCAGTTTACTGTGTTGAGAAGGATTCAACCAAAAGTTTCACATTTGTTGTGTATATCACCCACTAAGGATGATCCAGATCCAGCAAACCAATTGAAAAAAATTAGTATTGGAAGGGTTTTTGGAAGTTTCGAACATGGAAATAATCGTAAAATGGCCAGATGGGTTAATGATTTAGCTGGAATATTGGAATTTCTCATCACCCAGTACCTACTCAGTACTTACCTAATGACTGATTGTTTTTTGTGCAGATTACTTAAAGTAGACACGTAAACTTTATATGGACAGATATTTAATAAAAATCGTAGTATGTGACGGAACATGGACTTGTAGTTCGCGTCTCAAAGATGCTCTACTGTTTGAGGAATCAAAAATTAAAAAAGCATGTATTCAGCTATATCAAAAGGTTCCGAAGTTAAGATTTTTTTGTGAATCTAAGCTCAGAGGTTTTTTAAAAAAAAATGATATACCTAAGTCAAAAACTATTACAGATAAGTCTAAGAAAAAAATGAGGGTTAACATTTGAAGAACCAAATTTATTTGCTTATCTTACTTTTGGACCTTGTATATAAATATAGTTATTTTAAGACTGTGCCTCGTTGTCGGGGTTATCGTTTAAAAAATACTATAGACATAAAAAAATATGTAGCTTGCACGCACATCTGGGTCACCCTGTATATAAAAATCCGATTTTTGATCACGGTAACATCTGAAACCGCTCAACAGATTTTAATCAAATTTTGTAAATGTGTATTGCCTAATAAAACTTGAGGATATGAGAGTTTCCTTTCCGATAAGTGACACACAGTATACAGTGTGTCCAATTTAATCAGCACCATATGCAAACTATTTTTTTATTATTAATTTTATGAAAAAAAGTTAATCAAAAGGTCTGCTTGGCCTAAAACGTAAAACGACAGAATCGGATATACATTTTTTGCATTCGTATATGAGATTTGTGGAAAAATGTAAATTTCACTCAAGTATATAGTCCCTTTATTTTTCACAATATCGAATTGAGAAGAAATGTCTATGCTCATTGAAAATTACGGTATGATATCTAATATTATCCATGTAGTAGCTATTTTTACTAAATATAGCCTTTTCAACTACTGTATTTCTACTTTTTTATTTTATGAACTTGACAATACAGAAATCTGAACTTTATTTAAACCCGTCAGAAGTATACTTTACAAGGTATTATGTAAAAATTATTAAGAACAACATATTTTCATTCTGGCACCAACATTCTCTACCCATAGCAAAGATGAGCTAACTGCCATATTACTCCATTACGGAAACAATACATACCTAATGACATAATAACCTATAACAGAGAAACGTTATTGGGCATCTTGATGACCCCACGGTAACGTTTCGTAAGTGTTTCGAATTGTTTATCGTCATACGGCCTTAGAACAATTTTTACTAAAAACGTTGTGAGCATAAGAGCGAATACAACGTAGGGTGTTAGATTTGTAACTAAATTCTCTCAAACATTTGAAATAATCATCTAAAGTAATCTGACTTTTTACAATATTATATTTCACCCCCTTAGATTTTTTGACTACTTTACCTCCCTGAACTTTATATGTATACATTTTCGAACGTAAACCCATAAAATTAGTGATTATTTTATTGTTTGCTTCATCCCTCATTAAACCCAACTTTTTCTTATTGGCCAAAGGAATTTTATAAACGTTATCAACATTATAATCAGATGTGTAAAATTTGGAAAGATTAGTCTTCACAACTTCTTCATATGCATCATTACAGTTTAATTCATAAATGAAGCTATCAGTATCCATATACTAGTGTTGCCGCCGAGACGATTCTCGCCCCTCGTCTCGTCTCGCCCTCTCTCTATTAGAAGAGAGAAATATTTTCACTCGAATAAAAGCTCTCGACGAGAAAAAGACCCTCTCTCGTCGAGAGATTCTCGTGCAAAGAATTACTTTGGTTTGCTTGAAATCACATAAAGATAATCCAAAAGACTAATTAAATTGTAATGTTGATGCTTATTAACGTACTGAAGTTCTTTTTTTAGGAATATTCATAAGCGGGAATTTTTAATTTTCTCTTCAAGCTTTTGGCGTCATCAAAAATCTGTTATTTAATGATTTTTTGTCTCTTTAGTGAGTAGAATTCTGAAAATAACATATTTTTTTTAACTTCTAACTTCTTTTAATTTCTTACTAAAAATTGACATATCTACTGAGAGGAAAATGCATTTGATATAAAAGTACGAAGTATTCCATGTTTTACCAGTGACGCAGCTAGCAAGGCACTCGATATGGATAGGGCCGCAAGCATAAAGCTGTGCACCGTAGATTATGAAGGTTAGTTTGTTTATGTCAGAGAAAACGTACCTCCAAGAGAATGGTAACTCCCATGTTAATCTTTTTGACCATGTTTTGACCTTGAGTACACTAGCGCTCGATCGGTACACTCACGAAGTTACGTGTGGCGGCAGATTTAAATTGGACATTCAAATTAACGGTGGAATATAAAAGTAGCGCAAAGTAGAGAAAAGAATAAAACATTCAGAAATTGTTGAAGAAAGTTGAAAAAACATTATATGAATGCAGCATAGATTTTTTATTAAGTGTTCTCCAACAATTTCTGAAAGTTTCACTCCTTTCACTATGTTTAAGGGAAATTAATAAAGTCATAATAAATACACAAAAAGTTAGAAGTATTTTTTTAATAACTTGAAGGTCGCCAATGTGAACATGAACATACATTACAATAACAATATACTTATATAATATACTTATTAGTAAAATAAATTATTACCCAGAGCACTGTCTAAATAACTGCTTTTGTGAAACACTTATTACACCACCAGGACCCGGACGCTGGATACTTAATCTGCCCTTGCATTGCTCCATTTCTGCTTCAGCATTTTTCCGTTGCTCCTCAATTAGACATGTAAATAAAAAAACAAATTTTAAACATCTGCACCGTATATTACAAGTAAACTGAAATAATTACAAGAAAAATTCAGCTATACTCACATTTATGCACTCATTATACTCTCTCTATACCACCAGGACTCGGAAACTAGATTCTTCAAATGCCTTTGAGGTGTTTTACTTTTGCCACAGCCTTCTTCTTCCGTTGTTCATCTGCAAACATTCGATTTTGCCTTGTGCACCACCATTCCAGTGCAATAAAAAATACATCATTAAAAATCTGGGCTGATATCAGAGAAGCATGCTCGGTAAAGAGTTCACAAGACAAACAATCTATTGAGTATTCTCTGATCTCTTTGTATAATGAGTTAGACGACAATCTTAAACAGCAATACATTATAAACTATCAATCATGCCTTACAGCATGTATTTAGTAGCATTTTCTTGCCACTGAGCCATACCAACACTGAAATAAATGCGATACGAATGATAAGAATCAAATACTAAAATAGAAATAGAGAATAAAATTCACATTCAACAACTTTTCTATATGTTTAGCTTCACCAGAGTACTAGTTGGTTCTTTCACCTACAACATGGTACGCTTATTTACTTGGTAGAGGTAGATTAACAATTATTTCCTACATGTTATTAGCGATCTCTTTGGTTTACTCTGATCTCTAAATAATGAGCTTAACGGAAAGCTTAAGCAACAATACGTTCGAAAATGTCAATCAAAAAGCTATTCATGATACACATACCTTTGCTTAATATTCCAGTTTTAGGACGAACTTGCTTGAATACTTGGTATATATAAATTGGGTTGCTCTCCATTTTCCTTCGTATTTTCCTCATGCCATACCTAATTATAAATGTTTTCCTGGTTTCAACCAGCTTTCTCGGCAGCCTTACAGCATGTCTTTAGTGGCATTTTCTTGCCACTGAGCCTTACGAACAATGAAATAAATGAGATACGAATGATAAGAATAAGATACTAAAATAGTAATAGAGAATAAAATTCACATTCAACAATAGAGAATTGCAGAGAAAACGTGCATATTCTCTCATTTCTCAGATACGTACCTTCAAAACATCCAAAAGATACAAAACCAGAGAAAACATACCACAAATACAAATACAAACAACGGTTCAGAAAAATGAGGTTAGAGGTGTTAGACAGATAACATATTTATAATAGAACATTTACGTATTTGAATGTTGCCGCCACTAATTGTCGGAAGCGATACTAGCGATCAATCGATACACTTTGGCAACTTACGGTCAAAATTTTCCCATAAGAGTTGCCACGGGCTGGTTTCTGTGCACCTACCTAGTAAATATTTTGATGAAATATTTTATCAGACCATTTGATTCTCTGTGAACGGCATAAAAAACACAAAAATACAAACAAATAATTTTTATTTTGAAGACACAGAAATATAATTGCAACATATAATATAAAACATTATTTATAAACAAAAAAATATCTTATAATAATCAAAGAGTTGATATTATGATATGAAAAACTAATTTAAGTTGAAAAAATATAATTATCGAGAAATAGTTTAAAATTATATCTATATATGAGATAAAAATTGAAAATTCCAAAATATTTATTTATTAGTAAGTATCTTTTTTTAAGGCTAGACGAATACCTACCAAGAATTTAAACATCAAGACGGTTCCTAGGTTTTCTTATTATGAGTCCTGCTTTTGAAAAGAGCCTTTCGACAGGGACACTGGTGGCAGCTATGGCGATTATATCCCTAGCCATTCCAGCAAGATTTGGAAATATTTCTTTATGGGTAGCCCACCATTTTAAAATATTCGTATCTTGACTAGCTCTTTCTCCATCAGAATATCTTTGAAATTCTGTTCTTGCTACCTCTGTATTGTTAAAGGTCGTTTTTCTATATAAGCCAGCCACAAATTCATCACTACTTGTTGATGATGAATTCATTTCCCATGGTTGGTACATTTTGTTTATATATTTGTATATATTATAATATCCAACAAACAGTTTTAAATATATATAATATAATATAATAATATAATATATATATGTTTTTTGGACTAACTTATAGACATATAATATATAATATAATAATATTGAATATGAAAGTATCGTCAATCAATTTCTCGACTCCGAATACACCTTTTTGCTATTTTTTACCAAAATCTGCTAACCCTTCCTTGAAATAGCTAATGTGTACCTTAAGGGTCGCAATATATTAGTTATGTACAAATTTTCATTCAAAATTTCCGATTAAATTTTCAGAATCTCATATTAACATCTTTATTTAAAAAATGGGTTTTGTTAAAAAAAACTTAAAGGTGATCAGAATTCGAACCGAGGAACTCTAGATTAATACCCCAAAGCTTAACCATAGGACTATTTTTTCCTATGACATTATTGAAATCTGAATTATAATCTGTAAAACTCCTAAAATAAAATATGATTTGCTGAAAACGATTTTTCTTGTGAATGTGAATACAACCAATCGTTTCAATACACTCTAAAACCCATACATGTGAATTTTCATCAAAATCGGTAGACCAGATTCCGACATAAAATTTGCATATATATATATACAAGCATTTCTCGTGTAATATAATTAGATTACAAAATTCAAAATAGAATGAGTGAATTTCAAGAACGAGATAGCGGTTGGGCTTTGAAAAAAATTATTTCGTGAGAAGTTTATATAAACAAAATTGAAATGGGAAATGGTTCAGCCTTAATTAGACTTCAAACAGAAATTTCCAATAAACTTCCATGCTTGAATATACAGAATAATGATACATCTTGCTTTTATTGGTCCATCATTACTGCTTTACACCCTGCGAATATAAACAAAAACCGAACTTCTTCATATCCACACTTCAGAAATGTTTTAAAAACTGAAGATTTAAGAGACCCCATGCCATTAAATCAAATGTCGAAATTTGAAAAAACAAATAAAATTTCAGGCAACGTATATGCATTAGAACTAAATGTGGTCAAGGAAATAAAAAATATTGTGTGGTTTTATGAAACCACGAAGCAAGTGAAACTTTTTTTAACTTAATAATTGGAAATCAATAGTAGACAAGATATTCCACTATAAATTTTAATTTCAATGTACGTATTAAAAAAGGAATACATAATAAATACAATCATTTAGATGATAAAGGCATAATAAAAACTGAGAACAATATTTATTTAAATCATTGGATCATTCGGAATTTCAATTATTTTATCTTCGTCCCGAGTCTCAGTTTATAAATGTAATTAACATTTTATGGTAACTAAAATAAGTAAACAATGAATTACATTCTATCTTTTCAATGTATCTAGAAAAAACCGTATCGATTTTAGTATCCTATCTCGTGTTTGGTATATTTCTATAATTTTTCTTTTCAAGATTGAATACTTCTCTCAAGTATTCAGTAAGTGGAGCAGATTCCTCTTGCTTAAAATCTGTATTGAAATCACCAGACAAAATAATAGGCATTCACGAATATATTTCTCATAAACGGAAAATTTGTGCCGAAGAAGTAGCAAATGAAGCTAGATCTAAATCTACGATATCATTTATTTTTTGATTCACTTTAATATAAATTGACGGGATTATGTTATTTATGTAAGCTTGCATTTTGGATTGAACTCTTAATGAATTTCTAAATAAATAGCACATTTACATTGCCACTTTTTTCACTTATCCAATGGTGTTAATAGTTTTGTAACCTGACTTCTTTTCTATGTGTAACTATCATGAACTTTTTTTTCTTATGGGAGCCATATTGGTATTTCAGAAATTTGTATAGCCCTTTTTATTACCTTTTTGATGGTGTATCATAAGTTGGCCCTGTTGTCCTGAGAATCCGAGAAATTAAATTACTTTTATAAAGTAGTTGGCTTTGATTTTTCCAATCGGTGACACGTAAATGACATTCTGTATTATTGTCAATAGCTGAGTCGTTGAAAATAGATTTCTCCAATGAAGAAAAACGGACTATGATAAAACAGTGTGAATAAATACATTGGATACATCTTAAGACGTATCCTGAGAGACGAAAACCACAACCAAACCAAATTTGTCCAAATTAATGGACAGAATTCGCGATGGGTTTGGCTCGTTTGAAAAACTTAAGATTAATTATACCTCATTATTAATGATTTAAATTTTAAAGATGTAAATATGCTATTTATCCATCGCGAATTCTGTCCATTAATTTGGACAAATTTGGTTTGGTTGTGGTTTTCGTCTCTCAGGATACGTCTTAAGATGTATCCAATGTATTTATTCACACTGTTTCTAACATTATTGTAATCAAGTTTTATCATAGTCCGTTTTTCTTCATTGGAGAAATCTATTTTCAACGACTCAGCTATTGACAATAATACAGAATGTCATTTACGTGTCACCGATTGGAAAAATCAAAGCCAACTACTTTATAAAAGTAATTTAATTTCTCGGATTCTTAGGACAACAAGGCCAACTTATGATACACCATCAAAAAGGTAATAAAAAGGGCTATACAAATTTCTGAAATACCAATATGGCTCCCATAAGAAAAAAAAGTTCATGATAGTTACACATAGAAAAGAAGTCAGGTTACAAAACTATTAACACCATTGGATTAGTGAAAAAAGTGGCAATGTAAATGTGCTATTTATTTAGAAATTCATTAAGAAAGAGAGCCAGGAAAAAAATAAAATGATTTTCCGAAAATTTGTGTTTTCCGGAACTACTCGAAATTAAAAAAAAAATAAATGGCATATTGTAGAGCACATAAATGCGCCCCAATGGTGAGAGTCGAATTTGAAACAGCCTGTATTACAAAACAATGACAATTCATTGAGAGTTCAATCCAAAATGCAAGCTTACATAAATAACATAATCCCGTCAATCTATATTAAAGTGAATCAAAAAATAAATGATATCATAGATTTTCTAGGTTTAAATCTAGCTTCATTTGCTACTTCTTCGGCACAAATTTTCCGTTTATGAGAAATATATTCGTGAATGCCTATTATTTTATCTGGTGATTTCAATACAGATTTTAAGCAAGAGGAATCTGCTCCACTTACTGAATACTTGAGAGAAGTATTCAATCTTGAAAAGAAAAATTATATAAATATACCAAACACGAGATAGGATACTAAAATCGATACGGTTTTTTCTAGATACATTGAAAAGATAGAATGTAATTCATTGTTTACTTATTTTAGTTACCATAAAATGTTAATTACATTTATAAACTGAGACTCGGGACGAAGATAAAATAATTGAAATTTCGAATTAATCCAATGATTTAAATAAATATTGTTCTCAGTTTTTATTATGCCTTTATCATCTAAATGATTGTATTTATTATGTATTCCTTTTTTAATACGTACATTGAAATTAAAATTTATAGTTGAATATCTTGTCTACTATTGATTTCCAATTATTAAGTTAAAAAAAGTTTCACTTGCTTCGTGGTTTCATAAAACCACACAATATTTTTTATTTCCTTGACCACATTTAGTTCTAATGCATATATATAATTTTATTTGTTTTTTCAAATTTCAACATTTGATTTAATGGCATGGGGTCTTTTAAATCTTCAGTTTTTAAAACATTTCTGAAGTGTGGATATGAAGAAGTTCGGTTTTTGTTTATATTCGCAGGGTGTAAAGCAGTAATGATGGACCAATAAAAGCAAGATGTATCATTATTCTGTATATTCAAGCATGGTATTTTATTGGAAATTTCTGTTTGAAGTCTAATGAAGGATGAACCATTTCCCATTTCAATTTTGTTTATATTAACTTCTAACGAAATTATTTTTTTCAAAGCCCAACCTCTATCTCGTTCTTGAAATTCAATCATTCTATTTTGAATTTTTTAATCTAATTATATTACACGAGAAATGCTTGTATATATATATATATATATATATATATATATATATATATATATATATATATGCAAATTTTATGTCGGAATCTGGTCTACCGATTTTGATGAAAATTCATATGTATGGGTTTTAGAGTGTATTGAATCGATTGGTTGTATTCACATTCACAAGAAAAATCGTTTTCAGCAAATCATATTTTATTTTAGTAGTTTTACAGATTATAATTCAGATTTCAATAATGTCATAGGAAAAAATAGTCCTATGGTTAAGCTTTGGGGTATTAATCTAGAGTTCCTCGGTTCGAATTCTGATCACCTTTCAGTTTTTTTAACAAAACCCATTTTTTAAATAAAGATGTTAATATGAGATTCTGAAAATTTAATCGGAAATTTTGAATGAAAATTTGTACATATCTGATATATTGCGACCCTTAAGGTACACATTAGCTATTTCAAGGAAGGGTTAGCAGATTTTGGTAAAAAATAGCAAAAAGGTGTATTCGGAGTCCAGAAATCGATTGACGATACTTTCATATTCAATCGGTGTGATCCTCGAGGTTCACACTAGCTATTTCAAGAATGGCTCCGCAGATAAAAGTTTCAGTATTTATAGTGTTTGGGGGTTGAGAATGTTGTTTATAAAGTTATTTTAGTATTAGATATTTAGGATGTTTTTAGATATTCGTAAGAACATGACATAGCAGTTATGATGTTGTTTTATTTTATATTTGACATTAACAATATTTATATTTTATATACAGTATGTGAATGTATGCACATATATAAAAATATTTGCCCTCTTATAGAACTATCAACATAGTATTACAACACACTCCCTTAAGAGGGTAAATATAGAAACAAACAATATTAAGTAAACACCATATGAGAACATAAAAAATGATTAACATAACAAAATCTTGATGTAGGTCTTGACGTACACTTTAACAAATGCAAAAATATAGCATATAAAAGTTAATCACTAGTTGTCTTTGCACGTCACAGGTATTAGCACTCTTCTGACTAGTGCAGCAGAATACTCTTGTAATAGTTGAACTTAATAGCTGGCAAAGGTTTAGTGGAAATGTCAGCCATCTGTTTATCAGTTTGACAGTACTTCAAATCAAACCAACCTTGTTTCATTTCATCGGAAATAAAATGGTATCTTACTTCGATATGCTTACTGTTTCTTGAGATTTGTCTAGATTTTATCATTTTTATAGCTAACTGGTTGTCAACATTCAAACTGGTGTTTATTTTGAAGTCTGTAAGTTCTTCTAATATATTCTTGATGTATTTAATTTCTTTTACACATTGCGCTGCTGCAATGTATTCGGCTTCAGTAGTTGAGAGTGCAACTATTTTTTGTTTTCTTGAGCACCAAGAAATCGGAGATCCACCGAATAAAATGATGTATCCAGTTATACTTTTTCTTGTTGTTGGATCACCCGCATAGTCTGAATCAGAATAGGCTAGTAGACTGCGGTTCTTTTCAGATGGAAAATAAATTCCATTCCCTGGATCTCCATTCAGATATCTTAAAGTTCTCTTCACATTAAGTATCATAATCTTGATCAGATGGGTTATTCAGTGCACGACTCTCATAATTAACAGCAAACGCCAAATCTGGTCGTGTCTTGCATGTTAAATAGAGCAAACTTCCTAGAGCTTCATCGTATTTGTAATTCCACACCTTCTTAGTATTTTCAGTTTTTCCTTGTATTGCAATTGGTGTATCCATTTTCTTGGAATCTGACATTCCAAACTTAGCAACTATATTTTTGGCATGTTTTACTTGGCACAATAATATTCCTTTTTCATTTCTTGATATTTCCATACCAAGGTAATTTCTTGGATTATTTTCCACGGTCACTTCAAATTCAGTTTTCAGTTTTTTTATAAGACTATTGATTTGACTCATATTTTCACCAATGACGAGTCCATTATCTACATGGATTCCCATAAATAACTTCTTGTGATTGCTTTTGAATACAGACTGGTCAGTTTTTAAAGAGATCAGACCATGTGACTTGAGAAAATCAGTTAGTCTTTGGGTCCACTTTTGAGAGGCTTGTCTGAAGCCATAGAAAGCTTTCTTGAGGAGACATATTTTTCCAGGTTCAGTGAACCCTTCTGGTACTTGCATATAAATTTCTTCATCCAAAAAGCCATTTAAGAAGGCTGTCTTGATGCCAAAATGATAATTTTCTTGAGCTGCGAGTGCAAGTAACAGCCTTAATGTTGTGGCTTGTACAACTGAGCTAGAAATATCAGAAAATAATCTTTTATTTGTTGACATCCTCTGGCAACCAGGCCTTGTAGATACCATTGTCCTTCTTCTTAAAAACCCAGCGTGTTGTTATTACTTGTTTTCCTACAGCTTGCTTCTCATCAACCAATTCCCAAACACAATTTTTCTTGAGGGATTGTTTTTCTTCATTTATTGCTTGTTGCCATATATCTTTGTTGTCACTTTGTATACATTCAGTATATGACATATTTGGTTCTTCTGAAGTAAGAAATGTCTCGTATCTTGGTTTGTATGTTTCAGGTACTTCATAGTCTTGGTAACGCTGAGGGAATACTCTTGGTCTTTGTGGGCATACTGCGGGTTGTTCATCTACTGAATCAGAGTCTTGTTCTTCCTCTATTGTGTCTCCACGTTTATCGTTTTGGTTATTATTTTCTTGTTCATTAATTTCTTCTTCCGAATCAAAATCTTCGACTGTAATGACAGGTTCTTCAGATTTTTGTTCCTCAAAATTTGTGGTAAATTCCACATCTCTTGATATGTATGTAGAGCGAGTGAAATGGTTCCAAATTCTGTAACCATTTACAGAATAGCCAACGAAAACACCTTTTTGGCTTCTAGGATCCAGCTTTTTTTAAATAGCCCAAATTTTGATTATAAACTGTCTGACCAAATTCTTCCAGTCCAGACACATCAGGTCTTCTTCCTTGCCACATTTGGTAAGGTGTAACTTCAATTGCTTTTGTCACACTTCTATTCAGTAAGTATGCAGCAGTTTGTACTGCAAAACCCCAAAACTTGTTATTAAGTTTGGATGCATGTAACATGACACGAACCTTGTCCATCATAGTTCTATTGACTCTCTCCACTCTGCCATTTTGCTGTGGAGTATAATTTATTGTATATTCGATGACAATACCTCTGTCTTTACACCATTGTTTAAAGTTGTTGCTGCTAAACTGACCACCTATCACATCTTATTCGTTCAGTTTTTAGGTTGAAATGTGCTTCAGCCTCCAGAATATACTCTCTCAGATATTCTTCTGATTCTACTTTTGTATGTAGCAGATAAATCTTAAGGAAGTGGGTATAGTTATCCATCACTTTTAAAAAATATTCTTTATTTGCATATGTTGTTGGAGAGATTTTACCACAGACATCTGTATGGAGAATTTCTAATGGTCTAGTGGCTCTAGTTCTCTCTAGACAGAAAGGTTTTCTTGTCTTCTTGCTTATTCAATGCAAGATTCACATATTTTTTTATTTTTATTCTCTTAATATCGTTATCTATTCCATCACACAAATCAGGAATTCTTTGCAAGTCACTAAAATTTATGTGACCAAATTTATTATGCCACTTAATGACTTTCTCTTGCTGTGTCAATAATGCTTCATGAGAGTTTTGGTTTTTTATATCTATTTCCCATAAGCCTTGGTTTGTTTTCTTGCTTTCAAGCACAATATCACCATCAACAATGTTAATTTTGCCATTGTGAATTACTCTCACTGACTTCTTGTCGAAAATGGCGATTCCACCATTTTCCGTTACAACATTTATTGAGAACAAGTTTCTGCTTAGACCAGGAAGATGTAATACTTTTGTGAGTTTAACTTCTTCAGAATTAACTTCAACAGAGAGATTTGATACAATTTTCTCTCCTTCCTCAGCAACACCAACATTTATTTCTTCTGTTTGAGGTCACTTAAGATATTTGCATCTTTGACAAAATGACCTGTAGCACCAGTGTCTGTGACAAAAGTATAATCTGATTTACTATTGTACAAAGCACACTTATTCTTATCTGCATGATAAGTTATGTAAATCACTTTTTCATTATTATTCTTTTTTACTTCATGTTCTTGTTGGTAGCGAAAATTTTCAGACAAGTGATTAGTTTTCTTGCAGTAAACACATGGATTAGGGAAAGTTCCTTCACCTTTATAGGATTTCTTCTGAGACTTACTGGTATTTAGTTGTGGCAATCTATCTTTGGTGCACTTGTTTGCATAATGTCCTTATACTTTCCAGTTATCACATATAATGCCCTTATAAAACTTGAACTCACTTTTCTTCTTATTGTATGATTGTGCTCCTGTTTTGAATGCCACTTTTTCCTCAGTTTGTTTTCTTGACTTTTCTTCTTCGGCAACGAGCCTAGATTTCAGATTTTCTAGTGTCTTTTGATCTGTAGGGGATGAATCCCTTGCACTACTATATTAAGCGAAAATCTTCTGGTAGAGCAGCAATTATTCTTGTGATCAACATTGTGTCTGTAACGTTTTCTTCTAGTCTCTTGAGTCTAAAGGCTACATGTTGCAAATTAGCAATATTTGTCATGATGTCCAGTTTCTTGTCTAACTTGAAATTGTAGAGCTCACTCCACAAATGTGACTTTTGTTGAGAAGTATGTTTGTTGAAAACTTTTGAAAGTTGTTCACACATTTCTTTAGAAGTCTGGCAACACAGAATGTGGTTCTTGGCATTTATGTCCACTGTGGTTAGGATGTACCTCCTTGCTTGTGCATCCCTCTGTACCCATTCAGCCAGTTTCTTCTCATCTTCGCCTTCAGCTGATTAAATCTTCTTACCATTAACATAGTCAATGAGACCTTTTGTATTTCAAGTTCCCACAAAGGAAACGATGCGGCATCTTTGAGCACAGGCAATCGGTCTATTTCTTCTTTCACCATTATATCGTATATTGATGTTTTATCACTAGCCCATAACCTGTTGTTTATAAAGTTATTTTAGTATTAGATATTTAGGATGTTTTTAGATATTCGTAAGAACATGACATAGCAGTTATGATGTTGTTTTATTTTATATTTGACATTAACATTATTTATATTTTATATACAATATGTGGATATATGCACATATATAAAAATATTTGCCCTCTTATAGAACTATCAACATAGTTTTAAAACAGAGAAGTCGATTGGTGATACAGCTGTGTTCTGGCATGTTTCACATTCATATTTATTTTGAAATCTTTAAATTCTGAGCCATGGGAATGATAAAAGTAATATTTACCGATCGCAATACACTTTAACTATAAATATGCACATTTTTTAACTTTAGGGTAACTATTATAGATCCAGTCTAAATTCTGTGTTACCTGAGCAAAGCTCGGTCGCCCAGATATAAAACATTATCGCAGAACCAACGTTGTGAATCCGTCGAACCATCCACAATTTTTTGTGTTGAAGTATTTCAATTCCCAAACTACATCATCATCATCATGTTTTGATTTATCTATAAATTCACAGCAAAGTGTATTGATTTTAATAATTGAATATTTTTCAAGAATGTTGACAAGTTTTTGCTTCAATATACTGAAACAATCTGCCAAGAATTGATCCAAGTCAATATGAATATGAATAAATATAATCCCTGCCTGAATTCGACTTACAAAACTTGATGCTATATCCCTCCACTGAACTCTTTGTTTACGTTTAAGTCCAATGATACTACCACCGCTGATTTTATTACTGTTTTGAATAAAATTTTGAAAATGTTTGAAATGTCCAATGTTTGTCTGTAGTTTTTTAACAATTCCTATGGTTAACTTTGTTTTTTTTCATATCTTTATGATATAGTCCTATATATCGTTTATTCTATTTAACCAAAAATTTTTAATAATACTAGAAGATTTTTCCAATAATTTCTGACGTAATTTTCTGACTACAACAAGATTATCAGATTTTTTAACAATGCTGATATTCTCCATCATAAAATATTTCAGAAAATTTACAATTTCTTAATTCTTCACTAATTCAAATAGAGCTGTCTGGTTTGTCTTGCCTGTCTGCATCTGTCCACGGAAAATCAGGGAATATTTTCCGCTATCAATTTCCTGGAGATGAGGCCGGTATGTTTCTACTACTCTCTGTGGAAGGAACACCACAGTCTCTTTGTAGCTCTAATAGAACTGTTTCACCAAATTTACTCTTTTCCAATTTCGCATCAATAACCCTATATTTGCTACCAACTTGTAAATCGATAAGTTTTGTGATGCACTTATCATTGAGCTCAATGAGGGTAGCTTTGTTTAACGATTTTAAAAAGGCCATCTGTACCAAAGAAGTATATATAGTAAAAGCATCAAATAATAGAAAAAATAACATATTCAGTTTAAAAAATAGAATACTTACTGTAGCACGACCAAATTTATCTGTCACTACAAAAAATTTTGAGGTAGGTATTATCTACAGTTTATTATAATTTTGATTACTGATACTAGTGATTTGATTGGGAAATCATCAACGGCCTGGTTAAGTGGAAGGCGACTATAGTACTCGAAGTAGATAAAGTTGTAAGACTTTATTAAACCTTTTTTGAGCGCAAAATACCTATGTTAGATACCTATGATTTATTACTTTAAGAATGCAGATAACAACATGTTGACGTTCTTCTTATTTTGATTAATATGCTTGAGACGACTTTTCCATTTAATAACAAGGATTGCAATAAATAGAAATAAAAAAAATCCCGATGGCCTGTAGTCAGCGGAAAAGTAAATTTCTCAAAATTCATTGAATAGAAATTTTAACAACTTTTTCATTGGTATATCTACATGCTATTACAAAAAATTGCCGTATGTGTCATAGCCTTACGGTTAGAGGTTTTTGTTTTGGCTGTTGAATATAAAGCAGACAGGATTCGCGTTCCACTTCAAGGCAGAATTTTTTTTCGCCTATTTCATCTCAATAAATATACCATATATTTTTTTAATCAGGGTCTATGAGGTTATAGATATAATCAGTACCTACAACTTTTGTTCGAAGCAATTTTCCATAAAATGCACAGATAAAAAAATAAAAGTTAATAAAAAAAATAAGAAATATTGATAAAACATGAACAATTAATATAAATTTGATGTAATTGTACATTTTCTGGAGATCTTAATATAGACCCTGATTAAAAAAATATATGGTATATTTATTGAGATGAAATAGGCGAAAAAAAAATTCTGCCTTGAAGTGGAACGCGAACCCTGTCTGCTTTATATTCAACAGCCAAAACAAAAACCTCTAACCGCAAGGCTATGACACATACGGCAATTTTTCGTAATAGCATGTAGGTATACCAATGAAAAAGTTGTTAAAATTTCTATTCAATGAATTTTGAGAAATTTACCTTTCTACTGACTATAGGCCATCGGGATTTTTTTTATTTCTATTTATTGCAATCCTTGTCTCAAGCATATTAATCAAAATAAGAAGAACGTCAACATGTTGTTATCTGCATTCTTAAAGTAACAAATCATAGGTATCTAACATAGGTATTTTGCACTCAAAAAAGGTTTAATAAAGTCTTACAACTTTATCTACTTCGAGTACTATAGTCGCCTTCCACTTAACCAGGCGGTTGATGATTTCCCAATCAAATCACTAGTATCAGTAATCAAAATTATAATAAACTGTAGATAATACCTACCTCAAAATTTTTTGTAGTGACAGATAAATTTGGTCGTGCTACAGTAAGTATTCTATTTTTTAAACTGAGTATGTTATTTTTTCTATTATTTGATGCTTTTACTATATATACTTCTTTGGTACAGATGGCCTTTTTAAAATCGTTAAACAAAGCTACCCTCATTGAGCTCAATGATAAGTGCATCACAAAACTTATCGATTTACAAGTTGGTAGCAAATATAGGGTTATTGATGCGAAATTGGAAAAGAGTAAATTTGGTGAAACAGTTTTATTAGAGCTACAAAGAGACTGTGGTGTTCCTTCCACAGAGAGTTGTAGAAACATACCGCCTCATCTCCAGGAAATTGATAGCGGAAAATATTCCCTGATTTTCCGTGGACAGATGCATACAGGCAAGACAAACCAGACAGCTCTATTTGAATTAGTGAAGAATTAAGAAATTGTAAATTTTCTGAAATATTTTATGATGGAGAATATCAGCATTGTTAAAAAATCTGATAATCTTGTTGTAGTCAGAAAATTACGTCAGAAATTATTGGAAAAATCTTCTAGTATTATTAAAAAAATTTGGTTAAATAGAATCAAACGATATATAGGACTATATCATAAAGATATGAAAAAAAACAAAGTTAACCATAGGAATTATTAAAAAACTACAGACAAACATTGGACATTTCAAACATTTTCAAAATTTTATTCAAAATAATAATAAAATCAGCGGTGGTAGTATCATTGGACTTAAACGTAAACAAAGAGTTCAGTGGAGGGATATAGCATCAAGTTTTGTAAGTCGAATTCAGGCAGGGATTATATTTATTCATATTCATATTGACTTGGATCAATTCTTGACAGATTGTTTCAGTATATTGAAGCAAAATTTGTCAACATTCTTGAAAAATATTCAATTATTAAATACATACACTTTGCTGTGAATTTATATAAAAATCAAAACATGATGATGATGTAGTTTGGGAATTGAAATACTTCAACACAAAAAATTGTGGATGGTTCGACGGATTTACAACGTTGTTTCTGCGATAATGTTTTATATCTGGGCGACCGAGCTTTGCTCGGGTAACACAGAATTTAGACTGGATCTATAATAGTTACCCTAAAGTTAAAAAATATGCATATTTATAGTTAAAGTGTATTGCGATCGGTAAATATTGCTTTTATCATTCCCATGGCTCAGAATTTAAAGATTTCAAAATAAATATGAATGTGAAACATGCCAGAACTCAGCTGTATCACCAATCGACTTCTCTGTTTTAAAACTATGTTGATAGTTCTATAAGAGGGCAAATATTTTTATATATGTGCATATATCCACATACTCTATATAAAATATAAATATTGTTAATGTCAAATATAAAATAAAACAACATCATAACTGCTATATGTCATGTTCTTACGAATATCTAAAAATCTATCTAAAATAACTTTATAAACAACAGGTTATGGGCCCAGAGCCCCAAACTGCGTGACAAAACTGATATAAGTGATAAAACAGCAATATACGATATAATGGTGAAAGAAGAAATAGACCGATTGCCTGTGCTCAAAGATGCCGCATCGTTTCCTTTGTGGGAACTTGAAATACAAAAGGTCTCATTGACTATGTAAATGGTAAGAAGATTAAACCAGCTGAAGATGAAAAGAAACTGGCTGAATGGGTACAGAGGGATGCACAAGCAAGGATGTACATCCTAACTACAGTGGACATAAATGCCAAGACCCACATTCTGTGTTGCCAGACTTCTAAAGAAATGTGTGAACAACTTTCAAAAGTTTTCAACAAAGATACTTCTCAGCAAAAGTAACATTTGTGGACTGAGTTCTACAATTTCAAGTTAGACAAGAAACTGGACATCATGACAAATATTGCTAATTTGCAACATGTAGCCTTTAGACTCAAGAGACTAGAAGAAAATGTTACAGACACAATGTTGATCACAAGAATAATTGCTGCTCTACCAGAAGATTTTCGCTTAATTTAGTAGTGCATGGGATTCATCCCCTACAGATCAAAAAACACTAGAAAATCTGAAATCTAGTCTCGCTGCCGAAGAAGAAAAGTCAAGAAAACAAATTGAGGAAAAAGTTACATTCAAAACATGAGCACAATCATACAATAAGAAGAAAAGTGAGTTCAAGTTTTATAAGGGCATTATATGTGATAACTGGAAAGTAGAAGGACATTATGCAAACAAGTGCACCAAAGATAGATTGTCACAACAAAATACCAGTAAGTCTCAGAAGAAATCCTATAAAGGTGAAGGAACTTTTCCTAATCCATGTGTTTACTGCAAGAAAACTAATCACTTGTCTGAAAATTTTCGCTACAAACAAGAACATGAAGTAAAAAAGAATAATAATGAAAAAGTGATTTACATAACTTATCATGCAGATAAGAATAAGTGTGCTTTGTACAGTAGTAAATCAGATTATACTTTTGTCACAGACACTGGTGCTACAGGTCATTTTGTCAAAGATGCAAATATCTTAAGTGACCTCAAACAGAAAAAATAAATGTTGGTGTTGCTAAGGAAGGAGAAAAGCTTGTATCAAATCTCTCTGTTGAAGTTAATTCTGAAGAAGTTAAATTCACAAAAGTATTACGTCTTGCTGGTCTAAGCAGAAACTTGCTCTCAATAAATGTTGTAACGGAAAATGGTGGAATCGCCATTTTCGACAAGAAGTCAGTGAGAGTAATTCACAATGGCAAAATTGACATTGTTGATGGTGATATTATGCTTGAAGGCAAGAAAACAAACCAAGGCTTATGGGAAATAGAAATAAAAAACCAAAACTCTCATGAAGCATTATTGACACAGCAAGAGAAAGTCATTAAGTGTCATAATAAATTTGGTTACATAAATTTTAGTGACTTGCAAAGAATTCCTGATTTGTGTGATGGAATAGATATTAAGAGAATAAGCAAGAAGACAAAAAAACCTTTTTGTCTAGAGAGAACTAGAGCCAATAGACCATTAGAAATTATCCATACAGATGTCTGTGATAAAATCTCTCCAACAACATATGCAAATGAAGAATATTTTTTAAAAGTGATGGATAACTATACCCACTTCCTTAAGATTTATCTGCTAAATACAAAAGTAGAATCAGAAGAATATCTAAGATAGTATATTCTGGAGGCTGAAGCACATTTCAACCTAAAAACTGAAAGAATGCTGCAAAAGACAGAGGTATTGTCATCGAATATACAATAAATTATACTCCACAGCAAAATGGCAGAGCGGAGAGAGTCAATAGAATTATGATGGATAAGGTTCGTGTCATGTTACATGCATCCAAACTTAATAACAAGTTTTGGGGTTTTGCAGTACAAACTGCTGCATACTTACTGAATAGAAGTGTGACAAAAGCAATTGAAGTTACACCTTACCAAATGTGGCAAGGAAGAAGACCTGATGTGTCTGGACTGGAAGAATTTGGTCAGACAGTTTATAATCAAAATTTGGGCTATTTAAAAAAAGCTGGATCCTAGAAGCCAAAAAGGTGTTTTCGTTGGCTATTCTGTAAATAGTTACAGAATTTGGAACCATTTCACTCGCTCTACATACATATCAAGAGATGTGGAATTTACCACAAATTTTGAGGAACAAAAATCTGAAGAACCTGTCATTACAGTCGAAGATTTTGATTCGGAAGAAGAAATTAATGAACAAGAAAATAATAACCAAAATGATAAACGTGGAGACACAATAGAGGAAGAACAAGACTCTGATTCAGTAGATGAACAACCCGCAGTATGCCCATAAAGACCAAGAGTATTCCCTCAGCGTTACCAAGACTATGAAGTACCTGAAACATTCAAACCAAGATACGAGACATTTCTTAGCATTTTCAATTAGTAATGTTTCTCAGACGAGTCTCTCCATAGACAAAAAATAAGTCAATTTTCTTATCTCAATTTGTGCCTTAACTCCTTAACCTGATTGTGACAGCAAATGACAGAATGTGAACGCAATTCTATTCTACCATAGAGATAACATATAACATACAGCAGGCAAGTCGATCAAAAATACGTACCCTCAATAGAAAGAAACAGAAAATAAGGAAAGATTATCTATTTCTTTTATTTTGAACACTCGTGATTGGTGGATTACTGTACCTATCTGTCATCCGCATCCGACTCAGCCGTCATCCAAACTCAAATTGAAATCCGAAGCAGTTACGTTTTTAGAATTTGTAAATAGGGAAATAGTTAATAATTACGTGGTAAACAATATACTAATAATGAAAAAAAGAAAATTTGTTTCTCAGCGCAAGTTTTAAGTTCAAGTACTTCAGCTGCAGTAAACTAACTTAAATTCGAAATAAAGGATAGTGAATGAAAATGCTTCAACGCAGGTACATATACCTAAATTCTTGAAAATATTTAAATGACATTTTTTATTTGTTGAATACCAAGAATCTGTTTTGTAAAACAAATGGAAAGATGAGTTAAAGTTAAGATTAGTAAATTTAAACAATCCAATGTGAAGCATTTAAATCAACCTCAGTTTTATAAAACTATTCGCAGGCCTGTTCTTAAATCAACATCGGTTCAAACTGGCTTTTTAGTTTTCATTATTTTTTAATAAATTTATGTACCTACTTCATGTGCAAACTTTTCACACAAAAAATATTAAAATATTCTTTATCATATAAATTATCTCAAAACCATGTCGAAATGTTTTTTGCGCTTATTAGGAGAATACATTGATTTAATAATAATCCTACCACGATTCAGTTTCAATCAGCCTTTAAAAAGTTACTTCTTAATAATGTGAATGTATTTAGTTCCTGCTTCTGCCAATAGACCTTTTTAAGATCACAGACAGCAGCTTATATACATTATACCTAGTACAAAACTACATAGATATTCGCCTATAGGCAGGCCTAAGACATGAAAGTGACAAATTAAATGACCTAAAATTTAGAATTAGAATGTACTATAATAAATTACCTATTTTTTGAGGACAATAAGAATTATAATAAATTTAAATTTGAATTATGCGCAAATATAAACTCTTCCCTCTGTATGCGTCATGAAACAAATACAGACACGGGCAAGATATTCTCTATCTCTTTTTATCTATGGACCACATCCACTAGCAGTGCTGCATAGAACTTGCCTACTCTATGTTGAATATTATATCTCTATGGTTTGCATTGTTATTGTGACTGACATTTGTTAGTTGGGAGAGAAATACTGCCACCGTGTTGCCGCTTAGTTAGGGATACGTTAGTTATACGTTCGACGAATATTATTAATGCGTTAAAAATGTACCATTTTGGAATAAAAGCGATGCTTTTAAAGTAAAAAATGATTTTACTATCACGTTCATTATTACATTATTGGTTTCACTTAAGTATTTATCCGACATTTATATATGATTTAGGTCTTTATAAACAGGTAAAATTTTAGCACCGGCAACACCGTAGAGTCTTGAAAATAATAAATTGTGAAATCCGTCTACTTGGTTTTACATATATTGATAATATAAATATTACAGCCTTTTACGAGTTGAAAACGGTTACAAATAATTACTTATCATTCTTAGATTGTTTTATATACAATATCTCATTAATTTCAAGCCATATTTTTGAATTAATCGGGAAAAACCATTACGTGACCTTGAAAATCCAACATTTTTCTGTAAATAATGCTTCTGTATGCAGAAGTGAGAGATACCGCTCTCACCCCTGCAAAGTACAGTTTAGTTTGCATTGATATATATATATATATTATTATTCTCTTCGTCGGGGCAAAAATCCAAAGAATTTTATTTATTAAATGACTGCATCCCGAACAAAAATCTATTTTATCAAATATTAAACCAGTCAAAAATTCTATATCAAACAATATGTATATATATATATATATATATATATATATATATATATATATATATACATATCAATGCAAACTGTACTTTGCAGAGGTGAAAGCGGTATCTCTCACTTCTGCATACAGAAGCATTATTTACAGAAAAATGTTGGATTTTCAAGGTCACGTAATGGTTTTTCCCGAATAATTTAAAAATATGGCTTGAAATTGATGAGATATTGTATATAAAACAATCTAAGAATGATAAGTAATTATTTGAGACCGTTTTCAACTCGTAAAAGGCTGTAATATTTATATTATCAATATATGTAAAACCAAGTAGACGGATTTCTCAATTTATTATTTTCAAGACTCTACGGTGTTGCCGGTGCTAAAATTTTACCTGTTTATAAAGACCTAAATCATATATAAATGTCGGATAAATACTTAAGTGAAACCAATACTGTAATAATGAACGTGATAGTAAAATCATTTTTTACTTTAAAAGCATCGCTTTTATTTCAAAATGGTACATTGTTAACGCATTAATAATATTCGTCGAACGTATAACTAACGTATCCCTAACTAAACGGCAACACGGTAGCAGTATTTCTCTCCCAACTAACAAATGTCAGATATAATATTTAACATAGAGTAGGCAAGTCCTATGCAGCACTGCTAGTGGATGTGGTCCATAGATAAAAAGAGATAGAGAATATCTTGCCCGTGTCTGTATTTGTTTCATGACGCATACAGAGGGAAGAGTTTATATTTGCGCATAATTCAAATTGAAATTTATTACAAT
Source organism: Crioceris asparagi (assembly GCA_958507055.1). Lineage (NCBI taxonomy): Eukaryota > Metazoa > Arthropoda > Insecta > Coleoptera > Chrysomelidae > Crioceris > Crioceris asparagi. The sequence continues at coordinate 48,699,800 of OY293828.1, forward strand.
TCTTATTGTCCTCAAAAAATAGGTAATTTATTATAGTACATTCTAATTCTAAATTTTAGATCATTTAATTTGTCACTTTCATGTCTTAGGCCTAGAGACGAATATCTATGTAGTTTTGTACTAGGTATAATGTATATAAGCCGCTGTCTGTGATCGTAAAAAGGTCTATTGGCAGAAGCAGGAACTAAATACATTCACATTATTAAGAAGTAACTTTTTAAAGGCTGATTGAAACTGAATCGTGGTAGGATTATTATTAAATCAATGTATTCTCCTAATAAGCACAAAAAACATTTCAACATGGTTTTGAGATAATTTATATGATAAAGAATATTTTAATATTTTTTGTGTGAGAAGTTTTCACATGAAGTAGGTACATAAATTTATTAAAAAAATAATGAAAACTAAAAAGCCAGTTTGAACCGATGTTGATTTAAGAACAGGCCTGCGAATAGTTTTATAAAACCGAGGTTGATTTAAATGCTTCACATTGGATTGTTTAAATTTACTAATCTTAACTTTAACTCATCTTTTCATTTGTTTTACAAAACAGATTCTTGGTATTTAACAAATAAAAAATGTCATTTACATATTTTCAAGAATTTAGGTATATGTACCTACGTTGAAGCATTTTCATTCACTATCCTTTATTTCGAATTTAAGTTAGTTTACTGCAGCTGAAGTACTTGAACTTAAAACTTGCGCTGAGAAACAAATTTTCTTTTTTTCATTATTAGTATATTGTTTACCATTTAATTATTAACTATTTCCCTATTTACAAATTGTAAAAACGTAACTGCTTCGGATTTCTATTTGAGTTTGGATGACGGCTGAGTCGGATGCGGATGACAGATAGGTACAGTAATCCACCAATCACGAGTGTTCAAAATAATAGAAATAGATAATCTTGCCTTATTCTCTGTTTCTTTCTATTGAGGGTACGTATTTTTGATCGACTTGCCTGCTGTATGTTATATGTTATCTCTATGATAGAATAGATTTGCGTTCACATTCTGTCATTTGCTGTCACAATGAGGTTAAGGAGTTAAGGCACAAATTGAGATAAAAAAATTGACTTATTTTTTGTCTATGGAGAGACTCGTCTGAGAAACATTACTAACTGAAAATGCTGGAAATGAACCAGCGTCAATAAATGACATAAATTTGGGACAAGCTGGAACATGTACATATTAAAACTAATTAGTAGTAACTTAAGTACTGACTAGCATATCTCTTTGCCATACCATTACTAATTTCAAATCTGCGCAAAGATCTCTGCCTGAATATCTGGTTTATGCTTATAATTTTCTGCACGTTTGTGCAACCCTCAATATTGATGAGCATCTTGTTATCAAACGTAGACATACTGGTATAAGAGTATACTCTTGCAGAAGAATTTGGTGAATACTACATCAATTGCACCTGAGTTTCCTCATTGCGTGAACATATTTCAGTTAAATTATTTATTTAACTTATCGCAAAGTAGAAACTTATCCTTCTCCGCTTTAGAAAACTGTCCGGATCATAAAAGATTATCGGTTTGTTATGTCAGTGTCAGTATGAAGTCTATGTCAGATATACAGTATTTCTGTTATTGTGGCCTCTATGATTGTGGCTTGCAAACGCGCACTCTCCATACACACCAGCACTGCGCCAGATGACGAACTCTCGTATATTGAAAAACTTTTGATACCAATCGATAATAATGTTATTTAATCAATATTCATTCTAATTCAGTGATTTTAATAATTCGATTAAGAGAATTGGTCCAAATGGACCAAAATATAGCAAGAACCATTAACTTTTAAAGAGAAACAGAAACCCTTCCCTTACCCTCAGATAGGTAAATCAACTTTTATTTTCGTAGAAGTGTCAATTTATAGCATGGATAATATTTAGGTGGATTAAAGTGCAAGATCGCCATTGACTGATGTAAGCCAAAGGATCGTATACAAGCTTTCGTGTCGGGATATTTTGTAGTTAAGGCACATGCAGATTTGCACAACATTTGAAGTTCAAGTAGGTAAAACTTCATCTGGACAAGAAGGGGAGTTTATTAATAGCCGAACTACATAATTCTTACCGCTTAGCTGGCCGAAAAACAAGACTTCAGATTGTACAAGGATATTAAATAAATCAATTTCCAGGAGATCCTAGATTTTTATATGTAGTGCTGAGTAAAACTAAGTGGGTCATATTTATGAGAAAAATAATAGGAATCGGTGAATCGCCCTATGCAGTTATGTTTGGATGTACCGCCAGGTTGGGTTGGCATCAATATAAGTTTACCACAGAATGACCAGGATGGAGACCGTTTATTTGAGTAAATTTTATATTATAGATAAGAGCTTGCGCATATTGAATAATTGAAAAAAACTAATTTTGAATCTTGAAGACCTATCATACTGAAATCATTCATTAATTTCCTGAAGTGTTTAAAATACCATTCATGATAGAAAACTTAGCATAATAAACTACGAGTATTTCAATACAATTTACCTATTACAAGAACGAAACGTTATAGATATTTTTAATTAAATTAAATAATTTTTAATTTTAATATGTATATAAATAAATTCAACATTCTTATTTGCTGGTACTTACATCACCTTAATATTATACAACAAATGCCTAAAAGTATAATTCCTTGAATAATTGAAAATTGAAAATACTCTCCGTTATTGTTCAAAAGCAAGCAAGAATAAAATCGACATATACCAGAAACATTGAAGGAAATTTTGAGTGAATAATGTAACATTAACATTAATATCTCTTCTTCATAATATAGATATTTACAGTCTTATTTAATATTGTATTTCACTATTGTAATTTTAACTATTGATAAATATACCATTTTCTCTTTGCTAGTGGTTATAACATCACCTTAATATTACAAAATATTATACTAAAGTACGAGCGTTTCAAATTTATATTGTGAACTATTTCTAAATTATATATATATATATATATATATATATATATATATATATATATATATATATATATATATATATATATATATATATAAAAATAAAACTTGGTTCCTTGTTGATAATTATAACATCACCTTAGTATTATTATTCAAGCCAGACTTTACTCAAAACTCAAATTCTGTTGTCAAGCTGTTGTGCGCAAGAGAGTTTTCGATGTCTTTGACCGATTTCGCCAGACGGAGGAGGTATACAATTCGGTTGAGTTTGTTTTTTTTAGTATTAAGATATTTGTATACCTACACGTATTTGAAAATAACATGATTATTGAAAATTAAAGCTGACCGATTTCCAAAATAAATCCATATCCCCAAAAAACATTCCCAATGTAAAAGTTTTGGAGGTGAGAGCTATATTCAGAAAAATTCAACAAAAAAAACTCAAATCTTTCGCATATGCTCAGTTAGAGCTGAACCACACCGATACAATTTTTGGTATGTTGTTTTGTGTAAGAATTTTGTTTGAATGTTACATTTTCATCAAGTGATTCTATCGCTTCTCACCGCCCCCAAAATTCCTTCCATGAAATTACATCCTGACGTATTATATTCATAACCCACATTTACAGTAAATCTGGACTCGAGTATTTCCATTTCCTCACCAGCCTGCATTTATGATTCGCAATATTAACGCATATTGATCGTCATCGTCAATTGTAAATCTTTTCAACTTCCTTCTCTTGCCCCTGGTCAATAGTAACAAGTGAAATTTGAGAAAAAAATCAGTTATGAATATAATACGGCATGTTGTAATTTCATGGAAGGAATTTTGGGGGCGGTGAGAAGCGAAAGAATCACTTGATGAAAATGTACCATTCAAACAAAATTCTTATTCAAAACAACATACCAAAAATTGTATCGGTGTGGTTCAGCTCTAACTGAGCATATGCGAAAGATTTCAGTTTTTTTTTCAGTTTTTTTTTGATGAATTTTGCTGAATATAGCTCTCACCTCCAAAACTTTTACATTGGGAATGTTTTTTGGGGATATATATATATAAGTGTTAAAAGAAAGTGGGAATTCTGCCGAAGTTATATGGGGCTTAAATAAGAAAACTCTTTTTGCTGGCCAAGCTTTCGGAACTATTTATTTCCATTCTCAAGGCTATAAAAATATAAATGAAAAAATATTCGTTTGGAGTGATTTCACAAAATGGAATTTGAACTTACTCTGCAAGTGAGGATTATAATTTAAAACGGTACAGACTTTACACGGTTGGAAAATTCCTCATAGTGGTATTAAAAGCTAATACAATACACAATTAAAATTACACATTAAAACAGTAGTTAAGACAATATTTAAAAGGTGGAGATACAATTACATGGTTCTTGATACTGTCACATTTCTAGAACAACTAATTCTCTAAAAGGGGTTGAAGGAAAAGAAAGGAATGTACAGGAAAATATTTAAACAGTTTTTTTCAAATTTTTCGCAAACTGGGTGGGAGATCAAGATTCCACAGAACATAGAAGTGGTACACTGGGCATATAACGATTGATACCATAGAAGACACAGAACTCAAAACATAAAAGTGTATTCATATCAAAATGTATGCAAGCTTCAAAACAATCCTAACCTATGTACGATTATATACGTTATTGGCGCAAAATTTTGAAATCAAGTAGGAGTAAACAGAGATGAGTCCACGTAAATCGGTACAAGTATTCATAGCCCTCGGATCTTTCGTAATTTCTATCATTTCGTGTATTTTTCTTTTGATTAAATTGGACTCATTGGCTAGAATGTACACACCTTCAAAATTAGGAGTATGACGTTTCTCATGGGCAGGTCTCGCTAAGGTACATTTATTGATTTGACCATTTCTGTAATCACTTTTGTGAGAAGTTATTCTGTTTTTTAGTAGCCTCTGTGTTTCACCTATATACACTAGATCACAATCATGACAAGGAATAACATATACAACATTCCGTCTTTTCTCCGTAGGTATTCTAACTTCCATATTAGAAAAGTGTTTACCTAATAGATTCACATTTCTTTTAGCCACTATACAGTTGTGAATGACGTCCTTGATGATATTAGTTAGTTTTGGAGTGAGGTCTTTGATACAAGGAGTGGAAAAATAACATATTTGTCCCTGTTGTCTTTGTGACGGGTGATTTGTGGAAGAATCTGGACGATTGTCTATGGATGGATTACTGTACAGCAGTTTACGTAACAGTTTATTTGGGTAAGAATTATTCAGTAATATTTGATATAATTTGTCTATGTTTTCCTTTACTAAAGTTGGATGACATATTTGCTTAATACTATTTTTCATTCCTAGAACTAAATTAACCTTCATTATTTCATCATGGTAAGAGAGATAATTCAAATAGCGACCGTTATTAGTAGGTTTCTGATACCAATCAAGTATAATGGTTTGATTTCGAGTACGAATACTTCTGGTATCTAAAAAGGGAACAGAATTGTTTTGCTCCTTTTCGATTGTAAATTTGAGGTTGACACCATAACCATTGAAGATTTGTAGGACTATATCGTCAGAATTAGCTGGAATAGAACAAATTATATCATCAACGTACCTTTTGATGAAGGGAAATTGAAATGGTAATTTTGCCAAACAATCATCCAATAGATCATCCATTACAAAGGCCGAGATTATGGGTGAAATGGTGGAGCCCATTGGTGTACCAAAAACTCGAAGGTAATTCTCTCCTTGGAAAGTAAACACGGTACTATCAAATATGAACTTTAAAGCCAATGTTTCCTGATACTGGATTCCGCACGTTCATATGAGATGTTGGTGAACAGATATGAAACATCCAGGCTGATTAAAACATAGTTTGGAGGTAATTGAAAATTGTTAATGAACCTTGCATAGTGGAAAGAATCTTGAATGAAATAGTTGTTATTTCTATTATAGGTGTTGGTTAAAATTTCTGTGATGTATTTGCACAAGCCTGAGTTCGGGGTACCAATTGAAGAAATAATGGGCCTGTGGTGAATTTCTTTCTAGTTGCTAGATCAATAAAATTATTATTACAAAACTCGAATATGATAGCATTAGCCTTCCCTTGTAAAGTAATAGTTGGATCCCTTGTTACTTTTTTATAATATTTTGTGTTGTCTAGTAACTGTTTGCAGAGATCAATATATTGTTGTTTGTACATGATGACTGTGACATTACCTTTGTCTGCTTCTAAAACCCATACGTCCCTATAATTTTTCAGATACTGTTTGGATTTGGAAATTATTCCGTCAAATTGGTTACCGTGACTACGAGACAAATTGATATGATTAGTTATCAAGTTGGTAGTTCCTGATCTAGTGATGTTTCTAATTCTGTTATCATCTATACTATCAAACATAACCTCAGTATCTGCCAAAAGGTTCTGAATCAGCTTATGGTCTAATTTACAAGGGAAGGCTAATTCTATCATATTCGAGTTTTATAATAATAATTTTATTGATCTAGCAACTAGAAAGAAATTCACCACTTACGATTCAGTTCCTGCGAGATTTTATGCCTTACCCAAGATCCACAAAGAACCTTTATCACTCAGGCCCATTATTTCTTCAATTGGTACCACGAACTCAGGCTTGTGCAAATACATCACAGAAATTTTAACCAACACCTATAATAGAAATAACAACTATTTCATTCAAGATTCTTTCCACTAAGCAAGGTTCATTAACAATTTTCAATTACCTCCAAACTATGTTTTAATCAGCCTGGATGTTTCATCTCTGTTCATCAACATCTCATATGAACGTGCGGAGTCCAGTATCAGGAAACATTGGCATGAGATCCACTCCCACTGCAATCTAGATATAGATTCCTTTCTTCTAGCTTTAAAGTTCATATTTGATAGTACCGTGTTTACTTTCCAAGGAGAGAATTACCTACAAGTTTTTGGTACACCAACATTTCACCCATAATATCGGCCTTTGTAATGGATGATCTATTGGATGATTGTTTGCCAAAATTACCATTTCAATTTCCCTTCATCAAAATTGATGATATAATTTGTTCTATTCCAGCTAATTCTGACGATATAGTTCTACAAATCTTCAATGCTTATGATGTTAACCTCAAATGTTCCCTTTTTAGATACCAGAGGTATTCGTACTCGAAATCAAACCATCATACTTGATTGGTATCAGAAACCTACTTATAGCGGTCGCTATTTGAATTATCTCTCTTACCATGATGAAAGAATTAAGGTTAATTTAGTTCTAGGAATGAAAAATAGTATTAAGCAAATATGTCATCCAACTTTAGTAAAGGAAAACATAGACAAATTATATCAAATATTACTGAATAATTCTTACCCAAATAAACTGTTACGTAAACTGCTGTACAGTAGTCCATCCATAAACAATCGTCCACAAATAACCCGTCACAAAGACAACGGGTACAAATATGTTATTTTTCCACTCCTTGAATCAAAGACCTCACTCCAAAACTAACTGATATCATCAAGGACGTCATTCACAACTGTATAGTGGCTAAGAGAAATGTGAATCTATTAGGTAAACACTTTTCTAATATAAAAGATAGAATACCTACGGAGAAAAGACGGAATGTTGTATATGATATTCCTTGTCATGATTGTGATCTAGTGTATATAGGTGAAACACAGAGGCTACTAAAAACAGAATAACTTCTCACAAAAGTGATTACAGAAATGGTCAATCGAATAAATGTACTTTAGCGAGACATGCCCATGAGAATTTTGAAGGTGTGTACATTCTAGCCAATGAGTCCAATTTAATCAAAAGAAAAATACACGAAATGATAGAAATTACGAAATTACCGATTTACGTGGACTCAGCTCTGTTTACTCCTACTTGATTTCAAAATTTTGCGCCAATAACGTAAATAATCGTACATAGGTTAGGATTGTTTTGAAGCTTGCATACATTTTGATATGAATACACTTTTATGTTTTGAGTTCTGTGTCTTCTATGGTATCAAACGTTATATGCGCAGTGTCCACTTCTATGTTCTGTGGAATCTTGATCTCCCACCCAGTTTTCGAAAAATTTAAAAAAGCTGTTTAAATATTTTCCTGTACATTCCTTTCTTTTCCTTCAACCCCTTTCAGAAAATTAATATGTATATAGATATATATATATATATATATACATATATATATATATATATATATATATATATATATATATATATATATATATATATATATATATATAATATATATAATAATGATAGATGCTCTACACCTTTGTGCTTTTATTTAGTTGGACACAACCACCACTAGAGCTAACAAGCTTGAAATCACGCGATCCGCTTCTAGTGGTGGTTGTGTCCAACTAAATAAAAGCACAAAGGTGTAGAGCATCTATCATTATTATATATATTATATATACTCTTTCATTTATGAAATAAAGATATCTTCATATATATATATATATATATATATAAATATATTGATTTTGTATTCTTGACTGGATTTATTATAAATAAAAAGATGTTCTTGGGGATGCAGTCATATATTATATGTTACCATGACAAATATAAATAATGACATTTGTAATTGATGGATATGAAATCTTTCCTGTTTTTGGTTAATTTATTCTAAATTCACGATTTTTGCCCTGAAGAAGAGAATAAACATTCTCGAAAGCTCGGCTTCAGTCAAAGAATTTTATTGAATATATGACTGCATCCCCAAGAACATCTTTTTATTTTATATATATATATATATATATATATATATATATATATATATATATATATATATATATATATATATATATATATATATATATGGATGCAGTCATGTAATGAATAAGATTCTTTGAATTAAGAGAATGTTTATTCACAGGAAAGATTTCATAGCCATCAATTACAAATGTACATTTGTAACATGGGAAATGTAAATACCTAGTGTTGTGACACAGTTTTTATTCAGTTTATTATTAATTCAAAATTGTAGAAATCACCCTGTGGCACTTAGTTTTTATTCAACATAATTTATTGTTGTAAAAATCACCCTGTAAATATCAAAAATAAATGTCGTTCTGTATCCAGCTGACATGAAGTGAAAATCACGTAACAACCAAAAAGGGTAACTTTGATAAATAAATTTCCACCAATAGCTAAGCAGATCAGCTGTATAAAAGGCGTGCTGCTTCGCATTAAAATTCAGTCAATTTTTTTGACTCATTCCGAATACATCTCATGTCAGCTTCTGCAGGTTTACCATATATACCGAGAGTTTTATTTCACTACTAGTCTTGCTATCTTGTCTAAATTCTCTCACGCTAATTTTAACTTTCAGGACTTATTTGGGCTTGTTCCCCAAGTAGTCGACTCTAATATTTCAGGACTTACTTGGGCTGGTTCCCCAGGTAGTTGACTCTAGTGAGAAAGGCTTGTCGCCTCTCTTACACTCCTACTTCCTTCAGGGCTTACTTGGGCTTGTTCCCCAAGTAGTCGACTCTCATATTTCAGGACTTACTTGGGCTGGTTCCCCAAGTAGTTGACTAGTGAGAAAGGCTTGTCGCCTCTCTTACACTCCTACTTCCTTCAGGGCTTACTTGGGCTTGTTCCCCAAGTAGTCGACACTAGTGAATAAGGCTGGTTCCCTTACTCACGCACATCTTTTACCTAACTAGCTTTTACCTGGAGGACTTCTTCTTAGTGAATACGCGAAATTATTGTCGAGACCTTCTGTGTAGGACTGATACTCCATTAACTTGAGTATATTTAACTATTATTTGACAGTTGATAGACCACCACTCGACACCTAGTAAGTGAGAGACTCGCCAAATCATAGGCAAAGATTATTAATTATTATCAATCTTTGCCATAGGTAGGTATATTTCTTCTAACATTATCTACTCGTGCATAACTTTTCTTGATTTTTTTGCTTTTGGTTCATATCAGACGTTACAGCTTTTTTTTTATTACTAGACGAGGCCCGCTGTTGATTAATACATTTTAAGTTATGAAATACAAGGTGGGAGATTAGAGCGTAGTCGGACGATTAAGGGGTTGTACAGATAAGGAGAAAATGTTTATAACTAACCCTATCTTATTTTAAACATTCTACAATATAAAAATATTTTTAATTATACCGAGTGTTTCTAAATAGTTAGAACACTGTACACTTTGTTTTGTCTTATGGAATATGTGTAATTTTAATTTATTTTTTAGACCTAAATGGAAAAATAATCTCAGTATATTAATATGACTTTATGTCTATAGCTCATTTTTTATGAGATATTAATTACTTTCTGAAAATTTTGTCAGATTAAGAACTGAAATTTTTATGGACACTACTCACTATCGAGGAATATGTTACAGTTAATTTATTATGTCCTTTATATGAGCACACCCGGTGCTCAAAACGTATTTGTATAAAGTTGCAACTATTAAATAAACTTTATTTACACTCGAAAGTCGAATAATTGTAAATTAGTCTCACTTATATGCGAATCCGCATACGCAACAATTCGGTATCAGAAGAGGGATAAGTGAGTGAAGGGGCTTTTTTCTATGGTGAACACCAAAGCAGACAGAAAAAATGGAGGGACAACTAACTAAGTTATTCTCCGATTTTTCGAGAAGACAAGAAGAACTACGACAGAGAGATTTCGAGCAGATTGCAGAATTGTTCTGAAATGTGCATCAAAAAGTCGAGACCGTTAAACAAGAAGTACGAGAAGAAACTGGGACAGTTCGAAAAGAAATTGGGAAAGTTCGGGAAGAGTTTGAGGAAAAGTACCAAATACTAGAGAAAGAGGTGAAAAAAATATGGGACACCAACCACGACGAAAGCAGCAAACTGGACACGTCGGCGATCACTACAGCCCATGAGAAACTTAAACCACCAAAGTTTGACGGCGAAACATCCTGGGCCATGAACAAACGTCAATTTGAGGCTGCAGCCAATACAAATGGATGGGGTCATCTGCAGAAAGTGAAGGCGTTGGTATTGGCCTTGCGAGGAAGTCGCTTGAAATACTTCAAAACTGATAATTCGGCTGTTGCGGGCGCCTTGCAACGACAAATATATTAGCTATGTGTATCAGAGCCAGTTGAAAATCAGAATTCAAGAGTCAACAGAGTCACTGCAGAAGTTCAGCAGTAGCATTGAGAGCATGGTGGGACTGGCTTATCTCGTACGAATTCAATGAGCAAATTAGTGTCCTGTACTTCATCGATGGAAATCGAGATATAGACATGCAGCAAGCGTTGAGTCTAAGTAAGCATAACACCTTAGCCGAAACAGTTGTCCAGGCACTGGAATATGAAGCTGCCAAAAATGCTTCGATGAATCGTCGCAGTATAGTAAGGAGTCAGGATACAGAAAACTGATTAAGGTTACAATTGCAACTGAGGAGGACATATAAGTAGATATTGCAAGCGACGACCCAGATCTGAAGAACGAAATGTTCGGAGGGAGAATACCCGACAGCAGGAAAACTCCAGTGTAAGGGGGCCAACGCTGGCGACAATATCAAGCCCCTAAGTTTTATTTGCGCTCCATTAAGGAGAAATAGCAGAGTTACGACCTTCAAATTAAACAACGAAAAGGAAGAAGTGACGCCAACGCCAACACTGACAGCTTGTCAGGAAGACCTTGTGGCAGTAAATTCTGTTAAACGCAGGAAAAAAGTGGAATTGTCAAGTATTTTGCACATATCCAACAAATACAAATTAGGACTAAAGAAACGGAAATTACCGAAGAAATCACCAGACGACTACCTGAGTGGCAAAAAATTTCCAGATTTGATCAGACGGTCAAGGGTTACTGAGTTCTGTGGGATTCGTTGTGCTTGCGGGATGACTTGATCACTCGTAAATGGGAAAGTCCAGATGATAAGAGCATTGTGTGTCAAACCGTTATACCCAGAACGACGGTAGATGAAGTACTTCGTGAACTGGATGGCAGTCGCAATGGAGGCCATTTTCGAGGATAAAACACAGGGACATGCGGTGGACATTGCGGTATCATTCCCTATGACAGATTTGGAAACAAGTACATCATTGTTGCCATGGACTACTTCTCGAAGTGGCCAGAAGTAATGCCGATGCCAAATCAGGAAGCAGTTACAGTGGCCGAAGCAGTACTGGAAAACGTGATATCCAGACACGGAGTGCCTTTGGAGCTGCATACCGACCAAGGCAGAAACTTTGAATCCGAGGTATGGACGCAGTTAATAAGATTGCTGGGGTTCCGAAAAACAAGATCAACCCCACTTCACAATAGGACCATCAATCAATACCTCCCAATATTTGTGGATGAGCACCAAGATAAACTGGTACCTCTCCTTCTCCTGTCCTACAGAAGCTCCCAGCATGAATCCACTGGCATCGATGCTGTTGCCTGGAAGAGAAATGATGCTCCCCGTAGATCTGATGTTTATCAGACCATCAGCCGACGATCATAAAGATGTGTCTATTCCACATTATGTAGCTGACCTACAGCAGCGACTTAGAGTGGTCCACGATTTTGCCAGAGAAAAGCTTCAGTTAAAGAATGACAAAATGAAAATGAGACTTGACAAAAGGCAGCCACAGCAAAGAAAAGGATTAAGTCCGAAATTGCAAAGACCTTGGGAATGACCACATAGCATTCTCAAGAAGATTAAAGACTTGGTGTACAGGATTCAACTTTCACCAAGAGCCAAGCCAAAAGTGATGAATGTGGAAAGGCTGAGTCCGTATCGAGGAGATAATTCACCTAGCTGGAGACAAACGGGACGATCAGCTTTAAGGGAGAGAGCAGTGTAACGTGCCAGGGGCATAGCCGTCAGCACTGGGTCACAAAGTGCATGCGTCCTTTTGATGCTTATGAGTGAGCCATAGGGATTTCGAGAGCGGCCGTTGACAAAGAGTGCGACGCATATGCTCACTAGGATGCCGACAGAGGATTTGGAGAAAAGTCCAGTGGCGGCTGAAATAATCAAATACCGGGGTTGTAGGACCTTGACGTTGGTGGAAAGGCTTAATCCCCTGGGAATAGAGGGCCCTAGACTTCTTAGTAAGGGGTGTCCGCAACAAACTGGACTTCAATAAAATGGACTCTCCTGGGGCGAGGGGATACCTAGACTGACTACACGTAGTCTGTCTGGACCAGTACGTTTCCTGAAAGGAAAACGCGCTGGAACTCTTTGGTGAATACATTCGCCGGGGACGATCAACAGGCAAGTAGTTCCCAGGAGTGACCAAGAACAACCCCCCGTCCTTGTCTGTGCTGCGGCAAGGGTACCGGGTACTTAGTGGCACCCCTGTGTTTGTGCCGTGCAGAGCGATCCGTGTCGTGACTGACAAGACTAACCCACCTTGATCAATCAGCTGTGCTGTCCCGTCGGAGGGCCGGCTGGGTGAGTCCCTAGGGAGCATGGATCGTGCGGCGAGGGAGTGGGGCGCGGGTACTGCAAGCGACCGCTCCTACTGTCCGTGCGGGAGTGGTACCGGGGACTATATCTCTCGGGTAGCCCTGGCGCTGATACAGCGTCCCCAGTGCGGGCTCCGTGGCTGCAAACCAATATCGATGGACACCAATGACCAATTAACAGAGATAGACTGAACACTTCATTGATAAAATACGTTTTGTTTGTTGACATCTTTATGGGCCAGGGGGGGTGAGCTGTGGAAGCGTACAGAATGGGGGGTATAACGATTTTAACTAAACCCCGCCTCCACTCCAGTGATCTTATTCGAGTAAGATATATGACGGCAGTGGCGTCTCGTTCTTCTACTTTTTATTGGTTTTTATTGATTATTTTAAATTTAATTAAATATTATTTTTTCATCTTTAGTTGGGATTTATATGTCGAAATAATTAATAGGTATGTGTAATAACCATTTCTCAAGTCTATGATTTAAAAACGCAAACAATATAAAAATCTCTTTTATGAAATAACACTGATTAGGTAATAATTTCTTTACTACGCCTTGACCGACGTTTATATGTCAATAATTTTCTTTCAAAATTCAAATATCTAAGTTAGCAAATTTTAACTTAGATGGGCTACTTACCTATGAAAAGTTACTTCTGGGTTCGTGGATTCTATTTTATTGCACACTTTGCAAAGTCTAACCATTGTTTCAAGTTTTCAAACCCAAGAATATAATAGAATATTCAAAAACAACCAAAACACCAAGTATTTAAATAATGGGGGGACGAAGCGATGAGGCGTGGCCCAACAAGGGATGATGTCAACACTGTTTAAAGTTCCATCTATCTCTGTTATTAGGTCATTGATGGACACTAATACAAAAGCTTTGGAGCAGCAAGTAGGGGCTGCGGGCGATCTGGCCAGGCCAGTGGTACCGAAAGACCCTCCGAAGAAGAAGAAGCTGTCGGGGGCAGCAAGGAGGCTGCTGCAGAAGCGGAAGGCGCTGCGGCAGAAGGAAAAGGGACAGACAAGCTCTACCATTAAAACACAGCCAAAGTCAGGCGCGGCCACTGAGGGCACGAGCGGGGGTGAAACCCTGCCGACTCAAAGCGGTGCGGTGACCGGCAAGCGCCAACGCTCACTCGGTAACACGCCCTCACCTGGGACTCGTCCTGGAAAGAGGGCGAAGGCCGGGGAGCAAACGCGCGCCAGGTAGACAAAGATTGTCTCGGCGGCACGGTCCTTCAGGGAGGCAGTGGCCAGCCACCTCAGGCTGGCCATTGTCGACCGGTCAGACCAAAGCCGCCCCATCACCGAGGAAAAGGCAACACTTATCAAGGAGGTACTCGGCCACATTGTGGCTAACGCGCTGGATACAGCGCAGGGAGCTCCCACTTTCATGCGCTGTGGCTTCGCAGCGGGAGTGCTGAGAATCACCTGCACCGACGAAGTTGCACGCGACTTTCTGGTAAAGGCGGTCGAAGCCATGAAACCTCAGTGGGAGGGAGCAAGGCTTACCGTACTCCCAGAAGATGATCTGCGTGAACTAACCAAGGCGACTCTTTGGATCCCCGGCCCTCCTGTCGAGACTGGGGTCCTGAGGGGGCGCCTGGCTGCTCAAAACCCATGGGCAGGCATACCAAGGTGGATCCTCTTCAACGAGGCCGTCAAAGAAGAACCTCAGGGCAAACTCCTTGTTTTCGGACTCTTGAGAAAGAAGAAAGATGCCTTAGCCGAAAAAGCTGGTAAATTATTTTACCTGCTTCAGTCAGGTGGGATTGTCGACCCACCAGTACAAGCTTGATGGCCAAAACCACCGGCTTGGCCATAGTTCAGGCAAACCTGCACTGCTCCCGGGGGGCGACTGTTCTCCTACGTCGACACCTGGAGACTGAGTAGACATCAATAGCTCTTATCCAAGAACCCTGGAGCACAGGCAACCGAGTATGTGGATGGAGCGACAATTCCTCTTAAAGAAAAATCTTTGTTGGTGCAATTAATGAAAGACCAAGGACATGAGTTTGCCTTTCAGGTAATATAGAAACCATCCTACTGACAGGACTCTCAAGACGCGACCTAACGGCTGTCCAAGTGCACCTGGACTTCGGAAAGGGCAAAGAAGAGGTTATTGTAGTCTCATCCTACCTGTCAATAGACGCCACAGAGCTACCCCCCACCAAGGAGCTGGCGAAGCTGGTCGACTTCTGCGAGCAGGGGAGAAAACACCTCATAGTAGGGAGTGACGCAAATGCCCATCACTACGCTTGGGGCAGCGAAGACTGCAACAGCAGAGGTAGGGCATTACTAGAATACCTTTTAGGGACAAATTTGGAAATCCTCAACCGAGGGAACGAACCCACGTTCGTAACCTCGCGGTGTCAGACGGTGATTGACATCTCTCATATCTCAACACAAGAGATCTCCAAATCAATCGTGGAATGGAGGGTCAGCTCTGAAGCCACCCTCTCTGACCACAAATGGATAATAATGAGACTCTTAGCAGTCAAGACATCAAAAGAGCCGTACCGGAATCTCAGGAAGACAGACAGGGAAGCGTACCTAACGCACCTGGAGTCTTCTATGGGCAATAATGGGGCGGCCACTCTGTAAATGCCCTAGACAAGCGAGTCAACACACTCACTGGGCGGATTATGAGTGCTTATGAGCACGCCTCGCCCCTGAGAAGAGGACAGCTCAGACCTGGCTCCGCCACATGGTGGAACATGAGTCTTGAGATCAAAAGGACCCAGCTGCGGGGAATCTTCAACAGAGCCAAGTCATCCCGAAATACGTCCGACTGGGAGGCCTACAAACTATACCGAAGGCCGTATAAGAAGGAAATTCGCTCAAAGCAACGGGAATCATGGTGACTCTTCTGTAAAGAGACAGAAAGTACACCTGCAGCATCCCGACCGCTTAAGGTGATCTCCAAAGATCCTAGACAAGAGGGCTGTGTCAGAAAGCAGGACGGTATCTATACTGACACTGCTATAGACACAGCAAAATCACTTCTGTCAACACACTTCCCAGGGTCGATACTACTAGGGAACGTTACGGAACTTCCTCACAACTCGAGATGTCCCTCTGCGGAGGACTGGCAATTGGCGAGAGAATTCGTCAATCGATCCGGAACAATACAGGCGGTCAAGGCATTCTCCCCATATAAGTCACAAGGTATTTGGTATTTTCTCGGGTCTCCTTCAGTGGGCACTGGGATCTGTACTGGACAAACTGGTGGTTATCCTCAGGGCGTGCCTTGCATGTGCACACGTATCCGAGAAATGGAGAATATCCAGGGTAGTCTTCCTACTGAAACCAGGCAAAAGTGACTACTCATCTACCAAATCATACCTTCCAATTTGTCTTACCTCGTTTTTACTGAAAAAATTGAAGAGGCTTTGCGAAGGCTGGATCAGGGGTAACGTCTTAATAACCCAAAGACTCTTACACCCCAACCAATTCGCCTACACACCAGGGCAATCTACGGAATCCGCTCTCCACGTTCTGGTGAGCAGGATAGAGAGAGCCCTGGACAATGGCGAAAACTCTCTAGGAGTTTTCATAGACATCGAGGGTGCGTTCTATCGAACTACCTTCGAAGCAGTCAACAAAGCTCTTCGGGACAGATCCGTACCGACAGGTTTGCGCAGGAGGATAGGAAATGTACTCGAGAGCAGAACAGTTGAAATTAGTGTCGCTGGCGCAACTGTCTCAGGGAGTGTTACAAAGGGCTGTCCTAAGGGAGGGGTACTCTCCCCCTTGCTTGTAGACGACCTTCTAACGACCCTGAAAGACGAGGGCCTGTACACCATAGGATGTGCAGATGATATAGTCATACTGCTGACAAGGAAGCACATTAGAGTGCTATGCCAACTGATGCAAAGGGCACTACGCATCCTAGAAAAGTGGTGCAGGACAACGTCTCTTTCTGTGAGTCCCCACAAAGTTGAGGCTATGCTCTTTACCAGAAAACTAAAGGTGGGCGACAAAAAAATGCCTACACTAAATGAAGCCCAGCTTAAGCTGTTATCGACAGAAAACTGACCTGGCAGCAAGCTGGACAAAGCCAGTGCAGCTCTATGACAATGTCGAAGAGTTGTAGGTAAAAGCTGGAGCCTATCGCCAAAGGTCACCCTATGGTTGTACACAGCGGTGATAAGGCCCATGATATGCTACGGTTCAATAGTTTGGTGGCGACGCGCCAAATTAAAAATTGAGAAGGACAGGCTTGCAAGACTACAGAGATATGTCTGCATCGCAGTCACCGTGCCATGAGGACCACACCATCTGCTGCGCTAGAGACGTTGTTGTGCTTGCCACCACTAGATCTATATCTAGAGGGGGCAGCACTACTGACCGCCCTTCGTTTGAGTGATGGTGGAACATTAAGGGCGTACAAGAGCGCCAAGAGTCATACAGCCATCTCGGAGGAGGGCCTCGCCAGAATACCACTTCTCGAGGCAAGCTCAGACCGCATTGCACCCCTATTAAGCAAATGCAAATACCGCATTTGTTGGGAAGAAACAGACCCACGCACTGTGCCGACAATAGACGTATACACTAATGGGTTTAAAAAAGGGACAGTACAGGCATAGTAATCTTCAGCCAAGACTTGCAACTATCTCTACAACAACCGCTTGGGAAGTATGCCACCGTATTACAAACGGAACTAATAGCACTAGCTCGAAGGGCTAATGAGGTCTGCAAGAGAAAAGTGCGAGAACGATTAATACGCTTCTTCATAGAGAGTATAGACGCCTTAAAAGCGCTTGAAATGGGCAGGTACGGCGCGAGAACCACGCTGAACTGCCACCGCGAACTGTAGGAACTAGCGAATGAAAATGTGGTGGAACTAGCTTGGGTGCCAGCACACGATGGGAATGAGGGCAATGAAAAGGCGGATAAGCTGGCAGGTGCTGCTTCGTCGGGAGCAATGGTGGGCCCGAACCGGCAGTACCCATCACACCGTACATCATGGCCAACCTCATTAAAGAGGACACACACCTCAGACACTGTCAGAGGTGGAACTCAATTGTGGGCTGTCGACAGAGCAAGAACTTCCTCACGGAGCCATGCCGGAAACGGGCCGAAGACTGCCTAGCTTTCCCCGGGCTAAACTACGCTCGCTTGTAAGCATCTGGACTGGGCATGCTGCGCTAAGAAAACACCTACATACAATGGGTGTCATCGACGACCCGACATTTCGGGAAAGAGGAAGAAACAGTGGAGCATCTCTTCACAGAATGCCCCGCTTTCCGACGTTCATAAGGCCATCCTAGGAATGAAGTGGCTGGATTTGACCAACATCAGACGCATCTCGCCTGCGGCAATGCTGAGATATCTGGACCAGGTTGTCCGGATACTCGGGGAACCGTAGGTCTGAGGAGCAAGGGGAGAGGCACAATGGGCCGAATTGGCCCAAGTACCCGCTTTGGCACCCCTGCGTCCAATAATAATAATAAAAACCGATGACTGTGAAGATCTGGAGAGACAGTGTAATAGAAAGTGTGAAAATAGACAGTTTAATAGATGCGTCAGAGTAAGCTAGTAAGAATATCCAATAGTAAACTGAAGTTGTAATTTTTATTATTCAACTTTCGAGTGTAAATAAAGTTTATTTAATAATTATAAATTAGTCTCACTTATCTGCGAAGACGCATACGTAACATTATTCTTGTCATAATAACTACATACGTAATGACCTGACATTTCACTAGCGTTAGAATCACAATATTCTCCATTCAATCTATGTAGTAACTGAATATGATTTTTTTGTAGAATCAACACACTCGAGTAGCATTTGCATCCAACTTTCACGAAAGTCATATCGAAATTTGATTGCTAATAGTTGAGAAAAGACGTCAATGTGTTCATCAATTATCCATTCATTGTTTCTTATGACTTTGAAAAACTTTTCGTCCACTTGTGACATTCTAAACATATGAAAGTTTTGATAAAATTAAGATTATATAGTTACATATTTCTTTAAAGAAATATTATAATGAAAATATTTTAAAGATGAAAATCGTGCTTACCAAATTTCAAAGAAATACACCAGTAAACAAAATGCTCTAAACGTATTCAGGTAATTATGAAATAAATTTGTATAGTTGAAAGACTTTTGACGTTACGTTTTCTCAGGCATACAAAACTAATAGTGGTGTCATTGAGTCAGCTACCATATAATACCAGATATCATAGAGATTTATATAACCAGAAATCATAGAGATAACTATTAATAATATTGCAGTTTGTGAATTTCAATTATTAAGTTGGAAGTCGATAACATAGAACGCTCAGATAAATGATATTCCTACATATGCTTTAATATAATAGGAAAGTTGCGTGCGTATATTAACGTAGATAAGTTCAAGTTCCCGGGAAAACGACTATCGCTAATTATTTTCTTTAATTATGGTCTCAATCGATAGATCATTGATGGTTTATATGGCGTAACTCAGCACATTTTTGGTTAGTCTTATATTAATTGAGATATTTAAAATTTAAAATGGATATTTTTTAAGACTATTCTTAAGGGGTAGTACATGAAGTATTACGCGCATGCATTTTTTATGTATTCTTTCTTGTTCATCATATATCATATTTGGGACATACTGATGTTTTGGAAATAGTCTCTCGGAGAAAAGAAATCAAGTAAGTATAGTGCGACCAGAAACCTAAGAAGGTCTTACATAAATCATCAAACACATCAGTAGGCGGTCTACGCAGAGTTGTACCTGCCCTAGCCATTGGAATGTATTCTATAGGTAGGTATAATGCGTTAAGATAATTATTAAGACAAGGCTCTTGAATATAATTAAGAATTGTTTATGTATATACAATGTATTATGATATATCACAAAAACATTTTACAAACATCACGATAATGAATATGAATGTGATTATGCCAAATGTCAAACTATTTCATGAGATATCTTAATCCGGACCTGGGAATATTTCAAGGACATACAGCTGTGTTGCTTATATGTATTTAGAATAACAGGTAATAATGAGGATCGTCGACTAATATGGATTTACGACCTTCTTAGATTTCTGATTTTACTTATACCTAGGAATAATCTTTGAGAAAAAATGAACTTTTAATAGAAACCTTAATTTATTAGGCGCAAAAGCTAGAACCCACGCTATAAGCCCATTACTAAATAAAAATATCAAGATAAACCAAAACAACAAAATAAAAATTAACAAAACAATAATAAGACCAACCTTAAGATAAGGTTGCTTCGCATGGGCTCAAACACTCCACGTCAAAAAAATCCAAACTCACAAAAATAAAATACATACTAAGAAGGATAAGTAAAGCACCATGGTTTATATCCAAAACTTATTCACAACGACCTAAAAATAGAAACAATAGAAGAAAACATTAAGAACAGCTTGTTAAAAACGTACAAGACAGAATAAAAAATCACCCCCACATAAACCGTCCAAATGCCACCACCTCAACAGTAAAAGACATACTACAAAAAGTCAAAAGTCCGATTGCTCATGAAAGCATCCTCAGATTTTCTATTAAAATAGAATTTTATTACTCTAAATTAGTATTATCCATTAGGTCCTGCTATTGACTATCTTGTCTTTTGATCTTGGGCGAATACCCCAGTGCATCGTAATAAGTAAGTGAGTTTGTCAGTTTTCCC
The DNA here is from genome assembly GCA_958507055.1 of Crioceris asparagi. Lineage (NCBI taxonomy): Eukaryota > Metazoa > Arthropoda > Insecta > Coleoptera > Chrysomelidae > Crioceris > Crioceris asparagi. The sequence continues at coordinate 48,720,785 of OY293828.1, forward strand.
TCTCTTACGCCTCTTTGGCACCTTCCTTTCGGACCGTTAGTTGGTCCTGTTACCCAGCAACTAGGTCTTGACCTAGGGGGTGCTCTTTTCCTTTGACCTCAGACGAATACCCCGGGGCTTGGTTTTGAGCGAGTTAGGTTAATATCCTTTCTTGCGAACTCTAGCCTCACTCTTTCTGTTTCTCCTAAGCACAAACTCATAGGTACCCGGAGGACTACGAATATGCAATATTGTCGAGACATTCTGAGTAGCAGTGCAGACGGAACACCACCTTATATACAGCACTCGACAACTTATATCGAATTTCACTCTAGATGAAGCCAATTATTCGCTGGCATATGATTCGTTGATCTCTCGGTACCAAAGTAAGAGTCGGCTCGCCAGGTTTTATATTTAGAAAGTAATGGATTTTACCTCCATAAAATCTTCATCACCTGCTAATTTGCAGAGAATCTTATCATAGCATGACAGGATCTATGAAAACATTCGAAGTGCTCATAAAGTCAAGGGATATTCCATCTTATCCTGATTTGATTGATTTTGTTATAGAATGAGCCAGAGTTTACGAGATGATGTCTGAGGAAGATAAATCAGGGAAATCTTCTGAAAAAGGAAAATTTCACTTTTTAAGCTCCACTCATCAATATAGTCATTCGACTTACTTCTAATCATGGACAAATTCTTCGAGTATCTTTAATGTCGCAAAAGGAAGCCCTACTTACTTAGCTCCATTCGACGCCGGTTCTACGGCAGGCATTTCTACTGTATATTTAAACTGCTTACTTTCTAATGAATTTTTGCATTTGGTTTATTTTCCAAAATATTCTTGGATAAATTATGCATTCTCTTTGTTGGTCATACCTGCATAGATTTATGTTCCATATTCGTCGGTTGACCTAACTGAATTCTAGTATTACTTTTTAGTAAACCTCTATCCTCTCATCTAGCTATAAATATTGCTTGGACTTTTTCTGGATCGAGAAAATGCATTCGCTGCAAAATTCAACGCCCGAGTTGGAGTGTAAGCATTTTTTAACAATGAATTTAATTATTTGATGAAAATAGCAATGGCCCCTGGAGAACAATATTCCTAAAGAATATTACTAATCGTGTTGAATTGATCACAAAATTCCTCGACAGCTTTTTTTTGTCGAGCATGATTATCATCTACCCAATTTTGAACAGGAATCTCATCTTTCTTATGGTATGTGGCAGTTTCTTCAGGGAATTCCTAAAAGTCGTTCAATATTTTCACCGAGAGTCCATTACTTTCCATGTTCTTGAAAAATTCACTGCTCTGCTTTTAGCTAATTTCACTTTTTCTTTGTAAGATAAAGATGGAGAAATTTTAAAAAGGAATCCACTTTGCTGCTCTAAAGCACGTAGGTGCTTACAAAATGCTCCACTCTTACCTTGAGGGGCAATCGCAAAATGCGATATCTATATTAATATTATAAGGCAAATACATTTCTGTTGCCAATACTACATATATTATATTTCGCAGTCTGGTCTCAGATTATAAACACCCTCTAGTAGTAGCGCAACGCGCCGATTGTACGACGTTCAAAGATTAAACGTAAAAATTCTGACTCCGGCACTGGTTTTCTCCATCTTCCCGGGCAAGCCCCTGTGACTCCGTCGGTTAAACATTCATTGTATCGTGTCGTACACTCGTAAATAGAATGTTCACAGATAAGTGGTTGCAGAAAAATGCCTAAACGAAAGATAAATAGAGAATAATTTGATAAAATCAGGAAAAAGTTGAGAAATCTATCTGAAAAACTTAAGGATATTGAATCTAGTAAGTAATGATTACATTTTTATTGTCTGAATGTCTATATTACATGAAATTACAACAAGACCGTACAATTCTGACCACTTGAGCTCGAAAGAACTGATCTATTTCAGGGTATTAGAGGTATGCGTAATTATTTATAGAAACATGTTGTCTATTTTTTATACACATACATCTGTATATATTAAATATCTGATAAGAAGGTAGATACATTTGCAAGTCATAACCTCAGTCTAGAACTGGTATGTGAAAATATAATTCTTCGTTTTAGGTTCAGAAACCTCTTCGACAAGTAATAATTCTTCAAGTGAGGCAGTAGATAACTTACAGAACAGCATAAATAGTGAGTACACTCAAGGGGACGTAACGGTGGCAGAAATACATCCTCCTCCGTTAGAGATTCTGGGTGAAGACCCTTTGGCTATCAAACAACTAGGTCCAGAAATTCACCCAGAGATCGCCAGTAGATGGAAAACTTTTTCCAGAAAAGGTATTGATAAAGTTCATAGAAAAGTCTCCGAAAAATACTTAAGGCCAATAAATGCAGAGAGGCTATTACCGCCAGAACTAAGCTTGGAGGTTCTTGGGTGCCTTACCGAAACACAGATTGAGTAAGAAAAATTCATCATGAAAATACAGGAACAATTAGCTACAGCTGTATCTGCTTTAGCTATGCCTATGAACCTATTTTTTACAGAGCCTTCGGAGGAAACAAGACCTCATTTACAGAGCTTTGCAGATGCAACAAAAATGTCATGTACTCATTATCATCGCACAGGAGCTAAGGCCTAACAAACAGTCTAAATAGCTCTATTAGGAGGGTAGTGATGGATAGACCTACTGACACATTGCTATTTGGAACAGATATTTCTAGCCATATTAAATCTGCCCAAGAAGTTAAGAAATTGAGTTAAGAACTAAATAACAAGCCTGTTCAGCGTCCAAAGACGATAAGCTGAGGGCCCTTGACATATAGACCTGGAGATCAGGATTTTCTTATCAAGAAAATTCAAATACGCTAGCCGTAAGAAGCCAGAGGCGAACAAGATAGATCAGAAGTTTCGGAAAAATCAGAGACGATCAGATTACAGGAGATCAGATTACCAGAAGAAGAAGAGGTAGGATACACAGGCCAGATAATAGGTTTTATGCTACCTGGCAAGAAATCACAAAAAATAGTGTTGTCTTACAATGGGTAAGAGGTTATCAGTTACCTTTACAAGAAAAGCCTATTCAATCAAATCTTCCAAAAAGTTGTACCCAAAATTCTGATATAAAAATTCAGCAGTCTATCCAGGATCTTTTAAGCCAGGGTTTTATCTCAAAAATCTGTACAGAGAAAGGGCAGTTCTTGTTAAGTTTTTTTAGTTAAAAAACCTGATGATTCTCATAGATTTATACTTAATCTTAGGAAGCTAAATACATCTTTAATTGATCCCCCACATTTTAAATTGGAGGATTAGCGTTGTGTAAAAGATTTGATACAGGTTAAGAGTTTTTTTTGTATAAAATTTATTTTTCTTAATTTACGTGCATCTATCTCATCAATGCATTTAATTACGCCATGGTGGAGTTCATCTTTACTTTGTACTGGTGTTGAATACACTTTTTCTTCAAATCTTTGCGTTTCAGGTAAATTATTTTAAGAAATACCTCAAATAATGTTTGTTAAATAATAATTGTGTTTTATCACCGTGGTAACCAGCAAATACCTTCTATAAAAATGTTAGAAATAATTCACCTTAATAGATAGTTGCTTATATTTTGAAAACCTGACCATTTAGTTATAGGAACATGATATATCATTTCAAAGGTATTTTGATGCTCTTTCTGAAAAAAGTATAAAATATAGGGTGTTCCATTTGAAAAAACACTTTTCTGGGTCTTTATATGTTTTAGGCCTATTTAGTTTTGTACTATGTATAAGGTATATAAGCTGCTGTCTGTGATCATACAAAGGTTCTTGCTTGAAAATATTTGTCATTGGTTAATATTTTTAAGGTTTCACTCACAATTTTTAAATATTTTTCATTAATAAGGAATCTTTATATAAACGCACTATTATTTCTGTATGATGACAAATTAGATTGACATCATTTGATGGAAAGTTCAACTTTTCAACATAAGGAAATTTATAGAAGCGCTCATAGAGGGCCATTAGCATGGAATTATTTGGACATAACCCACGTAGCGTCTGAACTTATATTGCTTTTTACCTGGTAAATGTAATTTCTGGCTCCTTTTGGTCACTGCGTCTTTTGCAGCCGTAAGTAGAACACCCTACCATAATAATCATTTTTTATCACAAATTTAGTCACAGAATCACAAAATTCGAACGATATCACCACCAATGTTTGTCACCAAAACATGGCGTCTTCTTCATAATTTGGTCACAAAACCCAACACGCGCAGGTAATGGATATTACCAGTCCCCTCTCTTTTCTAGTCTATGCCCTTAGATTGATTAAATTGATAGAAGCGCTCACAGAGTTCAAAAGAGTAACATTTCAAATGAAAGTGGCCGACGAAACTGCCCGCTGTGCATGCGAAGAACAATGTTCTCTTAATGCAATCGGTCTATTGGCAGAAGCAGGAACTCAATACAATCACATTATTAAGAAGTAACTTTTTGAAGGCTGATTGAAACTGAATCGTGGTAGGAATATTATTAAATCAATGTATTCTCTTAATAAGCGCAAAAACATTTCTACATGGTTTTGAGATAATTTATATGATAAAGAATATTTTACAATTTTTTGTGTGAGAAGTTTTTCACATGAAGTAGGTTTATAAATTTCTTAAACAAATAATAAAAACTAAAAAGCCAGTTCGAACCGATATTAGGGAGATTTTAAGCCACCTATTTGAACAGCAATATGCTTTATCCGTTATAAATCGCATGCGCAATAGTGCTGAAATAAGGGTAAACGTTATTAACCGATATTGCTTTAAGTTATTAAAGTTGAAATAACGTCCCTTAATAAAGGAAATTGATTTTGCCATGATGCCACCTGTAGAAAATTTATATTTAAATTTTATCGTTAACTCCAAAGTTTATGATAAATACATGTAAAATTAAGAAGATTTTAGTAAATCTTTATTTTTCATCATTTCTACCACTGTTTTTTGAATATGAAATGAAAACATTTTATAAAATTAAATGCTATGGCAACATCAGATGTGGCCTCTCTTTCCTAGTCTAAGCTACCATCCGTCTTGGAGGTAGTGTTCTCTGCGTCCGTCCCATTTAAGTCTTGTACCTAAACTTCTTTTGTAGTATTTGTCTATATTGATGTTTTCTCTGGTCTGTATGTTTGTCTCTGGTATATTTTTTTACTTTATGGTACCTGTTTGTTTATTTCTGCTTTTTGTTTGTGCGGTCGTTTTTCGTTTGTTAAATGGCAAGTTGTTTTTTGTGTAATAGTCACTTATCACGTAAATAGCGGCAGAATGGGATGGCTCAAAAACTCATTTTTGAACTACGTTATAAGCGAACTGTATTTACTTTAATAGCGGATAGAGGGATTTAACGTATGATGCTCAAGTTGTGGCTTAAAATCTCTCTATTGATTTAAGAACAGGCCTGTGAATCGTTTTATAAAACTGAGGTTGATTTAAATGCTTCATATTGGATTGTTTAGATTTACTAATCTTAACTTTAACTTGTACCTACATCAATTTATAATTGTTGTATGTAACTAATATATACTTTGAGTTTTGTTTCCAATTCAGGTAATGATTTTTCAGTTATACTCATCTTTCCAACTGTTTTACAAAACAGATTCTTGGTATTTAACAAATAAAAAATTTCAATGAAGTTTTTCAAGAATTGAGGTATATGTACCTACGTTGAAGCATTTTAAAATTCACTATCCTTTATTTCGAATTTAAGTTTACTGCAGATGAAGTACTTGAGCTTAAAACTTGCGCTGAGAGACAAACTTTCTTTTTTTCATTATTAGTATATTGTTTACCGTTTAATTTTCAACTATTTCCCTATTTACAAATTATAAAAACGTAACTGCTTCGGATTTTTATTTGAGTTTAGATGATGGCTGAGTCGTATGCGGATGACAGATAGGTACAGTAATCCACCAATCAAGAGTGTTCAAAATAAAAGAGATAGATAATCCTGCCTTATTTTCTGTTTCTTTCTATTGAGGGTACGCATTTTCGATCGACTTGCCTACTGTATGTTATATGTTATCTCTATGATAGAATACAATAGAATTGCGTTCGCATTCTGTCATTTGGTGTCAAAATGAGGTTAAGGAGATAAGGCACAAATTGAGATAAGAAAATTGACTTATTTTTTGTCTATGGAGAAACATTACTAATTGAAAATGCTGGAAATAAACCTGCGTCAACACATTGGGACATAATCGCGAAGATGGTTCCTATATTTTATTCGTATTGTCACTAAAGCTGGAATATGTACATATTGAAACTACTTAGCAGTAACTTAAGTACTGACTAGCATATCTCTTTGGCATACCATGACTTTTAATTTCAAACCTGCGCAAAGATCTCTGCCTGAATATCTGGTTTATGCTTATAATTTTCTGCACGTTTGTGCAACGCTCAATATTGGTGAGCATCTTGTTAGTTTTCTTACAGAATGGTCATTCTAATATCATTGTGATAAGTAAAAATTACCACTTAAAATGTAAACTTTTAATAAATTTTGGGTTAAATTAATAATATTTGTCATTAATTTATTTAAGTTTTGGTAAAATTTACGAAGCGTTAGTTTTTCGGTACCAACTTATCTAAAAAACTGGATTGAAAATAATTCCAATAATAATGAGGATTGAATAATTAGAATAAATCAAACGTAGACATACTAGTATAAGAGTATACTCTTGCAGAAGAATTTGGTGACCACTGCATCTTAATTGCACCTGAGTTTCCTCATCGCGTGAAAATATTTTAGTTAAATTATTTATTTAACTTATCCCAAAGAGGAAACTTGTCCTTCTTCGCTTTAGAAAATTGTCCGTATCATAGAAGATTATCGGTTTGTTATGTCAGTGTCAGTATGAAGTATATGTCAGTTATATGGTATTCCTGTCATTGTGGCTTGCAAACGCACACTCTCCATACACACCAGCACTACGCCAGCCGATGAACCCTCGTATATTGAAAAACTTTTGATACCAATCGATGGTTATGTTATTTAATCAATATTCATTCTAATTCAGTGATTTTAATAATTCGATTAAGAGAATTAGTCCAAATGGGCCAAAATATAGCAAGAACCATTAACTTTAAAGAGAAACAGAAACCTTTCCCTTACCCTCAGATAGGTAAATCAACTTTTATTTTCGTAGAATTGTCAATTTATTGCATGGGTAATATTTAGGCGGACTAAACTGCAAGATCGCCATTGACTGATGTAAGCCAAAAGAATGATCCTTTGGCTGTATATGAATACAAGTTTTCGTGTCGGGATGTTTTGAAGTTAAGGCACATGCAGATTTCCACAACATTTGAAGCTCAAGTAGGTAAAACTTCATCTGGACAAGTAGGGGAGCTCATTAATAGCCGAACTACATAATTCTTACCGCTTAGCTGGCCGAAAAACAAGACTTTAGATTGTGCAAGGATCTTAAATATATCAATTTCTAGGAGATCTTAGCTTTTTATATGTAGTGGTGAGTAAAACTATATGGGTCTTAAAAATATTTATGAGAAAAATAATAGGAATCGGTGAATCGCCCTATGCAGTTATGTTTGGATGTACCGCCGGGTTGGGTTGGTATCAATATAAATTTACCACAGAATGACCAGGATGGAGACCGTTTATTTGAGTAAATGTTATATAATAGATAAGAGCTTGCGCATATTGTATAATTGAAAAAAACAAATTTTGAATCTTGAAGACCTATCATACTGAAATCATTCATTAATTTCCTGAAGTGTTAAAAATACCATTCATGATAGAAAACTTAGCATAATAAACTACGAGTATTTCAATACAATATAGGTACATATTATAAGAACGAATTATTAGATATTAAAATATTAATATGTATATAAATAAATTCAACATTTTTATTTGCTGGTAGTTATATCACCTTAATATTATACAGCAAATGCCTAAAATAAAAGTACAATTCCTTGAATAATTGAAAATAGAAAATATTCTCCGTTATTGTCCAGTTCACCAGCAAGCAAGAATAAAATCGACATATACCAGAAACATTGAAGGAAATTTTGAGTGAATAATGTAACATTAACATTAATATCTTTTCTTCATACTATAGGTATTTATAGTCTTATTTAATATTGTATTTCACTATTCTAACTATTGATAAATATACCATTTTCTCTTTGCTTGTGGTTATAAAATCACCTTAATATTAAAAATAATACGTCAAATTGTAATTTCATGGGAGGCATTTTGGGGGCGGTGAGAAGCGATAGAATCACTTGATGAATATGTACCATTCAAACAAAATTCTTATACAAAACAACATACCAAAAATTGTATCGGTGTGGTTCAGCTCTAACTGAGCATATGCGAAAGATTTGAGTTTTTTTGTTGAGTTTTGCAGAAAATAGCTCTCATCTCCAAAAGTTTTACATTGGGAATGTTTTTTGAGGATCAGTATTATAAAGTTCTTTTGCTTTAGCTAAAATGTAATTTAAACTTTCCTTAGGTAATACTGAATTATGAACCAGGTTCCATGATGCAAAAGTAATCGCATTCTCTAATTCATCCAGGAATTCATTAATGTATTGTAAATTAATGAATAATTGTAATACTTAATACATTTTGGATGGAGTCAATAACTAGCAATTGGTTAACTTTATTTTTCAATCTCATCATTTCATTCGTTAGAAAGGATTTATTATTATTTTCTGATTCTTAGCTAATGTTGTGACGGTTCTATTATAATCATCAATTAGATTTGACACTAGAGTTGATTGAGTCTTTAATTGATATTCAATACGATTACCATTTTTATTTAGCATTGTTAGAGCTTTATTGATAATTTCACGGTCATTGTCATCTAAGGTTCCAAATAGCCATTTTGATATTGAACCTATACCATTAACCAATCCTCTTTTTGGTCTTGATTTATGTTGTGGGAGAACATTTTCTAATTTAGTCTTTGTTTTGAATATTAATTGCTGAGCTTGTAAAAATAATTTAAGTAGTTAATGCTATGTCTTTAGAGGTATTATTAATTTGTAAGATTTCCTTGTTCAATAAGTTTAATTGCAATTCTGTTGACTTAATTTCTTCAACGATTGGATATAATTTAACATAATGAATGAATTTGTGTTGAGTTTGTTGATTTCTCATTAGTCCTAAATTTAATGTAAGAAGTCCATTTTCTATAGGTGTTACTTTGATTCGACTGAAGGTTTTTGAAAAGATGAGGAATAGGGTTATTACTATGAGTTTCTAAATTTTCATTTTTCCGTGGTCTTCCTCGTGGGCGTGTACCTGGAATAATACGTTTTTTTAACTCTTCTTTTATGATATATTCCTTCTGGTGTTTCGACTTTATTTTCTAAATCACTTTCAACTTTTGTTTTAATGAATCGAGGATTTGTTTTCTTTCTTAATTGATTGTCTTCTGAACATTCTTGTACATTTGTTGTGAGCACTTAGCATGTTCTTCAACATAATTTGTTATTATTTTTTCATCATTAATATCAAAAGGTAGTGTTTGATTAAGATGTCCGAATAATATTTCAAAGGGTGTGTATTTAGTTTTACTATGTGGGGTATGATTATTGCCCATTATTGCTAATTTCATTAGATTAGTTATATTTTCATGTGGTTTTTCTCTGGTAAGACATCTAAGTTGATCTAGCAATGTAGAATGTAGTCGTTCTACTGGTGAGTTGGATGTTGTATTATGCAATGTTATATAATGTAATTTTATCTTGTGTAGTTTACAAAAGTCTGCGATGGTATGATTTCTAAATTCTGTTCCATTATCACAAATAATTTCATTTGGTATTCCTGCAAACGATATGAATGTGATAAGTCCGTCCATTACTTCTATAGCTGATTTTTGAGTCAATGGTATAGCTTGAGCATATTTCGAGAATGGATCGAAAATTGTTAAAAATATGTTGTTGATAAAGAAAATATCCATGTGGATTATCTCCATAGGTCTTGAAGGTGTGTGTATAACTTCATATGGTGGATTCTGTGATTTTCGTTCATATTTGCATATTTGACAAGTTTCGCAAGTATTTACATAGGTTTGTACATCTCTGGTTATGTTAGCCCAATAATAATTTTTATTTAATGATGTTAAGGTGGCATTAATTCCTTTATGTTGTGTCTTTCCTTCATGATGATATCTTTTTTCTGATGTTGATCTTCTTGTGTAATAATATCAGTTAGAAATAAATTTTAAATGATTAAATTTAAAAATTTTAAAATTGCTTTGAATTGTTATATTGTTAATATTCTTGTTTTTAAAAGTTCATCTGTTTTGGTTCGAGAGAGAAGGCAGTATTGTTTATTAGGTTGAATAATTACTTTTAGGGTTTTTGTAATCTCTTCTTCTGTTGCATTGGATTTCATTGTTACCTTATGTCGATTTTTATCAAATACTCTTTCATGAATAGTAAAAATTGTAAGATTATTAGTTGATTCCTTTATTATTTGGCGTTGATATGGTTGATATATTTATTTGTATATAGAACCGCTTGAATTGGATTTTCCTTTGCTGAGTGTATTGTGTCTACATCATCTGCTTCTTCTTGAGTAATTGATGATAAATCTTCATCTTGAAGTTCAGGTAATTTGGTTGGTGGGTTATCAATTAAATCTAAAGAACTAAGTATTTCGTCTAGACTTTCATCTTCAACTTCGGGTAGTTCTTCGTCTGCATTATTAAGTAATGATAAAAGATCATCTTCTAGTAGTTTTAGGTCTCGTTAATACATTAACTTCACATGAATTTTCATTGATTTTAATTCTTGAAAGGGCATCGGCTACATGATTAGACTTTCCTGATTTGTATCTGATAACATAGTCGTATTCTTCTAAATGTAGTTTCCATCTGATTAGTCTTGTATTTGGTGATTTTAAATTGCTAAGCCATTCCAGTGGTTTGTGGTCAGTAAAAATTGTTAATTTGTTCTGCTATATGTGAATGATCTGGCTCTTCTTGATATCAAGGCAAGTTCACTCGTTTGCTGACGACACCACCATTTTGTGGCAGGCAAAAGATTCTTTATCTTTGGAAAAAACATTCAGAGTGATTTAAGAAAGGTCAAAGAATGTGAATGCAATTCGCTTGCCTTGAATATTAACAAGACAAAATTACTCTCCTTTAAAAGTAACATTGAAGGCATTTCTATTGGACTAAAATGTAAAATAATAACAACGTAAAATTTCTTGGCCTATGTATTGACAACCAACTGAGATTCCAAGAATACATATTGGCTCTCAGTAGCAAGCTGGCATCGGGTTGCTACGCAGTAAAATTTGCTGCAAGTGAGATTGGTTCAGAAACAGCCAGAACAGTTTATTATGCCCTAGTGCAATCTCACCTCAGATACGGGATTGTCTTCTGGGGCATGTGCACTCAAGAAAAGTTTAACAGTGTATTCATTTTACAGAAAAGAGCATTACGATATATGTGTGGAGTATCTTCCAAGCAATCTTGCAAACCACTCTTTGCCTCACAGAAAATACTGACTTTAACTTGCCTACTCACACTAGAAAGCGTATGCCTAGTCTTTAAGAACCGTGATAATTCAGCTAATTCCACAATTGAATCACAGAACACGTTGGACAAAAAATTGTAATATATGAAGGCATTAAAATGTATAACCACTTACCCGTACGCATTAAGATCATTACCTCGTTCAAAACATTCCGTAATTCTGTAAAAGATGTGTTGCTCGAGGGAGCTTTTTATAATTTGGACGAATACTACTCTGAGAATTGGAAGCACGGTTCATGCTGATGATTTCGAGTAACTGTACCACAGTATTGAAGTGTCCTTATAATATGTTTATATCTTTGTACGTTAGTGGCTAAGTTCACAAACTAGTATTATGTAAGTTAGTAAATTAGTATGAGATCAGTTTCCAAGGAGCTCAACTTGTCTACTTCTAGAACAGCCATTTTTGAATCGCACCTCCGATACGCCCTTCCATTCTGGGGTACGTGTTGTGCGACTCAATTTGAACGTATTTTTAAACTGCAGAAGAGAGCTGTTCGGTATTCACTTAGCAGTAGGACTCACTGCCAGGATTACTTTAAAAAATTTAAAATATTAACTCTTCCGTTCCTATTCATATTTGAATCTGTATGCTTAATCCGCAAGCACGTATCTTCTATTCCAGAGAGGCCATCTCACAACAATCCGCTTAGAAATACGGAGCATGATCTTTATCTGCCAACCCCTTGCTCAGAGTTGGTTAAAAGCTCTATACTGTACAATGTAAAAAAATGCACAATCATCTACCATTTAAAATCAAGTCCATAAGATCTTTTCCTGAATTTCGAAAGGTTTTGAAATCATACTTACTGGAGAGAGCCTTGTATGCAGTAAGCGACATTTTTGTTAAAAAATGTTAATACTTAATATTAAGCTTCTTACACCTACTGGTTTAGTGAATATTATTTGATGTTTGATATCCTAAGGGTCTTTTGTAATGTAAAATCATCTGTCACACGAAATTAAATCTATAACGGCTTTTCCCAGATTTTGACAAACTTTCAATTAAATTACCTACTACCTAGATAACGCCTTTTATGCAGTTAACGACTTTTTCACTAAGGCACGTTTCTGCTCAGCTCACGCACTGGTTTATTGTTTGTACACAATTTGTTTTTGTTTTTTGTGATTTAGTTAGTTTTTACCTTCTGAATGAATTTACAGCTGTATATTAACTTACTTTCTAACGGAATATACAGCTGTAGGTTACATTCTTATACTTATTATCTTATATTTTTACATCTTTATATTTTTGTTTTATATTATATAAATTTATTTAGTTTCAATTTAATTTTTAGTTTTGACTTTGTTTTGTTTGTGTATTGTTTGATTTTGATTTTGATATTTTTATTTCGCTTTGTCAACAAAATTTATATTTTTTCGACAATAAAGCATTTCTCTCTACAATAACAGGTACGAAAGTAGTAGCCGAGAAGAGAGCCATCTCTTCTCTGATAGTAATATGTAGTATATATATGTAGTCGTAAATTAGTGTTATTAAATTATATTTGTGTATACTTCAGTGAGCCTATACGTTCTCAAATAAATTGACAAACTACTTCAGTATTATGCAAGTTAGTAATGTAATATACTAGTCTGAATGTAGTGTAGTTTAGTTCTTGTTATATATACTCACATATATATGTTAAATCACATAACTTGGAATTAACTTTTTAAAAACAATTATTTATTAATACAAAAAAATAGAATACTAATAAAATATATCTTAACTTTACATGACTGTATGAATCTAGACTCACAAGTGATGCCGTGAGCTGGAGATCTAGTATTTATACAATCAAAAATGTTTAATCATCAAAAATATAAAAAGAAACGTAAATTAATACAATGGATCTTTTCTCCTAAGGTTAAATCGAAACTTCTAGAAATATTATAAATAAAATACATATTAATGTCTTTTTGGAGGCCAAACTGGATAAACAACTAACAATGGTCTTTATGGTAACTTGCTTACTACTGGTCGGCATCTCTGGCACGTAAACATCCTTATCACTTTTGTTATCTTCTTAAAACTGCGTCTTGCAGATGTAATACGATATGGTGAAATACTGCGTCTTGCAGATGTAATATAATATTATGAAATAATATTTAAAAATAATACTTTGTTATCATTATATGACTTTAAAAATAATTCAATTATAACTTCATATAACAACTCCCCCATTTAAGAAAAGTTGGTGGAGTTTGCAACAACTTTTTAAATTAATGATTTATTTGGATTTAATTCGATGTTTTCTTCTATGGGTTCTCCGACATGGATACTTGCTCTTCTTTTCGGAAGAATTCTTCTTATACTTTGCTGGAATGAAATACTGGAACTTGGTCCTGGTGGTGATGGTGGGTAATCGTTGGTTAAAGCTATTCCAATTCGATGATGCTTTCTTCTACATTTACAGGTCACATAAAATATTACCAATAAAATTATTATTACAATGGTTAAAATGGTAAACCAATGTGTATATTTAGGTACTGATCGGAGATTGTTTCATCATTTTTTCTAATTCTTCTGACTACTGATTTAGTTTGTGTTGTGCAATGTTCAAATCTGAATCAATTTTGTTCAACTTAAGAGGTTCTAGTTCAGAAATTTGTAATTTTTCAGGAATATCTTTGCAACAGTCAAATGGAATTGTGACTGGATGACTTCGATACTTGATTTCTTGGTATGTGTCAATTGGGTATTGAGCATGAACTCTTGTACTTCCAATAAAGGCACTACACTTAGGTTGTAATTTCAGTAAACTATTAGTTTTAATAATTTCTGATTTAATTTCCCTATTTCCACATTTAATCGTGATTGGCAGAGGGTCCGAAACAGTGATTAACCATAGATTTAAATCAATTTGGTAGACATTATAATCTTTAACAAAAAGAAGAGATGTTTGACATGTCTTGGGCATCTGAGTTAATCTTCTTAATAGTTGTGCTTCGCAACTTGCATCGTTGTCAATTGGATATGGGAGGAGATTAGAATAGATTTTTATGCTTCTTTCAAGAGTCTTGCAATTATCCAGGTTTCGCAATGACAAATACAGCAGTGAATCGTCATCCCGCGCAATATATTTTTGTTTAGTTGGTAAAATATGATAGATACCTGTTCGATCATCTAATATTGGTATTGGATAGAGTCGATATAGTATATAAGCTTCTGGATCAGTGAAAGGAATTTTGAGAACAAATATTATTTTACTTTCTGATTGATATGCCTCTAATTCAATAATATTAAGATAATTAGCTATATTTGACGTATACGGTTGTAAAGGTAAATTATTTCTTACCAGAGATTTTGCTATATCTTGTAATGAATTGATTAAATCTGAAGGTGCTATTATTGAGTTATGAAATAATCTTATGCGAGCAAAAGTGATAGAGTTTAAAATTGTATTAAGGGAATCTTCTAAGAAAATATAGCTTTCCATTAGTGATTCACAAATATTCAATATCCTTATTTGTGCTTCATAAAATGCGACATCATCAGCAATATCCATCAAAGTATTTTGAATTTCTTTTATATCTTCATTAAAAGTCTTCTCATCAATTTGTAGTTTTTGTATAGTATTATTAAAATTTTTAATAACAGAAGTTGTAACTGAAATTTTCCAACTCAAATTCATCATGAGATAATTTGTTAATACAATCATCATAATATTCTCCATCTGATGCATCTAAATTACCAGTAATAGTTTTCCAAACAGTTCCGATTCCATTAAATATACCTCGCTTTGCCCTGGAGTCATATGATTTAGTTTCTCCTAGAATTTCTTTATATTTTTGACCTATTGAATTCGGAATTTGTGATAATAAACTTATGTGTGTTTGAACTTCAGACTTAAAAGCTATAAACCTTGGAGACGGATCTTCTAAAGTATCCAAAATTTCTATAAGTATTTTATCATTATTTTCCATTGTTTTCTTAATTGGACCCAAATCTTTGTAAACTAAAAGTGTCCATTTTTCATTCGTAATTTTGATAGTACATTCTTCATGGAAAAAGATTCCAACGGTGTTATTAACAGGAGGAAGTGTGTACTGAGCTGATATAATATTTATCAGCACGAAGAATCTGAAACCAAAGAAACTACTCATAGTAGGGTTTCAGTCTATCGAAATTAATTTTGGATTTTTGATTAGTTTGCGGATTTAAAACTATTGCAGAATTATCAAATAATTGCACAATTTCAAAAGGACCATTAAACAAATATTAACTTATATCTTTAATTTGAGACTCTTTAAGATAAACTTTATCTCCTAGTTTATATTCTGGAAGCTTTCCTGAATTATTTTTATCAAATCTAATTTTTGCTTTTCTTTCTGACTTGCTGTGTTTGCTCGTGCAATTTTATAATAATGTTGCATTCTGTTGTTCAAATCACGTATATATTTGGTAATAAGGGCCTTCTCATTATACAAAGTTTCAGGTGGTCTACTAGACGTATGACCAAAAATCAGTTCATATGGGGTAAAACCAGTTGTTTTGTTTTTCGTATTATTATAACATATAACCGCATATGGCAAAATATTAAACGGATGTTCGTCTGGATTTTCTGTCTTATGTGCACGGATCATCTCCACAAGAGTTCCGTGAAATCTTTCTAAAGAACCATTCGATTGTTGATGGCCAACGCTAGAAAAAGTGAGCTTTATGATATAAAAAGCGTACACAAATCTTTTATTAATGAATTATCAAATTCTCGACCATAATCGCAATGAATTCTCAAAGGTGTTCCGAAATGTTGAAAGAATATTAATAATGTATTTACAACTGTTGAAGCTTTTTTATTTGAAATAGGATAGGCTTGAGTAAATTTAGTTAACTCATCTCGAATCGTTAAAGCGTAATTTCTTGTTGGATACTCAAAAATATCAATATTAATTCTTTCAAACGGAGTTTTTGGTGTTTCTGTTATTACCAGAGGAGTGCTTAAATTCTTACGACAGATTTTTACTTTTTGACAAGTTTCACAGTTTTTAATAAATTGTTCTACATCTTTTGTTAGTCCTGTCCAGTTATACTTAGATTTTATCCGTCGTATAGTTTCATTTATTCCGCGCTGAAAATTACTTTTGCCTTTATGATACTGGTCTAATATGATAGGTATTTCATCACGGTCAGGTGTTTTAATAATATTTTGACAGACTACAAATTTGAAATCAACATTAGCAAAAATAAAATAGAATACTTCTAAAATAGGTAACTCAAGATTATTTTCTATATAATAAGTTTTTGAAGGATCAAATTTACTTTGTTCTTTAAATAATGTGAAAAATAATTGTTGAACTACAAACTCTGGATCGTAAATAAGAGGTTTTATAAAATACTTGCGATCTTTCACAGTTTTATTAGAAACAATATTTACTAAATTCATTTGAAAATCAAAATTTTCTTCAAAAATATCTTCAAAAAATTTATAATGTAAATCTTCAAGTTTATTTTGCCAAAATAAAGTGACAATATTCTTATGAGCCTTATCCAGTAACTGGTCATTTGATGTTTCAATTTTTGAATAATCGATTATTGATTTTGTTTTGTAAAGGTCAACAAATCTATTAAATTCGTCTGTCATTAATTCATCCTGTTCATCTATAAGTGTTTCACTTTTTTGTGGTTCTATAGGATCATTAGGGTCTTTACTTGTTGATGGTATAACCTCATTAGTTTCATTAGTTGCCAAAATTGTAATTTTAGATTGTAAATTTGCACATTATTTAAAATGAATAATTTTAATTCTTGAAAGCGCATCTGCATTTTTATTAATTTTGCCTGGCTTGTACTCAATTTTGTAATCATATTCTTCCAATTTGAGTCGCCATCTAGCTAGTCTGCTTCCGGGATCTTTAATGGAAAAAAGCCATGTTAATGGACGATGGTCAGTGACTAGCATAAATTTTCTTCCAAATGAATAGGGACGAAAATGTTTTACTGCCCATACAATAGCAAGGAGTTCTCGTTCTATTGTCGAATACCTTGTTTCTGCACTACATAATGTTCTCGAAGCATAACTTACTGGTAGATTTTCACCAATGGGACCTTGTGATAGAACAGCGCCAATGGCAAATGCACTAGCATCAGTTATGAGAATAAATGTTTCTTCGAAATTTGGGTATCTCAAAATGGGATCTGAAGTAAGTGCAGTTTCTAGGTCGTGGAAAGAATTTTTACATTCATTATTAAAAATAAAAGAAACATCTTTCTGTAAAAGTCTTGTAAGTGGCTTAGAAATTTTGGCAAAATTTGGTATAAAGCGACGATAATATCCTGCTAAACCAAGGAAAGATTTTATATCTTTAGGATTTTTAGGTTCTGGGAAATTTTTGAGACATTCTATTTTGGCTGGATTTGTTTTAACACCATCTTGGGTAATGATATGTCCAAGATAAGCGACTTCTTTTCTAAGAAATTCACATTCATCTGGTTGAATTTTCAAGTTGGCTTTTCGAAGTCTGTTGAAAACTTCAGTCAGACGAGAAACATGTTCATGAATAGTAGAAGAATAAATTATTATGTCATCCATATAAACACGACATCTTTCATTTTGAATGCCAAGTAAAATGTTGTCCATGACGCGTTGGAAAGTGGACGGGGCATTTTTGAGTCCAAACGGCATTCGAACGAATTCATAGTGACCGTTATCAACGGAAAAAGCTGTTTTGGATATATCTTTTGGTTCAATTTCGATTTGATGGAAACCTGAGGCTAAGTCAAGAGTGGTAAAATATTGACATCTTCCTAATTGATCAAGGAGATCAGAGATTTTGGGAAATGGATATTTATCATCTACCGTAACTTCATTTCATTTACGATAGTCAACAACCACACGCCATTTTTGTTTTCCTGAAGCATCAAGCTTTTTTGGCACAACCCAAACTGGGGATGACCATGGTGAAATAGAATGACGTATAATACCTTGCTCCAACATTTTGTTCACCTGAGTTTTTACCTCTTCTTTATGAATTTGGGTGTATCTATATGATTTAGTAAATATAGGTCCCGCACTATCAGTTTCAATTGAATGTTTAATTTCATTAGTAAATGTTAGTTGGTCTCCTTCCAAATAAAAAATATCAGACAATTCTAAACATAAATTTGTGATAATTTCTTTTTCTTCTTCGTTGAGATGATCTGTACGCAACTGATCCAAAATTATAGTTTTTCTATCAACAGGTTGGTTAAATTAAGTTTTATTTTCATTAACGCAATTAAAATTTAAAAAACATTCGGAATTCGGAATGGGATCTAGATTCAAATTTGGAAATTCAACTATTTTTGGAATAGCATTCGAATTAATAATTGAAGTAAATAATTCACCTTCTTCATTTACATGTACCAAAGCATTTGGAATTCTAACATTTTCTATTGCTTGTCTGAAAAGTAGTGCATCTGTGTTTGTTAATTTACATTTCAATTTGAAATTTTTTTCAATTCTTGGCTCAATAAAAATTCGATTTTGTATCTTTGGCAAACAAATAACAATTTCAATATCTAAATTTCTAAAAGGATAAGATATCATTTTTTTAACATACGTCCAATCTAACTTGTGCAATCCATACCCTATTTTTGGCATAGCTAATTTTTGAACATTGTTTTTACCAACATGATCTCTTAATTTTGTAAAGATGACCATAAAGTCTGATAAGTGGGTTTTCCAGTTGAAGTTTCTTTTGTTACAAGATAATAAATATATCTAGTTGTATTTGCATTCTTAATTTTCAAACCTGTTTTTGATTTTCACTTAATAATTTTTCTATATTTCCAAATCGTTTCTTAAATTCCGCGGCAATGCCTTTTTGCATTTGCATATCTTCCGCCACGCAATGAGCTAATGAATAATCGTGAGGCATGTCAAAAATATCAGTGTCTTTCTCAGCTATTTTTATATAACAATTTTCAGTATTTTGTTCAAATTCAATGAATTCAGAATCTTGTTCACAAATTTGATTCTTTTGAGACAATTATGATGTTTCGGTAACTTTAAACATAGGTATAGTTTTAAAATTAGTTATCAATTGTTTTGAATTCAAATCAATTATACAATTACAATGTTCTAGGAAATCTGAACCAAAAATTGCATCAAAATCAATATTAAGATTATAAATAAAAACTTTATGGGGATCTTTTGCAGCAAATGGAATAAGAACAGATTCTTTTAGTAAAATTTTTTGATCAGTTATCCCTTGAATAGTTACATATTCAGTAAATCTTTGAGGAAATTTCTTAACAGTATTTTCTTTAAAAATAGAAACTCCTGCACCTGTATCAATGAGCAACTTAAACTTTTTAGAAGCATCTTCAATATAATAAAGATTTTTTGGAATTAACAGTCAAAAATAGATTTAAAGAAAATTTTGTTCGGGAAAATTCACATTCGGGTTCATCTCTTCGAATTTTAATGTTTGGATTTTGGTAACTGTTTCTGAAATTGAATTCTCTGTTGTCGGACAATCTGGGGGATGGTCTTTGACTGGGGCAATAGGAAAATCCTGAAAATTTGAAATTACTTCAGCAGACATAAAATTTTGAGAATCTTTTTCGAACTCAGAAAGATTATCAAATGAATAATTATTGTCATCTTCCTGGAAATTGTTTCCAAAATTATCTTGAATATCATAAAGATTATGATCCAGATCAGAGCCTAAGTATTCATCATAATAATCAGAATTATCGCTCTTAAGGCCAATTAAATGAGCTCGTTGTTGGAAATTAGGATTCTTTTGAATCACCGAGAGTCTTACTTAAGATTGTCCCTGTGGTGTAAAAGCTCTTTGCTGTTGAAAACGACATTGATTAGAAGTATGACCATTTTTACCACATGAAAATCATTTTACAGTTTGTATTTGGGGCTTTCTAACATTTAATATATTTTGAGGTTTACTTACAATATTAGAAGCTGGCTTATTAAATTCTTGGTTCTAGTTTTCAGGCTGACTAGCACCAATAAGTTGTCCTAGACGGGGTTCAAGTCCAGTTAATAAAGTATTAAGAGCCATAGTATCAATAAGAATTTCTTGTGCAACCTTTTGTTCATTTGATATATTTGATGTTTTTGTATATTTGCATTTAAGACTTGCACTCTATTGAAAAATGTTAGAGCTGACTCATTCGATAATTGTTTTAATCTTTGTAAATCATGAATAAGAGAAGTAAGGTCTCTTGAATCACCAAAATGAGGATTTAAAAGCTGTCTTATCTCTACGTAAGTCTGAGGATTTCGTGAGCTGATTAGTTGAGCCGCTTTTCCCTTTAATTTATTTTTAATGTGAATCACTAACAGAGCTTTTTGGTCTCTGGTAGACATATTATAAGCACAATCACATACATTTAAAAATGTTCCGAGAAATATCTGATCACCTTCAAATTCAGGCACTATACAAAATATTTCCGAAATTCTATATGGTTCAAGCTCAACCTCTTGAGCTGGATTTCTTTCATTTGCCATTTTGATTTAATTAAATATAAAATATCAAATATATAAAAAAATCATCAAAGAAAATCGAACAGTTTAAAAACTTTCTAATTCTAATTCTAATTCACTTACAGTAAGATGTACATTGATTTGTCTTGTTCTCTACGATGTGGTTTACAAAGGAGTGAGGACGCCTCGTTGGACCTCTTCTGTAAGTTGTTGAAGAATCTGCCGTCGGCAGTTAGGCCAGTTCCTTGTTCTCTCCACGTGCTAGTTTCTTGATACTTCTTATATCTTATTCTTCTTTGTTCGGAGTTGCTGGTTCTTTTCGTCAAAGGTTAGGAAACCACCGTTGATAATGAGGGGAAACTTGTTGTTGAAGTAGGCCTTGTTTTACCAACGTTGAAGTATTCTACTGACTGCGCCAATTCGTTAAATCACATAACTTGGAATTAACTTTTTAAAAACAATTATTTATTAATACAAAAAATAAAATACAAATAAAATATATCTTAACTTTACATGACTGTATGAATCTAGACTCACAAGTGATGCCGTTAGCTGGAGATCTAGTATTTATACAATCAAAAATGTTTAATCATCAAAAATATAAAAAGAAACGTAAATTAATACAATGGATCTTTTCTCCTAAGGTTAAATCGAAACTTCTAGAAATATTATAGATAAAATACATATTAATGTCTTTTTGGAGGCCAAACTGAATAAACAACTAACAATGGTTTTTATGGTAACTTGCTGACTACTGGTCGGCATCTCTGGCACGTAAACATCCTTATCACTTTTGTTATCTTCTTAAAACTGCGTCTTGCAGATGTAATATAATATTATGAAATAATATTTAAAAATAATACTTTGTTATTATTATATGCCTTTAAAAATAATTAAATTATAACTTTATATAACATATATATATATATATATATATATATATATATATATATATATATATATATATATAGAAATAGTTTTTAACTTTGTCAATAAGAACCTTTTTCTTTGAAAATAAAGTATATTTAATTTGTTCTTGAACTTCTTGTTTGTATACATGTGGATATCTATATGTCTTAGTATAGCATGGTGTTTCATCTGTTGTTTGTATTTTTTGTTTAATTACGTTAGTAAAAGGTAATTTATCTGTTGGGGCTTGGAAAATATCGGTGTATTCTTTACAAAGACTTATTGTAGCTTCTTTTTCTTCATTATTCATATGATTTGTTCTAATTAGGTTGGTGATATCAATATGTTGATGTTTCCTATATGGTGGTATAAAATAACAATTGAATATTTCATAATCTTTTTCTGAGAATTGTGTAGAATATTGGGGTACTGTAAAAGATATTAACTGATGAACATTGGTTAAGTTATGGATTTCTACTTCCGCAAAGCCATTTATGCTATTGGATATAGTTTCAGGGACATAAAAGGTTGATGACTGAAATTTTGGAATTAAGACTGGACCATTTTTAACTGTGACAGAGATTTGAAGTCTTCGAATTTCTAAGGGATTTAAATCATATAGAGAACGATATTATTCATTTCGAAAATAAAGTGGAATTTTAACATGATTATTTTCTAATGTTCTATTATTCAAATTCACATTGAGTTTAGCATTTATTAAATCATAAATTCCTATAAGTCCATCAAAATAATTATGAAAATCGAATAAAACGAATTCAATCAAATTGTTAGAATGAAATTGTGGAAAAGATGGGATTTGGGCTTTATATAGCTTTAGATTTTGCAGCACAAGTCTGAACAGATGTAGGGTTAAGATAGATTTTTTCTGGAAAAGTTCATTCAATAATTGATGGTCTAATAATTGAAAAAGAGCATCCTGTATCAATTAAGAATTTATAAGTTTTATTTCCTCTATATTTATATACGGAAGTGCATTTATTGTGTTTAAGTCTGGTAATCTGTTTATTCTGTGTGCAGAAAATCCTAAGTTGTAATTTCTTCTTGATCAGAATTTCGTTCATCATAATCAATTTCTTCTAAGAATTCTTGGTAATTATTTTCATGTTCATAATCTTGTTCCTCTAGATTTTCAATATTTTCATTTACTTCTGTGTTATTTAAATATCTTCTATATTCTGGTTTCTGTCTTGTTTGTTGAGAGTTCTGCGTATTATGTGATACTCCTGACATTGGTGTTGGTTTTGGTAAGTTATTAACTGGTCTTGGTTTCCAAACATTTTGCATAGCTGATGGTGTTGTTCTTGGAAAACTTTGATAATTTTGCCATTGTTGTTGATTATTATATTGCGGTGGCTGTTGATTATTATATTGTGGTGGTGTAAAACTCATTTGTCTTTGGTTAAAGTTTTGATTATAATTGCTTGATTGTTGAACTACGGGATTTGTAACACATCGTTCTTGCAAAAATTGTTTTTAAAATTTAGTCGGATTATGATTCCTGTGATCAATCTGTTCATTCTTCTTCTTCATGACATGACTCATTGCATATTCTAATGATAATGGGTTTTGTAGTCTAATTATCGTTTGTATATTTGATGGTAAATTTGTTATAAATATAGTTTTAGCAATATTATTATAATTTTCAATTTGTAAATATCTAATTGCAGTTGTAGTTGCATCAGTATTTTCATTTATTTTGATTATTATAACAGCTCTAAGTTCTTGTAGACGTAATCCAAAATCATATGGTCTTTCATTTTTCTTTGCATAGATGTTAATTGGTGAATAAGATATTGTAAATCACGCTGACCTCCGAATGTCAATTTTAATAGTGATTCTATTCCATCACAAGTAATTAAATCTGTTCTACTAGCTACTAAGGTTTGTGCGCGTCCTCGTAATTTATTTTTTACTGCTTGAAGAATTAAATTATGAGTGATATGATGAGGATCATCTGGGAAATTTAAAAATGTGCTTCGTACTGTTTCAATATATGAATGTCATACTAGATTGTTTCCATCGAAAAGTGGTACTGTATCGAGATATAATTTCAATAATTGAGTATCGAAAGGTCTGGTGTCTGGCATTGTATGAATTTCTGGTTGAATGAATGTGATTTCTGATTGACTTTCTACTTTTGCTATGATTTGATCTAAGTTTCTATTTGCGTCTTGGACTCTATGTCTATTGATTCTATCGTTAAGTGACATATACTTATCGATATGTTGTTTATTTGTTTGCTTGTGAACTTTTGATCTGGTTTCTTAATTCTAGTAAACTATCAGTTCGGTTTGTTTCTTAACTCTAATTTGTCAATCGGGCGGATGAGACCCAAAAGAAAACGGAAATGGTTAACAGGAGAGCACTTACTGTGTTTTTGTCTTGGTTTGGACAGTCGGCAGGAACCCTCTTTGTTGAACGGGCACTGGTGGTCACTGCAAGCCGGATCTGACTGCGCCAGTTATATGGGAACGTGCAGTAAGGCACAACTGTTCACTTCGACGTATTTATTCTAGATCTGTCCTATTTTACAATTGTCATGGTATTTATACTTTTAAAAGTGCTGATTCTTAAAAACTATGATTTGGTCTAGTTTTAATATTACTAATGTTATAATATAAAGAACAATAGGAGATAAACTATACAGGGTGAATCACGACCAACGGGATGGAGGTTTATGGCGAAACGGTAGAAGTTTTCAAAAGTCTGTCACTTTAGTAGTTGATAAAGGCTACATTTCAAAATTATTTTGGAATATAGAGGATGTCCCAAAAATTTGTGGCGTATCAAAGTTATATTTTTTCTTATGGGATACCCTATATTTTATTGCATTTTCAGATTGCTCGTAAAAAATAAGATACTCTTTCCTAAGAATTCCCTATACCTAAGTACAGAGGGTTCCGAGTTATGCTGACATTTCTTAAAATTTGAACATTTCGAAAAAAATTAATACAACAAATTCTAGCAAATTTTTTCTTACATCTAAATAGTTGGGCATTCGTTGAGTGTATTTCACGATTGAGTACTCAACATATCTTTACAGGGTGTTAGGAATTTAGAATTTCATTATTACATCATTCAATGTGTAATATTGAGCTTATTTTAAATGAGACACCCCTTATTTTATTAATTCACCATGTCAAAAAATATTTTTTCTTTCGAATGGTGTAAGGGTGTCCTATACCTAGTTATTATACATTTCGTGCAATTTACAATTTTCTTAGATTTAATGGTAAATCGATTTTAAAACAAAAAATGCATACATAATCTAGTTGGTACCTAACTTAATCTCATTTTATGACATCTCTCTGCTAATTATCTTAACAATCCTGTGTTAGTTTCAAATTTTATTGCTACTAAAAATGAAGCAGTACCCGTTAAACCAAAGAGTCGACATGATACTTTGTATTGGGGAACGTTTAGAAAATTGTCTCCTAGCATCTAGAGTTTATGCTCAAAAGTACCCTGATAGAGCTCACTCAAAAAAGTTTTTGAAGGACTACTCAATAGATTCCGTGATACTGGTAACGTTGCATACGGGAAGGTGAATAAAACTAAACCAGTTACTGGTGACAACGCCAACGAATTTGATTTACTGCTGTCGGTTACGGAGAATCCTAATACTAGTACTAGAAAAATTTCATGTGAATTTGGAATAAGTCAAATGAGTGTGTGTAGAATACTTAAGAAAAGTCGCTACCATCCATATCATATTCAACTACACCAGCAGTTGACAGAACAGGCCTATGATAAACGTCAAAATTTTTGTATATGGACTTTGGATAAAGTTGGAAATGATCCTGATTTTTTAAATTATGTATTGTTGATGAATGTATTTTCCACAAAAATGGGTTAGTAAATAGACATAATTTCCATTATTACGATACAGTAAACAAACATTTATTTCGTACTGTTGATCGCCAACACCGATGGTGTGTAAACGTTTGGGGAGGGATTGTGGGCGAATATGTTATCGGACCGTATTTTTTTGAAGGACACCTAAATGGCTGAAAATTTTTGAATTTTTTGACTTCTGGATCCTTCTCGAAAACCTACCACTTACCATCCGAAAGAAAATGCGGCAACAATTGGACGGAGCTCCTGCTCAATTTTCACGTGCTGTTAGGAACTACCTAAATAGATAATTGATAAATAAATGGATAGGTAGAAGTGGTCCTTATAATTGGCCAGCTAGGTCACCAGAATTGACCAAGATGGATTTCTTCAAATGGGGTTATTCTAAAAATATTGTATATGCTACACCCCCTACTACTCCAGTCGATGTGAAATTAAGAATTTCGAACGCTTGGCGAATGGCAAGCATTTTGAGGATCTATTATAGTAATTTTACATTTTTTGCTTTTAATAATTTGTTGTTCGTTTTGTAGTATTTATGTATTTGCTTTATTAAAAATGTTTTTGTGTTTTATTCTCTACTCAAATATTTATCTGTAAAAAAAGGAGCTAGTGTACCTCAGCAACTAGACGTGTGCATATTTATTAGCAATTACACTGTTTTTTTGTGGTTTGTTTAAAAATTTAGAGAGAATTGCAAATGTTTTAAACTTCGATTTACCATTAAATTTTAAATTTGTAAATTGCACGAAAAGTATAAAACCTAGGTATAGGGCACCCTTATACCATTCGAAAGAAGAATTCTTCTTTGACATGGTGAATTAATAAAATATAGGGTGTCTCATTTAAAATAAGCCCGATATTACAAATTGCATGATGTAATAATGAAACTGTAAATTCTTAACATAATGTAAAGAGATGTTTAGTACACAATCTTGGAATACATTCAACGAATGCCCAACTATTTAAATGAAAGAGCAAATTTGCTAGAATTTGTTATATAAACATTTTAAGAAAAGTCAGCATAACTCAGAAACCTCTGTACTTAGGTATAGGGAACTCTTATGAAAGAGTTACTTAATTTTTAGGGACAACCAGAAAATGCAATAAAATATAGGGTGTTCCATAAGAAAAAATATAACTTTGATATGCCACAAATTTTTGGTACATCCTGTATATTTCAAAATAATTTTAAAATGTGGCCTTTAGCAATGTACAAACTACTAAAGTGACAAAAATTTTAAAACTTTTACCGTTTCGCCATAAACCTCCATCCCGTTGGTCGTGATTCACCCTGTATATGTAGGTCTGCTACCGGGACATTAGGATAACTCATATATATCCGATAAAATAGTGAGGACTCAGCAAAATTAAAGAAAACTTTTTTAAGTTAATCCAAGCTTTCGGTTACTTTAATTATTATACCCATCTTCAGGGAAACTATAAAAGATACAATACAATCAATGAAATTATAAAAAAAAGTCAGGAATTTCATAATACATACACTTATATGAGGTTGTTTAAAACATAATTGTTGGTAGATAAAAAATACATTAAAATGCATTACACAAAAACAACATATGAAAACATCTAAGTATACACTCACAAAGACATATATATATATATATATATATATATATATATATATATATATATATATATATATATATATATATATATATATATATATATATATATATATATATATTAATTACATTACTTATTCCACTGTTGTTATGGAATTCAGGAACAGACTGGCCACTGCAAAAACGATATTCATAAACTCATCTGGTTAACACCTGAATGTGATAGAAATATAGAAAAGTGGGGTGTGATAATTATCAAACTACCAGTAATTATTGAATGATTCTTCTCCTATGTTGACAATTATAATATATGAATGAAGTGATGTAAAATATGAAATGATTCATGTCAAACTTAAAAAAATTAGCTGGGAAGTGAATGTTATATAATTTATTATTAATCAATCATCAATAAATGTTTGTATAAGGAACTAAGTTTTTGAATATATTTTCCAGTATTAACGCAAGTTACGTCATTGCCACAAAGTACAGGTTATGAATCCCACAGAACCTGCCGACGCAAGATGTTTCCCATAGCCAGAATCTGCCGACGCTAGATGTTTCTCACGGTATGGCACATGGACCAGCTCAGCACAAATTAGTTTACATTGTACCTTAGTTTAAGATCATATTTATTCCATATTGATTCGCTTTTGAGATAACTTGTAATTATTAGAAAATAAACTTTAAAAAAGTTTTCGGTGATTGACATAATTGGCGCAGTCAGTAGGATAGTACAGTTAAAGTTTCGCATCACGTTGAAAAGTTACCGGTGGTTTCAACCTCTAAAAAGTGCTATACAGAACCTTCAATTCATCGAGAACAACCAAGGACCATCCTGGCCAAGTGCTTTGTATTCCTTTTTGCCCCTTTCTGAACCCTTTGTTTGAGGATTTCTCTATAGGGATAGTTAGGTCAGTGTATCGTACACAAAATAATTTTAATTTCAGTCTATTGGAGACAAGTAGCTTATTTTATTTCTTTTATATTGCTCAATCTAGATTGTTCATCTTAATCTAATAAACAATTTTCATAGTATTATTAATAAATGGTAGACACAGATATTCTTATAAGAGATCTTTTGAATAGCCTACCACCACTTTCTGATTTAGAATCAGACACAAAAGTAACTATGTCTGAATTTAAATATGATATGTTCAAATCTAGATTAGAAAACATTAAGCCATATGACGGCGATATAAATCAACTTAATAAATTTTTGATTAGATGTGAAAATTTTATTACAAAATATAATACTTTTAATGATAATGAATTAAAACAACACGTCTTTCAATGTATCCAAGAAAAGCTAACCGGCAAACCCGAAATTATGGTAGGCCGCCGAATGGAGCTAGATACTTGGGACAAATTAAAAGCTGATTTAACTCCATGTTTTTCGGATAGGAGAGATATTGATTGCCTCGTTCAGGAACTGACACGAGTGCGACCTTTTAAAGGCGAAAACTTAATTAATTTTGGCAATAGGTTGCAATTACTTGTTAGCAATGTGATTCAACGTATAAGTAACGACCAAAATTTAAGCCAACTACAAAAAAATTGTCAAATTGATCATTACAATAAAACTGCTCTAAATAGTTTCATAGCTGGTTGTACTGGCAACTTGCGAAATAATATGAATTTAAAGAAACCCACAACCCTAGAGGACGCAATTGCTTACGTGAAAGTATATGAAAATTTTGAAAAATTGTATGGCAATTTCCATGAACCAGACAAACAAAAAACAAATTTGATCATACCTCGAAATACTAATAATTTTAACAATCATACCAGTAACAAATTTACACAAAGACCATATTATCAACATCAACCCCAATTCCAACACCAGCAATTTTTCAGACCGCAAACTTTTAATCAAAACTTTACACCAAGACCTTCATGGCTTTCTCAGCCTATGAATATTCAACCTAGGCAAATGCCAAATCCAAGATACCCTACAAATAGTCAAGTATTTGGTGCCCCACGTAATGTTTTCAAACCAAATCCAATTCTAGCCAATCAATTACCAAAACCCGAACCAATGTCAATAATTTCTAGAATCCCTTCGCTCAATTCTAATAGAACAAATTTCGAACCCAGAAAAACTTCAAACTTTGAAGAACTGAGGAAAATTAAGAGGAGTTTACTCCAAATCTTAACGATGAGTATGGTTATTATGAGGAACCATCTTTTAACGACTACCAACCTTATTTCAATTAAACCCTGTAATAGCAGAAAACCTTTACCCACACTGCATATATCGTGCTCATAATGTTATAAAAACAGCTACGGGAAGTCGATGCGCAAATTATCGAGCTATGATTCCAATATTTTCAGATTCTGGTATTGATATAAAAGTAGATTTTATTCTTTTTGACTTTCATGACTGTTTTGACGGCATTCTAGGCCTTAATGACCTAATTAGATTAAACGTTAATATTGATTTAACAAATAAAAGATTAATTGGTCCCTACCTAGAAATACCCTTTCATTATAGACAAACTGATGAAGTCAACTTTGCTTTTCCGTAAACCCACAAGAAAAAATTGTCAAAAATCTACCAGTTAACATTTATGAAGGTGAAATTTTAACGAAAAATGTAAAGTTAACAATCTATATATTTATCAAATTTTAACAATTGCCAAAGATGGATTTGCACCAATCGAAATCGAAAATCAAACAGATAAAACTATTAGTGTAACCATCGACAAAGCATTACCAGTAGATTCTTTCGATTTAAATCATTACGAAATTTTTTCAATGCATCATTTTCATAATTTTTATCCAGAATCCAAATTCCCACACGATAAAAGAAACATAAACTCTCTGTTGCGAACTCAACACCTTAATCATGAGGAAAAAACCTTGTTATCCAAATTATGTAATGAATTCTCAGATATCTTCTTGAAACCAGGCGATGAACTAACATTCACTTCTAAAGTGAAACACGAGATCAAAACGACGGACAATGTACCAGTTCACACAAAATCTTACCGTTTCCCTTACATACACAAGGACGAAGTTCAACGTCAGATAAATGAAATGTTAGACAAAGGTATGATAAGACCATCTTGTAGTTCGTGGTCAAGTCCAATTTGGATTGTACCCAAGAAAATGGACGCCTCTGGCAAAGTAAAATGGAGGATTGTTTGTGATTACAGAAATGTAAATTTTAAAACAATCAATGACAAATACCCGATTACCAACATAAATGACATTTTAGACAGATTAGGCTCAGTATTTCTCAACGCTTGATTTAGCTAGCGGTTTCCATCAGATAGAAATTGAAAAGGACTCTATAGAAAAAACAGCTTTTTCAGTAGATAATGGACACTACGAATATGTACGTATGCCATTTGAGTTAAAAAACGCGCCCTCTACCTTTCAAAGAGTGATGGAAGAAGTCTTAAAAGAACTCAAAAATAAAGTTTGTATGGTGTATATGGACGATATTATTATTTTCAGTGTAGGTCTACAAGAGCATATCCAAAATTTAAAATTAGTATTTTCTAAATTAAGAGATGCAAACTTTAAAATCCAATTAGACAAAAGTGAATTTCTAAGAAAGGAAGTTTAGTTTTTAGTTGTTACGAAAAATAGCATTAAGCCAAATGTAAAGAAAATTGAAGCTATAAAAAAATTCCCAATACACAAAACACAACTTGACATAAAATCTTTTTTAGGAATATTAGGTTATTATCGTAGGTTCATAGAAAACTTTGCGAAAATAACCAAGTCTCTGACTAAATGTTTAAAGAAAAATGAAATTGGAAGAATTTGAGTATACCATTCAGTATAAAAAAGGCAAATTAAATAAAGCAGCGGATGCCCTTTCGCGCAACCCGATTGATTTAAGTGCATTAGAAACAGAGTCAACAAATAATAACCCTGGAGATATAGAGACATAATAGAAGATTATCTAAATAATCCAAACAAAATAAAAGAGTTCAGTGATATAGAAATTTTAGGAACACAAAAACGACAAGATCCTCCAAAAATCCAAATTTTGTCAGATTTTAGTATCATACCAATTCCCCAAAGTGGAAATTTTGAAACTAGAAATAACATCGAACATTCGCCAAAACAAAAAAAAATATACTTGATGATATCACAATTATACCTTTACAGAATCCACTGATAACACCCAATGTCAATCAAGATAACCAAAACTATTCTTGTTCAGAAACACATTCAATTTTCTCACGAAATGATTCATTAGTAAAACAATTCATTATAACTGCGCAAAATATCTTCAAAAACTCATCATTTAAATTCGTTCATTGTTCTAAATTTCTAGAAGACGTTATACCCTTACCCTGTCAAAAGGAGAAGCTTGAATTATATCACACAACAAAAACATGCCATAGAGGTATTAACGAAATGAAAATGGCTCTCTCTTCAAAATACTATTGGCCAAAAATGGGCATAGACATAGAAAATTATGTCAATAATTGTGAAACTTGCCTAAAGAACAAGTATGATAGAAATCCCCCAGTAATTAAATTCAATTTAACACCAACAAGTTCCAAACCTTTTGAACATGTTCATTTAGACACATTTAGAATTTCAAATGAAAATTATCTAACAATTATTGATTCAATCTCCAGGTATGCACAAGCTTATCCTTTAAAAAGAGTTACAGGAATTTCTATCACTGAAAATTTCTCAAGTTTTATTAGCCACCATGGATTACCCTGGTAATTAACAGTAGATTCAGGAACAGAGTTCAAAAATAAAGAATTTGAAGACTTTTGTAAACTATATAAAATTGAATTACATTTTACAACACCAAAAAATAGTAACTCAAATTCTCCTATAGAAAGGTTTCATTCAACGCTGATCGAACATTTTAGATGTTTAAAGGAAGAAAATAAAGCTTTTTCTGCAGAACAATTAATAAAACGTGCCGTACTCGGATATAATAACTCTATTCATAGTGTAACGAAATACACACCGTTTGAAGTAATTAAAGGCCACATAAACAATACTGACCCATTTGATTTAAATGACAATGTATTAATATCAACTTACGTACAATCTCAAAGAAATGAAAAAACTATAGATCTTTCTATCAAACCCAGGCCACTAGATATTTCATACTATACTGAGCCATCCTTTAAATATTAATGAAAAATATTTTTGACAATTTTGAGTTCATTTATATGCTCAAGTGTAACCATTTATCATAATATACATGCGCTAAAACAGTTTTTACATTATTTTTGCTATTCTTATATATACTCATTTTTGTGCAGTCCTGAGCCACTAGATACTTATATCCAATCTGAGCCAAATATACAATACAATATGGATTTCAGTTGACTCGTGGGATGTTGCCAAACTTCATACTGCTCATAGTTTAGCAAAGTTTGCATATATGTATCTATCATTTAATATTTAATTAATATTGGAGTAGTAAAAACAGCAAATATATTGAGTTTGCATGATTGGCTGTGTATGTGCCGTTTGGGCCCTTACACTATTCATGATATCCCAACCCTATTTTGCACACGTGTTCGTCATACCTCAGTCAAATTACTGTAAAATTTTCAGTGGCCGTTGGACTCTTTGTGGTGGTACCTGAAAGTCTATTGTATATAACTCTTTGGCTGGATTTTGATGGTCTTTTGACCATGTATGTATGTAGAATGTTATTCGAATATAAACTAATAGCGGCTTTAAGTGTCACTGGGTCTCCTATTCGGTTCTCTCTTGGTGTCTGTGAGTGGATTGTTCTACATGCGAGTAGGACTCTGATTTAGAAGGGTTCGATACTCAAGGCTTCTATGACTTTATGGTTTCGTATCAGAATCAAACACAGCATATGCCCGAGATGCCGGGTAAAACAGTTAGTAATAATAATAAAACAGAAACGGAAAACGTTATTCACAGAGTATTAGGTAGGTGCAATGAGTTTTCCGGTATAAAAGTCCTAAACAACTGATTTTATGGAAGTCATTCTATTGTTAAATCAGCCGAAATGTTCTAAAAATACATTTACTTCACTTTCCTTAGGACTTGTGGTCACAGAAATATTGCGCAATATTTTTTCCGTGTACCGTTGTTGTTTTATATATTTTAAATTTGTTCTTGTCTGGGAACATACTCATTATTAGAATTTATAGTTATGCCATCGCTGATGGTCTTTGCCGCCTCATTCGGTAATCGTTCATCTAGAATATAATCTATTTGAATGTTTTCGGAAATGTGGGCTAAATCAATGTTTATATTAAGTCTAAGCCTTTATATTTTTATAATCCTCCTTGAGATGCAAGAAGCAACAATTTGCATAGTTTTGCTGTCTGGTAAGAACTATCGTAAAGTTTATAAAGATTACGGTGTGTCTGAAGGGCCCCATGAATCTAGATAGTTGTTCTGTCACTGTCTGAAAACTGAAGTAACTGAAATATTTGCGTAATCTAGTAGCGCTTATGGATATTGGATTTTCAATACCACTCTTACTAGCATGTTTATGCAAAACTTTGGCACCGTCTATAAAATTATTGCCTGTTGTATGAAATATATAGTCATTATTATTATTATTATTCACAAAATTGACCCTTATATACAGGGTGATTTCTTAACGTGCCCATTAGAAGATTTTCACTTATAAATCGAAACAGAAATATGAAAAGTTGATCCTGGCTATAATCAACGTTGCCCAATCTAGTGGAAATATTTACAAGATGGTAGAACTTCCGTTTACTCCGGAAATTGTATTAAATTTGTTTTTTCAAATGGAAACAGTTGTTATAAGCTATCTGTCATAGTCTTTGA
This sequence comes from Crioceris asparagi, assembly GCA_958507055.1. NCBI lineage: Eukaryota > Metazoa > Arthropoda > Insecta > Coleoptera > Chrysomelidae > Crioceris > Crioceris asparagi. Next base: position 48,754,857 of record OY293828.1, read on the forward strand.
AGTATGTCAATTTTACCGTAAAAAGTTCTCATGACAGATTTCTATTTAAAAATTCATATCTCTTTTATTGTCAACCGGAAAAGCAAAAAGTTGTTTTTGATCGGTGGGCCGATATTGGGATCTCTTTCAGTATGCCCACCATTCTGAAAATTGAATTGTTTACCACTCCAAAAAAATTAAATACGTTAATGACAAAAGTAAAAAAACTCAACTTCTTAATAGCACATACCTATTTTTTAATCGTCATTAGGTAGAAAATTGAATTTTAGGGGAATTACACTCTCTTATGTTTTTTTAACAATAAATACGAAAATTCAGATTTCTTACAATTTTTTATCGCAAATGCATTTTTTACGAATTTCTAAGTGACCCTGGGCATAAAACAATCGCTGTTACTGATGCCACGTTTTAGCTGTTAAACTGATAGTTTTGAAAGTTGAAGTACAAAAATTCTAATGAATAAGTATTTGTTTCAAGATAGGTGGTGGGGAAATAGAGGGCCGAGACTTTCGCCACAACGTTCGCCAGATTTGACACCACTTGAATTCTACTTGTGGGGGAAAGTCAAGGAAGAGCTGTATAAAATAGAACATAGATCTCTATAGGATTTAACAGAGAAGATAAAATAAGAAGAGACACAAATTATGCCGTCCACGAACGTTTTGTTGAATGCTAAAGCCAAAACGGTGAACACACAGAGCATACCTTGTAGTTTTGTTTTTGTAATCTGTTATTCGATTTCTTACGTTTCATAAATAAACGATTTGTAGGTAAGGTGATAAACGTGTCCTTAATGCTTAACTCGATGCTGAATATCAAAACATTCACTAAATTATTTTGTTCAACTTGGGTTATTATTGTAATCCTACTGTTGAGTGGATTTTTGTTCCAAAAAGAATAAACCTTGGCTTAAGAATGAAAATTCATTTCTATTCATTGGAAGTACCTAACTCTAAATATTTGGCAATAAATTCACGAAAGCTTCTTTCCATTATTCTATCACAACTTCCGTATATAGTGAACAGATCAAAAATGACTCCTTTTGGATACTGATTCATTTAGATTTTTGTAAGAGACGTTTACTTCAACTTTCAAAACTATGAATTAGACAGCTAAATATCAGTAACAGCGATTATTTTACGTCCAAGGTCACTTAGTCATTCGTAAAAAAGACATTCACGATAGAATTTTTTCTAAAATCTCGAATATCTTTCATATTAGATAGCTGAAAAAAAACATAAGAGCGTGTAATAAACATTGCCCTAAAATTCAATCTTTTACTTAATTACGATAGAAAAATAGGTGTATGCTATTATGAAAATCAGAAATTTTTATTTTTTTCATTGACGTCTTTAATACTTTTTTGGAGTGTTTAACAAGACAATTCTCAGAATGATGGTATATTGAAGGTAACTCCAACATCGGTCTACCGATCAATAAAACTTTGTGCTTTTCCGGTTAACAATAAGAGAGATATGAATTTTCAAATAGACATCTGTCATGAGAACATTTTGCAGTAAAATTGATATACGTCAAAAAATATGACAGATAACTTATAACAACTGGGGTTTTCATACTTAATTAAATGTGCAGAATTCAAATATCTAATAAAAAACAGGGGTTTCCATTAAAAAAAAACAAATTCAGTACAATTTCCACAATTTTGTAAATATTTCCACTTTGATTATAGCCAGGATCAAATTTCCATATTTCTGTCTCAATTTATAAGTAAAAATCTTCTAATGGGCACGTTCACGTTCAAAATCAGCCAGTATATTAATAAACCAATCAATTGTGTAAGTGAATGTCAAAACTTAAAAGCAATATTTTCTCATACTGACCTGCATAGAAGCAGCTAACAGTCTTTACTTTCAGCTCCTGATATATTGAAAGTTTTATAGTAAATCGAAACGCACTATATCGTTTGTTTATTCATGAAAGTGTGCCAGTGAAAGTGTGATGTAACCAGACTGCAACTGTAAGTCACCTTATTTAATTAACTATCTCAAACGAAACCAGAAATAAATCCACGAGTGCTAGAATACTCACTCAAGGTCAAACAACACATATCCAGGGAGGTGCGACAGGACCGTACTCAGATCCAAAACACCTAATCATCATAGAGAATACCACAATGGGGGTCACTAATCATAGTGGCCTCCAAAGAATCAACTCATCAACAGGCCAATCAAATCCTATTCCTCAGTATTGAATCAATCAAAACCAAATTATCCGAACAGGAAACAAGCCATCCTACTCAAGTCTATCCAAAATGCTAAAGTAGAGGACTCTCTCTCAGCAATAGCCAGAATAATCAACCCCAATAAAATACTAGCAATATCTAGGATCACAAACGAACGAGTGTGCATCTATTTCATAAACGAACGTTGACGATTTTTTTGCTGTAAACAATGGTAAAATCCTGATTAACCAGCAACTCCTCCAAGCTAGAAAACTAATTACGCCAAACGAACGGCTAATTGTCTCCAACGTATGTCCAACTATACCGCATAATATAATAGAAAATGAACTAAGCAATCTTGGTATAAAAATAATATCACCAGTAGACTTCCTCAGAATTGGAACTACAAAGACGGAATTTAAACACATCCTGAGCTTTCGACGTCACACTTACATCGTCCCAGTGAATATAGATAAACTACCTACCTCATTATTGATAAGCCATGACCAGACTAATTACCGAATTTTCTTCTCGATTGATAAACAACAATGTTACTTATGCAAACATGAGGCCACATATCATCACAATGTACATCTTCAAATAATAATCAAACACAAATACCTATCTCTACAGACTCACCCACAGTAAACCCAATACAAGAACCACACCCATCCAACCTTACAATCCCAAACCCTCAACCAGCAACGCTCCCTCAGCCGACACAAATTTCACATCAACCAAAACCCTCCCAACATGCACACCCATCCAATCAAACAGAAACCTATCAACCTAATCAAACCACAACAATATCTCCATCAGAAAAGAGCAAGGCAACTGAACCACTAACGGAAAATTCTGAAATTATCACCATAACCAAAAATTTAACCATCACACCTACTGAAACACCACAAAACAGTTCCAAAAGAAACGCGTCTGAAATTACCACTCCACCACCTACTTAAAGTGATAAACAGTTCGTAAGCCCAACAAACCGCCCTAAAAGAGTGAAAACAACCTCGGAAGAGAATTTACATATAACTGAAGAACTTACAAAATGCTCAACCATGTTATTTGAAGAAAATCCGAATTAGTGTTGCATAACACGAGACGCATTCATACATTTCTTTGAAAATGCCTATGGCTTACCAGACCCCTTTAGCGTAGCCAAAATCTATACAGACAACATCGAAACACTACTCAACACATTAACAAAAATATACTCCTACATGAACCCACGTCACTTGAAAACACGATGCACGAAACTCAGAAATAAAATAACAAAACAGCTCAACGACGACCATCGGAATGAACCGGAAAGTGATTCATCCGTTGATATCTCTTAAACCACCCTTCTTTTCAACTCTATAATTCAGTGGAATCTAAACGGGTTCTATACCCGTCTGGAAGAACTAAAACTCATTATTGCCAAACATAAACCCAGTATAATAGTATTACAAGAAACACTCTTCAAAGGAAATAAATCACATACCCTGAAAAACTACACATCCTTCTACAACAACAGGAATCATAGGACCATGCAAGTGGTGGAGTAGCCATATATGTACACGAATTCTATGAAACTAGGAAAATTTCACTCAGAACCGAGCTAGAAATAATAGCTATTAATGTAAATGGACCAACAAAAGTTTATATTTGTATATTTACATCCCTCCTGGAATTGAACGTGCTCTGGAGAACACTAATGTACTTGATCAAATCGCACACCCTCGTATCATCCTGGGAGATTTCAATGCCCATAATTACATATGGGGATCGGAAAAGATATCAACCTTAGGACGCACATTAGACCACGTTATATCTGACACCAACTTCAGAATATTCTGAACGATGGTCGACTCACTAGATTTAATACCTCTACAGGTAAAGGCTTATTCGACTTATCTTTATGCGATCCAGTCCTACAACCTTCACTATCTTGGGACGTAATGCCATACCTACACGGAAGCGACCACTACCCTATAAAAATAACAAACACCGACCAACTAAACCTAAACGAATCATGTAAGAACAAGTGGCATCTGGAAAACGCAAAGTTGAATCTATTCTCATTCCTCATTTCATCCTCCATAAATCAGTTGACTACTGCCTATGACAGTAATGTCAATATAAACCATATATTACATGGTTTTGTTCAGATGATCACAGAAGCTACCCATGAATCCATAGGCAAAACAAGACTCCCAGAAAATAGAAGTCCAGTCCCATGGTGGAACTCAGAATACGAGAACACAATCAAACGATCGAAAAAAGCATTTAACAAATTCAAGAAAGACAAGACAATCGAGAATCAGCTAGTATTCAAAAAACTAAGAGCCTACATCAGATACATCTTGAAAAGGAGTAAAAGGGCGCCATGGAAAAAATTTGTAACAACTTTAAATATTTCGACCCCAACACCTACTATATGGAAAATGATAAGCTGAATAACCGGAAAAAATAATAATCAGACTATAAAGTACCTCGAACAAAATCATACCTCTTATAGCACACCATATGAAATTGCCACTATCCTAGATGACATGTATCAGAGTAACTCCAGCGATGAAACACTCCTCCTTAACAAAACACCCCGGACATCAACCCAGAGTAACCCCGAAGTGAACCTTGAGACTGACACTAACTCCTCTTAACATTACAATGGATGAACTAGAAGAATCAGTGGAAAACGCCAGCCCAGGTCCAGATAACATCCCCGTTATATTCCTCAAGAACCTCCCTTTAGAAGGTAAAAGTAAATCAAATTCTGAATCTTACAGGCCTTCTTTGACCTGCGTCATATGCAAACTATTACAAAAAATTGTTAGCAATAGACTAATGTGGTTCCTCGAGAAAAACAACCTGATTACACCAATACAAATTGGATTCAGAAGCGATCGCTCTACAATAGACAACATAGTGGACATAGAATCTGAAATACATGAAGCATTCGCCTGTGATCAGGTGTGCTTGTCTGTATTTTTCGATATAACCAGGGCCTACGATACAAAACGACGCTCGGATATCATACGTTCTCTGGATAAATGGCAAATCCACGGTCATATGTATCAATTCATAGTGAACTTTCTAAAACAAAGAAACTTCAGAGTACGTGTAGGAAACACATTATCTGATTCGAAAACCCAAATTAATGGAATACCACAAGGATCCACAATAAGCGTTATTCTATTCCTAATAGCCAATAACTCTATATTTGAATCTAATCAAAACCTAGTTAAAGCTAGATTATTTGCAGATGACCTAGTTATTCTTACTAGAGGAAAAAATAAATCCACCATGCATAAACAGATATACAAAATATTATCCAAGGCTTAGAAAGATGGTCAAGTTCAAACGGCCTAAGGTTTTCTACATCTAAAACCAAAGCAATCCTATTTTCAAAAAATCCCAAGAGGAATGAATTACCACCAACACTCCACCTTCATAACACTCCGATCTACTATGTCGAGAGAATATCATTTCTGGGCATGACGTTTGATCAAGGGCTAACATGGAAGGACCATATTCAATATCTTCGCTTAACCTCCCAAAACGAACTCAATCTAATGAAAATGGTATCTCATAACCACTGGGGCGCCGATAGCGCAACCCTCTTAACCCTTTATAGAACCTTGATCCGTTCGAAGCTTGAGTATGGAGCAGTAGCATTCAACTCGGCAAAACCTTCGATACTAAAACAGCTAGACACTATTCACAACTCATCCATAAGAATAGCTCTGGGAGCACACCATACAAGCCCTATCGAGAGCCTATTACGCGAATCTGGGGAGCTACCACCAAAATTCAGAAAGGAATATATCAGCCTCACATATGCCTCGAAGATATCTTCCTTTCCCACAATTCCAGTTTACACATTCGCTGATAGATTTGAATCCATCTTTACCTCAAAGAAGAGACTGGAAACACCTTTCTATATTCGAGTCAGGAAATATCTAAGCGACCTCGGTATGAGAATGCCAAATACCTATACGAAGGAAGTAAATACCCCTCCACCTTGGACAATTAACAAAACAAGATGTAACACAAGCCTTACCATAAGCAAAAAACAAGACAAACCCATCCTACTCTAAAATACAATTCCTACTGAAGCTAGAACAATACATAAACTACGTACATATTTAGACAGATGCATCAAAAGCTGAAACAGGAGTTGGGGCTGCCTTTGTAACTGAGAGCCAGCAATATTCGTACAAACTCTCCAACCATACCTCAATTTTCTCTGCAGAATTCTTTGCTATCTTACAAGCCATAAAATTCTACTATAATGAAAAATTGGAAAAAACATTGATTATTAGTGACTCCTTGAGTGCTCTAACAGCACTTGGAGAATTATATCCCAAACACCCTATCCTCCTCTCAATAAAAACTGAACTCCTCAAATCCCAGAAAAACCATATATCTATCCTTTTGCTATAGGTACCATCCCACTTTGGCATGAAAGGAAACGAGAATTCAGATATGAGGGCAAAAGAAGCAACAAACCACCCAATCACTTCAACCATAACAACTACAGTACTGTCTGACATAAAATCTCTATTTATGACTAAGATTATTGGTACATGGCAGAGCAAATGAGACAGTGCAAATAACAAGCTCAAAGCCATCAAACCATTAGTACAGAAATGGAAAAATCTACCCCCCCCCCACCGAGAAGACATCAGGTTATAATTACAAGACTTACACTTGGACAAACCAGGATCAGACACGACTACCTCTTCAAGAAAGAACCGACACCTGTGTGCAATGTGTGTGATGTGCCAATATCAGTTCACCATCTACTAGTGGAGTGCCCCATGTACAATCAAGAAAGAAAACAACATAACATACCCTCAACACTGAAAGAAATTCAAAATGGATCATTTGACATTGTAAAATTGATAAACTACTTGCACAAAACAGGCCTAATAAGACAAATATAACATACTGCAAATAGTGTAACTGTCCTATGCTAATGACCCTGCGTGGTTGAAGCAGGATGATAACAAAAAAAATATTTTCTCAATATCTTTAAATGAAACACTTGAGTTTCTAAGATAATCCCTATACCTGAAATAACTAGTTTTGGAGATCTAAAATCTTATCAAAGTCTTAGGAATGCCTACCATTATTTGTAGTTCGTGTGAATAAAAATGAAATACAATTGGAAATTATAATAAATGAACTATTAATAATCAATAAAAACTCATTTACAACTAACCAATATGAATTTTCCGTTTCTCTAGCAATGCAAGGTAATAATATGTCAACTGAATAATTAATAAAATAAAATAATTTTAATGATGCAAATATTCGAGCAAGAGACTAGAATATTTGACCGGCTCTGAAAAAATACAAACAAAATATAATTCACTGCAGATAATCATTTGGCCATAATATTAGTAAAATTTTCCCAGCAATCTCAAAACAAATATTTAAAAAGTTACTGCAAAAATGCAGTTAACTGAAAATCTACTCAAAGTTTTTGATATTACTCAAAATGCAAGATACTGATAGTAACACGTGGTTATCTGTCAAGTAAATTATATTTTTATGCTATTTCTTTCACAGCCTACTTAATATGACTCTTGTTCGAGCATTTTCAACAATAATATTAGAATAAGCTATTTTATTTTATCAAGTATTCAGTTGATATAGTGATATATATATATATATATATATATATATATATATATATATATATATATATATTTATTGAGCCAAAAACCTCTTGAGAGGTTTATTACAGCTATACAAAGTACATATTCAATTAAATATTGACATAGTTAAATAATTGGTATTACAGCTAGTAGTATTGACAAGAAATTAAACAGATAAAGAACATTCTGAGAAAAAGCGATGAACCATTTGGCATCTTCTGACGTCTGGTTCGGCCAAAAACATTTCAATGCAGAGTGGAGTTTGGAGGTTGTCTTTCTTAAGTTTGTTGAGAAGTCTGGCTCGTTGGTCATTGTAGAGGTTGCACTGCCATAGAACATGATTTAGGTCCTCATCAGCCATACCACATTTACAAACTGGGCTTTCTATAAAGCCTATTCTGTGGAGAGAAGCCGAGAGCTTATAATGGTTGGCGCGACATCTATTGATTGTCACAACAAAGTCTCGTGCTAGATTTTTCCCAGTGAACCAGGGTTTCATTGAGGGAGTTAAGAAGTAATCGAAGAACGTTTTGCCTTTCGTTTGACCTTGATCAGCAATCGTATGGCTTGTACTCTGCAGGGCGCTTGCTTTAAGACTTTCATGAAAATCTGAGTAGGGAATTTGGAGCAGTCCGATGTTGGTAGAACTAGATTCTGATTTAGCTAGGGAATCGACTTCTTCGTTACCGTTGATCCCAATATGAGACGGTATCCAATTGAACTTGATGTAACAGTTTTGTGACATTGTTTGCCTAGCTCTGTTGTACTTGCTGGTGATGTCCATAATGAATGGATTGGTTTTGTTAAAAAGATTAATATTGCTAAAAGTGACTTCAATTTCTAAATTCAATAGTTCTTTTTTCAATTTGGTGTTAAAAAAAAATTATAACAACTAATATTAAGAGTTTTGAGATCTCTAGATCAACTGATTGGTGAGAGAAATTTAGTTGACTCAAAAGGATTTTCATTTCATGTTTAACCTATAGTGAGATATAATACGATGATTTTTTTCCTTGTGTTTCGCCATTTGCTTTTTTGATATCACTATTTATAATATATTAAATACCATGGACAATGTTTACAATATTCTTATATGTTGATTTGTGAGAGAAATCAGCTTATCATATTTTATTATTATTATTATTAGCTTCATTGAATGAATTGATGCTTTTCAGGATATTTCATATTGTGTATCTATCGTATTGTGAGAGAATACGATGAAGATGATATATGTTAATATTTCTCTATTAGATATATCTGCTATTTTAATACATTTCTCAGGTTAATTTGTGAGAGAATTTGACTTGTTTTTTTATATAATTGACGCTTTCCATTATTTCATTTTTAAGTTATGTATGTCGTATTGTAAGAGAATATGATTATATATAATTAACAAATAAACTGAATGCCTAACAAAATAGTAAATAATATTATTGACATAATAAACTTCAATTCATAGTGCAATACCTTAATTTATATAGTCTAGTCTGTGTACGGGTATATATTTATTTATATTATGTGTTTCTAAGTCTTTTATGAATGTTTTTGTTTTTTTTATAATTGAATAATAACTTTTTCTTTTTACTAAACTTATATCTGCCTCAATATTTTCAAGTTTAATGTGTGACTTGTTAAAAAAGAGCTACAAACACAAAGATAACCCCTATATGATTTTTTCTAAGAAAACGAATCTAGACACTTTCAACTCTAGATATGCCGTTACCATGACATTTATAAATAATTAATGACATTTCTGATTGATGACTATGAAATATTTCCTGTTTGTGGTTAATTTTATCTAAATTCACGAATGTAAATACTTTAATTAATAATTTATTATGTGGTTAAGAGAATTTGTAACGATTTTTAGTTTGCCCCGACGAAGAGAATAAACATTCTCGAAAGCTTGGCATAATCCAAATAATTTTATTTATTAAATGACTGCATCCCCAACAAAAATCTATTTTATCATATATATATATATATATATATATATATATATATATATATATATATATATATATATATATATATATATATATATATATATATATATATATATATATATATAAGTATATCATAAACAAATAATTCCAAGCCGCAAACAATATTGAATATCTATTGAATATCTGATGTATTTCAATATAAGTCATCTAGTCATTATACAATTCTATTTCTCAATATGTCCCTGTAGACATGAGCTGAAGCCTTCGGTGTTCTAGTTCTAGCTGTGCTATTGAAGTCCACTCTGTATAATCCAAATTTGAGGCTAAAATTTTATATGATTGATTGCAATATAATTTATGAATATATCTATACTATTATTATTATTAAATGCAAACCTACGTGTAACCTTCGTACCACTCCATATTATCCAGAATACTCCAAAACGTATAACCTCTTACATCACAACCATCTTGTATAGCAGCAAGCATGGCCCGAATGTATTGCTGAAAACAAGATCATTCGATATTTCCGGCTTCGAAAAAATGAAAAGGTATACAATTATTACTGAGAACACTTCCTTTTGACACTACATAGGCAGGCTTAATCATTTCCAACAATGACAATAATTTTGCGAAATAAATAATAGATATCATTAGATGACATTAAAATATTTCTTTTCATAGGCAAAAGCGTAGCTAGCTCAGCGATTATTTTCATGCAGTAGAATTCGAAAATCCTTAAATCAGTTAGATTTAGCTACAGTGAATACTGATACCAAATAGGCCAATTGGCAGAGATTAAAAATCGCATTTCTGCGACAAAAATGCTCCCTGGAAAGTGACTATACGATTATATAAAAGAGGATGTGTAGAATAATAGGTATATGTTTTTCACTCTCAACTCTAGGACAATATTTTGTTATAATCAATTCGTATTCTTTTCGCTTTTTACCCGTTACTCTTAAAATAATGGAGCAATCCTCTATTCCTCTGAGATAATTTATAGAGAATTGAAATACGAAGAGAATGATAACTCGTAAGGCCTAATTCAATAATTAGGAAGGGAGAATAATCTGAAAACTCAGCATTTTTTCAAAAACTCTTAAATCCGTCACATTTTGATCTGAAGCGTTGGTCTTCTGGGAGAAAGTAGTCACTTTCACAATTTCGTCACAATAGCAATGTGAATTTTTAGTGTACTTTTTTCCAGGGAGGCTGTATGCGTTACCGTAACTCCGATTTTAATAGTAAGAACAGATTTAAATAGTTGACACCCTTTATAACAAAACGTGTATGTAATAACTATACTAAAAACGGCCAAGTGCGTGAGTGCTGTCCACTGAAAGTGGTCGAAGCGATAGCCGAGAGGGAATGTAAAACATTATTAATGACACTGATTTAAAGCGGCAGCTGTATATTGTAATTTTTAGTTGAAAATTACAAAATAATAAAATAATTAACAAGTTCGGCAATCAAAACTTCGCAGTAGAGTAAACAAAAATGTCATAAAAATTAAATGGGTAAATAAAAAAATATTAAATTTAAATATATTAAATCATAAAATAACGTTTTTCTAAGTATATATATATATTAATGTTAAATGACTCTTGTCGATGGTACCGAGATGCTGGGATATAACTCCTCACGTCCTCTTGGCTTGGTTTGTAGGAACGAAAGTAGATTGATTTCCTCTAATGGGATTTCTATAGACATTGTAGTTCTAGGTTTCTTTTTGACATAGTTTATAATCTTTAGCCTGAATATGAAACATAAGGCAGAGTTTATTATTGATGATAGAATAATGTAAACAATGAGATATCCTTGTAAAATTCAATTGGTAATAATTCTGATACTTGGTATTGAGGAATGATTTTTGTTGGATCTTCTAAATGAAATGGTTTCATATTGACATTAAGTGTTATCTTCCATGGTTCTTGAAGGTTGGGCCATTCTTGATTGAATGTTCGATTGGATCTAATCCAGGTATGTTTTGAGAATGAATAAATTCAATCATTCTTTCCAAGAATTACATTACATTTTGTAGTCTTGATGGTTTTGAAGTTTTCCACACAATTTTCATTGTTCAGGCTGTTTCGTGCAAATGACTGTATTCCCATCTATCAATTGGACGAACAGTGAGAAGTTGTTGTTCACTCTGGCATAATTGCAATTTTGTACGCTAGAAATTTGACAAGATCCACCAAAAGCAGTGTTCGATTAGTGCTTTCAAAATATTGTCTTCCAATTAGTGCATCGAATATTTTATTTCTTGACACAAAGAACATACTAAAGAAGTGCCTTATGCCAAATTCTCTTAATAACTAGTTTGGATAGATTTAAATGAAAATGATGTCTTATAAATAGAATCTGGAAATAGCCTATAAGCTGGTTCGGTGTCGATAATTGAATAGCTGGCACCTGGATTAAGCAATATTTTTGACTGACGAACCAAACGGAGGAGGTATAAAATTCGATTGTATGTCTGCATGTAAGATCCTTTCTGGAGATGGCCGAGACTCATAGTGGCACTAATCTATTCATTCCCATCACCAAGAGATCCTAATATGTCTCTATCAGGAAGTGGCAACTCCTGGTGTTGCAAATTACTATGTATTTTGTGGTCTAATTTGTGTTTTCAAGAAAAAAAAAACAATATTTTAATGAATTTGGGCATGTGCATTCTCTTGGTATTTGTTTACATCATGTTGTTGTTACAATACCGAACAGAACTTCCATGTTGAATAGAACATCCAAGTAATAGACCACGAAATATCCAGCCATGCGTCACCTGTAGAGACAAGCACTGTGTCTGTGATGTGTTTATTTATATGTATTTGTTTCGAGATGAAATACTCTCAATACTGATGAGAACTAATAGTAATTAATACTCAGGTCTAGTGTAAGTATCTTTGTAATCAAAAAAATTGCATTATATTTACATACTTTCATCCGTAGAAGATTGATGAATGTTTGAACAAATAAACCGAAAGCACTCTAAACTAGAAAATAGTATATTTTCCTGCCCTCGGATTTTGGCTGCATACCTCATTTTATATCGTCATTACGATCATTAATTTCAACATAATATTTTAAATCTCGCTTGGTGAGGAACTTGACGAGCAAATCCTTATTCATCCTTATTTAGGTTTTGATAGTCTAAAGTGGGGGAGCGCGTAGCTGCGGGCTAACACTTACCAACTTCGATCATCGAAGTTAAGCAGCAAAATAAGTTGGGAACGGTTTGGACAAGTGACGGTCGATGCGGGCGCGCATTCGAATCTTTGACTGTCGCATTGAATTCTTCTCTTCTCGCAAGGCAACGGGAAACCAGAGAGAGTATATTTCCCTAGTACAACTCTCTGGAATGGTTTGCTTTGAGATTTATCTCGAGACATATTGCTGGTTCGGAATCCACGTTAAACTGTAGGTCCCTTTTGTCTGTGGTAACACTTTCAAGGCAGAGAAGCTTCCAACGCTCGGATACGAGTACGTCACTCAAAGAAAAAGTTTAACGCGCCCCTAGGAACATGTTCAAAAACTGAAATCGTTATAATTTTTTGAGGTAACAGATCAAGCACTATATTGGAAGAAATCAGAGGTTATATTTTGCATTAACTGCTTGAGTAATAAAATCACGCATTAATTATTAGAACAATTTTTTTCTTCATCTAACCGTATTTGAGCTAGGCTAGCACTGTCAAATTTCTTCATGAATACCCAAGATTTACACAGACGCTTCTTTTTCACCGAGACGTTTTTCTCTTGGTCACTACTTTCCCTGCCACTATCTAATGCAAGCAATAGCACCACAGATTTATTTATTTGCGATGTACCCGATGTATCGTGGGCAGAACTATGTTTTATCATTTATTCATAATAATGAGAACAATTATAGCTTAAATAATTAACAATTACACCAAAATATAGACAACAATGCACTCGCACACTCGATAATTAATCAAATGAATAAATTCGGCACTTGTGATTGGCCGTTTCCGCTACCCGCGTTTCAAGGTCCACCCCGTCTAACGAAAGTTTACCTCTCTTTTCAATAAAAATGACGTTTGAATGTCACCGCTTCCTGTGAACTGTCAAACCATTTATCTAACTGCCCATTCCAACATTTTTACTGCTACTACTACGAGTTTAATTAATTAAACTGGTTACGTATTTTTTGTTCTGATATTGTAGGATAAAATAACCGAATATTTAAATATCAGTTTTACAATTTAATGTGTGAGTAGAAAGCGCGTATCTCTCTACTACTATTCAAAGAGCCACTCACTGACGAATCAGAAGAGACTGGAGGTGCTGGAGTGGAGCACCCGAGAGGACCTAGCTTCAAAGCCTAGGTAAGGCGAAGCAGAGTACGTATAAAAGGGTTCGTGAGTTTTAGTCAGTAAGAATCTGACAGTCCCCTCATGAGCGCGACCATGAGGGACTCTCCTGGCCGGTGGGCTATAGGCGGTTTGGGCGGATTCTAACGAGTTAACCCAAATCGATGTAAGATTTCTCACAGTCGTAAAAAAAAAAAAAAAACTACTACTATTACTATTACAAGCTGTCTTACCCGGGGCTTCCCGGGCACACACTTACATTGTGCTAGGAAAACATAAAGGAGCCCTTCTACATCAGAATCACACTCACACCTAGAACCAGTCCGAACACCAACCCAGATTCATCTACAGACATTCACCAAGAGCAGCATGAGAATTTTTCCTACATATGTCTTAGGGATAAACCGGTATAGAACCCTCCACACTTGCACACGTGTTTATCATACCTTAAGTAAAAGTACCTGGAGGGTTTCATACCTGAAAGTCTATTGTAAATTTTTGAACTCTATGACTGGATTTTGACAGTCTTTTTAACACGTATGTATGTAGAATGTAAGAATAATCTGGTAACGGTTGTAAGTTTGACTGTGCTACTAGGTGGAGGGTTCCATACCAGTAATACCCAAAGAAGTATCTCTGAGCTCTATGGCTGATTTTTTGTAGATTTTTTGCTATATTTTTGTGTAGTAACTCACTGAACTGTTTTGTGAAAGTCTGTCAGTGCGATTGGAATTTAAAGGTAATAAGAATTTTGGTGATTCATGGGAGAGAACTATTTTCTGTTGGGGAATCAGATCTAGGAAGAACTAATATGATAGGTACAAGATCGCATCAACAGAGGTAACGAAAAATCGATAGAAAAAATCCAAGAATAGTACCATTAGCAAAACAGAATGAAGAGAAAATATTGATAGATAACAGAGGAAACAAAAAGTAATTGAACATTCGAATAGTCCTTTGTTGTCACCGGTTGTCTTTTAGTGGATTCTAGAAAATTGAACGAAATCACAAAAAGAAAATATCCTTGGCCTAGAATATATTGTAACGGGAATTTATATTAAACAAGTGAAATTTTTGAAAAAAAATTAAAAATAGTTTTTATTAGGCATTTAAGATTTGAACCGTGTTGATGATTACTATTGCTATCTATCCTTTTCTTGATTTGAACTATACTTATGTATATCTATTTGCCAGAAACAGCAACTCCATAACAAATTACTGTTTGTCTACCACAACACAAAATTAAATTTGAAATTAGTATTATATCAACGTCTGACAATTGCGACAGCTGATATTGAAAAGCGCCACATAACCATAGAGTAATATATACTACGATCTGCCAGATATGTATATATACGCTCCATAGACAAGCTACTAATATGCTCCATGCTCGTACGTAATTCCAGTGACGGATCCCAGTGTCGTTCCATGTCGAAGTAATCTTGCTTGAATAAGATAATATAATTAATAATTAATCAATATTGGATCCCACTTGGAGCTTAACAGGCGGCGAGATGTCTGCGATCTAAGTACGAATTCGAAATTTCAAGTCTCTAGATCGTATGGGGCCTGAGAAATCGCTGCGGAGTCCATTGATACACGAACCGAAAGTAATAAAAACTATTTAAAAAAGGGTTCGATTTATTTTCACTTATTTATTTACACCAATAACTACTGGTCTATATACACATTTATATTCACACTATATTTCCTGGACTATAACGACTCTCTGTGTCTATGTGTTCTATCACTAACTGTCACTGACCGTGCTTTATGACCAACTGAACTATCCAGTCTATACCATAAGCCTTATATATCTAACCTAAAAACTCTAGATGGTTCTAGTGTTTGTTTTCGTTGTTTCTGGAGGTTATTTCTCAATATATGGCTTCGAGAATAGACCAGGACTTATTCTTGTTGCCTTCTGATGTCTCCCGTGTTTTTCGGAATTTGCATTGTGTTTGTATAGTTCATTTGTGAGTGTAGTTTATTATTCGGGTAAGTCTTCACGTTACACTGCCCCCTCCTTAGCATCTGATCGTCCCGATCAGAATCATCCTTGGTAGTACCTTGCTGGATTTTCGTTCCATGGCGGAATCTGCACTTGGTTCCTGCCAGGCAAACACCCTTGTTGAAGAAGTAACAGTCTATCGTCTTTCCCGAGTACACTCCTTTTGGATTGAAGCAACACATGGTAATTTGCACACCAGCGTCCTGGAAGATGTATTCGATCATGCTCCTAACAATCTTCCAATCTAGCCCGTCCAACCTGCAGCCTATTTTCGGAAGACCCAACTTCTTGATGTCATAATGCCTGACTTCATTCCTTAGGCTCTTCAGTGCATGCCAGATGTCCTTGTAAGTGGGTTTTCCTCTAGACATCTTTTTCGTAACCAAATAGAAGAGGTTCCGATTACCCTCTGCTAGTCGCAGAACTTTTCCTACTCTTGGTCGTTGGGCTGACAATTCATCCAATCTTCCAAACTTCCTTTTAAACACCAGAGCAATACCTCGGCCCATACGTAGATCCTCCGCTACACAATGGGCAATAGAAACGTCAGCTGGTAGTTTGAAAAGGTCTTGTTGAACCTCAACTGTCACACCGAGTCTGACCTTCTTCCGATCTGCGTAGTTGGACATGAAGTCGTTGAAACTGACATTTCGCTCTTCAACGTTCTTTTCTTGTAGAGCCACTCGTGCTTCCTCCTGGTTGTTCGATCCAGCGTATGGTGGGAGTCGGTTTATGTGCACCACTCTAGGTTTTCCCCTTGGTAACTTTCGGATACGATAGATGACGTCATTTATCCTCTTCATAATTTCATATGGCCCTTCCCATTGCTTTTGGAGTTTGGGACAAAGGCCTCGACGTCGTTGGGGATTATACAGCCAAACAAGGTCCCCCACGTTGAAGACTCCATCAGCTGATCGAATATTGTAGTGGTGCTTCATTCGTTCACTGGCAAGCTGGATGTTCGGTCTGGCTAACTCATGGACTTTATCCATTCTGGCTCTCAATTGGTCAACATATCCATCTCCTGCGACACGGTCCACCGTAGGTCTACGGCCAAATTCCAGGTCACAGGGTAGGCGTAACTCACGCTCCAACATTAAACTAGCAGGAGTCTGACCAGTCGTTTCATTCACAGCCGCCCGATAGGCCATCAGGAACAAATGGATGTACTGGTCCCAATCTCGCTGATGTTCTGAGACAACCTTAGAGAGGTGCTTGCCCATAGTTCGGTTCATCCTCTCAACCATTCCGTCCGATTGAGGATGCAAAGGGGTCGTTCTGGTCTTAATCGCACCTATTAGTCTGCACACATCTTGGAACAGGGCTGACTCGAAGTTTCTTCCTTGGTCTGTATGGATTTCAAGAGGAACGCCAAAACGTGAAAAGAATTCCTTCACCAACACCTCGGCGACGGTCGATGCTTCCTGGTTAGGAATTGCGTACGCCTCTGTCCACTTTGTGAAATAATCCATAGCTACCAGGATATACTTATTCCCATTATCCGTTTCAGGAAATGGCCCCGCAATATCCACAGCAACTCGCTCCATGGGACTCCCAACGTTATACTGCCTCATAGGTGCCCGCTTTCTACCAAGTGGTCCATTGCTGGCTGCACATACTTCACACTTACGGTACCACTGTCTCACATCTTCTTTGCAATTCACCCAATAGAATCGCTCTCGAACCTTCTGCAGAGTCTTAGTGATACCAAAATGTCCACCCGAGGCTCCATCATGTAGCTGACGTAGTACCTCCGGCACTTTGCTTCTCGGCACAACTAGTTGAAATCTGGATTCAGTGCCATCTTCAGACTCAAAGGTTCTATACAGCAGATCTTCTCTTAACACAAGAGAGTCCCATTGGCTCCAATATGCTTTCACTTCAGGGCTTCGTAAGCTTATGTCCTGCCAAGACGGCCTCTCCTTACGGCGCATCCACTCCAAGACCACTCTCGAACATGGGTCATTCTCTTGGGCCAGTTTCATTTGTTCGGGCTGCCACTCCTCATTCTCTACGGTTGTTCGTCGTATAGGACAAAGCTTCTCTTCCATCTTCGAGCAGTGGATGCAGTTATAGTTGCACGGTCTTCTGGATAAGGCATCTGCGTTTCCATGAACTTTTCCTGCCCTGTGCTCGATGTCATAGTCATATTCCTGAAGACGTTCTAACCATCTTGCCACTTGTCCTTCAGGATTACGGAATTGCAGGAGCCACTTCAACGCTGCATGGTCAGTTCTAACTAGATACCGGCGACCATACAAATACTTATGAAAGTGTTCGCAGGCTTTCACTACTCCCAACAGTTCCCTTCTGGTAACGCAATAATTCCTCTCCGATTTTGACAAAACCTTGCTGAAGTAGGCAATCACTTTCTCCTGCCCGTCTTGAGTCTGCGAGAGGACAGCACCAATGCCTCGGATAGCCCAAAATTGGTGCGCTGATAAGAGCTTCTTGCAGTTGTTCGAAAGCTCTCTGACACTCATCATTCCAGGAATATTCTTTGCCTTCTTCTGTTAGTTTAGTTAGAGGCTTAGCGATGTTGGCAAAACCTTTCACAAACCGTTGGTAGTAGGTACACAAGCCCAGAAAACTTCTTATCTCATGCTTGTTCTTGGGAATAGGCCATTCTTTAATGGCTGTTATCTTTTCTGGATCTGCCGTGACGCCGTCCCCAGATACGATGTGACTCAGATATCTTACTTCACGTCGGAACAGATAACATTTCTTAGGACTCAGCTTCAGGTTGGCCTCACGTAATCGTTGGAAAACTTCTCTTAAATTCTTCGAGTGTTCCTCAAATGATTTTCCTACCACGATTACGTCATCCAAATACACTAGGCAGGTTTGCCATGTCAGTCCTCTCAAAACTGCTTCCATGAGCCTCTCAAATGTAGCGGGAGCATTGCATAGTCCAAACGGCTTCACAGTGAATTGCCAGAGCCCTGATCCTATCGAGAAAGCAGTCTTCTCTCGATCTGCGGAATCCATTCCAACTTTCCACTTTTCAGATCTAGTGTAGAAAATCACCGTGACCCAGAGAGAGTATCTAGGGTGTCATCTATTCTGGGTAACGGATAACTATCCTTCTTAGTGACTGAATTCAGTAGTCGGTAATCTACACAGAATCTTGTAGAACCATCCTTTTTCTTCACGAGCACTACTGGCGAGGTCCATGGACTATTTGATGGCTCAATGACTCCTTGTTTGCTCATTTCTTGAATCATTTTCTCAGCTTCGTCTCTTTTGGCCAATGGAAGTCTTCTTGGCTGCTGTCTTATTGGCTGAGTGTTCCCCGTGTTTATCTTGTGAGTCACTATACTTGTTTTACCTTTGTATTCTTCTTCCATCGCAAATACGTCCTGGAATTCCACAAGCATATCTTTCACTTTTCGTAATTGTTTCTCGTCTAAGTCCTGGACAGTCTTGATGACCACATCAATCAGCTGTTTCGAATATCAGGTCCTGGATGGTTTACTAACCGTTCTTACAGAGCATATCGCTGATACAGGAACACAATTTCCAACCATACTTCCCTTGCTCAACTTGATGGGGCTCTGCTTTAGATTCATTACTCTGACAGGAACAACATCTCCTACCCGAACAAGAGCTTTAGCTGTCAGAAATTACTTATTATTAATTTCTTCTACCAGTCTCAGACTTCCAGGTTTGCAGTTTCCGTCCGGGTTGGTCATCAATATTTTTTCACTATAGCCGGGTATTATTACGTCACTAGTCGTTATTAATCGGACAACATCTTCGTTATCCTCGTGAAAGGGCAGTTCTTCATTGTCGATCTTCAAGACACCATTTTTGACATCCAACACAGCTCCAAGCTTCTTCAAAAGGTCCATTCCCAAAATAAACTGGTTAGATATGTCAGCGATTAAAACTCTGTGCTTGGTGGTGATCTTGCCAATGCTGATGGTCATGCTCGCTTCACCACGTGTTCTTATTTTCTCTCCAGTCGCTGTTCTGAGTTGGACCTTTGTTGGTAGTATCCGGGAATGATCCGTGATGAGCTCTGGCCTGGCTATTGTTCTTGTTGCACCGGTGTCTATTAGCAGTGTTCTGTCTTCTCCATTGATTCGACCATCGATGTATAAACTGAAGGCACCGCCAGAAGATGACACATTGACTGTAATTAATGGGGCACTATTTCTGCAGGTCGACGATTGCCCCCTCATCTCGACCCATTCTAGTTTTCCGACTGTGCAACCTTCTTCTTACAACTGCGGCGTATGTGTCCTAGCTCGCCACAGTTCCAACACCTTGGCTCTCTCTTCTTTGATTGCGCCCCCGTAACTAGCTTCCTTATCATTTCTAACAGGGGCTCTCTATCGGACTGGTCTTCTTCCTCGATTGCTCTAACACGGTGCCCTCGGGAAGTTTGGCTAGCGGCTTCATGCTCTAAAGCAATAGATAGTGCTTCCTCTAGTAATTTTGGTCTGGCCAGCTTCAACGCCTTCTGCAGCTCGCTCTCCCTCAATCCATTTACAAATGTGTCCACTGCAATTTTATCAAAGAAGCTATCGGCAGCTGTAGGATATGCTAGCCGCACAATACGAGCTACCTCCCCCTCAAAATCTTGCAGACTCTCATTTGCATGTTGCACCCGAGATCGTAATTGTGCTTTGTATACTTGCTGAAAATGACTGTCTCCATACCGATTCTCCAATTTAGAAAGCAAGACATCGTAGTTTGCTTGGCCAGCTGGAATAGACCTTAGGATGTCTGCTGCATCACCTCGTAAAGCAGCGGTTAAGGAAACAGCTTTCTGTTCTTCGGTCCACTGGTTAGCCATTGCCACTGCTTCAAATTGTTTTCGATAGGTTGACCAGGAGCACTTTCCATCAAAGTTTGGCAGCTTAACCCTCATACTACCTGCGACTAAGTCATCTTCGCCTTTGAATGTCTGGCTCCCACTGCAGTTACCATTCTTAACAGCCATTTCCAGTGTCTTGATTTTCTGTTGCAGTTGCTCCATGTTCTTCTCTGTCGTGACAAATTTTTCGTCAACTGCTCTTGAAATTTCTTCAAGTCTTTTGTCAGTTTTACTGGAAATATCTTTAATTGCATCTTGAAGAGTTCTAGAAACTTCTTCAAACTTGTTCGAGACTTCATCGAATTTCACTCCAAATGTCCTGGTTACTTCCTCGAATCTTTCGTTATTATTTCTAGAAATTTCTTCCTTCATCTCTTTCAGTAACAGCTCTTCCGGAGAGTGGAACTCGAACATATCAGGATCGTCTCCATTTTCAATCAGAATGTCCCTTAACCGTTTCTGGAGGGTTACTTTATTACCGGAATCATCACAATCCCGCTCCACCAACTGTTCTTTTAGTTGTTTCACGGTTAACTGCAGTAATTTCATTTTTAATTGTCTTTATTAACTCAATTAGTCAATACAGTTTTAAAGTCTTCGACACGAAAACGAACAAAATTCTTCACACAAACACGAGAAAAAGTCTTCGCATTCACACGAAAAAAAACGAAAAAACGAAAAGTCTTCACATGAAAAAGAACTAAAGAGTTTTCACACTAACACAAAAACGAACAAAAAGTCTTTACACCCACACGAAAACAAACAAAAGAGTCTTAAACTTAATCTTAATCTAGAACATGTATTCCAATGATTCTCAGAATCAGAACTTAAACTTATTCCCGAGAATTGTGCTTCCCTACGAACTGAGGTGAAGTGTTTGGGAAACATAATTTTCGCAAATGGAGTAAGAACAGATCCGGTTCGTAATTGCTGTACCTAGGAACAAAGCTGAACTAGGAAGTTTCTTAGGCCAGTGTTCATATAACAGACGTTTTGGGAAGAATTTTGCAAGTATTGCCAATTCATTGTATTGACCAACCAAGAACGAAATAGGACTCCAGAATGTCAGGATGATTTCGTATATCTGAAAGTTGCTTTGTTCTCTTTTATTATTTTGGATTATCCCCATACGAAAGGAGAATTTACTCTAGATACCGATGCCAGTAAAACAGGAATGGGGGACCCTATCAAACGTTGAACAAAATTACTGTGTGACGAGGCTGCAATTGTTAGCTGTACTCAAATCCATAAGATATTTTCACAAATATTTTTACGTCAGAAATTGGTTCTAGGGACCGATCACGCATAAATTAACTGGCTGCTCCAGTTCAAAACTCCAAGTAGCACGCTCCAGAAAGAAAAGAATGTGACTTACTAATTGAAAATCGTCCTGGTAATAATCCCAGAAACGTTGATGCACTATCAAGAGGACCTTGTGCTGAAGACTGTAAAAACTCTTCAAGACTCAAAGAAAACCTGCCAGAAATTCGGTTAGTCAAACGTCCTTTGATAAATGCTGACTCAAACTGGAGTTCGGAACTATTTAGACAAGATCAACTAGATGAAAAAAATATTGGACCATCTATGAGGTGGAAAATGAATGGAACATGATCCGTGATTCCAGCTCAATAAAAGGTCAATTTAGTAATTGATTATGACATTTTAAAAAAGGAAAGTAGCGATGGTAACACTCCTCATTTGCAATTCATTCTTACATTAAAAAGTATTGCACAAGTAATGAGAGAGCTTTTTCAAAGATCAGAGGAAGTTTATACAGGTTAGGAACTCGTGCTGACGTAAAGGACTGGTATTGACAATGCGATGCCTGCTTTACCAGTAAAGGTCCAAATACCAGAACCCACCATGTGAAGCAGTAGTACAATGTGGATGCCCATTTGTGCCACTATTCATCAACATAACGGGACCATTTCCGATAAGCAGTTATGGAAACAATTATCTTTTTGTCATCATAGAATATTTCAGTAAATTGATAGAGGTAGTCGCAATTCCAAATCAGAAGGCATAAACTGTAGCTAATGCCTAATTGAACATTGGTGTGCCGTTGAAAATTCATTCGGACCAACAGGGATTTTGAGTCGAAAATCTTCGCTAGTGTGTGGAAATCAAGAAACAACTCCATTGTATCCACAATCCCATGGAACGGAAGAGAACAGAACAGAAAAAAATTACTTGAAGTCAGCTGACAATGAACATCAAACAAACTGGGATAACCAACGCTCTTCCTAATGGCCTGCACCACCCATAATTCGAACAAAGAGTTCCCAGCTGGCACTGTACTTGGTCGAAATTTGAAACATCCATTTGACATCATGTTTGGTGGACCAAACAAAACTCCTGTGGGAGGTATGCAGATGCCTATATATACATGCCTATATTAAGAGTTTGAGGGGAAGACTCGAGAACATACATAATCTTGTCATAAAGCAGTTGAAAATTTCCAGTGATCGAATGAAGGCCAGATATGACTTTCGGCAGATACTGGTGATAAAGTGTGGCGTACAATCCACTAATTTGAAAGGGTCCTATTTGTTCTACTGCCTTATTTACTATAGTTATTGCTTGTGTATTTCATTAATTATTTCTTGTATTAGGTAGTAGATTTATACTTAAACCTACCAGAAACGATATGTGAAGTACGTTATCTCACAGTATTGTCAGTTTGAGAAGCGTCTACAATAATCTCGAAAGATGGTCAGTGAAATTTAGCCATAAAAACCATGTTGATCCCGCGTCAATCAATCTGTAGTCTATGGAATTATCAATTAGAATCATAAGTCGATAGTTGCTTTATCACACGACAGCCAAAACGACATTTTGTGACAAAAAGTACTAAGGAGCAAAGTGCATAAAAAACTGCGAAAATTACCTTTCCGACTGGGGATACCATTGGTCAATATATCTATATGTTATCAAATATATATGGCCTTTTGTGCAGCTTTTTGTCAGTTTAAGTACCTTAAAGTTAACATAAATTTGAAAATTCTCAACTTTACCTTCATAAATGTAATTCTTTCCATGTCATCCAAGGTGTCAGTCTTATCATCTATTCCGTTTTCTGTGATATAGATAATTGGATTATTATATTCGTCTCTAACCCAGTTCAGCAGCTTGCGGAAGCCCCAAGGAACTATTCTCTGATATCTGACACCAAATGTACCTATGATTATTTTTATATCCAGTTACAAAGATAATCCAACTAAAGCCCGCTGCAGACGGAGTATGTTTTGCTGCATTATTGCTTGCTTGTTTTGCTGCACGGTCCGATGAATGTTGCCGCGCATGGTATGTTGATGGCTCCCTTGCCTGTACTGGCTTCACACGATGCAGGCCTTCATGTATGTAAAATGACAGTACAGAGAAATATGATTGTGACATATGATACAAGATATTGAACATTCTAATCAAGCTCTATTTCTAATCATTTTTACAAAGAAAATGTCCCAACAATCAAAAATAACATGTTATCATGTACAAAATAACTTTTGAGTACGACTCGACTAGTTTCGAGTGCTCCAACAAGGCACGATGCGTGAAAACAATCTCCGAAAATAGCAGCGGTTCTATCATCAAATCATGCACGAGTTCAAGCAACTAACCGTGCACGCGATGTCATTTTCTTACACAGAAGCATGCACAGCACCAAGCCTAGCTCCCATCAAGGAAACATGCAGCAAAACATACTCCGTCTGCAGCGGGCTTAAGAATAGATGTTCTACAACATTATTTCTATTACGGCTTACAAAAGTGGGAATATTCTCCACCTTTATACACCTGTTATTCTTATATCTTCTCAAAAAAGTTATTATAAGAATAATCAACTTTTGTATCAAAAACGTAACAAAAAGTAATGATTAGGTGACTCCGGACTTTTGGACATTTAGACGCGTTTACTTGGGCGCGGCCTCTTAGACACATACTAAGTTTGGGAGTGGAGACACCCATTGGACTTTCCAGGATGAAAAGAAAGCCACTGAAAAGGGGAGCATTTTATGTTTTCTGTTTTCGCTTTTGAACGCTACGCTGTTTGAGAAAATTGTACTCTGGTTAATAATTGAAAGTAACTACATGTTGTACGGTATTGATTGTAAAATTCTGAATTGGTTATCTTATTAAGAAATAAAAGGGTAGATAATACTTCCATGACTCTGCTACTCTGGAAAAAATGCTGCTCTTTTTAATGGCTTTGTAAATGAAAGAAATTGTTAATAAAGTTTTATCATATCTCGCTTTTCTTCATTGGAGAACTCCATTTTCAATGACTCAGCAATTGACAATAATACAGAATGTCATTTACGTGTCACCGATTGGATAAATCAAAGCCAACTACTTTATTAAAATAATTTATTTAATTTCTTGGATTTTTAGGATAACAATGCCAAAAATGTAATGAAAAGGGCTATTCAAATTTGTAGCCAAAACGGCTCCCATAAGAAAAAAAAGTTCATGATAATTTCACATAGACTAAACGTGTTAGAAAACTATTAACACCATCGGAAATAGTGAAAAAAGTGGCAATGTAAATGTGCTATTTAGTTAGAAATTCATTAAGAAATAAAGCCAAAAAAAAATATTTTCAGAAAATTCAGTTTTTTCCGGATATCTCCGAAACTACTCGAGATTTTCAAATTTTTTGAACGGCGTATTGTTGAGCACATAAATGCGCAACTTTGCCTCAATTTAACCATCTTCGTATTCCCTATAGTTTCCGAGATCCCAATGGTGAGAGTCGAATTTCAAACAGCCTGTATGTATATATATATATATATATATATATATATATATATATATATATATATTTTGTCTTGAATATCTTGGGTTTAGGGCTCTTTCAGTGATTGGAAAGATAGAAATAAACGCACATTTATTTCATGTCAGAATGTTTACAGAACAAAACGTTTCGACCCGCTTTGGGGCCCTTATCAATTGTATAAAAAATTAAAAACTAAAATAATATTATTCTGTAAAATAAAAATTAAAGTAAGGAAAAATGTTGTTGTTGGGACGATATCATAACCTACCTAAAACATAAAGTACAAAATCAGCCTCCCCAAACAAATTAGTAAATATATAGGGGAATCTTGCCAATATTTAGAATTAAGGGTCACAAGTATGATAAAACAAATAAAACTGCTCTATCGAATCATGAAGAACAAAATAAACACAAATTGAATTATAATGAAAGAAAAATAATAGGAACGGAAAAATATCTCTCTCTCTCTCTCTCTCTCTCTCTCTGTTCGTCCGGCCGACCGATAATCGACTGCACTTACAATATTAATTTCCATCACCTACATCCTGCTGTCTGTTACTTTATTTCATTCCCATTAACAAGTCACGTCAACACATAGGTAAATCTTCCACAAAGTTAATTTACAAGATACACAATAAAATGAAGAGAATGAAAAAGACAATTGTAGTGCAACATAATTTTATTTTATTTACATTTTCTTGGAGGAAGCTGTTTTTTTGTACTTTGTGTCTTAGGTAGCTTCTGATATCGTCCCAACAACAAAATTTTTCCTTACTTTAATTTTCATTTAACATAATAAAATTATTTTAGTTCTTAATTTTTTATACAATTGATAAAGGCCCCAAAGCGGGTCGAAACGTTTTGTTCTGTAAACATGCTGACATGAAATAAATCTGCGTTTAATTCAATGTTTCCAATCACAGATTGAGCACTAAATCCAAGATATTCAAGAAAAATAAATCCACTAGGCTCAAAAACATATAGCAACAAATATATATATATATATATATATATATATATATATATATATATATAATAATGATAGATGCTCTACACCTTTGTGCTTTTATTTAGTTGGACACAACCACCACTAGAAGCGGATCACGTGATTTCAAGCTTGTTAGCTTTCATCAGCGCCACATAAGTGGAAGCTGTATCCAACTAGACAAAAGCAACTGGAAGATAGTCGGAATTTACCAGACCAGATCTACCAGCGGGACACACTTCGCGCCACCTAGGTATTGAGAGCCTAATTACGTTTAACGTAAGGATATGTGTAAATGAAGATATCTATATTTCATAAATGAAAGAGTATATATAATATATATAATAATGGTGTAGAGCATCTATCATTATTATATATATTATTTATACTCTTTCATTTATGAAATATAGATATCTTCATATATATATATATATATATATATAGTTTCATTCTCAATTCTTGACTGGTTTATTATTTGATAAAATAGATTTTTGTTGGGGATGCAGTCATTTAATACATAAAATTCATTGGAATATGCCAAGCTTTCGAGAATGTTTATTCTCTTCGACGGGGCAAAATTCGTGAATTTACATAAAATTAACCACAAACAGGAAAGATTTCATAGTCATCAATGAAATCTCTGAAGGGCTGTGCGTCCAAGCTCACCGCGACTAGTGGTTCTCCATTACTTTATAGCTCAGTAACTAGATTTATCCTCTTAAGCAGACTTAATAGTCTAGATACCGATTCCTTCACGTAGCCTTCGGTTTCTATTTCCCGAATGATTGAAACCACACTCTTACCAGGGCTTCACATTCGCAGAGTATGTGAACTGCGGATTCCTTCTCTTCATGGCAGAACATACATAGGTTAAGGTCATGTGCTTCCTAAGCCTTGCAGCATCCCTACCAATATTCTTGTCGTTTTCCGACCTTGATTTTGTATTTCGCGGGACATTTTGGCTGAGGGGCTCTTTAGAAATAATTTGGCTTGTCCCTGTCCTGCGCTTTCCTGCCACAGTAGCAATGCCTGATCTTGATTCATTGATGGATATGATATTTAATGAGGCATTTAGCAATTCCGCAGGAGGGCTCCCTGCTTGGCTAGTTAGTTAGTCTTTGTGTTGCCATCAATTCCCTGGTGCCTTGGTGCCCAGGCTAGGGTCAGTCTATTGTGACTACCTAGGCTGTTCAGGTCTTTGCGGCATTCTCATATCAATCTTGATGTGAGTTCAACGCTTCTAGTGCTGCTTGGCTGTCTTAGTAAATGACGATTCTTTGGCTATTCACCTTCCGTCTTAACAGTTGTTTCGCACACTATCATCATATACCTCCCTTGTACCCCGTATATGCCAGCTCCTGTTCCTGAGATGGTTTTAAAGCCGTCAGTGTACCAGCTGAGACTTTCCTTCAAGGGCGGTTCTGCTATTCAGTCTTTCCTATCTGGTACGACTACTGCATTTTCTTTTTTGAAGTTATATTGTGGACCGTTTTATCCGTTGCCATTCCCAATAATGGATCGACCTTTATTTCTTGAAATAATTCTTCGTAGACCTTACCGTGTTTTTGACGTATCGGTGTAGGTCCTTGTTATAATCTGTAACTGACAGATCTGGCGTTCCCTTGGATTATAATATGTATACTGGAGGTAGGTTTAGCATAACCTCCATGGCGGCAGTTGGCGTCGTTCCCATGGCCCCTGTAATACTTAGCCAGGCCTGTCTCTGAATACCTTTGAGCTGCCTCTGGGCTCCTTTTAGCCATGTCATAGGCCGCCAGACTATTGATCCATAGGTTATCATTGGCATCACGACCTGTATGTACAACCATTTGGTTATCCAGTGGTTTAGCCCCCAGTTATTACCACACATCTTTTTGCACCTTTCTAGGGCGATTCTGGACTTGTGTATGATTTTCCCAATGTGTGATTTCGATGTTAGCTTTGACTGCTTTTTGGGTAAGTTCTGAGAGTGTATTTGGAATTCCTCCTCTGATGAACATAGCTAGATCACCCGCGCACCCCAAGCAATAAATGCCCTCGTCAGACAATCTGACTAGAAGAGTGTCTACTAGAACTGCCCACACAAGGGGCACTAGTACGCCTCCTTGAGGACATTTTCTGTCCACCTCTGCCGCAATGGTTGCCGCTCCCAGGGCAGATGAAACTACCCTATTCTTGAGATTTGCTTCGATCCACCCGCAGATTACGGGCTCTTCTCCTCTTATTTCCAGACACCTGGTTATAGATGTGGTTGAAGCATTATTGAATACTCCCTCTATATCCGGAAAGATGGCCACTCCTATTTTTTTGTCGTCGATCGCCGTAAACAGCAGCCTATTTAGATCATCCAGGGATAATTCTGTAGACTTGTCCTGTTAATATGCATACTGACGATCACTTAAGGGGCGAACTTTCAGAGCATTGTCTCTTATGAACCAGTCTACTAGTCTTTCCAGAAAGTTAAATAGAAAGGACGTATGGCGGATCGGTCTGTAGGATTTGTTCGTATGGTCTAAAATTTTCTCAACCTTCGGTATGTAAATGACCTTCACCTTCCTCCATACAGCCAGGGTGTGTCTCCAAGCTAAGCTAGCTTTGAAGATTTTGTTTAGGTGTAGCTCTAGTACCTCTTTATCCTTCCTTTAAGTTCAACATTTACACGTGCGCAGTAGAATCACCGAATTAGGACCAGGTCTATAGAGCATCGCCAAAATTCACTGCAATTTTGAATTGGCTATAATTGATGTTTTAACATGACATATATCAATGCAAAGGCCACACTGTTCCTTCTTGGGCCGCACAGAGAACGCTACTGACAGAGCTGTCAATGAAACACACAACTATTTGGAAATTCATCAAGTATCTAACAATTGTCCAAAGGGGAAATATGTTTATGAGCAAAAAAACTAGATTCACTCTGTCTGATAGGATCATGGATGGTAGAGGTAAGAAGGGTCGTCTCTCTGTATGAAAAAGAGTCCATCCAAATGCATTAAATTAGGGTGGCGCTACTGCAGGAAATGTTTAATTTATAAGAGTAAGATAGAGAGAGCAAATAAGGAAGGAAAAACTTTTTAAAATAAACATTACTCATGATAGTAACGATAACTGCAAATTTGAAAGGGCTTTCAGTAAATTATGTTTATTTATAAGATAATAATAAGATAGCTTTTTTAAGAAACTCTTTGGTGTTTGTTGTTATTGTATATTTTCTTCAGAAAATTGTAAATGTTATAATTTGTTAATTATAAAAATATCCTGTAAAAATAGAAATACATATTATATTTTTGACATAATATTCGTTTGAAGATGACAAAGATTATTCATATATTTCATTGAACATCTACTTGAACAACTTTTCACTGTAATTTTTTTCCCATTGTTGCTTTATTATGGTGAATACTTTGAAGGATTTTTTAAAAAATCCCAATTACCTTCCACTTCCATGTTATCTCCATACTAATATATTGATTTTCTAGGTAATATGTTACATACTTCAGAGAGTCCTCTTATCCTCTATACTGGTATTATGTCTACTATAGCTAAGTGCTTTAAGTCGGACAGTTTAAGAGTTTGATCCCCATAACAGATGGTCCTCCTTATCTCTACCCTCCATAGATAGAAGAATAGAAAACTGGTTAAAAGTTATATCTAATAATCAACACATCTACAGTGAGGGCGTCAATCAATTATAATCCAGTGGCGGCTCGAGACATTTATTGCAGAGGAGGCCAACTCCAAAATTAGTAAAAAAATACAACTTGCACTTTCCCCCACCCCTGGACGTATTGCTACGGCGCCTTACATTTTTTGTGGTGGTTTGGAGGCATTTAATAAAAATTATTCTACTAAAGGTCATCAATAGAAGCAAAATCTATGAAATTCTCATCTAGAATACTCATTTTCGATCGCCTGTTAAATATTCTAAT
Source organism: Crioceris asparagi (assembly GCA_958507055.1). NCBI lineage: Eukaryota > Metazoa > Arthropoda > Insecta > Coleoptera > Chrysomelidae > Crioceris > Crioceris asparagi. Next base: position 48,785,494 of record OY293828.1, read on the forward strand.
AAAATAATCAAACGGTATACCTACCTATACACTTAACTTGTTACTCGCGGCTTCGTCCGTGCCACCTACCAGTGAAAAACCTGTTGGAATCGGCTTAGCCCTTACGGAGATTTGTCGGAAGTTAAAACCTATTATTTGAAATTACAAACATACGCTTCGATTTTATTTCTTTGTATACATTTTTTCTAAAATAAAAACAGTTATTACAAAGTTATTCCTTTTAACATTAGCTACCTGTCAGTGAAAATCCCGTCAGAATCGGTTCAGCCGTTACGGAGATTAGTCGAAACAACCAGACAGGCAGACAAAAATGATAAAAAATGTTGGTTTCTTATTAGCGACAGTTATAGGTACCTACTTATATATGTACATATATGCAATTACTTAGAAGCTGTTATTTTGATATTACAAACAGACACATCAATTCTATTTATTAGTATAGATATAGACAAATACTTCCTAGTTATAATAAATTAAGTTACTCTCACCCTTAAAGCACGGCCGAAATCTTAAAAAAACGCGGTACCCGAAATTTTAGATACTATGACTAGTTTAATGTTAACCGTGTGATATAATCAGTCCGACAATGATCGACGGACGATGCAAAGTGGGCGTGTCAGGTGGAGGCCAGACTACACAGAGTCCGTAAAATTGAATACGCTAATATCGACAATCATCGACAACCACCAAATCCAAGGTCACACTGCAATAAGATTTGTACATGTTGAACGGAGGAAAATAATTTTCAGCCTCCTCTGCTCGAAATGTTGTCGGTTGGACGTCTATATTTTTTTCGCTGTGTACTTAGAAATGCGGTGGCGCTCATTTAGTGATGTCCATGATAAGTTAATATGCAGATATGTTATTTTCGTAACAAATATAACGATCCTGATTTTTTATTTTATAAAATATACCTTTCATAAAATGTTTTAGATTTGATATGCTCCTACATCAAAAATATGAATATACCTTAAATTGTAGAGGAGGCCCGGCCTCGCCTGCCTCCTCTGAGGAGCCGCCACTGATATAATCTCTACATAGTATAAAATAAAGTCGCTATCCGTTTCTGTCTGTCCTCGGTTTTGGATCTCCTGTTTCATCTTATGAAACCCACAACGGATTTTCGTTTTGTACTATAGAAACTAAGTTCTTCAAAAATCCTAGAGACATGTCCGCGATAGTATATGTCTATTTCCTTGGGATAACATACATTAATCATTCATATTTCTTCCCCTATCCTATATATTGGAATCTATTGTATTTGTATTTTTATACTATTCTCTGTCTGCTGCGTTTTGTTCCGACATTATTATATACAATCTAAAACCACACAAAGCTGGAAGGTATAGATACATAGGGTAGGTATCCATTTGATTTTCCACGGGTGAAGTAGCGGGTGGTAACTATTATATAATATAAGAGGAAATTTTATAGCTTTTCATTATAAAATGAATCTCAAAATTATTTGTATATTTGTTTCATTAAGAATAAAGTTACACATTTAATTCTAGTAGGTATTTATAAATGTTGGAAAATAATAATGAGGTCATAAATACTCAGACTGATTCATAAACAAGTTGGATACTAGTTTGTTTGTTATTAACTAGGATACCTAACGTAAATATCATACGTGACAATTCTAATATCATACTAAGGTAGTACCGAACTAGTTTTGTTTATGAATAGAGCTTACTTATAGTTCTTAATTCTCACGTGTCTAAGTGGCTCGCGTGCAAACTGTTGGCGACTAAGTATCAAGACACCAACTGACCACAATTAAATGTCATAGGTACACTACTTACAAATACAATACTATGACACAACACTGATTTATGTTCAAAATACACAAATTGAAACATTTTTTAAAACGCTATATTTACCTTTATCTTTCGTAAAGCTAGGCTGATTGCTTATCGGATATTTTCGATTGGAAATATAATTTGTATGATAATGGTTCAAGCCAAAAAAATCGGCGGACCCTCTTATCATTCTCACCTCTTCTTCTGATAATAGTGGCAATCTTGACCTTGCGAAATTTTCTAACTTGCTGCGTTTGGCGATTATGGATTTCATTATTTCAGGGTAATCTCCTTCACGAGAAAAAATAGTGTGAGCCCACCAACCAAACTGAAATTTATCATTTATTTTCAATTACTGAAGGCTACAATTTCATCATTTTTCTGACAAATGATGTGAGTGCAAATGAAATGAAAGAAATATTTTTCCCCTACAAAGCAATAATACATTATATTATTTTCTTGAAGACTGATGATACATGGGATTAAGAAACTGAAAAGTTTCTTAGAAAAAATAGAATAGTAACACATTGTATATTTCATTGCCAATGACATATACAATTCTGACACCTTTGTCATTCATAGGCTACGTCTTAAAAATTGGAAGTTGGGGAGTAAACACGGATGAGATTTAAATAGTATGCATAAATTGGTATGAAGTTGTATCATATGATAATAATGTGAAATTAGAAAGTGTTGAAAGCTCTATGAGTTTTTTTGTGTAAATTTTCTTACAGAAAATTGCATCTCTCTCTCTGCAGCTTCCACATCTTCTGTCCTGTTTGATGCTGGTTCTGCCCATATGCTATCAATAGTGATTCCAATTGTACCTATAAAATAACCCGTAATCACTTCAAATAGAATAAAAAAGACACCTTATCCGGAACATGAATAACAATAACAATCAGATGCACTCTCACCATTATATATTTTTCTGAACTCTCGCTGGTATAGATGATATGCCTTTGCATGAGCCAGCAAAATATTTTTTCCACAAAGATAATCTCCTATACCTGACGACAATATGTGTGGAGCGCCATTACCGAATCCATAGGTATCTTCACAAATACTATAAGGTTCATTGATGGTGATCCATTTTTCCACACGGTCGCCGAACAATGCGTAGCAGACTCTAGCATAGTCCTCAAAGTACTGTACCATATCCGGATTGGTCCACCCTCCTAGGTCCTGCAGAGGTTGAGGAAGGTCCCAATGATAAAGAGTTACCTGTAAAATAATATCGTAGATGGCGATAATGATAAATTGAATATAATTTGACACAAGCATTGGGACTAACTAAAACACAGAGTTATATATATATCAGAAAAATAACGATAGAAGATCCAAACATATATACAGAATCCTGCTTTTCTATAGCTGAGTTAAGTTATTAATTCAATATTTTACATACTTATTTTATCTAGGATTTGTAAAATTATAATGAATAGCACAGAGAGTTCCAAAAGTTTTGTGAGACATGTAAGTACATGCCATAAATTTTGTTTCTTATGTTTCTACATCTTACCTCTTACCTGCAAATTACAAAACGAGGTAAGAAAACTTAAGGAAAATCTACTACAAATAATTGTGCACAGAGCATCCCCTGAAGGATGTACCTCTAATGAAGTTTTTCACGACAGTGACGACCATTTCTTGTATGAGAATGTAAAATAAAAAAGTGCTTAAATTGGAGGTAATAGCAGCGAAAATGATTATCCAGAAAATAGAAATGGTCAGTGGAAAACCTATATACAATAATTAATCTTTTAAATTTCTCTCCAAATAATGAGATTACGTACTAATTTATTGCTTCATGCTTCCTTTTTTGAGCTAAATCTCTATAGACAATTTACCCAGCTTAATATGATAATCTTCTAAGTACAAACATTCACCCAAATCATTTACACCACACCCATGGCTCTGGTTGGAGTCGAACCCAGAGCAACGATATGTTTGCACAAGCTAACTACGCATTTTCCAGTACCATAACCCACTAAACCACCGTCACCTCAGGAGCAAATGTAAACAAATGAGATCCACATAAGGTGTTATGTGATTAGATCTTGACATATAAAATCGACGTCCGATGCTCCTAGTTCTAGCGGCACTGGACCCAGAAGACCTAGCGCTCCGCATCACGTTCGAGTCCCCACTCTATGGCCACATTTTGCAAGCATTCGAATTCGAACAGGATTCATGATTTCCTGAATAAGTTGCGTTTTGTTGAGCTTTTACACTGTAACAAAAGAACGACAACACGCAAGCGCGGATAATCTTTGCTAATTGGCCAGCAACATTTATTTGAATTCGAATTCTTACATAATGAGGTAACTTGCCTTGGTGGTGTTCCGACAGACACATCGATCAGAAACGCGTCAGTGGTAGCGCAGATCAACATCAGATCTAACATAGCAAGCTTAATGTATACTGTGATGTTTAAAAGCTAAAAAAACATCGCAAGAAACTCTGTTCTTAAAGTATACCCGCAGACACACTAGTATTACAAGTTCAAAATAAACCAGACAAAATATATAGAATTGTTTACATTTAATGAAAAGTCGATTCATACAAGAAATAACGCCCAACAAATAAAACTATAATAGGTTTCAGCTCAGAAAGTACGATAGCTATTAAAAATCTCTGAACCTTTCTTTCTTATAAGTTTACAAGCTGCATCCAAAGACTAATGTAGAAGCTCAAAAAAATTAAGTGGTCCAAAATTCATCACAGATAACTACTGATAACAAATATGATTATTTTACGTATTGATTTCTTGCTTAAAAAATAGATATCAGAAACAACATAGGTCGCCTAAGAAATAAAATAATTCAGTACCAATGTACCTATAAACATCAAAGTATTACATAGGCGTATAAGAGAATTACCAGAACCCAGCGCTTTATATAGAACGGAAAGTCTTAAGCATAATAGTTAAGAAACATCTACTACTATCAACACAAATTACAAAAAGCTTATAATTCTGCAAAAATGGTCGGTTGTAAAGGAAAATGTCAATGAGAACTAAAAATGGAGATAAATACGAAAAAAACAAGACATGATAATCTCACAGGACATTAGAGAACTTAATCCCTTTTTTGAAGAACCAGTCCGAGTGAACACTTTGGCAACAGTTCCTCTGAATCGTGTATTGCAGGTCTACATTGAACGAGTTTGTCACCTCTTAGTGAAAAAGGGTTTTATTCAAAAATAAAAATTCTTCAGGGACGGACGGGATTCCTCACTTGGTCAAACAATTTATCGTTGAATCGTGTTCAGAACCATCAAATCACCTGAAAAATCATTGTTTTCGTACTGAATGCATTCCGTCTAGCTTAAAACGTATTTTCCAGACACACAATACGTGTTCAATGTATCGCTCATATTGGTCTTCTCCATCAGTGGCATGCTGAAGATTGATACTAATTTGAGTTCAAAATAAGGATTGATAGGTGGCGGTGCTTATTATGCAATATTGTGACAATGTGAAATTGTAGGTATTTCCGTTAACAGTTGTACGTTATTCAATGGCGGAAGGGATGTTTACCTTCGCAGTACTTGTTGTCGGCACAGTTAGACGTCCTAGCGTAATCTAGTTATTTACCAGAAATGGCTGAAGTTATATAATCATCTTGATTATGTATCATTGAATTCATATTCAAAAATATCATAATATGACTGGTACGGGATAATCTTGAAATAATGTAATACTTATATAAAAAAGGATTGAGTAGATAGCTTCTTACAAACCTGTATCTGATCTTCAACGATAGTGTGGAGTTTGTTACGACGATCTCCATTCTTAGGAATCTTCTTCTTGCATTTTCAATACGACAAGGTATTTGTGTACATTTGTGTATCAAGGTGTATGTATCTGCTTGCCGTATATAGTTATATTGATGTTGACATTTGTGTACTTAGGAATGTCCATTGTTTCTGTTTTTTCGAAGTTTATCTTTAGATCGTTTCGTTCTTTTTAGGTAACTTTGTACCTCGATATTTTATAATGCTATTTCAAATATTTTACTGGGTACATATTGACTAGAGTGGCTGAGAGTGGTGGTCAATCTATCGTCTATTCTTATAGAAGAAGTTTGTTTCCAATACGGATTCCTAATTAAAATGATATAATTCTGGTCCAGTCCTTGCTCGTTTAGTAGATTTATTTATTCTGTATGTTTAACTCGATCAAATGCTTTTTCATAATCTATAGAGCATTAGTAGATATCTCTACATTTTTGCAGCAGCATGGTAAGCCCAAAAATAGAATTTATAGACCCAAAACCCAAACGGAAATGGTCCTTTTCGCAAATATTGATGGCATTTTGAGTATATTCGTTGGTGTATTATTCACAAGACTACCTTCAAGGTACATGGATCATCAAGCTAATCAACTCTTCTCCTACCTATTAATAACTAATTCAGATAATGGCAGTGACATTATCATTATCTCTGTAACAGATGATGATATAAATTAGCAAAATTTTCTTGACTAGCATAAACTATTTACTAGGTAGGTACTCATATAAAGCCATTGATAAATATATTTTTGTCTGAAATAGTTATGGAATGCTTAATAAAGCTTCTTTGTCGATTCGACATATTTTGGAGCTTAAATTTTGAGAGTATATTATTGAATTTTGAGTATTTTTCTTTTCAAAATTGCAATTGTTATGACAGCAATTGTTACAATAAAATTAATCAGATTCAATACCTTTTTCTACCAAGAGATGGCACAGCGATCTTATCAAAAGTGAGGAAAATAAATCTCGAGAGTCATCTCCACAATTTATTAAAAAATTAAATTGTTATAGGTTCAAAAATATACAGAATCTAATTAATCAAAAAGCAAAAGAAGGAGAAATCGCTTCTTTATTCGATAATAAATCTAATCGTTTTATTTACCTTTTGGTCACAAAAGAAGAATTTCACCAAAAGCCAACCTATTTCATGTTATGGAAAGCTTTATATAAAATGAAAAATCATGCAATCAGAAATAATGTAAGAAAAATTGCCATTCCTAGATTAGGGTGTGGACATGACACACTAGATTGGGAAAAAGTAAAGGCTATTATTAATTATATTTTCAGAAATGAAAATATCGAAATTCTTGTGTATCACTTATTGAGAGAACCTAAGATCAATATAATTTCGGACATTCCATTCCATTCCAGCTACTTGTTCCAAAAATATACTTATTGAAGAACATGATAATAACCATGATATCTCAGAAACAGAAACCGTTCATTCCTACCACAAAAATCCAATCTTAGGTGCAACTTATGTGAACAAAAGTGTTAATACTTTCAAAAATCAAGTCATATTCAAATGGACCAACAAAGAACAATCTTATGTAGTTAGCGAAAGACTTTTTGAAACAAAGAAAAGATTTATTATATTCATTAATGATATTCCAATCACTCAAAAGATACAAGAACTCTTAAGAGATTATTTACCACCTGACACTTATTGCTTGCACTTCCCATATAAAGAATTAGAGCCATTAATCCTTCGAATCTTTCAAGACACTTTCAGACATAATTCTTATAAATTAGTCATTTCGAATTCATTACTCAATGATATTAATAATCCGGAAGAACAAAAAGAGATAATCCAAAGATACCATACTGTAAAAACATCACATAGAGGTATTACGGAAAATATTAAACATATTAAACAGTTTTACTATTGGGCGAGCTTAGAAAAAGACGTCATAAATTTTATAAATACTTGCGAGATCTGTCAAGTCAAAATATGACTTATGACAAACACCCATATAAGGTCATTTTCAAACCTACACCTATAGGCCAAAAACCCTTCGAACATATCTACATCGATATTTACTCCCTTAATTCACAAAAATATTTGAGTAGTAGATAACTTTTCAAAATTTGCTGCGGCCTATCCTCTTAATGAAAATTCAATTGAAATCTGTCAGAATCTCATGAAGTTCTTTTTGCAACATGGTACTCCTGACATTATTACGACAGATAATGCTCAAAATTTCAAAAGTAGTCTGGTACAAGACCTCTGTAACTTATACCAAATACAATTGCACTTCACAACACCCTATAATCCTAATTCTAACTCACCTGTCGAACGATTCCATTCAACCTTGAAAGAAAGCTTAGTCACATTAAAGCAAAAATATAAATCTTAAACGAACCAAGAACTTATAGATATTGCTATCCTAAATTATAATAATAGTATCCATTCTTCCCATGACTATACGCCTTTTCAGATCATTAAAGGGAATCTTAATTATCAATTAAATTTCGAAAAGAATCTAATCAAATCCAAACAGACTATATTCATAAATAAGCCCAAACTCTGAAAGAACTAAATGAAAATATGAATCTAAAGCTAAATGCTAGAAAGGCTAATGTTTTGGCAAAATTAAATAAAGGCAGGGAAAATGATCCTGAAATCCCTGAAGGCACTGATCAATTCATGACTACTCCTCAAATATTGAATAAAGATAAGTTAAAACCGAAATTTTCAAAGAAATTATTCAAAAATCAAAGACCCTAAAGATATTAAAAGACGTCAATAATTTTCTTTCAGGACAATGAATATAATCCTCCTTGCAATACTCCTATTTCCTCTTGCCAGTAACCAATACCAGATTGAAAAGCTGACTAATCCGTTATTACCATTTAAATAAGGAACAACTTACATTGTTAACAATTATCAACATGTATATTACCATGTAAATCTGACAAATATTAGGCATTGTATCAAAACAACCAAGGCAACATTATTGAATATTACATCTAATATAACAAATCGAACAACACCACTATCTGATTTATTATTATTAAGAACTAATCATTTGCTTGAATATGTTAGAACAACAGAGGAATTTATTAGTCATTACTCGACAAAAAGAGATAAACGTGGCCTACTCAATGTAATTGGGAAAATAGATAAATACTTATATGGTACCCTGGATGCTGATGATGGAGAAAGATACGACAACTATGTCAAAATATTACAAGATAACCAAAATATATTGCAACAAGACATTTCATCTACCCAAACTATCCTTAAAAAGGTAACTGAAACGATTGATACACAATTGATAAATATTAGTCATAACCAAAAGAAACTAAGAAAGAGATTACCCAATCAACGATGGAGTTTATTTTATTGATTGACAATATTGAAAACAACATTCGAATTATAAAAGAAATACGCATGAATCTCCAAACAACCATCAATTTTGCCGAAATAAATGTAATGCATTACAGTATTCTTAAATACAGTGAATTAAAAAATGTAATTTCTAAAATTAAACCTGAGGAAACAATACCCTTTGACAATATTATTAAATTTTTTGAAGTTGCACATGTTGATGTCACTATCAAAAATGACCTAATTATATTCTATATTGCAATTCCATCAATAATCAATAAGCCATATATTATGTATCAATTATATTCAATCCCTCTAGAAAATTGAATAATGATTCTTAAGAACCCTTATATTTTGATGTCCTCTGATGAATATTGAAATGTGAATAAAAAATGTCAAAAGATAGAAGAAATTAATTTATGCATTGATAGTCAACTGAGTAAAAATGAACCCTGTGTCGCCTATACAATAAATTTAACAAGTCATTGTCCCCTAACTCCAATTCAACATAAAGAATCATCTATCACTCAACTTCAAGATAATAATATTGCCATCATCAAATGAAAAAATAAATTTCCAATGCCCGAACCAACAATCCGTTGAGACAATTAATAAACCATCCCTCGTAATCCCACAAAAATGTAAAGTCATAATAAAGAATAAGCATTTTGACTCTCAAGAAATTAATACTATCAACTTGAGACTAAAATTACAATCTATTGAGATAGATAAACAATTAATCCAAAAAATAGAGCCAATACAATTAGAAGAGCTAAATTTAAATTCTATACACGATGATTTAAAGCATATTGAAACTTTAAATATTCATCCACTTCAACATTTCGATGTTAATACAGGAGTTTCAGTATTTAATATTGTATTCTCTTTAATAATTGTTGTAGTGATTGTACTTATAATATATTATTATTATTGTTATTATAAAAATAAGAATAAAACTACTATGAGCATAGAAATCAAAACTCTCGAAACGGCAACCCCCTTTTCTCAATCTCAAGGAGGGATGAGTTATATGGTCATTATAGATGAGTTAGTTTTTATTATAGATATAATGTTACCCATAGACATAGCGCTGTGTAAGCAGAACTTAGATATGTATAAATAGGCGACAGTAGAAATGTAAGTTAGTCTTCAATTATCATTCTTATTGTACACATATATAAATTTGTTAATATAAGTTTCATGTAATAAAGTTTGTTCTTTTTAAAAAGGCAACACCGAGATAAACTTATATAACTAAAGTTCAAAATATTTGTTATTATTTTTGTGGGTGATAAACATTTTCTAGAAAAATATTATTATTATTATATCTTTATTTATTGTTCTAGAAAAATATGTTCCACTGATAAACAAATTCTGTTACCCATATGTCGGAGAATATGCTAGGTTCAGCATTAAGTAGACCTTTTTACGAAGAAGAATTGCAAAAACTTAAAATCTTGATCAATGAGAAGGGTGCTACCCTTGAGTGCCAACGTATCCTTAGGATAAGTTTTATAATTGCGAACCAGGGTATCATAAAATGATGGATTTTAAAGAAAAATCATTGAGTATCGTTAGCTCAAATGTTTTTGTTTCGCACAAAAATATGCACTTTCAGTTCAGTTCAGTGTAACAATTGTTAAAAAAATAAAAATGTTATATTTGGGTTGTACGTGATACGTAGATGTCAAGTCTGCAATAAAATGTTACCTGCCAGTAGGAAATTCTTCAATTCCGTCTGGAGAAAAGATGATTTTCTTGTAAAACACCATCATAGTCATCAGAAGTATGCGCATTACTCAAAAATATTATTTTCACCTTAAATCAGGTGTTGTGTTTGTTATTCAATGTTAGTTGTTTGACATACATTTTTCTTCTTTCTTCCTCAGTACTTTTTGAAACAGACAGCAAAAATAAGAAAAAATCGCTAAAAAGCATAAGAATACATGTAAAAGTGTGAAATTTATCACATAAACTTGTCGAGACTTGAAAAATAATCATGTGATTATCATGCACCGCTGATTCCATCTATTTGTCTTTCAATATTTGTAAGGTTAGACTCAAGCATCATATAACCACAACTTCTGATAAAATTCCTTGTAATGTTTTGAATAAAATGTTGTACCTATGATTTAAATAATAAACAGAATTTAAAAATTTGCTTCTTAATAGAACAAATCTAATGTTTGCCTTCCGTGACAGCTGATAGTTGACATGTGGCAACTGACAAGATGGTGAATGACACGGAACACTACCTTACCTTACAAATATTGAAAGACAAATAGATGGAATCAGCGGTGCTTTCTATGAGGAGGAATTGCAGATTATAAAAAAGCTATATCGTGTGATCTGAACCAAAAGCAAAAACCAAAAAAAAAATATGCACGAGTAGGCAATGTTAGAAGAAATATACCTAGGTATCAAATATAAATAATAATTAATAATATAACCCACTGCATACGAAAACGTCTAATTCCTGATCGCTCTGCCATCTCTTAGTATATAGATGTATTAAAACGAACTGCTACATCTACCTCATTGTTGCCATTGAGTTGGAGTTGGAGTATACGTTTGACAAATATTATTAATGCATTAAAAATGTACCACTTTCGAATAAGAGTGAAGTAGTTTGCATAATTTTTAAGTATTAAATGATTTTATAATCATGATCATAATTAATTTGTTAGTTTCACTTAGGTATTTATGCGATATCTATATCAGTTAGGTATTTAAAAACAGGTAAAATTTTAGCACCGGCAACACCGTAGAGTCTTGAAAATAACAAATTGTGAAATCCGTCTATTTGGTTCTACATATGTTGATAATATAATTATTACAGCCTTTTACGAGTTGAAAACATTTTCAAATGATTACTTATCATTGTAGGATTGTATTAAATACAATATCTCGTTAATTTCAAGCCATATTTTTAAATTATTCATGAAAAACCATTACGTGACCTTGAAAATCCAACATTTTTCTGGAAATAATGCTTCTGTAGCAGAAGTGAGAGATACCCAGCCCGTGGCAACTCTTATGGGAAAATTTTGACCGTAAGTTGCCAAAGTGTACCGATTGATCGCTAGTATCGCTTCCGACAATTAATGGCGGTAACATTTAAATACGTAAATGTTCTATTATAAATATGTTATCTGTCTAACACCTCTAACCTCATTTTTCTGAAGCGTTGTTTGTATTTTTTATGATATGTTTTCTCTGGTTTTGTAGCTTTTGGATGTTTTGAAGGTACGTATCTGAGAAATGAGAGAATATGCACGTTTTCTCTGCAATTATCTGTTGTTGAATGTGAATTTTATTCTCTATTACTATTTTAGTATCTTATTTTTTATCATTCGTATCTCATTTATTTCAGTGTTCGTAAGGCTCAGTGGCAAGAAAATGCCACTAAAGACATACTGTAAGGCTGCCGAGTAAGCTGGTTAAACCCTGGAGAACATTTGTAATTAGATGCATGATGAAAATACGAAAGAAAATGGAGAGCAACGCAATTTATATATACAAAGTTTTCAAGCAGGTTCATCTTAAAACTAGAATATTAAGCAAAGGTATGTGTATTATGAATAGGTTTTTGATTGACATTTTCGAACGTATTGTTGCATAAGCTTTCCGTCAAGCTCATTATATAGAGATCAGAGTAAACAAAAGAGATCGCAAATAGCATGTAGGAAATAACTGTTAATCTACTTCTACCAAGTAAATTAGCGTACCATGTTGTAGATGAAAGAACCAACTATTACTCCGGTTAAGCTAAAAATATAGAAAAGTTGTAGAATGTGAATTTTATTCTCTATTTCTATTTTAGTATTTTATTCTTATCATTCGTATCTCATTTATTTCAGTGTTGGCATGGCTCAGTGACAAAAAAATGCTACTAAAGACATGCTGTAAGGCTGCCGAGAAAGCTGATAAAACCCAGGAAAACATTTGTAATTAGGTATGGCATGAAGAAAATACGAAGGAAAATGGAGAGCAACCCAATTTATATATACCAAGTATTCAAGCAAGTTCATCCTAAAACTGGAATATTGAGCAAAGGTATGTGTATCATGAATAGCTTTTTGATTGACATTTTCGAACGTATTGTTGCTTAAGCTTTCCGTCAAGCTCATTATATAGAGATCAGAGTAAACCAAAGAGATTGCTAATAACATGTAGGAAATAATTGTTAATCTACCTCTACCAAGTAAATAAGCGTACCATGTTGTAGGTGAAAGAACCAACTAGTACTCTGGTGAAGCTAAACATATAGAAAAGTTGTTGAATGTGAATTTTATTCTCTATTTCTATTTTAGTATTTGATTCTTATCATTCGTATCGCATTTATTTCAGTGTTGGTATGGCTCAGTGGCAAGAAAATGCCACAAAATACATGCTGTAAGGCATGATTGGTAGTTTATTATGTATTGCTGTTTAAGATTGTCGTCAAGCTCATTATACAAAGAGATCAGAGAATACTCAATAGATCCCTAATAAAATAGACGGCTATTACAGTTACACTTCAGAGAACGTTTAAATTTGATTTTTGTCTTGTGAACTCTTTATCGAGCATGCTTCTCTCATATCAGCCCAGATTTGTAATGATGTATTTTTTATTGCAGTGAAATGGTGGTGCACAAGGCAAAATCGAATGCTTGCAGATGAACAACGGAAGAAGAAGGATGTGGCAAAAGTAAAACACCTCAAAGGCATTTGAAGAATGTAGTTTCCGAGTCCTGTTGGTATAGAGAGTTTATAATGAGTGCATAAATGTGAGTATAGCTGAGTTTTGCTTGTAATTATTTCAGTTTACTTGTAATCTACGGTGCAGATGCTTAAAATTTGTTTTTTTATTTGAATGTCTAATTGAGGAGCAACGGAAGAAGGCTGAAGGAGAAATGGAGCAATGCAAGGGCAGATGAAGTATCCAGCGTCCGGGTCCTGGTGGTGTAATAAGTGTTTAATAAAAGCAGTTATTAGGCAGTGCTCTGGGTAATAATTTATTATAATAATAAGTATATTGTTATAGTAATGTATGTTGATAATCACATTGGCGACCTTCAAGTTATTAAAAAAATTACTTCTAACTTTTCGTGTATTTATTATGACTTTATTAATTCCCCTTAGACATAGTGAAAGGAGTGAAACTTTCAGAAATTGTTGGAGAACAATTCTATGCTGCATTCATATAATGTTTTTTTTAACTTTCCTCAACAATTTCTGAATGTTTTATTCCTTTCTCTACTTTGCGCTACTTTTATATTCCATCGTTAATTTGAATGTCCGATTTAAATCTGCCGCTACACTTAACTTCGTGAGTGTACCGATTGAGCGCTAATGTACTCAAGGTCAAAACATGGTCAAAAAGATTAACATGGGAGTTACCATTCTCTTGGAGGTATGTTTTCTCTGGGGATACCGCTCTCACCTCTGCAAACTACAGTTTGCACTGATATTAAATAATAGTTGATCATGATGAACTAGACGATTTAGATCCTATGGGTTCCTACTTTGATACTTTACCGCAGAAGAAAACCGAAGAAGTTTGTATATGATATGCCAGTAACAAAGGAAATATGTAGTATGGTACCGATGCATTATGTGTGGCAAATGGGCCCACAAAGCCTACTGTGGCAAGGATAGTGCCAAAAATTATGTGTGCGACTTAAATTAATTATTTAACTTCCTGTTTGTTTTTCAAGAATTCTTTATCATGTTTATAAACGTATATAAACGTATGTAAGTTTTTGTTTTATCTTTATGTTTATTTTATTTTCATAATAAATTTTTCCATCTGACCAAACAAATTATTGACATGCTGCCACAGCAGGTCCGGGTAATATAGCCAGGTCAATTGTTCCACAAAAAAACAATTTCGTACAAACTCTTCTGAGATTCCACTGTCGCGTGATGTAGTTGCATTAAGAAGGTTTCTGGGCATCCAACAAACCAAAGAAATCTACAACCTCATAGTCTTTTTTTGTGCCACAAAAAGCCTTTTTGCTCTAGTGAGATGTCCTCACAATATGTTATTATCCTATAGATGTGAGTAAATTGTCGCAATGTACACACTAATGAGTTGTATAGTATTAAGGGTATATCTTAGTTGCAAAAGCACATACAAAAATTATATTTCGCATCAACCAACAGATTCTGAATAAACAGCAATAAAGAGTTTGATATTTATTCTGTGGTAGTATCATCGGCGTATGATACTAAATTAATAGTACCTACTTATGTTAGAAAACCAACTATACTGTTTTTTTTTGACCGAAGGAAGGCGGTCTGCATTTTTTTATTGATGTTCGCGCCTTTTGCATAGTAAATGTGCTCCGATTTTGATGATTTCTTTTTGATTTGAGGGATGATTCTTGAGAATGGGTCAATATTAGCATGCCATTCACCTCAAAAACTACCCCCAAAGAGTCGGTGGGGGCAATTTTTCCCGAAAATTGAGAATCCGAGATGGCAAAATTAAAGAAAATTCCATATCCGGAAAAGTTTAAATTGAACATTCTTAAAAGTAATCATAGGTTTCCGCATTACAGTCTGAAATATGTGTTTCAACTATGTGGAAGGGGCATTTTTTCCAGAATCGAAAATTCCATGAATGGAAAATTGGAAAGGGAACTTTATCCAGCAACGTTTAAAAAAAGGTTTCCGAATGACAGCAGTGGTAAACTCTGAAATATGTGTATTTCTACGATGTTTTGAAATCTCTGAGTAAGTATGAGTAACGCATTATCGTCTTTGTTGAACGTTGAATCATTTTGATGACTAATGTTACACTCAAAATTGTGAAATAAATATTTAAAAAAAAAATTGGACCAACTTTATTAGTTGGTGCACTGAATTATTTTTGTAAATTTTTTTTATAAGGGAATATATCACGCCTATTATAATTAAGGGAATTGAATATACTTGTTGCATGTCCAACGGTGTCATTGAAAAACAAGTGGTTGAAATAGGATGTTCTGTCTGCTATATTTTGTCATCCACTCGTAGTATGAGATGAAATTAAAGGTTTGTTTTGAAGACGTCACTTTTTTATATTTTCATATATCTTTGGGAATTGATGTATACATTTTTTAAATTATTCCTATTTTTAACAAATGTACATTTGTTTTGTGTATTAGATGTTTTGAGGACATGCATTTTTTTGACACCTATTTTCAAATAAACCGGATGATTCTGTCGTAGAATGGTTGAAAGCTGGACTATATGATAGCGTGGGCCAACTTTGACCAACTTAAATGGATATTACTGTATTTATGTAAAAGAGGAACTGTGTTCGAAAAGATCATGGTATTACACTTCAAAGAATGTTACTTCAGTGTAGTCTTTCCATACTAAATTGTATAGTTCTGATACGTATTTTGGTAAAATTTGAGTATGTGATACTGCTCACAGAAAAGTAGCTCGCCCCTATAACCTATTAGTTCTTAACATTAAAAACGAAATCTGCGGGATTTGTATAAAATTCATGAAAATGCTTTTTTGATGATGTCTTAGCTGTTCCTCACTTCCAGTTTAAGCAAAAATTAGGATATTATTCCATGATCAGTTCCGGATAATCTTTTGAAATTCAACGCGAGATAGAAGATTTTATGCTCAATAGATGTGGCGGCCCACTATAATATATCGCCTCTTCTCGGGTAACTTGAATTTGAATTGAATTTGTGATAATAATCCTGAAGTGTGAACAATATCTAATTTTGCTTGATCTGGAAAATTCATTGATTTTCCTAGCTATAATTTTTTTACCTATTTTGTATTCACCGCAAAATTTTGAATCTATTAGTCATAGAATAACCAAGGTTAAACAATTAAAGAAATCAATTTTCTTTTTTATTGTGATTATTTATATTCATAATATTTATATAATCACAAAAATCGTCGCTGTCTTAAATATACGAACTTTGACAATATATCAATAGTAGGAAATGAGCCATATATGGAATATATAAGGAACATATTGGAACATATGGAATAACCTAAAATTGTACAAACCAAGAGTGGCAACACTGCAACAATATCACCAATACGTTTTCATAGCTAGATGTAACAACTGACAGTACTTATAAACTGTTCAACGGAGGTGTTGTGATTTCGCAGTCCGATTTGTTTTTACGTGAAATCGTAAATTATTTAAGGTAGGTATTTTAAATTTTGATATATCTAGTTAGAATAGACACAAAAATGTCCCATTGGTTCTTGTACGTTTGTATAACTTAAGTTTAAGATTCTGATATGGCAATCTAAGATTAGCTTGTTGTAAACATGTGAATATGGTCAACGAAAAGAAAATGGCCGGGTACCTAATATGGAATAGCACGCTGTTCCTATTTTAGAATATTCCATATTAGGTACCCTCCGTTTTTTTAGAATTTCACTTCAAAAGCTTTATGTTATAATTATACCTAAGAAATTTAATTATCAACCTTTTATAGAAGAATATCATGGGTCGTAAAAAATGGAGAAAACAAGACATGGTTCGTGCAATCGAAGCTATGCGAAGTTACGAGATGGGATACAAAAAAGCGGCAGATATATTTAGTGTTCCACGCGCTACCTTATTTTGTCTATCAGGTAAGTCAAATGCCACACCAGCCCAGGCTCTTGAAACAAAATTAGGAAGATCCTCGGTTTTACCACAAACGTTAGAAGACCAGCTGGTAGAATATCTGCTTCTGATGGAAAAAAAGTTTTACGGATTAACACGAAGGGATGTTAACCGGATGACTTATCAGCTTGTTACCCTGAATAAATTACCAAACCCATTCTCCAAAGACAATGAAAGCGCTGGAAGAAAATGGTTGAGTTTATTTCTGAAGCGACACAAAGACCGAATATCAGTCAGAAAGCCAACTGGAACGTACATCCATAGAGCCAAGGGCTTCAATAAAGAAAGCGTGACCTACTTTTTTTGATATTTTGGAGGAAGCATTTGAAAATCACGAATATCCAGCTGATAGAGTATTTAACGTGGATGAGACTGGCTTATCTATTGTTCAGTCAAAAGTCCAATATGTTCTTGCGCTTAGGGGTACGAAGCAGGTAGGAGCCTTAACATCTGCGGAAAGGGGCTCTTTAGTTACGGCAGTCTTGTGTATGAGTGCAGGAGGAAGTTTTGTTCCACCATTTCTAATCTTCCCCAGAAAAAACACGAATGTTTTATTGGAAAAGGGTGCGCCTCCTGGCTCAAAAGTTGTTTGTCACCCAAGCGGGTAGATTCAAACCCACATTTTTACTCAGTTGTTCCTACATTTTATCGAGAAGGTCAAACCATCACAAAACGACCCTGTGTTGCTAGTGTTAGACGGAAACCATACGCACTGTCGCAATTTGGCAAGGCAGAATTTTATTGAAATCGTCTGCTTGCCCCCTCATTCTACACATCACATGCAACCATCAGACAAAACGTTAATGGGACCTTTGAAAGGCCATTATAGTGAGGAGTTAAGATTATTTTTGAGATCGAATCAAGGAGCAATCACACATTTTGACATTGCGGAACTATTTCGAAAGGCATACCTAAAAGTGCAAACTGGAGCAATTGCCGTTAACACCTTAAAAAAAACAGGAATATTTCCTCCTAATCGGCATGTCTTCACAGATAGCGATTTTCTTGCTGCAGAACAAGAAAATATTGAGGAAGGTGAAGCCGCAGCAGATGGAAAAACTGCCGACAATAGTGTAGCAGCAAGGGATTTTATTGGACCCAAGAACATTTTACCCGTGCCAACGTTTAAGACAAAGAATGGGCCTCGAAGAGGAAGGGCACCCGGAAAGGCGGCAATTATAACCTCATCTCCATATAAAGATGAGTTGGAAACTTCAATATATTCGGTATCTTCTAAATCGACCATCCTGTAGTGGCCTTCATCGACGCCAAACGAGTGCTTCAAAGAAGGAGGTGATCATTCATGATTCCTCTTCAGAATCAGAATCCGTAAGTTTCAAAGACAATTCTTCTGAGGATGATGACATGCAGGACATTGGAGCCGAAAAACCACAAGAAGATTATGCTATTTATTTCTAATGCAGTGAAAAGTTTTTGGAGGATAGGAAAGGAGAGAAGTGGATAGAATGCCTTGTCTGTAAAGAGTGGTGCCATATCGATTGTTCGGGATGTGAAACTGATAATTTCATTTGTGAGTTTTGCAAAGAAAATTAGTTTTAATTAGAACTTCTTTTATTTTATTTTTTATTGTTTATATTTCTCTTGTTTAAAATCAACCTTCGTTCTGTTGATGTATTAATATAAGTATATAAATTTAGCCGGTAAAGATTGGCTCAAGTCATTTTTAGAAATATATCCAGAAATTTCTTTTCGCCGTCCAACAGGAACTTCTTTTGCTAGAGCTATGGGGTTCTATAAAGAAAGTTTGAACTATTTATTTGATCTCTATGGGCAATTGATGGATAATTACAAATTTCCTACAGAAGAAAATTTCAACGTGGACGAGACTGGCATCACTGTTGTTCCATCCCAAATGCTCCAAGTCCTAAGTCAAAAGGGAAAACGGCAAGTTAGTTATTTAACATCAGCGGAAAGGGGGTATTTGATAACTTGCGTTATAAGTATGAGCGCTGGAGGTTCATTTGTCCCACCCATGATAATATTTCCTAGGAAAAGAAGTCACCCGCTTTTAATAAAAGGTGCACCTTCTGGTGCTATACATGAATGTCACCATTCAGGTTGGATTCAAACCAACTTATTTACAAAGTGATTTCAAAATTTTATTCTGCACGTGGAACCCTCGGAAGAAACTCCAGTATTACTTAATTTAGATGGCCATATCAGTCACACCAGAAATCTAGAACTGATATATCTCGCAAGAAAAAATCATGTTAAATTATTATCAATTCCTCCACATTCCAGCCACAAAATACAACCCTTGGATAAATCATTCATGGGTCCACTAAAAAATATGTTTCTGATGAAATAAGATCATGGGTGAGGAACAATTCACGCCCTCTAACCCAATATGATATAATGGAAGTATTTGGACGCGCTTATCTACGCACTCAAAGCGGTGAGATAGCTGTTAGTGGTTTTCGTGCAACATGTCTATACCCGATAGACAGAAATATTTTTAAAGATCATTATTTTATTGATATGAATAACCAAGAATGTAGAATTTCCAATCAAGAAAATATTACATCAGAACCAACTACTTCGTCTACTCCCACAATAACAAATGAATCTTTTGACGAAACACCTTCCATAAATCCGACAGCTAATAATGTTACCTCAGCAGTGAAAAACCAGAACAAAGATCCACCTGGAAATTTCGAAAGAGTTGTAGTTCCCATTGCGACGTCACCACAGCCATCAACTTCAAGAGATCATAGTTTTATAACGCCATTGCAATTATATCCGATACCACAAATAGCACCCAGGAAAGCTACTAAGAAGGGCTGCGAAGTCCACATTGCTTACTTCATCCTCCTACAAAAAAGGAGTGGAAACCGATGTTTTCTTCTGCGAATTTTGTTCTGCTAAGTAATGCAAAGTTTTTTCTTTTAGTTTTTGATTTTATTTGTTACGGTGGACAATATGGCTCACTCCAATTGTGGCCAATATGGCCCTAGGCCATTTGACCTACCATGTTTGATTTTTAATGATTCCTTATGTTTGAAGAAAATGTTTATTTAAGTTATGTTTGGATGTTTCTATTCTTAAAATTATAATTGTTGATTACTATCAAGTTCAAAGAGCTGATTTAACCAATAAAAAATGTTTGATCTCATAAATCCCGAAATTTATTTCCAAAAAGGCTTATGATGTACCATGTTACCCGAAGTTACTTACTTATATAATCTGCGACAGAAATTCCTATATAGGTAATTATTTTCAGTATAATGGAAGTATTATCACATAATTCGTCAACAATCTTGAATTTATGAATTTTAACATAAAATTCATAGTTTTCGACCCACCTTCCAAATATGAAAAGAATCGTACGAGGTTCACAAAAATTTTCCACCATATTGTAGCCGCCATTTTTTTTTCAAAGAAAAATTTCATAAAAGATTGTCATCGGAACTATCAGTTCTTAACAAATTTCAGCTCAATCAAATGCTAAGAATGCATGAAATTTCGAACCGGACAGACTGACAGTCATACGAACACATACCTACAAACGAAGCAAGTTAAATGAAAGGTTTTAATAAAATAAACATTTTTTACCAAAAAAAGTCGGTCCTATTTTTTTGTAAAAGGAAGTTTATTTCCCACTTTTGAGTGCAACATTAGTTGTTCTTGATTTCAAAACAGCGCGGAAATAGTTTTCATCCTAATACCCATGTAAATTATTTGCTTGTACATGTTACTATCCAGAGATCTGAAAACATCGCGGCGAAAATATACATGATTCAGACTTTACCACAGCTGTAACTCGGAAACCTTAGCCAATTTTGAAAAAATTACAATTAAATACTGCGACGTATAATATCTTCTATAATTTCATAATTCATATTTTAATTTTCCATTTAAAAAATGCCCCCATCATATAGTGAAAACACACGTATTTCAGACATTGCCACTAGTGTAACTCGGAATTCTATGTTTTTTTTAAATACCCAATTTAAACACTGCCAGATAATAATAATATAATAATATATTTATTGTCCTTTCTGTCATGGTAAAACATGAATGAGGTACGTCATTTACTAATATTAAAAAGGTAGTGGATCAGGTCGCGGCAGCCGGGACCCGTAAATTACAATAGAATTCCCGGCAACCGGGACATTTTAGTTAGAAATTTATAAAGAGATAGAGATTTATAAAATATAATTAAACTCCTTTCTTACATTAGAAAAAATACCAGCAGTGAGTTTAGTTTATCAAAAATATTTCAATTCCAAATTACAATGAATGTTAATCATAACAACATGATTTTTTTTATTTATGAATATTTTTGATTAATGAAAATTAAAATTGTACGAGTACTTTTTTATTTTATTTAGAGTCTACAAACTTTTAACTATTTTTAAATATCTTCGAATATGAAACACGTTAACAGCTGACTCTTCAATAATCTTGTTGTTGATAAGATCTGTTTCTTTTATGTCTTAGTTATGTATAAGAAATCTAAGTGAGGATGCCATTTCAATTTTATTTGTGTCTTTGACAATCCAGGACAATAAGATTTTTTCTTTTGTGTTGTAATTCAATTTAATAAAAGGATTTTTTTCAATAACTTTGCTTTTCTTGGGTATACCGATAAATGTATTTTGTAATCCTTTTGGTGTTCCTCGCTTCATGATTGTAGTAGGCATTTTAATTTCTGTTGAGTTTTTATTATATGTTACTACTATCTGTGTGTTATGTTCGTTGTCTGTAGTTGTTGTTTTTGTCTCTATTTTATGGTCATCAGTATCATTGCAACTTTCAAAATTTTCAGGTATCTTTTCATCTGGACATGTAATTTCATTTGTTGATGTATTCAGAAACTCTGATGCTGTTTTACAATCTTAAATTAGAACTTCATTCTGTTAAAAAAATTCCTGTGTTATTTCGGTGTCAATTTCCAAAGACTGAACTCCTTTTTCATTAGAGTTATGAGAATCAATTTCGCTACCAAGTAATCTTTTGTTAACAACACTTCTTGGTTTAAAAAGTTTAAATCACTATTAATAACTTCAGCTTCATCAATATCTTCAACTTCTTTAATAACTTCAACTTCATTTTCGGAAATGGCTTTAGATTTATTTTGAAATATTTCTTTGTCAAGATGAAGCTCAGTAATTATTTCATCAGAAGTAGAAATGATTTCTGTTATAGAAACTTCATTATTATTTTCAGAAATTGGTGTAGTTGTTTATACCGATATTCGTGAATCTCATTGTTTTGTTCTGCACAAATACCACATATTTCTTTAACAATCGTCAATGTTCTTCGAAACTTTTCATGTGCAGACAGGCTTTTTTAACTTTTATAATTTTCAAATTGGCTGTTTCAGCTTGTAGATCTGTAGCAGTATCTTCAAATAATCGATGAATAGCAATATAGTATTCTTTTTGCCACCTCTGTAAGCATAGTGATTCGTCATATAGAGGTATGCACCAATAAGATGCCTCGCAGCAAGTATGTGGCAGCATGGTAACAGCATTGATTTTCTAAATAAACATTCACAATCCGAAATACTACAGTTTATTAATTCTTCTGGATGTCTGCAAATGAAATGACCATCAGCCAAAATTTCCATTTTTTTTTGCAACAGTCTCCATCTTATTCAACTGATTTTCCATAAATTCGTATGCAAAATTTGTTAACAATTTGGAGTATTGGAAATATGCATAATTTTTGATATTATTAAAATCGAAACCTTATGAATTAACATAGCAGCTTTATGATCACGCTCATTTCGTTGAATAGTTAACTCAACAAATATACAATAATTTATAAAATCTTTAACAGAATTATATTTTCTTACTTTACTTTTGATTTTGTTGTTGAGCGATTCCACTCTATTATTCGTACTATTTAAAAAATTCCCACAACGATGTGTAAAACCCAATACCCACTAATTTTTGATAGGGTGTCAATTTTTGTTATAATAATCCATTACCGCCGGAAGTTGAACATTATTTTTTTCATATAGGTACGCTATTATATTCAGTTATAGATTTAGCATAACACTAATTTTTTGAATTAGCTCTTTAGCTAACACTTCTTCGAAAGGAGTTATACCTAATTTTTTACAAGAAAATTCTCTGTTAAACGTTTGTTGAGTATAAAAGAAACATAATAGTAATTTAGAATCCGGAAAATATTTTCTTATTACTTCGCTCTCATTTTCGTATTTATCTGTCATTACAAGTCTTAATTTATCACAAGCCGAATTTCGTTCTTTGAAAGTTTTTACAAGCCAATCGACTGATTCTTTGTCCTCCATGGTAAGTATACTTATAGCAACAATTTCACTTCCTCCACACGAATCTTCCACTACGAAAACATAAACAAGTGCCTTAATATTTAAAAGTTTATATGTTCCGTCCACAAAAACTATTTCTGGGAAGTTATTGAAACTTTTCTTCATACGAGTATGATCATTTTGGAAAAATAGACCCCTCAAATTTTTGTTGTTATTGGCAAGCAAATCTACTTGGCATCCATAAGTACCTATTTTGAAGAATTGTAAGACACTCCTCTAAGGTGCTCTCTTTTTGTTTTATAGCACTAGCATTAAATTGGTCACATATAACTTAGCCTGTTGATTTTTTGATAGAGTAGATAATACTGGTTTTTTATATGTGCGCTAAGTCAACAAATCTCTGGCTTCATTCTTCGTGTCACTCAGTAACCTTCTTTGCTGCGGTAGATGTTTAAAACTCTTTCTGTAAAAAATATAATTTCTAATGATCAGATAATCAGATGAATAACAAAGGCTTTAATAATTCTGAGTGCCAAAAGCTTTTCATTGAAATACTGTGACATATAATTAGGATACGGTCTAAAAAGTAACAATGAAGCAAATAGAATTTTGTAATATCTAAAAGATTTGGTTTTAGCGGATTTGTTAGCCGAAAGGATCTTCTGTTCAAAGAGCCTTCATTAAAAAGTATATCAAAATCTCAAGAATATAAGACTTAAAAATATGTGAGGTTAACTGTTCAGCTGCCGTTTTGAACAAACAAAATTAGCCATTTTTAGTTTTTTTCAAAAACAACTCATCTTACAAAAAAATCTAGCTCAAAATTAAATTATTTAGAATTTTGTTTATTTAACCGACCTTCTATCTCCCATATTAAGCGAAATACCATAGAAACTCAAATTTGGGACACACAATTATCTCAACAACCAAACCATTGTGTCTTGTAACAATCACATGAATGAAAGGTGTTTTTCTCACATATTTCATATTTTCTTACTACCTACAATATAAAACCAAAAATTTAAGAAAAAATACCAAACAACCAACACGCCCTAATATCTAAACTGTTCAACTTTTACTACCGTACCTAAAGTACTAACTTCCGCACTAGCGTGTAAAATGAACTAGTTTAGGCACTAGTGTGTAAAGTGAATTAGTTTACGCACAAGTTCAAAATATTCAAATTTTACGCACTGTGTGGCGTGCATAAAGAATACTTTACGCATGGTAAAAGGGAATAGTTATTTACGCATTAAATGTGTAAAGTAAACCTTTTTTAAAACAGCTGAACAATTTTTTTGTAATTTTGACAATATAATCCATCAGTTTAACAAATATAGCAAAAACTTTAAGCATAATGTCGATAGTAACTTACTGTACAACCTACTACCACCGTTTGTAAAGTACTTATTTTACGCACTAGTATATAAAGTGAATTTGTTGATGCACTAGTGCGAGAAAAGTAAGTACTTCACGCGTGGTAGTAGAAAAACTTTATTTTTGTTATCTGGGTTTTATGCAGTCGTTTTTGTTTTCAAACTAAATAAGTACTGTGTCTTAAAAAAAATAAGTATGTAAGGAGAAATTGGTTTGGCACCAAAATTTATGAGACCCCAAAACAATTTTAAAAACTTGTTACTCAGTATTTAGAGGATGATTATGACTATCATTTATATTCTTCACTTCTAAGAATTGGCCATCTACAGTTAATTTTAAATATAGGTATATGAGCGCCACAGTTTTGTTTAAATGAATTTGAATATAAATAAACCAATCATCAATTCAATGAAATATATTTTTTGCAGTATTATTACTTTGTCTTTCTCTTACTCTTTTTTTCCTTCGTCTTTAGCTGTTGGCCGTCAAGTATAGAGCAGTATTCGAAATACCTAGTAATACTTTAAATTCACATTAGCTATCTCTCTAAGATGTAGAACACGTTTTTTGGCAAAAGTAAAAGGTTTAGGGCCGATTTTATAATCAAATTTAATCTCTTATTAATTTTAATCCTAGATTAAAAATTTAATAATTTTTTTGGTTGGACATATAATTCAAAGTTACTTTAGAAAAACGAAAGAGATGGTAACTTACGTTGTAGAAGTTATTGAAAAATGCAAAATTTTTATTCCGTTATCGAGATATGACTTAAACAAATTGGAGAATTAACTAATCTCCCATTAAGGATTCATTATGAAATCGGCCCTTACTGTCTCTCATCCAGTATTAGGTTAATGTGTCCTTTTTATGCACTTCTAGTTCTTTTACATATTAACTCCTCTAATGAATTAAACTTATCTCCAATCTTCATTTTCACCAGCATTATTATTCAAAACAAATAACACGAAATGTAAACACAAAAAATGGATCGAACAACTAACCAAATGTAGTCACTGTTGGGATTTTTAGTTTAAGTGTGGGAAGTCCCGGCTGCCGGGATTTCTAACCAAGATGTAGAAAGTCCCGGTTGCCAGGATTTCTACTGTAATTTACGGGTACCGGCTGCCGGGACCTGATCCACTGCCTATTAAAAAATGCTAAAATGCTGGAATGAATAAAATAACTAAAAAAATGCAACATAATTGATAGGTACTAAACAGGAAACTACATTAAAAATATATTGTAACACATATATACATATACACATATATACATATACATTAGAAATCTTATCTTATATATTTAATATAAACGATAGACTTGTCATTTGATAAAATCTATTCATTTGTGAACTGAGAAAACTCTTACTAATACTGTAAAAAGTTTCTTTGGTCAAAAACCGTTCAGTATCTTTCTTTTTTGTATTTTTTAAATTATTCTGCATTTGATTGAAAAGAAAGGAGCATGCATACCTAAGATGGAGACGTTTTATAATTGGTATGATTATGTTTCTTAAGATATTCTGTATCAGCGTTTCTAGTGCTGCTTAGTTTTGGATATCATTAGTTTTTGTAAGTGTGTCCAGTTTTTGGAATGTAATATGGCTCTTCTTTAATTTTATCGTTTCGAATTTTATATTTTAGAAAAAAATTGCCTCCTTCACTCCATTTGGAAGAAGTTTTTCAAGGAAGGACATGCTGATTGTCGAGTTTTTTTTAATGGGACCAATTCTCAATAGTCTTTCAATACAAAAAGAGTCATGAAAATCGGAGCATTCTTACTATTTATAAGGCACGAACATCTATAAAAAAATGAAATGCGGTCAAACAGTCGAATTTTATACCTCCTCCGGTTAGGTCGTCAGTCAACCATATTAAATACATGTTTCATTCTGAGTTTCCATACTAATTTATATTGTATTTCAAATGTCTCAAGGAAAAAATTGAAACAAATATAACTTTCAAGGGATTTCAAAGTAAAAATATTTATGCGTTCGGTAGAACATTTGTATCACAGCTGTACTCAGGAACGGTATAATTTTAAGAACTCAAGATTTTCTAGGTACCTAAACTTGCTAAATGTATTATGGTGATTTTTTACAATAGTTGAGAAATAAGTAAATAATAGAAGAATTACATGCTTCTATCCTATTTCAAAAACAGAACCTTCAAAATGGTTCAACTTCCGATTGGATGATAATCTCCGGATAATGTCGTTGATTTGCCAAATTTGAACATATGCAGCAGTTTTTGGATAGATAGTTCTCTCATCAACACCAGGGGGGTTACTCCTGAAACTCGATTCGATTCTCTACTCTATTCTCTATTCGACTTAGAACTCGATCCACCAAAATACCAAAATTTTCACTCGATCGAGAACACAATCGAGTTATGTGAAATTAGCGTTCTCTGAAATAAATCGTCAAGTATCACGTCATATACTTCAGGCGCAGTGACAGTGAGTGATTGAAGACTTTTAATAAAAATCAAATTATTCAAGGTCTTTATTAGTAAGCGGTTTACAAAAAAGTTTTAATTAATCCTTATATTTTTGAGAAAACATGAGTAAAGCCCGCTGCAGACGGAGTATGTTTTGCTGCATGTTTCCTTGATGGGAGCTAGGCTTGGTGCTGTGCATGCTTCCGTGTAAGAAAAGGACATCGCGTGCACGGTTGGTTGCTTGAAATCGTGCATGATTTGATGATAGAACCGGTGCTATTTTTGATGATTGTTTTCATGCATCGTGCCTTGTCGGAGCACTCGGAACTAGTCGAGTCGAACTCAAAAGTTATTTTGCACAAAATAACATGTTATTTTAATTGTTGGGACCTTTTCTCTGTTGTGACAATGATTAAAAATAGAGCTTGATTAGAATGATCAATATTTTGTATCATTTGTCACAGTCATATTTCTCTGTACTGTCATTTTACATGCATGATGGCCTGCATCGTGTGAAGCCAACACAAGCAAGGGAGCCATCAGCACACCATGCGCGGCAGCATTTATCGGACCGTGCAGCAAAACAAGCAAGCAATCATGCAGCAAAACATACTCCGTCTGCAGCGGGCTTAAGTGCCTACAATTTTTACCCGAAGTATTTTTTGAAATTAATGAATATAGTGTTGCCTACATTTGAATTTGTGAATATGAGTTCTAGGTTACGAATTACAAATGATTAATAAATTCAATTTTGATAACGAGATATTAGATATACCTATAGGAAGAACTAATGACTGAATAGGGCATCTGGATGATTTTGTTTTAAAATGAGTTTTATCTGAAGGAGACTACACGATGAAATGAAGTTGAATCATTTGAAAATTGGATTTCAAAGACCCAGACTAGAGAGAACTCCCTAATTCTTTTAGATTATGGTAGCAACACTCAGAAGAATTGAAACACTTTTTAGTACCGCTACTAGAACATCCGATTTTGATGATTACATGTTGAAAGCTGACTACCATTACTGATTGTTCAACAACATAAAAACAAATAGCTATAATAATAACAACCTTCAAATATTTTTATATGACAATTCTGGAATGGTCGGTTACTCCAGAATTGTGGTAGAATTATTTATCATATGAAAGTGAAAGCAGTTCGATCTTAAGAAATGCATGAACGTGAATAGAACATTCGACGTTATTTCTTCTCCAATCTCAATACACCACAACTCAAATTAAGAGTCATTTGTAAAAAAATGTAGAAATGTTAATCATAGACTGAATTTAAACACAATCAGACACAAAAATACTTTTGACGGGGTTTTTATTCACGAAATAACAATAATTGATGCAACTACTGTCAGCTTGATCGACTGCTCCTTCGTGCCGCCCGGCGCCCTGGGTCGACCCGCATCGCGTGATTTCGGTTCCTCTCGCATTGGCGAGAGACTTGGAAAATTAGCTTGAGTTATTGTTGCAGATATATATAGTATAAAGTATAGTAAAGTAAGTAGTATAAAGTATTTATCCGAACTACTTATTATACAGACATCAACATCAACGGTCCTCAGAGTCACTGTCTATTTCTCTTTGATCTCGGGGTCAGTCGACTTGGCCCCCAATCCTAATGTAACCAAAACAGGAAGTGCTCATTTACTTGTGCTAAATCTGTGCTATGATGTGCTGCAAAAATCTTGAAATGTTCCGATAAATAAAGCCTATATTTATGTATATTTTTGATGGGGGGCTAACTCGTGTATTAGGCCCCTGTTAAAGTTGGAAAATTTCATTATTCCTTAGTATATCCGATCGTGCTTGCTTTGAGCTGCATTGTGCCGGTAAAGCAAAACAAAATCCGGTTCCTATTCCAGAACCCAGCAGCGAAATCGTCAAAAAGTCGGGCCTTGGTCAGAGAATTCGTCGGGGATTTTATGGGTGTTACAAATGTGGGGGCCAGCTCGACTCTTAGCCCTCGATAAAGTTAGAAAATTCAACTTTTCTTATGTGTGCATTATGCCGGTAAAAAAAATATGCGAGTTAAAAGTTGTTATGAACCACCTTCATACCTGTACGTAGAAATAATTAATATCACTATTAACACATAATTCTAACAGTCATACATATTTCCGTATAGAATCCGGGAATATTTCATAGTTCGAGTCACCTCTTTAAAGCAGGCCATCCTTTTCAATAACTTCATTGGTTCTCCTTCCTGCAATATTCTGCTAAACATAATTATGACTTACAGTAGTCCAGTTAATATATTAGCCTAGTTAAATAGTAGGTTGCAAGGAAGTAAAACAGACACATAAAAGTGAATTTTTGTTAGCACCTTTGATTCAATGTAGGTAGTTTAGATTTCATCAACGAACTCGAAGTTCTATGAAATATTCCCGGGTGCTATACAGCAACATAACATAAACTGTTAGAATTATGTGCTAATATTGATGTTAATTATTTCTATGTACAGGACTGTAGGTAAGTCTGTAAGTTTGTGGTTCATAAAAACTTTTAACCAGCATACATTTTTGTTTTGCTTTACCGACACAATGCAGCACAATGGGAGCACGACCGAATACACATAAGAAAAATTGAATTTTTCATCTTTAACGGAGGGCTGAGAGTCGAGCTGGCTCCCCGTATTTGTAACACCCATAAAACTATTTTGAGTTTCCGGATTTTGTTTTGCTTTACCGGCACAGTGCAGCACAACACGAACACGATCGGATACACTTAACTTTAATGGGGGGCTGATAAACGAGTTAGCCCCCCATCAATAATATACATAGGTAAATATAGGCTTTATCAGGTAGCACATTTCAAGATTTTTGCAGCACAGTTCTAGCACAAGTAAAGGGGCACTTTCTCTTTTGGTTATATTTAGATGGGGGGCCAACTCGACTGACCTCTGATGTCGATTACGCACAAACGGCGTGCATATGTTCTGACCTGACGTGACCTTTGAATTTCGGGAAAATTTCAAAGGATGGTGTTATATGTCAATAAGGAAGTCCAGAATGTTATATTTTTCGAAAAGTCCCATTTATAAAGATATCAAGTTCAAATTTGCAACGAAAATTATTCGCGCATTCTTTTTTTTGATGGCCTCACTGCTGAATATTATAGTTTCAATTGACAGCTTTCAATACCTACGCACTTTATTTGCTTTTCTCGTTACCTCTCTTTCAAGTTTCTGTTATTGATCTAGAATGTTTCTGAGAAATTTACAAATTTTTGGTGAAAATATTTTCTCAGTTGGATGAGCAATAAGAGGGTATCTGTATAATGAATTACTATAATTGAATTTAAAATTCAATGTTCATTTCCGGCAATCCTAGACAATTTTCAGGATTTTTTTCATATCACCTTTAACTAAGCATGTAAATTCAAACACGAAGGTCTTGGGAAGGAATTGAGGAAATAGCCTGACATTTCTTTGTAGAACTTAATAACCAACCCCAAAAATTTAGAAAAAAGCATGAAGTTATTAGCCTCAGATGAAATATTGTCGAGATATCTCAGAAAGTTGATCAAGGTTTATTTAAAAATATTGTCAGCGGTCGACCAAAAAGTACCTATGTAAGTACCTATATATTTGGGTTTGGTTCTTTCCGGGACTGACGGAGATGCAGTTAGGAATTATTATCAGTTGGATTCAGGAGGAGCAAAATGGTGAAGTTTGAAGACGGAGGTTCTCTTGTTTGTGATATAAATATTTTTCACAAAAAATTGGACCAACGTTATTAGTTGGTGCGCTGAAAAATACAAAATAATATTAATTCTATTGGTGCTATTACTTTTGAAGTTGTGCAGTTGCAGTTAGATTGAAACCATTTTGGCACCAATAGAATTAATATTATTTCCATTTTTTTGTGAAAAATATTTATTTCACACTTTTGAGTGTAAAATTAGTCACGAAAATCGTTGAACCTTTACTAATACCAATGAAGATATTAAATACTTATCCTATTATCTACGTATATTTTCTGCTTATAGTTGTTATGAATGAGATCTCAAAACATCGCTGTGGAAATACGCAAGTATTTTAGATGTTACCATTTTACTACTGCTGTAACTCGAAAACCGCAACTCTAAGGAAAAAATGTTCATTTTAAATAGTGCTACAAATAGTTAGATCTTTCATGTAGTACCCACAGATTTTAAATTTTCGGAAGAAATCCTTTTCTCCACATATTTGAGAATTTAAAAAACTCTAAAACCGTAACTTTTTTGAAAAAATGTTCAATTTAAACGTTTTCGGATATTGTATAATTAAAATACCACCTCAGATTTTCAATTTTCGAGAAAGTTTGCCCCCTCCACCACCTTTGGAGGCAGTTTTCGGAGGGAAGGAAATTTCGGATTTGCATTTTCATGAATATGGGACCATTTCTCAAGCTCCCTCTTTCAATTGAATCAAAAATCATCTAAATCGGAGTAAGTTTAGAAAGAAATAAAGCAGACAATCGAATTGTATACCTCCTCCGTTCGGGGTTCGTGGGTCAAAAAGTGCATCGTAATTTTTTTTTTATTAACCAGTATTATACATACAATTAAAACTGCATTATAACATTAATATTAACCTACAGAAGTATATAATAATACTTGTTCGTAGGACTGGTACCAAAAAAAAATGAAATAGACGCATATCCAAGGCTTTCAAAAACAATAATATTCAAGATAAGAAAAGGGTAATATAAAAAATATAGAATAAAGAATAATAATAATAGTAAAGAGAACATTTGACCTTTTTTTAACAAAATTTATATTATTACTTAACTTAATGTAAAATAGTCATCCAATATTAACAAAACATAACAAGCAATATGTAAACATATTTTATCATCCTTTTATGGTATTCCCTGCAATCCATTTCTTTAATAATCTGTTCCTGGCATTATTTTTTTTAATATTTTGAGATCATTTGGAAGGTTGTTGTATAGTCTTATGGCTCTTATATAACTATTTTTTATACTCATTGTTTTGTTTCTTTGTGGAACAATAATGCTCTTATTCCTAGTGATACTATTTGAATTCATAAATTGCCCTCTCAGTTCGTCATAGTGAAATTTGAGAGCTTCCAAAGAGAAAATTTGGTCTATAGTTAGTGGATTTTTATGACTTATGTATTGTTTTTTGTTGACTATTTTGACTATTTTATTTTGTAAAGCTTGCAGTGATTTGATACTGGTTGCACATGCCCCCCCCCCCAAGCAGGTAATACCATATTTGATGATACTGTGGAAAAAATCATAATATAATAATCTTAGCGTATCAGATGTCATGACCTTAGACATTTTGTAAAACATAAAAACTATGTACTTTGTTTTCTTTAGGATGTGTTTAATATGTTCATTCCAGTTCATTCTGTAGTCAAATATAATACCCAAATATTTACAACTTTGTACTCTTTTCAAAGATTCGCCATTGATAGACACGTTAATAGTATCAGGAACACTAACGCAATAATTACCGAATGTGATAAAAACTGTTTTATCAATATTTAAGGATAGTTTATTTAACGCTAGCCATGTGTATATGTTATCCAGATAATGGTTCATTTTAGTTTCAACTCCTTGCCAATTTTTATCGGTAGAAATAACAGTTGTATCGTCTGCAAAGGATACAATTGTATCTTCCGGCATACTAGTCAACAAGTCATTCACGTATAATATAAATAACAAAGGTCCCAAACCAGTTCCCTGGGGAATGCCAGTATTAATTTCACAAAAATCGCTATAACACCCGTTTACTTTTACACGCTGTTTCCTGTCTTTTAGATAGTTTTGAATGAGTTTGTGTGCGTTGCCCCTAATGCCATAGTTATGCAATTTATCGAGAAAAATCATATGGTTTATAGTATCAAATGCTTTAGCTAGATCCAAAAAAGTAATAGCAATAGGGGTACTTTTATCAAGTTTTTCATAGATTGAATTAGTTATATAGTTTAGCGCATCCTTGGTCCCTATGTTTTTCATGAAACCATATTGTCGTTTTGATAATATGTTGTGTTTTTCAATATACTTTAAAAATCTGTGGAAAATGTTTTTTTCAAAAATCTTTGTTAAATTGGATATCAATGATATCGGTCTGTAGTTGGAAATAATATGTTTCTGATTACTTTTGTGGATAGGTATAACATCTGCAGTTTTTAAAGCTTTTGGCCAAATTGCTTTTTCAATACATAGATTAAATGTATGTACAAGCGGTTAAGAAATATAGTCAATAAGAGCCAGGATTGCCTTTGTATTAATATTATCTACTCCCCCGTTTTTCTGTTTCAATCTTTTGATGACCCTTTCAATTTCATCAATGTTTGTTGGAGTTAAGAAGATGGAGCTAGGGTTGACTGGTGGTGAATTTATTACAGTTTGGCTGTTGTATCTTTCTGCAAAGGTCTGATCCTATATTACAAAAAAAATATTCATAATGAAATTTTTTTAGGTTCAACGATTTTTTGGTTATTTTCATCATGAATATAGTTAATTAGATTGACAACTTTTGAGTTTTTACCAATTTTCTCGTTAATAACTATCCATTAGTATTATAATTCGATGGTCTGGTCACAGTTTGAAATCCGGGAGCAAACCCTTTCTCTAAGAAATTATTAAAATATTCTTGAGATATTTCATCAAGTTTAATAATATCAATATTGAAGTCCCCGATTATTAAGTGATTTTTAATGTTCCTGGGCATATGGAGAAACTTTTTTAAGTCTGATATAAATTCTGACTTTGGTAAGCTATGGGATCTATAAAGTGATGATATTACTAGACTATTATTGCCTTCAATATTGATAGAAGAATGAATAAAACTGAGTCTTCCAACTTTAATGATTTCTGTATTTTCTATTACATTTTGTTTTATATAAACAACAACACCATCACAGTTAATAATTCTGCTATTATTATAAAATAACTTGTAGCCCGGCAAGGTGAAATAATCACAATAGTCAAGAATTCTTGTTTCGGAACAGACAATAAGACAAGGTTTGACCTCAAACTTCTCAACTAGAACCTGTAGTTTGGAATGATTAGCATTTAAGCTTCTAATATTGATATACATAATGAAATCTTTGTTCTTATTAACAATATCATTTAGTTCATTATGGCTGTTGCAAATTGTTTCTTTTTTGACCGACGAACCCCGAACGGAGGAGGTATACAATTCGACTGTCTGCTTTTTTTTTTTTTTTTTTTGGTTCGTGCGCGCCTTTTATATAGTAGACGATCTCCGATTTTGATGATTTTGGATTCATTTGAAAGAAGGGGATTGAGAAATGGTCCCATATTCATAAAAACGCAAATCCGAAATCTCCTTCCCTCCGAAAACCGCCCCCGAAGGGGTGGTGGGGGCGAATTTTCTCGAAAATCGAAAATCTGAGTTGGTATAATTAAAGATAGGACAATATCCGGAAACGTTTAAATTGAACATTTTTTCAAAAGTGTTACGGTTTTCGAGATAGACGCATGTTAAATATGTATTTTTGCTATGTGGAGAGGACAATTTCTTTCGAAAATTGAAAATTTTTCGATACTACATGAAAGATATAATTATTTGTAGCAACATTTATAATGAACATTTTTTCCTTATTACGGTTTTCGAGTTAAATCGGTGTTAAATGGTAACAACTAAAATATTCAAGCGTATTTCCGCCGCGATGTTCTGAGATCTCAATAATAACCACTACAAGCAAGGAATATACGTGGGTAATAGGATAAGTATTATCTTCACTGATATGGTATAGTGAACGTTCAACGATTTTCGGGACTAATGTTACACTCAAAAGTGTGAAATAAATATTTTTTACAAAAAATTGGACCGACGTTATAGTTGATGCACTGAAAAGTATAAAATAATATTACTTCTATTGGTGATGGTACTTGTGAAGTTGGTGCCAAAAGCTATCAATCTAACTGCAACTGCACAACTTCAAAAGTACCATCACCAATAGAAGTAATATTATTTTATACTTTTCAGTGCATCAACTATTACGTCGGTCCAATTTTTTGTAAAAAATATTTTTTACCGATTCTCTTTGTAAGTTATCAATAAATTCAAGGTTTTGATCTATTTTGTTTGTTAATATGCTGATTTGCTTTGTTCCTTGTCATAATTGTATTATTCCGTGTATCTTTAGCCGGTATTTGTTGTTGCTCATATATCTGTTCTAGGTTCTGTAAATTGACGTTATCAACCGTAGTAGCTGAAAGGTTAGGTTAGGTTATCGCAATACATTTCTCTTTTAAAATAAAGTTTAATTTTTTCCATTATGTCCTTTACTTTTCCACTGTGTTTGGAACAACATATTATATATAGAACAATAACACCCTTTATACGATAACAGTTTATTCATAAAAGTGAAAAATTAATTATTCATTGTATATTTATTTCATACAATAATAATAATAATAATAATTTTTTTAATATTTATTGAGAAATAGCTATTCACACATGTTATTCAAATACTTTTACCAAAGTCTACTTCTTAGATAGACTTTGCTTTTATCTTCGAATACCTCTCAGAGTGATAATTCTACGTTGCTTTTGGGATTTTGAACAATACACTAACTTTTTGAATTTTTCGAAAATATGATCAGAAAATATTATGGAAACTGCACTGAAAGTACTATGTTCCAAGATTTTGGTAGGTAGTTCCCTTGCTACTTTTCAATTCAGTATCAATTAGGTATTCATTCAAATGTACAGGGGAATTCGGGAACTCAAAACATATTGTTATTTGCCTCTTTAGGGTTCCGTAACAAAATGGTGAAAACGGCCGTATTACTAAGACTCCGCTGTCTGTCCGTCCGTCTGTCAGCGGGGTCTATCTCATGCATCGCAGGCATAAAAAACAAAGATTTAGTCGAATTGTATACCTCCTAATTTTTTGGAAGTCAGTCAAAAATACAATGTACTCTAATAAGTGTTTTTACTAATTAACAAGATTGTATAACTAACAAATGAATACGTTTAACATACGCAATAGATAACAATCTAATAAAGAACATCTTTTGTAGATATGTAGGTACTTCCTTTACCTACCTGTCAAAATCGACGGTAAATAAAACTCTTTTTATCAAATGTTTATACTTAACAAAAATCCAATAAGTAACTGTTATTTTTGATCACCTGCACTCCTACAATCACACAAACCAGACAATAGTATAAAATGTTGAGGAAATACGTAAACGCAGAACTTTCAAACATTTTAGAGGCATAATGGCAGTGAACGTCACGTGACATCGACAACCTAACAAGTTTTATTGGTTCGTTGACAATAATCCAACCAATAGTATTGACTCAAATTAATCAGATATGGTTTCTAGTGATTATGTTGAGGACGAAGATGATTCATAGTTGGTAAAATGTGTGTTATTTCTTAACGATTTTGATTCAACTGTAAGTATATCCTGATTTAAGTACCTACCTTATAATCGTTATTAAGTTCATGAAAAGTGTACCATATCCGAAAGCTACTTGTCAATGAATATTGATGAAGAATTTGTTGTTTTTTCTCGATCTAGTCATCTCTTGCAGGAAATAAAATAGTGTCATTCGGCTCAGGCCTAAGTTTGTTCAATGAAAACCGATATTCTGAGACTTCATTATATTCAGTAAAAAATGTTTATTTGAGAAAATTCTAGAAAATTGAGCATTTTACGTCCTTTCCCCTTGATAATAGGGCTTCGGAGAGCATACCTACCTATAATATGCTCCTACAAATCTATGTTACCTACTGTTCTTTCTATTTTCTGAACCACTTTTCAGAAGATGACCTTGGGGCTTGGGGTAGGTACCTACTAACTAAATAACTATGACGTATAACATTGCAATGTTATCAAGTTATGACACAGATTAAAAAATGATACTTATTCCTAATTTGTAGTTATGATTTAAACTTAGGCCAGGGCCCAAGGACTAATAAGTAGGTATGTACTTTTTAGATATAAGTAGATAATTTTATCACCCAGGTACCTACTGTTCCTAATTTATTTATTTTAAGTAGGTATATAACATTTCAAGACTATTTACCTTATTTTCAGTTTTTTGTGAATATCACTGTGCCTACCGATTTTAGCAATATTTTAGGACCATGTAAAAAAATAAAAGCACCTACCAAAATAAGCAAATGTCTAGCATGTAACTTAAGAAATACTTATATCAACATAACGACATGTAATTTTTGATTTTAATCCAAAATAATTTCCCGAAATAAACCTTAGGTTACAAATGAAGTTTGTAACTCATAACTAATAATAACTGAGCTATAGCAGACAGGATATATATAGTACCTACTAACATATGTTGAAATATGGATAGGTACATATGTCTTCTTCTAAATAAAGACAAATGAAACATGAATTGTTAGGTAATAATTGACTGATTATTATGAGACTGAGGTGGGTACTCACCATGGGTTCAATGTTGTTTTTCAACAGTTCATTAATGAATTCATTGTAGAATCTGACACCATCTTTATTTATCACATTTCCATAGCCTGTCGGCAGTATTCTGGACCATGAAAGTGAAAATCTATGGAAGTCTACACCAAGCTCTTTCAGCAGTTCTACATCTTCCCTCCATTTGTGATAGGTGTCGCAAGCAATATCCCCAGTAGAATGATCGACGACAAGATCAGGATGCGTGTGGGTGAAGCGGTCCCATATATTCTCACCTTTACCTAATTTAATTAAAGTTGGTATGAAAAAAGTGTTAACTAATTCATGAAGAGAGAAAATGTGCTAAGTACGATTAAAACTCATACCTCGAATGTCCCATACACTTATATTAAGGTAAGGCACATAGTAAACTCGAGGACTTCTTGGGAGAAATTGTGTGATACTTACTTATAAATCAATAGGTAAATATATTTTCTGTGTTTTTTACCTTTCCCTGACATTTCGTCCCACACGCCAGATGTTTGTTTACCTGTTGGTAATGTACATTGTACGACACTGACGTGGTGTCAGCACTTTGCGCATCTTTGTGACATAGGTGGCCTTTTCTCTAAGTGAATGGACCCTACTTTTTATGTTTTCAAAGATAACATCTGTCAAAAACTTTTGACCATGTACAGTTCATTTTTCACACTGAGGTTAATATATTTTTCATTATAGACGGAATGTGGCAACGTAGAATTGTCAAGTTTCTAACACAAGCAAGGTTAATTACTGAGCTGTCATTAGAGCGTTTAAATTTTAAATTTGAATAATAAGATGTCTAGTTAATTGCTGTTAAAAGGCAGATTTATTCAAAAGCGAATGCTAGAGAAGCTACAACATTTTAATATACCTAAGGCGAGAAAAGGAAATCCAATCAGAAAATGATGATTTGATAAAACATATTTGTTTCTTGCAAAAAATTTAAGTGTAATGTTTGTAAAACTGTCCCTATATATACTGTAATACTAGATAAAAGAGGAAATTTTCATAACGCAACATATGATGTGCAGATATTAGAAGAAATGTCATCAAAATGTCTTCCGATAGAAATATTGTTCAAGGAATTAAGTGACGAAAAAAATATTATTACCAGATTTAATGGTTTTAAAACAATTCTAAAATGACGAAGAACGCAAGATGTAGGTACTTATAAGTAATATTCAGCGTTTCTTTGAAGAATATATTTCAGAAAAATCGTAAATATTGAAAATATCTAGTTTTACAATTTTATTCTGTTGTTATCTATAAAAGACTTTTATTTTCAAACCTTTGAAGATGTGCAATAAATGGGAATACAATCGTTTGCAAAGTCACAGGTCTAAGCTACTAAGAATAATTTTATTGCTTATGATTTTATATTGATAAATTGTTTGTTCTGGTAAATTTCACATAATACAAAATTTAGTTGAGTCAATGTGTTATTTTTTCCGGTTCGTATTCACCCTGTGTTACTATCTAGTCAAGATTTCCGCTGTTGCCAAATATCACCAAAATCATAAGTGCGAAATTTTCGGAGATACTACGCTTCAAAAAATTATATTAAAAAAAGGGAACGATGAATCGCTTTGAATTTTTATACACATTTTTATCAAGGTTTATTTTATAATATAATAGTTTTTCATTGACACCTTTCGGGGAATTTGAGCGAAAATATGTACCTATAACTTATACCTACATTGCGGTAGGCACCTAACTATTGATTAACTAATTTAAACAAATGGGCGTGGCTAATAGCATACAGTTCATAAAGTTCATATTTTTATCCGACATCATAAAAAGTTCAAATTTTGAAAAAAAAGCTCATAAGTTAAGTTTAGAGCTAAGGTTGTTACGGACATCTGAAACTTTTTTAGGTCACGAAGAATGAAAAAAAAGAAGACTTTGTTAATAATTCATCTGAAGCAGAAGCAAGCAACATATCAGTCCCAGGTATAAGTTCGGAATCGTCGCCATGAGTAGAGCTACCGCCAAAAACTGTACCTGTACTTCCGATAAAACGGATGAAATAAAGAACACAAAAAATGACCAGGATTTGCTGGAACTGCTATCGACGTCATGTTAAAAAGCCAATGATTAGGACCATATCCATAGCCACGACTACAAATATTTTCTAAGCCTAAATTTGATATAGAAAGATCTTTTTCTGCCAAATACTACAATAATAATGATAGGTTAGGATACATTCACAATACAAGGTTTTGATTTACTTGTTGGTAGAGATGCGAAAAGTTTAGCTCATATAATGTTTAACTTTCTGAGAAGTTCTGGTTTATATGATATTCCTATAGTAGCCCAGGCGTATGACGGGGCCAATGTGATGTCTGGTAAGCATAAAGACTGGCTTTTATGAATGATAAACGTACACTGATAACAACGTGCCCAACGATATCCAAGAGTCTTCTTGATTTGTTTCGCTTATATATCTATGTTAAGGAACGTGGTGGCTTTAGTAAGGTTTGTACAATTAATAATTATTTCACATTGTCTTTGTCAGCAAGCTTTAATAAGACAAAAACACCCATCGGCAATATACATTCATTGTTTAGCAAACAGATTGAATTTGGTCGTTATAGACGCTTGTACAGGAGTGGCTCAAGCTTCTTTTTTCAATACTTTATTTCATTTTATTGCATTTCGCTCAAACGGAAAATTACTCTTCGAAAAGGTGCCAGCAGCTTGACTATTCAATTTTGGAAATATCTAGTCTTTCTACTACTCCCTGGACTTGTCGATTTGAAAATTGTAAGGCAGTTTTATCAAAATATGAAGCAATTAAAACTGCACTGGATAATAAAATTTACGAAAACCAAGCTGTAAGCATGCATTCAAAAAGCTGAATTTTGCATTTGCCTGCAAATCATGCATAATGTTTTATTGCTCAAGGTCTCAAGTCAGTATTTTCAAGGCAAATATGCTATTCTCGGTAAAACAAGTACAATAACAGAAGGTAGATACTCTTAAAAACTCTGAAGAAACTGAAAATAACTGAAAATATATTTTCTCAAATTAAAATGATTGCTGATAAACATATTATTTCTTTAGAAACACTCAGGCTTTCAAAACAAAAACGGCATTTTCCTTCACTCGCTGTGTATTCGAAAGCAGTTTTGGGCATGACACAGCAATAGAATTTCCATCTGATATAAGTAGTTTGGAAAATTGGAAAATAAACCTTCACTACCAAATAATAGATAATATATTAGGCAATTTCAGGGAGAGGTTTTCAAATTTACAGTTGGCGCGATCAGTGGATGCCTTATTTAAGTTGAATACCCAAGAAAGCGAACAATTTATCCAACATTACCCTACCATTGCAGACGTTAACATTGATATGCTTTAGGCTGAAGTAATGTTAGTGAAAAATATGATTACTTGAAAAAATTAAGAAATAAATCTGAAATCAATCAAAAAAATCCCGATGGCCTGTAAAGTAACAGACCAACCGGATCAGGATGTTTGTCAAGACTCCGACCTATCGACCCCCCAAACTTAGACTCGCACGTAACCGAAATCCAAGCCCAAATTCAGTCGATCAATCTAAAAGACTACATCCTAAACTTAAACTTTCTGCAACCCCCTTACTTTCGATTAAGTCCAAAAATCTTTACTACATTACTGACTCGCAAAGACTTTCAAATGCCTAATAGATTCAGGAGCTGGACTTTCTATATTCAAACCAAATTCTTGTCAAAAATTGCTTCGAAGATCTCCTGAAAATGTCATCATCCAGGGAACCACCGATTAAAAAAGTAACATCAACGAATCCACCTGGTTTGTTTTCAATTGCAAACATCCACATAAAGTTTGCATTTGCAATCTAGAAATTGATTTCGACGATTTATTAGGGTCAAATTTCCTAGGACACTAGCAATGCATATTGGACCTAAAGAATAAACAACTAATTACAAATTTTAAGACAATACCGCTTTGCGAAGTGACTGACGATTCAACAACCAACATAATAAAAGATACAGGACGATGAGACAATCGAAAAAAATCAAATACTATAACGGTAGAAGCACGGACAGGAT
This sequence comes from Crioceris asparagi, assembly GCA_958507055.1. NCBI lineage: Eukaryota > Metazoa > Arthropoda > Insecta > Coleoptera > Chrysomelidae > Crioceris > Crioceris asparagi. Next base: position 48,827,599 of record OY293828.1, read on the forward strand.
AAATGTTCAAACATAGATATTCCCTCTATAATCCTGAAGCAATACTATCAGTTAAGAAATAGGAAAACTACGCCTCCCTCATGTACCCGTGAAGTTAAATGAAAACGGCGAGATTTTTAACAACCGTTTTGAATCCCAAAGCAATTCCCAAAACTATCAACTCTTCAGAACTAACGATAGAGCCCATACAACATATCACCGTTAATAATATTAACGAACTTGTACATACGATGCAAAACAACAGAATACCCGAAATAAGAAACCAAATGCGTTTAGAACACCTGAACGAAGAAGAGGCAACAAACTGACATTTACCAATGAAATCAAACACATTATTAAAACAACGCCCGACAAACCGACGATTACCAAATCATATAGATACCCGCACGTGCATAATGTTCAAGTAAAAAGCCAAGTAGACAAAGTGTTAGATCAATGGATAATTAGACCATCCGATTCCCCTTTCTCATCTGCAGTCTGAGTAGTCCCCCAAAAAATGGACGCTTCGGGAAAGCAAAAGTAGTGAGTCGTCGTAGATCATAGAAAACTCATCAAGATCACAAATGACGACAAATACCCTCTACCAAATCAAACCTTCTCGATCAGCTTGGCAAAAGCCAATACTTCTCCACTCTAGATCTTGTGTCTGGATTCCTGGATAAAGAATTTTCAGAAGAAAACGGAAACTACGAGTTCGTTCATATGCCATTGGGTTTAAAAAATGCCCCTTCGACTTTTCACAGGGTTATGGACAATATCTTATTAGGAATCCAAAATGAAAGATGCCTTGTCTACATGGCCGACATAATCATCTACTCACCATCCATATATGAACACATTGACCGACTGATGAAAGTTTTTAAGAGACTGAGACGCGCAAATATGGAGATACAACCGGACAAGTGCTATTTTTTTCAAAAAGAAGTAGTGTGCATTAGACATTTAGTAACTAATAATAGCGACGGCGTTAAAAAACCCATCTAAGGCTGTTCCAAGGAATCAAAAAGAAATCAAGTCATTCCTTGGACTGGTAGGATACTATCGTAGGTATACAGAAAACTTTACGAAAATATCCAAACCCTTTACCTGCCTTCTTCAAAAGAACAAATCATTTGATTTCAACTCCCGAAAGCCTTCGAAAATTTGAAATGAGCATTAACTTCCACACCTGTTCTTATCTATCCCAACTTGGAGGAACCTTTTGTGCTCACAATGGACGCCAGCAATTTTGCTATTGGTTCGGTGCTCTCTCAGGAACCTATCGGAAAAGATCCTCCGATTGACTATGCTTCCAGGACCCTCTGCAAGGCAGAAGTCAAGAACTCCGTTACAGAGTGTGAACTACTCGGTATAGTCTGATCCGTCAACCATTTTCAACCTTACCTTTTTGGTGGGAAGCTCATTCTTGTAACTGACCATCGCTCCCTCACGTGGCTCTTTAGTTGCAAGGATGCTGGTGGTTGTTTAGCAGGTTGGACTCTCAAATTGGAAGAATATGACGACGAAATCAGATACAAGCCTTGAAAACATAATAAAAACGCGGATGCCTTGCCTAGAATCAAAATCCGTCATTTTACCAACTACCTACACAATGTACGAGGAGTTCACGACCCCTGTCGAATTATATAAGACCCAAACCAACAGCGAATTTTGTAACGAACAACAACTGGTCAAAAAAAAGAACATTGTAAGTTTCTTTATACAGAACGAACTGGAACCTAGGTTATAACACATTTTCCAGTAAATCAAACGAAAATAGGAAATACTTTATTATTATTATTATTTTAAATAACTGGAATACATATCCCGAAAGAGGTATACAGATACTTGTGCACGGGTTCATACAATCCTGACACTGTTAACGAACATACATTCGGATACTTATACTTAAGGCAAGATTTGCTACTATCTGACGAATTGTACTGTGTAGCGTGTGAAGACAAATATAGATCTTCCAGCCCTAGAAATAGTCTCTGTTATACATGCTGAAAAGGAAATAGAACGTAAGGTTCCTCAAAATGTCACCTAGACCCCAACAGACGAACGGATTCCAACCATAATAGACCATTATCATAACGGTAAGACTAACCAGCATAGAGGCGTGAACGAAACCTTTAGACGCATAAAAGAAAAATACAATTGGAAAGGACTAACTAAAGACGTCGAAAAAATCATTAGACAATGTGAGATTCACCAGAAAAATAAAGCGTGCCGGAAAAACTCAAACAGAAATGCCAAAGGCCCCGTTTGAGAGGATTAATTTCGACTCTTCAAAAAACTACGCGTTGACGATTAGAGACGAATTGACAAAATTTATTCAAGCCTATCCTAATGAAAATAAAATAGCCAAAGCGGTAGTTAATACACTTTTAGTCTGCTATCAGCACTATGGGACGCCCGTCCAAATTCATTGCGATTACGGAAAGGCATTCCATAACGCAGTTCTTATGTAAATTATTCGATATTAAACTGACCCATTCAAGTGTAGGACATCCTTAGTCGAACGGTTCCCTAAAACTTTTCAATTTTACTCACTTGGGAATGATCCGACTCCACCTTGCTGAACATCCCCGAGCACTCCCGTTCAATATACTGCCATATCGGTTATCTGTTACAACAACTCATGGGTTTACGCCATACGAGCTCATGTTCGGTACAGCTCTAGTAGACCCCAATAGAAACTTTATAATGAAAATGAATTAGTCACGAAATAAGTCAGAGATCTGAATAATCGACTGTCCCATTTGTAGAAAGTAACTAGAGAATGGACCGACAGACAAAAAAGCAAAATTTTGGATCGACCAGCATGTCCTAGAAAATATTCAAATATACAAGCAGGCAGTAAGGTAGGTATTTATAAAGGAATCTCAATCAAAAAATAAATTATCTAATAAATTCAGTGGACTCTTCGAAATTCAGCACTCTTGCTAAATCCCAATATAAATCAAAGAACTAAAGTTAGTTTCGAACGCATAAAGCTGTGTCCCGAAGTATAAATTCATTTCAGTTACTTCTTTCTGGTCGGAACAGCCCTCTGCCAATATTCCATAGAACCTATAAATAATACTATTGTTTTCTATTATGACGAAAACCGTGTAACCATATCCAACTACAAATAGGCGTTACATGTACACAAGAACATTTCAGCATTATTGACTGCATACGAGCACAACCACAAAATACTCTACGCTATACAGGACATTTTAAAACCTGACTACCATAGTATAATCATTTTTCACTGTGACGTAAGGACACATGTGAATCTTTTAAGCCAATTATCCATCATCATATTGATCATAAACACAAAACTAATCAAACAAGGTGCTATAGACGGTATTGGAAGTTTGTTGAAGGCGATAACTTTAGACGCGGACAACGGGAAATTCTACACTGAAAGTATATACAAACTCAATCGCGATCAAAGCCACATCGGAACCCTTTTGAAAAATCCAATTTCGGTATCAATATCTTTGATCAGAACCTTGAATGAATCAATCATGAATTTAACCATTGACAGAAAAACAAGTCGAATCTAATCTCAAGTTCTTCGAGATATGCGAAAAACGACTAAAAATCATTCATTCATCGATTATAAAACCAGAGTATCTTATGTCAGCCATTCAGAAAATATCCCAAAACCTCATCAGAAACAATTTACGTCTACCAGTCAAACTCCCGAAAATCGCCCAATTTTCATAGAAGAACTCCACGCATATCAAAAGGATAATAATATTGTATTTACAATGAATTAACCCCTAGAGGAGTTACAGCTTTACACCTTTTATCACTTGTTTCCTATTCCCATACAGGATAAGAGAACTGGTCTTTCTCATATCTTGTCAATAACTGGAAAATATATGTATAGCGAGGAATGATGATTCTTTGATGTATATCTCCGTCCACATAAGAAACTATGCTCCAGCCTGTACGCCTTTCCAATAGAAGATAACGCAGCATGCGAACTCCAGCTACTCAAGAATCAATGCCGAAAACTTGTGAAAGTGCGGTAGTATATCGTCGCGGATGCAACTTTTACAATTTAAAAGACAACCTATGGTTAGTTATAGTAACGGAACATTTACAAACGACTATAAATTGTTCACACTGAACACAAAAACCGTAATCCTATCCCCAAATTCGATAGTCAAACTCGAATCGGAGAGCCATGCATTCATCGGCATCACAAAAAAAATCCCGATGGCCTGTAGTCAGCGGAAAGGTAAATTTCTCAAAATTCATTGAAGTGAAATTTGAACAACCTTTTCATTGGTATACCTACATGTCATTACAAATAAATTGCTGTATGTATCATAGCCTTGCGGTTAGAGGTTTTTGTTTTGGCTGTTGGATATAAAGCAGACAGGGTTCGCGTTCCCCTCCAAGGCAGAATTTTTTTTTCGCCTATTTCTTATCAATAAATATACTATATATTTTTTAAAATCAGGGTCTATATTAAGATCTTCAGAAAATGTACAATTACATCAAATTTATATTGAGTGTTCATATATTATCAATATTTTTTATTTTTTGTTTATTAATTTTAATTTTTTTTCTGTGCATTTTATGAAAAATTTATTGAAAAAAACAAAAGTTGTAGGTACTGATTATATCTATAACCCAAAATTATTTTTGAAGAAATTTACACTACGGCTCTTTCTTGATAATTTTTTTAAATGTTTGAACGGTCGCCATTTTGAAACTACTTACCCGATATAGCCCAATAACGAACTCGTCCGAGATATTTGACAGATTGATTTTTGTAGCAAATTTGAACTTGACATATAACAACATGTCGTTGAATTTTTTTCGAAATTCAAAAGTGTGAACGATCGCAATAGGTACATTTCTATAATAAATTTACCTAAAAAACAAATAAAAAGAGAATCACAGATTTTGCCGACAATTCTCACCCTGAGGTCATCATATGTGAATATTGCAAACACATGACCAATCAGGGCCAATTGCCAGAACTCGAGGTGTCCCTCAAGCTAAATGAAGTGAACGTAGAAGACTCGGATATCACTAACCATAAACTACAGGGATCAACCATCCCTTCGTAACCAGACATATATCTTGGATGACCTACCTCACAAAAGCTTCCATATGTACCCTTACCGGTGGCTATCTAACAGCGAAACTATTAAGAAGATTCAGTCGAAAGACAAAGTACGACACCTCAACACCCCTAAAAATAATAAGAATCTTTCTTCTAATGTGAAGAAGACCAAATATTGAAAAAAACAAAGAAGAAATGGAGAACATCAGTTTTCAATAAAAGTTGTTGCATGGCATCCACTTTTAATTACTGGGTAAAGCTGTTATATTAGACTTTATGGTATAGAAACATCAGGGATACTCACCATACATCGCCTCGGTGCCACCGTCCCTAGATGCTGTGACAGCATCACGCCACCGTCATCCGCTATTACCAAGAAAGAATAGTGGACACTTGTGAACGGACAAAATAGTGCTGACGTGATCAGAAGTGCCTATTTGACACTATTTTAGTATAAATAGGAACACATGAGAAACCTCATTTAGTTATGAACTCATTTTCTTGTAAATATAATATATGTCCATTTTAAGTTTGAATTTTCATTAAATAAATAAAGTTGTAAATGTTTTTTTAAGTAGTGTTGTAGTAATTGATTTATGAGGACTTCATTCTCCCCCTCCTTGTATTTGGAAAAAATAAAGAACTGTATTCAACAAAATTTGTATATTATGTAACACTTTTCAACGATTTCTATTGGCCGTTTTTGGCAGGACTGTTTTCCAAAGTTGTATGGTGATTATTTCCCAAGATACAGCCGAAGGATAGGCTAAGTGTGCCGGTACTTGCATTTCACGTTTGAAGCCTTGTTCAATGATATGTGATATGTTCAATAAAATTCTTTGATTGAAGCCGAGCTTTCGAGAATGTTTATTCTCTTCTTCAAGGCAAAAATCGTGAATTTAAAATAAATTAGCCAAAAACAGGAAATATATATATATGATTGATAATTGATCCGAGTTGGACCGCGTGATTTTTGACGAGTTGTTCGACATTTCGGCAACGATTTTGTTGCCATTATCAAGAACTTTAGTCTCTGTGGCGAGGTCTCAACCGTGTGATCCACCCACCAGCAGAGATATTAACTGAATTATGGGTAGCAATTGTAGGAGTATTTATATCTGTGGACAAATCATTTTTGGGAATAACTATGGGCGGGGAAACATTGGCTGCTTCCCTAATAGGGTTTTGAGATGGGTTGCTAATGCGGGTAGCCGAATTGGGAATTAATGATTCTATGGTTAGTTTGGTAATTAGAGGTTTCCAGGTCACGGGGAATCGTCGGCCGTCATCTCGAATATTCAAAGAATTGGGACGTTTTTCAATTTCTATAGCTTCTCTTATTATGCGGCTTTGAAATGATTTTATGGGGGCTAAAGTCTTGGAATTTTCTAAATCGATTTTGTGTCAAGAAGCTATGTGATGTTGAGCTAGGGCTGATGTGGAATCTAAATTTCGGATTGAGAGACCATGGTCATAAACTCTGTTGAAAATACGGCGGTTGGTGTTATCCACAGAACATATTCTGGGGCATTGTGAACAAGGAATCTCGTATACCCTTGCCGGTTCGTTTTTTATGATGTCCTTCGGAGACTTGAGGAAGTGGGATAATTTATTGTCAGCTGTGAAGATGATCTTAATGTCTTGCCACATTAGGATTCGAGCTATTTTGTCAGTTACACCTTTTACATAAGGTAAATAGGTTCTTTTTCCACTAGTCAGTTCGTCATTATTTTTGGAAGATGGGGGCCGATGAATGGATCTATTGATTTGATTTTGTGAATAACCATTCCTTGATAGAGCTATGCTGAGTTGAGAAAGTTATTTACGGTCATCACTCAGACGGATTGATCTATTAACGTGAGTGTTTATGACTGAGTTGATTTGGGCTGGATGATGATGCGAGTTTGCATGTAGATAGCGGTTGGTATGTGTCTGCTGACGATAAATAGTATGATTGAAATAGTTATCAGACTTTTTAATAAGGACATCAAGAAACGGGAGAGAGTTTTCTTTTTCAGTTTCCATGGTAAATGAAATATTACAATTGACGCTGTTGAGATGATTGAGAAAGAGCTGTAAGTTCTCTGAGCCATGAGGCCATATTGCAAAAATATCATCGACATATCTGACCGAACAAGTAGGTTTTAGTGCTGATGAGCTGAGTGCTTGGGAGTCGAAATTGTCCATGAAGGTGTTTGCCAGGACTGTCGAGAGTGGGGATCCCATAGGTGCTCCTTTCACTTGTTTGTAAAAACTGCCTTGAAATATGAAATATGTGGTTGTCATGAAGTGTTTAATGAGATTGAGATAGTCTTGTTCTATATTATGTTTTGTCTTAAGGATCTCGAGGGTTTCTGGTATCGGAATTTTGGTGAACAGAGAAACAACATCAAAAATTACTAGAATATCAGTAGGGCTTATGGAATGTGATTTGAGAATGTCAATGAAGTGAGAGGAGTTCTTCACATATGAAGGAATATTTTCGGAAATGGGTTGTAGAGATTCAGCTAGGTATTGTGCAAGTCGATGTGTGGGTGATCCGTAGGCACTGACAATTGGGCGGAAAACATTGAACTTGTTTATCAGGATTACAGGTGAGAACAAAATATGTGGGAAATTCACTTCTAGAAATTTAGGAATAATATTTCGGGCTCTGCATCGTAGTAGGTAAATTCTTCTATTAGATGTATTTTTTGGAGTTTTTTGAGAAACTTTTCATTAGTTTCACATTGTATTCAACGTAGCTTCTTTGTATGCAACGATGCAGAGCCCGAAATATTCCTAAATTTCTAGAAGTGAATTTCCCATATATTTTGTTCTCAACAGTAAACCTGAGACACAAGTTCAAGCAGAATCTCATTACAACTGAAGAAGTTTGGAGCTCCAAACAAAAAGTTTTGTCTTCAATAAACATACCATAGAGAATAGAGATATACACTGTGTCCAATTAAGTCGGAACCATATGGAAAACTTTTTTATTATTGGTTTTATGAAAAAAAGTTATTCTAGATAGAAAGTTTTACATAGTCCAAAACTTCAAATTCAATCATCAGTTATTATTTTTTTTCATCCGTATACGAGGTAAGTCTAAAAATATGAATTTTGCTCAATAGTAAAGTACCTTCATTTTCAAAAATATTGAAAGTTTTTATTAAAAAAAGTTGATCATAACTGAAAACTATTGTCAGATATCCAATATTATTCATCCGCTTTGAAAAAACATATTTTATTACTTTTATCAACTTCTGTGCATTAGCATTAGTTCGTTTTAGAAAATACAAAAAATGGCGACTCTATTAACTAGCAACGAGAAAATAGAACTAGTTTTTATTGTCGGTAATAATTATAAAACTCACAAAGAAGGAGCAGCTATTTTTAACAACAGACATCCGAATAGAAATATTGAGCATTCGACAGTTGCAAAAATTTTAAATAAATTCAAAACTTCTGGAAGTATTCACAATAATTTTAATAAATATTTTTTTCAATAAAATAGCTGATGTGTAATTTACAAAATCTGCATGTGTATTTTATTTATACCAAATATAATTTTTTATAGCTGATGGATAATATTGGATTTCTGACATTAGTTTTCAATTATGATAAAAATAAAGGTATTTTACTGTTGAGCAAAATTAATATTTTTCGACTCACCTCGTATACGGATTAAAAGAATTGATATCTGATGGTTGAATTTTAAGTTTTGGACTATGCAGAACCTTTTATCAAGAATATTTTTTTCATAAAACCTATAATAAAAAAGTTTTCTATATGGTTCCGACTTAATTGGACACAGTGTACATATAAACTTTTGAACAAAATATTTTTGGACCTACTTATAGACATATAACAACATGCCGTTGAAATTTTTCGAAAATCGAAAGTGTGAACGGTCGCATTCCAAAGATATATTTTTTCAAATTCTTGTTGGCTAATTGGTCATAGACAACATAGACCAATATTAATATAGACATGCAATAATGAAATAGCCAGCTGCTAGCTGCTACCCAACATTAGAATCAAAGAATCTTAGTAGCAATATATTATAGAAATAAATAAGTAAATAATTCACTAAAATTATGTTCAGCTCGATCAACCTTGTTTTCCAAATTTCCCACCTTCTGCTTGATTGTAACAAGTGTCACTGGAAGAAAACATATACAGGGTGTCTCAGCGAGACTGTTCATTAGAGGTTTATTGGGTTCTGGTCAAAACAAAAATTTGAAAATTGAGAGTTATATATAATCGATTATGTTCTCTTCAAGAAAATATTTCTAGATTTTTGGTGCTTCCGGTTATACCGGAAGTCGAAGTCGGCATCAACTTTGTTATTTTAAATAAAACACACTGTATAATTTTTTTTATTTGGATTAAACCGTTTTGGAGTTATTCATTTTTTTTAAATTGCGGTAGCAGAAATTTATTCAAACATTCAGAGTACACTAGATTTTTCGAATATCAATTTAGGATTCAAACCATCTTTAACCAACATGTTGGAGTATGTTTTGCGGTCAAAAACGGTTGTCTACATAGTAGGGTTACTTAACTAGGGTACGTTAACTTTTCGAAATTTGGAAGAACCATAACTTGATTTTTTTAAATGTCATCCCTCATATTTTATTGCTTAGTTAAGTAACCCTACTATGTAAACAGCCGTTTTTGACCGCAAAACATACTCCAACACGTTGTTTAAAGATGGTTTGAGGCCTGAATTGATACCCGAAAAATCTAGTGTCCTCTGATTGTTTGAATAAATGTCTGTTACCGCAATTTAAAAAAAATAAATTGAATAACTCCAAAACGGCCGGATTAAATTAAGTATTTATGAAGCATAAGAATAGGTTAATCCAAATATATTAAATTATACAGGGTATTTTATTCAAAATAACAAAGTAGATGTCGACTTCCGGTAAAACCGGAAGCACCAGAAATCTGGAAATATTTTACTTGAAGAGAACATAATCGATTATATATAACTCTCAATTTTCAAATTTTTATTTTGACCAGAACCCAATACACTTCTAATGAACGGTCTCGCTGAGACAGCCTGTATATAGGTTTGGTAAAATTGATGGGACTGAATTAAGCTAGCCATTGAAAATTAAATAATAATTAAAACAACTCTGCTGCAATATTTATTTGGACTTCATAATAAATCGACATAAGAACAGATAAATCATATTAATATATGTGATTGTGATCGAACATGATAGAAATTTAACAGTTCTAAAGGGGTTTTCTCTACTTGAGATGTTTCCGCCTAAAGTCACAGTGGTTTTTCTGGAAAAGAAATTGTGTTTCTAAATATGTGGTTAGCTTTGATAGATGTTAAGCCGAAAAATCTCATTGCTCATGAGTTTTATCGGTTTTCCACTCAGTGACTCACGTTTGTGAAAAATCAGACATGAGTAGCCCAAGTAAGCCCCATGTGGTAGTTCAGACAGTCCTGCATTATCCGAAACTGAACTATCGGCAGCAACGTTTGAACCCTTCCAACAGCAATTCTCTTTATCTAACTCCAACAGCAGGAGGGACGGTTCGTCCAGCACCTAGCCAATGAACAATTAAAAAACAAACGGGATCTTCAGTTGTGCAGCCTGCTGGGTCTGTAAGTAACCCCACCCAAGATCTTATAGCTGCCAGTGCCACCGGAGTTGTCTCTAGTGTAAAACCAAAGCTTCCACACTTTAGGCCAAGCGATGAACTGCGCAAGGCGATACCAAGCTCAGCCACCACCGGGCGCAACTTAAGAATATGTAAGAATATGTATGCAGTTGAGGTAAAGGGTATTATTCTTGATCCACCATCTCAAACAGGTATGAGAAACTAAAATAAGTTCTCATGTTTCTAAATCTACCGAGCAACACGTGCGGTAGGTGCTGTCACAGGAAGAACTTGGAGATAGGACGCCGTCCCAGTTCCTCAGACACCTCCATGGTCTTGAAGATTTCAGGAGCATTTCTTTGTACCCTATGTGCTGACCGTATTCCCAATCATCATTATGGAAGCAAAAGCTCCGTTAGACCAAGTCGAGCTACTTGGCGCCAAGAAGCACGAAGTAGCAGTTGTACCTTAAATCACCAGACCCGACACCAATAATCAGGACATGAAACAGCATATTCGTGCTTATTTTTTTCAGCCTGCTCGATCACGCGATTATTTGTCGTTGCAAGATGGCTAACGTTGGTGCTAGCGATGCTATAGTAATCAAGCCCGAAATTGCAAGCATCCATGTTCACGTCAAGAAATCTCAAACATTAGTCAATAATGGCGGACAATAACTACTCTTTTCCCCGGCGCCGCCTATTCATTTTGGACCTCAGGTAGCACATGCGATTTCTAAATGACACTAGTTCTAATCTATGTATCCACGTTCTTGTGTGTCAGGAAGACTGTCAAGATCGTCGTTTGAGCGTCCCACAAAAAACTGTTCAACTACCTACATAATGTGGTTTTGTGCTTCACCTCGACTTGGGACTACGACGCGATCCTACATGGCGATTGACTATTGCCGACGTAGAAAAACCTATAATTGACGTAAATTTTCTGTAAGTTTTTGACCTGCTTGTTCATGTTCGGTGTTCCCGTATCGTGAATAACACCACCTCTCTCATATCCATCGATGAGTGGAACATCTCGGCAGACATGTATCAAAACTGGGACCATTGATGGACCCTTCTTGGCGCTACTCGCTGAATTTAGTGATATTACTTGTCCGCTCCACGTCACGTCACTCAGCATTACATCAGCGTGGCACCAGGACCTCCAGTACCTATTTCTACGGCATCGTGTGCACCTCGACACCTTCCTACTCCGAATTGCACGTACTGAATTCGATGGCAAGGTTCATGCAGGCATTGCTTACCTATTGTCAAGTTGTTGGGCTTCTCCACTTCATATGGTACCAAAGATGAATGGCTGGCGCCTTGCAGGAATTTCGAGTCCTTAACGCTCATACAACTGCGGATTGCTACCCAGTGTGCAATGTAGCCGATTTCAACCCACTTCTAAGTAGTTCAAAAGTATTTTCCAAACTGAATTTGGTAAAGGCATTCCTCCAAATTCCGGTCATAATCGAACCATTTGGTCAGTTTGAATTTCTATACATGTCGTTCTTTCAGAGGTTCATGGACCATGTCCTTGTGTGACTGCCCTTTTGTACCTGCCACATTGACGATGTACTCCTTGCATCCCATGAGCATAAATAATACTTTTCAACCGTGTTCCAAGGCCTCTCTGATCAAAACGTTATGATCAATCTAGGTAAATGTATCCTAGATGTACTATCTCGCTCCTTCCTGGGATACCAAGTATCTGCCGATGGCATCAGCCGTCTCTTGGACAAGGTCCAGGATTGCACTACCTTGAGCAATCCTGGACTGCCCACTATAACGCCACTGTCAAGGAGCTTCGTCGTTTCCTGGAGATAATCACTCCTATCGCTGCTTCCTACCTAACGTTATTGCAAAGCAAGCTCCCTTGGACGACGTCCTCCGTGGTGCTAGACTAGAGGCGCTTCATCAGTCGAAATCACATCTAGAGCTCTATGCTGTGTATCGTTACATTCAATATTTCAGATATATGATTGAGGATTGGACTTACAGCGTAACTACTGGACTGAAGGTCGAATGTTATCCAGTTCCATGTTCGAACACATTTTTATATAGTGGCACTTCTGGCAACCGACCACGCCCTTATCTCACTGCACCCTTCCTGCTAACAGCCTTCAACTCTCTACATTTTCTGAGTCATCCTAGCTGCAACGCATCAGTTCTGCTATTTGCCTGGTACAAATGGAAATTATACGCCCCCTTCCTCACTCTGGTGTATTTCGATATTGTCTCATGGCCGTCGATCGTTTCACTAGGTGGTCAAAATTAACTCCTTTCGTAGATATCACTGCTATCAAATCCATTGCCAGAATTTTCTCTGCCATGTGGTTCACCTGCCTCAGCTGTCCAATCCAAGTCACTACAGACAGAGGACGCCAGTTCGAATCATAGCTATTCCATGCTCTGACATGGGATGTAAATCACACATACTACAGCTTATCACCCCCAGGCTAAAGGTAAGATGAAAAGGAAACACAAAGTCTTCTCCACAGTTTATTGTTCAAAGGTTAATTGAGACATGTTTCGAGATTGTACAATCTCATGTTCAATCAAATAATGTTCAAAGTTCTGTAACAAAATATATAAGATATTAAAATGGAAAGTGAAAAAAATTATGGAGTTGATGATACAAAATGGTGGATAGTATACTCACATGGAGATGATGAAATTAAAATTTTAAGAAACCAGAAAAACTAGAAAAACAGAAACAATTGATTATCCCATTATAAAAATAATAAGAAAATAAGTTAAATTCTAAAACAAAAAGAAAACAAAAGAACACGAAAATTCCAAAGTCACATTGTCTGGGTGCCCGTGCTCGGTGACTACATCGTTATGTCAGCTGATGGTAAAAGAGATATATGGTTGGGGACTATCTAAGCGATTTTCAATTTTCACTGATATGGGATCTGTTTTTCTAGTTTCTTAGAAATTGTATTCCATCATCGCCATGTGAGTATACTATGCACCATTTTGTATCAATAACTCCATAATTTTTTTCACTTTCCATTTCAATATCTTATATATTTTGTTACAGAACTTAAAACATTTTTTGATTCAAAATGGGATTCTACAATCTCCAAACATGACTCAATTAACCTTTTAACAATAAACTGTGGAGAAGGCTTTGTGTTACCTTTTCATCTTACCATTATTAATTATTCCAAAACGCTAAAAATTTGCTTCAGTTCTTGTAAATTTACCTTTGGTCATCGGAGATAAATGCGGATAGCTGCTCTCGTTAAACATTCCACACGTTATACTGAGAATTTTATCACACTTTCCATTTATAAAAAATAAATTAAGAATTTCTTGATTTGTATAAACAGTGTTTTCATTATTGTTATCTATTTTAACTCTTAAAAGCTTAATTACTTTGTCGTTTAAGAATGCTTGTTTATTTTCCCTGGCATACTAGGTAAGTATCGATGAAATATGTGCGCATCTAGAGAAAAGCTTAATTACATATCTAGTGAACTATCAATTTCAGGTATAGGACATGTGGTGTATAAAAGACGTAAAATTAAACGCCGAAGACAACTAAACAATAGAATATGGGGGTGCGATTTAATAAAATCAAGGTATGGTTCTTCAAAATTTTTAGAAGATAACGTGCCATAGTAAAGTAACCCTACAATGTAGACAATAGACAACCTTTTTTGAAAGCAAAACGTACTCCAACATGTTGTTTTAACATAGTCCTACATTGATATCCGAATATAGTGTTCTCTGATTGTTTGAATAAATATCTGCTACCGCAATTTTTAACGGCTGGTTAAAATTGAAGATATACAGTGATTTATTAAGCTTGAGAATAGTTGAATCCAAATATATAAAAATATACAAATAACCGGGAGTACCAGTAATCTCAAAATACTAAAATTGAAGAGAACGTAATCGATTATATATAACTCTCAATTTTAGAATTTCTATTTTGATCAGAAGTCAATAAAATGAATGAACTAAATGAACGCTTTCGCTGAGACACCCTGTATATATATATATATATATATATATATATATATATATATATATATACTAAATGACTTCGGTCTTTACAGTAGATAGATGGCTATAATCACAAATATCCATAAAATACCAACGATGAAAACAACTACTCGGTGGACAAAAGCCCCATCCCGCATTGAATTGTAACGTGAGGAGTTACCCGAATAATAAGCTACATACACTCACAAATGTCACAAACACATTCCAGAAAACACGGGAGACATCAGAGGCAACGAGAATAAGTCCTGGTCTATTCTCGAAGCCATATATTGAGAAATAACCTCCAGAAACAACTAAAACAACACTGGAATCATCTAGAGCTTTTTAGGTTAGATATATAAGGTTGATGGAAATGACAGGACAGTTAGTTAGCCATAGATCACAATCGGGCCTAGATCAGACAGTAGTAAGAAGTATATAGTCCGAGAAATAAGTGTGAATATAAATGTGTATTTAGTCGTGTAGTTCTTGGTGTTAATAAATTAGTGAAAATAAATCAAACCCAGTTTTAATATAAATCCCCGTTACATTGGTGTCAGAAGTGGGATCAGTGAGTGATTATAAAATTGGACAGACTTTAAGAGACTGCGGTTTCGTGCAGATTTGAGTAATTTTGAGACTTTTGTTAGATTTAAGTTTAAGACTCTTTTGTTCGTTGTTCGTTTCCGTTTTGGTGTAAAGACTTTTCGTTCGTTTTTGTGTTAGTGTGAAGACTTTTGCTCGTTCTCGTGTGTGAAGAATTTTATTCGTTTTCGTGTTGAAGACTTGGAAAACTGTATTGACTAATTAACTTTGTTAATAAAGACAATTCAAGATGAAATTAGTGCAGCTAACAGTGAAACAGCTCAAAGAATAGTTGGTGGAACGGGGTTGTGATGATTCTGGTAATAAGGCGACCCGAAGTTTGAAGAAATTTCTAGAAATAATAACGAGAAATTTGATGAAATGTCGAAAAAGTTTGAAGAAGTTTCTAGAACTCTTCAAGATGAAATTAAAGATGTTTCCAGAAAAAGTGATGCGAGGTTTGAGGAGGTGACCAGAACTATCGAGAAAGCTGGTAGATATAGTGACAAGAAATTTGAGGAAATTTCAAGAGCAGTTGACAAAAAAATTGTCACGGCAGAGAAAAACATGGAGCTACTGCAACAGAAAATCAAGACATTGGAAATGGCAGTTGAGAATGGTCACTGCAGTATACAAAAAGATGAAAATGCGAGCCAGACCTTCAAAGGCAAGGATATAGGGAACTTAGCTGCAGGTAGTATAAAAGTTAAGCTGCCAAACTTTGATGGAAAGTGCTCCTGGTCAACCTATCGAAAGCAATTTGAAGCAGTGGCAATGGCTAACCAGTGGACCGAAGAGCAGAAAGCTGTTTCGTTAACTGCTGCTTTACGAGGTGTTGCAGCAGACATCCTAAGGTCTATTCCGGCTGGCCAGGCAAACTAAGTCTTGCTTTCTAAATTGGAGAAGTCATCTCCAGCAAGTATACAAAGTACAACTACGATCTCGAGTTTGAAGGAGAGGTAGCTCGTATTGTGCGACTAGCATATCCTACAGCTGCCGATAACTTCCTTGATGAATATGCGGTGGACACATTTGTAAACGGATTGAGGGAGAGCGAGCTGCAGAAGGCGTTGAAGCTGGCCAGGCCAAAATTGATAGAAGAAGCACTGCCTATTGCTTTGGAGCATGAAGCCGCAAGCCAAACTTCCCGAGGACAACGTTTAAGAGCAATCGAGGAAGAAGATCAGTCCAACAGAGAGTCCCTGTTAGAAATGATAAGGAAGCTGGTTACGGGAGCGCAATCGAAGAAGAGAGAGCCAAGGTGTTGGAACTGTGGTGAGCTAGGACACGTACGCCGCAGTTGTAAGAAGAAGGTTGCACAATCTGAAAACTAGAATGGGTCGAGATGAGGGAGCAATCGTCGACCTGCAGAAATAGTGCCCCAGTAATTACGGTCAATGTGTCATCTTCTGGCGGAGTCTTGAGTTTATACATCGATGGTCGAATCAATGGAGAAGGCAGAACACTCCTAATAAACATCGGTGCAACAAGAACAATAGCCAGGCCAGAGCTCATCACAGATCATTCCCGGATACTACCAACAAAGGTCCAACTCCGAACAGCGACTGAAGAGAAAATAAGAACACATGGTGAAGCGAGCATGACCATCAGCATTGGCAAGATCACCACCAAGCACAAAGTCTTAATCGCTGAAATATCTGACCAGTTTATTTTGGGAATGGACCATTTGAAGAAGCTTAGGGCTGTGTTGGATGTCTAAAATGGTGTCTTGAAGGTCGACAATGAAGAACTGCCCTTTCACGAGGATAACGAAGATGTTGTCCGATAAATAACTACTAGTGACGTAATAATACCCGGCTATAATGAAACAATATTTATGACCAACCCGGACGGAAACTGCAAATCTGGAAGTCTGAGACTGGTAGAAGAAATGAATAATAAGGAATTTCTGACAGCTAAAGCTCTTGTTCGAGTAGGAGATGTCGTTCCTGTCAGAGAAATGAATCTAAAGCAGAGCCCCATCAAGTTGAGCAAGGGAAGTATGGTTGAAAATTGTGTTCCTGTATCAGCGATATGCTCTGTAAGAACGATTAGTAAATCACCCAGAACCAGATATTCGAAAGAGCTGATTGATATGGTCATCAAGACTGTTCAGGACTTAGACGAGAAAGAATTACGAAAAGTGAGAGATATGCTTGTGGAATTCCAGGACGTATTTGCGATGGAAGAAGAATACAAAGGTAAAACAAGAATAGTGACTCACAAGATAAACACGGGGAACGCTCAGCCAATAAGACAGCAGCCAAGAAGACTTCTATTGGCCAAAAGAGACGAAGCCGAGAAAATGATTCAAGAAATGAGCAAACAAGGAGTCATTGAACCATCAAATAGTCCATGGACCTCGCCCTTAATACTCGTGAAGAAAAAGGATGGTTCTGCAAGATTCTGTGTAGATTACCGACTTCTGAATTCAGTCACTAAGAAGGATAGTTATCCGTTACCCAGAATAGATGACACCCTAGATCCTCTCTCTGGGTCACGATGGTTTTCTACACTAGATCTGAAAAGTGGATACTGGCAAGTTGGAATGGATTCCGCAGATCGAGAAAAGACTGCTTTCTCGATAGGATCAGGGCTCTGGCAATTCACTGTGATGCCATTTGGACTATGCAATGCTCCCGCTACATTTGAGAGGCTCATGGAAGCAGTTTTGAGAGGACTGAAATGGCAAACCTGCCTAGTGTATTTGGATGCCGTAATCGTGGTAGGAAAATCATTTGAGGAACACTCGGAGAATATAAGAGAAGTTTTCCAATGATTACGTGAGGCCAACCTGAAGCTGAGTCCTAAGAAATGTTATCTGTTCCGACGTGAAGTAAGATATCTGGGTCATATCGTATCTGGGGACGACGTCACGGCAGACCCAGAAAAGATAACAGCTATTAAGGAATGGCGTATTCCCAAGAACATGCATGAGATTAGAAGTTTTCTGGGCCTGTGTACCTACTACCGACGGTTCGTGAAAGGTTTTGCCAACATCGCTAAGCCTCTAACTAAACTAACAGAAGAAGGCAAAGAATATTCCTGGAATGATGAGTGTCAGAGAGCTTTCGATCAACTGCAAGAAGCTCTTATCAGTGCACCAATCTTGGGCTATCCGAGGCATGACGGAAAATTCATGTTGGACACAGATGCCAGTAATACAGCCATTGGTGCTGTCCTCTCTCAGATTCAAGACGGGCAGAAGAAACTGATTGCCTACTTCAGCAAGGTTTTGTCAAAATCGGAGACGAATTATTGCGTTACCAGAAGGGAACTGTTGGAAGTAGTGAAAGCCTGCGAACACTTTCATAAGTATTTGTATGGTCGCCGCTTTCTAGTTTGAACTGACCATGCAGCATTGAAGTGGCTCCTGCAATTCCGTAATCCTGAAGGACAAGTGGCAAGATGGTTAGAACGTCTTCAGGAATATGACTCTGACATCGAGCACAGGGCAGGACAAGTTCATGGAAAAGCAGATGTCTTATCCAGACCAACCGTAGAGAATGAGGAGTGGCAGCCCGAGCAAACGAGACTGGCCCAAGAGAACGACCCATGTTTGTGAGTGGTCTTGGAGTGGATGCACCGTAAGGAGAGGCCGTCTTGGCAGGATATAAGCTTACGAAGCCCGGAAGAGAAATCATATTGGATCCAATGGGACTCTCTTGTGTTAAGAGATGATCTGCTGTATAGAACCTTTGAGTCTGAAGATGGCACTGAATCCAGATTACAACTAGTCGTGCCAAGAAGCAAAGTGCCGGAGGTACTACGTCAGATACATGATGGAGCCTCGGGTGGGCATTTTGGAATCACCAAGTCTCTGCAGAAGGTTCAGGAGCGATTCTATTGGGTGAATTGCAAAGAAGATGTGAGACAGTGGTGCCGTAAGTGTGAAGTGTGTGCAGCCAGCAATGGACCACTTGGCAGAAAGCGGGCACCTATGAGGCAGTATAATGTTGGAAGTCCCTTGGAGCGAGTTGCTGTGGATATTGCGGGGCCATTTCCTGAAACGGACAATGGGAATAAGTATATCTTAGTAGCCATGGATTATTTCACAAAGTGAACAGAGGCGTACGCAATCCCTAACCAAGAGGCATCGACTGTCGCCGAGGTGTTGGTGAAAGAAATCTTTTCACCTTTTGGCGTTCCTCTTGAAATCCATTCGGACCAAGGAAGAAACTTCGAGTCAGCCTTGTTCCAAGATGTGTGCAGACTAATAGGTGCGAACATGACCAGAACGACCCCTTTGCATCCTCAATCGGAAGGAATGGTAGAGAGGATGAACCGAACCATGGGCAAGCACCTCTCTAAGGTTGTCTCAGAACATCAGCGAGATTGGGACCAGTACATCCATTTGTTCCTGATTGCCTATCGGGCGGCTGTGAATGAAACGACTGGTCAGACTTCTGCTAGTTTAATGTTGCGGCGTGAGCTACGCCTACCCTGTGACCTGGAATTTGGCCGTAGACCTACAGAGGACAGTGTCGCAGGAGAAGGATACGTCGACCAATTGAGAGCCAGAATGGATAAAGTCCATGAGTTAGCCAGACAGAACATCCAGCTTGCCAGTGATCGAATGAAGCACCACTACAATATTCGATCAGCTGATGGAGTCTTCAACGTGGGGGACCTTGTTTGGCTGTATAATCCCCAACGACGTCGAGGCCTTTGTCCCAAACTCCAAAAACAATGGGAAGGGCCATATGAAATTATGAAGAGGATAAATGACGTCATCTATCGTATCCGAAAGTTACCAAGGGGAAAACCTAGAGTGGTGCACATAAACCGGCTGGCACCATACGCTGGATCGAACAACCAGTAGGAAGCACGAGTGGCTCTTCAAGAAAAGAACGTTGAGGAGCAAAACGTCAGTTTCAACGATTTCATGTCCAACTACGCAAATCGGAAGGTTAGACTCGGTCTGACAGTTGAGGTTCAACAAGACCTTTTCAAACTACCAGCCGACGTTTCTATTGCCCATTGTGTAGCGGAGGATCTACGTATAGGCCGAGGAATTGCTCTGGTGTTTAAAAGGAATTTTGGAAAATTGGGTCTTCCGAAAATAGGCTGCGGGTTGGACGGGCTAGATTGGAAGATTGTAAGGAGCATGATCGAATACATCTTCCAGGACGCTGGTGTGCAAATTACCGTGTGTTGCTTCAATCCAAAAGGAGTGTACTCGAGAAAGACGATAGACTGTCACTTCTTCAACAAGGGTGTTTGCCTGGCAGGAACCAAGTGCAGATTCCGCCATGGAACGGAAATCCAGCAAGGTACTACCAAGGATGATTCTGATCGGGACGATCCGATGCTAAGGAGGGGGCAGTGTAACGTGAGGACTTACCCGTATAATGAACTACATACACTCACAAATGTCCCAAACACATTCCAGAAACACGGGAAACATCAAAGGCAACGAGAATAAGTCCTGGTCTATTCTCGAACCCATATATTGAGAAATAACCTCCAGAAACAACGAAAACAACACTGGAATCATCTAGAGATTTTTATGTTAGATATATAAGATGGATGGCAATGACAGGACAGTTAGTTAGCCATAGATCACAATCGGTTATAGATCAGACAGTAGTAAGAAGTATATAGTCCGAGAAATAAGTGTGATAATAAATGTGTATTTAGTCGTGTAGTTTTTGGTGTAAATAAATTAGTGAAAATAAATCAAACCCAGTTTTAATATAAATCCCCTTTACAGAATTATATCATCGCTGGCAGGTGCAAAGGATCGATCTCACTCGACACCAATTGCGGTAACTTCTAACACCGTTTTGTTTCATTATCTATGGAACACATCACTTTTGAAGCAAGAAAGAAGTTTAGTTGGTCGATCGTTTGTCGATTTAGAACCAGAAGTTTCTGACTCTTTGGACATATCCCCAACCATATGTTCAGCTGATGAGATCCTAATAAGGTCGAAATCACAGTGATCCTGTTCTTGGTTCAACAGTGATGTGTTCCATAGATAATGAGACAAAAAGGTGTTAGAAGTTACCGCAATTGGTGTGGAGTGAGATCTCGATCCTTTGCACCTGTCAGCGATGATATAATTCAATGCGGGATGGAGCTTTTGTGCACCGAGTAGTTGTTTTCATGGTTGCTAGTTTATGGCTATATGTGATTATTCCCGATATTTAAGTAACACCCTGTATGGCATTGCATCATATAAGTTAGTTATTAATCTTTCTTATCACTCTTGAAAAGTATCAACGCAAATAATACTAATATCTAAGAACAATAACTCTTTGTTATAACTAAAGAAGCAATAACTTATTGTTATAATTAAATACCACTGCTACTAGTAAACAGGAGTTAGCAGTATATTAATAAAAACATATTTACTTCTTAAAATGCAAGATATGCACACTCATACAAAGTAGCTCACTGGGAGTAAACATGTAACATTAACATGGCTAGTTAATAATCAATATATTATAAAAATCTACAGAACGCATTGATGAAAATGTACAATTTTCACAACACAATTATGAGTAGGAGATAAGGTGTATGTTAAAGAATCTCCGATAGGTCATAAATTAAGAAATACATTTAACGGACCTTTTGAAATCACCAACTAACTAACTAAAGAAAAATTCAGCGATAGTCAAAAATCTTGAAACAAATCAAATGTCTCTTATAAATTTTGATCGAATGAAACCATATATTGACTCAAATTAATTTTGTTGAAATATTTTTATTCGAATGTTAAAACACACATAAGTCTATTGAAGAAAATAGCTAATCATGTTAGTATGAAATATCATGAAATATAGGATTATGATACCTAACCATATTATCGTAGGAAACGTTCTTTAATTGACGGAATAGGTACCGTTTGGAAGTACATTACAGGAAATTTAGACGCAAACGATGCCAATATTATTCAGATAGTATCAATAAATTGAAAATGGATGAACAAGAAATCCAAAATCTTTTGAAAAATCAAATTTCAGTAATCACATCAGTCATTAAGGAATTCAATGAAACAATTCATAACATTCAAATAGATGAATTAACATTTAACAACGATTTAAAGGAAATTCAGAAGACAATTATTAATATTACTAATAACAAATTTTTATCAAACACAAATAGATGTCATCAATATTTGTGAGACCTTGATGGAAAGCTATGCTTATCTTGAAACCGTTTTAATTGATGTACCAAATTCAATTACTTTCGCAAGATTACAAATTATACTATATACATCATTACTAGGATTTTGTTAATGCTTTAGATATTTCAGTTCACTTACGAAAAGATAATTTAACTTTTAATCCAACATTATCTAACATTGCTAGATATTATCAATTAACAGAACTTCAAGCTTTTCAAAACAAAAAAAATATATATTTGTGTTAAAGATTCTTCTTGTAGAATCAGTATTAAATACTTTATATAATGTATATCCACTACCTATTAAATAAGAAAAAGAAGACTTCTTCATGTTATCACTACAAATGTAAAATATATTGCAGGTGATGATGATTCCATGTTATATTTAACCATGACTGATTTACAAAATTGTAAAATTATTGATGAATATCTGTTCCAAATATGTAGTAACGTATTACCATTACCCATAGATAATAATGCTATTTTTGAAGCATAACTTTTAAGACAGCAACTTGAATTACCCAGAACGTGTCAAACTACCTTATTATTTGCAAAAGTATATTATGTTCAAAAACTGAAGACAAATGTATGGTTAATTTCAGTAGCAGAAACAATTACTATAACGATTAAATGCAATAATAGAGATGCAAAAACTAAAAGAGTTTTTGATAATACTATTTTGAAGCTACAACCAGAATGTAGTGCTTTTATTGGTAATACGAGAATGAGATCTGAATATAAAATTGCAGGTGAAAGAGTCACTTATAAATTAAATCCAATAATCATTCCATTCGAATGTTGCCAAAATTTACCATGCAAGATCTATTGACCAGAGCTTAAACCATTAAAACTCAATGCAGATGATATGAATATTGCTCAACATAAACTTGATCAGCATTCAGATGAATTAGATAAATTGATAAATGAACCTTTTTATATCAAAGCATATTTCATAGTTCACTTACTTTATTATTGTTTTATTTATTGCTTTAATTTTATTATATTGCTTTTTAAAATGTAGAAGACAAAAATCTTATCGCATTAATATAACTGCTGGTTTTCGCCTAAACTCACCACCACCTCAACCACAATCAAAAAGATTATCCAGAACTTTTCAGACATTTTTACTAAGGTAAAAATAATGAAATATAACATTACTCCCCTTCTTTTATAAAAGTTAGTGCTATAAATTGCAGTAACTATTAATAATATAATATTAAAATTTTATAATAACTATAAAGTATAAGCACAACGTCCATGTTAGTTCAATTTCATCATTTTCAGTTTCAGAAGATCGGATATTAGGTCATTACTGCAATTTATAGCACTAACTTTTTTTAAATAAGGGTAGTAATGTTATATTCTATTATACCCGATATTTATGTAACACCTTGTATGACATTGTATCATATAATTTAATTATTAATCTTTCTTATGAATCTTGAAAAGCATCAACGCAAATAATTCTAATATCAAAGAACAATAACTCTTTGTTATAACTAAAAAACAATAAATTATTGTTATAATTAAAATACATATTCACTTCTTAAAATGCAAGATATTCAGTCTCATATAAAGTAGTTCACTGGGAGTAAACATGTATCCAGTAAAACTTCTAGAACATTTAATTATTGTTAGGCAAGATTGTGAAACATTCACAATAATATTCAAAGGCAGGAAAGAGCCTCCCGGAATTATTATTACTATAATATTGCTTCTCATAACATCAAGTTGAGTCTAGTTAATAATCAATATATTATATTATAATATATTATATTTAGTGACAGCGATATATATATATTCTCACAGTTCCTTTATTGTTGCTACCGGTTTCGAAACCTCACAGTTGTAGGCTATCCTCAAGAATTTTTGAACTCTCTTAAGCCTTCAGGGCTTCATTTGCATGTTTAAAAACTAAAAGTTGGATTTTCAATAAGACTATTACGTAATCTTCATCCACCTACTCTATGCAACGGTACAAGATTGCAAATCAAAGCTGAGCGTGATAATGTCATTAATTACTGGACCGGCATCGGAAGAAACAGCTTTAACCCCAAGAATACCTATGATCCCAACAGATTTACCTTTTCAATTCAGACGTTTACAATTTCTGATTAAACGTGCATTTGCAATTACAATCAACAAGGCACAAGGCCAAACCTTTAGATTTAACAGAGGATTGTTTGTCTCATGACCAGTTGTATGTTGGTCTTCCAAGAACAGAATCTTTCGAATATCAAATCATTTTGCCACCCAAAAATCAAACCACAACTAAAAATTAGTTTTAAAAGTTGTAGTAGTAGTGGTAGTATTTATTGGTCACATAACATACAAAGTACAATAGGCAGGTCAAAATTTCACAGACAAATCATTAAAGATTAAAATTAAAAATAATATAGTTATAGATAAAATGAGAATATAACAAGTTCATAATATTTAAAAAGTTAAGAAAGCAGTTGGAATTGAGTACGTACAAATATAAATAATAGACACAAAACAATCCTTAAAATTAAAACAATATAACTATAGCTAAAAAGAGAATGACAAACTCATAATACATAAATAGTTGAAAATATAGTTAAAATTGAAATTCGATACATACATATATAGATAGATGAAAAATTCAGTGCTTAAATATCAATGTTTTTCTGGTGAATAAAAGCAATTCTCTAGGAGATACTTTTTTGTAGCACCTTTAAAGGTGTCATATCAGCTAATTTCCTTTAAAAAGGTTGGAAGATTATAAAGAGATATGCAGTTGTAAAAAGTGGACTTTCTAAAAGTTGTTGTTTTATGAACTGGTATGTCCAACATGTGACTTCTTGTTGGGTAGTTATGATGACTTCCTAATACTTTGAAGTTAGAGAAGTTGCTTTTCACAAATGTTACACACTTTAAAATGTAAATAGAATGGAATGGTAGATAGAGTGTTTTTTGAAGACAGCCCTATAAGATTCTTTGTAATCTAGATCGAAAATTAATCTAATTATTCTTTTCTGAGATGTAAAGACTCTCTTTTATTCAGTTGCCAACCCCCATGTAGCAATATTATTAGATATGTGGCTATATGCAAATGCATAATATAAGTTTACCAGCCTATTTTTGTCTAAAATTGGTTTCATTTGAAGAATTGCATAGTATGCTTTGTTGAGCTGCTTACAAACAGCACTTATTTGGGACGAGAAGCTAAGGTCTGAGTTAAGCCATGTTCCAAGTAACTTAACGTCGTCACTAAATGTAAGGTTTTTTTTACTCTTTGGCACAGATTTTTTTAAATGGAAATTTATGTAGACTGTCTTATCCGCATTTAGAATAAGGCGATTTTTATGGCACTATTTCTTAATTTCATTGAGAGCTTTCTCAACATTTCTCTGCAACTCTTCAAGTGTTTCTCCACATACGGTAACTGTTGTATCATCAGCAAACATTGTTACTTGTCCTGCGGTTATATGATTGGGAATGTCATTCACAAAAAGAAGAAAGATTAATGATCCCAAGACAGACCCTTGAGGAACACCGAGAAAATTCGCGCATTCTTTGGAAAGTTGCTGATCTATCTTGGTGAGAATACTTCTTCGAGAAAGATAAGATTCAAACCACTTTAGAATGGTACCTCCTATGCCAAAACAGTTTTTCTAATATGAAATTTATGTTTAGACAGTCAAAAGCTTTGGAAAAGTCAAACATAAGTGAAACAACTTTTTTCCTTGAGCTAAGGAAGTGTAAACATAGTTCAATAAATGGCACATGGCCGATTCCGTTGATTTGTTTTTCCTAAAACCATGCTGGGAAGGTGTTAGTGAATTAAAACGTTCTATAAAACTGATTACAATTTTGTATACGCAGCGCTCAAGAATCTTCGAAAATTCAGATAAAAGAGATATTTGACGGTAAGTATCTATTGTTTGTTTGTCACCTTTTTTGTGAAGGGGAAACACTAATGAAGTTTTCATTAAATTGTGAAATTCTCCTTCCACTAGACATGAATTGATTAGGATCGATAAGGGGTAATAATATAGTCATGCATAATTTTTAGTAGCTTCGGTGAAATTTCATCCAATCCAGAGCATGTTTTACTTTTAAATGATTTAATGATGTTCGATACCTCAGTTTCGGTTACGTAAGGGACAAATATGCTATTTGGAGAATAGTCACATACAGTACACGCATGTGAAGAGTTTTCACCCAAAAGTTCATCTGTTTTGTTTTTACACACACTTGAGAAGTAGACTGCAAATTTATCAGCTACTTCCTTTTTATTTGTTATCAGAATTTCATCACATTTTAGATTTATTGTTTCATTATTTCCATTATTTCTATTTAAATTTTCATTTATAATTTTCCAAGTCTCTTTGACTTTATTAGTAGCTGAACATATTCTATTACTTGTATGCTGACATTTTGCTTCAATTAGTCTTAGTCTATACTCACGGTTTTTTGTAAATATACTTATTTTGTTTCATGACAGTTTAATACTGACATAAGCCAATGGAAGTGATATTTTCGTCATTTTTACTACTGGGCAATTGACATCAAGGCACCATTTGATATTTGTGATAAATTCTATGTAAGCGTCATTTGCATTTTTTTTTCGAATAAAAAGTGTTCCAGTTAAGTCTACTTAGATAGGTGAGTAAGTTACCTGTTCTCAAGTCACGGATCTCATAATTTGTATCTAATAATTTGTTTTCTGATTTGGATTGGCTGAGATTTATTAAAGAAGAAATATGTGCAAAATGATCACATAGGTAAGGGTTAATAACATCGCAAAAGTAATACGAACTAGGTATATTTGTGATTACATAGTCAATGATGCTAGTGGATGTTATTCCATTTAGATTTGTAAAAACACGTGTATGTTTATTTGTTGTTACCTTGAGTTTAAAAGATTCCAGTATATCATTTAATATTCTCATCTCTTGAGTACTTTAATCAAAATGGATATTAAGATCACCAGTTAAAATTAGATAGTCAAATTTGTTTGTTACAGCGTTTAGGACTGAATGTAGGCGTTCCTCAAAAATTTTCAAGTCTCCCTTTCCTGGTCTATATATATTTATTATTGCAATATGATAGCCTTTAGTATGGTAGTCTATAGCACACATTTCGATATGACATTCCGAGGACAGTTTTGGAGTGTTTATTTTTTCTAAAATAAACGTTGTAAAATGAATTTTGTAAAATGAATGTTATAAAATAAATGCTGTAAATAAATTCTGTGAAATAAATATTGTAAAATGAATTTCTTAAAATAAATTTTGTAAAATAAATGTAAATTAATTGTTTTTATTCAAATTTTTATTTTTCCTTGGGATGGATAGTGACCTATACATTTCAAAATTATTTTGGAAGTTATACTTCTTTGGGCTCGTTGGGATGGGGTGTTCGTCGAGAAACCGTGACACGCTAAAAGTGAGAAAAATATTCGATTATAAGTTTTCGCATACTTTTTTGTACGTTCTGGCTTTTAGAGAAATTTTTAATAATTAAATTATATATTAAATTTCCTTATTAACTACCGTTTTTTTGAGGTAGTTATTGTTTTGATCATCCTGTCTGTCTGTCTGTCAACACTATAACTCGGAAAATACTTGACCGATTAACACCAAACTTGGTAAACAAATACGAAAGGGTAATACCTCCTACGGGATTGATTTTGAGCTGTCTGTGTGTCTGTCAACACTATATCTCGAAAAGTACTTGACCGATCGACACCAAACTTGGTACACAAATACGTAAGGGTAATACCTCCTGTGGGATTGATTTTCAGCTGCCTGTCTGTCTGTGTGTGATTACGATATTGTTTTCGGTAGTTTTCCTCTCTATGCTTGCATAGCTAGTTTATCATGCTTTAGGAGGCGCATTAAAATTTAATAGAATTGTGTGCGAATAGCCGAAGACGTATAACTTCAGACACAGACCCAGTTTTTTGTACAAGGTGTAAAGTATCAAAGTTGTTATTTTTTTAAATTGAATACCTTGCGTAATCATTAATTTTTAGATGTAACGATCTAAATAAAGGCAAGTTTCATTAACGTTTATTTCGCCAAAACCTTATGGTTATTGAAATATCCCTTATTTTGTGAAAATGTATTATCGTTTCTAATGCTTAAATTTTCAACTGACCTTCCTGTTTTTAATCAAATTATTGCTTGAGGTAACTGAACAACTTTTATATCGCCCTTATGAAATATTTAATATCTTATACAAGGTGTGTAAGAATTAGGGCAAAATAATTCAGGTAATATCAGGTATTTTTGTAACGCCATGATTACGTACTCGAATATATATATATTGTAACGTGCAAGGGGAATAGCCGTCGGTATTGGCCACAAAGTCGCGGCAGTCTTTTGATGCAAGCGCGAGATTTATACTGTGGTTGGAAATATCGGGAGCGGCGTTGACAAAGAGAGCAACGGCAGCATGTCGGCATCTACTCCTAGAATGCCGACAGAGGGATATCGAGAAACGTCCAGTGGCGGCTTGCGAATCAAAGACCAGAAGCCGCTCGAATGATCTGGAGCCTTTGTCGGAAATATATATATATATATAAGTTATAGGATCACCCTGTATATACAATATATTCCTGCAACCACGATACTGCTTATTCAGCTGATACCCACGCACACCGTTCCCAGGTCCACCAGCGGGACGCTGCCGATTCATCAGTTATAACAAACCTTATTTAAGATACCTTAACATTATATCCAGTAGTCTGAATTAGATCCTTGAGTTAGTAACCCGTATTTGTATTTTATAAAATAAAATTATTTTTTTAAAAAGAGCTTCTCGGCGTTCGATAAGTTAAGTGGCGCAGTCAGTAGGATAGTGCTAAACGGTATTAGTGAATATAATATCGGTTCGTTTTAACGATTTATTGGCAAAAATCCAACAAGTTCAAGTAGTGTAGTATCCATCAAGCTAGGTGAAATAGGAAAAGTAGCTTAGTGAGAAGTGGAGACTGAGAGAACATCAGCAACCCCTTTGGACCATCTACATGGAACTTATCATCGCGTTGCTGTAAGTACATTTATGTCTTATAGAGGCTCTTTAAATCATTACGCAACTGCCAACTCTTAATCTGTTTCCTTCTCACCAAACACATCAAGTAACTCAAAATCTAATATCGATTTGAGTAAACTACAAACAAGCAAATCTAAATTTCAAATCAAAGAATTAAAAGTAATTATACCCAAAATGGTTAACGAAACAGTAACTCCACCTGTACTAAAACAGGAATATTTAAATATGATACCGGAATTTTGTGGTCAGGCACTGTTTAAGAGTATTACTTAGAAGTCTTAAGGATCCAATCGGTTCCTTAATGAACTAACCATCCGCATAATAATCAGATCAGTCAAAAACGTTTTAATCCAAACCCAAATTCTCATGCGTCTAATAACACCAACAATCATTTAAAACAAGAACCATCGAGTACCGTAACTAATAACACATACAGACATGAACAGACGAGAGGATATTCGCAATTTAATAACAGACCAAATCAATTTCGCAATAACATCCATAATTATAATGCTCATCCAATCAATGAAGAAAACGAACAACCTTTTGTTGAATTCCCAGTCGAAGAGAATTATGAGGAAAATTCAGATCATCAAAATGATTTTTTTCACGAACAAGCCTCGGGAGAAGAGATTCCAGATCCAAATCAAGAATTTCAAACTTAGAATTAATGAATCTTGATTACAACGATAAAAAACTTCCATATATCATTTTCCCAGAACACAATCTGAAAGTGTTAATCGATACTGGAAACAAAAAATCTTTTATAAGACCAGAGATTGCCCACAAATATTATAAACCAGGAATATTCATAGACCTATTTCAAATTTCAACAGCACATGGAACATCTATAGAAAATTATAGTACTTCTATACCATGTCCAAAATTATTCAACACAAAATGTGAGTTAAATTTCCATCTATTCAAATTCCTTAATTATTTCGACTTATCATTAGGCATTGATAACTTGCAACTATTGAAAGCAGATATTTTGATAAATAAAAATCTCATGCAAAATTCCATTGCATTATCACAAGACCAAGTCCTCAACGAATTGTATCGCGTTACAGCCAAGATGTGAGCGGGTCATAAAAATAAATGTGAAGAATATTAACAACGGCGATGTTATTATTCCTTATACAAAGTTGTCTAATTTAGAAATACCAGAATGTATAGCGCACGTTCATAACTTTGAAGTGATTTGTACCATCTTCAATCCCTTAGACAAGTCAATTTCATTAGAAATTGATGAACCAATCGATGCAATTGATTTTAATCAGTACGATGAAAATCCAACCACAGAAGACAATTTAAATAATTTTTAGCGTTAAGAGAACAAAATTAAACTTATCTAAATTCAGCACTGACCATATGAATTCGGAAGAGAAGAATGCAATTTTATTATTAATTAAAGAATATTCAGATATTTTTTATGTCGAGGGAAACAAATTATGCTTTACTGGTAAAATCAAACACCACATTAAAACATCTGATGAGATACATGTATATATGAAGACATATCGATACCCGGAAATACATCGGAAGGAAGTCCAAAAACAAATTGAGCAGATGCTGGAACAAGAGATAATAAGACCATCATGTTCTCCTTGGAGTTCACCTATATGGGTTGTGCCAAAGAAGACAGATGCATCAAGACGGAAAAAATGGAGAATCGTAGTCGATTACAGGAAGTTGAACGAAAAGACCATCGGGGACAGATATCCACTACCCAATACAACAGATCTATTGGATAAGCTAGGCCGAGAGGGTACTTCAGTACTCTAGATTTTGGTTCTGGATTTCACCAAATTCAAATGGCTGAAGAAGATATTCCCAAGACAGCGTTTAATACAGAACATGTCACTACGAATTTAATCGTGTTCCATACGGATTACGTAACGCACCGGCTACATTCCAAAGGAACATGGACAACATATTAAGAGGAATACAAAACGAGAGATGTCTCGTATATCTCAATGATATTATTATATTCTCAACTAGCCTGCAAGATAGAAAGACTACGAGAAGTATTCGAACGTTTGAGATCAGTGAAACTGAGGATACAAATGGACAAATCTGAATTTCTCAAGAAAGAAGTAGCATATTTAGGTCACGTTGTGACACCGGAAGGATTAAAGCCAAACCCGGATAAGATAATTGCAATCCAAATATACCCAATTCCTAAAAACGCTAAACAATTAAAAGGATTTCTTGGAATATTAGGTTACTACCGCAAATTCATTAAAAATTTCGTTTAAAGAAAGATGCTATTATACATACCAAAGATCCAGAATATGTCAACTGTTTCGAGTTTTGTAAACAACTTCTTACAAATGAACCCATTTTACAATATCCAAATTTCGATGAACCATTCATACTAAGTACTGATGCGATCAAGTTTGCCCTTAGTGGTGTATTATCACAAGGAAAAATAGGTTCTGATCTACCTATAGCTTATGCTAGTAGAACCCTTAACGATTCGGAAACAAATTATTCGACAATCGAAAAGGAGTTATTGGCTATTCTTTGGGCTACAAAGTACTTTCGCCCATATCTTTTTGGTCGAAAATTTAAAATTGCTACCGACCACAAACCTTTACAATGGTTAATGTCGCTGAAAGAACCAAATTCAAAATTAATACGATGGCGCTTGAAACATGAAGAGTACGATTACGAGATCATCTACAGGAAAGGCTCTTTAAATAAAATCGCAGACGCATTGTCAAGAATAGAAATTAATGTTGACGAAGTTGGACCATCAAAATAACCACTATTCGATTACATGGACGAATTTAACGAATCACTATTAAAAAAAACACCAAGTAGCGTCATTGTTGAACCCGGTGATATAGAAAAACGAGAAGACACTTATAGTGATGACATTACGATTCATTCTAATAGAGAAAATTCCATAATTAACATCCCAATAATTGATTCACCAGTAAACTACGGCAAAAACCAGTTATTGATCTCACTAGTCGATTTTGCCCCTGCAAAACCAACAACAAACATGAAGCCGTATGAAATTATAACAGGTCATTTAGAAACAAATTCGCCGTTTGATATAAATATCGAACATCAACTATTTAATAACTATATTGAAAAACATGGACAAGTTTAAGTTGCTTTATCAAAAACTTAACGAAGAAATACAAATAAATAGAGAAACAGCTATTAGCAAAGCCAATGTAGGACGAGAAGAACTACCTCGAATACCAGAAAAAATATTTATCAAGAACAAGCAAAAACAAAGTAAAACACGCAATAAATATTCATCCGAAAAAGTATCAAAAATTGATTCTAAATTGAAAGCCGCGAGAAACATACCAAAACATGGGAATACTTGTGAAGAAATCCATCTAATATTAAATAATATTAATAATATTAAAAGACCGAAAAAGATATCTGATTCTACAAAACCTATTCCAGGTTCCTCGCAATCGAAGAAGGAATAAAAATAAGAGATATCATTAACAACCCTGGTATACTACCTATAAAACTAGGACCAGCAAAACTCCAGCGAAGTGAACACACCTTTATCCACTTCTACGACTTAGGAATATTATATTATGATGAGTACGAAAAACTGAACACTCATTACGAAGACCTTAAGTTATAGCAATAGTACAGCTGTTTATAGAGAAACAGAAAATTACAATAAGATAGTAAATTATAGTAGATCTGAAGTTTTTAACAAAATAGAAAATATAAAAATTAATAATAACTCTCCAAAAGAGCTTTAATAGATGGTATTGGCTCAATTATTAAAATGGAAATATGGACACGACAGATAGTCGAACGACATACACGGCCTTAGATCAGTTAAAAAGGAACGAGATTAATTTGCAAAATCAATTAAAGTTTCAATATTCTGTTAATGGTCAACTGATAAATAAATTCAATAAGACTATACAGGACATTCAGCATAATGAACTAATGTTAATATCAAAGATTATGCAGCTGACCCAACTTATTACAGAAAGAGTCGATCATCAAACCATTCTCATTGCTAAAGATCTATTCAATCAATTAATTATTATTTATAATATAATGCTTAACATCTTACAAGATATAGAGAACTCAATCACATTCTGCAAATTAAATACATTACACCCAAGTATAATTAGATCTTCTGAATTGTTTAAGGAAATTCAAAGAATTTATTATTTTCATAAGAACTCACTACCTTTTGAAGTCAAGTATGAAAATATATTAGATTTTGAATCACTATTAAAAGTACATTGTAAAATTGAATCAAATCGAGTGATTTATATACTATCATTGCCAATTTATTTAGAAAAGTCGTATGACCTTTTCCATATATTACCTATACCAACAAAACATGAATCAGAATATCTTACAATAATTCCAAATGCAAAATTCATTTTAAAAGCCGAAATTGATGGCTCTCTTATACCTCTATCTGGCATATGTACCCAAGGCAAATGGTACCATTGTCCGACCAATATACTAGCTAACTA
Organism: Crioceris asparagi; assembly: GCA_958507055.1. Taxonomy (NCBI): domain Eukaryota; kingdom Metazoa; phylum Arthropoda; class Insecta; order Coleoptera; family Chrysomelidae; genus Crioceris; species Crioceris asparagi. The sequence goes on from OY293828.1 coordinate 48,861,474, forward strand.
CAAAGTTCCTTGTGAGGAAGATGTACTTATTCACCAAAATATCAGTAACTGCCATTACACCCGTTTGGATATCGCTGATAATCAAATCGAACCGATATTCGAAATCAATCAATACCTAGCTGTTTTCCCAAAAGAAGAGAAGATCGAATTCCAAAAATCTATTGGGAATCTTTCTAATCAAAAGAGATTCTTGTACCTTATGTTTCAGAAATCGCAAATCAAATTTCCAAGAAACTAGTCATGGCAAACCATTACTCATCGATGATATCACCTTCCAACCAAAGATAATAGATGAACCAAGAATCAAAATTCAACTGAAAAAGCTGAACTTCAAAGAAATATCCACCTACCCAATGATACAGATTGAAGACGTATCCAGTCACATTTACTACATTCCGAGTATATGGACTATCATCATTTATGGTTCAATACTAATCGGATGCCCTTACTTCTATCTCATATGGAGAAGAAGAAACGCAAAAGAAATTCCCAACACCGAGCCGCTAAACTCGACCAAGAAGGGAGAGGATAAAAAACTCAGCCTCCCAGGAGATGCTTCGTTCTAAGGGTGGTTATAGGATCACCCTGTATATACAATATATTCCTGCAACCACGATACTGCTTATTCAGCTGATACCCACGCACACCGTTCACAGGTCCACCAGCGGCACGCTGCCGATTCATCAGTTATAACAAACCTTATTTAAGATACCTTAACATTATATCCAGTAGTCTGAATTAGATCCTAGAGTTAGTAACCCGTATTTGTATGAAACATTAGATGTTTTGAAACCGGTAGCACTAATAAAGGAACTGTGAGAATTGGTTTTATTATTCCCTTGAAATTTTTCAAAAAATGGACTCACATGGGGTATTCTATCATCATATATATATATATATATATATATATATATATATATATATATATATATATATATATATTGTTTGATTCTGAATTCTTGACTGGTTTATTATTTAATAAAATAGATTTTTGTTGGGGATGCAGTCCAAATAGGAGTTATCTTTGTGTTTGTAGCTCTTTTTTAACAAGTCACACATTAAACTTAAAAATATTGAGGCAGATATAAGTTTAGTAAAAAGAAAAAGTTATTATTCAATTATATATAAAAAAAATATATTCATAACAGACTTAGAAACACATAATATAAATAAATATATACCCGTACACAGACTAGACTATCTGAATTCGTAGGTATTGCAGTATAAATTCAAGTTTATTATGTCAATAATATTATTTACTATTTTGTTAGGCATTCAGATTATTTGTTAATTATATATAATCATATTCTCTCACAATACGACATACATAACTTTAAAATGAAATAATGGAAAGCGTCAATTACATAAAAAAAAAACAAAAAAAAAACAAGTCAATCTCTCTCACAAATTAACCTGAGAAATTTATTAAAATAAGATATATCTAATAGAGAAATATTAACATATATCATCTTTATCGTATTCTCTCACAATACGATAAATACACAATATAAAATATCCTGAAAAGCATCCATTCATTCAATGCAGCTAATAATAATGATGAGCTGATTTCTCTCACAAATCAACATGTAAGAATATTTTAAACATTTTCAATGTTATTTAATACATTTTAAATAGTGTTATCAAAAAAGCAAATGGCGAAACACAAGGAAGGAAAAAATCATCGTATTATATCTCACTATAGGTTAAACATGAAATGAAAATCTTTTTGAATCAACTAAATTTCTCTCACCAATCAGTTGATCTAGAGATCTCGAAACTCTTAATATTTGTTGTTATAAACTTTTATCCTTCTTCAGTATAATCTGTATACGCATATATACCCATCTATTATAATATACTAAAACAGAAAAAAAAAATGACAAATATAACTAAATGATATGAGAATATAATTAGCCTATACCTACATATAGAGCTAGGTACATATTATATTCACGCATATATTTCAATTTTGAGAAATATTTTGAGAAAAATTATTAAATTTATTATTATAGAGATTTAATATATAAGAATAAATAGAACTAAGTCCATTAATATCTGAACGTTTATTCATAGTATTATTATGTTTTTTAATATTTATCATTTCTAAGAAACCACGTTTAAAATATTTTTTCTCAGAACAAAGAGCAATAGTATTATCAAAATCAATACTATATTTTTTATTGATGGCATGTTCAGCCAAGGCACAAGATTTCTTATTACATCTTATATCACTTTTATGGGATGTTATTCTTCCTAAAATACTTCTAGAAGTTTGACCAATATATGATAATTCACAATCAAGGCAATTTATTTTATATACTACCCCAGACATTTCTGTCATTTCTAAAGGTGTCTTTATTTTGGAAAATAAATTAGATACGGTTTTAATATTTTTTCTTGCAATAATAACATTATACTCTCTAAAAACATTAACTAACTTATTAGTAAGCTCATCTATATAAGGTAAAGATCTATAAATAGGGAGGATATTTGTAGTAGAGGCATTATTGTTATTATCATTTAAAGAGTTCTCATGATTTATTTCAGGGTTTTCTATATTGACTTGAGGTTGCATTAAACATTTATTAATCAATTTCATAGGAAAAGAATTCTCAATTAATATTTTTTTCAATTTTGATAAACTTTCATTTCTATATATAGGATGCGAAAGTGTGATCACTCTGTTTTTTAATGCCATAATTAAGTTAATTTTTATTTTCTGTGGATGATATGAATGGAAGTTTATGTATCTATTACTACATATAGGTTTTCTATACCATTTTGTTCTTAATAAACCGGTGTTATCTCTACATACCATCATATCTAAGAAAGGAAGACATTGTTCATTTTCTTTCTCAACTGTAAATTGAAGATCCTCATTATAGGCATTAAAAATATTCAATGTTTCATCAACTCTATTAGTGGGTAGAGCTAAGATTAAATCATCTACATATCTTTCAATGAATGGTATTGGAAATGAAACTTTAGTTTTTGAAACTTGTATTAATTCATCTAAAACATAATTTACAAGAATAGGTGATATTGTTGAACCCATGGGAGTGCCAAATATTTGTTTATAATATTGGTCATTAAAAATAAAAAAATTAGAATCGAAAATAAATTGAAGAATTGATTCAAAAGTTTCGAGATTTAATGAACAAAACTGTTTAATATGATTCCATTTACGGGTTAGACAATCTAAAACAACTGGGAAAGGTAAATTTGTAAAAAGGGAAACTACGTCAAAACTGACAATTACATAGTCATTTGGAATCTGGTATTCATTTATAAAATTACTAAATTGAAAAGAATCCTTTATATAGAAATCATTATTGGTATCATAAGCTTTCGTTAGAATATCTGTGATATAAGATGCCAAATTATTATTAGGTGAATCAATTGAAGATACAATAGGTCTCATTGATAGTGTTGGCTTATGTATTTTTGGTAACGTATAAAATCTCGGTGCTTTTGCGTGATAGCACTTCAATTTTTTACTTGTGACTTGATCAATAATACCATCATCTTTAAGTTTAGAAATAATTTGATTGGCTTTAAGTTGTATTGTGTAAGTTGGATTATTTCTTAATCTCTTATAATATTTATTATCATTCAATAATTCCTGACTTTTATTAATATAATCCTCTTTAAACATTACAACTGTAACATTGCCTTTATCACTTCGTACAACGATAAGTTCCGGATGTTCTTTTAGAAAAGAACGACATTTACTGAATTTTTTTGACAATATGTGAGAGCTTTGATAATTCTTGTAAGTAAAATTTGTCAATATATTAGTGTATCTAGCTCTCACGCAATCTTTATCTTCTATATCAATACTTTTCAAAATAAATTCAAGATCAGACAAAATATAAGGAATATTAATATCTTTAAGACTTGGTGGTAAAGAAAATTTCGGACCTAATGCGAGGATTTGTTTCACTTCTAATGGAAGATCTACATTTGTCAAATTCTTAATCCATTTATCATGTATTTTAATTTGAGATGTCATCTTGTCTTTAAGATTCTCTAGTTTTCTTATATTATTAAGTCTAATTTCTTTGAATTTACGGTTATACTTAACAGAGAGTCTTCGATTGTATTCGTTGACAATTTGTAAAGGCAATGTTAGCTTTATCTGATTGATAATTGACTTTAATCTTCTGTCAAAAAAATTAATATTGCTAAAAGTGACTTTAATTTCTAAATTCAATAGTTCTTTTCTCAATTTGGTGTTAAAGTGCTGAATTTTCTGACCTGTTCTGCCTCTTGTGTGACCGATCATAGAGTCTACAGCATTTAGTCCATTACCAATATGATTCGGAATGACAACAATGGATCTGCATTTAATGAGAAACACCTTCCTGTTCTGTAAGTTTGCCATTTTGATGTTGATATTGGCCCATTGCTTGAGAAGAGTAACGACAATAGTTCCATAACGGAGTTGGATGTCATTATAAAACCCCATAATGTAAATTGTTTGATTCTGAATTCTTGACTGGTTTATTATTTAATAAAATAGATTTTTGTTGGGGATGCAGTCATTTAATAAATAAAATTCTTTGGATTATGCCAAGCTTTCGAGAATGTTTATTCTCTTCGTCGGGGCAAACTAAAAATCGTTACAAATTTTTTTTAACTACATAATAGATTATTAATTAAAGTACTTACATTCGTGAATTTATATAAAATTAACCACAAACAGGAAAGATTTCATAGTCAGCAATCAGAAATGTCATTAGTTATTTATAAATGTCATGGTAACAGCATATCTAGAGTAGAAAGTGTCTAGATTCAAGTTTTCTTAGAAAAAATCCAAATAGGAGTTATCTTTGTGTTTGTAGCTCTTTTTTAACAAGTCACACATTAAACTTAAAAATATTGAGGCAGATATAAGTTTAGTAAAATGAAAAAGTTATTATTCAATTATATATAAAAAAAATATATTCATAACAGACTTAGAAACACATAATATAAATAAATATATACCCGTACACAATACCATTCATTAAAAGATATGTAGATGATTTAATCTTAGCTCTACCCACTAATAGAGTTGATGAAACATTGAATATTTTTAATGCCTATAATGAGCATCTTCAATTTACAGTTGAGAAAGAAAATGAACAATGTCTTCCTTTCTTAGATATGATGGTATGTAGAGATAACACCGGTTTATTAAGAACAAAATGGTATAGAAAACCTATATGTAGTAATAGATACATAAACTTCCATTCATATCATCCACAGAAAATAAAAATTAACTTAATTATGGCATTAAAAAACAGAGTGATCACACTTTCGCATCCTATATATAGAAATGAAAGTTTATCAAAATTGAAAAAAATATTAATTGAGAATTCTTTTCCTATGAAATTGATTAATAAATGTTTAATGCAACCTCAAGTCAATATAGAAAACCCTGAAATAAATCATGAGAACTCTTTAAATGATAATAACAATAATGCCTCTACTACAAATATCCTCCCTATTTATAGATCTTTACCTTATATAGATGAGCTTACTAATAAGTTAGTTAATGTTTTTAGAGGGTATAATGTTATTATTGCAACAAAAAATATTAAAACCGTATCTAATTTATTTTCCAAAATAAAGACACCTTTAGAAATGACAGAAATGTCTGGGGTAGTATATAAAATAAATTGCCTTGATTGTGAATTATCATATATTGGTCAAACTTCTAGAAGTATTTTAGGAAGAATAACATCCCATAAAAGTGATATAAGATGTAATAAGAAATCTTGTGCCTTGGCTGAACATGCCATCAATAAAAAACATAGTATTGATTTTGATAATACTATTGCTCTTTGTTCTGAGAAAAATTATTTTAAACGTGGTTTCTTAGAAATGATAAATATTAAAAAACATAATAATACTATGAATAAACGTTCAGATATTAATGGACTTAGTTCTATTTATTCTTATATATTAAATCTCTATAATAATAAATTTAATAATTTTTCTCAAAATATTTCTCAAAATTGATATATATGTGTGAATATAATATGTACCTAGCTCTATATGTAGGTATAGGCTAATTATATTCTCATATCATTTAGTTATATTTGTCAATTTTTTTTTCTGTTTTAGTATATTATAATAGATGGGTATATATGCGTATACAGATTATACTGAAGAACGATAAAAGTTTATAACAACAAATATTAAGAGTTTCGAGATCTCTAGATCAACTGATTGGTGAGAGAAATTTAGTTTATTCAAAAAGATTTTCATTTCATGTTTAACCTATAGTGAGATATAATACGATGATTTTTTCCTTCCTTGTGTTTCGCCATTTGCTTTTTTGATAACACTATTTAAAATGTATTAAATAACATGGAAAATGTTTAAAATATTCTTACATGTTGATTTGTGAGAGAAATCAACTTATCATTATTATTAGCTTCATTGAATGAATGGATGCTTTTCAGGATATTTTATATTGTGTATTTATCGTATTGTGAGAGAATACGATAAAGATGATATATGTTAATATTTCTCTATTAGATATATCTTATTTTAATAAATTTCTCATGTTAATTTGTGGGAGAGATTGACTTGTTTTTTTTTTTTGTTTTTTTTTGTTTTTTTTTATGTAATTGACGCTTTCCATTATTTCATTTTAAAGTTATGTATGTCGTATTGTGAGAGAATATGATTATATATAATTAACAAATAATCTGAATGCCTAACAAAATAGTAAATAATATTATTGACATAATAAACTTGAATTTATACTGCAATACCTACGAATTCAGATAGTCTAGTCTGTGTACGGGTATATATTTATTTATATTATGTGTTTCTAAGTCTGTTATGAATATATTTTTTTTATATATAATTGAATAATAACTTTTTCTTTTTACTAAACTTATATCTGCCTCAATATTTTTAAGTTTAATGTGTGACTTGTTAAAAAAGAGCTACAAACACAAAGATAACTCCTATTTGGATTTTTTCTAAGAAAACTTGAATCTAGACACTTTCTACTCTAGATATGCTGTTACCATGACATTTATAAATAACTAATGACATTTCTGATTGCTGACTATGAAATCTTTCAAATTCACGAATGTAAGTACTTTAATTAATAAAAAATTAATAAAAATTTGTAACGATTTTTAGTTTGCCCCGACGAAGAGAATAAACATTCTCGAAAGCTTGGCATAATCCAAAGAATTTTATTTATTAAATGACTGCATCCCCAACAAAAATCTAATATATATATATATATATATATATATATATATAATAGGAATGAAGTAAATTGCCGATTATTGTTAGATAAATAATATTTGGTTAATTGGGATTTCGGCATAAAGCACAAAGTAAACTCTTTTGACTTAGGTCCTAGCTTTCGAAAATATATTTTTTCATCATCAGGGCTACAATGAATATAAAGCTGTTAATTTATATAACTCCATAATTCACACTAATTCCTAAGAATAAACTACTTACATCAGTCTTTGAGGTTGTTTGCTATTATAGTTGGTGATATGGAGTGGCATACATAGTTATATAAGCTTAATAGCATCACAAAAAACAATATTTTAAGAATACAATACTAAGAACACATATTAAAAATTAATTAAAATGTTTGTTTATAAAAATATAAATTTTGGTTGGGGCCATTATACTTGACATAAAACAAAAACCAATCTGACATATGTCTAAGGTAGAAATAAAAGAGGAGGAATTTTAAATATAACTCGGTCAACAAAAGTTTAGACTAAATACAACTACACTAGCACCAGAGCTAGGGTGTTAAGTTTCCGGCAAACAATTTAATGGAAAGGTTGATCGTTGTATATTTTTAAATTTAAAATCATAAATTAAAAGAGCTATTCGCGGAGGACATATAATTATTATTGACTTCGCAAGAGAGAATGTATGAATATATGTTACTCAAGCCCTTAATATCCGTCCTCTTGTTCATACTTTGGGCATTTTGGTATATCTGACACATTTCAAGAAAAACACGCTTCACCCCATTTCGTTCAACATTCAGAACTCTCGCAGAATTGTAGTCTGGAATATGATTATATTCTTTAACATGAGAAGCCAGTGCACATCGCTCAGGATGATGTCTGGCGTCACTTTTATGTGAAATAATCCTGTTTTTTAAAGATCTAGAAGTATGACCTATGTACTCGGAATTACAACTCCCACAAGGGATATTGTAGACGACGTTAGTCAATAAGGAGAGAGGAACCTTATCTTTTAATTTTGAAAAAATGGAATATGATTTTAAAATGGTTTTTGATGCTATTTTAAGGTTCAAGTCTCTAAATATCCTAGTAAGTTTCGGAGTAACTTCTTTGATATAAGGTAACTTCGCAAACTTGATCCGGCTAATCACACTTACATTATCTTCAGAATTATTTGGGTTATTATTTCTATTCGAATTGTTAATAGTTGGATTTTCACTATTATTTTGAGGGTTCATATTATTAATGTTGTTATTTATGCTTTCAATCTGAGGGATTGTTATTGTTGGAGAAGTTCTATATAGAATATTCTTTGTAAGCATGCTTGGGTAACCATTGTCTTTGAAAATATTATACAAAATGTGAAGGTTCTTAATCCTGAACGAATCATCAGATATCTTGTAAAACAGATGAAAAATAGGTTTGTCTATGAGGTTGAATTCTTTGAAATTACACTCGTTCTGGAGTTTCAGAGGACTGCTTGCTGGAATGGCTATTAAATACTCGTCAGTTATTGATTCCAGAATGGGTGCTTGTACATGGGCAGTAACAGTTTGGCAGTTTCGAGCTTCTGCTTCTTTGATCAGGTTGGCTATGCAGCTTTCAGTTAATGGCTCGAGTTGATTAGGACATATTTGGATATTGTTGATCGTAGGACAGGATTCCTCTGAGTATTGTTTTACCAAGTGTAAGGTAGGGTAGTTTAGGTATGATTATTGACTGTTTTATCGGGATTGGAAAAAGGTTTCTGGTGAGAAAATTGGTAAATGTATAGCGAAAATTATTTTACTTCCAGAGAACGAAATTTTAAGGCTAGCTAGGGAGTAATAATCCATAGTATTCTTAAAAATAAGGAATCTGGATTGTCCATATATTTTTACTAAATGATCTATTACGTTATTTAATTCTTGTGCTGAAATTACGGAGCTATGAAGTGTGAAAATTTATGAGACTTTGACAATTAAGAATAATCTGGCCTAGAATGTTTTGAGTTTTTAAATAAATTACAATATCGTCAATAGTTTTATCAACATAGCCTTGGAGATATTCTAAGCGCATCTTGATCAGTTTTTGGTTTTCGCTCAAAATAGTTATTGTTGAATTATGATTATCAATAAGTTTTCTTGAGAGAGATATTTGTAACGAGAGTTCTTTTGCCATTGAATTTTCATTTAGATGTAGATCTACAATTGCTTTGTCATATTTTAATCCATCTTCTGAGTCGAGAGTGCCGAATAGCCATTTGGAGGTTTTTCCAACTAGATCGACTAGACCTCGCTTAGATCTCATATGCGGTATTAAATTATTCAATTTGGTATTTGCTTTAGTTATTAGATATTTTGCATGGTTTAATATACTAGTATAAAGGCCTAAGAATAAACCAGGGTGACTGTGCGTAAGGTTTACGGATTTTTCTATATTGGAGAAGAAATTGTCTAAGTTTATCAATTTATCTTGTAAAGGTTTAAGTTCGAAGTAGTGAATAAAAGTATGTTTTGAGCTTATCACTCGAGTTTGTCCAATGTGGAAGGGAAGTAATGGACTATCTATTGGATTTATTTTGACGTCAGAGATGGCTGCTTGTACTCGATGTATAGCTATGAGAAGGAATATCATTGTCCACTTCATTGCCCTGCGAATAAGAATGAAAAGCTTTAGGCTTTTGAATCTGTGATTTGTGTATGAATTTGTCTTTACTGGTTTGGATTTTATTGCCAATATCTCCAATGACAGTTGTAATAATATGACGTGGTTTGGTCTTGCTTCTATGGGCACTCTTGTTTTTAATGAATACCTTAGTATTGGGTAGAAATTCCGGAGGGTCTCCTCTTATGATATTTTGTTTTTCAATTAGTTTAGATTTGGTTTATAATGATGTGTTGTATATTTTTTCGTAAATAAATTTCAGTCGTTGTCGCCGGTCGGCCATAAATTGGTTTAAAATGATCTCATCAGTCATATCAAATGGATCGAGTGAATTAATTCTGCCGTTTATTACGTCAAACGGTTTTTGTTTCGTTACGCTATGAACAGATGAATTATAACCGATGACAGCGAAATGCATCAATTGTTTTATAGATGCGTTTGGATCTTTCAATTTGAGAACTCTGAAGAGTTCGATGAAGGTTGAGTGTGCTCTCTCAATAGGGCTATTGCTGTTGGAATTTCCTGGAGTAGTAAAATGTAACTGTATACGATGTAATTTACAGAAATCTAGTAGAATTGATGTTTTGAATTCTGTTCCGTTGTCACAGGTTATGAGTTTCGGAATACCAAAATGTGATACAAAGTTTAATAAATTTACAAAGACTACGAGGGCATTGCAGGTAGGCTCTAGGATATAAGCTTGAGCATATCTAGAAAATACATCGATTATGGTTAAAAATTTCGTGTTAGCGATTTGGAAAGTGTCCATATGGATCGAATCGAGTGGTTGAGTTGGAGTTGCAGTGAGTTCGAACTTGATTTTCGGGGGATGTCTATCGTACTTGGCTTGTTGGCAAATATCGCAGTTATTAATAAATTCGGTTATGTTCTATTTTTGATTTGGCCAATAATAAATTTTCTTCAGAGCTGTGGCGGATTCGTTTATTCCTCTATGGTATATTGTTTCATGGTGGTGTAATTTCCCTTTTTTTATTTTTTTCAGTAATATCCTTGAGAAATTGGTTGGATATTACCAAGTTATAGGCATGGTTTTGGAAGGTTTTTTTCAACGTTATGGTTAATGCTGGAATGAAATCGATTTCTGATTTGCAAACATAAATACAGTACAACTTCTTTGGGTCAACATTTTCCTTGAAGAATTTGAAAATCTCATAATCATAATTTTCTGAGAGGTGAACTGTCTGCCTGGTTTTGGTCTCAAAAAGTTTGCTTCTGATGATATGGTATGATGTATTAGCACTCTGATTAAAAATAATTCACACAATTTTCGGTGAAAGGTATTTCTAATATGGGGTCTTCGATAGCTGAATGTGTCGTTTCGCTATCGGAGTCTGGAGGGCGCACTTGTATATTTGAGTGTATAATTATCTTCGGTTCTAGTGGTGGCGGGTGAGCATTTTGAATGAAGATATTATCAATTTTTTCGAGATCGTATATGGTCATATTAGCATTTATTGGAACGGAAATATCCTCGAAATCGTTAAGATTATCGTTATTATGCGGTGGTTGTGGAGAAAGGAATTCGTTTATATCTATTGATGTATCGCCAGGATTACCTATGAGAGATTCGTTTTCAATGGCATGAATTTCTATCCTTGAAAGCGCGTCTGCGTTGGTGTTCTAGATTCCTTTTTTATATAGTATTTGATAGTCATATTCCTCCATCCTAAGGCGCCATCTTACTAGTCGAGAATTTGGCTCTTTTAAACTGAATAGCCACTGAAGAGGTTTATGATCCGTAACTATTGTGAACTTTCTACCGAATAAATATGGGCGAAAATGCTGAGTGGCTCATACAATCGCAAGGAGCTCTTTTTCGGTCGTGCTGTAATCTCAGCTGGGTTCAAGGTACGTGAAGCATATGCAATAGGCAAATCTTGACCTACCTTACCTTGACTCAAAACTGCACCGACTGCAAAATTCGAGGCGTCTGTTGTAAGATTGAATGGACGGCTGAAATCTGGGTATTGCAGGATCGGATCATTACATAAAATATTCTTGCATAATTCAAAAGTTTGTATAAACTCGGGAGTATGTTCAATTCTCTCCCCCTTCTTTAAACAGTAGGTAAAGGGTTTTGTAAGTTTTGCAAAATTTCGTATGAATTTTCTATAGTATCGTAATAAACCGAGAAATAATTTTATTTCTTTTGAAGTTTTTGGTAACGGGAATTTCTTTATGGCTTCGATCTTCTTTGGGTTTGGACGTATACCTTCCGATGTGACCACATGTCCCAAGAACTCAACTTCTTTACCAAGAAATTCTGACTTGTCAAGTTGAATTTAAAGTTTACAGTTTCTCAACCTTTTGAAAATAAGTTTCATGTTTTTCATGTGTTCTTCGAGGTTGGATGAAAAAATTATTATGTCGTCCATGTACACGAGGCAGATTTTTCCTTGAAGAACTTGAAGAATTTCATCCATAATCCGTTGGAATGTGGCTGGAGCATTTTTCAGTCCAAAGGGCATCCTGACGTATTCGAAATGTCCATTTTCGACATTAAAGGCAGTTTTAGGGATCGATTTCGGGTCCATTTCTATCTGATGGAAACCGGATGCCAAATCCAATGTCGATAAATACTGACATCTCCCTAATTTGTCAAGGATGTCGTTGATGTTAGGAATTGGATATCGATCATCAATTGTTTTCTCGTTGACTTTCCGATAATCGACCACCAATCTCCACTTTTGTTTGCCACTTTAATCCAACTTCTTTGGTACTATCCATATAGGGCTGCTCCAAGGGCTTTGACTTGGTCTTATTATGCCGTCTTCAAGCATTTTATTAATTTGCCGTTGGACTTCTTCCTTATGGATAAATGGATATCGATACGATTTTCTGTGTATTGGAATTTCATCACTAGTTTTGATTTCGTGTTTAACTTGGTTTGTGAATGATAATTTGTCATTATCATAGTGGAAAATGTCGGAAAATTCCCGGCATAGGTCTACGAGTAATTTCATTTCTTCGGAATCAAGTGGTCATGTCTTAATAATTTTTTTTAATGTCTAGCCTTTTTTTTTTCTTTCTGATTTGGAAGAAAATGTTCAATGTGAAAGAAATCGAAGTTCTTTTTGTCGGAATCGGGGAAGGGAAACACATTTATAGGGTTATCGAAAATATGTTCTATAATTCCATCGCTATTGTTAAAAATTTCTATTTTTGCGAATCCGTTTTTTGCAATTGTTAATGTTTCGGGAATATGTAAGTTCTTAATATTACATTCGGGAATATATTATCACCATCACATTCGGATACAGGCACATAGAGGGAAGGAATTTCAAAAGAGTTCAGGGTAATCTTATATTTTTCTGTTTCAGGGTTCCTAAAAATAATTGGGATATCTGTTTTATTATTGGAAAGCTGTTTATTTACCAAGTCAATCGAAAATTTAAGGTTTTAAAGCTCTTTTAATCCAATAATACCATCGAAGAAATTATGAAAATCGAAGAGAATAAAAGTTATTTGTTTATCGCTTTTCAATTCGGGCATTGCTGGAATATCAGCTCTAAAACGGACTTCTTTTTCTCCTACGCCTGTCCTTATTTATGTTGGACAATGATAGATACAATCACTAAAATATTTTTGTGCAATAGAAGGTTTTATGATAGAATTATAACAGCCGGTGTCTATCAATAATTTCATTGGAGGGTTTTGATTTTTTATGTAAGGTAAGCTGTTATTGATTTCAGTGTACATTTCAGATGTTATTGTTAATGGGGAGGTGTTTCCTGGGCATCTATTAGAAAATGTTCAGAGTGTTCGACATAATTTGGGTTTTGATTTTCTGTAACGGGATTACCGTACCCTTCGAGATAGTTTCCTAAAATCTCTGGTTGATCGTATATTACTTCAGGATTCTCGACAGTTTGATAAAGCTCTTCTGAAATAAAATTACGTGGACCAGAGGATTTGAAATAATTTCTAGAATTTGTATGTTTCTTCATATTAGGAAGCTGGTTCTGGTAGACATTGGTTCTGGTTTATTGGTTGGAGTTTTTCCGGTTAGTTTGAATACGTCTTTAGGAGGTCCGAAAACTTCTTGTTGAATTGTTTGGGATTGAAAATGTGGTTCAGGAAATTGAGGTGGTCCTGGACTTTGTAAATTTTGGGTTTGAATGAAATTTTGTGGTGGGTGGAAGCGATGTTGGGGTGAATAGCTTGATTGCATTCTTTGCATAGGGGATTGATAATATTGTGGTGGTTGGGGAGCGGTAAGTTTATGATTATTCATAGGCATTCTAAATAGATTCTGGGTATATTGAAAATTTTGTTCTTCGATAATAATTGTAATGGCCTCTTCTAGAGTTTTAGGATCTTTCATTGTTAACAAACAATTGGAAATGAGCAGGCAAACCACGAATGTAAGTTCTAAGGGATAATTGGTCGTATTGTCTCAGATGTATCTCTTTAGTAGCATCATTCATGGATTGATTAGCAATTTTCTGTGCAAGGTTGCTTCTTAAAACTTGCAAGCGTTTGCCGAAGTCAAGAGAACTCTTGTTTCTATTAGGCCTAGCCATGAACAGATCTTGCTCTAAACATTCTAAATTTCTATTGTCACCAAAACATTGCTCAAGAGTCGCTTTTATCAACGGCCAACTAGTTAGTTCTGGGCGTGATCCAACTAGAATTTGTGCCCTACCTACTAGTTTAGTTTGAATAACTCTAATTAAATCATTTTTTACTCTTATATCAAAAAGGAAGTTACAAGCATGTATAAAATTATTAAGTAAATTAATATCGCCATCGTAATTAGGTCTGGTATCAACAAACATTTTAAGCATATTTAAGCCGCTAATGATTTGTTCGTTATTACTATCTGGCATTTTGTTACCAACTTTAAGTGTTGTTGAAAAATTATCTATTAAATCGTCAATATTACTCATAAATTATTACTCCTTTAAGGTTGGTTATGTATATTATTCTAATAAATCTAGAAGTATCAAATTTTCTTATACGGAGAATATAAGGAAATAACAGGAACTTGGACTTACTTTGTCGTTGTTTCTCTGTTGAGCGATTCTGCTTTGGGTCCTTGCGTTGTCCTCAGGTGTACCAAACACTTGTGGAACTGGGGAGGTTCTGTGGTGCCAAGGGATGAAGATCCGCGTTAGTTTCCGTTAGTGTATTCTACCGTAGTTTAGCCAAAAACTGCACAAAAACGACTGACTGCGCCAATAATGGTTTTCGGTTAACGAAAATAGTTTTTAAAAAGTTTTATTACAAGCAAGAAAGCAAAGAACAGAATGAATCTTAGATCTAATTTATATATATTTATAATAGGATATAATGACGTATTATGGGTAAATGCATGTGAAAAGGTTCTTCGGACGGTCTCACGGAGTCAGCACTTCTAGTGTGAGAAAGGACGATGATTTTCATACCGTCGGCGTTGTGGATCCCATAACTTCTGTTATAAATGTTTTTATTTAATAATTGAATAATAACTTTTTCTTTTTACTAAACATATATCTGCCTCAATATTTTCAAGTTTAATGTGTGACTTGTTAAAAAAGAGCTACAAACACAAAGATAACTCATATATGATCTTTTCTAAGAAAACTTGAATCAGGACACTTTCAACTCTAGATATGCCATTTCTGATTGATGGCTATGAAATCTTTCCTATCTGAGGTTAATTTTATCTAAATTCACGAATGTAAGTACTTTAATTAATAATTTATTATTTGGTTAAGAAACAGAAAAAACTTTGAAATTAGTTTGACTTACCTAAGCCATAAAATGGAGGAAAACATTTCAAATTAAAAATTAAAGAAAATTCTTCTTAAACCATGGTTAATCTGTAAAAATGAACTTAAAATTTTAATTCTTGTTAGATGTAATATGTCCTCTACATATTCTTCTTTTTCCTTTTCATTTTACGAAAGGATGCGTTTGGATGTTTTGGTGTTATATTTTGGAAAAGAATTTGTGTCTGTTTTCTAAGTAATGGCCGGATGTTGTGTGCAGAAAATTTGATTGTTGTTATGTTTTGTGTGCATGGAACAGGTTATTGTGGTTTATGAGCTTGTTCATGTAGTTGTATATTTTTCTAATATGTTATAAAATTTTGTTTTAAATGATACTTACATTTTTTGGATATGTTTTTGCGTTTACTGCATTTGGTTGTCTTTTTATATCATTTCATATATTATACGTTTGAAGGTGTTTTTTTCAGTTGTTAAAATTTTAAAATCGTTGAAATTAAATTTATGGTTTTGTTGGGATTCATGGTTTGTTAACGCAGTTTTGTTTTTCTTATCGTATTTGTGTCCTTTTATTCTATTTTCAATGTATTGACTTGTTTGTCCTATATATGTGCAGTTGCATTCGTATACAGCATAGGTTGTTTTATTTTTATTATTTTTAGCTTTTAGTTTGCTAAATGTTGATTTTAACAGATTGTGTGCTTTATTACTAGTGCAGATGTTATAGTTTTTGAATAACGCTTGTAATTTATTTGATAGGTTTTCTACGTATGGGATTGTGAGGTAGTTTTTTTCTAATTTTGTTTTATGTTATTGTTTGTATTATATGCTATATTTTTGTGTTTGAAAATAGAATTAATTAGATATGTAGGGTAGCTATTTTGTTCAAGGGTGGTTTTGGCTTTCTTTATTGCTTTATCTCTACATTCTGGGTCTGAGAGTTTAATACCTCTGTCCGCAAGGATGTTAATGACCGATCTTTTTTGGGCAAGGGGATGTTGTGAATAATAATTTAGATATCGACCTGACCATGTGTTTTTTGTGTACCATTCTGTTTTAATAATATTATTATTATTATTATTATTATGTATAGTTAAATCAAGGAAATTGATTGTTTTGTTTTGTTCTATTTCTATGGTAAATTTGATCTTATTATGGTAAGATTGGAAAAGGTTTAAGATGTAATCTTCTTTGCCTATGGGAATTGCTCTTAGACAATCATCGACATATCTATATTAAAAGGGTACATGGAAATTTAGTTTTGGTAATATCTCGTTTTCGAGGTCTTCAAGAACTAACTGCGCTATGCAGCCAGAGATGCAGGATCCTATGGCGCAACCGTAGATTTGTTTGTAGTATTTATCTTTATATTTGAAATAGGTGGAGTTTAATGTGAGTTCAACTGCTTTTTTCAATTCTGTTCTCGGGATGTCTGTGTGTTTTTCAAGTTCGTTCCATTTTTTATCTATTATTTCCAATGCAAGGTTTACTGGTATATTAGTATAGACTATTATGTAGAATTCTCATATTTATTATTTTCTCTTTGAACTGCCACGAATCTTTAATATATGAATCGGTTTTATTTATGACGTTATGTATTATGTTTTTAGGTATTTTGATAGTTTGTTAAAAGGTGATTGTATAGAAGAAACTATTGGTCTTAATGGGATACCTGTTTTGTGTAATTTTGGTTGTCCATATATTTTTGGTGGTAAGGCATTATGTATGATTAATATTTTTTCCGTTGTAGTTGAAATATAATTTTGATTTTGCCACTTTTTAATTAGGTCGTTGTTGGTTGTTTGATGTTTAAGAGTAGGATCAGATTTTAATTCTTTATAAGTTGTTGTATCTGCTAGAAGTTCATTCATTTTTGTGTCGTATGTGTTTGAATTCATTATGACATTTTTGTTTGATTTATCCGGTTTCAATACGATTAGATTTGGGTTATTTTTTGTTTTTTTTTATATTCCATTATGAGATTCTTTTTTATTTGTTCCTGTTTTTTGTTTGTTTTGTTATCATTTTTCTTACGGTTTGTTAGTATGTTACAGACTGTGGCTCTAATTTCATTTTTGTCTTGTATTGGTAATTTTTCTGTTTCGATAGAGTATTCTATGTTAGCAATTATTTCAGGTATGGGTAGTTTATCTTTGTTTTCTAGAGGCATAGCGAAATTACACTACCCGAATATGCAACCAACATTCTTGATCTTGGACCTAAAGACCAAAGATATAGAGACAACCAAAATTACACAAAACAGGTATCCCATTAAGACCAATAGTTTCTTCTATACAATCACCTTTCAACAAACTATCAGAATACCTAAAAAACATAATACATAACGTCGTAAATAAAACCGATTCATATATTAAAGATTCGTGGCAGTTCAAAGAGAAAATAAGAAATATGACAATTCTACATAATAGTATCCCTAGATATCGTCTCCCTCTATACAAATATACCAGTAAACCTTGCATTGGAAATAATAGATAAAAAATGGAACGAACTTGAAAAACACACAGACATCCCGAAAACAGAATTCAAAAAAGCAGTTGAACTCACGTTAAACTCCACCTATTTCAAATATAAAGATAAATACTACAAACAAATCTACGGTTGCGCCATGGGATCCTCCATCTCTGGCTGCATAGCGCAGTTAGGTCTTGAAGACCTCGAAAGCGAGATATTACCAAAACTAAATTTCCATGTACCCTTTTACTATAGATATGTCGATGATTGTCTAACAGCTATTCCCATAGGCAAAGAAGATTACATCTTAAACCTTTTCCAATCTTACCATAATAAGATCAAATTTACCATAGAAATAGAACAAAACAAAACAATGAATTTCCTTCACTTAACTGTACATAATAATAATGATAGTATTAAAACAGAATGGTACACAAAAAACACATGGTCAGGTCGATATCTAAATTATTATTCACAACATCCCCTTGCCCAAAAAAGATCGGTCATTAACAGCCTTGGGGACAGAGCTATTAAACTCTCAGACCCAGAATTTAGAGAAAAAGCAATAAAGAAAGCCAAAACCACCCTTGATCAAAATGGATACCCAACATATTTAATTAATTCTATTTTCAAACACAAAGTCAATATAGCATATAATACAAACAATAACATAGAACAAAAATTTGAAAAAAAAACAAAAACTACACAATCCCATACGTAGAAAACCTATCAAATAAATTATAAGCGTTATTCAAAAACTATAACATCTGCACTAGTCATAAAGCACACAATCTGTTAAAATCAACATTCAGCAAACTAAATGCTAAAAATAATAAAAATAAAACAACCCATGCTGTATACGAAATACCATGCAACGAATGCAGCTGCACATATATAGGGCAAACAAGTCAATACATCGAAAATAGAATAAAAGGACACAAATACGATAAGAAAAACAAAACTGCGTTAACAATCCATGAATCCCAACAAAAACATAAATTTAATTTCAACGATTTTAAAATTTTAACAACTTAAAAAAACACCTTCAAATGTATAATATATGAAATGATACATATAAAAAGACAACCAAATGCAATAAACGCAAAAACAGATCTAAAAAATTTAAGTATCATTTATAACAAAATTTTATAACACATAAGAAAAATATACAACTACACGAACAAGCTCACAAACCACAATAACCTGTTCCATGCACACAAAACATAACAACAAACAAATTTCCTGCACACAACATCCGGCCATTACTTAGAAAACAGACACAAATTCTTTTCCAAAATATAACACCAAAAATTTCATCCAAACGCATCCTTTCGTAAAATGAAAAGAAAAAAGAAGAATATGTAGAGGACATATTACATCTAATAAGAATTAAAATTTTAAGTTTATTTTTACAAATTAAGTTTTTTTCTGTTTTATAATTCAATTTTGTAGATTTTAGTACCCTTACTGAACTTTTATTTAAAAAAGATGACAAAGATCATCGAAACGTAATAAATAACATTTGGAACAATAATAATAAACTATTTCCATGTAAACCTTTTAACCAACCCGAATCTCAAAACCCAAAAAATCTCAGTCAACAAACATATATATATATATATATATATATATATATATATATATATATATATAAGTTTATTTTTACAAATTAACCATGATTTAAGAAGAATTTTCTTTAATTTTTAGTTTTAAATGTTTTCCTCCATTTTATGTCTTAGGTAAGTCAAACTATTTTCAAAGTGTTTTTCTGTTTAATAATTCAATTTTGTAGATTTTAGTACCCTTACTGAACTTTTATTTGAAAAAGATGACAAAGATCATCGAAACGTAATAAATAACATTTGGAACAATTATAATAAACTATTTCCATGCAAACCTTTTAACCATCCCAAATCTCAAAACCCAAAAAATCTCAGTCAACAAACACACACACACACACACACACACATATATATATATATATATATATATATAGGTACCTACAGCAATTCCCCAGATAAACAATAATTATTGCAGGCAACTTTTATTTAAACTTCTTAGAACACCAAAATAATCAGTCCAAACAAATTGTAGATTTATTCGGTGTATATAATTTAGAACCCTGTACCTATCTTTAGTCCTACTCGTGAATGTGCACAAACAGCAACCTTAATAGCTATGTCTTCAAAACTGCATTGTCTGATCACTTCTCTCAAGTTATTCATGTTAAAGTATTAAGTAATAATGTAAGTAAACTACATATATAGGAGCATTTTTCAAAGGAGTACAATCGACTCTTTCAAGCGAGAAGTCATGAAAATTGATTGGTCCGAAGTGTATACATTCAAAAGTGTTAATAATTTATATGCGGCATTTTGAAACATTTTAACAAATATTTTTAAAATAGTATTTCCTATCAAGAAATACATACCCTTTAAAATGAAACATATTTGGATAACAAGAGGTATAAAAAATCCCGATGGCTTATAGCCACCGGAAAGGTAAATTTCTCAAAATTTATTGAATTGAAATTTGAACAACCTTTTCATTAGTATACCAACATGTCATTACATGCCAATTGCGAATTTTTAACCGCATATGTACTTACAGCTGCTCAGTCAAGTGATAATGTTGATGTTTCAATAGTGAATAAAAAGTTATTATTATTAACGAAACAAATTGATAGTATTGAGAATGGTACATCAGATACTGTAGAATCAAATGATGAAGTTACCTCTATTCTTTCTAATTCTGATGCTGTTGTGTCCGTAAATAAACGTCGACATGTGATTGATACGATTGATATTACCAATGAATGTGCAAATTGTATTTTGACCGGTCAAGATAATCTTCATCTTAGAGACATGAACAATGAGCTAAAGCAATATAATAAAGAATTGAGAGACCACTAAAGTAATTTAAGGACAATTGAACAAAATAGTAAACCTATCTTTCCACCAATAAATTACACTACTATTATTGCTGGTACAGTTAAAAAATCAACAGAAACTGTTGAACTTGTCATTAAACCTAAAGAGGATTTTAATGGCAATGTCTTGCATTTAGTTCAAAACGAAATTTCTAAAGTGTACAAATAAACAAGAGTCTGAACTGATCACCAATTTTCTACAAAGTAATTTAAAAGATAATTTAACAATATTACCTATCAAGAAAAAAAAATCCACAAATTAAGATTGTTAATGTCTCATCAAATCTGGATACTGTGCAATTAACTGAAGATATTTTAAACAGGAATGAACTTACTAGTGCTGAATTCAAAATAGTTCATAGTTATAATCAAAGAAATAATAAAAAAGCATTAATAGCAGAAGTATCTCCAACTGCATACAACCAAATTATGAAGTTCAAATCTATCTTTGTTTGCTACGAAAACTGTAGAGTCTTTGATGATTTCAATGATAGAAATTGTAGAAAGTGCTGTGGTTATGGCCACAGCATTAAAAAATGTCCAAGGAAAAGTGAAAATAATAATACCTGTTCTAAGTGTGCCAAAAATCATGAAGGGCTTACTTGTAGCCGGAATATACTTTCTTGTGTAAACTGTATAAAAGCGAACCAGTATCTCAAGAACAAAAGAGATTTTCATCATGATGCCAAGGTTAAAAGCCACTGTGAGACATACAAGGCTAGATGGGAAAGACTTCTAAGAATGACAGACTACCCTTGGAGACTTATTGAACCTTTCAAAGACACTAAAAATGTTAATTAATTCTACAAGTAATTGTAAG
Organism: Crioceris asparagi; assembly: GCA_958507055.1. Classification (NCBI taxonomy): domain Eukaryota; kingdom Metazoa; phylum Arthropoda; class Insecta; order Coleoptera; family Chrysomelidae; genus Crioceris; species Crioceris asparagi. The sequence goes on from OY293828.1 coordinate 48,883,302, forward strand.
TCTTGCAAAACTTATATATATATTTTCTTTAATTACGTTTAAATGGATATTTCCGAATTATTAGATTATGATATATTTGAATCTCAATTTAATGAAATTGATGTTGATTCACTTTTGTCATTAAATAGTAAACTTAAAAATTTCAATGCTGTTATCCTTCATGAAAATATTCGAAGTTTGCATGCAAATTTTACTAACCTCGAATCTTATATAAATAATCCTGCTATTAAACCCCTCATAATGGTCTACCCTGAAACATGGAAAATAACTAATCGGAATTTGTACAAAATTGATGACTATTCTATTTATTACAATAATGGAATGATAAATATCGCGGATGGTGTAGCATTGATCATACAACTGAAATAATCTCCTATGAGAGTAACTTTAAGATCCTCATATGCAAAGTAAAAATAAATGAAAATATAACCATTCTTATTACTGCTGTATATAGAAGTCATGATTTAAGTGAAATCAGTCATATTGAGACTATGGAAAAAATTATGTTTGACAAAAAAATTAAGCACCATTTTATTCTAGGTCATATTAACATTAATATTTTGAAGGCTGATGATTTTTCTAATGAACTACTTAATACATTGTTTTTCTTCTGGATACGTTCCTCTGTTCAAAACTATTACTAGGCCAAACAACAACGAAAATGATGGGACTTGTATTTATAATATGTATGTAAAAACTAATCTTAAATTATCTGCTCTTAAACATGCACAACTTTTTATTGATCATTTTCCCCTTATCTGTGCTTTTAATTGTGATATACCTCTCCCTGCATACCCCAATTTAAAGAAGAATATTGTTAACAACAAAAAATTATTCGAAGTAGCATCTACATTAGATTGGAGCAAATATAATCACATATGTTATCCAAATTTTGCAATTGACTCTCTCATTAATGACATAAATTAGGCTGTTCATAAAGCAACTTAAGAGAGGCAAAAAATAATTATGAAATAAAAGTTTCAGAAAAAAGCAGTAAGGATACTAAAAAGTTTTGGTGCTATATTAATGATAAAATGGGTAATAAAACTAAAAAAAAGGCTGATGTAGTTCCATTTTTTAAAACTGGAGATCGTACAGAAATAAATAATTACAGACCCATCTCTCTAATTTCAAATATTGCTAATATTTTCGAAAAAAATTGTACACAGTAGATTAGCTAAATTCCTAATTGATAATGACTGAATAAACAATAAACAGTTTGGATTTGTAAAAAATAGAAGCAGTGCTCATGCCCTTAAGTGATAATAAAGCTGTGGCTGCCACTTTTATTGATCTAAGTAAAGCTTTGAACACTGTTGATCATCAAATCTTATTGAAAAAACTATATCATGATGGAGTTAGAGGGATTGCTCTTGACCTTATGAAAAGTTACCTAAGTGATAGAAAACAAAAAGTTAAAATGAATAATGTGTATAGCTGTGAAAAATCTATTGCAATAGGTGTACCCCAAGGTACGATCTTGGGACCACTATTATTTCTGGTTTATTTAGAGGCTAAAATGAATGAATACTTGAGCAAGCTAAATTTAAGAGTAATAAATTAACAATTACACTAATAAAACCGAATTCCTCACATTTGGTTGTTACTCTAATAGTGTACCTGATTCTATAAATATTTCTATAAATAACTCAAATATCTCTAGAAAAGAAAGTTTTAAATATTTAGGATTACTTTTAGATTATAACTTGAAGTGGGATCTGCATATTAATAACTTAATTAATAAATGTAGATATTATTTATACATATGTAAAAAAATAAGTTTTCTCCCTAAAAAAGTACTTGAAACTATATATAATGGATATATCTATAACATTTTAAATTATCGAATTATAATATGGGGAGGTGCATATCCTACAAGAAAAATTTATAAAAGTATTAAATTCTGAGAATATTCCAAAAATAGAACAATTGTATGAAGCTAAATGTAAACTGCATCGTTATGACGCATTATGTAGTCAGTTTACTTCATCTAAAAGTGTAACAAGAAATAAATCTATTGAGTTACCATTGTATAAGAAGTCTATTGCACAAAAGAATATTGTGTTAACAGCAATTACTTACTTCAATAAACTACAGATTGAATTAAAATCATTAACAGGGTCAAACAAGATTGATCAGATGAAAGATATTCTACCATACTTATCTTAAGCATCTAAAAAAAAAACTATTTTGTATTATGTATATTTAGAATATTATCTTAATTTCTCTCTTTTTTTTTCTTTATTTATCCTTTGGGTATTTCCTGTACTTTCTTATATTTTCATTCTATTTTCTTTTATGTTGTTATTATTTTATTTTTTCAAGATAAGCGCTTGGACACAGAAGGGCTATGTACCTCTCTACCAAGTTATATGTTCACTGTATTTCTTTCTCCAATAGGAGAATACATTGCAGCGTATAAAATGCTTTGAATAAATGTTTTTAAATGTTGTTAAATATGTCATAGCCTTGCGGTTAGATTGTTAGAGGTTTTTGTTTTGGCTGTTGAATATAAAGCAGATAGGGTTCGCGTTCCGCTTCAAGGCTGATTTTTTGTTCGCCTATTTCTTATCAATAAATATACTTTTTTAAATTAGGGTCTATATTAAGATCTCCAGAAAATGTAGAATTACATCAAATTTATATTGAGTGTTCATGTTTTACCAATATTTCTTATTTTTCTTTATTAATTTTTATTTTTTTTCTGTACAATTTATGAAAAATTGTTCCGCACGAAGGTTGTAAGTACTGATTATATCTATAATTCAAAATATTTTTTGATGATATACACTACGGCCCTTTCTTGATATTTTTTTAAATGTTTGAACGCTCGCCATTTTGAAAATGCTTACCCGATAATGCCCAATAACGAACTCAGCCGAGATATTCAAGAGAATATTCATTATTAGGTATTATTATTACCTAATAATCGAATATTATTCTATATTTATATTTGTTATAAATCGATGAATGTGTATGGGATATATATATATATATATATATATATATATATATATATATATATATATATGAATTGTAAATTCTTGACTGTCTAATTAATGATGAATTTTTAATGATTGGGGTTGCAGTCAAAATGCCAATAAAATTAAAACTCTTTAATCAATGTCGAGCTTTCGGTAACGCTTGTTACCTTCATCGGGACAAAAATCGTGAGATTAATGAAATTTACCAGCTACAAACATTTGTTATTATGCATTTAACTTTATTGGCATTTTGACTGCAACCCCAATCATTAAAAATTCATCATTATATATATATATATATATAATAATAATAATAATAATGGAGATGCTCTACACCTTTGTACTTTTATTTAGTTGGACACAACCACCACTAGAAGCGGATCACGTGATTTCAAGCTTGTTAGCTTTCATCAGCGCCACATAAGTGGAAGCTGTGTCCAACTAAACAAAAGCAACTGGAAGATAGTCGGAATTTACCAGACCTGATCCACCAGTGGGACACACTTCGCGCCACCTAGGTATCGAGAGCCTAATTACGTTTAACGTAAGGATATATGCAATTGAAGATTTCTATATTTCATAAATGAAAGAGTATATCTCCATTATTATATATATATACTCATTCATTTATGAAATATAGAAATCTTCAATTGTATATATATATATATATACTGATTTTATAACAATTATTTTTTAGAATCTTGGCTTTCCATAAACAATAAAAATAATTTGAACAACTGATTAGTGAGAGAAATTTAGTTGATCAAAGAGAAATATTCTCTTAAAATGATTTACTTCAATATATATTTATTTGAGATTAATTGTATAATCTATTTATGAAAGATTTTCATAACATCTACCGTTTTCAAAAATCTGCATATTGATTAGTGGGTAAAATGGGCTTGTTTCTGAATAAATGAATGGTTTTCAGAATTTTTCATTCTCATGTCATATTGTGGGAGAATATGATTATATATATATATTGATTATGAATATTTGAAAGAGCAGTACAGAGTATTCTGTTAAAATGAATGCATGTCTAGTATTTCATAACATCTATTTCACTTAAAAATTTAGAAGTTGATTTGTGAGAGAAATTGGCCTGTTTTAAATGAATGAGTATTAATTCAATTTTCAGAATAATCATGTTTAACTTATGTATGTCGTATTGTGAGAGAATATGATTATACACTTATATAGAAATTTTAAATTATAATATATATCTTTTTTTTTCTTCAAACGGTCAGTTCAAGTACAAGAGTAAAGGTAATTTAGTTTATGTATAGGTATATTAGTATGTTTTTATGCAATATTCTTAAATTATATGAAATATTTTTTTACACTGAACCTGTATCTGCCTTAAGAATAATTTTAATTTAATTATTGTGCTCCTTGTTCAAATAACTACAAAGATATAAAGATTATTCATAAATATTCATTTTTATCAACTAAATCTAGATACGTTCTAAACTTATTATGTTAAAATGACAAATATAAATACAGTAGAATCTCACTAATCCGGCACTATTAAAAACCAGAGGGTGCCGGATTATTGAAATGTTCGGATTATTGGATTATTGAGAAATAAATCATAATAAATAAAATAAATCATTTCATTCGACAGGTTCTATTGTAACTGTAACTCTGTAGCATCTCTCAAAATTAACATGTAATTACATAGTTATAAAAAAATATATATATATATATATATATATAAATAAGATGAAGCTCTATATTTTATATATTTCATTCATTAATGAACTAACAGATCTCTTTAATTATATATATATAAATAAAAAGATGTTCTTGGGGATGTAGTCATATATTCAATAAAATTCTTTGATTGAAGCCGAGCTTTCGAGAATGTTTATTCTCTTCTTCAGGGCAAAAATCGTGAATTTTGAATAAATTAGCCAAAAACAGGAAAGATTTCATAGCTATCAATTACAAATGTCATTGAAATCTTTCCTGATTTTGGCTAATTTATTCTAAATTTACGATTTTTGCCCTGAAGAAGGGAATAAACATTCTCGAAAGCTCGGCTTCAATCAAAGAATTTTATTGAATATATGACTGCATCCCCAAGAACATCTTTTTATTTATTATAAAACCAGTCAAGAATACAAAATCAATATATATATATATATATATATATATATATATATATATATATATTTCTATTGTTGAGGTTCGTGAGCTTGTGGTTATATTTCCTTAGGGGTTTCTTGGTTTTTAGGCTCTGTCATTTATTAGTGAATTGTCTTTTGAAGTTCATTTATTCCATCATAAAAATAAAATTCCATTCCAGTGGTATTTCATCAAAACGTTTCAACTTTTTAACATAAGTCTTTTTCATTTCCATAGATTTTTATTCAATTGAAAAAGACTTATGTTAAAAAGTCTAAACTTTTTGATGTAATCCCGCTTTTTGTACCACTGGAATGGAATTTTATTTTTATGATGGAATAAATGAATTTTAAAACTCAATTCACTAATAAATGACAAAGCCTAAAACCCAAGAAACCCCCAAAGAAATATATATATATATATATATAAACTTTCGAACCAAAAGTTTTTTTGGACTTACTTATAGACATATAACAACATGCCGTTGATTTTTTTGAAATTCAAAAGTGTGAACGATCGCAATAAGTACATTTCTATAAGAAATTGACCTAAAAATCTAAGACGTAGAGAATACTTTATTTAAAAAATAAGGGGATTTATTACGAGCAACTATTTCAACCGATACTTTAAATACTGAAAGAGGTAGATATTAAAAAAGAAGCAAAGAATAGAGTAAACACCTTAGAATAAGATCAGAGCAGTCAATGCATTGAACAGATACTTCATAAATGCTTGCCCAAATGCTGGTACTGACTCAAATTATATGTTGTCTCTAAATAGACTTTCTGAATTTATTTTTCTGTGGCCTGTCACATCTAATGAAACTTTCCAAATTATCAATTCACTTAGAAATATAAAATCTGTAGATGATAACAACATTCGTGTTACGCTCCTAAAAGAAGTAGCCAAATTAGTATCCAATCCTTTAAATTATAAAATAAATATCTGTTTTGACACAGCCGTTTATCAAGATAAATTAAAAATGCATTAGTAAAGCCAGTTCATAAGAAAGGAGACATCGACAAGGAATATAACTAAAGGCCCATTTCACTTCTTTCTAATATTGGCAAGATATTCAAAAAAATAATTTACAACAGATTGATGGGCTTTCTGAAACAGAACTCTATTACATCTAACAATCAAAGTGGTTTTCGTAAAATAAAATCTACCATACGGGCCGCTTATAGCAATTAGCACTGTAACAACTTCGTAAAATAACCAAAATCGTACCATGTCAATGTGTATGGATCTGCGTTCGATATTGTAAACAATGACACTCTTTGTAGAAAACTGAATAATTTGGGAAATACCTTACATATAATAAGATCGCACTAAACGGTACGTACACAACAAATTCTGGAGAGGGATCCTTACGGTAGGAATATTGCTTCTGATAAAATACATGTCACTAATGGTGTTCCTCAGAGCTCCATATAACATATAAGTATAGAGTTCCCTATGCGGATGATACTACCATTATGTTTAGTAAAGAGAGTGCAGAAGCAATGCATGGTATTAACAAGGCATATTCTCGATAAATATTTCGCAGACTCGGATCTACTTCTCAGGGTAAAAGTGTGTTGTTTTTGCTAAAGGAAAGAACGAATCATTTTCCTTCAATCATAAAAATACTTATATCAAATCAACTCAACACGTATCATTTCTGAGTGTCGCATTCGATTGGATTGGAGGGTGCCAGTAGATAGAATTGCAACAAGTGTCGCTAAATACTGCTGAGGGGTATTGACAGCAGTGTAGGTGTAGATGCCGCTATGAGTGCTTATCATGCCGCTATACTGTCAAGAGTGAGATACGGTTTATTTTTTTGGGGAAACTCTAAAGACATTGAAAGAATCAATACATTACAAGAAGTGCATAAGACGCATTTATATAATGAAAACACGAGATAGCTGGAAACAAGTGCTCATTACCAAACAAATTTAACTGTTATAGGTATGTATGTATATTAGACTCATTTATATATGGGCATTCAAATAAAGACCTATTCAATGACACACAACATGTACATGATCAAGGTTTAAAAGAGATATGATCAGAAGTTTAATTTCACATATCTACAATGAAATATTGCTTGCAGCGTTATAAAAATATTCAACTCTTTTTCAACAAGAATGAAAAAACTATCGAACAGCCAGTTGAAAATGTTAAAATATCTACTGAATAAAGCATATTATTCCGAGTTTTTTGAGGATACACAAAAATGATTGATTTAAATTATATCTAAGAATTATTAGTTTTGTTTTTCAATTTTCCTATAATGTACTCTCTATTTTATATAGTGTTAAATAATGTATAGTGATAGTATCTAATATTGTTTTAACCTATTCATATGTTCTATAGCTTACGATTTAATTTCTTTTGGAACAAATAAACATTATCTATAGGCTGACCCATTTGTAAGAATCGAGAAAATATTGGATTGGAGTTTTAATCCCTTCCCCTGTACACAATATACGCAATTAAGTAAAATTGGTTCATTAACATAACTCCACAAAATTAAACATAAGCAACGAAATGCAAAGAATCAGTTTATATTATTATTTAATTGATATACAAGAAGTTGGTCATTATAATTATAGGATAAAGTCGATCAAATCATTTGAAAAAGCCTGTATAACCCAATATATTATTATTTTTAGTTATCCACCGTGGACATACTTACTAATAACTCACTCTGTATACCTGCCTACTTAAGAGAGAAGAAAAAGATCAGGTTCTTTGAAACCAATAGCCTGCTAAAAGCTTCAAATATTATTAATTACGGACATGTATCTCACTATTCAAATTTAAGAATGAAGACGATTTGCATATCTAAAGAACAAACCACAAAATTAAATTAATATTAATTTAATTATTAGTGTATTATCAATACCAATTGTTAGGTACATGTCTAGATTAGATAGTAGCAAAATCTCCTCGAATTAAACTTGTTAAAGTATTATTTCCCTGGAATAGATATCTATTGACTTTACAGAGACTTGATTTTCAAATCCACAGACTGTAGAGGAATATTCATGGATGACTTGATATACTGCCGGTAGGTATGTTCCAAATAATGAAGCAATTATACATAATATGATTCCTACTGACGTACCTAACTGGTCTTTGGTTCATGTTAAAATGATTTACTTTCAATCTTAAGTTTACCTCCTTCATTCCAAGCTCCCTCAACCTGATATGCAGCTGTGGCAACACCAAATTTGAATCCAGCAGGCACTCTAGAAGTGCCCAAAGCGAACACTATCTCAACGCACAACAACAAGATTATCTCTAGCATTGTCTGGTACAATCGACCATTTAGACTGACGTAATTCATATTATTGCTAGCAGATAAGAGAATATTTATAAATTATATACCCCCATTCTATCAGCGCATCCTCTCCAAAACAACCAAATAGAAGTTAAACGATAATGAAGATCATAGGCGGGCTCGTGAAAACTGTTGTGTATAATAAGTTCTTTATTTATCAAGGTGAACATTATCCTCGGATTTCATTCTCCATCCGGAAATTAAGTTTTAGGTACCTATCCATTAGTAAACTTTAATTGGGGAGTAAAAGTTACCAGTAACTTCTGTCAGTTTTACATACTAAAATCACAGCTTACCATTTGTTATGGTAAGCTGTGCTAAGACCATCTTAGATTAAAAAAAATCGAGGGTTATTCTTTTAAACAGTTGATTTCCAGTTTACCGATTGTAGGTGAGCATTATCAAATTAGTTCTTCCATAATTCGAGGATGGCGGTTTCCGCACTGTAGATATGCAAAGTGTCAATATTATGTCAATGTTGACATTCGCTATGAGAATACCTACTTCGACATGGGTGGAGGAAAAAGGCGCTCAGGCTCGGTAACAAATTGTATTTTTTTGTGGCGGGAAAAAAGTTTGACATTTTATCTCTGTTGACAGGTGACAAAGTGTTGTTGTTTTAATAATGACATATTTTTACAGTTGGCATTGCGGAAAATATTTTTATTGAATTTTAAAGTTTGTCTGGAAAACTAAAAAAACATTTTAATTTGGTGGGGTGAACTATGGAACTAGCTACTATTACCCAACACAATCAGACTGAAACCGGTCGCAGCGCCCAATTAAAATGTTTGTTTCGTTTCTCAAACAAACTTTAAGATTCAAAAAAATAAAACAATCTATTTTCAGAAAATCTGTAAATTACTGTAAATAAATAATACCACCAAAACCGACATTTCTGGATGTCGGTGAAACTTCGCACCAAGTACATATTTTGAGTTTCTCTGGAATTGAAGACAAAAATTTTTGAAATCAAATGAAATGCCAAGATATTTATAAATCATGAGTAACCATTACCATTCTGTGTGATAATTTAAGAAAAATTCTATAACCAATTTCAATTTATCTAAAATAACTATATTCATAAAATAAAAATGAAGTAAATAAATTTTTCAATAAATTTTAAAAAATATTTATTCAGAAAAACAAATTACTAAGGCTTGGCCCAATTTTCACTCTCCTACCGCTACCATAGTAACTTATGTAAGGAAAGTACCTATAGTATTCGTAAAAAAATTCGGTGTCGAGATTTCAGCACATGTTGACATTTCAGAGTTTCCTGAGGCCAAAAAACATATTTTCACTGTCCGCCTGTGGCACGATTATTTCGTGAACAAATCAATGGATTTTGTTGCTCTATTTTTTTTTCGTTGCTGCTCGCCGGTGTCACTGAATGAGAATTTTGATCGCACTCGTTGCAGTGCAATAGCTGAAAATTTTGTTCTGCTCAAGACTGTAGCGTAAAAACGGCTCAAAGGATTTTGATTAAACTTTTTTACAATATTTTTCTGATCGCCCTTGACCACCCTGTGAAAATGCCTCCTCTGAGAAAAAAAAGTTATGCTCAATTAAAATTTCATATTTTCTACCTGTTTATTCATATTCTGGATAAACGGTTCGTCCTGAGTTATCCTTTCAACAATGACACCAGCCGCGTAAGTTCTAATGAGATAGAACAGAGCACCACACTCTAATTTTTCACATAGCATTCTTATCATATTATATCATTTATTATTTCTATGACTTGAGCAAGTTTAAAACGGATTATTGTTTTAAGTCAGAAGGTAATTAAATACTGGGCCAAGTCTGGTCATTTTTTTTTTCTGAAAAAATATTTTTTTTAAATTTATTGAAAATTGTTTCAAAAGGGATTATTTATTTCATTTTTACTTTATGAAATTTGTTATAGAATTTTTCTTAAATTATCACACAGAATGTTAATGGTTACTCATAATTTATGAATATCTTGGCATTTCATTTGATTTCAAAAACTTTTGTCTTCAATTCCAGAGTAACTCAAAATATGTATATAATAAATGTCAACTGTCAATGTCATATTTCTAGCCAGGCTAATGGTTTGTATTTAGGAACAGGCTGCTGATGTTGTATACCTTTACATAAATATTCCTACAGATTTAGCTCTGAAAATTATCGAATATAATGGAACGATATAAAACATCAAAAAGTCATCTCTAAAACTGAATTTAAAGAAACTATAAAACTGATAACATATAAAACTGACTCTGTATCAGTCTAGAGTCTAGATATTTTGTATATACCTGTTAATTCTTCTACAGTTACTTTTTTTATATTCAATAGTTCTACTACAATACAAAAGTTTTACTACAACGTTAACTTTTATTATCTGTTGACAACTTCTATATTATTATTCTGACATACATATATCAAGACTACTTCGATACATAATAGAAATAAGTTTGGACGTTCAATGGTCACCATTTCTAACACCTCCCCTCGGACAAACTTATTTAACTACAAAAAATACAAAATATCAAGTTAAATGAACAAAAAAATAAGATATGGCAGGTTACACCTTGACAATAAAAATATAAATTTTGTAGATTAGAAAAGACCTATAAGCATCTACATCTCCTTTGTCTTGGGTCCTGTCAAGGACTTCGTGAAAAGATCTGCCTGGTTCTCTGAAGATCTTACGTAGATCAGCTCAATTACTTGCTCCTTAATCAGTTGCCTTGTATAATGGAACTTCACTCGAATATTCTTCGTCCTCTCTGAAAAACCTTCATACTGAGCCAATTTAATTGTAGATGTATTGTCCACAAAGATTTTTACTGGACATTGTATAAATTTTCCTTGACCAACTTCTCTGAGAAAAGACATAAGCCATTCTATTTCAATCACTACTTCATACAAAGCGTAATATTCAGAGTGGGTTGTTAATGTTGCAATTAGTGGTTTCTCTTTTTTTTTCTTCATCAGAAACATTGTTCTTCTTATCTTTTGTTACATCGTACTGTTGATCGCCACCACCGATGGAGTGTAAACGGTTGGGGAGGGATTGTGGGCGAATATGTTATCGGCCCGTATTTTTTTGAGGGACACCTGAATGGATTTTAGATTTAGATTTAGATTTAAGAGGGGGTTACATTGCACTGCGACCATAAGGTCTATTGTGCCCCCTACCTGAGTTGCACTCGCTTATACGCGGTCTACAACTCGCCTTCCAGTTCCAGAGTTCTAATGAACTCCATTATCCAGGTTGGCTTCAAGGAGGATACTTCCTCACTACTGCAGGTTACTATTCCAAGGCACTGTTTGCGTTGGCTAGCAATGGCGAGGCATTCCGTCACCAGGTGATCCGGAGTTTCCTCCTCTTCCCCGCAGAATCTGCACTCGTCATCCTCTGCTAGAATTAATCTCATTAGATTCTTCTTGAGGCGACAGTGTCCTATAAGAAATCCAGTGAGTAGGTGTAGCTTGTTCTTGCTGAGATCCAAACACCTTTTGGATCTTGCAGTATCAAAGTTTTTTAGAAACTTTTTGGAATGATCCAATCCAGGGGTATCCCGCAAGAGTGTTTCTCTTACGGTTGTTTCCCTCTCCAGAAACTCCTTCTTGTAGGTGCATTTATCTGTACCACAGAAGTGTTCTGGGCCAGTAAATGGAATTTGTGCTCCTTTCCTGGCAAGTGTGTTGGCCTCCTCGTTGCCTTTGATTCCCGAGTGGCCGGGAACCCAGACTAAGTAGACCCTGTTGTTCTTGCCTAGCTCATTGAGCTTCCTTCGGCACTCCCATACCATTTTAGATTCAATGGTATGAGAGTTCAGTGCTTTAATTGCAGCTTGACTATCAGAATGTATTGCAATGTCACATTTCTGATAGTTTCTTTCAAGGTTCACCACCACGCATCTCCCAATTGCAAGCAATTCTGCTTGAAAGACGCTTGGGCAGCGGCCTAACGCAAGTGAGCATTTGGTGCGATTCCCAAACACTCCAGCGCCTGTCCCCGTTGTGGTCTTAGAACCATCAGTGTACCATTTAATGGTATTCTTTTTGAGAGCTTGGGTTGTGAGCCCCCTGTCCCAATCTTCTCTGCTACTTAGGACCGTGGTGAAAGTTCTCTCGATGCTAATTTTCTTTGTCATTACATCACTGGGAAGGTTTGCTGATGGGATGTGTTTGGACAGAGAGGACCAAGCTCTCTGATTCCGAATTCCCACAATGTCTGAACCTTCCCTAGATAGTCTTAGAATGGCCTCATGGGCCAATCTATCTATCACTAGATGGAGAGGTGTGAGATTTGTGATGATCTCTAGTACCCTGGTCGGGCAAGTTCTCATGGCTCCAGTGATACAGACACAGGCTAGTCTTTGTATTCTATCGAGGGTTTTCCTCGTATTGCTCTGACTTGCCTTGCCATGCCAGGCTATTGACCCATATGATATTATCGGTCTTACAATCATGACGTACATCCATCGCAGTATTTTTGGGTTACATCCCCAAGTCTTACCAGTCAGATATCTGAACGCCATTAAGGCCTTTATTGCTTTGCTAGTAGTAGCCTCAATATGCTTGTTCCACAGAAGCTTGCTATCTAGTGTTAATCCCAGATATTTGACTACAGCCTTCCAGCTTATTATATCTCCACTCAAAGTGAGAGGTTTCATAGCTGGAAGTTTCCTTTTCCTAGTAAATGGAATAATTGTGGTCTTGGATGGGTTTATGCTAAGCCTCACTGACAAGCACCATTGCTCAATAGTTCTGAGGCCCTCCTGCAATAATTCGCATAGGGTGTTCGCGAATTTTCCTCGGACTATTAGGACTATGTCGTCGGCATAGCCTGAACATGTGAAGCCAAGCTCTGTGATTTTGTGGAGTAACTCGTCTACTACTAAGCTCCATAGGAGGGGACATATTACTCCTCCTTGAGGTGTTCCACGAGTAGCTTTAACAGAGGTGGTATTCTCGTTTTCAACATCTAATACATCCATTTGATAACGGTCTTGTTCACTCCTCGCCGTGTGAGTGCCTCCCTGATTGGCACATGTGTGGCGTTGTCAAAAGCCCCAGATATGTCCAGGAAGGTACACATTGCGATTTCTTTATTGCTCAGAGAACTCTGAATGACCTCAGTTAGCTGATACAGCGCTGTTTCTGTTGAACACCCCGCCCTGTATGCATGATGACATTTATGAAGTGGTTTGTCCTTCAGAATCTCTGTTCTTATGTAGTTATCCACTACTTTCTACATCGTTTTCAGTAGAAACGATGTTAAACAGATAGGTCGGAAAGATCGGGGATCAGTCCCATTTTTCTTCCCTATTTTCGCTATGAAGATTACTTTGGCTCTTTGCCATATGCTAGGTATAAAGCCCCGTGCTAGGCAGCTTCTTGTAATCTTCAGGAGATGGGGAAGGATCTCCTCCATTCCTTTCTGTAGGAGTATTGGGAATATGCCATCTACTCCCGGCGATTTATAAGGTTGAAAGGTGTTGACTGCCCATTCCAACCTTTGTCTTATGAATATCTTCTTAGCAATACTCCAATCTTCCTTGCGAGGATTCTTGGTTTGGACTGCTACGTCAATACTACTGAGGGGTTCACTTCCTGGGAAGTGTGTTTTGAGAAATAGAGCAGATCGCTCCTCTTCTCCCTCAGTGTATGACCCATCTGGCTTCTTTAGCGACATTAAGGGGCTGAATGCCCCTTTTGCCATGACTTTTTGCAATCTGGCTGCAGTAGGAGTCGGAGTGATCTTTTCACAAAAAGCTTGAAAGTGAAGCCTCTTGGCCTTCCTGATCTCCTTATTGTATTGTATGAGTTTCTCGGTGTAGCCCTGTCAATTATCGTCTCTTTTGGCCCTGTTGAAGAGCCGACGGACCTCTAATCTGAGGTTTGACAGATTTTTGTTCCACCAAGGTACTTCCTTGCTTGGTCGAGCTTTTGAGAGTGGGCAACTTGATTGGAATGCCTCCGTTATCGCCACACTGACCAGTTCGACCTCTTGATCCAGATCGCAGTGTGGGTGTTTGACCCCATTATTTTCGATCTGTTGCAAGTTTTGCTTCAGAAGGGTCTTATATTTAGACCAATCTGTATTTCTAGGGTTACGAGTTGGAGACAGTGAGGTTACTTCCCCCGAAATCCTAAACTCTATGATCCTATGATCGGAGAGAGAAGGTTCCTCCATCACTCTCCAATCAAATACGGTATTCCTGGCAGTAGGGCTGGCAATTGTTACGTCCAGGACGTCTTCTCTTGCTCTCGTGACAAAAGTGGGGGTTGTTCCCACATTAAGGGTTTCTAGATTATTAGCTAAGAGATATTCAAGTAAGCACTCACTTCTAGGGTTGTTGTTCGTGCTTCCCCAAATAACATTGTGCGCATTGGCATCACAGCCTATGATGACTGGCAGTTGTCTGCTATTGCAGTATTGCACTAGCTCTTGAGCTTCGACTGGAGGTATTGCAGGATTGTCTCAAGCAAAATAAGCAGATGCAATAACTATGTCTCGGTTGATGCCCCCAGTGTTGAGGTGTACTAGAATTGGAACTAGGTCCCGAGTCATGAATTCTGAAACACATGTGTAATTAATGTTGTTTCTTATGATCACACAGGCACGAGGGGACTCCTGCCTCTGGTCATAGATCAGTTCTGAATCTTTAGATGCCAAACCTTTAATTTGGCCTGCTTTGTCTGTCCAGGGTTCCTGGATCAGTACAAAATCCAGTTGGGATTTCGCAAATAGCCTTGCAATCACTGCTGAAGCTCCCTTCGTGTGATGCAAGTTCACTTGCGCCACCTTGGAGAAAGGGATGAAGGTGCTGTAGTCTGGGGTGTAGGGGCTGGGTAGTCCAGCCTCTAGTTCCCCCCCTACTCTCTTTCCTCCTGTCCCTCATCAAGATCCATCGGGAGAGTAGTCTCCTTGGAGCTTGAGCGGGTATCTGGGTCTCGGGTTATGGCCTCGATCCCCGCATGGATTCGCCCTTCCCCCAGGACTGCAGAGAATTTCTCTGCCGCCCCAGCTTTTTTGGCAGAGCCAGCAGAGGCCTCGAAAAGACCTGAGCTAGCAGTTTTATCCTGCACACCGGAGTCCGTAGATGTGGAGGGCATCTCCGCATCTTTTGGACCTCCCGCAGGTTTATTTTTCTGTCCTAGCCCCGAGACAGACACACGTCCAAACCTAAAGTTTAAGACGCATCCTTCTGCCTTCAGGGCCTCTCCTGATTGGTGATCGATCCCAATCGTGAGGACAGTACCGGTTCCCTCCTTTTTGGAGTTGAGAACTTTCCAGGCTCCGGTACTGAGCCAGGTGTTCTGTACTTCGACGAGTCGGAGGATCTTCTCCGTCTCCATTTCGAAGCTTCTTGGGAAGTACACCGTTACAGTGACGGGTTTAGGGATGTTTTTCTCCTCCACCGCCACTAACTCGGGTCCTTCCCAAGACCTCAAGGCCGGCACTACTCCAATGAGCCAGTCCGCCAAATCCTGAGAACCGCAGTCCACCAGCATCATTCCACAGCGGAAATGTATACTGGTGAAGTGCATTCCCTTCACCTCTCCATTGCATATCTCTTCGACTAGAGTATCCTCGTGTTGAGAGCCGCTGTGGTTTAAGGATTACTCTAGGGTAATCCTTGGGTATGATATCCACACGAATAGCCTTTACGGCCTTGGCAGCTGCAGCGTATCCAGTGGCATGCCCGGTTTTTGCTGCAGCTGTTTTCGGCTTTTTAGGCTGAGGCCTTTCAGGAGGAGTGATATGCTCCGCGCCTCTCTTTCCTGTCTCTTTTCCCGTCGGTGTTACCTTCGGGGTCGGGACAGTAGGTGGTATGGAGTGTTGAAGAGTCTGTTTTCTGGCCTCCTCAGGTGCAAGTCCCTGATGGAGGAGTCGCAGGTACTTCCGCACTCCTGCTCCACTGAGACCCTTTCTCAGTGGATCGTCTCTGCCGCCCGGCTGTCCGCTGTCGGCAGGTCGAACGGCAGACGATTCCTTTGCTGTTTGGCATTTCCTTTTTTTACAGGGAGCCCGGATGAAGAGGTGGAGGCTTTCTCCATCTCTCCTCCGGTGAGTTTGGGATTATATGAATTTTCCATAAAGTTCCCACGAGTAGCTGGGGACAAATCGGTCCACTTCTGCAGAGCCCCGCATGCAGGAGTAAGGGGTTAATACAATGGAGTTCCCCCTTGTGCTCCAAGGTCGAAACCAGTAGAGACCAGTCCTCTATCTGGCCATGCATCCCTCGGCCTGGTTTCCCGCCTTGGATTTAGAATTTTTGATGAGGTTATTTCCTCGTGGTCCGGGCGGTTAAGCCAAAACCCCCCCGCATCACTGGCCCGCAAAACATGACCACAGACGACCAGGATGCGTTGGTTTGACAGGGTGGTTTCGAGGTTAGCTCGAAAGCACACCTGGCATCGTTGTACCTGAGTGCAATTCCCTACACTACTGCTGGGACAGGTGAAGTTGGTCCGCGGCAGGGTATTCGTGGCTGCCAATTGAGTTTTTAGTCTCAATGAGCCCTATTTCCCCGCAGGCCCCCTTCTCATATAAAAATCATCGTTAGAGGCCCCCTCCTATCCGCCACCTGGAGACGCGCCGGGTTGGCAATTCACTCCTCCCTGAATGGAAGAGAAGCTTTGAATTTTTTTGAAAAGATACTTCTGGATCCTTCTCGAAAACCTACCACTTACAATCCGAAAGGAACTACCTTAATAGAAAATTTAGAAATAAATGGATAGGTAGAAGCGGTCCTTATAATTGGCCAGCTAGGTCACCAGAATTGACCAAGATGGATTTCTTCAAATGGGATTATATTAAAAATATTGTATATGCTACACCCCCTACTACTCCAGTCGATATGAAATTGAGAATTTCCAACGCTTTCGCGTCTATAGCACCCGATATGTTGAATAATGTAAGTAAATCGTTTGAAGATAGAATCACACGTTGCATTGCAAAGAATGGCAAGCGTTTTGAGCATCTATTATAGTAATTTTACATTTTTTGCTTTTAATAATTTGTTGTTCGTTTTTTAGTATTTATGTATTTGCTTTATGAAAAACGTGTTTGTGTTTTATTATGTACTCAAATATTTATCAGTCAAAAAAAAGCTATTGTACCTCAGCAACTACACGTGTGCATATTTATTAGCAACTACACTGTTTTTTACAACAACTATGCCAAAATGATTTGTTTAAAAATTTAGAGAGAATTGCAAATGTTTTAAACTTCGATTTACCATTAAATTTTAAATTTGTAAATTGCACGAAAAGTATAATACCTAGGTATAGGACGACCTTATACCATTCGAAAGAAGAATTCTTTTTTGACATGGTGAATTAATATTACACATTGAATGACGTAATAATGAAACTGTAAATTCTTAACACCCTGTAAAGAGATGTTTAGTACTCAATCGTGAAATACATTCAACGAACGCCCAACTATTTAGATGTAAGAGAAAATTTGCTAGAATTTGTTATATTAATTAGATATGATTTTTTTCGAAAAGCTTACATTTTAAGAAAAGTCACCATAACTCAGAACCCCCTGTACTTAGGTATAGGGAACCCTTATGAAAGAGTATCTTAATTTTCAGGGACAACCAGAAAATGCAATAAAATATAGGGTGTTCCATAAGAAAAAATATGACTTTGATATGCCACAAATTTTTGGGACATCCTGTATATTTCAACATAATTTTAAAATGTGGCCTTTATCAATGTACAAACAATTTTTTTTAAACTTTTACCGTTTGGCCATAAACATCCATCCCGTTGGTCATGATTCACCCTGTATGTATATATATATATATATATATATATATATATATATATATATATATATATATATATATATATATAATTAAATAGATCTATTAGTTCAATTTATGAATGAGATATAAAATATAAAAATTAGATGAAGCTCTACACCTTTATGCTTTTGTTTAGTCGGACACAACCACCCACTAGAAGCGGATCACGTGATTTCAAGCTTGTTAGCTTTCATCAGCGCCACATAAGTGGAAGCTGTATCCAACTTAACAAAAGCAACTGGAAGTGGTACTACTTCCAATTTCTAAGATTATCTATATAAGTGTTTTCCCAGACAAAACGCGAGGGTGTCACCCTCGAGGTCCATAATCTTGAATGCTTCGGCAGATTTCGATAAAAATTTACCAAAAAGGATTTTAAGACCCAAGAAATCGATTGGCGATACTTGCATTTTCAATGGGTATGACCCTCGAGGTCCACAATCGCTAATTCGGGATTGGCTCCGCAGATTGCGATACAAATTTTAATATGGGATTTGGGGGACGAGAAGTCGAATGATGATACAGCTGAGTTCTGGTATGAGAAATCGATTCGCGATACTTTCTTTTTTTAATGGGTGTGACCGTCGAGGTCCACACTAGCTATTTCGGGAATGACTCCACAGATTGCGATATAAATTTCAGCATGGGATATGGGATTCGAGAAGGCGATTGGTGATACAGCTGAGTTCTGGTAAGTTTCACATTCAATACATTTTAACTAAAAATATGCACATTTTTGATCTTTTAGAGTAACTCTACATTCTGTGTTACGCCCAGATATTAATATATAATATGCGAGCAATTCTTGTATATATATATATATATATATATATGTCATTAGTTCAACTAATGACATTTCTGATTGCTGACTATGAAATCTTTCCTGTTTGTGGTTAATTTTATGTAAATTCACGAATTTTGCCCCGACGAAGAGAATAAACATTCTCGAAAGCTTGGCAAAATCCAAAGAATTTTATTTATTAAATGACTGCATCCCCAACAAAAATCTATTTTATCAAATAATAAACCAGTCAAGAATTCAGAATCAAATAAAATATATATATATATATATATATATATATATATATATATATATATAACACTTAGAATAAAGACTGGGAAATCTGTCGATAAATGGGGCTTAATTGAGAAGACTCGGTTAGTTCACCGAGCTTTCGAAAATGTTTATTTTCTTTTTCAAGGCTAAAAACAGGATACAAAGTAGTTATAAAAAAATTATATATAGTGTACAAATTATATAAAAAAAATACTTACTATGCAAGTGAGGTTACATTGTTAAGTTAACAAAACATAAGTACGGATACATTTTCTTCATTAGATAAACAGTAAGGAACATCACATATTATAATCACTGAACAATTTAACGTAGAAAATATAGTAGGTGAAGATTCAGTGGCTGTCTATTTGAAATAGCTAAGGAAGAATGAGAAATAACAAAAAAACTTTAACGGAACTATTGCTTTTTCTTTCCTTGAGATTGATGGATAGAGGGAAACGAAAACATATTTTTTTGGTTTGAATGTGTTGGATTTGGCGGGCTAACCATCGTGTATGACAATTGAAATGACAAAGTATAGAACATAGTTATTCTATAAAGCAGAGAGTAGAGAATAACAAATTGATGGAATACCTTCAACCTAAAACAAGCTTGATTAAAGAATAAGACAAACAAGAAGTGAAGTGATGGCCTTACACCATAAATGAATTGAAACCAAGTTTAGATGAAGACCATAGAACCACAAATTTGACAAAAATTATATACAATTATATAACCTATAAGTAACATGCCACTTATCTATTTTCACTGTAGGTGCAATATTTGGAAATTATGAATGAATATATGGAACTCACTCCTTGCACATTAGAGCATTTGTTAATCGCATTGGGTTCTTTGCTTATTTCAATCATTTCGTGTATTAACCTCTTTGTGTAGTTGGACTCCTTCACCAAAATAGAAGCCCCTTCAAAGTTAGGGTTATGGTGTTTCTGGCAGGCATGTTGGGCCAAGGCACAGTTGAGCTTTTTGATTTTACAGTCACTTTTATGAGCTACTATTCTATTGCTACGTTGTCTTTTAGTTTCCCCTATGTATACCAATTCACAATTGTGACAAGGTATTTTATAAACAACATTCCTTGTTTTGCCAATTGAAAACTTATCCTTAAGATTGGAAAAATTATAGCCAATTAAGTTCATGTTCCTCTTAGCTACTTTATTACAATTAAGGACTTCTTTTATTACACACACCAATTTGGGAGTTAGTTCCTTAATCCATGGGATCGAAAAATAGCCAACAAGTCCTTGCTGTTGTTGAGACATAGGATTAACAAAGGAAGTACGGCTATTATCACGAGAGGGACTACTGTACAACAGCTTACGCAACAGTTTACTGGGGTAAGAATTGTCAAGTAATATTTGATATAATTTGTCAATATTATTCCTCAACAGAGATGGATGGCTTATCCTTATAATTCTGTTCTTCAAACCCAGAATCAGGTTGATCTTGATTCTTTCGTCATGATACGAGCAATAGTTAAGGTACCTACCACTGCTCGTAGGTTTCTGATACCAATCTAAGATGACAGTCTGGTTATCAGTGCGAATGATCCTGGTGTCAAGAAAGGGTAAGGAGTTGTTCTGTTCCCTTTCGATCGTAAATTTCAGATTTGAATTATAAGAATTAAATATTTGTAGGGTAATATCATAAGCATCTGCCGGAATTGAACAAATTATGTCATCTACATATCTCTTTAAGAAGGGAACTTCAAAAGGTAGTTTACGCAAACAGTCGTCCAATAGGTCATCCATGACAAAGGCTGAAATTATTGGTGAAATTGTAGACCCCATCGGGGTACTAAAAACCTGTGAGTATATTTCTCCCTGGAATGTGAAGATCGTACTTTCGAAAATGAATTTAATTGCCAACAAGAAGGACTCTACACTTAATTCACAGTACGATTGAATCTCCTGCCAATGTCTTTTAATACTGGAAGCCGATAGATCATAAGAAATGTTTGTAAATAGGGATAATAGGTCAAGGCTGATCAACACATAGTCTGGAGGTAATTGAAAGTTATTCATGAAATTGGCAAATTGGAAAGGATCTTGAATAAAGTAATTATTATTTTTATTGTAGCCATTCGTTAATATTCGCGTAATGAATTTGCCCAGGCCAGAGTTGGGAGTGCCGATAGAAGAGATGATCGGTCTAAGAGAAAGAGGTTCTTTATGGATCTTGGGTAGAGCATAGAATCTGGCTGGTACAGAGTCATATACTGTATATTGCGTCTTTGTTACAAGGTTGATAAAATTATTTTCACACATATTAGCGAGAATCTTATTTGCCTTCCCCTGTAGTGTGAGAGTTGGATTTCTAGGTAATTTCTTATAGTATCTGGGGTCATTGAGAAGTTGTTTACATAAATCTAGATATTGTTCTCGATACATTAAGACCGTAACGTTACCCTTGTCAGCTTTCAAGACTAACAACTCTTTGTGTTCATTAAGGTATCTTTTTATTCTAGAGATCAAACTATCATACCGACTCACACTACTTTTAGGAAAGTTCATAAAATTAGTGATATAATTTGTGGCTCTAGCAGTAGTTATATTCCTAGTTTTGTTATCCTCTACATTACTCAGGACAAATTTAAGGTCTGCTAGCAGCGTTTTTACTAAATTAGAATAAATTTTTGGTGGAAGGCTGAATCTTGGTCCCAAAGCGAATAGATTGAATATGTCAGAAGGTACTGTTTCATTGGTCAAGTTCTTTAACCAATTCGGTTTAGTTTTAGGCTCAGTAATCTGTGAAGTGATTAAAGAGTTTAATTTATTCCTGGTTCTACTACTATAGTTATAAAAAACTTTATTATAGCTAACTAGCTGACGTCTCCTAAACTCGGAAATTATATGACCAGGTACTAGTCCTCTGACAAATTCAATTAATCGACCTAACTCATTCTTCAGTTTATTAATATTAAGAAATGTTACTTCTATTTCAAACGAAAGTGTTCTTTGCTCCAACCTTTTGATAAAATTGACGATTCGGCCAAAGGTTCGTCCATCGGTGACGTCCAGTACTCTTTGTAAATTTTGAGTGCTGTCCATGATGTGGTTCGGAACGATACCATTCCTTCTACATCCAATGAGGGACTCTCTCCGACTACTTAGTCTTGCTAACTTGTTATTAATTTTCGCCCATCTGCGGAAACCTCTAGATACTTCGGCGCCATACATCTGATGTATATTATTGTAAAAACCCATTACTCTTGTAGAAATTAGTGGTGGAAGTACGACAGTATTACACCTTACCTTACACCATAAATGAATTGAAACCAAGTTTAGATGAAGACCATAGAACCACAAATTTGACAAAAATTATATACAATTATATAACCTATAATTAACATGCCACTTATCTATTTTCACTGTAGGTGCAATATTTGGAAATTATGAATGTATATATGGAACTCACTCCTTGCACATTAGAGCATTTGTTAATCGCATTGGGTTCTTTGCTTATATCAATCATTTCGTGTATTAACCTCTTTGTGTAGTTGGACTCCTTAACCAAAATAGCAGCCCCTTCAAAGTTAGGGTTATGGTGTTTCTGGCAGGCATGTTGGGCCAAGACACAGTTGAGCTTTTTGATTTTACAGTCACTTTTATGAGCTACTATTCTATTGCTAAGTTGTCTTTTAGTTTCCCCTATGTATACCAATTCACAATTGTGACAAGGTATTTTATAAACAACATTCCTTGTTTTGCCAATTGAAAACTTATCCTTAAGATTGGAAAAATTATAGCCAATTAAGTTCATGTTCCTCTTAGCTACTTTATTACAATTAAGGACTTCTTTTATTACACACACCAATTTGGGAGTTAGTTCCTTAATCCATGGAATCGAAAAATAGCCAACAAGTCCTTGCTGTTGTTGAGACATAGGATTAACAAAGGAAGATAATAGCCGTATTTTTCGATCCCATGGATTAAGGAACTAACTCCCAAATTGGTGTGTGTAATAAAAGAAGTCCTTAATTGTAATAAAGTAGCTAAGAGGAACATGAACTTAATTGGCTATAATTTTTCCAATCTTAAGGATAAGTTTTCAATTGGCAAAACAAGGAATGTTGTTTATAAAATACCTTGTCACAATTGTGAATTGGTATACATAGGGGAAACTAAAAGACAACTTAGCAATAGAATAGTAGCTCATAAAATTGTCTAAACTTGGTTTCAATTCATTTATGGTGTAAGGCCATCACTTCACTTCTTGTTTGTCTTATTCTTTAATCAAGCTTGTTTTAGGTTGAAGGTATTCCATAAATTTGTTATTCTCTACTCTCTGCTTTATAAAATAACTATGTTCTATACTTTGTCATTTCAATTATCATACACGACGGTTAGCCCGCCAAATCCAACACATTCAAACCAAAAAAATATGTTTTCGTTTCCCTCTATCCATCAATTTCAAGGAAAGAAAAAGCAATAGTTCCGTTAAAGTTTTTTTGTTATTTCTCATTCTTCCTTAGCTATTTCAAATAGACAGCCACTGAATCTTCACCTACTATATTTTCTACGTTAAATGGTTCAGTGATTATAATATGTGATGTTCCTTACTGTTTATCTAATGAAGAAAATGTATCCGTACTTATGTTTTGTTAACTTAACAATGTAACCTCATTTGCATAGTAAGTCTTTTTTTATATAATTTGTACACTATATATAATTTTTTTATAACTACGTTGTATCCTGTTTTTAGCCTTGAAAAATAAATAAACATTTTCGAAAGCTCGGTGAGCAAACAGAGTCTTCTCAATTAAGCCCCATTTATCATAAGATTTATTTCCTTATCTAAGATCCTGACATCATCAAAATTAATTTCGTGTTTGGATTCTACTGCATGTTTTGCTAAAGTACAAGTGAATTTTGTTAGCCTTATATCACTTTTGTGTGATGTAATACGGTCTTTCAAGCATCTACTTGTTTCTCCTACATATTTTTTATTACAACTGCTACAAGGTATACTATAAATTACATTAGAGTTATTTAATATGTGATCTTTATCTTTCAATTTTGAAAACAATGATTTGTTTGTTAATATGTTTCTAAAAGCTAGTTTAATATCAGTATAATTAGAAAGAGTATTTTTATTTTATGACTGCTTATATGTATAAAAGGCACAGAAAAATATTTAATGAATTGGTTATCAGTATGATTATTATGTTCTATAGATGTTCTATTAAAAAGTAAAGACTTGAGTAAATTTCGTGGATATCCGCAAATTATCAATTTATCATATAGAATTTTTAAATTTTATTCTTTATTAGAAGAATGAGACGTTCTTATTACTCTGTTTTTCATTCCTAGTATCAAGTTGTTTTTTTTGTTTTGCCAGATGATAAGATTGATAATGAAGAAATCTACCCGAAGAACCAGATTTCAATTGCCAGGAAGTAATTATAGAATTGTCATTTCTTCGTATAACTCGAGTATCTAAGAAAGGAACACTTAGGTCGTTGTCTTCTTCTTCTATTGTGAATTTTAGAAGGTAATCATAACTATTGAATACATTTAACAATTGTTCTTTACTATTTTCAGGAATACTGAGAATCAAATCATCAACATATTTTTTTTAAAATGGTATATGGAAATCTAATTTAGCAATACAGTCTATAATAAGATCATCCATGACATATTGTGATATAATAAGAGAAACAGGACTACCCATTGGCATACCACGTATCTGTTTATATATCACATTAGAGTATGAAAATACTGTTGAATCAAAAAGAAATCTTTTGACATTTTGCAATGTAGTTTTATGTGATACCAATGTTTTTTATACTTTCAGATACAAGTTTTCGTGATATGTTATTAAACAGTGCTTTAACATCAAGAGTAACCAATACATAACCCAATGGTACTTTCATTTCATTCATGTTTTCACAAAAATGAAAAGAATCTTTGATGAAAAAGTCATTATCAGGATTATATGCATTGGTTATAATATTAGTAATCAGTTGAGCTATACCCCTGTTAGGACTGTAAACACCTGAAATAATAGGTCGTAATTGTAGAATTGGTTTATGAATCTTAGGAAGGCCATAGAGTTTATTGACAGTACCATTGTAACACCTATATTTCTTTCCTTCTAATGCAGTAATTAATTTATCTTTTTCAAGATCTGAGATAATTGAATTTGATTTTTGTTGAAGTGTAGACGTCGAATCTCTTGGTAATACTCTGTAGAAATCTGTATCATTTAAAATTTCTAGAGCTAAATTATTATATTGTTGTTTTGTTAAAATTGTAGTGACCTTCATCTTGTCAGATGGAATTACCAACAGTTCTGGATTATTCTTTAAGAAATTCTTACATTTTTTAAATTGTGATGTTAATAGGTTAATACCTAAATCTTTAAATGTATGTACTGTATTAGTTATTATGGTCTGATATTCTTAATTTATTATTATTATTTTTTTATTATTATTTATTAATCCTATATGTTGTTACATTAATATAGTAATAGTAATACATAACTATGTAAGTAATAATAAACTAAAATAATTTGAAATGAAAATTCTAGATAGAAATGAGTGGTGACAAGTAAAATTATAAAAATTAAATACATAATGAACTGGCTGAAACCATATAGCTATCAACGTTATAAAAACAATGACATTTATAAAATAACATATAACATAATTAAATACAAAAGTAAATATTAGAGACAATGTATGAGACTGAAATGATCAATAATTGTATTTATATATGTATATCTATTATAGGTATTATAATTTTCAAGTATATGGTATGCACCTAAACGACTGAACATCTGTATGTGCAAGTTTACAAAATTTAATAAAATAGCCAGATGTGTATATAGGTACATGTGATGGAAACATTTTATATCAGTTGAATATTATTATTTTTGACAATTACTAGAATTGGAACTCATTAGATTGATGGCCTAGTCATAACTACTTTTAAATAGATTCATAAATTGCGGTAGATTCTCGACTATAAATCTTCTACATTTTTCTTTAAATTCTTTAAAATTCGTTATCATTTTTATATAATTAGGTAATAGGTTATAGAATTTGGGAGCTAAGTAGTTAAAGAATCTTAGATTCAAATTTGTGTAACTTAGTGGAATCAGAATTTTCCTATCAATTTTTAACCTAGTGTTGTATGAATGATTGGCAAGATTCTGTAATTTTTTGACCGACTTCAAAAAAGGAGAAGGTATACAATTCGGTTGTAAGATTGCTTTTTTCTTTTTTATATATATAAATACATGAGTCAACAATATATAGGGAGCGGACTTTGAGAATTTCTTGATTGTATAATGAACTTGTTGGTGAGTATTTGCTTCGTTTTAGAATGACTCTTAGTATATAGTTCTGTGTTATATTCAATTGTCGTAGAGCATTTTGGTATAGGCCACCCCAAGCAATTGAAGCATACCTAATCAAAGATTCAACAATAGCTTTGTAAATGCTTATTAGAATTTTTTTCCCTAAAATTTTTCGTAGTGTGTAAAATTTATGTATAAGTTTTCTGATATTGCCGCTAAGGTTGGAGACATGTTTGTTCCACTTAAGATTATTATCGATTATGATTCCAAGGTATTTAACACTTTCTACTTCATTAATATATTCGTCAGTTCCATAAAACTTCAAATTGTGGTACAGGGGTCTATTGACGGAGGTTAGAGAAAACGCAATATAATTACTTTTTTCTATGTTGATTGTCAATTTGAAAGTGTCAAGCCAGTTCTTAATTTTTGAAATGCCTGTTGTGGCCAACTGTTCTTCTTCCTCCCAAGACCATCCATTAAAAACAACTACTGTATCGTCGGCGTATGATATCACTTTTCCGTTATGGATAGTCATATTTGTAAGGGAATTTAAATACAAGATAAAAAGTAATGGTCCCAATAGTGTCCCTTGTGGAACGCCTATTTTTACTTCCAAGGATTCACTAACAATGCCATTTATTTTTGTACTTTGCCTTCTATTGTTTAAATAACTTGCAAAAATATCCAGCACAGTGCCTCGAATACCATAGATATTCAGTGTCTCTTATAGTTTATGATGGGGCACTGTGTCAAATGCCTTCGCTAGATCTAAAAATACGGCTATACATTTTTTATTGTTATCAACATGGCTTGTGACACTGCTTGTAAGCTCATAAATTGCATCAGTAGTACTACGGCCAGGAAAGAACCGAAATTGATTATCAGAAAGGATTTCGTTTTCCACAAGATATTTCTCTAGTCTACATTTTAAACATTTCTCAAAAATTTTTGCTATATTACTAATTATACTGATTGGTCTAAAATTAGAAATGTTTGTAGCATCTCCATTTTTGTGTATCGGGGTAATAATAGCAACTTTGAAATGAGATGGCACTATAGCCGTTAAAAATATGAGGTTTATAATATGTTTTAGTGGAATAAGAAAGTATAGGTGATAATCTTTCAAAATGAAGGAGCTAACTCCATCAGGACCTGTAGTACATTTATTTTTAAGAGATTTAATATGACCGATAATCTCATTATCATTTACTGGTTAAACTCTTGGTCAGGTGTGTTTATTTTATGTAGCATTTTTAGGCCTACTTCTCTGAAGTATATATTACAATAATTGGCCATGTCCTTGTTATTATCAAAGGGAATCTCTTTATCATCTTTTAGTACAAATTCACGATTACGTACAGTTTTACGTCCATTCGTCGCATCCGTGATTATTTTATAAATCTTTTTATAGTCTTTTGAATTTTTATCGATTTGATCTTTATAGTACAGATGTTTGCATTTTTTTATTACAGTGTTTAAGGTGCTTCTATAAGTTTTATATTTTTGTTCATCTTTTTCATTGAATTGTTTCAGAAGTCTCTTTTTCATTTTGTCTCTTTGTTTTATTGATATAACAATGCTTATTGTTGTCCAGGGCTTGACCTTTTTGTTTTCTTTGTAGGTTATTTTTTTTTTTCTTAGTTGAATGGGACATAATATCTTTTATTTTATTGATAAAAATGTTAGTTGCGATTTCAACATCATTGTTGTTCAAAACATTTGACCAACTTTCTGTTCTAATTAAGTTTTCAAAAATCTGGTAATCGATTTTCTCTTGTAGTTTTGTCACATATGTTGGTTCATTACGGCTATAGGGTTGTTGCTTTGTGAAATTTACTAAAATTGGATAGTGGTCTGTTAAATCGGAGTTTAAGATATGTGTGGTGAAATTGTACGAGTTATTTAGGCATTGATTTTTTATGAAGATATGGTCTATGCACGTATTTGTGAATGTTGTTACACGTGTATAACCATTTATTACTGACCTGAAACCAAATGAATTTAAAATTGATAAATACCAATTGCAATATAAATCATCTTTTTTTAATAAGTCCAAATTCATATCTCCCGAACAATACAGATTGTTCAATCTTATTATTCACTAAGTATTTTTCCAGATCATGCAAAAAGTTTTGAATATCAGAAGCCGGACAACGATAGCCAAATGTGATTCCGAAAGTTTAACCTTCGATTTCTAAAATTAGTTTAGTAAGAATTATGTTTGACGTATTTAGTTTAAAATTATTAATATTTACCCACAAGTGGGATTTAGTAAATATGACTAGTCCATCATTCTGATTATATCTTGCATTATTATAATAAACATTGTAACCACTAATATTAAAACAATTTACATTTTCAATTTGCCAACATTCGCTTAATATTATGATATTACAAAATTGAATTTTTTATATTTTTATATATTTTTATATGCTTGTAGAAAGACAAGGAAGTTATCAACGTTTTTCTTAATGCTTCTTATATTAAGGTGTATTATTGTGAGTAGCCTATTATTTTTATTGAGTTTAGTGTTAATATAATCACAATCTTCAGTATCTTGAGATAAGTTCTAATAATGTTAATTTCTGGTTGATTGCTAGCCATTCGACTTACCGTAGTCAATTTTATTTCTCAGCACTTTCATAACATACTTGTATGTAGGACACTCTTTATCTCCAGCTGTATGCTGTACATCATATTTAAAGTTGTATTTGTCATTGGCCTTCACGCAATTTGAACATCTCTTGTTGTTTTTTGGACAATTGTGGATACTATGATCACCACTGCAGTATTCGCAGGTTATCGGGTTTGAGCATTTTGACTTTTTATGATAGAATTCTTGGCAGTTGAAACATCTTATAGTTCCTATATCCTCATATATAGCGTAGCGTTCCCACTCAAGAAAAACTTTCCTCGTATTCATTAATTTATGAAACAACGTTGGGGTGCACTCGCCGTATATTATTTTTGTATCTTTTTATTAACACCTATATAATTTACTTTTAGAACATCGTCATCGCGAATAAAAAAATTATGTTCTCTTAAACATGTCTCAATGTTCTCCAAGTCAAATTCACCTTTATATCCAATTATTTTAAACTTCGGTTTTTTCAATTCTGTTAATTTTACTTCGTTAGCTTCAAGTTTTTTCTCAGCTTCTTCCTTTAGTACCTCCACATCTTTGTTACTGACACAGTTTATGATTATTTCGCCATTTTTGCTATCTCTGGTGTTATTAACTCCTATCTTCAGCTCGGAAAACTTTATGGAATTTATTAAATAATTCCTCCTTCTTTGCTTGATATTACATATATTTTATCGGCGATTGTTTCTCTCAACATTTCAAATGTATCAAATTTTATGCATTTTGAGCAATAAAATTTCATTACTCTATTTTTTAGATCCAAGACTTTGACCTCCGATGCTGTTAGTTTACTACATTTACCACATAAATTTGACGAACACCCGTCACACTTGAGAAGTTTTGTATCTTTTTTCTCACATACGTTGCATTCCATGTTGTTTTAGATTAAAATAAGTGATTATTAAACAATTCCATGTGTCGATGTTGAATGTATTTAAGCACGTTTAAATATTTAAAAAAATCTAAACAATCCGCTCAAATAACACTAGGGGAAGGGTAAGGTGGCCCCACTCTTCGAGGGAATTCTTCTGCGAAATGTATATGGGATGACAAATTGAATCTTGAACGACTGTCGGCATCAATTTTCTGTCACGAAGAGTGATTTTCAATTAAGCTAACATATTTCACGAAAATAAATTTTTAATCCAATGTGTTGGAGTTTCGATAGTTTTAAGCTGAGAACTGACAAAGCTTTCTTAGCCAGGAATATCATTTCAGAATAAAATAATTATCTAATATGAACGAAAATTAATTTACACTTACTACCTATTTATATTTCCAAGAAAGTATAAATCTCTTAATCTCTTGTCCGGGGAAGAATACTGGTAGGAGATTAAAGGACTGTAATTAGTATGGGGACGAATTATGGTTGTAGAAAATATGTACTACCTGCTCGGGGACGAATTCAGAGCCGCCCGATATCACACGACCCCTATTCCCATTTAAGATTTTAGGGCTGGAGCTCACCCTCACGAAGGGGTGAAAGTGAAAAGGTTGGTGACATAGGCAAAATCTTTCCACCGGAAAATAAAAATCGACGGGTTCGACCGATTTCCTTTTTAACGAGCGGTATGAGAAATATTGGCCTTGTTTCGTTTTGATTGGCCCACCCACCAAAACCGACATTTCTGGATGTCGGTGAAACCTTGTACCAAGTAGGTACAAGTAAGTTACTCTGGAATTATGTAAATACAAAAATTTTTAAATCAAATGAAATGCCAAGATATTAATAAAATATCCATTACCATTCTGTGTGATAATTTAAGAAACATTTTATAACCAATTTCAATTTATCTAAAATAACTAT
Source organism: Crioceris asparagi (assembly GCA_958507055.1). NCBI lineage: Eukaryota > Metazoa > Arthropoda > Insecta > Coleoptera > Chrysomelidae > Crioceris > Crioceris asparagi. The sequence continues at coordinate 48,914,378 of OY293828.1, forward strand.
TTTTATAAAATAAAAAAGAAATAAATGAATACTTTTGAACCAATTTTCAATAAATTTTAAGAAATATTTAATCCGAAAAAAGTTGATGAGACTTGGCCCAATTTTTACTGTCCTACCGCTACCTAGTAACTTATGTAAGGAAAGTATTGTATTCGCATAAAATTTTTGGTGTCGAGATTTTAACAAATGTTGACATTTCAGAGTTTTCTGTGGTTGTCTTTTGCGTTTCTGCTCGCCGGTGGCACTGAATGAGAATCCTGATCGCACTCGTTGCTGAGCAATAGCCGAAAACCTTTTTTTGCTCAAGACTGTAGCGTGAAAACGGCTCAAAGAACTTGATTAAACTTTCTTACAATATTTTTCTGATCGCCCTTGACCACCCTGTCAAAATACCATCTCTCCGAAAAACAGTTATGCTCAATTAAAATTTCATATCTACCTGCATTCTTACTAGTGATGCTGCGAGACTGGTCTTGGTCTTGCAGTCTTGGTCTTGCAAAATTGCAAGACCACGACCGTCTATGCAAGACCAAGACCAATACTGGGATGCAAGACCAATACCAAGACTAACCTGATCTTGGTCCTGCTGCAAGACTTGCGAGACTTGCAAGACTCTTGCAGTTCCGTAACCAAACACCAAATTGGTAGGAAACATATTATTTTGCTCAATGATAAGTTAAGAAACATTAATAAATAACCTAATCAATTTAATCTTTGAACTCCCCTATTATCGATCTTTATTTTACAGATTCTAAAAATATTGAATTAAAAGTTGTTGGGTGAAAAGCGAGTTCATTTTACGCTTCTGGAATTTACGGATTTCAAAAATTCTGAAACACCCTATACCTGTACCATAATTTCAATCCTAGGATATCCCTTACCGAGCTGTTTTCAAAGAATCCCGACAGTTCGTAGCCAGGGGAAGGTAAACTACACGATTTTTTATTTTTATTATTTTTTCTATCGCGCAGAATGTTTTAAGCAAACGTTAAAAATCATCTATAAATAAGATATCTTTTTGATGACATTTATCCAGTGGCCACTTTTGGAGATATTAGAAATTTTAGATTGCTCTTATTTTGAAACTATTCTCTCGATCATGCTCATTTACTAACTCAACTGAGATATTCACACGACTGACTTTTTAAATAGATTCCTAGTTTTATAAATGCGCGTATTAACAAAGCTCTACCTGTTTTTAATTTTAATTTTTTTGAAAAAGCTTTCTACAAAAATTGAAGTTAGTTTTATAAACCAGAAATACTTTTGATCGCTTTCAGAGATTCTTTCTGTTTTTTAAAGAAAATGGTACAAAATCATTGTAGTATGTAGTAAAATGAGTGCTCAGTTGGGACGGATGATACCAAGAAAACACAAGCAGACTAAGTCGCGCTAGTAAGATACGATTCTCATATGTGAATGCTGATTATTGATTTATAAACTTTATTAATTAATTACGCATCTCACTTGCTCTAACTTAATTTTACGCACCTAGTTTTATTCTCATTACTTATTCTACAATGGTTTGGTACCATTACAATACCAGGCGTGTTTGTTCTGGACAATGACAATTTTTTATACGGGCGATATTTATCCATTTCGAATGATAATATAATTATAGGCAATCTTATAAGATTATGAATTACATACTTCCCATACATATGCATGGTTCTTCTTCATTTAAATTAAGCAATTACGGTTTAGAACCGCAACAACTTTTCACACTTATAAGAAGATCAAAATTTTTGCAAGGGTCTTACGAAGTCTTGCAGCAAGACCAAGACCAATACCAAGACCATATCGGTCTTGGTCTTGGTTTGCGCATCACTAATACTTACCATTTTGTATTATTTCTATGACTTGAGCAAGCTTGAAATGGATTATTGTTTTAAGTCAGAAGTTAACTAAAATTGGGCCAAGTGTGATCTTTTTTTCTGAATAAATATTTTTTTAAATTTATTGAAAATTGGTTCAAGAGGAATTATTTATTTCATTTTTATTTTATGAAAATAGTTATTTTAGATAAATTGAATTTGGTTGTAAAATGTTTCTCAAATTATCACATAGAATGGTAATGGTTACTCATATTTTATTAATATCTTGGCATTTCAATTGATTTAAAATATGTTTTTATCTAATTCCAGAGTAACTTACGTGTACCTACTTGGCGCAAGGTTTCACCGACATCCAGAAATGTCGGTTTTGGTGGTATTTCAATTATTTTTGTGATTTTAATTTTAGATGTGTTATATTTTTACAAAAGTTATTTTCTTTGTTATGTACATATATTATAAGGGTTATCTTTCGATATAGTATTATTACCATTACTGTTATTAACATTAAACCAGAAGACTACGATTCTTCAATAAAAGATGAAACCTATATGTGAGCAATTTTGTTTAGAATATATCAGTTTTGTATCAATATTGTGGCCTCCTCTACCCCTTCTAGCCACGCCAATCCCAACATATAATTAATAATTGATTAGAAATTCGGTATTTTTCGGTTATTGAATTTGTTTCATCTATAAATAATCGAAATAGTTATAAAAGTTTCTAGTACCTAATGAAGATGAATTTTTTAATGTTGAGGCAGCAGTAGTGGCAGTTGTAGTGGTCGAGGGCAATACATCATCAACCAATACGTTTATTAAATAATAATAACATTAACAATAATTATTTCCATAGTTCTTTATTTTATTCTATACATACAAGTTATTCTTTAAAACCCAATTTTATCAAAACCAACAAAATATACTTCAAAGTTGTCAATTTAAATTTAATATCAAAGAGCTATATAATATATGTCATCAATCAATATCGTTTCCTATATTGAGTCCGTATATCTGTCGAATTTCCACGGCCAATTTAAGCCTGCCAGGCTAATGGTTTATTTAGGAACAGGCTGCTGATGTTGTGTCCCTTTACATAAATATTCCTACAGATTTAGCTCTAAAAATTATCGAAAATAATGGAACGATATAAAACAGCAAACGGACATCTCTAATACTGAATTTGAAGACACTTAGTGTTGGAGTTTGAATAACCCAATGAAAATATTTCTATATGTTGGTACCACTGTCATCGTCAACTTGACAATGACAAGGGACAGTGGAAACGGAAGTGATAAATAGTAGTATGGTAGACAAGCATGGTGAAGGTTGTTAATTTTGTAAAATTATATTATTACTTTATAATAAAATAGGGAAGTATCAAATAAGCATATCTTTATTACAATATCGGCACACAAACACAGAACAGGTTATGGGCCCAGACGTTTTTTGCCATAAAGATTGTGATAGAGAAAGAAAAACTGATTAGTGAGCACGAGCACGTGTGGGTGAAAAGAGGTTATATCCAATAAGAGGGCGAAATCCGGAAAGGATAATTAAGTAAAACGAGTTACTTAACAATGGCTACAGAAGAAATGGAGATTTCAAACCTAACAAAACTAAGGAGTACAGATACATTCCAAATGTGGGACTTTGAATTACAAATCCTGTTTAAGGCTAAAAATCTATGGAGTATAGTAAGTGGTAAAGAGCTGTTATCCGAGTGTGGTACTGACCAGGAGAAGATCAAAGCATGGCAGATGAGAGATGCAAAATGTCAATACTACATTATTAAAACGGTTGATAAAGCTGTTAAAAACCATATTTTAACATGCACTGAAGCAAAGGAGATGTATGAGACACTAAAATCAATCTACAGAAGGGATACAAGTCAATTAAAACAACAATTACTCATGGACTTTCATGGTTTTAAATTTGACAACACAAAAGATATAATGCAAAATGTAAGTCAGCTTCGAAACATAGTTTTTAAATTAGAACAACTGAACCAAGAAATCTCTGATGAGCAAAAATTCTTTACACGCTACCTGAACATTTTCACTACTTCACAAGTGCCTGGGAATCGACACCAACTAGTGAAAAGACTGTGGAAAATTTGGTGGCAAGATTATGTGTAGAAGAAGAGTACAGAAGTAAACCCCAAAATAAGGCAGAAGACAAAAATGTTGCATTTTTTGCAAATAAGAGATCAATGCAAACAAAAGGTTCCAAAATTGTATGTTACAGATGTAATGAACCAGGTCATATAAAGGTAAATTATCAAAAGAAAAGGATATGGTGCAAGGTATGCAAGAAATCAAATCATGAAACAGAAAATTGTTGGTTTAAGAAGAATAAAAGTTCACAAGAAAAGAAATCGAGTGACCAGGCTTTCATTGGCAAGTCAACCCTATTAAACTGTTGTAATGTTGTTGAAGTTTTAGGGAAGGAGAATTTGAAAACTAATAACTGGTGGCTGGACAGTGGAGCAACAGAACATATTTGTTACGATAAGGAACAATTTACATCGATAGAGGAAATAACAAATAAAAGACGAGTTAAGATGGGAAATGGTACATTAGTAGAAGTACAAGGCATAGGTACAGTAAAAGTAAAAGCATGGAACGTTAAAGATTGGGTGAGTACAGATTTAAATAAAGTACTCTGTATACCAGATCTAGCTGTAAATTTGTTCTCATTGAGTACGGCCTTAGATAAAAATTTCGAAATGCACTCAGATAAAAACAAATGTGAATTATTAGATAAACATAAAATTACTAGAGCCATAGCAGAAAGACAAGGAAACTTATACAAAATGAAATTCAAGATCGAAAAGTCACATAAAAATAGGGAAGCTGATCTATCGCATTGTAATGCTATTATAAATCTACAAGATTGGCACAAAAGATTTGCACATATCAACTTTGAACAAATTAAAAAGACTCTTAAATTAAACCACATACCATTTAAAGATGAAGCGAAACCGTTTTGTATTGAATGTCTTGCCGGTAAACAACATAGACTCCCTTTCCCCGTGAGTAACTCAAGAGCAAAAATTACAGGAGAATTAGTACATGGAGATTTATGTGGACCGTTTGAAGTCAATTCACTTGGAGGCTCAAAATATTTTCTCTTGTTAAAAGATGATTTTTCAGGTTATAAATATATCTATTTTCTAAAAAATAAATTTGAAGTGGAAAGAAAAGTAGAAGCGTTTATTAAAACGGTGAAGAATAAACTGGTAATAAAGTTAAAACTATACGAACTGACAATGGACTTGAATTCGTAAATAGAAATATCACGGATTTATGTGAAAAATATGGAATAATTCATCAAAAATCTTGTGCTTACACACCAGAACAAAATGGTAGAGCAGAAAGGGAAAACTGAACAATAGAGGAAACGCTAAGAACCCTATTGCACACATCAGGTTTAGACAAATATTTTTGGGCAGAGGATGCAAACACAGCAGTTTATTCATTAAACCGAGCAGGAAATAGTCCTCAAACTAATAAGAGTCCATATCAAGTTTGGTTTGAGAAGGATTGCAATATTCAAATATTTAGAGAATTTGGTTCAAAAGTGAGCGTGCATGTGCCAAAGCAAAAACGGCTTAAACTAGATGCTAAAAATAGAATGGGAATTTTTATGGGATACTCTGAAGAAACTAAAGGTTATAAAATATATCTACCCGATACAAATAGAGTCGAAATACATAGAGACGTGGTATTCATTCCTGATAACAAGGAATGAAATCCCAAATGGGAAACAGACGTTATAATATTAGATAATGAAAAATATGAAAGTGAAAATCAAAATCAAATATCTGGAAATAATAGAGAACGCGAAAATGATGATGATCAAATAAAAAATTTGGATAAACCATTGGAAACTTTAGAAGTTGAAGAAGATGGAGATAGCCACATAACATCAGGAAAACGAAATATTAGAAGACCAAAATGGATGAGTTATTATGACATGAGTGAGGGAGACATGTGCTTCTTTTCAAATGAAGAAGAACCTATAAGTATGGAAGATGCAATAACAGGAACTAATGGTGAAAAATGGAAAGATGCTATAGAAACAGAGTTAAAATTGCTTAAAGAAAACAATACTTGGAGTGAAGTGCCTTGGTGATAATACATATGATATTTATACACCCGTTGCAAAATTGACTACTTTTAGAGTACTATTAGTGGTTGCTCTTAAGTTATGTAAATCCATTTATCAAATGGATGTTCGAGGAGAATTTTTATATGGTGAAATAGATGATGAGGTTTTCATGAGGTTTACCAGGTAAAACTAAAGAGAACTGTAAAACAGTGTGTAAACTAAATAAATCAATTTATGGCTTAAAAAAGAGTCCAAAATGTTGGAACTACAAGTTCGATAAATTCATGAAAGACCAAAATTTTATTAAATCTGAGAGTGATTTTTGTCTATATTTAAAATGTAACAATAATAAAGAAATTTATGTACTCCTATATGTAGACGATTTGTTAATCTTAGGAACCCATTTAAATGATGTAGAAAATTTAAAGTTAGCACTCAACAACAACTTCTGCATGAAGGATTTGGGAGCAATTTCTGAATATTTGGGTATTCATGTAAATCATAATTTAACAGAGAATTACATTAAATTAGACCAAGAAAAATTCCTAAAGACTGTTCTGCAGAAATTTGGGATGAGTGATTGTAAATCTATATCCACACCTTTAGACGAAAATTATAAACTAGAACTAAGTAATAGTCGAAATGATATAAAAATTCAAAATCTTTGTAGAAGAATTATTGGCAGCTTAATGTATGCAGCACAAGGAACTAGACCAGATCTTTGTGAAAGTGTTAGATTATTAAGTAGATACCAAAATAACGCTGATAATAATTTGTTGAATGCATTAAAAAGAGTATTAAGATATGTTAAAGGATCAATAAATTATAAGCTTATTTTAGACCTGTTAATAGCAATTTATGTGGATATGTAGATTCAGATTGGGCGGGAGATGTTGAAGATCGAAAATCCACGACTGGATATGTTTTCAAATTGTTTAATTGTACAATAAGTTGGTTAAGTAAGAAACAACAGAGTGTAGCAATATCTTCCTGCGAATCTGAATATATAGCACTAAGAACAGCTGTGTGTGAAGCTTGTTGGTTGACGAAGTTGATAAATGATTTTAACTTACTAAGAAATGAACATGTCACAATTTATGAAGATAACCAATCAGCTATAAAAATAGCATATACACCAGAAAATAACAAGCGTTTAAAGCATATCAGTGTTAGATTCAATTTTATTAAAGAAAAAATTGAAAACAAAATAATTGAAATAGTGTATGTGAAAACTGAGGACAATATTGCGGACCTTTTTACTAAGCCACTATGTAAAGTAAAATTCGAAAAATTTCGAGAACAATTAGGTGTAATAGTTAAATAAAATTATCTGCGATGACTCTGTTCAATAGAAATATGTTCATTGAGGGGGAGTGTTGGAGTTTGAATAACCCAATGAAAATATTTCTATATGTTGGTACCACTGTCATCGTCAACTTGACAATGACAAGGGACAGTGGAAACGGAAGTGATAAATAGTAGTATGGTAGACAAGCATGGTGAAGGTTGTTAATTTTGTAAAATTATATTATTACTTTATAATAAAATAGGGAAGTATCAAATAAGCATATCTTTATTACAATCTCGGCACACAAACACCCAACACTTAGCACAACATACTTTAAGTACAATGAAGAATTCTATCAACAAATCTATGGTTGCGCCATGGGTTCGTCCTTAGACTTTCCTAGTCTAAAGGTTCGTCCATCTCAAGGTGTATCGCACATCTAGCCCTCGAAGACTCGGAGAACGAAATTTTACCGAAAACACGTTTCCCAATACCATTTTTCTTTTCCACACATATCACAATAAAATAAAGTTTACAATATAAACCGGACAAAACAATACAATTAACTTTCTAGATTTAACATTAATACACAATCAAAACAGTATACGCCCAAAATGGTACACTAAAGATACTTAGTCAGTGAGATATTTGCATTTTAACTCGGAATACCCATTATCCCAAAAAAACATTAGTGTAGTTGCAGACCGATCAATCAATTTCACAGATCTAGAATATCGCAAATAAAATAATTAAAGCAAAATCAATTCTACGCCAAAATACAAGCAACATACAATACACACAAACTCTCAGGACGCAAAGATAACATACACTTCCATATACCTATAAAAAGCTTATCAAAAAGCATTCAGAAAGTTTTTGAAAAGCATAATATAACGGTTAGTCAAAAAGCTTATAACTTTCTGAAAAAACTATATACTTAAGTGATTAAAAATCCAAAAACGAAAAGTATAAGATTACCCACAGCGTATATGAAATACCATGCAATAGCGCATATATCGGGCAAACTAACCAATACCTCATAAATCGTGTCAGAGATCATAAATATGTCAAAAAAATAAAACCGCATTAACAAAATATGAAGAGGAAAAAACATACTTTAAATTATGATGACACCAAAATATTAACTACTGCACAAAATACATATAAACGCTAATTCTGGAAACGATCTATATAGAGAAGAAACAAAAAAATAGACTAAATATTATCTACAACAATATTTTATAAAATATAGAAAAGAAAATGTCATAAATTTTTCCTAGCCTAATTTAAAAGCCTTCCGGTAACTAATATTCTCTATCAGTTTTAAAAGACACGAAGAAAGACAACTCAATAATTTTATTTTAAAAAGAACACTATGAAAACCATAGAAAAGAAGAAAAAAGTTACTATGATACAACAAAGACCAATGTTTTTTATCAAAAAAAAATATTTTAAATTTGTAACCCCGAAAACTTTGTTGATACCACTTGTATGGATTTTTATTATTTATGATGGAATAAATGATTTTTTAAACACGAATCATTAATAAATGGCAGAGCCTAAAGCCCAAGAAATTCCCGGTATCCGCTGGGCGTGGCCAGATATGGTGGCAGTTGATTGTTCTTTGATGATGTCCTGCTAGTTTCATTTCTGGGAACTGGAATTGCTTGCCGTTTTTGTATTATGGATTTCTAAATATAAGGGAAGTTCGAGGAATCATCTCTTTTGCTTAGGTCTCTTTCTGGATCTTTTTCTGGTGTCTGTTGTGTTGGCTATCTGTTTGCAACTGATATAGTCAATTTTATGTCCCGTCCCGTTTCTTTTTCACGTTGGTAAAGGGCTGAAGTTTGTAATTTATTTCTAATGTTTAATTTGTGTTCTTTGATTCTGATTGAAATTCTTCAGTTGGTTTGTCCTATATAGTTTTTCTTACAGTTGCCGCAAGAGATACTATAAACACCTTGATTTTCTAGGGGTATATTATTTTTAGGGTTATCCACTATGCTTCTTTTTGTCTTGTGGGGTTTAAATATTGGTTGAATGTTGTTTTCGCTTAGCATTCTTCCGATCCCGTCTGTTGTCCCTTTTACGTACAAAAGAATGACTTTTTGTCATTGTCATTTCGTCTGTTAATCGGAATGATCTGGATATAAGCATGTCGGCTTGGATTTGTCATGGATGGTGGTGGGAATTGGCATTCAAGTATCTGTTTGTGTGGGTTGGTTTGCGGTAGACAGACTGTTTTATATTTCCATCTGGTGAATTTGTTATTAGTACGTCCAAGAAGGGTAGGCTGTTATTGTTTTCTATTTCTACAGTGAATTATATGTTCTGATGTATTGAATTAAGGTGATCTAGGAATTTGAGTAGTTTTTCTGTGTCATGTTGCCAAATGATGACAATCGTCGTATATTTTTGGTTTGAATGGAAATTCGCTTCCTCAAAATATATCATGTACAGATTTATTGCTGTTGACAATAATGATCCCATAATTTTCTTTATATTTGGCCTTCAAAAGAGAATTACGTGTTTTTGAGGCAGTGTCTAGTCATATGGCTGATGAATGGTGGAAAGTTCTTGTTTTTCGTTATTTTCTATATCGCCTCGTCGATGGCTACACTTGGATATAGAGATTTTACATCCTATTTGCCACAATATCTTCAGGTTCGATTTTGAGGTCCTTGATGAGTTGAATGAAGTGATTTGAGTTTTTTATGTAAGAGCTGGCTTTCTCTTCTGTTGTGGGCAATATATTTTTCTAACTTTTGCAGTGGTGAATTTATGGGACTAACTATTGGTCTTATTGGGACGTTTTCTTTGTGAATTTTAGGTAGACCGTAGAGTTTAGGGAATCAGTAAAAAAATTTCCTTGGTATAATTGCTGCTTGGACTTCGGGAGGGAGAAGCGACATTTCGATTAGCATCTTGGGTGTTTTTTCTAAGTAAGTTGTTGGGTCTCTGTAAAAAAATTGTTGACCACTTAATTATAGCTTTAACTGAGGATGGCATTAATGAGATCTTAGATATTTTTAACAGCTATGACCCAGAGGTACATTCAGTTTACGTTGGAAACAGAAGATGCTAATCCATCCGTACCTTTCTTAGATACAACATTCATAAGAACTGATAACAATATGATAATAATAGATTGGTTCAGAAAACCCGTTTCATAAGAGCGATTTATAAGTTATAATTCCTATCAGAGCAATAATATAATAAAATTAAATCTGATAAAAAAGATCGAAACTAGAATTTAAAGGGTATCGGATCCCCAATTCCATTCAAAAAACCTTAAGATTTTATACATTATTTTTTTAGATAATGCTCATCCCCCATCTATTTTAAAGAAATTACTTTATAGTACTACACTAGTAGATCTAAACAAGTAGGGAGTTATTGGAAATATATTTTTACGTCAGGCACTATTAAGAGGTTGCCTTATTTTAATAAGGTCTAGAAACCCTAATTTATGTGACCCAAGTTTACACATAAACCACATCTTCGTCTTATTACCCTATATACGAGATGTATCATCTAAATTGGCTATAATATTTAAACCTTTCAAATAGTGTTTTAATGGGCAATGCTGCATTTTCCAAAATTAATGACAATTCACCACCAATATCACTCCCAAATTATATCTACACTGCATTCCGTGTAATGATTGTGACAGAAAATACATAGGTGAGACCATGGTACCTTATTGTACCATGGGTGAGACCTCAAGGACAGTCAAAGATTAAATATTCCACTCTGAGGGATGTGCTTTGTCAGAGCATGTTTCTACAATGAAACATAATAACATATAATGAATTTTGAGGATATTCAGATTTTCGCAAGTGAAAGAAATGAACACAAACGAAAGTTCTCGGAAATGGATATAAAAACTAGAGTGGAATTTATTCATTTATTTTACATTCTGAGTCAAAGAACAACAATCTATCTGATATTGTTTCATAAACGTAGGGGTTTCAATATATATAAATTTAGTTGAAAACAGGTGGAAGATATTGCTTATGTCCAATACATTTTATCGAAGAAAGCCGCTGCATAATTTTTGACAGATTTGGCGTTGGACGCTTGCGCTTTCTAATCCACAACAATAAGAATTCAGCTGAAAATTTTTTGCTTTGTGCTGCATGTAAAGTAAACAAATTTGACATTTCGAGTACCGTTAGCTTGTTGTTATCAAAAATAATTTGGCTTGTTTATAGAATGTTGAGATTGTTCTTTACTGCCATTTCTTCTACCACTATAAGCAGCATAACAACAAATTTTTCCTGATGTATTATCCTCACAAATCATTTCTACTACCATCTCTTCCATGCCAAGTAAAAAAAGCTGGACAAAACTAAACTCAAGGGAAATACAAAGCGATAACTATACCAAAACAAATCAACAATTCGTATTTTTGAACTTGTGGGGGTTCGTGTCACGCTATCATATGTCATAATTAAAGCCTATAATTAGAAACGGAAAAGTCACCTTACACCTTTACAGCAAAAATAATTTAAGACCAGCACTACGCCAGCCAATGAACTATCGTATATTGAAAAACTTTTGATACCGATCGATCTATTTTTAATTTTATTTTCCAAAAATAAAAATATTCAAAATGCATATACCACCGTTTTTGAAATAATTGTGATCAAAGTTGTAAAAGTTGAGTTTATGATGATCAAAAACTAAATCTAAAATTGCTAAATTTTACAAACTTAATTGCCAAACCCTTAGAATTTCCATTTAATGAACCATATTTATCTTATGTATTCTTTACATCATCTGCTCTATTTTACGTCCCATGCTATGCGCTCAAAAGTTAATATAAAGGGGGTCCAGACACACGCCTTACCAAACGATAAAACGTTATTGCAAATCGTACAAAAAGTACAAAAGATAGCGCGTCCACACGTTTCCAACTAGTCGGTCAAATTTTAGTTTCGCGACGTTTTCGGTCATGGAAGAAGCGCTTCTTTGGTCGCTCTCTGCTATTTGCATTGCAATAAATAGCAGAAATAAACAAAAAATTCAAATTCAGATGTTTGACATTGGATTCCGGTCCTGGCAAAGATACGAGTAAACAACGTTCTACAAGTTCCGAAAAAATATTCTTTCAAAGTGATTTTAGATTAGATTAGATTTAGATTTAAGAGGGGGTCTACATTGCACTGCGACCATAAGGTCTATTGTGCCCCCCACCTGAGTTGCACTCGCCTGTACGCGGTCTACAACTCGCCTTCCAGTTCCAGAGTTCTAATGAACTCCAGTATCTGGGTTGGCTTCAAGGAGGATACTTCCTCACTACTGCAGGTTGCTAGTCCAAGGCTCTGTTTGCGTTAGCTAGCAATGGCGAGGCATTCCGTCACCAGGTGATCCGGAGTTTCCTCCTCTTCCCCGCAGAATCTGCACTCGTCATCCTCTGCTAGACCTAATCTCATTAGATGCTTCTTGAGGCGACAGTGTCCTGTAAGAAATCCAGTGAGTAGGTGTAGCTTGTTCTTGCTGAGATCCAAACACCTTTTGGATCTTGCAGTATCAAAGTTTTTTAGAAACTTTTTGGAATGATCCAATCCAGGGGTATCCCGCAAGAGTGTTTCTCTTACGGTTTTTTCCTTCTCCAGAAACTCCTTTTTGTAGGTGCTTTTATCTGTGCAACAGAAGGGTTCTGGGCCAGTGAATGGAGTTTGTGCTCCTTTTCTGGCAAGTGTGTTGGCCTCCTCGTTGCCTTTGATTCCCGAGTGGCCGGGAACCCAGACTAAGTAGACCCTGTTGTTCTTGCCTAGCTCATTGAGCTTCCCATACACTCCCATACCATTTTAGAGTCAATGGTATGAGAGTTCAGTGCTTTAATTGCAGCTTGACTATCAGAATGTATTGCAATGTCACATTTCTGATAGTTTCTTTCAAGGTTCACGTCCACGCATCTCTCAATTGCAAGCAAATCTGCTTGAAAGACGCTTGGACAGCGGCCTAGCGCAAGTGATCATTTGGTGCGATTCCCAAACACTCCAGCGCCTGTCCCCGTCGTGGTCTTAGAACCATCAGTGTACCATTTAATGGTATTCTTTTTGAGAGCTTGGGTTGTGAGCCCCCTGTCCCAATCTTCTCTGCTACTTAGCACCGTGGTGAAAGTTCTCTCGATGCTAATTTTCTTTGTCATTACATCACTGGGAAGGTTTGCTGATGGGATGTGTTTGGACAGAGAGGACCAAGCTCTCTGATTCCGAATTCCCACAATGTCTGAACCTTCCCTAGATAGTCTTAGAATGGCCTCATGGGCCAATCTATCTATCACTAGATGGAGAGGTGTGAGATCTGTGATGATCTCTAGTGCCCTGGTCGGGCAAGTTCTCATGGCTCCAGTGATACAGACAAAGACTAGTCTTTGTATTCTATCGAGGGTTTTCCTCGTATTGCTCTGACTTGCCTTGCCATGCCAGGCTATTGACCCATATGATATTATCGGTCTTACAATCATGACGTACATCCATCGCAGTATCTTTGGGTTACATCCCTATGTCTTACCAGTCAGATTTCTGCACGCCATTAAGGCCTTTATTGCTTTGCTAGCAGTAGCCTCAATATGCTTGTTCCACAGAAGCTTGTTATCTAGTGTTAATCCCAGATATTTGACTTCAGCCTTCCAGCTTATTATGTCTCCACTCAAAGTTAGAGGTTTCATAGCTGGAAGTTTCCTTTTCCTAGTAAATGGAAAATTGTGGTCTTGGATGGGTTTATGCTAAGCCCCACTGACAAGCACCATTGCTCAATAGTTCTGAGGCCCTCCTGCAATAATTCGCATAGGGTGTTCGCGAATTTTCCTCGGACTATTAGGACTATGTCGTCGGCATAGCCTATACATGTGAAGCCAAGCTCCGTGAGTTGGTGGAGTAACTCGTCTACTACTACGCTCCATAGGAGGGGAGATATTACTCCTCCTTGAGGTGTTCCACGAGTAGCTTTAACAGAGGTGGTATGATCACCTACTTGGGCCTCAGCTATTCTTGTCTTCAACATCTCATACATCCATTTGATAACGGTCTTGTTCACTCCTCGCCGTGAGAGTGCCTCCCTGATTGACACATGTGTGGTGTTGTCAAAAGCCTCAGATATGTCCAGGAAGGCACACATTGCGATTTCTTTATTGCTCAGAGAACTCTGAATGACCTCAGTTAGCTGATACAGCGCGGTTTCTGTATGCATGCTGACATTTATGAAGTGGTTTGTCCTTCAGAATCTCTGTTCTTATGTAGTTATCCACTACTTTCTCCATCGTTTTCAGTAGAAACGATGTTACACAGATAGGTCGGAAAGATCGGGGATCAGTCCCATTTTTCTTCCCTATTTTCGGTATGAAGATTACTTTGGCTCTTTGCCATATGCTTGGTATAAAGCCCCGTGCTAGGCAGCTTCTTGTAATCTTCAGGAGATGGGGAAGGATCTCCTCCATTCCTTTCTGTAGGAGTATTGGGAATATGCCATCTACTCCCGGCGATTTATAAGGTTGAAAGGTGTTGACTGCCCATTCCAACCTTTGTCTTGTGAATATCTTCTTAGCAATACTCCAATCTTCCTTGTGAGGATTCTTGGTTTGGATTGCTACGTCAATACTACTGAGGGGTTCACTTCCTGGGAAGTGTGTTTTGAGAAGTAGAGCAGATCGCTCCTCTTCTCCCTGAGTGTATGACCCGTCTGGCTTCTTGAGCGACATTAAGGGGCTGATTGCCCCTTTTGCCATGACTTTTTGCAATCTGGCTGCAGTAGGAGTCGAAGTGATCTTTTCACAAAAAGCTTGAAAGTGAAGCCTCTTGGCCTTCCTGATCTCCTTATTGTATTGTGTGAGCTTCTTGGTGTAGCCCTGCCAATTATCGTCTCTTTTGGCCCTGTTGAAGAGCCGACGGACCTCTAATCTGAGGTTTGACAGGTTTTTGTTCCACCAAGGTGCTTCCTTGCTTGGTCGAGCTTTTGAGAGTGGGCAACTTGATTGGAATGCCTCCGTTATCGCTACACTGACCAGTTCGACCTCTTGATCCAGATCGCAGTGTGGGTGTTTGACCCCATTACTTACTATCTGTTCCAAGTTTTGCTTCAGAAGGGTCTTATATTTAGACCAATCTATATTTCTAGGGTTACGAATTGGAGACAGTGAGGTTACTTCCCCCGCAATCCTAAACTCTATAATCCTATGATCGGAGAGAGAAGGTTCCTCCATCACTCTCCAATCAAATACGATATTCCTGGCAGTAAGGCTGGCAATTGTTACGTCCAGGACCTCTTCTCTTGCTCTCGTGACAAAAGTGGGGGTTGTTTCCACATTAAGGGTTTCTAGATTATTAGCTAAGAGATATTCAAGTAAGCACTCACCTCTAGGGTTGTTGTTCGTGCTTCCCCAAATAACATTGTGCGCATTGGCTTCACAGCCTATGATGACTGGCAGTTGTCTGCTATTGCAGTATTGCACTAGCTCTTGAGCTTCGACTGGAGATATTGCAGGATTGTCTCCAGCGAAATAAGCAGATGCAATAACTATGTCTCGGTTGATGCCCCCAGTGTTGAGGTGTACTAGAATTGGAACTAGGTCCCGAGTCATGAATTCTGAAACACATGTGTAATTAATGTTGTTTCTTATGATCACACAGGCACGAGGGGACTCCTGCCTCTGGTCATAGATCAATTTTGAGCCTTTGGATGCCAAACCTTTGATTTTGGCCTGCTTTGCCTGTCCAGGGTTCCTGGATCAGTACAAAATCCAGTTGGGATTTGGCAAATAGCCTTGCAATCACTGCTGAAGCTCCCTTCGCGTGATGCAAGTTCACTTGAGCCACCTTGGAGAAAGCGATGAAGGTGCTGTAGTCTGGGGTATAGGGGCTGTGTAGTCCAGCCTCTAATTCCCCCCTCCTCTCTTTCCTTCTGTCCCTCATCAAGATCCATCGGAAGGGTAGTCTCCTTGGAGATCGAGCGGGTATTTGGGTCTCGGGTTATGGCCTCGACCCCCGCATGGGTTCGCCCTTCCCCCAAGACTGCAGAGAATTTCTCTGCCGCCCTGGCTTCTTTGGCAGAGCCAGCAGAGGCCTCGACCAGACCTGAGCTAGCAGTTTTATCCTGCACACCGGAGTCCGTAGATGTGGAGGGTATCTCCGCATCTTTTAGACCACCCGCAGGATTATTTTTCTGTCCTAGCCCCGAGACAGACACACGTCCAAACCTAAAGTTTAAGACACATCTTTCTGCCTTCAGGGCCTCTCCTGATTGGTGATCGATCCCAATCGTGAGGACAGTACCGGTTCCCTCCTTTTTGGAGTTGAGAACTTTCCAGGCTCCGGTACTGAGCCAGGTGTTCTGTACTTCGACGAGTCGGAGGATCTTCTCCGTCTCCATTTCGAAGCTTCTTGGGAAGTACACCGTTACAGTGACGGGTTTGGGGATGTTTTTCTCCTCCACCGCCACTAACTCGGGTCCTTCCCAAGACCTCAAGGCCGGCACTAATCCAATGAGCCAGTCCGCCGAATTCTGAGAACCGCAGTCCACCAGCATCATTCCACAGCGGAAATGTATACCGGTGAAGTGCATTCCCTTCACCTCTCCACTGCACATCTCTTCCACTAGCCGCTGTGGTTCAAGGATTCCTTTGGTATGATACCCACACGAATAGCCTTTACGGCCTTGGCAGCTGCAGCGTATCCAGCGGCATGCCCGGTTTTTGCTGCAGCTGTTTTCGGCTTTTTAGGCTGAGGCCGTTCCGGAGGAATGATATGCTCCGCGCCTCTCTTTCCCGTTCCTTTTCCCGTCGGTGTTACCTTCGGGGTCGGGACAGTAGGTGGTGTGGAGTGTTGAAGAGCCTGTTTTCTGGCCTCCTCAGGTGCAAGTCCCTGATGGAGGAGTCGCAGGTACTTCCGCACTCCTGCTCCACTGAGACCCTTTCTCAGTGGATCGTCTCTGCTGCCCGGCTGTCCGAGTTTCGGCAGGTCGAACGGCAGACGATTTCTTTGCCGTTTGGCATTTCCCTTTTTTACATTGAGCCCGGATGAGGAGGTGGAGGCTTTCTCCATCTCTCCTCCGGTGAGTTTGGGTTGATGGGTCTTTTCCATACAGTTCCCACGAGTAGCTGGGGACAAATCGGTCCACTTCTGCAGAGCTCCGCATGCAGGAGTAAGGGGTTAATACAATGGAGTTCCCCCTTGTGCTCCAAGGTCAAAACCAGTAGAGACCAGTCCTCTATCTGGCCATGCATCCATCGGCCTGGTTTCCCGCCTTGGATTTAGAATTTTTGATGAGGTTATTTCCTCTTGGTCGGGGCGGTTAAGCCAAGACCCCCCCCGCATCACTGGCCCGCGAGACATGACCACAGACGACCAGGATGCGTTGGTTTGACAGGGTGGTTTCGAGGTTAGCCCGAACGCACACCTGGCATCGTTGTACCTGAGTGCAATTCCCTTAGCCACGACACTACAGCTGGGACAGGTGATTTTTCAAAGTGATAATCGTCCCAATTAATATCAGTGAATTATGATAGAAGTGATATAGTTTCGTTTAACTCATTCAGGAAATTATCAGTGAATAAATTTATCCATCCAGTAAATATTAATAAACATTGAAAATATAAACAAGACAATCAAGGTCGCCACTGCTCAGCCCGAGGCGAGCGTATCACTGGTCAACAGGGCCGTAATTGGCTTCTGAAACAAATGCCTATAAATCAAACATGATATCTAGCGAAGGGAGGGCTTCTGACTACAGGAGCACCCAGCATATAACATCAACCCAGAGTAACAGATCACAAAACCAACCAATTGCATCGTATGCATCTATCACTAACATGCAACAAACTCCGATATTTCCCAACAACATCCAAGCCATCGTCTTCACTGCTTTAGATGGTGTCAAACTCGAAGGATATCTCCTAGCTCTTGGATCTATAATTCATCCAAAAAATATACTTTTTTCATCGAGAATTTCCAACAACCGTATATGCATCTATCTATCCAGTAAAGAAATCGTGGACGACTTCATAAATGTTCACCAAGGATTTATCAACCTGGAAAATCAGCGATTACATGCCCGTAGACTTATAACCCCTAGTAAAAGAATACTTCTGTCAAATGTGTGCCCCACCATCCCACACGACATCCTTGACAGGGAGCTGAAAAATATTGGAATAAATCCTATTTCACCAATAAGATTTTTGAGAATAGAGATTCAATCCTCATCCCTTTCAGTAATAATACGTATCGAATTTTTCTATCCACTGACACACAATTATGCTTTAACTGTAAACAACATGGCCATATTGCTGCTAATTGCACCACAGTAATTCCAGTAGACGATAACTCTCGAGCATCACAGGAACAAAGCTTACAACCAATCACTCCAAACTTAGATGCAAATCAATCTTTAGAATTAGAATCTCCATCAATACTAACTAATAGTAGAGAACCAGCCACCACCCCCATCGTCAATCCAACAATCGAACAAGGAACCTTAACATCCAAACGCAGTATATCTGAAGTTTTTACCCCTCCACCAATGACGGCAGGAGACCCCAAAGAACACTTTCTGAAACTAGTTGATAATAAACCAAAAAGAAGCAAAACAGATTCCCAAAGAAACACGGATACAATTCGAGATATGATGCTACCCACCAAAGCAACCTTTGAAGAGAACTCGAACTTTATCCTTAACTTTGAACAAACAATAGATTTTCTTGAAAATGTGCACGGCTCCCCGGATCCAGTCAGCGTTGCCAAAACTTACACCAACAATATTATGGGTCTACTTGAAATCGTTACTAAAATATATCCGCATTTGACAGCAAGGAGAATTAAGGCGAAATGTACTAAAATAAAACAAAAAATTCAGAAACAACTTACCTTGGAAACTTTGAATGCCGAACCAGACATAGAAACCGATTCGTCGCAAGACACTTATTAGAATTGAGTATCATACAATGGAACATTAATGGGTTTTGTACCTATTTTGAGATGCTCAAACTTCTAACCGCTGAACAAACACCCGCCATTATCAATCTACAGGAAACGCACTTCAATGGAGAACAAGCACATCATTTACGAAACTACACCTACTTCCATAAGAACAGAACTAACCAAAATATAGCATGTGGAGGAGTAATCATTTACGTTCATAACCAGTTTGAAGCTCAGAACATACCACTGACTACTACACTGGAAGCGGTAGCGATATCTGTACAAATGCACAGAAAAATACATATTTGCAACTTATATATCCCCCCTAATGGGGATATCAATATTAATGACAAGAAATTTAATAGACCAAATACCATCGCCTCGACTAATATTAGGTGATTTCAATGGACATAATCCAATATGGGGATCTAATGGATTAAACACAAAAGGACGGATAATCGAAAGTATAATCTCTGAATATAATCTGAATATTCTCAATGACGGAAATGCTACAAGATTCAACGCATACTCTGGAAACTCTTCGGCTATCGATTTATCACTGTGCGATCCGATTCTGTCGGTAATATTTTCCTGGGAAGTGTTACCATATTTATACGGTAGCGACCATCATCCCATCAAAATAACTATGGAGAATCACAGCAATAACCTTATTACCACTCCATACAGAAAATGGAACATTTACCATGCCAATTGGGAAATATATATGAACACTCTAAGAGAAGAAATAAAAGAAATGGACGAAATATATATACACACAAACGTAGAAGAATCCCTAAAGAAACTAACTAATATTATTATCAGATTAGCTGAAAAATGTTTAAGCAAGACAAAACCAATTCAAAAACATAAACCCGTACCATGGTGGAAAAAACATTGTGAAGAAGCAGTAAAATCAAGCAAAAAAGATCTAGAACAATGGAAAATCTCCTAGACTTCAAGAAGCAAAGGGCCAGAGTAAGATATATAACAAAAAATAGTAGGAAAAAGACATGGAGAAAATTCGTCTCAGATATTACCAGTTCGACACCAATGAACATCGTCTGGAAAAAGGTCAAAAAAATGTATGGATATAGAGCACAGAGCCATATACAATTTCTATCGAAAAATGACAAAATAATATAATAATATTGGAACACTATGAGGTTCACTCCAAGGATACTAATTACACAGAGACATTCAGAAATTTTAAATTAGCAAAAGAAAATATTCCTATAGACTTTGATAGTCACGAAGAAAGTTCTCTAAATCTCCCAATAACAATTGACGAACTCAATGAGTCTCTCAACAGTAGCAAAAATACCAGCCCAGGCCCAGATGATATACCCCTAATTTTCCTACAAAAACTACCAGAAAATGCAAAAATGTACCTACTTCAAATTTATAACCTTATATGAACTACAAAAAGATTTCCACAAATGTGGTCCGAAGCAATTATCATCCATATTTTGAAACCTCTGAAAAACAAATTTGATCCAAATTCTTATCGACCAATCTCTCTAACCTGCGTATCTTGTAAAATCCTGGCAAAAATAGTTAACAAAAGACTTATGTGGTACTTAGAGAAAATTTGTTTTTTGAAGTCAGAACAAAGCGGTTTTCGAAGAAACAGGTCAGCTACTGACAATCTCATTGATCTAGAGTCCGAAATTCACGAAGGATTTGCAAACAGACAGGACTGTGTAGCTGTTTTCTTCGACATAACTAGAGCGTATGATACAACATGGCGGTATGATATCATCAAAACACTCTATGATTGGGGAGTTCGAGGAAATATGCTGAAGTTCTTAGACAACTTCTCCAATGAGCGCTACTTTCGAGGCCGCACTAATGGAATAACCTCATCCAGAAAAACCCAAGAAAATGGTATACCACAAGGATCAGTTCTCAGTGTTACTCTGTTCCTAGTTCCGATCAACCAGATACTAGATACCTTCAGAAACCCAGTAAAAGCGAGACTATATGCAGATGATCTGGTCATATTCACAAGGGGAAAAAACATCGATTCAATCCAGAAAAACGTGCAAAAATCACTAGATAACATCAGCATCTGGTCAAAATGCACAGGACTTCCATTTTCTCCACAAAAAACAAAATGCATTTCATTCTCTAAAAAACATAACATGCAAACCCCAGAATTGAAACTTGACGAAACTCCGCTGGAATATGTTGAGAATATTACATTTCTTGGGATGATATTTGATTGAAAGCTGAACTGGAAAGCTCACATAAAAAACTTAAAGACTTCCTGTCAAAACGCACTAAACTTGATGAGAACACTAGCAAACAAAAATTGGGGTGCAGACTATCTTTGATGAATATTTACAAAGCCCTGGTACTCTAAAAACTGGACTATGGTTCTGTAGTCTATTCATCAGCCAAAAAGACAGTACTTCGACAACTCGATACCATACACAACACCGCCATCAGAATCGCGACTGGGACATACTACACTAGCCCTACAGCCAGTCTCCTTTCTGAAACCGGGGAACCTTCATTATGTCGCAGAAGGCAGTATCTAAGCCTTAATTACGCAACGGCTGTTGCCACGAATCAGCAAATTCCAGTACATCGAAATGTTTTTTCGAACCGGTTCAAACAGACATATGACGAGAAAAGAACGATAGATCCTCCTTTTTATGAACGACTGAACAGATATCTATCTGAGCTCCAAACATCCTTACCAAAAATATACCGAAATAACCCCTCCACCCTGGACAACGATATTACCCGAATGCGACATCAGCCTCTTGAGATTCAATAAACATGAAACCAACTGCACCATGATAAGGCAAACATTCAACCATATACTACAGAACAACTTTCAAGATTCAACCCATATATACACGGACGCTTCCAAGACCGAAGAAGGAACCGCATCAACGTTCACCACCATGGAACATAACTCCTGCTATCGATTGCCTAAAATTGCTTTTGTATTCACTGGAGAGTTATTCGCCATCCTTAAAGCATTCAACAATAGAAAATTTAGCAAAACAGTTATTATCACCGATTCTCTGAGCGCGGTTTCCTCCCTATCCCAACTCCATCCAACCAATCCAATCCTCCTCCTCATCAAACTTGAACTTAATAAACTACAACATAATTACCAAATAATAAACTTTCTCTGGGTACCATCTCACATGGGCATACAAGGAAATGACCTTGCGGATCGACTGGCGAGAGAAGCAATAAATAATGAAGAACACCAACTCATAACAATGCTTGTTAAATCAGACCTTAAGCAAAGCCTAAAACAAACTATAATCTCAGCGTGGCAAGCTGAGTGGAATAACTCTAAGTTTGCTGAAGTGAAAAAATCTGTTCTCCCATGGAAAAAATATCCTTCAATAAGAAGACACCAAGTCATGGTTACAAGACTACGTCAGGGCCATACCCGTATCACTCATAGCCACCTGATCAAGAGAACACAGGAGCCAATTTGCAGAACATGCCAATGCAACCTGACAACCAAACACATCCTACTTGACTGCCCATTATTTCACCACCAACGCCAATTACACGGAATTCCACCAACATTACAGGAACTACTCGGTGAAAATTGTGAAGCCCATAAAATTGTGAACTTTCTAACGGATATAAATATAATCAATGACATCTGAATTATATTAAGTGTGCATATAATGTTATTAGGATATGTGTAACCTTAAAGTTGTCTCTAATAGCCTAAAGGGTTGAAGGGAAAATAAATAAATAATAAAAAAAAAGATTAAGATGATCGAGTGAATGGTTATTAAAAAGACATGAATTTTCTCATGTCAGATTATCAGGTGAACTTGATCCAGATGATTGACGTAATTACCTAAGAATGGACACTGAAACTTACAATGATTTGTTAAAATCTGTTACTTCTCACCATAACGTCGCTTTGTAGATATAATCTTCACCAGCACCACTTTTAGTGGATTTCATTATTTTGGCGCGTTCTTTTTTGTAAACGGTGCGTAAAGAGTTCATTTTTTGGTAATTATCTCCTTGTTTGCAGCTTCATCAATTTCCTTGTATTTTTCAATCATTATTTCATATGCCTGTGACTTCTTATTCCGGTCACTATACTCGGCACTTTTAACTTTTGCTACAAGCAAGGAAAACAAGGATAGAGTTCAACAAATTTTCTTAAAAATTGAAAACTGACGAAGATTAGACCTATTGCTTTTAAATTTTCAAATGCAAATATATTTAAGATGGCAATACGTACTATGAAAATTAAAACAATCCAATATAACGAATGTTTGTCCACACGCTTCAACTTGTCGAATCAATTTTCGTAAAATGATGCCTCGTGATTCAAATTTTCGACTTATCGTACAACCTTCTTTTGATCATGCAAGACGTACGTTTTGTGGTCTACACGTACCGTTTTACTTGATACGACTTGTCTGATTCGATAAGTCGTTTGATAAGACGTTGTGTCTGAACCGCCCTTAAAATATCATGTTGCCATGAGCTTTATTAATTATTAAGGAGAATAAATAAATCATATATTGAAAATTTTCCACACCAACCAATGTATCTTTGATTGCATTTTCACTTAAATTTGCTATTATGATACGATTGCATTCTGATTTGGAGGTATGTCTTCTCTGTTTCTGATATACTGATACTGGATAGTATGAAAAAAATATTTTTTCTATTGCTAATGCATCAGATTATTTCGAAAACATGTAGAGAATGTATGAGATGTTAAAAATTCATATTACTAAAAATGCAATCAGAGATACATCTGTTGGTGTGGAAAGTTTTCAATTCATGATTTCTTTATTCTCCTTCTCAAAGCATAGCATAGCATAGGACGTAAAATAGCGCAGATGACAAAAAGAATAAGACAAATTAATTTCTATCTATATTGATTAAATTTCTATATGTGAATTTGATTGTGTCTGTGGTATAGTCTATTAATGAATTTAATTGTAATGCCAATTTGTTTGACAATGTTTAATTCTCTGTTAAAATCACTTGTGTTCATGTTTATGGAAAAAGACTCTATGGAGTCCATTTTGAATGAAATGGAAGGGTGTAACGTATTCAAGAACGTATCTATGGTAGAATAATATTTTGTTGTGGTGAATAATGTTGTGAAATGGTTTTTTAAGTTGTTCAGAAAGATTTCAGCTAAAAGAGGGGATAAATTGCTACCGCTGGCTAAACCTGAGAATTGTACGAAGAGTTCGTTATTAAACTTGAAGTAATTTTGCTTTAGGACAGTATCCAACAGATAACAAATATTTAAGCAATTTTGGAAGTTAGTTCCTGAATCGAAGAAAAGATTGGATACATTCACCTGGTGGGATGATTGGAAAGAGATTGACTACATCAAAGGATACCAAAATAGCATTATCAGGTATTGTTATATGTGATATTTTGGAAATAGAATTTCTTAGTGAAAATGAATTGTTAAAATCAGTTAATCATCTTATTATTTTGTTTAACCATGATGATAGTTTAGAGTTGGGTGAATATCGTTAAATACCACATATTACTGCAAAGGGTCGGTTGCTGAACATCTTAGAGATATTTGAAATAAATTCTAATAACAATAATCACTATGTAACTTCACTTAACGAACAGAATAACTTTGACTGTATTTCTTTCCTCAATTCTCTTACTTTTTGAACTTTGAATATGTTTATAAACATATTGACTATTGTGCTTCTCCTTATCCTTACATTAATTTTAATTTTCAATTTATAATCTTCTGCTCTTATAGCAACCTATAAAGTATGATAAGTCTCTACTTTTACTTTGCTTCGTTCACATAAATATCAATAGATGTCTCTACTGACATTATAATCTATTGACGTACATAAACAATCTTCAGTCTAATTTACGTCTGTCTTTCTCGCATCAATCTTCCAAAATGTAACACAAGAAGAAAAGTTTCCGTTAGAATTTTAATTTTGTTTTGTGTAGAATTATGTTTATTTTATTTTTGGGTTAATCCGATTGTGTACTTATGTAATGGGAGAGTAATTTTGAATTTATTTTATTTTATAATTTTGACTTCTAACACCTTATTGGATTCCTATGATGTTTCTACTACCATGTGATTAACATTCCATAACAGCCATGTTAGTTAATGTATTTCGTTTCATTTAACATTTGATCTTTTTCTATTCCTCAACTTACAGAACCTTATCAGATTGAAAATGGGATTTACCAATCCCGACACATGTCTCATATAAGAATTTACAAGAATTATTATAATACTGTGGAGATGACCCATTGTTATATTTAAATTCAACACTACTCCACTTTGAGAATGGACTTCTTCTGAAAATAAAACTTTTATATTCGTCATTGGCGTTCATGCGGGCTTTGAACTGAATATTTTCTATAATGAAAACGATACGCCTTTGGTTTTTCTTGTATTAAAAATATTTTTGAATTCTTTATTTCTTTTATAGTTTATCTGGTCGCTTGGTACTTGTTCGCTCGGTGCACGGGTTTGGCACAAGAAATATATTTTTGTTGGTTAAATCTCATTATGTTAATCAAGTATTACTATAAAATATAAATATTTAAATCATGTTAAGGGAAATGGTTTTGGATTCTTAGAAACTGTGTACCAATTTTTAAAAAAAAACATCTACTGGGGTATTAAATTTATCAAGAAAATTAGTTTTCTTCTCACTGTGTAGTTCAAAACCTGAGACGTTTTTTGCTTAATTTCGTCAAGATACACGTCCCTGAATTTTGTGACAGTGTTAAAAAACGCTTCTTTACTAATCTTCCGAGTATAGAAATTTACCTAATAATACTGATATAAGAAATCTATTTTGTTACAGTTAAGCCACTACATGGATTTATCGGAGCAGCATCGACAACTTATTGGATCTAGATCAATATGCAAAATGGGATCTAAAACCGATTCCTAATGTATCTTCTGATTCTAGCCAAGAATAGAAAAAAATATATGCAGGTACTTACTCTACCAAAACTTTTATCATTATATCACGTATTATTAAATGCCTATTAATTAATTAAATAAGTAAGTTATGTAAAAAAAGTGAATTGAAAAATTAATTTATTTTTAAAAATAAATAATTAAACAATAGAGAAAAAAATCGGTCTATCCGATCTGGATATAACATTGGCACTGTTACGTGGGTAGTTTATCATGTACTTACTGTTATTATTTGAAATTTTTGTATGAAGTTTTCTTGGACTTTCACTAACTTTTGATCAACTTCTTCTTTATCTCTCTGTCTAATTCTATCTTGTTCTTCTAAGATTTGTCTTATTCTTGTTTCTTGTTCTTCTTTTTCCTGCTTTCTAATTCTTTCTTGGTCTTCTTTATCTTGTTGCCTAATTCTTTCTTGTTCTTGTCTACTTCTTTCTTGATTTTCTAGAATTTGATTTATCTTTGTTTGGTCTTCCTGTCTAATTCTTTCTTGATTTTCTAGAAACTGATTCATTTTTGTTTGGTCTTCTTGTCTAATTCTTTCTTGTTCTTCTTTTTCTTGATGTCTAATTCTTTCTTGTTCTTGTCTACTTCTTTCTTGAAGAATTTGACTTATTTTTGTTTGGTCTTCCTTTCTAATTCTTTCTTGATTTTCTAGAAATTGATTCATTTTTGCTTCTTGTTCTTGTCTACTTCTTTCTTGATTTTCTAGGAACTTCATTATTTCTGCAAAATTTGCCATTTCGTCGTAATCTTTCGATCTGGTATTCACCATATATTCTCAGCAAAATGCGAAGATCCCACTTCTGACACCAATTGTAACGTTTAACCCTGTGCTAAACGTTGTGGGGTGAGTTCACTTGCGTAATACTCAAAATTCGCAGATTGCTTCCAATGATTTATTTTCAAACACACTGTACACGGCTTTCTGTTATAGTGCAACTGTCACTACTTGTCACTTTGACTATCGCGTTTCAACTACTTTCGAGTTATGTCTCCAATTGACTGATACAATAAACTGACTCTGTCCCGTGATCGTCACGGCTTTACATACCTGAATCATGATATGACATTCATCGAGAATGTTCTATGATTATCTAGACGAATATAATTAATGTTCTAGATCCTTCTCAAGGTGACAATAGCACGACAAATTGTACCTCACATACAGTTTCTGGAAGGATCGAGAACAAATCTACTACAATTCCAGAACTACATAATGAAATACACAAGCAACACTACTGCAAACAAGGTAGCAGAATGAATACAAGCTAAAAGAAATAATAACAGTAAGTACATGATAAACTACCCACGTAACAGCACAATAGTGGCTAAATCTATTTTTTGGTTTCAGGACTCCTGGAAAGAAGGTCCTGAATCGTAGATATTTATAAAAAAATTACTCCTTATTTTCGAATTACAGATTTTTGCAATAATAATATTACCATTCCCAAGAAAATAATAGTCTCAGTCATATTAATCGAAACAAGAAGAACGTCATCGTGTTGCAATCTACTTTCTTTAAGTAATAAGTAATAAATCATAGGCATTCTGCCAATTCCAACCCTATGCTCTCAAGAAAGTCTTGATACTAATAAAGCATTACAACTTTATCTAGTGCTACCTAGGTATTTTAATTTTATTCCTGTAGTATGTATCCCTTCCCACTCCCCCTTCTCAGCTAAAACATTGAGTCTGGCTCCACCCACATTAGAGCACTGTATCTGATTCCTGATCGCTCTGCTATCTTGTTGCAATAGGGATTGCAGTTCTATATACGTCTCTGTTTCATACCATATACCTACCGAATAGCCAACAGGAATCTGCTTTTTTCTATTTTTTAATTACTGTTGATATAGATCGTTTGTGAACGTTTGTGATGGGTTTGTTTTTTGTGACTCAATATTTAATGAGTTATTACATTGTTAAATAATTAACACCGATTAGAAAACATGTTTTGAGAATAGACCTTACATTCTCCATTTTTTCTCAATTTATCAGAAATCGTTTGTGAAACACAAATATAATAATAAAATCGTTTGTGACTCTCTACTATTTAAGAAAAATCAAAATTAAATTCAAAATTTGTATGTTAAGACAACTAACACTGCATTACTGTTCAAATGTCAATAAATATAATTTGTGTATGGAACCTGACTTCGTCAAGTTTTTGTGTTCTATGGATTTCAATGAAGTGTCAACTAATACAGTTATAGATATAAAGCCATAGATCAGTGTGCCATGTCTTTCATGCAGAGATAACTACCTTATCTTTATTTAAATCAATTAAATATTGAAAATTGAAACGACACTTGTCATAGAAATAATTCTTACTTGACTCTAGTGAAGACATGATTAGCATTTAATAAGCCTACTGTGAATGGTTATATCACTGCTTAAAGCTGTGGTTATATCAGAGAAAACATACCTCCGAAGGTTATATGATATATAAATCAAAGCATCAATTCAAAAATTCAAATACACCAAGTAGGGCATAGAACACAAAACCCATTGGGGTCAAAAATAAATTTATTATTCAAGTTTCAATATTATCGAAACAAATAGTCTTGGGGTGTTTTTGTATATTATATACATTTATATATCAGACTCACAAGATTTACCTTTTGTCTGAGTACGATTGAGAAAAAAAATACAGAATGTAATGTCTATTTCCAAGAAGTGTTGGCTAGTCAGTGTTAATTATTTAACAATCTAAAAACTCATTAAATATTGAGTCACAAAAAAACAAACGATTTACAAACTATCTGTATCAACCGAAAATTAAAAATATATTTTTTTCAAATTTGTGTTGGCTAATCGGTTTATGATCTATTCAAATTTATCTATAGTCTGTCCCTGGGGATGGTAACTTAAACGGAACGAAAAACAGCATCAATTCTAGTACTCCTACGAATGGTAGAGGGCCAACTATAACTGTTTTAGTGAACAGAACCAGAGACGTATCTCCTTTCTCTGGCTTTAGTGTTTTCTGCTTTGGTTCTTAATTCGGTCATTGCACATATTTTTTATTGATGATCCTGAAACCTTATTAAAAAAAATTAACCCGTGTTTTTGTTTTTTCCAATTTTTAATATATAAAAGAAAAAAGTTCAAAAACACTAAAAATCGAATTGGTTCAAAACGTGTGCATTTTAGCGCCCTGTGACGTCACAGTTCCCGGTCATCTAGCATTTGGTGTTTTCGAGATGGAAACACTCAGCGCGTTTTGATGACCGAATATCAAAGTTCTGATACCTGATTGGTGCGTTTGAAAGTTCGGCAGGTTTCGATTGGTCTCGCTAAACACAACGCTAGTTGCGTTTTGTATCTCGAAATCGACAATTTGCTGGTCTTATCTATTAATCATTGTGACAGTGACAATTAGTTGTCAACACGTTGTAAGATTAAATTTTTGTTTTATATTTGGTTTCGTCAACACCAAGCGGGATTGTAAATTTTATATCTGGTGATTATGGTGGAAGCATATCAGGCAATGAAATTTGCAAAGCAAGTGTGTATTATAAAGTGTTACGTAGTGGTACATGGGTAATGGCCGATCGGGGCTTTAAGCACATATATGCTTCTTTAGGTCAAATAGGATGTAAATTGATCAGGCCACCCAGTGAAAGTGAAAAACTTACAAAAGCACAAGTTATAATGAACAAAAAAATTTATCTCTTCGAATACATATTGAGAGAGTTATACGAAGAATTAGAGAATTCAATATTTGTCAACCGCATGCGACTGTCAGTCATGATATTCTTTATTTAATAGACCATATTATACTTATTATAGTTTGTGCAATTATTAATTTACATGGACCTTTAATAAAATAGTACCAATGTAAAGCCATTATTTTATAAAAGCTACATTTTTATTGTTCCATAAAAATATATTCACATATTGTAAAACATGAAATACAAAACAATAAAGTATAATAAAAAGTAAACAGATCTTCACTAGTACTAACCTAACATAATGTTTTATTTTATATACTTCGTTTTAAAAATCGGCGCAATTGTCTTTATTAAAAACTACTTCATATAGAGACAATTCCCTGTTACTTTCAAATACAAAACAGCCCCATTGCCAAAATTTGTATTTAAATATGTGCATTATATTTTGCTTTTATAACATCTTTGACACAAAACGATATACAGTTTCTTTTTTGCTTGGGCATTTCACTTCTATTACAATCTTTTGTGATGCCATCTGGAAAAGCTTCAAATATTGGGTACTCCCTTTTCAATATCAATCCAGACGGTACGATCTTCAATGATGATTTCTTTTCCCCAATTTCTTTCAAAACTTCTGATTCTAGGTTTTGTCGGTTTTTGGTAGCTACCATAAGTAAATCTACTTTTGGTAAGTTCTCTGATGATCCTTTCACACAATCTTCTTCCATATTACCTTAATCCGGTATTTTGCACAAAGGATAACGAAATAACAAAACTGAAAATGATTAAACAACACAAACATCAAATATCTGCCAATACATGTATATCCTTCTACCCCTCTGTCTCAACCTACGAGCAAAAATAAAACAGGAGAGAACATATTGGTGGTGGGAGTGGGTACTTAGCGCGACGGAAGTCGGCCATTTTAAAACCTCCTTTGTGCGGGTCAGTTTTCGTTTTCAGGTTACGGTTACACTGACAGTTGTAGTTGTAACATAGTAGTGATTTCCTACAGAAAACATTCAGAAAGTGAATTTTAAGTGCGAAACTAACAAACTTGAGGTATTTAGTGAGCGTTGATGACTAGATCAGACAATAAGCAAGTATGGTGAGCTGTATTTTGTGTGGATTGTCCGATAAAGCTCGGAAAAAGGGAATAACCTTTCATCGGTAAGTTTATTAAACAGGTATTATAAATAATCTAGTTAATCATACAACTTGGTCGAATACGCTTTGTCTAGATTATCGGTATACCATTAAAACCGTCTCATTTTCTAATACTTCTTTTTGAATTTGGAGAATGCGATTGAGGGACCCCTATTGTTTATGTTCCGTATCAGTGGCGTTCATAATCATTGATTAACGTTAATGTATGCAATGTTTTGCAATAACAACCACTTTGAAGTTCTTTTCTTTTACAGACTACCAAATAAACCAGAACTACGAAAAGCATGGTTGAAATTCATTAACCGTACAGAAGAGAGTATACCAAAGGTTATGGCTCTCTGTTCCCAGCACTTTAAGCCAGAAGACTTTGATAGGTCAGCCTTCAGAACTATCTTAAATCGTAATGCTGTGCCATCGGTATATGTACAGCGGCATAAATATGTAAGTGATGATCCCAATAATTTAATATATAGTTTTATCGTTGTTATCCATAATGATAAATACTAATATCAGTTTTCCACATTTTTTTTATTAATTACGACAATTGTTTCGCTAACACAGTAGCTTTTCCAAGTTACATAAAGTATTTCAAGGTCTAGAATATTTTACAATATATATATTGTTACGTGGGTAGTTTATCTTGTACTTACTGTTATTATTTCTTTTAGCTTGTATTCATTCTGTTACCTTGTTTGCAGTAGTGTTGCTTGTGTATTTCATTATGTAGTTCTGGAATTGTAGTAGATTTGTTC
Source organism: Crioceris asparagi (assembly GCA_958507055.1). Taxonomy (NCBI): domain Eukaryota; kingdom Metazoa; phylum Arthropoda; class Insecta; order Coleoptera; family Chrysomelidae; genus Crioceris; species Crioceris asparagi. Next base: position 48,946,067 of record OY293828.1, read on the forward strand.
TCGATCCTTCCAGAAACTGTATGTGAGGTACAATTTGTCGTGCTATTGTCACCTTGACAAGGATCTAGAACATTAATTATGTTCGTCTAGATAATCATAGAACATTCTCGATGAATGTCATATCATGATTCAGATATATAAAGCCGTGACGATCACGGGACACAGTCAGTCTTATGAAGTCAATTGGAGACATAAGTCGAAAGTAGTTGGAACGCGATAGTCAAAGTGACAAATAGTGACAGTTGTACTAAAATAGAAAGCCGTGTACAGTGTGTTCTAAATAAATCATTGGAAGCAATCTGCGAATTTTGAGTATTACGCAAGTGAACTCACCCCACAACGTTTAGCACAGGGTTAAACGTTACAATTGGTGTCAGAAAAAAGGGATCTTCGCATTTTGCTGAGACTATATGGTGAATACCAGATCCAAAGATTACGTCGAAATGGCAAATATTCAAGATTTAATAGAGTTCCTGAAAAAGAATAACGAAGAACAAGAAACAAAAATGAATCAATTCCTAGAAAATCAAGAAAGAAGTAGACAAGAACAAGAAACAAAAATAACACAAATTCTAGAAAATTAAGAAAGAATTGAAAAGGAAGACCAAACAAAAATAAGTCAAATTCTAGAAAATCAAGAAAGAAATAGACAACAAGATAAAGAAGAACAAGAAAGAATTAGACAAGAACAAGAAAGACTCAGAAAGGAAGACCAAACAAAAATAAGTCAAGTTCTAGAAAATCAAGAAAGAAGTAGACAAGAACAAGAAAGAATTAGGCAGGAAGATCAAGCAAAAATAAGACAAATTTTAGAAGAAGAACAAACAAAAATAAGACAAATCTTAGAAGAACAAGAAAGAGTGCGACAAGAAGATAAACAGGAAGTTGACCAGAAATTAGAGAAAGTTGACCAAAAACTAGAGAGAGTTCAAGAAGAAGTTGAACAGAAATTAGAGAAAGTCCAAGAAAGTTTTGATCAAAAAATTCAATTAATAGAAGAAAAGATGTTGCAAACGAAAGCTGAAGTGCCTCTAAGAAGATCGTCCAATGAAATTCAAAATGGCGTAGTTAATCCACTAAAAATTGAAGCCCCAAAATTCGATGGTAAACAGTCTTGGTCTACATATAAAAAACAATTTGATGCTGCTGCTTTGGCTAGTGGTTGGTCAGATGAAGAGAAGGCCACTGCATTGATCTTGGCTCTACGTGGTGATGCATTGGAAATCTTAAATACCGTAACTGGCGGCGAACCTTCATATGAGATTTTAGTGGATCAACTTGAAATGCGTTACGGTGACCAACATCTACAACAAGTTTATCAAGCACAGTTAAAGAATAAGCAGCAACGGTCTGGAGAAACACTACAACAATATGAAATTGATGTTGCCCGGCTCGTTCGACTGGCATATCCTACAGCACCAAAAGACTTTCTTGATAGGTTAACGGTACAAACATTCATAGATGGTATAAGAGATATTGAAATGCAACATGCCCTTCGGTTAAGTAGTCCTACAAGAATTGAAGATGCCCTTGCACGTGCACTTGAATACGAAGCTGCTAAACAGGCGTCCAGAAGTCATCACAGATTGCGACAGACACGATGGGTCAATTCAACCCAAGAGAAGTCTTATGGCAATGGTAACTCCATAAAGCACATTATTAAAATGTTACAAAAATTGGATGGGCAAACAAATGAACAAAGAACTAAGACTTTGTGTTGGAATTGTGGACAAGAAGGACATATAAAAAAGAATTGTCCACAGCCTCAAAATAGCAATATGCAGGAAAACTCCAGTTAGCCAGTTTTGCGGGGCGAAGACTGGCTTACTCCAACCAAGCCCCAACATCATTAAAAATCAAAATTTCCCGACTGAGTCATGAAGGATCCAGCTTGGTTGTGAAAGGAAGAATATGCGGTCGGGATTGTAATATTGTTATTGATACTGGTTCATGTTCTACCATTGTGCGAGCTGATGTTATTCCTGCGTGCAAAATTGACCATCCCAATAGAAGTTATGTACTTGAAACTGCAAATGGAGTGACAATACCTGTCATTGGTACACACGAGGCAGATATTCAGCTGGGAAAATCAAAATTCAGACATAAAGTATTTGTTGCCGAGATTTTGGACGAAGTTTTATTTGGGCTAGACATCATGAATAAATTTGGCTTCAATCTGAACCTCCAAGACCGAATACTCAAAGTTAATGAAGAAGAGTTGTTTATGTCAACATCTGAATCTAGAATAAGAAAAATTAAGGTAAACAGGACCATTACGTTACCTGGATGGTCTGACAATCTCATCCATGTTAAAATAGAAGGTTATAAGTGCAAGGAGGCACTGGTACTGGAAAGTAATCCAGAATGTCTAGCAAAGGAAATGATTCTAGAAAACGCATTAATAAATCCATCAATTGAGCATCCAATTAAGGTGAGAGTTTTAAATCTGTCAGAAGAACCTAGAGTTTTAATGAAAAATGAAGTAATTGCCTGTGCGGAACCTATAGTATCTGTCAAAATCTCAAGCAGTCAAGGGAAAACCATGTGCCAGAAAGGAAGAGAGCTGAAAGAGAGAATCATTTCTCAACTTCATAACCAACAGAAGGCGAAATTTGGTGATTTATGGGAGAAATACAAAGAACTATTTTCTTTTTCGGAAACAGATCTAGGACGAACTAATATGGTACAACATCGCATTAACACAGGCAACCAACAACCAATAAAACAAATTCCTAGAAGGGTACCATTAGCAAAACAAAATGAAATGGCAATACTTATAGATAACATGAGGAAACAAAAAGTAATTGAACCTTCGAACAGCCCTTGGTTGTCACCGGTTGTCTTAGTCACAAAGAAAGATGGCTCGACTAGGTTTTGTGTTGATTATAGAAAATTAAATGAAATCACAAAAAAAGACAGTTATCCTCTTCCTAGAATAGACGATACACTGGATTGGTTGTCAGGAGCTAAATGGTTTTCTACATTGGACTTGAAAAGTGGATATTGGCAAGTCGAAATGCATCCTGAGGATAAAGAAAAGACAGCATTTTCAGCCAATACTGGTCTATGGCAATTCACTGTAATGCCATTCGGATTGTGCAACGCTCCAGCGACTTTTGAGAGATTGATGGAAAGAGTACTACGTGGACTCATTGGAAAGAAATGTTTAGTATACCTTGATGATGTAATCGTTTTCAGTGAAACATTTGAGGAACACTTGAAAAATCTAGAAGAGGTATTTCAACGATTCTCACAAGCAAATCTTAAACTTAATCCCGAGAAATGTGCTTTCCTAAGAACTGAGGTGAAGTATTTAGGACACATAATATCCGCAAATGGTGTAAGAACAGATCCGGAAAAGACAGAAGTGGTTCATAATTGGCCTGTACCAAGGAACAAAACAGAACTGCGAAGTTTCTTAGGCCTGTGTTCATATTACAGACGATTCGTAAAGAATTTTGCTAGTATTGCCCGTCCATTACATCGACTAACTGAGAAGGAAAGACCGTACAATTGGACTCCAGAATGTCAGAATGCTTTCGAATATCTGAAAGGTGCTTTGTGCTCTTCTATTGTTCTGGCTTATCAACAGAGAGAAGGAGAATTTATCCTAGATACTGATGCTAGTAAAACAGGAATTGGGGCAATTTTGTCCCAAAGAATCGAAGGAGTGGAGTATGTACTAGCATATTACAGTAAGAGTTTATCAAAGGCTGAACAAAATTACTGTGTGACGCGGCAGGAGTTACTAGCTGTAGTCAAGGCAATAAGACATTTCCACAAATATTTATACGGTCAGACATTTGTTCTACGGACCGATCACGCATCACTTAAATGGCTGTTTCAGTTCAAGAGCCCAGAAGGTCAGATAGCGCGCTGGCTCCAGCAACTTCAAGAATATGACTTTAAAATTGAACATCGTCCTGGTATTAACCACAGAAACGCTGATGCTTTGTCAAGACGGCCTTGTGCAGAGGACTGTAAAAACTGTTCAAGACTTGAAAATAATGTACCAGAAATTCTTAAAGTCAAACGAATTTTGATAAATGGCGACCCAAACTGGAGTTCGGAAATACTCAAGCAAGACCAACTGGATGATAATGATATTGGACCAGTGATGAGGTGGAAAATGGATGGAGCAAGACCTACTTGGCAGGAGATATCAGATTTGTCTCCTGTCATAAAAGGATACTGGTCACTTTGGGAATCTTTAGTAATTGATGATAACGTCTTAAAAAGAAAATGGGAAAGTAATGATGGTAAGACTGTTCATTTGCAAATAATTCTTCCACGGAAAAGAATTGCACAAGTACTGCAAGAGATTCATTGTGGAGCAAGTGGTGGCCATTTAGGTATCAATAAAACGTTATCGAAGATTAGAGAGAGGTTCTACTGGTTAGGAAGCCGTGCTGACGTAGAGGACTGGTGTCGGCGATGCGATACCTGTTTTACCAGTAAAGGCCCAAATACCAGAACCCGCCATAAGATGCAGCAGTACAATGTGGGTGCCCCATTTGAGCGAATAGCCATCGATATTACGGGACCATTTCCAATAAGCAGCTCTGGAAACAAATATCTCTTGGTCATCATGGATTATTTCAGTAAATGGCCAGAGGTAGTCGCAATTCCAAATCAGGAGGCAAAAACAGTGGCCGTTGCCCTAATTGAACATTGGATAAGTCGGTTTGGTGTGCCGTTAGAAATTCACTCGGACCAAGGTCGAAATTTTGAGTCGGAAATCTTTCAGAGTGTGTGTAACCTAATGGGGATTAAGAAAACTCGTACAACTCCACTGCATCCACAATCCGATGGAATGGTAGAGAGATTTAACAGAACACTAAAAAATTATTTGAGGTCAGCAATCAACGAACACCAAACAAACTGGGATAAGTGTATACCGCTCTTCCTACTGGCCTATAGATCTTCCACTCATGAATCGACCAAAGAATCCCCAGCTGGCATTGTTCTTGGTAGAAATCTCAAACTTCCGTCTGACATCTTGTTTGGTTCACCAAGCGAACCTCCCACATCTGTAGATGCCTACATTCAGAGTTTGAGACGAAGACTCGAGGAAATACACAATCTGGTTAGAAAACAGTTGAAGATTTCTAGTGATCGAATGAAGGCCCGATATGATATTCGTGCAGAAACCGGAAAATTAAAAATTGGTGATAAAGTGTGGTTGTACAATCCACAAAGACGAAAAGGTCGTTCTCCAAAGTTTGACAAACAATGGGAGGGACCATATACCGTTATCAAGAGGATAAACGATGTGGTTTATAGAATTCAGAAATCCCCACGCAGTAAAATGAAAGTGGTTCATATCGACAGACTTTCACAGTACAAAGGGACTGAGGTGACATTTGATCGGGACGATCAAAGCTAAGAAGGGGGCAGTGTTACGTGGGTAGTTTATCTTGTACTTACTGTTATTATTTCTTTTACCTTGTATTCATTCTGTTACCTTGTTTGCAGTAGTGTTGCTTGTGTATTTCATTATGTAGTTCTGGAATTGTAGTAGATTTGTTCTCGATCCTTCCAGAAACTGTATGTGAGGTACAATTTGTCGTGCTATTGTCACCTTGACAAGGATCTAGAACATTAATTATGTTCGTCTAGATAATCATAGAACATTCTCGATGAATGTCATATCATGATTCAGATATATAAAGCCGTGACGATCACGGGACACAGTCAGTCTTATGAAGTCAATTGGAGACATAAGTCGAAAGTAGTTGGAACGCGATAGTCAAAGTGACAAATAGTGACAGTTGTACTAAAATAGAAAGCCGTGTACAGTGTGTTCTAAATAAATCATTGGAAGCAATCTGCGAATTTTGAGTATTACGCAAGTGAACTCACCCCACAACGTTTAGCACAGGGTTAAACGTTACAATATATATATATTAGAGAAAAGAATTATCCAATCAGGACTTAAATGATAGGGAATTCCATTTATACCCTACATTCCCTTAAGTAGCGGTGATTTATTTAAATTAGTTTGATCATTTAATATTATTTGTTTTCTATTGTATCTGTTAATTTCTAATGCTTCTAATAAGTTGAGTTTGAAGCTTTTATTTTCAACATGTAAAATTTTGAAATCTTCATTGAAATTATGATTCTCTTCTAATAAATGGTTGGCATAAATAGTGTTCTGTTTTTTGCGTCATTATCTGCTAAACATTAGAACAGAGACTAAAACAAAACAGTGCCGTATGTCTTTAAGCAAAGAAATGTGTTTCGTCATGATTGTACTAGACTCAATGTATCCGAGAGTGATAGATATTTATATCATGCTTCTCAAGTGAAGTAAATTATTACTTGTTTTTGTAGTTGAACTTAATTACTAATATGCTTACCAGTGAAATTTCATATTAGAAGCATATTTTCTCATTTATTTACGTGAAGTAATTCTAACGTATGTGAAATTTCTAAATGATTACTCGACATAACTTTAGGTGCATATCATTGGTACCTAAATATACATACATAAAGCATATTGTTATTATGATTGCTGAAAAGTAATATGTGTTCATTTTTACAGGATAGAGTGTTGCAGCCCATGGAAATTCAAGAAGAAAAAATGATTGCAGTTCCATCTACCAGCTTTCAAGCAAAATCGACCACTGATCTAACGGAAATATATGAATCACCGTCTTCACCAGTGACGACAATGGAAACTGTAGCAACAGGTGGTGATAATTCGCCTAGAAAAGTTAAACTGCGCCAGCAGCTTAGGAAAGTATCAAACATAAACTTGCGGCAGTCATATCAAATAAGAAAATTACAGAAGAAAATGTGGTTCCAGAAGAAGCGCATTTTTAAACTGAAGTTAGTAATATTAGAGTTGCAAGAAAAGAATTTATTAAATGCTGACCATGTATGTGCTTTTATAGAGGAATTTGGCAAAAATAGTGATATTATTAACAGATTGTTTTGCAGAATGCAGGGTCGAAGTGTTGAAAGACAGTATAGTGGAGAATTGAGAAAATTTGCTTTAACTCTGCATTTCTTTTCTCCTAAGGCCTATAATTATGTTAGAGGGCGATTTTATAATTGCCTGCCACATCCAAAAACATTGCTAAAATGGTATACTATTGTGGATGCAGATCCCGGAATAACAAAGGAAACTTTAGAGGTACTAGAAGCTAAATGTAAAATTTCAAACAAAAAGTATATATGTTCACTAGTCTTCGATGAAATGGCCTTAAGAGAGAAAATTGAATTTGCCGGAGGTAAATATTACGGATTTGTTAATTTTGGTACTTCTATAGAAAATAATGTAAATGACTTCGCAAACAAAGTACTTGTATATATGCTAGTGAGTATAAATGATACGTGGAAGGTACCAGTAGGATATTTTTTTATAAATAATATCAATAGTGAGCAAAAAGCTGAACTTTTAAAGCAATGCGTAAGAGCAGTTAGTAAGTGTGGTATTATAATTGCCAATATTACTTTTGATGGTTGTCCGACTAATTTTACAGCTTGTTCAGTCTTGGGTGCTAAATTAAGGGATATTAATGATTTACTTACACTTATTAATATTGATGAAAAACTAATTTATATTATCCCCGATCCTTCACATATGATTAAATTGATTCGAAATTGTTTTGGAGAATATACGTGGCTAAGAAATAGCAAGGGGGAAGAAATAAATTTCAATTATGTTAAAACTCTTGTAAATATACAGGAAACGGAGGGACTTTGTTTGGCTAATAAGCTACGTAGGCAACATATCAATTTTTTTAAGCAGAAAATGAAAGTAAAGCTAGCAGTGCAGTTACTGAGTAGATCTGTTGCTGATGCGCTTTTATATTGTAAGAGAAAATTACAGTTACCGGAATTTCAAAATGTTGAGGCAACAGTGGAATTCATCATTATAATGAACGACGCGTTTGATATATTGAATTCTCATAAGTTGGGGGACTGGGATTTTAAAAAGGCTGTATGCAAAGAGAGCATCGAAAAATTTAGAGCATTTCAATTAAAATTTAAGGAGTACATTCTAAATTTAATAAGATCGGATGGCCAACCAATTTTATTAACAAACAGGAAGACCGGTTTTATCGGCATGTACATAGCTCTAGATTCAGTTTTAGGCATATACGATAAATTTATAGCAATACCCGATCCAATCCTAAAATTTTTGCCAACGTATAAATGCTGCCAAGACCACTTAGACTTACAGACAGAGGTATACTTAAGAGAGGCCATTAAAGTTTGTGGAGTTAGAGTAAATAAAGACGTAATTTGCATTAAAGTTTTTAAAAAATGTTATGTACAATCGTTTTCATCACTTCATTACCATAATAATAGTATATTACAAGATCATGTAATTTTTTTGATAAAATCAATTGTAAATATATATCTCACAATTCGAATTCATTATACATGTAACAATTTATCTCCGGCCGATAAAATTAGAAGCCATTTTACAAAACTGATTCAATTTAAGGGACAGTAGAATATAGTTTACAATATGTAAATTTTGTAATATGTAAGTTTGAAAGTAATAAATGTTTACCAAAACTTATTTTTCTTTACTTATCTCCCCTCTGCCTACGCCTATGTCCTTGTGAACATATGGCCCATACTGTCTCCCCACTCCTAAAACCTCCTATTTGGCCATTTCCGTCGCGTGCTAATATAAGGCAACGTTCTCTCCTGTTTTTATTTACTCCAGGGGGGTGGAACTCTCATATAGAAATTTAAGCCAATCTGAACGATGGTGTTGTGGCGGTATCTATCGCCGAGGCAAGGCAGCACGCTAAATTTTGACATTTTTGAGAAGAAATCTTTTATAGATGGGGTTATATTATTGTATGAATCAACAGGAGATGGACATTATAATTTATTCATTTAATCTATGATTTTAGTGTGTGGTTAGTTTGATTTTTTATGTTTACTGATTATTAATTTGCGTTTATCTGGAGTTTCAAGTTTTAATTTTGTAAGTGATAGTCAGATAATATGGTATGAGTCCGATCTAATTGAAATTATGAATTACAGTGTGCAACATTGGTTCTTGATTGTGTTGGAATATACTTGATGGAAATTCATATTCAAAAATAAGCTATAAAATATAGTTTCCACCATATAATATATATATATATATATATATATATATATATATTATAATCTTCATAACAATTGTTTGGACCAACTGTGCTAATAAACATAGGAAAAACCAGTCATCAATACACAACTATGTAATGGGTAGTCCTCAAAAACTATTTAGACTACAGGTAGGTATATATAGTAAGGAACTAGAGCAACCATCAGTTTGATTACAACGTTTACGTTAATTGATCTATTGTGCCTGTTCAAGTTTTTGTTTTTTAGTGTTTGAAGAACTCTAGAGAAAAATGTCTCGTAAATGCTGTGTACCTGGATGTCCAAGTGAAGATCCTCGAAGGTTAGTAAATGTAAAAATATTTATCACTTAAAATTGACTATGATATTTTTAGATTCTATTAAAAATTGTGATATACTTTGTTTTCCTACAGTTTATTTCAATTCTTATAATCTCTAAATGCATAAACTTATATATCTGGTACTATAATGTTGTCACTAAATTAAAAATTATTTCACAGATATCGATTCCCCAAAGATTCGAATTGTCTTCAGGAGTGGGTTCAACGGATTGGTGGTGGTATTGATACTGAGTTAACATGGAACATTTCCGCGTTTGTGGTGTCCATTTTAAGGATAATTGCATAAGTGGTGGACGACTAAATAAATTCGCATTACCAACATTACACTTGCCCTGTAAGTATTCTCTCTTTCTACAATAACCTTTGATTTTTTGTGCTTAGAAAATTTCTCATTTAATTCATTGAAATTGTAGATTACCACGGATCAGCAGAAGATTTTTTTCTAAACTCTTCTGAAGACGATACCAGAGGCTACACAATTTCCGCAAATTTAATGGGTAAGCAATTATATGATTGTTATTGCCTTGGATTCTAAGAAATTTCATTTCAAAATCGATAACAGGTGTTCAGAGATGTAGCAGTCTGGAACCTCAAACTCCTCTTATAAACAGAAGCCCCATTCGAACAACTAGATCTCTTCCAACCCCGAGGACGTACTCTAGAAAGAGGTTGGACTACCAGCACGATGAGGAAGATTTGCAGACACCATCTACTAGTGCAGGGCCAAGTGAATCATTTCGTAAGTAATTACTAATAAATATAGGAATAACTAAGGCAGTAGGTACAAGTATGCAGTATGCATTATTAATGTAATAACATGAACTTTCGAGTGTATTAAAGATGGTTTTTTGATTATGAAACATCTGTTCAAAATGTTGAATATTCATGCAACATAAATGAAATTTCATTTCAGAGCCGACAACTCCCCGTCGAACAAGATCGTCTCTATCCAGGAGGTTGGACTATGTGCACAATGAGGAAGAAAATGCTTGCCCGCCTGGAAAAATCATTCCAGTTAGAAATTTATGCACACCATCCACTAGTGCAGGGCCAAGTGATTCATTTCGTAAGTAGTTGTTATAAATTATAGTAATAACTTATTGAGAAGGAGGTACAAGTAGTTATTATGTATTATTATTAGCGTATGCCAGATAGCTGGGTTTTAAGAATTTATATTTTTCAATTTCTTCTGACAGCAATCATTTGTAATTGTTTGTAACGCTTGTCTTTTTGTTTGTGAGTCAATCAATGAGTAATTAGATTGCAATTACTTTATACCTCTCCTATGGTGTAAAGTTAGTTGCCTAATTCTACAAATTTCAAAATCAATTTTGATTTTTTGGAAAAAAACCAGAGAGTCACAAACGATTTCATTATTGAAATTTGAAACTTACAAACGATTTCCGATCCTTTGATCGCCTCAAAAATATTTGTTACGATCTATTTTTAAAAGCTATTTGGTATCAAATAATTATCCAATTACTCATTAACTATTGAGTCAAACATAAAAAAAAGCGTTACAAACACTTACAAACGATTGCCAAAAAATTGAAAATATAAATTTTTCAACTTCGTGTTGGCTAACTGGTAGTCGCGATTATTATTGTATACTCAGCACTTTCAATTGTCTTCAAAATCTGATCAAAAATCCAATCAGTTTATTTCCTTCTCATGACAAATGACAAAATTGTATAGGTGTATCAAATCCTTCCCTTCATTATTTCCCAATCAAATGTTCAGAGCAGAATAAAAGACAATGTCAATATGGACATACTGGCTGAATTATTCTGTTCTGAACATGTTGACTTTGCAAATACTTTCTCGGATGTGGTGTTAGAGTTTTTAATATTCCATTTGGTCAAAGTAACCAATAAATTATTGGTTGGAAAAGACCTCAGGAATAAGAACTTTAACACCCTAACTGAGAAGGCATTTGAGAAATTAGCGAGACGGTGGCATAGGCGTTAATTTGAATTTCTCTACAATCATTTCCAAAATATATGCTGTGGCAGTGTAATTTCATACTACATCATGTCACAACGAACAAAAGCTAAAAACTTCACAATGTGATATGCAAAGATTTTATAATTAATGTATGCCTTTTATCAATCATTGTATACTAGTTGCCAGTATAAACTCATTTTTAGAGCTGATATTTTTCAACCCAATTTCTTTGAATTATTATATATTAATTAGTGTAATAATTGTCATTTTTATTGTATATATTTCTTGTAATTCTACATTTCTATGAAAAATTTAAACTTATTCCTATAGAGAGGCTTTAAATGGTTCGCTTCAACCACAATATTTATAAATGATAAAATTTTCGAGTTTTGTACCACTTGACAATAAAATGTTTACTTTTTTTGTTTATAAATGTATTTTTGTGATTAGACTGATAAGTAACTTCAAAAATGAATAAATATCTATCTATCTATCTATGTATATTTTTGCCAATAAATAAAAACTGATAAGTATTGATGAATTTGTTTTATTTTGCTATTCTGTACTTTCCTTATTCCTTACATTATATTGTCAATCAATTTCTTTATAGAGCTGATTCAGAAATCTATGAAATTGATTGATAATATTTTGTAAGGAATAATGGTTGGTTATATTCAATTAAGTACATGCTTTCGTTATAACTCAAATTTCCCGCCGATCGAAAATTAAAGTTAGTACACTGCCTCGGCCCTAGATGGCAGCATATGTCAATTATATTGGCATCATTTTTATAACACAGAGTTGCCACTCTATCTTGTTACATACTCTATGATTTACTCGTAGGTCTCAACTCTCAGCTGGACAAAGCACCCGAACAATTTACTTGTTCATGATTGGAGCGAGAAGTGGGACGTATAAAGCGGGAATTTGATCTCGTTTTTAAATACATGGACAAACTGAAATTAACATTTCGATAATTAAAATATGTCTGAATATAATTTTAATAGTGATTTGCTTGTTTGCTGTATAAACTGTATTGTTTAAAACTAATAAAACATAAAAAATGCAATGCTTGCAACGACCCTATTCTTAATTTGTTTTGTAATGTTTACTTCAGTTGAGTTGTCTTTCCATGGTGAGATAATTTGTTCCGAGATTTGTTCTTTGAACTGCAGTGATCAGTCTTTGTGATCAACTCAGCCATCTTTCTTTGTTTGGCTTGCTTTGGCTGCTTTGCTTCTTTGTGTGTTTCTGTTCGAGTGTTTTTACTGGTTTTTAGTTTTGCATTATTACTCTACTGATTAATCTGTCGTATAGGTGATGATTTAAAATTTTTCTGTATAAGACCAAAATGTCGTATAAAAGCGTTTAAACAATAAAATATAAATTTATATATATATTTAAATATAAGTCTTTTATTTGAAGTGACAGTATCTCTAGCTATATGTTGAAAATTAATAGTATTTTTTTGTATTACTATATTTTATTACATAATTGTTACTGCAGCTATGTATGACCATAACTCGTTTGAAAATTGTCATACAGGCCAAAACTAGTTAGAGTATTAAAACATAGTGATACTAAAATACTGATATTAGATTCAGAATAATATAAAAGTGATTCAAATTTCCCGCTATTCTAGCTGATTTGTGATTCGAGTACTCCTACAAATACCAGGTGGCGCTGATGCGATTGTTTTAAAAACTACACAGCAGTTTCCATTCTACCCGTAGGGAATTTATCTATGGTCCCATATATAAGAGTGGCACATGCTCTGTTCTCTGCAACCGTAGTATAAAATCGAAGGTCGAATTCCATACTCTATGATTAGATATTTAGCAAGATGGTGGCTTCCACGGTCATAAAGGAAGGCCTTGAAACAAGCATAAAAAAGTGTCTCACTTAGTGTCCAGTCTTCTTCAGCTTCCAATTTCTACCGAGTGGTTCGCAGTTGAAGGGGGATGTTGCTTAAAACATAAAAATATCAATTCAAAGGATGCTGCAAAGTTGTAAGAAGATTCACACTGTCTTCATTAACATATTTCCATCTCAATAGATCTTTATATTATTCATCATAGTATTCTACGCTCATATACTCTTAACTTTTAATAAGATTAAGGCATCTTATTTTCTAAGTAACATCTCCTTTTCTTAATTTCGCAGTGCCATCATTGACTTTGACATTGGAACAAGATGCTAAGCACATAATTATATATACTTATAATTTGATCCATGAATTTTTGTGTAAGGCTCACTATGGGGATTGCGAATTTTGTACGCATGCGCGAAAGAGAAAGTGGCTTGGAGTCACATAATGTATATTCTTGGAGTAGGATTTTGAGGAAAGTATAGGCAAATAATAAACTACCCTAGAATGACAATGTAAACGGAAGAATTTTTCCAGTGAAAAGTTGTAATTATTTTGTGCAAGAGATGGCGCAACCATTCATATTCGCTCAACAAATTAATTTTAAATGTTTGGCATGATCACGTGACCAGCCTGTCTGCAACCTTGAGTGACTTTGAGCGTATGGACTGTAGAAGAGGAGTGCAATCTTCAATGGGCAAATGTGCTGAAAAGAGGGTACCAAAATTGTGGACTAACAAGGGTTCCTAAAAGATCCGCTTATCGCTGATTGTTGATAGTGTACTAGATCAACGAAAGGAAGAAATGGTACAGATCAGCAAATTGGATACATATCTATGGTATTTATAATAGATTTTATAGTGTTCTCTGGATGTTATGTATATTTTATGTTTCTATGCTGGAGAGAGGAGTGATTATTAATTTGTTTACTTAGCACTCCTCTATCGAATGAAAACACCGCATCCTCCACCACTTTGCCCTTTTGATGAACCTCCGAGAACACGGTGGAGGTCTGTACAAACCGGTTGCCATTTCGCAGATTGGGCTTGCCATTTGTCGATATAGGTTTAGCGAGGGCTACCATCGAGGGTTTGTTTTTGATGTAGCTCTGGTTTAAACATATAAGTATTTATGCAATATTCTTAAATTACATTTTTTTTTAACTGAACCTGTATCTGCCTTAATAATAATTTTAATTTAATTGTGCTCCTTGTTCAAATAGCCACAAACATATAAAGATCATTCAGTAATATTCATTTGTATCAACAAAATCTAGATACTTTTTTACTTATTGTGTTACCATGACAAATATAAATAATGACATTTGTAATTGATGGCTAGGAAATCTTTCCTGTTTTTGGTTAATTTATTCTAAATTCACGATTGTAAGTATTTTTATAATACTATTAAGTTGTTGTTGAAATAATTTTGTAACGATTTGTAGTTTGCCCTGAAGAAGAGAATAAAAATTCTCGAAAGCTCGGCTTCAGTCAAAGAATTTTATTGAATATATGACTGCATCCCCAAGAACATCTTTTTATATATATATATATATATATATATATATATATATATATATATATATATATATATATATACTCTATGATATAAACAAATGTTAAAGTAATTGTCGTGAAGTGAAATTAATAATATATTGTTAACCGAATTAATAATAGTAGGAAATAGCTTGTTATATTGACTTATTCTTTTAGGAAAATACCAGTTGTTGATTGCCATGTTGCAAAAATAATTCGAACAATGGAAATAAAACATACATGGCATCCTTCCCTATGGATAAAGCTAGAATAAATATTTAGATACAAAAATTTGGAATAGAATCTACATCATCCAAGGGTTTAGTTTTATACGAGGTATTTATTGTGTTCTTCCGAATAATAACATTTTTTACACATGATAACAATGAAATGTCCTTAGTTTCAAATAAAATTCATTTAGTTATTACTTAATAATATCTACATTTCTTTACATCTGCTGTGACGTTTATACGTAAAAGTATTGAAATTTACAAAAATAATAATATTTTAATTCAACTTTATGTGAAAGGGACTTTAGTGTCGTTGACAATTTCTTAAATATGATACTTGATTTGTACTATACTGAATTCAAATTAATTTCAGAAACGGTAAACGAATTATTTATTATATAATAAAAACGATTACACGAATGATTGTCTCTCAGATTAATTTTAAATAGATACCAGCCATTAACATATAGACACTAGCCACTAGGGCCACACCCAAAATGTCTATAATGCAAACTAAAAATATCTGCAATATCCATGACAATTTTGCCTACCCAAACTCCGTTGTGTTGCAAGACCTTAAGGGTGTTCGAGCAGCGGTTCAAATCAGTCCCAAACCGTCAGACGCCTGCGCACTTCACTTTACGATGAAATAATTTATTCCCAACTACTAGTAAGATGTTCGAGCAGTAGTTTGACGATTTCCAAACTCAGTTTGAGACAGGCGCAGTTGAAGCGTCTTCTTCTTCTTAGAATATAGTGTTCTCTGTTGTTGCTGTTGGAGAAATCCCTTTCAGAGAACACCACCACAGTCCTAAACGAAACCCTGGTTTTGTGTTTTGTCCATCAGTCTTTCATTGATGTTCTTTCTTATCTTTGGCCATAAAACATATCTATCGGCATAGTCATTAGTTCTATGACGACAAAATTGTAAGAAAGTGGAAGGGGTAGTTTGCAAACTGCAGTCTGGTGTTCGAGCAACAAAATCCCAAACCACTTGGAAACTGTTTCAAACCGCACATGCGCATTTTAAACAGTTATCAAACCGTCCCAAACCACTGCTCGAACAGCCTTCTTATATTATACGACCGTGTATACAGCAAAACATACTCCGTCTGCAGCGGGCTTTAGTTATTCTGTGATACTACGGTACACATGTCTCTGTACCTATACCACAGAACACTGTACACCATAGAATTATAAAAACATCTTTGTTGTAGACATGACATAACCCATAGCCTCATTTTTGACCAAACTTAATTTAACCTAACCTCCGTATATATGACCTAACCGACTGGTATCTGGTATATACAACAGACAACACCACATACTGCATACCATATACCATAATATAATTAACTATCAACAATTGTATTTGGAGGTGGTGTTCCCTGGAGTCTTTTAATTCAGTATAGGTAGGTAGTATAATATATAATCGTTGATAATACACTAATTTTCTAATGTTTTAGTTACTTTTGAATCCATGGGTCCATAGACAAGAGTATAAAAGAGGTGCTAACTTTTCATAGCGTTAGGCAACGAAAATAACGTTAGAATTAGAATTGCGATTACACGCAAACCTTGATTTTTTGAGATAGGAATTAATTACATAACTCCCCAAATAAAGTATTTAGAGGATTGTGGAAAATGACGATGACAACTTCACATTTAGTGAACTTTATAAAAAATTCAAATAATTTCGAGAAGGTTCTGAAGAACGTAAGTCACGATTTCATGAATCATAAAACAGAAAGGTTAATCTTTGAGTAGCTGACTGAATAACATCATTTGTTTCAGATAGTTATCCAAACTGTTAAAGATGGACAATGCCTAGCTGAGATGAAAGTGAGAGATGAACATACAAATCCAATGGGTGGGTTGCATGGGGGCCTTTCCGCGACGCTAGTTGATTGTGTATCCAGTTGGGCTCTATTAAGTCACGAAAATGGGGCTGTACCAAGTGTTTCTGTTGATATGCATATGACGTAAGTGGTTAAATATGCGAATTGAGCAAAATATTTACCTACTTTGAATTTATTTGCCTCTAATATCCAAAACCATAGTTATTCTATATAATAGATAATAATAATTCCGATTCTCTAGCTTAGCATAGGTCGTAATCCTCAAATAAAAATTGAAAAATGTTTTTTTTCTCAACTATGTCCAAAGTAGGTACTTATGTCTTAAATAAGTGAACTTGAGTAAGGCCTAAATTTTGCAGAAATTGTGTTAATACTTTTCGTCTATTTTTTCGAATGAAGATGGTGGAGGTGTTTATGAAGAAATGTCTAGGTATTACCGATTTCAGCGAAATATTAAAACTCGTTTTTGAAAAAAAAAATTAAATGGAAGCGCCAGTTATACAGATTAAATTCTACAGAAATGCTCCCTTACAACAAGGTTATCTTTTTAAATCTCCAAATTCAATTTTTGTGGATTGTGAGTGCAAGAGTAGTAAAAAATAAATATTTCTAAGTTGGATCACATGCAATGTATTTATGTATATATCTATGTTACCTTTTCGTTTCTCGTTGTTTAAAAAAATTATGAAGATTAATAAACTTTATCATTCAGTGGCTACAAGAAAGTAGTGAATGTTGATAAACTTAAAAATCCGGCAACAATGCTCGAGTTTCGATTGAAGCAAATGAGTACTCAAAACCCTAAAGGTGCATCTACACCAAAAAATCAATGTCTCCGTGCAGATAACATGTAGGAGCAGCTTTTATCCATCCAGCTTTATCCATATATAATTATTGAAAAAGAGAACAGTGAAAAAGAAGGAAAAAAGCATAGATTTCGAACATCCCTTTTCTTGAATAAAAGACAGTCCAAGCAACTGTTGACTGACTTACGCACAGCTAATACCATATATATTTTTTTTGCCGTATATCACCGGGAGATTTTGAATTTCTAATTTCGGTAACTGGCTCAAGAATTTGTAAACGAGATACAAATTACACAGACTGGTTTCTGTATAAGTTAGATTGGCAATCACACTTAGCTTCTTGACTACAGGAGATTCCTATACTAGCCTTATATGTATCTATTTAGAGTTTCCAAGCAATTAATTTCCAAAATAATACCTGAAGTATGTGCGTATATCATCGTAGTTTTGGAGAACACATAAAAGTAAGTACCTACACGCAAACATTTGTCCCACAAAAGTTTTATTAATTAATGTAGTCTGCTCTGAATGCATGGTTGTCACCGTACACACTCACACTACTGCGTGCTACTGCTACTATTACTACCTAACCTCGACTAAACTCGTCGCTTCATGTGCGTCTCCATCATAGAATTAGTACTCCTAGAAGGCTAGTATAATAATAATAATAATAATAATAATACGATCTGAAGCTGACAGCACATTCAGACGAAGAACTTGCCGAACAACTGGCACTAGTAAAAGAATTCAGTGACGACATCATTGTGGAATTCGGACTCGACAAATGCGCGAAAGCCTCATTTGTAAAAGGAAAACTACAAGCCAAGAAGAACATTGAGATCGACACCACAACAACGATCCAACCCTTAAACCAAACAGACGTTTATAAATATCTTGGGATAGATGAAAACGATGGAATACAACACAAACAAATGAAGACCAAAGTAAGAAAAGAATACTTCCGTAGAATAAGAGAAATCCTGAAGACAGAGCTGAACGCCAAGAACAAGATAACTGCAATAACAGCATTAGCAATCCCAGTAATCCAATACAGCGTAGACATCATCAGATGGACACAAGCTGAAATAAGAAAACTTGACACACAAACAAGAAAACTACTCACAATGTATGGCGCACTCCACCCGCGAGCCGACATCGACCGAATGTACATCCCCAGGAAAGAAGGGGGTCGAGGACTGATCAGCATAGAATCTACATACAAAATTGCAAAAGAAGGGCTTAGCAACTACCTAAAGCTAAAAGAAAGAGACAAATACTTGGGTATGGTGTACAGACATCTGCAGAACCACACCAACGATAATCTTCACCACAGCACTGAAGACGAAGAAACAGAAAACAGCAACCCAGGCAAATCTGAAACAAAGCAAGTTAAGGAGATCAAACAACATCTGAAACAACAAATAAAAGATGAACGAATTGAGAAATGGAAGTCCAAACCCCTGCACGGACAGCTTGCAAAAGAGACGGAAAAAGAGACAATAAACAAAACCCAGTCGTGGGCGTGGCTGTCATACGCAAATCTGAAGACAGAAACAGAGGCACTGATAACAGCATGCCAAGATCAAGCCATCGCAACTAATTATATAAAGGCTAAAATAATGAAAACCGGCTGTGATCAAAAATGCAGACTCTGCCGCACCTTCAGTGAAACCATACACCCCATCGTATCAGGCTGCCCCATCCTGGCAAAAAAAGCATACCTGGACCGGCACAACACAGTAGTGAAGCACCTCCACTGGAACATCTGCAAACACTACAACATAGATGTAAACGAGAAATGGTACCAGCACAACCCGGACCCTGTAGTTGACACTGCCGAAGTTACCATCATGTGGGATACCCAGATTCACACGGATAGGACAATCACAGCAAACAAACCAGACCTAGTGATTAAGGACAAAAAGAGGAAACAATGCCTCCTGATCGATGTAGCAATTCCATCCGACTACAACATAACACAGAAAGAAGCCGAAAAACAACTGAAGTACAAGGACCTACAAATAGAAATTCAGAGAATGTGGAACATGCGAACCAAAGTCATCCCCATCATCATCGGTGCAACTGGCCTCATCTCTAAGATCACAGCAGAGCTAGTTAAGGAAGTCCCAGGAAAACACAACCTTCTACAAATGCAACGAGCAGTGGTGCTGGGTACAGCCCATATAGTACGAAAAGTACTATAACAGAACAGAATGTCATCATAACAAAAGTAACACCCTAGGTGCACGGTGTGCACTCGGTGTTACTCAGAAACAAGACCTTAGCACAAGCGCTAAGTGGTACAAGGAGATAATAATAATAATAATTTATTGCACTATATAAATTACAAGGAATTAAAAGTAATGCGTAAGCCAGTCAAAAAATTACAAAAAAATCGATTCAGAGTGTTTGGTAGAAATTATTTAGATCCGTATCTAGGAAATCTGATACATTATAGGGTTCTAGTGTATACAATAACCGTAAGAGAGATTTTTTTTATTTTGTCAAAGTTTTGACTCATTTTGATAACCCTAGGTAGTCCATTCCAGAATTTGATACATGAATAAAGAGTTCCTTTCTCTATACATGAAAGGCGGTGGTTGGGGAAGTTATAGTCCATTGTATTTCTAGTGCCATAGTTATTGGCAAACCGGTATGTTTCAAAATAGTGTCTATTCTTGAATACGAATTTAATGCATTCATATATGTACAATGCTGGTATAGTTAGTAGATTTTGATCTTTAAAACGTCCTCTGCAGGATTCTTTACATCTGAGTTTTTTTATGATACGTATGCAGTTTTTTGTATTTTAAATATTTCATTACCGTCACTGCTTCCTCCCCAGATCACAATGCCATATTTAGCTTTAGAGTAGAAGTTTGAGAAATAAAACATTTTTGCAATGTTGAGTTGGTTGTTCTTTATCAAAATTCTCAAATCATAGCAGGATCGGTTCAACTGTTTACTGAGATACTCGATATGGTGAGAGAATCTTAAGGTCTCATCAAGGAAGATACCTAAGCATTTTATTTCACTTGAGAAACAAATTTGGTGATGATTCAATATAATATATTCCGGAGTATCGGGTCCTCGATTTGTTTTAAAAAACTGACTTGGTTTTGTTGGGGTTTAAAATTAATTTATTGTTTGAAAACCAATTTTCAACATCCCGCATTACAGTGCTTCCTTTGTAGGATAGCTCTGTGAAACTTGACGCCTTGAGAAATAGTGTGCAATCATCGGCATAATTTATTAGAGTTTGATCATTGTCTATAACAGATACCAGATCATTTATATATATGTTAAAAATTAGAGGTCCTAAGACACTACCCTGAGGGACTCCCCTGGTTACCCCCAGGAAATCTGATTGTATGTCTGTATTTGTTTTCGGATTTTTAAGTTTCAGTGATTGAGATCTCTTGTTGATGTAGATATTAACCCAGTGTAGCTCTTTATCCCTGATACCGTAGTGTTTTAATTTTTTAAATAATATGTTGAAGTCGATGCAGTCAAAGGCCCTGGACAGGTCCAGGAAAATTCCACAGGAAACATTACCAGAGTCCATCCTAGCATATTTTTTGTTTCGAAGAATTTTGAAAAGGAACTGAGTTGGCTGATCGCCCTATATTTATCAAAAGAGTCAGGATCTCCTTTTTTAATATGGGTTTAATAACTGCAAGTTTCAAGTTTGATGGAAAAATACCTTGGCTAAGAGAACAATTTATAATATGAGTGAGAGGTTGATGTATGAAATTAATACATTGTTTTAATAAAGATGTGGGGACGTTGTCATAGCCAAAGCTTCTTTTGCCTTCAATGTTATTCATTATTTCTAGTAATTTAATTGAGTCAATTGGCTCAAAAGAAAAAGTATTCTTGTGATATGGTATATTGCAAACGTAATTTTCTTAGTTTCTCCGAGACTAGTTTATTTGTAATTTCATTGAAAAAAGTATTGAACGCATTTGCACCATTTTGATCTTTTTATTATCAGTTAGTTCGTTTATTATTTGCCATGAAGTTTTGGTTTTCTTCTTTGAATTTGCTAATTTTTATTCAAAGCATTTCTGTTTTTCATTATTTAAGAGGTTATTATACTGTTGTTGTGCTAATTTATAATTTTGTTTATATTTAGGGCAATGTATTGATAAACGTTGGTAATATACCATATTGTTTTTCAGTTCCGGTGTTTTGTAATTCCTTTTAGGTTTTTCAGTGCTGACAAGTTTCAACGGAAAATGTTTATTGAATAGCGTTAGAAAAGTGTTAATAAATATTAATAAATATGTTATATTTAAGATCGACTCTATAGACATCTTGAAAGGTTTCAGAAAAGAGGTCACTATTGAAATCTTTAATGGCACTATTTGAAAAAAATCTCATTCTTTTTTAGCATTACTGTTATTATCGTTTATATTAAAAGATAAAATCTGAGCCCAATGATCTGATAAGCATTCATTAACATTATTTATATGGTAGTTATCAGTCGATTGTACGATTATATTATCAAGACAACTTCCTCCATCCTTATGTTCCCTGGTCATTTCATTTACAGTTAGTTTTAAGTCGTAGGAAGTAATGATATTCTTGAAAATGTTAGTGGCGTTGGATGAGATTAATGTATCAATAAGGATATTCAGATTTTCGACAAAAGTTATTACTACTACTACTACTACTCCCAGAAGGATGATAGATGCAAACAATTATAAATTTATACCTATTTATAAGAAATTTGGCTGCACAGCATTCAAACACATTGAGAATAATTAATTCGTCAAACCAGTGAATCGGTGTGGCCTCTAAGTCTGTATCACTGTATATTGCAACTCCATGTGAATTTACTGGGCGACAGCAACTAGATATCATTTTCATCTTAGGTATTTCAAGCATTTTTATTTGATCACTTGATTCCAATGTTCTGATATGCAGACTATGCGACGTCCGGGTACATCTTCTAAGAAAGCATTTAGTTGGTTAACACAGTTGCTAATGCTCCGAACATTTTGATGAACGATGGAAATTGATGTTTGTTTTGCTACTTTGGTTTCGTCAATTTTAGAGGTGATATTTCTCAAAAATCCTGGGAACGATTATCATATCCATTTTATTTCCTGAAGTCGAATCGTTTATATGCCACTGACTTTGGCCAGGTAGATGGTGACATAAAAAACTTATTTTGACTTTCAGATGTAGGTAATTCTTTTACTATATGTATATTTCTAAAGGTTTCTTGATTTTTCAAATATTTGTTTATTTTTTCTGAAGTAACACTGCGATTCACTCGATATAGATATAACCACACTTTTTTTTCAACGCCAAAATCTTTATATGTTTCGTTTTCCCCAAAAAGTTTCTTTCTATTGTTTTGTTTTTTATGAAATATATTTTTGGAGCCTTCCTTATCTTCATGTGATGTGCCATTATCATTGAGATTCACAATATTATTCGTATTATTAAGTTGCCCCTGTGCTAAGAGATTTACTGATGAAGCTGGCAACACTGCAGATTTTTCATCTGTTTTATTATTTGCATGTTTATTTACATTTTGTAGTGTATAGATATATGTAAATAATACTGTCGTCTCGAGTGACGTACCACGCAAAGGTAGCGGGGAGTGGGTGGCATTCGATGTCCGACCGCCGTAGGGAGAAGACGTGGTGCGTGTACTATATCGAGCCGATATTGGAGTAATTAGACTAGGTGAATAATTTCCAAATTGGACGAGGATACTACATAAACTGGCGACGAGGAAAACAAAGCGTAAATAATTTTTTTTGTAATGATTATTCTTTGAGAAAAGACGGAGGGGTTAAGGATGCATGATAATTGGTTGTTGATATCGTATAAACAATAAAACATTACTGAGATATACCTACCATTACATGATGAATAAAACATTACTGAGATATACCCACCATTACATGATTTCTTTCCCTGTTTAAGTGGTATTTCGCTAAATATTAAAGAATGTAGTTAAACGAAATACCTTATGTGTGAGTCATACGAGTGAGTTGTTTATTGCATTTGATTCATTGTTTACTTTGTCATAAATGAATTCCAGAATGAAATTTGGTTTTACATACGTTATTATTCTTTGCCTACAGATTATTTTTAACCCCTTTTGGTATCAAATATATTATGATCACGAATTGCATGTGATCTTAGAACTATAAATGAAGTTAACAAATAAAACATACGCATTTTCATATACAAATTACTCTGTAAATATAAAAAGAAATAAACACATTTTCATTTTTACAATTATTTCTTTAAAGTGGAGTATTAAAATATGGTATTTGGTTATTATTATAATCGAGTGAGCTTAGTCAGTTGGCAAGTTTTGTATAGGGTGCTAACTGTACAGATGGTATTGTACTATATTTTGGATCTGCGTACTATAAACGGTTAAAGAAAAATATAGTTTGCAACAAATACTATATTTTCAATGATGGAATCTAATTTAATTGGTTTAAACAAGAAATCATGGGAAAAATAATATATTTCACTGAAGAAATGTTAGCAACTCTAGTTTTGAAAAGCATTCAATTGCGATGATTTAGTGAAGCATTAAATTGCGATAACTTGGGTAAAAGCATTAAATTGCGATTATATTGAAAAGCATTCAATTGCGATGATTTAGTGAAGCATTAAATTGCGATAACTTGGGTAAAAGCATTAAATTGCGATTATATTGAAAAGCATTCAATTGCGATGATTTAGTGAAGCATTAAATTGCGATAACTTGGGTAAAAGCATTAAATTGCGATTATTTTGAAAAGCATTCAATTGCGATGATTTAGTGAAGCATTAAATTGCGATAACTTGGGTAAAAGCATTAAATTGCGATTATATTGAAAAGCATTCAATTGCGATGATTTAGTGAAGCATTAAATTGCGATAACTTGGGTAAAAGCATTAAATTGCGATTATTTTGAAAAGCATTCAATTGCGATGATTTAGTGAAGCATTAAATTGCGATAACTTGGGTAAAAGCATTAAATTGCGATTATTTTGAAGAGCATTGAATTGCGATTATTTTGAAAAGCATTGAATTGCGATTATTTTAAAAAAGCATTAAATTGCGAATAATTAGTATTCAACGGGTTTCATTGTTATCAGGTACCTACATGTGGACATGGCAACGTATACATTAGAGAAATTCGATTGTAATGGGGAGACTGGTTCAGTTTCGGTAAGATGGGAACGCTGGAAAAGAAGTTTAAATATTTATTTAGAAGCGGCGTCGGTCGATACCGATCTTAAAAGAAGAGCGTGTTTATTACATTACGGAGGCCCGGAATTGCAAGAAATTTATTATAACATTCCGGGTGCTCACGCCACTGCAAATGAAGAAAACAAAGGGAAGTTGTTTGAGATCGCTATTTCCAAATTGGATGAGTATTTTGCTCCAAAGCAAAGTAAAGTTTTTGAGCGACATGTCTTCCGGTTAATTAGACAAGAAACAGATGAAAAATTTGAAAAATTTTTAGTTAGGTTAAGACAGCAAGCCACCAAATGTCAATTTTCCGATGCCGAAGAAAATATTATTGATCAAATCACAGAGAAGTGTTCTTCAGACGAGTTAAGAAAGAAAATATTAAAAACAGGTGATTCCATGACGTTAACCAACATTATAGCAGAAGCGAAAGCGTTAGAAGTGGTAGATAGACAAATCGGAAATTTCAATCAAAAAACTAATGAAAATCTAGAAATAAATATAAATAAGATCAATACAAAATTAAATGATAATAGAAACCAGAAAAAAGATCCTTGTGGGAGATGTGGCAGTTTCAGACACCTCGCACGAGACCGAAACTGCCCAGCGAAAGGGAAACCTTGTTTAAAATGCGGCATTATTGGACACTTCCAGAAACAATGTCGAACCAAACAAAAAAGAAAGCTACCAGAAGAACCAACAAAGAATACACATTTAAAGAGATATAAAGTATCCAATAATATCGAAGAAACAGCTAATATACAATCATGTAATAAACAAGTTGACTATATTTTTAATGTTGAATGTGACGCGATGGTCACTTGTGACATAGGGGGAACAAATGTAGAAATGTTAATAGATTCCGGTTGCGACCATAACCTGATAACAGACAAAACTTGGGAAGTAATGAAGAAAAATAAAACAGAAATCAAAAATCAAAACTTAAACCCAAACAAAAGCTTCATGGCCTATGGGAGTACAAAACCTTTGGAGCTACTAGGATCCTTTGAAGCTAATATTAATATTGGCAAGAAATCTCTGAAGGGTACAACCTTTTATGTGATAGCAGATGGGACACGTAATTTGCTAGGAAGAATTACGGCGATGACTCTGGGCATATTACAAATAAATGTCGTCAATCAAGTCCAAGTAGAACCATTTCCAAAATTCAAAGATGTACTAGTGGAAATTCCGATTGACGACACAGTTAAACCGGTATCCCAACCTTATCGTAGAGTTCCCCTTCCCCTGGAAGAGAAAGTGGACAGAAAGGTAAAAGAACTTCTTGAGAAGGATATAATAGAAGAAGTTAAAGGTCCCTCAAGCTGGGTGTCACCAATTGTCCCTGTATTAAAAGATACTGGAGAGGTTCGTTTGTGCGTAGATATGCGCAGGGCCAATGCAGCCATCAAGCGTGAAACCCATCCATTACCAACGATGGACCAACTGTTGCATAAAGTTCGAGACGCCAAATTCTTCAGTAAATTAGATATCCAAGACGCATTTCATCATATTGAACTGCACCCTAACTCAAGGCATATTACAACCTTTATAACTAGAAGAGGACTTTATAGATATAAAAGGATGATGTTTGGGGTTACTTGCGCTCCAGAAGTGTTTCAAAAAACACTGGAAGCTATACTTATAGAATGCGACGGCGTCATTAACTTTATTGATGATATACTTGTATACGGTAAGGACTTACAAGAACACGATGAGAGACTGCAGAAGGTGTTGGGAGTTCTAAAGCAACACAATGGTTGTTTGAAAAAAGAGAAATGCAAATATCGTCTCAACAAGGTACAGTTCCTCGGACATGAACTATCAGAACAAGGAGTACGGCCATTGGAAAAATATATGTCAGCCATAAAGGAATTCAGGGCACCAACCAACGTGTCAGAACTTCAAAGTTTTTTGGGTCTGGTGAACTATGTGGGAAAATGGATTCCCCATTTAGCCACAACTACGGAGCCCCTAAAAGAACTTTTACGACAAAAATCTGGGAGAAATGCCGATATAAAAGAATTGTGGGGTGAAAGACAACAAAATGCTTTTAATAAATTAAAAGCTGCCTTGGTCGATATACCTAATTTGGGATATTATAATCCGGAGGATAAAACCATGGTGATAGCTGACGCTAGCCCAGTAGCTCTAGGCGCTGTGTTAGTACAGAGCAATGATATGGGTCATCGAATCATTGCCTTCGGTAATAAGACACTTACTCCGTGTGAGCGCCGGTATTGCCAAACTGAAAAGGAAGCGTTGGCACTTGTTTGGGCGGTAGAGCATTTCCATATGTTCCTCTATGGAAAAGAATTTGAACTGGTGACAGACCATAAACCTTTGGAGGTCATATTTGGTCCCAAGTCTAGGCCTTGTGCTCGTATAGAAAGATGGGTTCTGCGATTGCAATCTTACAAATTTCGAGTGAAATACAGCCCTGGAAAAAATAACATCGCAGACCCACTTTCACGGCTATGTAAGTTACCTATAGACTCATTTAATGCTGAGCAGAAAAGCTATATCCGAAATGTAGTGGAGCAGATGACACCAGTTGCAACATCCTTACAAGAGATTATGGCAGAGTCTCTGAAGGATACTGAAATCCAAAAAGTTAGAGAAGGTCTTTATAATGGTAATTGGGATGATTCAGTTAAAACTTTTAAGATATTTCAGAACGAATTATGTTTTTACGAAGACATGCTTTTAAGAGGTACAAAGATTGTAATTCCAGGGAATTTACGGCAGCGAGTTCTAAAAGCTGCCCATGAAGGCCACCCGGGGATCGTAGCGATGAAGTCCAGATTGAGGACCAAAGTGTGGTGGCCTAAATGCGACAAAGAGGCTGAAAATCTTTGTAAATCTTGTAAAGGATGTATTTTAGTATCCGCGCCAAGTCCACCCAATCCATTGAAGAGACGTGAGCTGCCTTCAGAACCTTGGGTGGACGTTGCAGTTGATCTTATGGGTCCCCTACCGAGCAACGACTATATTTTAGTGGTAGTAGACTATTTCTCCCGCTACAAGGAAATCAAAATATGCCGAACGATAACCAGCAATGAAATTATTACTCTCTTGAGTGATATTTTTTGTCGTCTTGGAAATCCTGCATCAATAACTGCAGACAACGGCAAACAGTTTGTTAGCCAAGAATTCAAAAAATTTTGTGCCGATCGGAACATAAAAATATATAACACTATTCCGTATTATCCCCAACAAAACGGAGAGGTGGAAAGACAAAATAAGGATATACTGAAGAGGCTAAAAATTTCCCAAGCTGAGAAGAAAAATTGGAGAGAAGCTCTACGGGATTACCTGGTCATGTACAATAGTACACCCCACACTGTTACTGGTAAAACTCCATCAGAATTATTCTTTCGGAGACAATTTAGAGATAAATTGCCAATGGTGCGGGACGTGACAAATAATCCCGAAGATCTAGAGATTAGAGACAGAGACAAGGAGCAGAAAGAAAAGGGAAAGGAGTATGCAGATAGGAAAAGACAAGCTATCAGCTGTGATTTGAACGTAGGTGACAAAGTTTACGTAAAAAATATGTCTAAAAATAATAAGCTAAGTTTGAATTTCGACCCTATTACCCATACTGTTCAATCCAATAATAATGGAGACATTGAATTAAAAAACGATGAAACAGGCCAACATATCAGAAGAAATGTAGTTCATCTAAAAAAAGTAGAAGGTGAATGGCAAGTACTGAATCATGAATCAAGAGAAGAGGACCAGGAATAACTTAAACCGTGATTGATAGGTTGAATGATGGGAAAATAAATAAATGATAATTCATGCATTGTATTGTTTTGTTTTATTTTATAAAATTCAATCAATTTAAAAAAAGGGAAGAGATGTAGTGTATAGATATATGTAAATAATACTGTCGTCTCGAGTGACGTACCACGCAAAGGTAGCGGGGAGTGGGTGGCATTCGATGTCCGACCGCCGTAGGGAGAAGACGTGGTGCGTGTACTATATCGAGCCGATATTGGAGTAATTAGACTAGGTGAATAATTTCCAAATTGGACGAGGATACTACACATTTTATATCGAGGAGTTATATAAGTTTATCTCGGTGTTGCCTTTTTAAAAAGAACAAACTTTATCATATGAAACTTATATTAACAAATTTATATATGTGTACAATAAGAATGCTAATTGAAGACTGACTTACATCTCTACTGTCGCCTATTTATACATATCTAAGTTCTGCTTACACAGCACTGTCTTTCGGTAACATTATATCTATAATAAAAACTACCTCATCTATAATGACCATATAACTGAGGCTTGACTTGATTTAATTGATTGGGCTTCGTGTACATTATGTATAAATGTTTTTTTTTTGGCTTGAGTTCTTGTTTGAAATGCCTGGACTTTTTCTTCCAATAGATTGATATTTTGTTTCAACAGTGAATTATTTTCCAAAAGTAATGAATATTTCTGATCATTTTCTGCTAATAATTTTCTTAGTAGTTCATTTTCTTTTGCTAGAGATTCCGTTCAAATTACCTCTTTTTCATTGTTATATAAGAGTATATAAGCAGATCTACTCACGAAGAAAGAGAAACAACAAATCAATGTATTAGACAGAAATGCTAGGGTTTAGAGACTAGTGCGCTTGAGTCAAAGAATGAGTATAGGAGGGCATGTCAAACGGTACCTACAGGGGCCAATAAAAAAGTTTTGTTTTCATACTGAAATATTTGTTTTTTATTTTTTAAACTATAAAACATTTCCATTGTGTTAAATAATCGTTACATGCTCCAACATAATAACAAAAACGCAACTTTTGTATATTTACCTGGTAGATAAATATTAGGTACTAGAAAGGTATATATGCATATTATATATGTATATATTATTTATATACATAAATCAGGGACCGTTACTGGATCGTTTTACTACCGATACCGAAAATAAATATTTAATTTCAATATCAGCTAATATTTAAATTTTCTCAAGTCAATTTAGATAGAGTTGAACTAATGTACTCAAAATTGATAAGAAATGTTCAATCAAATAATAACTACTTTTGTCCTGGTGAGGATAATAACTCTATAAAATAAAACATTGAAAAATTCCCGACGGCCTGTAGCAAGCGGAAAGGTAAATTTCTCAAAATTTGAACTTGAAATTTGAACCATAGATTATTTCTTTATTAATATTAGGTAAATTTCTTTTAAAAATGTTCCTGTTGCGATCGTTCACACATTTGAATTTCGAAAAAAAAAAACAACAGCATGTTGTTATATGTCTATAAGTAGGTCCAAAAAAAACTTTTGGTTCGAAAGTTTATATATAATTATATATATATATGTATATAATCCAAATCCAAAAAAATGATTTTTATAAATGTTTTAACGGTCGCCATTTTGAAACTACTTACTCGACAATAACCAATAACCAACTCGGCCGAGATATTTAAGAGATTGATTTTTGTTCCAAATTTGAACTTGATACTTCCAAAACTGCAATCTCAATCGTGTTAACAAATTTCGTAATATCTCATATATCTATATACATATATAAACAAAAAGTTTTGTTAGACCTACTTATAGACATACAGCAACATGCTGTTAATTTTTTTTCGAAATTCAAAAGTGTGAACGATCTCAACAGGTACATTTCCATAAGAAATTTACCTAAAAATAACATCAATCGATGGCATCTTCCACGAATTTTATTTTGCCACAGGAAACAATTTATATCACAACACCGGTATAAAAATAATCATCAATGACGTCCAACAATAAGATTGGCATGGCATTGTTGCCTAGTCTAAGGTAATATATTGTTTTTTTTAATATTCATTTAAAGCATGATAAATTTTAAGTTTTTGATATTATATAAATCAAAAAAATAATAGTTAAAGGTAGGTATTTACTTTCACTTTTCTATTTCAAAAGCTTCCAAAACGGAAAATTTCTTCAAGTTTGACAACACTGTTCTTAAGAAGTACATAAACGAATATATAAGATAGATTTTCGCGCAAGCGTATATCATCCGAAACCCTATTACTGTTTCTCTTTCTTCGTGAGGGACTTCTCACTCTATCAGCCTTCTAGGAGTACTAATTCTATGGTATCCATCAAAACCGCAGAGCGCCCATAAAAACAACAAATCCCTTTGATATACCTACATCGGTGATTTCGGTTTTACTAGAATAACTTCAGGGATCGATGGAACTAACCAAAATAATTATAAACCACACTCCAAAAAAGGCTTCCGTTAGGAGTAAAATGGCACCGAAGTAAACTTCGGTTTTTATGTTCTTACTCGTAAGCCAGGGGATGTAAATACGCAACAAGCGTAAACTGTCTTCCGTGAAAATATGCTCGGATGTGTTTTGTTTTTTTAAGGCATGCTGCTATTTAAGTAACAATATTGCCCAACGCAGATCATGTCCGGAATTTTGGGGAATATCTCTAAAATTAAGCGACGTGTCAAAAAAGTTGAAGAGTAAAGAAAGTTAGTAAAAAGACGGAAGAATTCAGAAAAAAAATATATCCAGTGGCGTGTGACAAAAAAGTTTTACAAAGTTTCGTCCAGTTGACCCCATGAGAAACAAGACCCTATATAGCAATTAATTTAAATTTTTAACACTTATCAGTTACATTACCTTTAGCATTTAATCAATCACTTGGTTATTTACATCCCCTGGCTTACGAGTAATAAAATAAAAACAGAAAAATAATTCAATCTTCGGCGTCATTTTACGGAATCGTTTTTGGTATATAGTTTATAATACAAACTATCATTATTTTGGTTAGTTCCGTCGATAACTGAAGTTATTCTAGTAAAACTTTCAATCACCCTGTATACAAGATCATGTGATCTTAGCGTTACTTCAAATTTGATAAAGAGTTTTCACAGTATAAATTTCAGTAGGTATCATTACCACCACTAAAAACTAGAAATTTATAATCGTTTATCAGTATTTAAGTTTAGGAAAAATGTACCATAGCCGTATGCCACTGGTCCGCCTCATTTTTATTAAAGGTTGTGCTATTATTCTTCTTAATCTTACTTTGGGCTATATCCTGTTGGACAATTTACCCAGCTTACACGTTAATGAAGTTGTTCTCTTACTTTAGGCAATACCACTCCCCCCAAAAAAATGTAAATATGTGAGATAAGTACTTACTAAAGTTAGGTGATGGGATTGGACCAGTCCCGAAATCCACTTAGAGTATAACTATCACAGTAACATCACATTTTCCGCAAGTTCTTGAAATTCGACACCATCTGGGCGAATTAAATGTCACGGCTTCCTAAACCACCGCGGGTGGCGCAGCACTCAATGTGAACCCGATCGAGGTTAAAAGAAAAGTCCATATGCTATTATGGAATTTAAGTTACAGTCCTATTTTAAATAGAACATTGAAAGAAAGTAGGTATAAGAATCAACAACATTGTGCGTTTACTGTTGATTGATAAACGATACTTGTTTTGATAGGCGATTTAGATGGTCCTCACAATGACATAATAATACGGAAAAAAACTTTTTATTTAAAAAAATACGCATTCGTGTGTCTCGTTGTCTTATTGGTCAAATCAAGTTGCTGGCTGCAGGGAGTCTTCACTTAGCTTGGTATACGACCTCTAGATATGTACCTCTGAATGCTTTGAAGAGTAGCACCATTGTTGAAAATGCTGGTCATGTTCTGCTTTTCTGAAATCAAGGGTTTTATATCAAATCACAATCTGGAACTTATGGTGTTTATTAATATAGTGTCTGTATTTTTCGATGTTCTTCAGATTTTGCCAGGATTACAATGTCATCTTCGTACTTAGTTGTGGATCATGATTAAGTATTATAAAATACAACATCATTGTCATTGAATTAAATGCAGAATTGTCCAACCTCCAGAGCTTAGTAACCTGAAGATAAATTTGAAAGCATTCTCATACAAGTATATTTTCTTAACCTCATAACAGTAAACATGTTTATATCTGTACTCACTGAATTCTCTAGAAGTCAATGCATTTTGTATGTCTCTTGCTCACTTAATCCACAAATAATGGCATGTTTTGGCATTTCTATTAGTTTTTATGAGAATATCAACTGTGTTGACAACATTTACTGCGAGGGCACACACCCCTTCCGCCACTGAATAAAGTCAACAACTGTTACAGCCATACCTACAATTTTACATTGTCACAATATTACATACCTAATACCGCTATAAATGCGTTGACAATAAAACATTCAAAACATTACACCGCAGTGACAAATTTTCATATAGCCAATGAGAGAATGGAGAAGTTTCATGATGTTGGTCATATTATATTCAACGTAATGATATTTATATATAGACCAAAACTAATCAATCAGTGAAAATATTTTTGAAATCCATCAATAAATGACTTAGAAATAGATTATTGAAGTATACATATTTTAGTAAGGTGACGTTTCGCCTGTGACGTCATCTGACCTACCGAGATCGCCGTTCCACAGAGTCGCGCCGGTGCTCTTGCTCTGTTTTTGTTTATTTAAGTAAATTCGTTCGTTTCTTTTTTATTTTCTTTATGAGTGTGTAGTTTTTAGTTTACTATAATGGAAGAAGGCTACGTCAAAGGACAAAGTGATAATTTGTCTAATATTGATATTTACACTTTGATGGACTTTTTTCTTCAAATCCGTGTTATGTCAGTACTGAAATAAAAGGAGTTAAACTTTTTAAGTAAGCGTATACCTTTAAGTTCATTTCATCAGCCACATAGACTAACTTACAACGGTGATTTCTATATAAAACACGTTTCATAAAAATATCGTCATGTTTACAATACATCGTCTATTGCCCGCCGTGTACGGACAAAATATCAAATGTATTGAATGTTTTCAGGGAAGAAGCTATTGGATACGTTCAATGAAACGTGAGAGCTGTAGAAGCACAGTTAAATATAGAATTTCACCTGAACATAAAATGATAAGTAAGCCTTATCATTGCACCTTAGTTTGTGATGAAAGCGAAAGAATGGTGGAAAGTGTAGTCAATCAAATCAAATCACGCTTTATTAGTTTCCACCACTTTTTATTATGTTATTTGGTACACGAAAAAACAATTTATTGGAATTTTTAAGTGTCGTGTTTTCACACATGGGAACAGTACAATATTTGTAGGATTTTTTTTGAATTTAGCCATCGTGTAATAACCAAAATACAACTTGAACGGCACAAGAGATTACTCACTAATTAATAAATCTGTATGTACTCAGCGAATACGTGCCGCATCTATTAGGTTAGGTTAGGTATACTGTAGACCACATCTGATTGAGATGTGATTGGAGTCTTGTCTTTCATTATTCTATAGAAAGCCCGTTGCAGAAACTTTTTATTTGCAATTTTTACATTCTCAGTTATTTTTAACATTCGTGAAAGCTTCGGTGTGATTTCTCTTTTTGTACCTAGACTCTGAATATCAGTTGAACTTAAGATGATGTCATGTAATAAGTCGGATGATACGTTAAATAATTTATGATTCATCAACCTTTGTGGGTAACCATTATTAATAAATATTATAAGTCTATAGATTTGGTGCCCCCATAAGTATATATTTTTATTTTATAATGGTAATTAGTACCTAGATAATGTTATTTTCTAGCTATATGAAAGGAGCCAAACTCGGAGATGAAATTGTAATAGACGCCAAAACTTGTAAAGTTGGGAAAACTCTGGCATTTCTAGAGGTGCTGATAAAAAACAAAGCTACTGGAGATCCTTTAGTGAGGGGAACGCACACAAAATATTTGATGCAATGCTCTAAATAAGAAGGCGTTAAATATAAATACTGGCATTCGACATAAACCAATATAATTTATTATAGATATTTATATTTTCTAATCACTCCTTATGTGTATACTATGTGATTATACTATTTGATATTATTATAGAAAAACATTTGGAAATTAAATAAATTATATCTTTTGAGTTGAGCTAAATCTTTATTTTGTCTCAAGTAAGGTTCCTTTCACACTTCATCGTTTACCAGAAACATTTTAAGATGAACATAAACAAATACTCCTTCATCTTTTGCTTTATTAAACAGTCACTAAACTATTATAGTATTGTAACGAGTATATAAAAATGACTGGGGTTTATTTATTTTTTAAGTTTATTTATTTACACACTATTTATATCACAGTCTATTTATATACCTACACTACAATATTTATATATCTTACAGTAACTATTGACTACTATGTACAATTTATATTTACTATTTAAAACTGAGCGTCATTTATTTATGAAACCCTACTAAGGACCCACCGAACTGCACCGTACTCCCGGTCTCCACTGTACCGGGCTGATTGCCCCGGACTGACTGACTCCGCAGCAAATCCTCTTCAATATATAAGCAAGCCCCTCCTCGAATCTTCAACAGGCATCTTCCAACGTCACGCGAGCATTCCACCACAGCGCGATTTCACTAGATGCTTCGGGATATCATCTTGACCCTGGCATGCATCGCTGACCAATAGCAGCATGTCCCACATTTACACCACCCTGGCCCGACCAACGTCCGTACTCGGTAAGGTGCTCCGCCCTCTGACGAATCGCACAAGCCTCGATAAATGGCGTCGACCCAAGTTCGTTAAAGTATATCAAAATAACTGAAATTGAATCATATATGCAAAATCTCGTGAAAAATTACACGAATTTTGATGGCATAATAAAAAGTGTAAGTGTAACTTTCATGACTCTCATTTTATTATATTATATATCACTGTTATTATAAACTTTTTTGAGAAACCGCCAACAATATATCAGCATCAAGAATATCACTAACAATATCAAACGTGAATTTAGTTACAGGTGACATCTTCATTACCACAGGGATCAATTTTAGGACCTATAGTTGTTTTATAATCAATGATTTGGACAGGTCAGTTTGTGATATCCCCCTTACTGTATACTTATGAGACATCTGCAATTGTAACACACAACATATATATTACTACAAAATCAGAGTACTGATGTTCTGAAAAAGTTGAATGAATGGTTTTCTGCCTAATATCTCTCCTCAATACCGAAAAGACACACTTCCTCAGATTCCAAAATTATCAGAAGTCTTGTACTGACATTTGTATTGAAATTACAATACAACTAATCAGTTGATACAATATTGTTCCAGCGTTAAATTTCTTACTATTCACTTTGATAATACACTAAGTTATAAAACACACTGATAAATTAGTTCAATGCCTATACGTAAGATTATGAATGAAAAACAACATGTATTATTAGGCACAGGTTGAATCGAGGTATGGAGTTGGACACTTAAATAATGTGTTTCTTGCTCAGAAAAGAATAATAACACTTTCTGGTGTTTTCAAAGAACCTAGTTATAGGATCTGTTTGTAAAACTAAATATTGTAGAGTTTAAACCTGTGCTAAACGTTGCTGGGGGTTCACTTAGGTAATTCACTCCAAAGTTCGCACTTTGCTTCCAATGGTTTATTTTCAACACACTGTACACCACCTTCCTTGACAATCTAAACTGTCACCGTCTGCACTTCTATCAACTTATGATTATGACCGACTGATTTCATAGACTGACTAATTGTAATTTTGTAGAGTTGGTCCCCTTTGCAATAAATGGCACTAGCCGCCATTGACTCAGATAGCGGTGAACAACGAAACATCAACCTAACCTATTTACTGTATGAAAACATCATATATGTTTTAACGGGATCAGTGTTTTATTTCAGTTTTTTTTGTTAGACAGATTTTTTCGTATATAAAGAGATCCTTTCAGTGTTTGTATTATCAAAATATTTTTAATTTTTTAATGCATATTGTGGAGCTTTAAAGCTGAGTCAGTACATTTTATATTATAAATATAGCTAAGGTAAATGTTGTAAACCAGTTGGTAGAAAATTATTCTTGTGTTTATTTGTAACGTTATTCCGTAAATAAAATTGTTAAAAAGTCTTAGTGATTTTTTAAAAAGTGAAAAATCAAAGGAGAAACTTTAACTGGCACAGTTAGTAGGATTCAGCTAGGACAGTGTTTGGTGTATCTCATCGTGAATTTACCCCGAAATCTGGTTCGTCTCAACGATTTACCAGCTGGAACCAAAGGAAAAACCTACAAATCTACACATCCAACTCATCCAGGGTGCATCTATCGCAGATATCCACCTATTGGGCCTAGCAGTAAGAATAGATTTAATCCAGGGTGCATCTATAGCAGATAACCACCTATTGGGAGTAGAAGTAAGAAATAGTGTAAGAAGAAAAACAGAAAAAGAATCCACATGCAGCTAACGATTATATTGATGTAAGTGCTCATTTCCTAATATTACTTATCCATAAAATTCCTATATATATAATTTCCAAAATTTAAATATATTAGATTTCTAGTTCCTTTATATAGTATTATAATTTTATGTCTCATTCTGAATACGACGAATTAAATGAACAACTCAATCAAATCAGTTTAACAAGAAAAAGAGAAATTAAAATAACTTCAACAATGCCAGAAACAGTAAATGTTGCTCTATTGAAATATCAAGCAGATAATATACCACCTTTCGATGGTAACCCAAAACAGCTATTTAGATTTATAAGTTCTTGTGAAAATTTCATTAAAGCATTCCAGAATAATTCAAATCCGAATGAGCCGATTAACATTTGTCTATTTGACACTACATTAAGTAAGTTAAGAAATCGTGCAGCAGACCTAATCGGCTCACGATCAGAACTAAATACTTGGGCTCTAATAAAAGATGCTCTGACACTAACTTTCTCTGATCAAAGAAATATTGATTGTTTAATACAGGACTTAATACATATCAAACCTCTTAAAAATGAAAATCCTATTCAATTTGGAATGAGAATACAAGATGCAAGGAGCCTTCTATTCTCTAAATTGAATTCGACCATAACAGATGCTATCGAAAAACAAATAAAAATTAAACATTATGACGACTTTGCATTGAAAACTTTTATTTGTGGATTACCATATAATATGCAACTTGTAATCAGATTACGAAATCCCACTTCTTTAGAACAAGCTCTCGCACATTGTACAGAAGAAAAAAACTCAAAATTTACAAACTACGAACTATAAATCTCAACCGCAAATTAACGCTAATTATTCAAAACCTGAAACGATTGTACGTCCATTTACTAACCAATCAGGTTCGCAATTTATCCAATCAACACGTACATTCCAATCGATGCCACCTCATTTTTCAAATTCTTTTTCTCAGAGACGCTTGCACAAATTCAAAGAGAAGCGTTTATCCCCAACCTATGGACACGTCGTCTGGTAATACAAGACCTCATATCCAACAAAGTAATGCGAAACTACATAATCATGAGATTGGCGCCGGCGGTATAGAAGATAACAATTATTCAACCAAAGCAAATTCTGATGAAGTTGTAGAAACACAAGAAAAGGTTGTAAATGATACATATACCTTTCAAGAAAATGCTTACCCAGACTTTTATGATTATGAACAATTTTATCCGACTGTTTCTGAAGAGGAAAATTTTCAATTAGCTCATCAAAATATCCAACAGGAATGACAGTAATTCAAATGAATCATATACGTGCTGATTTACCATACATAGAAATTCCAGAATTAAATGCTAATTTTCTCATAGATACTGGAAGTTCAAAGAGTTTAATTCATCCGGATTTAGCAAATTATTTCTTTACTGAATATATTCAATTCGAAAAATTTAATATTCAAACTGCACATGGTATAACATCCCACAACGAAATTGCAGTAATCCCAGCATTTAACATTTTTAATGTCAATGATTTTCACAAATTTTACCTTTTTAATTTCTCTCAGAAATACAATGGATTAATCGGTGCAGATATATTGAGTAAATTGCAAGCCAATATAGATCTTTAAAATAAATGTATTGTAACACCTTACGCTAAGATTCCAATAATTTACGAAACTAATGATCATGAACCCGTCACTCATAAGAAATTTAATGATTATAGAATACATTTAGAACCTAGAGTAGAAAAAGTAATAAAAATACCTGTAAAGCTAAATAAAGGCTTAGGAATTCTGAAGCATACTATTTTACAAGGAAACTTAGAAAATTAGTAAATGTTATAGATAATTACGCAATAACAACAATTTTGAATATTAACGACAATCCAGTTGATCTCATAATATTCGAACCTTTAGAAATTGAACCCATAAATCCAATAGAACTCAATTTTTGTGAGAAATTAAACATAGATACACCTACTATACATAAATCTGTTGAAGATAAAATACTCAAAGAAAATTTAAATAATCTTCGACTAGATCATTGCAATAAAGAAGAGTCAGACGCTATCAAGAAATTATGTTTCGAATTCAGAGATATTTTCCACAGTGAGAAAATACCATTAACATTCACAAACAAAATCAAACACGAAATAAATTTAACCGATGAAACACCTATTTTCACTAAGAACTACCGTTATCCCGAAATCCACAGAAACGAAGTAAGAGATCAGATAAATAAAATGCTAGATCAAGGAATAATTCAGCACTCAACAAGCCCTTACTCCAGTCCAATATGGATCGTACCGAAGAAACTGGACGCATCCGGAAAAAGGAAATGGAGAGTTGTAATCGATTATTGCAAACTGAACGAGAAAGCTATAAGTGATCAATACCCATTGCCAAATATCATCGACATCTTAGATAAATTAGG
The DNA here is from genome assembly GCA_958507055.1 of Crioceris asparagi. Taxonomy (NCBI): domain Eukaryota; kingdom Metazoa; phylum Arthropoda; class Insecta; order Coleoptera; family Chrysomelidae; genus Crioceris; species Crioceris asparagi. The sequence goes on from OY293828.1 coordinate 48,985,655, forward strand.
AAGAAGCCAATATTTCTCTACAATCGACTTAGTAAGTGGATTTCATCAGATAGAGATGGAACCCAAAGACATTCCGAAGACAGCTTTTCTACTGAGAACGGGTACTTCGAATTTCGAACACTTCCTTTTGGCTTGAAGAATTCACTTCGAACATTCCAAAGGGTGATGGATAACATATTACGAGGACTTCAAAATGAAATTTGTCTTGTGTACCTTGATGACATTGTAATATATAGTACCTCTTTACAAGAACACATCGAAAGATTACGACAAGTTTTCAAAAGAATTCGTGATTCAAACTTCAAAATTCAAATGGACAAATCCGAATTCTTGAGAAAAGAAGTTCAATATTTGGGTCACATCATAACACCCGAAGGAGTTAAACCGAACCCTGACAAAATTTCAGCAGTTAAGAACTTTCCAATTCCGAAGACCCGAAAAGAAATTAAGTCATTTCTTGGACTGATTGGTTACTACCGCAGATTTATCAAAGACTTTGCGAAAATTACAAGACCGATGACCAGGTGTTTGAAAAAAGAATCGAAAATAGAACATACAACAGAATTTATTGAATCATTTGAACATTGCAAGAAACTTCTAATAAATGCTCCTATTTTAACTTATCCGGATTTTGAGAAACCCTTTATATTGACAACGGATGCGTCAGATCAAGCTGTTGGAAGCGTCTTAAGCCAAGGAATTGTACCAAATGACAAACCCATCGCATATGCAAGTAGAACTATAAATGATACCGAACACCGTTATTCAACTATTGAAAAAGAGTTATTAGCAATTGTATGGGCCTGTAAACATTTCAGACCATATCTATTCGGAAGAAAATTCAAGATTTACACTGATCACAGACCCTTAGTTTGGCTTTTTAACTTGAAAGAACCCAGTAAACTTATAACATGGCGTTTAAAATTGGAGGAATTCGATTATGAGATCATTTATAAAAAAGGAAGCCAAAATATCAATGCTGATGCGTTATCAAGAGTTAAGATCAATGCTATTGAAACAAGGAGTACACATAATAACCCAGGAGATATTAATCAAGAAATTACAGACTTTCTAGGAAAAATTAATTTAGATCCATCCGAGCAAAAAATAGAAGAGATAGAAGAAATTAAGCAAGACATCTTGAAATAATTCAACAAAATTCACTCAGAACCATCAACAAATAGAAGCAAAAATAAAAAATCTAAATTTTACAAAACATCCAGTTAAAACCACCTAACCAAGAAATAAGCGATATTGAAATAGCACAGACAGATGAAAGCACAGAAACTGCACATTCAATTGATGCAAATGATAATATTAACGATGGTATCCCAATACTCGATGAAATAATTAATAACAAACCCCTACAAATTATGTTCACAAAAATCCCACATAACAAAATAGATATTAGAGAAGAACAATTCGAAAAACACAAAATATTACATGTGAAAATTCCAAAATCAGATGATGCTATCAGGGACTTTCTTCGTTGTTATACTACAGCCGATAGAACATATTATATGTATCTTAATGACGAGACACTCTATATAGATTTCAATAAAATATTCATCCAAAACTTCAATGGCAATCTATTAAAACTAGTAAAATGTACGAAATTAGTAAATTCTATTAAGGATAACGAGGAAAAGATATTAATAATGAAATATCAACATGAAGGTAAATGCAATCACAGAGGAATTAACGAAACATTGGAAAAAATCAAGAAAAATTATTATTGGCCTTCTATGAAAAAAGATATCACCAAATATATCAACGATTGCGAAATCTGCCAGACGTCTAAATATTCAAGAAGAACAGCATATGTACCATTAAATCTAACAAAGAGTGTAGGTAGACCTTTTCAACTACTTCACGCAGATGTATTCAAATTTGACAATCAGAACCTTACAATAATTGACGCCTTCTCAAAATTAGGTCAAACCATAAAGATTCAAGGAAAAACTTCTATAGAAATTTGCAAAAGTCTAGTTCAATATTTTTCATATTACGGTTTGCCAGAAGAAATAATATTCGATAATGGTACTGAATTTAAAAATGAAATTGTTCAAGAATTACTCAAATAACACAAAATTAATATCCATTTCACAACACCACATCATGAATCCAATGCTCCTATCGAAAGACTCCACTCTAGCTTAATAGAACATCTCAGAATTCTTAGACAGAAATATCCAAAAGATACCATCTCCGAACTTATGAATTATGCAGTTATAGCCTACAATAGTAGTTTCCATTCAGCCACTAACTATTCCCCATACGAACTGACTTTTGGTCATACAGAATCTCGCGATCCATCAGAGTTAATTCAAACATCATTTTATTCAGATTATGTAGCAACACACCGAAATAAGATGAAACATTTATATCAAAATATTTCCAAAAAAAATATTGAGAAGAAAGAAAAAGTTATTGAAAAACGAAATTATAGAGGCTCAGAACAAACTGAATTTCAAGTAGGTGAAACAGTTTATAAATACAACAGACGGAACAAACGTGAAAACAAATTTTTAGGGTCGTACGAAATTCTTGAAACATTAGAACATCATAAAGTAAAAGTGAAAAATAAAAAGAACAATAAAATTCAAATAATCCATATGAAAGAATTGAAACCCCCAAATGTGATTTCAGGATCTTCACCCACTGCGGAGGATTAGGTACTGAATTCGCATATCCCGAATTTCATGAATTGAACGAAAATCCAGGTCTTCTCCCTTTCAAAATCGGTAATGCTCAAAATGCTATAGATAATTGGTCTTTCATTCAAGTTTTCGATATTTCAATTATTTTAAAACATTTTACTTATATAAGCGAACTATTTGATGAGTTCAAATTAAAGATAGAAAATTCCAAAAAACTTTCGGAAGATTTCTATAATTTCTGTAATTTGATTACATCTCTGCAAAGCAAAGTACATAATCAGATGCTGCAAATAAACCCTCTATTAAATTCTAGAAAAAGAAGAGGCTTGACAAACGGTTTAGGTAGTCTTATCAAAGTTTTCACTGGAAACTTAGATCAAGAAGATGCTGCAAAATATGATGAAGCGATTAACATTCTTTTCAAAAACCAAGAAAAGATGAAAACGCTAGTTCGAGAACAAATTACTATTCTCAATCAAACAGTCAACAATTTTGAAGATATAACTAGAAATATAACGAAGAATGAAATTTCAATACAGTCACATTTACTGCAAATAGAAAAAACATTAACCTATATGCAACTTTCAAATCTTCACAAAAACGAACATTTTGCTATGCGGACATTTCTCACACAAATATTATCATTACTTAGAGATATATACGAAATCCTAGAAAAAATAGAAATATCAATAACTTTTTCAAAATTGAATACTTTCCATAACTCTCTAATAACTCCTCACGAATTATTAGGAGAGATCAAATTAATATCTATTTATTTAACTAACGTTAAATTATCATTTGAACCCAAGCTCGAAAATATACTAAATTACGAAAAAATACTGAATATCATAAGTTGTAGCAAAGGAAACCAAGTCGTATTCATAGTAGAAATTCCTTTAATGGAACTAGAAAACTATTATTACTACCACCTCTATCCCTTACCTGTCCCACAATCTAATCATTTTAAAATTATCATACCGAGAGCAAATTTCCTTATCCTTAATGAGCACAAATACGTCTTCCTGAATACCAGATGCCAAGAAATTTCATCTGACCAACACATATGCCACAGTGTCAACCCCATCTTTATTAACAAAAATGTACCCTGTGAAATTAAAATGTTGCAATATGCAAAAACGATTATAAATTGCACAGAAATCCCAATTGAAGTAACATCAATTCAAGCCAGGAAAATAGAAGAAGAAAAATGGATCGCTGTCGTTCCAAGAAAAACAATAGCACATCAGTATTGCCATCAATCCGAAGAAAAAATCATACTCCAAGGCACATATCTGTTAGATATCAAGCCACCATGCGAAATCCATCTGAATCAAATATTGAGAAAGAACCGGAAACCAACAAGAACAAACTATAGAAAAATTCTATTACCAAAAACCAGCTTCGCTACAGATAAACAGACAGACAAAGAGGAACAAGAAGAAATGAAACCTCTTAACATCGACCACCTAAACTTCGATGCGATGAAAAATGTGAGAACGGCTCTGGAAATACAAAATCAACGAATCAAAGACTTTCATAATAAACCAGTGGACTTAGATAGTGTTATACCACCTTTCGAAGGTAACCCAAAACAGCTATTTAGATTTATAAGTTCTTGTGAAAATTTCATTAAAGCATTCCAGAATAATTCAAATCCGAATGATCCGATTAACATTTGTCTATTTGACACTATATTAAGTAAGTTAAGAAATCGTGCAGCAGACCTAATCGACTCACGATCAGAACTAAATACTTGGGCTCTAATAAAAGATGCTCTGACACTAACTTTCTCTGATCAAAGAAGTATTGATTGTTTAATACAGGACTTAATAATACATATCAAACCTCTTAAAAATGAAAATCCTATTCAATTTGGAATGAGAATACAAGATGCAAGGAGTCTTCTATTTTCTAAATTGAATTCGACCATAACAGATGCTATCGAAAAACAAATAAAAATTAAACATTATGACGACTTTGCATTGAAAACTTTTATTTGTGGATTACCATATAATATGCAACTTGTAATCAGATTACGAAATCCCACTTCTTTAGAACAAGCTCTCGCACATTGTACAGAAGAAGAAAACTTTGTATATTTCAGTACAGGCAGGAATCAAAATTTACAAACTACGAACTATAAATCTCAACCGCAAATTATCGCTAATTATTCAAAACCTGAAACGATTGTACGTCCGTTTACAAATCAATCAGGTTCGCAATTTATCCAACCAACACGTATATTCCAATCGATGCCACCTCATTTTTCAAATTCTTTTTCTCAAAGACCATATCCTTCTCAGCCAATGAATATGCGTCCACTAAACTCATTTAATTCCCAACCACCAAGATTCTCACAACCAAATTTTTCACAACCAAATCTTTATCAACCAAATTTCCGTCCAATTTATTCACCTCCAACGAATTTCTCTCAGACCACTCGTAATATCATACCAAATTTCCATTCTAAAAATTTTTCAAACGCTAGCACAAATTCAAAGAGAAGCGTTTATCCCCAACCTATGGACACGTCGTCTGGTAATACAAGACCTCATATCCAACAAAATAATGCGAAACTACATAATCATGAGATTGCCGCCGGCGGTATAGAAAATAACAATGATTCAACCAAAGCAAATTCTGATGAAGTTGTAGAAACACAAGAACATGTTGTAAATGATACATATACCTTTCAAGAAAATGCTTAACCAGACTTTTATGATTATGAACAATTTTATCCGACTGTTTCTGAAGAGGAAAATTTTCAATTAGCTCATCAAAATATCCAACAGGAATGACAGTAATTCAAATGAATCATATACGTGCTGATTTACCATACATAGAAATTTCAGAATTAAATGCTAATTTTCTCATAGATACTGGAAGTTCAAAGAGTTTAATTCATCCGGATTTAGCAAATTATTTCTTTACTGAATATATTCAATTCGAGAATTTTAATATTCAAACTGCACATGGTATAACATCCCACAACGAAATTGCAGTAATCCCAGCATTTAACATTTTAATGTCAATGATTTTCACAAATTTTACCTTTTTAATTTCTCTCAGAAATACAATGGATTAATTGGTGCAGATATATTGAGTAAATTGCAAGCCAATATAGATCTTAAAAATAAATGTATTGTAACACCTTACGCTAAGATTCCAATAATTTACGAAACTAATGATCATGAACCCGTCACTCATAAGAAATTTAATGATTATAGAATACATTTAGAACCTAGAGTAGAAAAAGTAATAAAAATACCTGTAAAGCTAAATAAAGGCTTAGGAATTCTGAAGCATACTATTTTACAAGGAAACTTAGAAAATTAGTAAATGTTATAGATAATTACGCAATAACAACAATTTTGAATATTAACGACAATCCAGTTGATCTCATAATATTCGAACCTTTAGAAATTGAACCCATAAATCCAATAGAACTCAATTTTTGTGAGAAATTAAACATAGATACACCTACTATACATAAATCTGTTGAAGATAAAATACTCAAAGAAAATTTAAATAATCTTCGACTAGATCATTGCAATAAAGAAGAGTCAGACGCTATCAAGAAATTATGTTTCGAATTCAGAGATATTTTCCACAGTGAGAAAATACCATTAACATTCACAAACAAAATCAAACACGAAATAAATTTAACCGATGAAACACCTATTTTCACTAAGAACTACCGTTATCCCGAAATCCACAGAAACGAAGTAAGAGATCAGATAAATAAAATGCTAGATCAAGGAATAATTCAGCACTCAACAAGCCCTTACTCCAGTCCAATATGGATCGTACCGAAGAAACTGGACGCATCCGGAAAAAGGAAATGGAGAGTTGTAATCGATTATTGCAAACTGAACGAGAAAACTATAAGTGATCAATACCCATTGCCAAATATCATCGACATCTTAGATAAATTAGGAAGAAGCCAATATTTCTCTACAATCGACTTAGTAAGTGGATTTCATCAGATAGAGATGGAACCCAAAGACATTCCGAAGACAGCTTTTCTACTGAGAACGGGTACTTCGAATTTCGAACACTTCCTTTTGGCTTGAAGAATTCACTTCGAACATTCCAAAGGGTGATGGATAACATATTACGAGGACTTCAAAATGAAATTTGTCTTGTGTACCTTGATGACATTGTAATATATAGTACCTCTTTACAAGAACACATCGAAAGATTACGACAAGTTTTCAAAAGAATTCGTGATTCAAACTTCAAAATTCAAATGGACAAATCCGAATTCTTGAGAAAAGAAGTTCAATATTTGGGTCACATCATAACACCCGAAGGAGTTAAACCGAACCCTGACAAAATTTCAGCAGTTAAGAACTTTCCAATTCCGAAGACCCGAAAAGAAATTAAGTCATTTCTTGGACTGATTGGTTACTACCGCAGATTTATCAAAGACTTTGCGAAAATTACAAGACCGATGACCAGGTGTTTGAAAAAAGAATCGAAAATAGAACATACAACAGAATTTATTGAATCATTTGAACATTGCAAGAAACTTCTAATAAATGCTCCTATTTTAACTTATCCGGATTTTGAGAAACCCTTTATATTGACAACAGATGCGTCAGATCAAGCTGTTGGAAGCGTCTTAAGCCAAGGAATTGTACCAAATGACAAACCCATCGCATATGCAAGTAGAACTATAAATGATACCGAACACCGTTATTCAACTATTGAAAAAGAGTTATTAGCAATTGTATGGGCCTGTAAACATTTCAGACCATATCTATTCGGAAGAAAATTCAAGATTTACACTGATCACAGACCCTTAGTTTGGCTTTTTAACTTGAAAGAACCCAGTAAACTTATAAGATGGCGTTTAAAATTGGAGGAATTCGATTATGAGATCATTTATAAAAAAGGAAGCCAAAATATCAATGCTGATGCGTTATCAAGAGTTAAGATCAATGCTATTGAAACAAGGAGTACACATAATAACCCAGGAGATATTAATCAAGAAATTACAGACTTTCTAGGAAAAATTAATTTAGATCCATCCGAGCAAAAAATAGAAGAGATAGAAGAAATTAAGCAAGACATCTTGAAAGAATTCAACAAAATTCACTCAGAACCATCAACAAATAGAAGCAAAAATAAAAAATCTAAATTTTACAAAACATCCAGTTAAAACCACCTAACCAAGAAATAAGCGATATTGAAATAGCACAGACAGATGAAAGCACAGAAACTGCACATTCAATTGATGCAAATGATAATATTAACGATGGTATCCCAATACTCGATGAAATAATTAATAACAAACCCCTACAAATTATGTTCACAAAAATCCCACATAACAAAATAGATATTAGAGAAGAACAATTCGAAAAACACAAAATATTACATGTGAAAATTCCAAAATCAGATGATGCTATCAGGGACTTTCTTCGTTGTTATACTACAGCCGATAGAACATATTATATGTATCTTCATGACGAGACACTCTATATAGATTTCAATAAAATATTCATCCAAAACTTCAATGGCAATCTATTAAAACTAGTAAAATGTACGAAATTAGTAAATTCTATTAAGGATAACGAGGAAAAGATATTAATAATGAAATATCAACATGAAGGTAAATGCAATCACAGAGGAATTAACGAAACATTGGAAAAAATCAAGAAAAATTATTATTGGCCTTCTATGAAAAAAGATATCACCAAATATATCAACGATTGCGAAATCTGCCAGACGTCTAAATATTCAAGAAGAACAGCATATGTACCATTAAATCTAACAAAGAGTGTAGGTAGACCTTTTCAACTACTTCACGCAGATGTATTCAAATTTGACAATCAGAACCTTACAATAATTGACGCCTTCTCAAAATTAGGTCAAACCATAAAGATTCAAGGAAAAACTTCTATAGAAATTTGCAAAAGTCTAGTTCAATATTTTTCATATTACGGTTTGCCAGAAGAAATAATATTCGATAATGGTACTGAATTTAAAAATGAAATTGTTCAAGAATTACTCAAATAACACAAAATTAATATCCATTTCACAACACCACATCATGAATCCAATGCTCCTATCGAAAGACTCCACTCTAGCTTAATAGAACATCTCAGAATTCTTAGACAGAAATATCCAAAAGATACCATCTCCGAACTTATGAATTATGCAATTATAGCCTACAATAGTAGTTTCCATTCAGCCACTAACTATTCCCCATACGAACTGACTTTTGGTCATACAGAATATCGCGATCCATCAGAGTTAATTCAAACATCATTTTATTCAGATTATGTAGCAACACACCGAAATAAGATGAAACATTTATATCAAAATATTTCCAAAAAAAATATTGAGAAGAAAGAAAAAGTTATTGAAAAACGAAATTATAGAGGCTCAGAACAAACTGAATTTCAAGTAGGTGAAACAGTTTATAAATACAACAGACGGAACAAACGTGAAAACAAATTTTTAGGGTCGTACGAAATTCTTGAAACATTAGAACATCATAAAGTAAAAGTGAAAAATAAAAAGAACAATAAAATTCAAATAATCCATATGAAAGAATTGAAACCCCCAAATGTGATTTCAGGATCTTCACCCACTGCGGAGGATTAGGTACTGAATTCGCATATCCCGAATTTCATGAATTGAACGAAAATCCAGGTCTTCTCCCTTTCAAAATCGGTAATGCTCAAAATGCTATAGATAATTGGTCTTTCATTCAAGTTTTCGATATTTCAATTATTTTAAAACATTTCACTTATATAAGCGAACTATTTGATGAGTTCAAATTAAAGATAGAAAATTCCAAAGAACTTTCGGAAGATTTCTATAATTTCTGTAATTTGATTACATCTCTGCAAAGCAAAGTACATAATCAGATGCTGCAAATAAACCCTCTATTAAATTCTAGAAAAAGAAGAGGCTTGACAAACGGTTTAGGTAGTCTTATCAAAGTTTTCACTGGAAACTTAGATCAAGAAGATGCTGTAAAATATGATGAAGCGATTAACATTCTTTTCAAAAACCTAGGAAAGATGAAAACGCTAGTTCAAGAACAAATTACTATTCTCAATCAAACAGTCAACAATTTTGAAGATATAACTAGAAATATAACGAAGAATGAAATTCAATACAGTCACATTTACTGCAAATAGAAAAAACATTAACCTATATGCAACTTTCAAATTTTCACAAAAACGAACATTTTGCTGTGCAGACATTTCTCACACAAATATTATCATTACTTAGAGATATATACGAAATCCTAGAAAAAATAGAAATATCAATAACTTTTTCAAAATTGAATACTTTCCATAACTCTCTAATAACTCCTCACGAATTATTAGGAGAGATCAAATTAATATCTATTTATTTAACTAACGTTAAATTATCATTTGAACCCAAGCTCGAAAATATACTAAATTACGAAAAAATACTGAATATCATAAGTTGTAGCAAAGGAAACCAAGTCGTATTCATAGTAGAAATTCCTTTAATGGAACTAGAAAACTATTATTACTACCACCTCTATCCCTTACCTGTCCCACAATCTAATCATTTTAAAATTATCATACCGAGAGCAAATTTCCTTATCCTTAATGAGCACAAATACGTCTTCCTGAATACCAGATGCCAAGAAATTTCATCTGACCAACACATATGCCACAGTGTCAACCCCATCTTTATTAACAAAAATGTACCCTGTGAAATTCAAATGTTGCAATATGCAAAAACGATTATAAATTGCACAGAAATCCCAATTGAAGTAACATCAATTCAAGCCAGGAAAATAGAAGAAGAAAAATGGATCGCTGTCGTTCCAAGAAAAACAATAGCACATCAGTATTGCCATCAATCCGAAGAAAAAATCATACTCCAAGGCACATATCTGTTAGATATCAAGCCACCATGCGAAATCCATCTGAATCAAATATTGAGAAAGAACCGGAAACCAACAAGAACAAACTATAGAAAAATTCTATTACCAAAAACCAGCTTCGCTACAGATAAACAGACAGACAAAGAGGAACAAGAAGAAATGAAACCTCTTAACATCGACCACCTAAACTTCGATGCGATGAAAAATGTGAGAACGGCTCTGGAAATACAAAATCAACGAATCAAAGACTTTCATAATAAACCAGTGGACTTAGATAGTGTTATACCACCTTTCGAAGGTAACCCAAAACAGCTATTTAGATTTATAAGTTCTTGTGAAAATTTCATTAAAGCATTCCAGAATAATTCAAATCCGAATGATCCGATTAACATTTGTCTATTTGACACTATATTAAGTAAGTTAAGAAATCGTGCAGCAGACCTAATCGACTCACGATCAGAACTAAATACTTGGGCTCTAATAAAAGATGCTCTGACACTAACTTTCTCTGATCAAAGAAGTATTGATTGTTTAATACAGGACTTAATAATACATATCAAACCTCTTAAAAATGAAAATCCTATTCAATTTGGAATGAGAATACAAGATGCAAGGAGTCTTCTATTTTCTAAATTGAATTCGACCATAACAGATGCTATCGAAAAACAAATAAAAATTAAACATTATGACGACTTTGCATTGAAAACTTTTATTTGTGGATTACCATATAATATGCAACTTGTAATCAGATTACGAAATCCCACTTCTTTAGAACAAGCTCTCGCACATTGTACAGAAGAAGAAAACTTTGTATATTTCAGTACAGGCAGGAATCAAAATTTACAAACTACGAACTATAAATCTCAACCGCAAATTATCGCTAATTATTCAAAACCTGAAACGATTGTACGTCCGTTTACAAATCAATCAGGTTCGCAATTTATCCAACCAACACGTATATTCCAATCGATGCCACCTCATTTTTCAAATTCTTTTTCTCAAAGACCATATCCTTCTCAGCCAATGAATATGCGTCCACTAAACTCATTTAATTCCCAACCACCAAGATTCTCACAACCAAATTTTTCACAACCAAATCTTTATCAACCAAATTTCCGTCCAATTTATTCACCTCCAACGAATTTCTCTCAGACCACTCGTAATATCATACCAAATTTCCATTCTAAAAATTTTTCAAACGCTAGCACAAATTCAAAGAGAAGCGTTTATCCCCAACCTATGGACACGTCGTCTGGTAATACAAGACCTCATATCCAACAAAATAATGCGAAACTACATAATCATGAGATTGCCGCCGGCGGTATAGAAAATAACAATTATTCAACCAAAGCAAATTCTGATGAAGTTGTAGAAACACAAGAACATGTTGTAAATGATACATATACCTTTCAAGAAAATGCTTAACCAGACTTTTATGATTATGAACAATTTTACCCGACTGTTTCTGAAGAGGAAAATTTTCAATTAGCTCATCAAAATATCCAACAGGAATGACAGTAATTCAAATGAATCATATACGTGCTGATTTACCATACATAGAAATTTCAGAATTAAATGCTAATTTTCTCATAGATACTGGAAGTTCAAAGAGTTTAATTCATCCGGATTTAGCAAATTATTTCTTTACTGAATATATTCAATTCGAGAATTTTAATATTCAAACTGCACATGGTATAACATCCCACAACGAAATTGCAGTAATCCCAGCATTTAACATTTTAATGTCAATGATTTTCACAAATTTTACCTTTTTAATTTCTCTCAGAAATACAATGGATTAATTGGTGCAGATATATTGAGTAAATTGCAAGCCAATATAGATCTTAAAAATAAATGTATTGTAACACCTTACGCTAAGATTCCAATAATTTACGAAACTAATGATCATGAACCCGTCACTCATAAGAAATTTAATGATTATAGAATACATTTAGAACCTAGAGTAGAAAAAGTAATAAAAATACCTGTAAAGCTAAATAAAGGCTTAGGAATTCTGAAGCATACTATTTTACAAGGAAACTTAGAAAATTAGTAAATGTTATAGATAATTACGCAATAACAACAATTTTGAATATTAACGACAATCCAGTTGATCTCATAATATTCGAACCTTTAGAAATTGAACCCATAAATCCAATAGAACTCAATTTTTGTGAGAAATTAAACATAGATACACCTACTATACATAAATCTCTTGAAGATAAAATACTCAAAGAAAATTTAAATAATCTTCGACTAGATCATTGCAATAAAGAAGAGTCAGACGCTATCAAGAAATTATGTTTCGAATTCAGAGATATTTTCCACAGTGAGAAAATACCATTAACATTCACAAACAAAATCAAACACGAAATAAATTTAACCGATGAAACACCTATTTTCACTAAGAACTACCGTTATCCCGAAATCCACAGAAACGAAGTAAGAGATCAGATAAATAAAATGCTAGATCAAGGAATAATTCAGCACTCAACAAGCCCTTACTCCAGTCCAATATGGATCGTACCGAAGAAACTGGACGCATCCGGAAAAAGGAAATGGAGAGTTGTAATCGATTATTGCAAACTGAACGAGAAAACTATAAGTGATCAATACCCATTGCCAAATATCATCGACATCTTAGATAAATTAGGAAGAAGCCAATATTTCTCTACAATCGACTTAGTAAGTGGATTTCATCAGATAGAGATGGAACCCAAAGACATTCCGAAGACAGCTTTTCTACTGAGAACGGGTACTTCGAATTTCGAACACTTCCTTTTGGCTTGAAGAATTCACTTCGAACATTCCAAAGGGTGATGGATATCATATTACGAGGACTTCAAAATGAAATTTGTCTTGTGTACCTTGATGACATTGTAATATATAGTACCTCTTTACAAGAACACATCGAAAGATTACGACAAGTTTTCAAAAGAATTCGTGATTCAAACTTCAAAATTCAAATGGACAAATCCGAATTCTTGAGAAAAGAAGTTCAATATTTGGGTCACATCATAACACCCGAAGGAGTTAAACCGAACCCTGACAAAATTTCAGCAGTTAAGAACTTTCCAATTCCGAAGACCCGAAAAGAAATTAAGTCATTTCTTGGACTGATTGGTTACTACCGCAGATTTATCAAAGACTTTGCGAAAATTACAAGACCGATGACCAGGTGTTTGAAAAAAGAATCGAAAATAGAACATACAACAGAATTTATTGAATCATTTGAACATTGCAAGAAACTTCTAATAAATGCTCCTATTTTAACTTATCCGGATTTTGAGAAACCCTTTATATTGACAACAGATGCGTCAGATCAAGCTGTTGGAAGCGTCTTAAGCCAAGGAATTGTACCAAATGACAAACCCATCGCATATGCAAGTAGAACTATAAATGATACCGAACACCGTTATTCAACTATTGAAAAAGAGTTATTAGCAATTGTATGGGCCTGTAAACATTTCAGACCATATCTATTCGGAAGAAAATTCAAGATTTACACTGATCACAGACCCTTAGTTTGGCTTTTTAACTTGAAAGAACCCAGTAAACTTATAAGATGGCGTTTAAAATTGGAGGAATTCGATTATGAGATCATTTATAAAAAAGGAAGCCAAAATATCAATGCTGATGCGTTATCAAGAGTTAAGATCAATGCTATTGAAACAAGGAGTACACATAATAACCCAGGAGATATTAATCAAGAAATTACAGACTTTCTAGGAAAAATTAATTTAGATCCATCCGAGCAAAAAATAGAAGAGATAGAAGAAATTAAGCAAGACATCTTGAAAGAATTCAACAAAATTCACTCAGAACCATCAACAAATAGAAGCAAAAATAAAAAATCTAAATTTTACAAAACATCCAGTTAAAACCACCTAACCAAGAAATAAGCGATATTGAAATAGCACAGACAGATGAAAGCACAGAAACTGCACATTCAATTGATGCAAATGATAATATTAACGATGGTATCCCAATACTCGATGAAATAATTAATAACAAACCCCTACAAATTATGTTCACAAAAATCCCACATAACAAAATAGATATTAGAGAAGAACAATTCGAAAAACACAAAATATTACATGTGAAAATTCCAAAATCAGATGATGCTATCAGGGACTTTCTTCGTTGTTATACTACAGCCGATAGAACATATTATATGTATCTTAATGACGAGACACTCTATATAGATTTCAATAAAATATTCATCCAAAACTTCAATGGCAATCTATTAAAACTAGTAAAATGTACGAAATTAGTAAATTCTATTGAGGATAACGAGGAAAAGATATTAATAATGAAATATCAACATGAAGGTAAATGCAATCACAGAGGAATTAACGAAACATTGGAAAAAATCAAGAAAAATTATTATTGGCCTTCTATGAAAAAAGATATCACCAAATATATCAACGATTGCGAAATCTGCCAGACGTCTAAATATTCAAGAAGAACAGCATATGTACCATTAAATCTAACAAAGAGTGTAGGTAGACCTTTTCAACTACTTCACGCAGATGTATTCAAATTTGACAATCAGAACCTTACAATAATTGACGCCTTCTCAAAATTAGGTCAAACCATAAAGATTCAAGGAAAAACTTCTATAGAAATTTGCAAAAGTCTAGTTCAATATTTTTCATATTACGGTTTGCCAGAAGAAATAATATTCGATAATGGTACTGAATTTAAAAATGAA
Organism: Crioceris asparagi; assembly: GCA_958507055.1. Taxonomy (NCBI): domain Eukaryota; kingdom Metazoa; phylum Arthropoda; class Insecta; order Coleoptera; family Chrysomelidae; genus Crioceris; species Crioceris asparagi. The sequence continues at coordinate 49,000,908 of OY293828.1, forward strand.
ATTGTTCAAGAATTACTCAAATAACACAAAATTAATATCCATTTCACAACACCACATCATGAATCCAATGCTCCTATCGAAAGACTCCACTCTAGCTTAATAGAACATCTCAGAATTCTTAGACAGAAATATCCAAAAGATACCATCTCCGAACTTATGAATTATGCAATTATAGCCTACAATAGTAGTTTCCATTCAGCCACTAACTATTCCCCATACGAACTGACTTTTGGTCATACAGAATATCGCGATCCATCAGAGTTAATTCAAAAATCATTTTATTCAGATTATGTAGCAACACACCGAAATAAGATGAAACATTTATATCAAAATATTTCCAAAAAAAATATTGAGAAGAAAGAAAAAGTTATTGAAAAACGAAATTATAGAGGCTCAGAACAAACTGAATTTCAAGTAGGTGAAACAGTTTATAAATACAACAGACGGAACAAACGTGAAAACAAATTTTTAGGGTCGTACGAAATTCTTGAAACATTAGAACATCATAAAGTAAAAGTGAAAAATAAAAAGAACAATAAAATGCAAATAATCCATATGAAAGAATTGAAACCCCCAAATGTGATTTCAGGATCTTCACCCACTGCGGAGGATTAGGTACTGAATTCGCATATCCCGAATTTCATGAATTGAACGAAAATCCAGGTCTTCTCCCTTTCAAAATCGGTAATGCTCAAAATGCTATAAATAATTGGTCTTTCATTCAAGTTTTCGATATTTCAATTATTTTAAAACATTTCACTTATATAAGCGAACTATTTGATGAGTTCAAATTAAAGATAGAAAATTCCAAAGAACTTTCGGAAGATTTCTATAATTTCTGTAATTTGATTACATCTCTGCAAAGCAAAGTACATAATCAGATGCTGCAAATAAACCCTCTATTAAATTCTAGAAAAAGAAGAGGCTTGACAAACGGTTTAGGTAGTCTTATCAAAGTTTTCACTGGAAACTTAGATCAAGAAGATGCTGTAAAATATGATGAAGCGATTAACATTCTTTTCAAAAACCTAGGAAAGATGAAAACGCTAGTTCAAGAACAAATTACTATTCTCAATCAAACAGTCAACAATTTTGAAGATATAACTAGAAATATAACGAAGAATGAAATTCAATACAGTCACATTTACTGCAAATAGAAAAAACATTAACCTATATGCAACTTTCAAATTTTCACAAAAACGAACATTTTGCTATGCAGACATTTCTCACACAAATATTATCATTACTTAGAGATATATACGAAATCCTAGAAAAAATAGAAATATCAATAACTTTTTCAAAATTGAATACTTTCCATAACTCTCTAATAACTCCTCACGAATTATTAGGAGAGATCAAATTAATATCTATTTATTTAACTAACGTTAAATTATCATTTGAACCCAAGCTCGAAAATATACTAAATTACGAAAAAATACTGAATATCATAAGTTGTAGCAAAGGAAACCAAGTCGTATTCATAGTAGAAATTCCTTTAATGGAACTAGAAAACTATTATTACTACCACCTCTATCCCTTACCTGTCCCACAATCTAATCATTTTAAAATTATCATACCGAGAGCAAATTTCCTTATCCTTAATGAGCACAAATACGTCTTCCTGAATACCAGATGCCAAGAAATTTCATCTGACCAACACATATGCCACAGTGTCAACCCCATCTTTATTAACAAAAATGTACCCTGTGAAATTAAAATGTTGCAATATGCAAAAACGATTATAAATTGCACAGAAATCCCAATTGAAGTAACATCAATTCAAGCCAGGAAAATAGAAGAAGAAAAATGGATCGCTGTCGTTCCAAGAAAAACAATAGCACATCAGTATTGCCATCAATCCGAAGAAAAAATCATACTCCAAGGCACATATCTGTTAGATATCAAGCCACCATGCGAAATCCATCTGAATCAAATATTGAGAAAGAACCGGAAACCAACAAGAACAAACTATAGAAAAATTCTATTACCAAAAACCAGCTTCGCTACAGATAAACAGACAGACAAAGAGGAACAAGAAGAAATGAAACCTCTTAACATCGACCACCTAAACTTCGATGCGATGAAAAATGTGAGAACGGCTCTGGAAATACAAAATCAACGAATCAAAGACTTTCATAATAAACCAGTGGACTTAGATAGTGTTATACCACCTTTCGAAGGTAACCCAAAACAGCTATTTAGATTTATAAGTTCTTGTGAAAATTTCATTAAAGCATTCCAGAATAATTCAAATCCGAATGATCCGATTAACATTTGTCTATTTGACACTATATTAAGTAAGTTAAGAAATCGTGCAGCAGACCTAATCGACTCACGATCAGAACTAAATACTTGGGCTCTAATAAAAGATGCTCTGACACTAACTTTCTCTGATCAAAGAAGTATTGATTGTTTAATACAGGACTTAATAATACATATCAAACCTCTTAAAAATGAAAATCCTATTCAATTTGGAATGAGAATACAAGATGCAAGGAGTCTTCTATTTTCTAAATTGAATTCGACCATAACAGATGCTATCGAAAAACAAATAAAAATTAAACATTATGACGACTTTGCATTGAAAACTTTTATTTGTGGATTACCATATAATATGCAACTTGTAATCAGATTACGAAATCCCACTTCTTTAGAACAAGCTCTCGCACATTGTACAGAAGAAGAAAACTTTGTATATTTCAGTACAGGCAGGAATCAAAATTTACAAACTACGAACTATAAATCTCAACCGCAAATTATCGCTAATTATTCAAAACCTGAAACGATTGTACGTCCGTTTACAAATCAATCAGGTTCGCAATTTATCCAACCAACACGTATATTCCAATCGATGCCACCTCATTTTTCAAATTCTTTTTCTCAAAGACCATATCCTTCTCAGCCAATGAATATGCGTCCACTAAACTCATTTAATTCCCAACCACCAAGATTCTCACAACCAAATTTTTCACAACCAAATCTTTATCAACCAAATTTCCGTCCAATTTATTCACCTCCAACGAATTTCTCTCAGACCACTCGTAATATCATACCAAATTTCCATTCTAAAAATTTTTCAAACGCTAGCACAAATTCAAAGAGAAGCGTTTATCCCCAACCTATGGACACGTCGTCTGGTAATACAAGACCTCATATCCAACAAAATAATGCGAAACTACATAATCATGAGATTGCCGCCGGCGGTATAGAAAATAACAATTATTCAACCAAAGCAAATTCTGATGAAGTTGTAGAAACACAAGAACATGTTGTAAATGATACATATACCTTTCAAGAAAATGCTTAACCAGACTTTTATGATTATGAACAATTTTATCCGACTGTTTCTGAAGAGGAAAATTTTCAATAATTTTCATCAAAATATCCAACAGGAATGACAGTAATTCAAATGAATCATATACGTGCTGATTTACCATACATAGAAATTTCAGAATTAAATGCTAATTTTCTCATAGATACTGGAAGTTCAAAGAGTTTAATTCATCCGGATTTAGCAAATTATTTCTTTACTGAATATATTCAATTCGAGAATTTTAATATTCAAACTGCACATGGTATAACATCCCACAACGAAATTGCAGTAATCCCAGCATTTAACATTTTAATGTCAATGATTTTCACAAATTTTACCTTTTTAATTTCTCTCAGAAATACAATGGATTAATTGGTGCAGATATATTGTGTAAATTGCAAGCCAATATAGATCTTAAAAATAAATGTATTGTAACACCTTACGCTAAGATTCCAATAATTTACGAAACTAATGATCATGAACCCGTCACTCATAAGAAATTTAATGATTATAGAATACATTTAGAACCTAGAGTAGAAAAAGTAATAAAAATACCTGTAAAGCTAAATAAAGGCTTAGGAATTCTGAAGCAGACTATTTTACAAGGAATCTTAGAAAATTAGTAAATGTTATAGATAATTACGCAATAACAACAATTTTGAATATTAACGACAATCCAGTTGATCTCATAATATTCGAACCTTTAGAAATTGAACCCATAAATCCAATAGAACTCAATTTTTGTGAGAAATTAAACATAGATACACCTACTATACATAAATCTGTTGAAGATAAAATACTCAAAGAAAATTTAAATAATCTTCGACTAGATCATTGCAATAAAGAAGAGTCAGACGCTATCAAGAAATTATGTTTCGAATTCAGAGATATTTTCCACAGTGAGAAAATACCATTAACATTCACAAACAAAATCAAACACGAAATAAATTTAACCGATGAAACACCTATTTTCACTAAGAACTACCGTTATCCCGAAATCCACAGAAACGAAGTAAGAGATCAGATAAATAAAATGCTAGATCAAGGAATAATTCAGCACTCAACAAGCCCTTACTCCAGTCCAATATGGATCGTACCGAAGAAACTGGACGCATCCGGAAAAAGGAAATGGAGAGTTGTAATCGATTATTGCAAACTGAACGAGAAAACTATAAGTGATCAATACCCATTGCCAAATATCATCGACATCTTAGATAAATTAGGAAGAAGCCAATATTTCTCTACAATCGACTTAGTAAGTGGATTTCATCAGATAGAGATGGAACCCAAAGACATTCCGAAGATAGCTTTTCTACTGAGAACGGGTACTTCGAATTTCGAACACTTCCTTTTGGCTTGAAGAATTCACTTCGAACATTCCAAAGGGTGATGGATAACATATTACGAGGACTTCAAAATGAAATTTGTCTTGTGTACCTTGATGACATTGTAATATATAGTACCTCTTTACAAGAACACATCGAAAGATTACGACAAGTTTTCAAAAGAATTCGTGATTCAAACTTCAAAATTCAAATGGACAAATCCGAATTCTTGAGAAAAGAAGTTCAATATTTGGGTCACATCATAACACCCGAAGGAGTTAAACCGAACCCTGACAAAATTTCAGCAGTTAAGAACTTTCCAATTCCGAAGACCCGAAAAGAAATTAAGTCATTTCTTGGACTGATTGGTTACTACCGCAGATTTATCAAAGACTTTGCGAAAATTACAAGACCGATGACCAGGTGTTTGAAAAAAGAATCGAAAATAGAACATACAACAGAATTTATTGAATCATTTGAACATTGCAAGAAACTTCTAATAAATGCTCCTATTTTAACTTATCCGGATTTTGAGAAACCCTTTATATTGACAACGGATGCGTCAGATCAAGCTGTTGGAAGCGTCTTAAGCCAAGGAATTGTACCAAATGACAAACCCATCGCATATGCAAGTAGAACTATAAATGATACCGAACACCGTTATTCAACTATTGAAAAAGAGTTATTAGCAATTGTATGGGCCTGTAAACATTTCAGACCATATCTATTCGGAAGAAAATTCAAGATTTACACTGATCACAGACCCTTAGTTTGGCTTTTTAACTTGAAAGAACCCAGTAAACTTATAAGATGGCGTTTAAAATTGGAGGAATTCGATTATGAGATCATTTATAAAAAAGGAAGCCAAAATATCAATGCTGATGCGTTATCAAGAGTTAAGATCAATGCTATTGAAACAAGGAGTACACATAATAACCCAGGAGATATTAATCAAGAAATTACAGACTTTCTGGGAAAAATTAATTTAGATCCATCCGAGCAAAAAATAGAAGAGATAGAAGAAATTAAGCAAGACATCTTGAAAGAATTCAACAAAATTCACTCAGAACCATTAACAAATAGAAGCAAAAATAAAAAATCTAAATTTTACAAAACATCCAGTTAAAACCACCTAACCAAGAAATAAGCGATATTGAAATAGCCCAGACAGATGAAAGCACAGAAACTGCACATTCAATTGATGCAAATGATAATATTAACGATGGTATCCCAATACTCGATGAAATAATTAATAACAAACCCCTACAAATTATGTTCACAAAAATCCCACATAACAAAATAGATATTAGAGAAGAACAATTCGAAAAACACAAAATATTACATGTGAAAATTCCAAAATCAGATGATGCTATCAGGGACTTTCTTCGTTGTTATACTACAGCCGATAGAACATATTATATGTATCTTAATGACGAGACACTCTATATAGATTTCAATAAAATATTCATCCAAAACTTCAATGGCAATCTATTAAAACTAGTAAAATGTACGAAATTAGTAAATTCTATTAAGGATAACGAGGAAAAGATATTAATAATGAAATATCAACATGAAGGTAAATGCAATCACAGAGGAATTAACGAAACATTGGAAAAAATCAAGAAAAATTATTATTGGCCTTCTATGAAAAAAGATATCACCAAATATATCAACGATTGCGAAATCTGCCAGACGTCTAAATATTCAAGAAGAACAGCATATGTACCATTAAATCTAACAAAGAGTGTAGGTAGACCTTTTCAACTACTTCACGCAGATGTATTCAAATTTGACAATCAGAACCTTACAATAATTGACGCCTTCTCAAAATTAGGTCAAACCATAAAGATTCAAGGAAAAACTTCTATAGAAATTTGCAAACGTCTAGTTCAATATTTTTCATATTACGGTTTGCCAGAAGAAATAATATTCGATAATGGTACTGAATTTAAAAATGAAATTGTTCAAGAATTACTCAAATAACACAAAATTAATATCCATTTCACAACACCACATCATGAATCCAATGCTCCTATCGAAAGACTCCACTCTAGCTTAATAGAACATCTCAGAATTCTTAGACAGAAATATCCAAAAGATACCATCTCCGAACTTATGAATTATGCAGTTATAGCCTACAATAGTAGTTTCCATTCAGCCACTAACTATTCCCCATACGAACTGACTTTTGGTCATACAGAATCTCGCGATCCATCAGAGTTAATTCAAACATCATTTTATTCAGATTATGTAGCAACACACCGAAATAAGATGAAACATTTATATCAAAATATTTCCAAAAAAAATATTGAGAAGAAAGAAAAAGTTATTGAAAAACGAAATTATAGAGGCTCAGAACAAACTGAATTTCAAGTAGGTGAAACAGTTTATAAATACAACAGACGGAACAAACGTGAAAACAAATTTTTAGGGTCGTACGAAATTCTTGAAACATTAGAACATCATAAAGTAAAAGTGAAAAATAAAAAGAACAATAAAATTCAAATAATCCATATGAAAGAATTGAAACCCCCAAATGTGATTTCAGGATCTTCACCCACTGCGGAGGATTAGGTACTGAATTCGCATATCCCGAATTTCATGAATTGAACGAAAATCCAGGTCTTCTCCCTTTCAAAATCGGTAATGCTCAAAATGCTATAGATAATTGGTCTTTCATTCAAGTTTTCGATATTTCAATTATTTTAAAACATTTTACTTATATAAGCGAACTATTTGATGAGTTCAAATTAAAGATAGAAAATTCCAAAAAACTTTCGGAAGATTTCTATAATTTCTGTAATTTGATTACATCTCTGCAAAGCAAAGTACATAATCAGATGCTGCAAATAAACCCTCTATTAAATTCTAGAAAAAGAAGAGGCTTGACAAACGGTTTAGGTAGTCTTATCAAAGTTTTCACTGGAAACTTAGATCAAGAAGATGCTGCAAAATATGATGAAGCGATTAACATTCTTTTCAAAAACCAAGAAAAGATGAAAACGCTAGTTCGAGAACAAATTACTATTCTCAATCAAACAGTCAACAATTTTGAAGATATAACTAGAAATATAACGAAGAATGAAATTTCAATACAGTCACATTTACTGCAAATAGAAAAAACATTAACCTATATGCAACTTTCAAATCTTCACAAAAACGAACATTTTGCTATGCGGACATTTCTCACACAAATATTATCATTACTTAGAGATATATACGAAATCATAGAAAAAATAGAAATATCAATAACTTTTTCAAAATTGAATACTTTCCATAACTCTCTAATAACTCCTCACGAATTACTAGAAGAGATCAAATTAATATCTATTTATTTAACTAACGTTAAATTACCATTTGAACCCAAGCTCGAAAATATACTAAATTACGAAAAAATACTGAATATCAAAAGTTATAGCAAAGGAAACCAAGTCGTATTCATAGTAGAAATTCCTTTAATGGAACTAGAAAACTATTATTACTACCACCTCTATCCCTTACCTGTCCCACAATCTAATCATTTTAAAATTATCATACCGAGAGCAAATTTCCTTATCCTTAATGAGCACAAATACGTCTTCCTGAATACCAGATGCCAAGAAATTTCATCTGACCAACACATATGCCAAAGTGTCAACCCCATCTTTATTAACGAAAATGTACCCTGTGAAATTCAAATGTTGCAATATGCAAAAACGATTATAAATTGCACAGAAATCCCAATTGAAGTAACATCAATTCAAGCCAGGAAAATAGAAGAAGAAAAATGGATCGTTGTCGTTCCAAGAAAAACAATAGCACAACAGTATTGCCATCAATCCGAAGAAAAAATCATACTCCAAGGCACATATCTGTTAGATATCAACCCACCATGCGAAATCCATCTGAATCAAATATTGATAAAGAACCGGAAACCAACAAGAACAAACTATAGAAAAATTCAATTACCAAAAACCAGCTTCGCTAAAGATAAACAGACAGACAAAGAGGAACAAGAAGAAATGAAACCTCTCAACATCGACCACCTAAACTTAGATGCGATGAAAAATGTGAGAACCGCTCTGGAAATACAAAATCAACGAATCAAAGACTTTCATAATAAACCAGTGGACTTAGATAGTGTAGTGTGTGTTATATTGCTTTATATAATTGCCACTTTTGTTAATATGTATTTCATTGCAAAATTTATATGTCAAAAATATTGTAAGAAAAGAGAAGACCAACCCCAAGACATTATCATCTGAACTTCACCGGAGTTTCGTTCCACGTCGGGAGGAGTTACGAGACTAACAAATGAACTATAATGCATATCGTGCAGCTTTAAAGCTGAGTCAGTACATTTTATATTATAAATATAGCTAAGGTAAATGCTGTAAACCAGTTGGTAGAAAATTATTCTTGTGTTTATTTGTAACGTTATTCCGTAAATAAAATTGTTAAAAAGTCTTAGTGATTTTTTAAAAAGTGAAAAATCAAAGGAGAAACTTTAACTCGCGTGCCAATTTATTTGTTGTTCACCTCTATTTAACGTCATCTATTGGTACTTTACTTTCGCCAATTCTGTTACAATCTAAAAGCTTGAAAGTAGTCGGGGAAACGTCAATGTTTACGGTATTTACAGCTTCGATTATATGGAGACTTTGACTTGACAGATAGCATCTTTTGCGACCATCCAATTTCTTCATTTCGATGGCTATCATCTTGCAAAAATGACATTTAAGCCACTATATTCTAATTTCCTTATCCCTGAAAAAATCATTCTTGGTATTAAATAATTTATTTACGAAAAAAGTAATGAGTACTACTTGAGGAGGGAGCAATTGATGAAGACGGTCCAGCAGACGATGTTTGTGCTTTAATCAACTGCTCTTCTATATTTGGAATTATTTTTCTCAAACCGCAGTCCTCAGTTAATGTTAATATTTATAAATGACAATTGACCCTGATGAGATGACAGCAAACCGACGCCAACAAACCAATCGAAAATTGCATATGCGCGTAATTCTGGAGATTGTCAGAAAGTTGAGCTTGAATGAACTTTTTGGGTATTTGGACATTCGGCGATTTTGAAGTTTCTCGCTATGGTCACGCGACCATTTCAGCCAATGACATGAATCTCCAAATCCGAAGCCCCAAATCACCAGCGTCAGCACACAAAACGCACCTTAAATTGTAACCTATTTATAAAATTGTATGCAGCGAAAACATACCTCATTGTTTGTCAATATCAGAAAAAATAAAAGAAATTATTTCTAAAAATTCAAGGTTATTTTCAACAAAATAAATTTTGGAATGGTCAAATTTACTTTATCTTTAGATAAAGAGAAAAACAATTATAGGACCACTAATTCTGGATCATAAGTAAGAGGTATTATAAAATATTTACGATCTTTAACAGTCTTACTAGAATAAACATTTACTGAATTTATGTGAAAGTCTGACTTTTCTTCAAAAATATCCTCTATAATTTTGTGATGTAAATACTCTAATTTGTTTTGCCAAAAAAAAGTAACAATGTTCTTATGAGTCTTGTCTAGTAGTTGTTCATTTGTTTTTTCAATTTTTGAGTAGTCAATAATAGATTTTGATCAACGAATTTATTAAATTCTTCTGTTATTAATTCTTCGTGTTCGTACATAAGTTGATCTGTATCATCAATTTCCTTACTTGTCGAGGGTTTGTCTGTATTAGTTGCTGAAACAGTAATTTTTTCTTTCTTTTTCATTCTCTAAAATGGTAAATTTAGATTCTTGAAAGTGCATCCGCATTCTTGTTAATTTTGCCTGGTTTATAGTCAATCTTATAGTCATATTCCTCCAATTTGAGTCGCCATCGAGCCAATCTACTTCCAGGATATTTAATGGAAAATAACTATGTTAGAGGACGATGGTCAGTGACTAATGTGAACTTTCTTCCAAACAGATAAGGACGGAAATGTTTAACTGCTCATACAATGGCAAGAAGTTCTCGTTCTATTGTTGAGTATTTTGTTTCTGCCCTACACCATAATGTTCGGGAAGCACAACTTACTGGAAGATCTTTACCATTGGGACCTTGTAATAAAACAGCTTCAATGGCAAATGCACTAGCATCTGCTGTAAGGATAAGTTCTTCAAAATTTGTATTTCTTAGAATAGGATCTAAAGTAAGTTTAATTTTCAGATCATTAAAACAATTTTTACATTCGATATTGAAAATAAAAGGGACATCTTTTTGTAAAAGTCTTGTTAAGGGTTTGGAAATTTTGGCAAAATTTGGTATAAAGCAGCGGGAATATCCAGCTAAACCAAGGAAAGATCTTATTTATTTTGGATTACTGGGTTCTGGAAAATTTTGTAAACATTCTATTTTGATTGGATTTGCTTTGACACCATCTTGGGTAATAATATGTCCAAGATAAGCGACTTCTTTCCTAAGAAATTCGCATTTATCTGGTTGAGTTTTTAGGTTGGCTTTTCGGAGTCTATTAAAAACTTCAGTGAGACGAGTGACATGTTCGTGAATGGTCCATATAAACAAGACATATTTCATTTTAAATGCCAAGTAGAATATTGTCCATGATTCGTTGGAAAGTGGACGGGGCATTTTCAAGTCCAAACGGCAAACGACCGAATTCATAATAACCGTTATTAACTGAGACAGCTGTTTTGGATATATCTTTAGCGTCAATTTCAATTTGATGGAAACCTGAAGCTAAATCAAGATTGGTGAAACATTGACATCTTCCGAGATCTGAGATGTTATGTAATGGATATTTATCATCTACCGTAAGTTCATTAAATTTACGATAGTCAACAAGCTTCAAGCTTCATTGGCACAACCCAAACTGGAGATGGCGAAATAGAATGACATTTTGTTCAACTGAGTCTTCACCTCTTCATTGTGAATTTGTGGGTATCTATACGATTTATAATATATATATTATCATGCAGAAGAAAAGAACTACTCTATACTACTTGGAAACTTGATCCAAAGAATGAATTGCTGAAGTCGGAATACAAAAGATATATTAAAATTCTTGATAAAGTAATAAAACAAGCAAAAATTATACACGAGAAAAAAGCAATTGAAAAAGCTTCAGGTGACCAAAAAAAATTATGGTCTATAGTAAATCAAAAACTTTCTAATAGGACTAAGAAAGATGATAATATAAAATACATAAAAAATGAGTCGTATCAAAAAATCTACAATCCCATACTAATAGCGGATACAATGAACAACTTTTTCTGTAATATTGGATCTAAACTAAGCGAACAAATAATCCTACCATCAAATGAATCTTATAAAAGGCCATCTGAAAATCCTTATACAATATTCCTACACCCAACAAACGAACTCGAAATACGCAAAATCATAAAACAATTAAAATTAAAGTATGGAGCTGTTGACGCCATAGATGCAAAAACGCTTATATCATTAGTAGATTTTATAACTGAACCTATCAAACATGTAATCAGTCTATGCATTGAAAAATCGGTTTGGCCGGAATCGTTAAAAAAAGCTGAAATTAAACCTGTACACAAAGCTGAAAACAAATATACTCCATCTAACTACAGACCCATATCCCTGATCTCCAACGTAGCTAAGATTTTTTAAAAAGTTATTCACTATAGACTTTCAGATTGTTTCACCAAACACAAAATCATATCTAACAGACAATTTGGTTTTCAAACGAGCCTTGGTACCAACCATGCACTAAATGCTATAACAAATCCTATTTATAATGCAGTTGATAATGATGAACATGTCGCCGTAACTTTCTTGGACCTGGCAAAGGCTTTTGATACTGTCAACCATGAGCTGCTATTGGAGAAACTATATAACTATGGGATAAGGAGTAAAGCTCATATGCTCATAGTAAGCTATTTGAATAACAGAGAGCAGAGAGTAAAAGTAAATGATGTAGTAAGTAATTATTGTAAAATCAAAACAGGGGTGCCACAAGGTACTATCCTTGGGCCTTTATTTTTCCTTATTTATGTCAATGAACTATTGAAAAGTATGCCCGAAGAGACGCTAGTCTCCTTTGCTGATGATACAGCTGTAATCTCAATTGAAAAAACATGGACCAATGTAGAAGATAAAATGACCAGTTACTTAGATAAGATCAGCAAATGGTTGGCAGTTAATAAACTATCTTTAAATATAAATAAAACAGTTTTTATGACTTTTGGTGCCTATAGTAATAGTGTGCCTGAAAATATTGTTATAAAAATTAAGGACCAATTGTTAACAAGAGTTGAGAGCTGTAAATACTTGGGCGTAGTGTTTGACTTCAACATGAAATGGAATAAACACATCGAATACTTAGTAAATAGAACTAAATACCTTGTCTTTATTTTTCGTTAGATCTCCTAGATTTTTGAAAATTATTTACAAATCATCTTTGAACAATACCTGTTACCCTCTCAATATTGAACAACTCTTTACTCTAGAATTTACTAAATTTTATTGTAGTTCACTAATGAATCAATTTAATTATTCTTTAAGTTGTACTAGGCATAAAAGTATTCCACTTCCAAAGAGAAAAAAAGAGATAAAAAGCAAAAATAGCTTCATTAAGGCATTATCAAACTTCAGTGCACTGCCAAATGAGCTGAAGACTTTAAATTTAAAATAAAAAATTGGGTTCGACAAAATATTTAAATGAGTTGTAGTCTATGTTTTAGGTATATCTATATAAACAATATAAAAAAGGAAATGTCATATATACATATACATTAAATAATATATTAGTTTAAGGATCAAATTACAATTATTTTCTTTAGTTTTAATTTTAATTTAGTTTAATATTAATTTTTAACCAGCCTGCTCACAGGGAGTCACATCCCTATGCGGATTACTTTCATTGTATTGTAATGTATGTACTGGTAAATAAATAAATAAATAAATATATATATATTGTAAAGGGAATTTATATTAAAACTGGGTTCGATTTATTTTCACTAATTTATTTACACCAATAACTACACGACTATATACACATTTATATTCACACTTATTTCTCGGACTATATACTTCTTACTACTTTCCACTTTCTATGACCGACTATCTATCACTAACTAACTATCCTTTCATTGCCATCAGCATTATATATCTAACCTAGAAAGCTCCAGATGATTCCAGTGTTGTTTTCGTTGTTTCTGGAGGTTATTTCTCAGTATATGGCTTCGAGAATAGACCAGGACTTATTCTCGTTGCCTCTGATATCTCCCGTGTTTTCCGGAATGTGCATTGTGTGTGTAGTTCATTATTCGGGCAAGTCTTCACGTTACACTGCCCCCCCTTAGCATCTGATCGTCCTGATCAAAATCATCCTTGGTAGTACCTTGCTGGATTTCCGTTCCATGGCAAATCTGCATTTGGTTCCTGCCAGGCAAACACCCTTGTTGAAGAAGTAACAGTCTATCCTCTTTCCCGAGTACACTCCTTTTGGTTTGAAGCAACACACGGTAATTTGTACACCAGTGTCCTGGAAGATGTATTCCATCATGCTCCTTAGAATCTTCCAATCTAGCCCATCCAACCCGCAGCCTATTTTCAGAAGACCCAACTTCTTGATGTCATAATTCCTGACTTTATTTCTTAGGCTCTTCAGTGCATGCCAGATGTCCTTGTAAGTGGGATTTCCTTTAGACATCTTCTTCGTAACCACATAGAAGAAGAGTCGCAGAACTTTTCCTACTCTTGGTCGTTGGGCTGACAATTCATACAGTCTTCCAAACTTCCTTTTAAACACCAGAGTAATTCCTCGGCCCATACGTAGATCCTCCGCTACACAATGGGCTATAGAAACGTCGACTGGTAGTTTGAAAAGGTCTTGTTGAACCTCAACTGTCACACCGAGTCTGACCTTCTTCCGATCCGCGTAGTTGGACATGAAGTCGTTGAAACTGACATTTCGCTAGTTCTTTTCTTGAAGAGCCACTCGTGCTTCCTCCGTGTTGTTCGATAAAGCGTATGGTGCGAGTCGGTTTATGTTCACCAATCTAGGTTTTCCCCTTGGTAACTTTCGATACGATAGATGACGTCATTTATCCTCTTCATAATTTCATATGGCCCTTCCCATTGCCTTTGGAATTTGGGACAAAGGCCTCGACGTCGTTGGGGATTATACAGCCAAACAAGGTCCCCCACGTTGAAGACTCCATCAGCTGATCGAATATTGTAGTGGTGCTTCATTCGATCACTGGCAAGCTGGATGTTCTGTCTGGCTAACTCATGGACTTTATCCATTCTGGCTCTTAATTGATCGACATATCCTTCTCCTGCGACACTGTCCACTATAGGTCTACGGCCAAATTCCAGGTCACAGGGTCGGGGTAACTCACGTCCCAACATTAAACTAGCAGGAGTTTGACCAGTGGTTTCATTCACAACCGCCCGAAAGGCCATCAGGAACAAATGGATGTACTAGTCCCAATCTCGCTGATGTTCTGAAACAACCTTAGAAAGATGCTTGCCCATGGTTCGGTTCATCCTCTCTACCATTCCGTCCGATTGAGGATGCAAACGGTCGTTCTGGTCTTGTTCGCACCTATTAGTCTGCACACATCTTGGAATAGGGCTGACTCGAAGTTTCTTCCTTGGTCCGAATCGATTTCAAGAGGAACGCCAAAACGTGAAAAGAATTCTGTCACCAACACCTCGGCGACAGTCGATGCTTCTTGGTTAGGGATTGCGTACGCCTCTGTCCACTTTGTGAAATAATCCATGGCTACTAGGATATACTTATTCCCATTGTCCGTTTCAGGAAATAACCCCGCAATATCCACAACAACTCGCTCCATGGGACTCCCAACATTATACTGCCTCATAGGTGCCCGCTTTCTGCCAAGTGGTCCATTACTGGCTGCACACACTTCACACTTACGGAACCACTGTCTCATATCTTCTTTGCAATTCACCCAATAGAATCGCTCCCAAACCTTCTGCAGAGTCTTGGTGATTCCAAAATGCCCACCCGAGGCTCCATCATGAAGCTGACGTAGTACCTCCGGCACTTTGCTCCTTGGCACAACTAGTTGTAATCTGAATTCAGTGCCATCTTCAGACACAAAGGTTCTATACAGCAGATCATCTCTTAACACAAAAGAGTCCCATAGGCTACCATTCCTCATTCTCCACGGTTGTTGTTCCAACACCTTGGCTCTCTCTTCTTTGACTGCGCTCCCGTCACTAGCTTCCTTATCATGTCTAACAGGGACTCTCTATTGGATTGGTCTTCTTCGATTGCTTTTACGCGGCGCCCTCGGGAACTTTGGCAAGCGGCTTCATGCTCCAAAGCAATAGCTAGTGCTTCTTCTAGCAATTTTGGTCTGGCCAGCTTCAACGCCTTCTGCAATTCGCTCTCTCTCAATCCATGTACAAATGTGTCCACCACAATTTCATCTAGGAAGCTATCGGCAACTGTAGGATATGCTAGTCCCACAATACGTGCTACCTCTGCCTCAAATTCTTGCAGATTCTCATTAGTACGTTGAACCAGAGTTCGCAGTTGTGCTTTGTATACTTGCTGGAGATGACTGTCTCCATACCGATTTTCCAATTTAGAAAGCAAGACTTGGTAGTTTGCCTGGCCAGCCGAAATAGACCTTAGGATGTCTGCCACATCACCTCGTAAAGCAGCAGTTAACGAAACAGCTTTCTGCTCTTCGGTCCACTGGTTAGCCATTGCAACTGCTTCAAATTGCTTTCGATAGGTTGACCAGGAGCACTTTCCATCAAAGTTTGGCAGCTTCATACTACCTGCAGTTAAGTCCCCTATATCCTTGCCTTTGAAGGTCTGGCTCGCATTTTCATCTTTTCGTATACTGCAGTGACCATTCTCAACTGCCATTTCCAATGTCTTGATTTTCTGTTGCAGTAGCTCCATGTTCTTCTCTGTCGTGATAAAGTTTTTCTCAACTGTTCTTGAAATTTCTTCGAATTTTTTGTCACTATATCTACCAGCTTCTTTAACCTTTTCCTCAATAGTTCTGGTCACCTCGCATCACTTTTTCTGGAAACATCTTTAATTTTGTCTTGAAGAGTTCTAAAAACTTCTTCAAACTTTTTCGAGACTTCATCCTTCACCTCTTTCAGTAACAGTTCTTCCGGAGAATGGAACTCGAACGTATCAGGATCTTCTCCATTATTGATCAAAGTATCCCTCAACCGTTTCTGGAGGATTGCTTTATTACCGGAATTATCACAATCCCGTTCCACCAATTGTTCTTTGAGTTGTTTCACTGTTAGCTACACTAATTTCATTTTGAATTGTCTTTATTAACAAAGTTAATTAGTCAATACATATATATATATATATAATATCTCAAAATCAACATGGATTTCAAAATAATAAAGGTACTTCAACTGCCATTCATTCATTTTACTATAAAATTGTTAGCTTACTTGATGCAGGTGAATGTCCCGTTGGAGTTTTCTCTGACCTATCTAGGGCGTTTGTCTGTGTAAATCATGATAAATTGGTCCTTCAACTAAAAAGTTATGGTATACAGGGTTTACCAAACAAGTGGATTGAAACTTTTTTGAGAAACTGCCAACAATATATTAGCATACAAAATAGTAGTAACAATATCAAACGTGAATTTAAATCCTCTGCAGTAGACATCTCCATAGGAGTACCACAAGGCTCAATTTTGGGACCTATATTATTCATTTTATATTATATATATATTCAATGATTTGAATTGGTCAATATGTGATATCCCCCTTACTATGTGTGCAATTGTATCACACAAAAACGATATATCACTACAAAATCATTGCACTGAGACTTTGAAAAGTTGAATGAATGGTTTTCTGCCAACTCTCTCTATCTCAATACCGAAAAGACACACATCCTCAGATTCCAGAATTATCAAAAGTCCTGCCCTAAACTAAGTATTGAAATTACAAATAATCAGATGGTACAATGTTGTTCCAGCGTTAAATTCCTTGGTATTCACTTTGATAATACACTAAGCTGGAAATCACACTGTGACACATTAATTCAATACTTCAATTCGCAGAACTACCTATTCATGAACTTACGGAAGGTCATGGATGAAAAACAATTAATAAACATTTATTACGGACAGGTTGAATCAAGGTTGAGGTATGGGCTGTGTTTTTGGGGTTGGTCCACACAAGCAAATAATGTGTTTCTTGTTCAGAAAAGAATAATAAGAACACTTTCTGGTTTTCTCAAACAACATAGTTGTAAGGATCTGTTTGTGAAACTAAATATTTTGACTTTACCTTCACTCTATATATTTGAATTATGCCTATATATTTTTAAGAACAAAGATAAATATCTCAAAAGGTAAGATGTGCATAATAAAGGCACAAGGTTCAAGGGGAACTTTAAAATTCCATTAACAAAGTATAAAACTTCATATCGATCACCAGATAGTGCTGGTCTGATATTTTTCAATAATTTGCCTGAAAATTTGAAAAACTCATCAACTGTCCTAGCCTTTAAGAGAAAATTAAAGTTCTTCCTGATTGCAAAATGTTCTTATTCTGTTAATGATTTCCTTCAATAGGATACGTATGGCTACTATATATGTATGTATACATATGTATGTATATTATTAATATCTGTAATATATATTTTTAAAGTGATGTTTGATATATTGATACCTTTGTTTAATATGTTTTTATGTGCATACATTTATCTGTATCCTGTAATTATTTTTCCATGTTATTACTGACTATTCCTATACAAATCAATTGTCTAGACGGAAAATAAAGTATATTATTATTATTATTATTATTATTATTATTATTATTATTATTATTATTTAGTAAATACAGGTTTCGCATTATTAGTATCAATCGAATGTTTAATTTCATTGGTAAATGTTAATAGGTCTCCTTCCAAATTAAAAATATCCGAAAATTTCAAACATTTATTTATTTTCTCATACAAAATACTCTAATAACATAGCAGGCAATTTCCATAAGGATGTGCGCCTGCTATTTTATATAACGTGTACGTAAGTTAAAATTTTATTATTCTATAAATTACAAAAGAAAATAGTATTAAAAAGAAAACAACATAAACTTATAAAAAAGAAACCTATATAAAAAAACGCAATCTTGCCATCCATCAACCATTTAACAATATTCTGTTTTATCTTACAGTACTTATTAATTCTAAGATCTTATGGTATCAGATTAAATATTTTCGGTGCGTTATAGTACAAGGACCTCTGCATTGCTGTGAATTATATCTCCATCAGGTCTCCCATTGGAATCTTATTTCTGCTGATATAAACACTTTTGTATATAGTAAAAATATAAGATCGTTAACAACTAGAATAGTCCTGTAGTAACCTTTGTAGCATAAACATTGTAATTTTAGTTAATAAATTAGTTTTTAAAAAGGCAATCTCGAGGATCGAAATTATTTTTGGCGCAGTCAGTAGGATTGTCTGAGAATAATCAAATCGTTTGATTATTTTTCGTGTCAACGATTAATCGGACATTCGAAATTGTTGAACTGTGAGTGATAGTGAAAATCTAGAGAGGCAAACCAATTTTGGCTCATCCCAGTCTATCGAAGACCTGGAAACCACAACCCACTGGCAGATCATCGGAATTTAGAACCCAAATCGTCTAAATTCGCAAGAGCTATCGACCTGGTAAAGAACAACCATCGCCGATCCAGCCGAAGCCCTTTTAGAGAGGATGCTCAGAGTTGCCTTAATATTAATGTAAGTCTAACTTATTTTTGTTCATTTTATGTCTTTCGGAAATTTGATTGACCTTTACGAAAGTTTGGAAGAAGCGCTTTCATCACCTAATAAACCCTTAGAAGATTCAGAATTACCTAGTTCAATTGTAGTAAGCCCAGTAATTAAGCCAGCTATTTTAAAATTGTCTTTAAAAGAAAAATTTAAAATGAACCAATTCAAGCCGGAATATCTCAATTGTCTCCCTGAATTTAGTGACGACGCTAATGATTTACAGAGATTTCTTTTGGTTAGTCAATCGCTAATAAATCAATTCTATGATGAAGCGAATCCAGAAAGTTTTTCAAATACGTTTTTAATGAATTCCATTGTATCAAAGCTCAGTGGAAATGCAAAAACTCTATTCAATATACAAGGTATTAGCACATGGACAGAATTAAGAGAATTATTAATTAGGAATTTTGCTGATCAACGTGACGAAAGTTGTCTAAATAGAGATCTTGTCATGTTACGACAAACTGTTGGTGAATCAACACAACATTTTTACGATAGAATCTTACATATTCTTCGACTAGAGGAATTCGATTATAACATTATATTCAAGAAAGGAAAATTAAACAAAAACGCAGACGCGCTTTCAAGAGTCGAAATACATACGAAAGAATTCTGGGAACAACTAGATGATATGCTGAAAGAATATCCAAATTATCAAAACCCATCAGTAACATTCGATTACCAGCGAGAACCATTAAATCAACATCACAATGAATTGAATACCCCGGAATATAGAGAAATCGAACTTCGTACACAATCTCCAAAATCATCTCGAGTTTATCTAGATTTAGATACTATGGAAAGAACTCTGGACGATGACGACATTTCAATGATTGTACATCATGATCAATCAATTGCAGAAGTGCTGGCGCAGTCGTCTTCGAAAGAAGATAAGCCAATCACGAACAATGTCAACGATGATAGCGATGAACAAACGATACATTCAAACGCTGACCAACATCCAATAGCAGATATACCAGTCACAGATCATGCAATCAATTACGGACAAAACCAAATCTTCATAAAATTAGTACATCATTCACCAGCAAAACCGAAGCTATCTGATCTATTTGAAAAGAAATTAAGAATTCATCTCCAAATATCCGAACAAAAATTCGAAAAAGATATAGTAAACTTTATAAAAGAGTATGTATCTCCCAATGTAAATTATCACCTATATTTCGAAGATCCACAAATTTATGAATCGTTTTCTGCAGTAGTCCAACTAAATTTCAAATGGCCCTCTATTAAATTTAGAAGATGTACTAAAAAACTAATTGACGTTATAACGACGACGAACAGATAACGACCCATTTAATATTGAAATAGATAAACTCATATTGAATGACTATGTTAATCAACAAAGAGAAAAGTCTAGATTATTATACTCCAAGATAAATTCAGCGTTACTTAATCAAAAGGAAAAGGTTATTGAAAAAGCTAATGAAAAACGAGATAAACCAGAATTATTTGAAGAAAACCAAGTAGTTTTTCCCAAGAAACACATTAGGCAAAAACACACCAATAAATTTGATAAACCCTCAAAATTAACAAATATCAATACCGAAAGAAAAGTAATGAAAACTGATCAACATGCAAAAATTCAGATGAACAACCTAAAGCGTCCCTTAAGAAAAATTTACTCTTTCGATTAGTAAAGATAGATTATTGTATTACAGGTTTCCCGTAGTCTTGGGTCTCCGAGAAACTATCACTGTAAGAAACTTACAAGACAACCCAGGATTAATACCCCTAAAGATCGGTACCGCTAAACTACAAGAATATTCACATTCACTCTTTCATTATTACGATCTGAATCCTATAATTTTAGAAATCAATAAGCTTAAAACTAAATCTACGAATTTAACATTATCCCTTCAAATGAATGCAAATTATTCTAGAGATGTTTCAAATTACCATAAAATATTAAGATATGTTGAAAATAAGGCTGAGTCAAAACTATCAGAAATTATACCTCATTCACAAAGAACGAAACGAGGGTTGATCAATGGATTAGCATCCATATTCAAATCAATTTCAGGTAATCTTGATGCTAGAGACGGCGAGAGATATGATCTACTAATTAGACAACTTCAAGAGAATCATAATAAAATAACTTCAAGCGTAAAATCTCAATGTTCACTTGCCATTACCTTGATAGACAAATTTAATGGAACAATTAGCCAGATTAATCATAATGAAAAACTTTTGGAAGACAAGTTAAATCAAATCTCATTAATTGTAACCACACGAGCCTACAGAGAGAATAGTAGTTTTATAAAGGATGTTATGATTCAAATAATCAATTTGTACGAAACCATAATATCTATTTTACAGGATATAGAGAATTCTATTACCTTTGCAAAACTTAGAACTATGCATCCAAGCATAATGCCTATATCAGATTTATATAATATATTAAAAGCTCTTCAAACAAAATTCACTCCTGACCAATTTCCAATACCTGTTGATCTAGGAAATACCCTTCTTTTTGAAAAATTAATAGAAGTGGAATGCTTTATTCTCAATAATAGAATTGTGTATATACTTAAAATTCCAATAACTTATCGTTCCGAATTCAACCTTTATCATTTATTTTCTATACCAGTCTTCTCGAAAGGTCAATTCAGAACTATTCTTCCGAAGGGTAAATTTTTGATCAAAAGTGAGTTACATTAGGCACTATTGAGGAACTCTTGTGAACAAATAGCAGATAGGCAATACATCTTAAAAATACTGAAATCTACGAAATAGACGATCTCAGCCCCTGCGAAGTTCAACTACTACGGATGAAGAATACTTCTAGTTGTAACTATGCACAAATAACCATCACACAAACTACATTTAGAAACCTAGACGAATCAACTTGGATAGGGTTGTTTCCTTCTGAAGAACCAGTGACTCTTCGATATACCAGCCAAGAAGAAATATTAAAATTATATGGTACCTATCTATTCCAAATTCCACAAGGATGCAGACTATCAACAAATCCCAAAATAATCCAAAACGAAAAAGAAGAGCCAACTGCAAATAAACCAATACTATCTCAATACTAATCAATACGACTCAAAAATACCCAACATCAACATACAATTAGATCAACTTCAGCTCGATGAACTCCAAGATCTGAAAACCAGGTTTGTTGAAAATATTCCAACGATCAAAGAAGACAGCATGGCCCACCTATATATTCCCGATGCCTGGACGATCATTATATACTGCATTGTAATATTCTTGATCATCTACTTCACCTATAAGAAAGCCAAAGAAAATGGGAACCAAAATGGTCCAGCCCAACCAATAGAGCTCCTTAACGCCCAACTTCCTCGCTGAACTCTCCAAAGTTGGATCTACAGGGGGAGGAATTATATCTCCATCAGGTCTCCCATTGGAATCTTATTTCTGCTGATATAAACACTTTTGTATATAGTATAAATATAAGATCGTTAACAACTAGAATAGTCCTGTAGTAACCTTTGTAGCATAAACATTGTAACTTTAGTTAATAAATTAGTTTTTAAAAAGGCAATCTCGAGGATCGAAATTATTTTTTGTGAAGTTAATAGCAGGTATATAGGCAGTGCCACTACTGATAGCTCGGGTATTTGAATTATGTTCAACCCTTTGAACCTTGTACTTACCCAGAAGTAATAGTCTACATACCGCTTTTATATATAGTTGTCTCACACGTAATGCTTTAGCATCTCTAAATAATAATTCTGTTGGATACAATCTATGTTTGTAACATATTTTGAGGATTCTTTTTTGTGCTACCTCTAAATGTTGCAAAAAGGTGCTACAAGTTGCCCCGCATACAACAATACCATAACTCAAAACAGTTCTTCAATCAGCCACAAAAATCAACAAATTAAAGTGTCTCAAATACTTAAAAAACTGTGATCCAGCTATTGTCTACAAACATCATCCTACCCACTACATCGTGAGTACCGAATTTATCTCTATACTTTTGAAATTACAAAGCATTGATACGAGATAAAATCAAAACTAAAGACCCGGTGACATTTATCGACCTCTGCGTCACTGGGATCGATGCAAGGAGATGCGCCGTAAGGTAATGAGCAATTCAAATAACATTCGCACCTATCGCGGAAATCACAAATGTCGCAAATATAAATAGTATCACCACTCACCCCAAATCATATTCATCTGCAATCGCTCGAAAACACCAACATCCACTAAAAGACCAAGCCATAGTGTTCACCTCCTTAAATGGTCTTAAAATACAAGACTATCTACTGAACCTCGGACCAATTGTTAACCCGAAAAATATAACCTTCTGCTCCCGCATCTCAAAAAACAGAATATGTATCTACCTTTCGGATAAGAAATTAGTGGACACATTCCTAGAAAATTACTGATCAATTACAAATAACGGTACTAGCATTCCAGCGCAGACTGATCACCCCATCGGAGAGGCTTTTACTTTCAAATGTGAGTCCCACTATCCCCAACGATGCTTGCCGACATCCTACAGAACTTAGGTCTGAAACTCATGTCACCACTATCATGTTTGATAATAGGCGCTACCGATCCAGCATACGGTCATATACTCAGCTTCAGAAGGCAAGTCTACATTTTTCCATCTGAAAACAAAACTATTTCTGAACACATAGATTTAGAACAGGATGATGTCCAATATAGAATATTCATCTCTCGTGAAAATCATTTATATCACAAGTTCAAGCAAGCAGGTTACAATGTTGCACAACCCTATTTCTCATACATCAAACGATCCCACAACTACTACAAACACTCTCTCAATCTTCAACCGAACGAACCCTACCTACTCTCTCTGCCTCAATCAATACGATACAAGAAAATACACAGAATCTTAATAAAATCATAACAAAACAAAACATAACTTCAACACAACTGCCACCAGAAACAAGCAATCCAGATAACGAATCACCCATAACACCGACAAAGCTCCAACCATACATTCGGCACATCACCGCAGACATCCATCATACAATCAACCAAGCCAACTCATCGAATAAACGAAATGTTTCAGAAATAACAACACCGCCCTCAGAAAAACAAAATGTGACATTCACTATGCCATCCAAAAAACAAAAATCGGAAAAAATCAAACCAATTTCCAGCCATAAGCTCCCCGACAATGCAAAAGCTTTCATTGACAGCCACCATCCTAAGTTTCCACTAAACAGCCAACAACTAGAAGTCTTCATAGTAGAGATGGGTCGGTATTTTAAAACCGCGATTTTGTCGCGGTATTTTTTTGGAACGGAGCGTTGCGCTCCACAACCAAAAAGTAACCAGTTCCTAAGGAACCAAAGAAACAAGGAAACTTCGATCTCGATTCCGGCCTGCCAGCACATTCTGTCGCTTCTTAGAATTTTGGAACAGGATCTGCTTAGTGCGGCTGATGGTACGGTGCTTGTGTTTTGGTGTTTATCGGCATCGATCGAGTTGACGAATAACAACAAGTGGTTTTGTTTTGTTTTCGCTTGCAGTCTTGCAGCTTTTTTTACTTTTTAACACTGAGGATTAGGTATTACATTATGCATATTATCAAATAATAATTATAATATATAATAATTATATGTTTAATTATTATTATTTTCATAATATTTTTAAATAATTATTTATTTTCTTATTAGATAAGATTTCCAACCATGTCGCTCAAAGAATCTGCAAAAAAATCAGAAATTTGGAGCTTCTTTAAAATCAAACCTAAGTCTGATAATATTGCCATTTGCAATACATGTAAGGTCGATCTGAGTTATAAATCCTCCTAAAGCAGATCAGTCATTAGTTTGGCCTCTGCAGAATATATTCCAGTGCAACCCATGGAAATTGATTGACCAACAAACATGGCGACGAGCTTCCGTCAACTTCAGGAACAGCCACCAATGTCTAGTAGTGAACTAAGAACTATTACATCCAAATCCAAACAAGCCAAAGCAATAGTACAATCAACCGTATGTACCTTCCTACCCAAGAAATTGAGAGTAAGTGCCAGAAAAACAATTGATAAGGCACTAATGTTACTTTTTATCCATGATTTTCAACCGTTTTCGGTTGTTGAAGATTTTGGATTTAGAAAATTTGTGACAGTGCTTAACCCATTATATAACATACCAAATAGAAAAACCATAACAAATACACTGTTACCAGCAAAATACGAAGAAGTTTATAATAAAACCAAAAAGGAACTTCAAGAAGCGGTTGCTGCGAGACTGACAACAGATTGCTGGAGATCATCTGCTACTGAGAGTTTTTTGGCAGTTACGGCTCATTTTGTAGATAACTTTAAACTAAAACATAGAGTACTAGGATGCGAATCATTTAGAGAGAATCACACAAGTGCCAACCTAGCTAGTACTATAAGAAATATTCTGGTCGAATGGGACTTGGAAGATAAAGTGTTTTTTGATATTTATTTCGGACAATGCTGCCAATATTTAAAAAAAACATAAAAGAAGACCTTCGACAGAAATATTTGGTTGCTATGCCCATACACTTAATTTAACTGCTCAAAATTCATTCCGGAATATTGGATAAAGTTAAAACGGTAGTAGCCTATTTTAGAAGAGTTCCGCAGCTATGGCAAAGTTTTTTGATCAACAAAGGCTTTTAAAAATCGAACATACCAAGAGACTCGTCCAAGATGTAGTAACTCGGTGGAACTCCACATTTTACATGGTTGAGAGGTTTGTGGAACTTGAATAGCCAATTCGAACTACCATAGCTCTGATAAAACATGTTTTACCAACTATTTCAGTCCAGGAATGGCAACTTATAATGGAGCTTGTAGAGATTCTTAGGCCTCTGGAGGACATCACTAAATTTATGAGTGGACAAAACTATGTCACTGCATCGTCTGTAATAATTTTGACTGATGGTCTCTTAGATATTTACAAAGAATTAAGACTACAGTACAATTTCGAAAGCTGTGATATCGATTATAGATGGAATTAGATTAGGTGACCTGGAAAGCAATAACACTTTTTTTTAACAACATTTTTAGACCCAAGTTTTAAAAATATACCTTTTCTAATGACAGTGTAAGGGAAAGAGCTAAAAAACTTATTACATCACTTGTAACAAGCAACATTAATAACAAACCGTATATACACAGGCCCAACAAGAGGAGGAGGCAGTCCAATTAGCAAAGGAAAATACTGAGACTGAGCTTAATCAAGAGCCGTCATAGAGATTCAGCGGTATTTAGAAGAGCCGCCAATATCTAGAAATGAGGATCCGTTAAATTGGTTTAAAAAAAATTCTTATAATTTTCCTCATTTAAGTGCTGTGTTGACGAAAAAAAATTATGGCTGTCGAGAACTCTGAACCGTGCAAACGGTTATTTTCCAAGTCGGGCATAGTTTTGTCAGATCGTCGAAATAGGCTGAGCGCAACCAAAGTAAAAAATACTTTTCTTAAACTATAACCAAGAGTCACAATAATTAGGCATTTTATGATTATATGACCATATACATGCGTTTTTATTTTTAGCTAGATATTATATTTTTTAAAGTTTTGGATAGCATGTTTATTTTTGTGTTACATAATGTATTTGTTTACTTTTATTTTTATATAATTTAAAGAATATCATTTATATTATCTTTTTTTATGTATTTTTAATTATATTTAAAATATGTTTCAATTTTTTTAATTCAAGAATTGAATATATATATTCATTTTGTTTTTTGCGATCTAAGAGAACGTGAGCCAAGCCAATGATTATCGAAAACTTTTTCCGTTTACCGTAATACGCGGATATCATGGCGCTGCCGCGTCGTGCACGATCTCTCATTGCCGGGCAAAGTGACAGTATTTTTCTGGAACCGTCGCGGTCGGAAACGCGACAAAAGGCAAACCGGTATTCCCATCTATACTTCATAGAGAACGCACATGGATCCAAAGATTTATTAACAATCACAAAAGACTACACAATAATATTCACCCCCACCTAGAAAGAAAAATCAAAACGAGTTTTTATTATTATTTTATACTTTTCAGTGCACTAACTGATAACGTCGGTCCAATTTTGTGTAAAAAACTATTTATTTCACAATTTTGAGTGTAACATTAGTCACGAAAATCGTTGAACGTTCACTAATACCAATGTTAAGCATTTTAGTTGTTACCATTTTAACACCGATTTAACTCGAAAACCGTAACTCCAAGGATAAAATGTTCATTATAAATGTTGCTACAAATCGCCCTCTCCACGTAGAAAAAATATGTATATTTGAGAATTTAACATGCCTCCATCTCGAAAACCGCTACTCTTTTGAATAAATCTTCAATTTTAACGTTTCTGGATATTGTCCTATTTTTAATTATATCACCGCAGATTTTCAATTTTCGAGAAAATTTTCCCCTTCCACATCCACGGTTTTCGAAGGGAACGAGATGTTGGATTCTCGTTTTTATGAATATGGGACCATTTCTCAAACCTCCTCTTTCAAATGAATCAAAAATCATCAAAATCGGAGTACGATTACTATATCAAAGGCGCGCACAAACCAAAAAAGAAGCACACAGTCGAATTGTATACCTCATAACTCTAAACAAATCTCACTCAATACAGCAATAGAAGCAGTCGAAGTAGAAATTAGTTCGTCACAAAAAACGTACATTTGCAGCATCTATATCCCTCCAAACCACAATACAAATTAAGACGAACTCCAAAATGCGATCAACCAGATCCCATCTCCTAGAATGATTTTAGGTGACTTCAATGGGCATAAAAACCACAGCTGCAGGCAATAAGATAGCAAAGGTAGTGAATAATACAGACCTAGTGATTCTAGATGACGGTTCCAACACACACTTCAGTCTAGCCTCAGGTAGTTCTTCAGCCATTGACCTGTGCCTCTGCAGCCCTACTGTCCTAGGCGATCACAGTTATCTATGATTTATGGGGAAGCGAACACGTTCCAATTATAATAACGAATAATAGTTTCACTAAATACCCCCGTACATCAGAACCAGAATCCAAATGGAAGTTAGATACTGCCAACTGGGATATGTTTCAAGAAAATATTGAAAAAGATATATCCACCGTATCAAAGAACGACCCCATCGACAACATCTTATCTCAATTCAATAATATATTAACAAGATCATCCCTAGCAGCGGTAGGAAAAACAAAACACATACAAAGAGATAAATAGTACCATGGTGGAACCTAGAATGTGACCTCGCAATAAAAGAAAGCAAGAAAGCATTGAAGACATACAAGAGACACAAAACTCTGGAAAATCTCATAGAGCTAAAAAGGAAAAGAGCCATTGCTCGGAAAATTACGGATAATGCCAAAAAAGTTACATGGCAAAAATACGTAAAAACTTTAAATGCCAATACAACACTAAAAACGACCTGGAAGAAAGTCTGAAAAAATTAATGGCTCAAATACTTTCACTAGCATATAAGAATTAAAAATAGGAGGAAGATTAACAACAAATCATAAGGACATGTCCAAAAGTCTTGCAGACAATTTTCGTAAAATGTCAGCCGACTGCAATTATGACAATGTTTTCTTGAAGTACAAAGAAAAAGAATAGA
Source organism: Crioceris asparagi (assembly GCA_958507055.1). Lineage (NCBI taxonomy): Eukaryota > Metazoa > Arthropoda > Insecta > Coleoptera > Chrysomelidae > Crioceris > Crioceris asparagi. Next base: position 49,029,839 of record OY293828.1, read on the forward strand.
AAAACCTAGTACAGATAGTCCCAAATACGAATTCCATCAATGCACCAATTTCCAGAAATGAATTAATAGAAGCCCTATCCACTCTCAAATAAACATCTGCTGGTCCGGATGACATTCCCGCTACTTTCCTTAAACACCTACCTGAAAAAGCACTCGATTTTCTCCTTGACCTTTTCAACATAATCTGAAAGCAAAATAAATTCCCAAAGCCCTGGAAATTAGAAAATATAATTCCAATATGGAAAAGCAACAAACCCCTCATGAAATCGACTCTTATAGACCAACAGCTCCCACATGTGCTACGTGTAAACTGCTAAAGAAAATAATCAACAAGCGCCTTATATGGACCCTACAGAAAAACAATCAATTAATACCAGAACAGGCCGGATTCCGTCCATCAAGGTCTACCATTGATAATCTCGTTGACCTCGAATCTAACATAAATGAGTCTTTCTTGAACAATCAGAAATGTATTACAATCTACTTCAATCTCACAAAAGCATTGGACATGGTATGTCATAATAAAATAATCAGACACTAGATTCCTTGAGATACCAGGGTCACATTCTCGTCATTCAAAACTTCTTATCCAACAGACACTTTCAAGTGAAGGTAACCGGAATAGTATCGTCCACTAAACACCAACAAAACGGTACACCACAAGGATCTGTAATCAGCCCTATACTTTTCCTCTTAGCAATCAATGACATAATTAACACACTACAGAAGTTAGTTCAAGCCAGACCTCATCATTTTCGCTAAAGGAAAAAACATCCAGAAAATTGCCTACTTACTTTTGCAAGAGCTCAATAAATTGGACTCATGGTTTTCCAAGAGCGGTTTCAAATTCTCTCCAGAAAAAACTAATGCATAATATTTTCAAGAAGACCAAAACAAAACATCAACTTATCAACACTGAAACTTAGAAACCAAATTATGGATTAGCACAGAAATTAATACTTGGGACTTCAATACGCAGTAGTATTATACCATATCATATTACATCTGCAAGACGCAGTTCTAAGAAGATAACAAAGTGATAAGGGTGTTTACGTGCCAGAGATGTCAACCAGTAGTCAGCAAGTTAATATAAAGACCATTGTTAGTTGTATATCCAGTTTGGCCTCAAAAAGACATTACTAAGTGTTTATTAATATAATATTTCTAGAAGTTTCGATATAATTTTAAGAGAAAAGACCCATTGTATTTATTTACGTTTCCTTTTACATTTTTGATGATTAAACATTTTGGATTGTATAAATACTAGATCTCCAGCTAACGGCATCACTTGTGAGTCAATATTCATACAGTCATGTAAAAGTAAAGATATATTTGTATTTTACCTACCATACTGCTATCCAATCACTTCCGTTTCCACTGTCCCTTGTCATTGACAAGTTGACGATGACAGTGGTACCAACATATAGAAATATTTTCATTGGGTTATTCAAACTCCAGCAAAGTTAATTCCAAGTTGTGTGATTTAACATATATATATATATATAATACACACATTGGTTCACAATATTTACCATTGTGATAATTATATTATTCGTAGTACTCTACATCATATTCAAGTGCAGAAAAAGAAGTCGTTGAACTAGTGATTATCCACCATCTTGATCAAGACCTGAGGCTCCATTCCAACAAAGGTTAAGAAGATTACTCAAATAAATACATCAACTTTTTTTGAAGTAAAACGCGCGCTGGACTGAGTAGTAAACAGATGAGAGCGTTACGAAAAGTGTAATTGGCCGAACGGAAGTTGAGAGGGTAAAGAGAGAGAGTGTTGTGTGTAGTCAAACCTGTAACCACTACAGGGTGATCCGCGGAATCATATCCTCGGTACGTTTGATGGCATTGTGAGATTATTTGAGGGTTTCTGGTGGTTCTATCGATGGGGATGGAGTCGCGGCAGGGTGGGGCTTCAAACTAGGGTGTTATCGTGTGCGTAGGACTCACTGGTGGTGGGTTACGTACTTGGGGATTTCTCTAGAATGATGGAATTTTATGATTTTGGATGGGGATGGAGTTAAGGGTTGGTGGGAAGGTGTACTAGTGCGCGTGTGACTGGTTGGTGGTGGGTTTCGTACCTGGCACTCCTCTATATGTTTCAATAAGATGCGGTTTTTGTTTTGGGGGGGATGTTTATGGGTGAATATTATGGTTGTGTTTAAGTACGATTGTGACTCATTGGTTGTGAGTTCCATACCTAAACCCCTTGAGAGCCCTGGAGCGGACTGATATTGGGACTTTATTATATAGGTGAGGGTGGGGTCGATGTTATGATGGTATGTAAGTGAACTTGTGGCTCACTAATTTTGGGGCCCCTCTAACGGTTATGTAAGGGAACTTAGTTATGGTCGTTGGTGTGGTAAATGTTATGATGGTATGTGAGTGCACTTGGAATTCACTAATTTTGGGTTCCATAGTCATACCCGTCTGAGCCCCTCTGATAGTGGTTTTAGCAACTTTTGCTATGGGTATGGGTAAAGTCGATATTATGATGGTGTCTAAGTGCAATTGTGACTCTTACATGGTGGGTATTAGCATTTTTGGATCGGGCCGCCATCTTGGATTTTGCGGTTTTTTAACTATAGTTCGAGACGGCTGCATATTTTTGAGATGTTCAAGTGCGAATGGGACATATTAGTGATGGGTTCATAACCTACATAAAATGTTAGTGATCGATACCGGCGGTAAACCGAAATACGCAATTGTTTTCGTTTTATACAAATCTTACATTGTTACCAAAAACATCGATGTGTCAGATGGATTGGCAAACAGTGCTGTTCGTAAATTAGTGTATATTGAACAAAACGAGCAGGATGAAGTTAAACAAGTATGGTTAAATTTTGACAATTCGTCGTTTAGAAAAAATCCGATGAAAAGCTTCCGGTCATGTTACGACACATAATATTGATAAACATGCCGTCCCAATAGAACGCAGAAAATCTACCATAACAAAACAATATACGTTAAAAGAAATCATTTTCATTTTGTACCAGGATTTGTTATGAGTTATGACAATCTATAAATCTCATGGCGGAACATTCAATGAAATAGTTTATGAATATCAAAGGACTAATTCTCTACAATTACTTTATATTGCTCTATCACTAGCCAACAACAAAAAATAGAACAACAGTCTCCAGATATCTTTAAATATGCATTCAAAAACCTACAATCTTATTTCGTTTATCATAGGCCTATTGTCTCAGTCTTAATATCCAACTACTGTAATTACCGATGTATCAGATAATGAAAACAATGAATAATATATGATGCGATATTTAAATTTAATTTTAAATTTATCATAATATATAAAAATTTCGGGTCACGTTGTTGTCCGCGATGAACTCCTAAACTACTGAACTGATTTTGATAAAATCGTGTACACTGTGTGCAGTTTGGTCCAACTTCAGAGAAAGGATAGTTTATATCTCAATTTATAGTCTCAATATTTTTTTATGCAAATTATTTGTTTACTATTTGACAAAGAATTATAATTATCTGTGAGTTTCATAAGATTCTAACAGATGAAGGTGTAAGGTAATTCATCGGCATGATTGAGTAAGTATCCCATAGATGGCGGTATGTTAAATGTACAAACGTTTCATTTATGCTACAATTTATTTATGTTTATAACAGACCGAGCCACTTGTCCCTGAGGCTAAGGTATACGCTGAATTTTGTACACTGTGAGCAGTTTGGTCCAACTTGAGAGATAGGATAGTTTATCTCTCAATTTACAGTCGCAATATTTTTTTATTGCAAATTATTTGTTTAGTATCTGAAAAAGAATTATAATTATCTGTGAGTTTCATAGGATTCTAACAGATGGCGGTGTGAGGTAATTCATCGGCTGGATTGAGTAAGTATCCAATACATGGCGCTATGTTAAAAGTAAAAACGATTCTTTAATGCTACAATTTATTTATTTTTATAGCAGACCGAGCCACCTGTCGCTGAGGCTAAGGTATAAGCTAAATTTATATTAGTATTGAAACGACAAGCGCTACAAAATATATGCGTCAACGAAGTCATGGGCATCGTCTTTCTGACGTCACAATCAATTGTATATGATGTCCTCTACAGGACAAAGTCTTTTTTTAATATTATCGTGTTGGGTATCAAACAGAGACAAGAAATGTTCTCTCTGGTATCAAATGGAAGTGCGTAGTAAAGTAGCGCTTATACAGGTTAAGTCAACAAAATGATAAGTCGTCATATATATGTTTGTTAAATGGCAACCCACAGTTTTCATTGTAGAATTCAAAAGTGCGCATCTTTTTGCGTACGGGAGGGTAAATTTAACTAATAGTTACATAATTAGATTTTAGAGAAAAATTTTAGTAAATATAAAAATTATTGTTAACTTGATATTTGAATTGAACACGACAATAGGTCTGCAAGAAGATAATTAAATAAACAGACATATGACTTGGGAAGCTATTTGGGCCACCTACACGGTTATTGTCAAAATAAGGAAAATTCGCTTGTGCATTTTGCTACTACATATTATTGGTAGTATTTGCAACTTAGCAAATAGTGTTGTCTTTGTTACAATAGAGTGATAGTGAGTTTAACCGGTCGATAACCGGAACTAAAGAAAATTAACCGAACGTGAACGACTCGAAATCTTGATGTTCTTCAATGAAAAAAGGGGGGTTACCATTTGTCGATGACATCACATCTTTTTTTTCTCTAAAATTCCATTAAGTATCAGTAAAATTCACGTTCCCGTACAGAAAAAGATGTGCCTTTTGGAATTATCCAATGAAAACTGTGGGTTGCCATTTAAAAAACATACCCATTGATGAAGTCATTTTTTACTCACCCTGTATATTTCAGTTTTTCGTATAAAAACTCAAAAATAAAATTTGACGGTCTGACCGTTTTTCGTTTAGACTCTCATTTAAGATTTATTGAAATGTTAGCTGTTGCTCTCGGCATTGCGAATAGGCAGCCGATAATTGGAAATAATTTCTAAAATCACGCCTTATGTGAGCCAAACCTTTATGTAAGTTTGGTAACGGTGTTACCTTAGTACATGTGACATAATAACAAGTGGCTTTCTAAGTGCTTAAAGTGTGCGGGATCTCATAAAACTAAGTTTTGCCAATACATAGAAAAACAGTGCATATACTGTATATATATTAATCAGATATATAAGACTAAGTACAACACTGAGCATGTGGCAACTGATAGTGCCACCTGCCAGTTTCTGAAAAGGAAAATAAAAAAAAGTATTGAGTTAACGGACTATCCAATCAGCCCTAATATACCAAGATACTTAGGTAAGGTAGAGAACTTCACTACGGAGAAGATCGCCAGTACACAACAACATGACCAGAAGGCATCTACAAGATCACGAACAAGAAATAAGAGCAGTAATATTGATGAAAAACCGGCAAGTGCAAATGGCCAATAATATTGAAGACTATATAAATATAGTACAAAATGAAATATCTTGTGATAACGTAGATACACTTAATAATAGTTTCAATAGTACTAGGAATTGAATTATGTATGTAAATGTCAGAAGCTTAAATGCAAATTTTACTAAAGTTGAAACTCTTATTGAGAGACTGGCATGCAAGCCACATATAATAGTTTGTACTGAAACTTGGAATTTAGAATATTCACAAATCTACCAGTTAACAGGGTACAAAATGTACCTATAATGAAAGCAAAATAAATAAATCTGATGGTGTAGTGATGTATATTAAAGAAACTTTAAATGAATTAAGTGATATTATTAAAATTGGTAGACTGAAAATACTAAATTCTAGGACAAAATTAGAAAATTCAAATTTCATTGAAGTATCTGCAATCTATGTATCCCATGACATGACAAAAACTGAATTCATTATGAATCTAAAAACATATTTAGAAATTAAGAAAAATTGTAAAAATCATTTAATAATTGGAGACTACAACATTGATCTTTCTGATCTAAATCTACTCAGTCAAGAATTCTTAAATATTTTTTTGGAAAAAGGATTTATGCCGGGATTTCAAAAAATAACTAGACCTTCTACTCAAAATATAAACGAATGATCATGCATAGATCATATATTCATTAAAAATGAGAAATTTCATTATAAAACACTTGCGCTTACACAAACAACCATATCTGATCACTATCCTTTGTTTATTATGCTAGGTTATGAACTGACGAATATACATATAAATGAGTATAGAAGCATGGATTATTCTAAACTATATAAAACTGCAAAACAAATAGAATGGAATGATTTACCGACGCAAGATCCCAATATAGCCATTAAATCCTTAATTAACAAAATAAATAATGGCACAACAATGGCTAGTTGTACAGTTAAAAAAACAAACAAAATATTCCAAGAAAAAAATGGATCACTAAAGCAATTATGGTCTCATGCAATACAAAAGAAAAACTTTACAACTTATGGAAATTACATTCTAAAAATATTACATTGAAAGAAGAGTATAATATATATAATAAAATATTACAGAAAGTTATAAAAAATGCTAAGATAATGTATGAAAAGAATCTAGTCGAAGTAAATAGTGGTGATATAAAAAAGCTGTGGAGAATAATAAATACCAAATTGGGCAAGAATTTAAAAAAAACAAAACCTGAAATAAATTATCTAATTGATGAAAAAGGCAACAAAATAGAAAATAACAAAGATATTGTAAAAACAATGAACGATTATTTCTGTACAATTGGGACTAAGTTAAGTGAAAAAATTAAATCATCTACAAATGATAAAATGTCAAAAATTAATCATAAAACTCTATTCATTGAGCCTACTGACCCAGGAGAAATAAAAACAATAATAAGAAATATGAAAGATAAACCAGGTGGAGTAGATAACATACATGCGAAAACACTAAAATACTTGATAAATTTTATTGCTGAACCCCTAACTTCCATTTATAACTCATGCATAATAAAATCAGAATGGCCAGACTGTTTAAAAAAAGCTGAAATAGTTCCAATTTTTAAAGCTACTGATAAACATAGCACAAAAAACTACAGACCTATTTCGCTAATATCGAATCTGTCAAAAATCTTTGAAAAAATTATTTATAACAGACTGTATAAATTCATTAATAAGAATCATATTATAAATAAATGTCAGTTTGGCTTTATGAAAAACATAGGTACAAAAGATGCGTTACAATGTATTACTAACAAAATCTATCAGAGTCTAGATAAAAGTGAACCAATTATTGTAACGTTCCTGGACCTAGCGAAGGCCTTTGATACGGTCGATCACAAAATTCTGCTCGAAAAAATGCATTGCTACGGCATCAGAGGGTAAGCCCGTCAATTAATAGAAAGTTATCTTACTAACAGACAACAGAGGGTAAAAGCTAATGGAACTTGCAGTGATTATAAATATATAAACATTGGTGTTCCACAAGGAACCATTCTGGGTCCACTATTGTTTATTTTATATGTCAATGAAATTTTAAATGGTATGCCAAATGATACGATATTATCTTACGCTGATGATACAGCTTTGATATCAACAGGGAAAACTTGGAATGAAGCAATAACAAACATGAATAGTTATCTGCAAAAAATTGCCATTGGGCTTGAACTAAGCAAGCTATCACTCAACGTAGATAAAACGGTATATATGACTTTTGGAAACTATTTTGATAGTGTGCCTAAGGATATTCAAATAAAAATTAAAATTAACGAAAGGCCTTTAAAAAGAGTAGAAAGTTGTAAATACCTTGGAGTTATCTTTGACTTTAACATGAAATGGGACAAACATATAAACTACATAATAAAAAAAACTAAATATCTTGTATATATTTTCTATAAAATAGCAAAAACAATGTCTACAAAAACTCTAATGATGATATATAATGCATTTTTTCACAGTATGATAAACTATGGCATAATAGCATGGGGCGGAGCTTATAAAAGTAGTATGATATTATTACAAAAACTACAAAATAAATTATTAAGAATTATAAATAAAAATACATTGATAACTGAAAATTATCTGCTCAACTTGGACCAACAATTTAAATTAGAAGCACTTCATTATCATTACACAGAACTTAAAAATAAATTCGAAAACTCAGATAATAGAACTACGAAAAAAGTATACAGCTACCAAAATGCTCGAAAACTGTTAGTGATAAAAGTAGCTATATAATTGCAATTAAAATATATAATCAGTTGCCTAATTCTCTAAAGAATTTATCTAGCAAACAGATCACTGTTAAACATAAATTGAAAAAATGGATAAAAGATAATAATACAACTTGAAAAACAGTGAATGAATATAGTGGAAATAAAACAATATTTTATTCATTTTCTGTCTTTTCACTTAAACTAATTAATGATAAATTAAATAAATGTAACTTTAACTATGTGAATAGTAGGTATAGGCCTTAGGTTTAAGTACTTTTTTTTAATACATTTTAGTAAGTAAGTATTTCCAGGCCTAAGAACAGGTAATATTGTTACCTCTGTAGGAATCACATTTGCTTTCTTGTAATTATTATCTGGATAGAATAAATAAATAAATAAATGCGAAATTATAACTCCAAAATAATATAAATATACAGTAAGTTTAAAAACTTGAACCCGACTACTTAAAAATCACGCTCTAAAAAGAATGAGACAAGAAATTATTCTCCTCTGAAATTATTATTACTCAATATTTATCGTCTACTATATTTTTTATACGGACAAACATTTTGGTAAATTGTAGTAAGAACACATAAAGTGATAAAAAGTCTGGAGTATGGAACCTTCTACCTCGGAGTCCTACTCGCACGTAGAACCAATCCGAACACCAGCCCAGATCTATCCTCAGACATGCACCAACAGCAAAACATGTCTTAGTTATCTTCCGGTATGGAACCCTCCAGCTTCAAGTCCCAGTCGCACTGATAGACTCACAAAATAGTCTAGTGACATACTACACACAAATATTGCAAAAAAAAACAAGAAAATTCATCCATAGAGCTCAGTGATAGTTCTTTGGGTATTACAGGTATGAAAACCTCCACCTAGGAGGCTCAGTCACACTTATAGCCACTACCAGATCATTCTAATAACTTTCTACATACATACATGCTAGAAAGACCATCAAAATCCAGCCATTCAGTTCAGAAATAGACTTTCACATACGGAACCCACCACATAGAGTCCCAAGAGCACTGAAAGTATAAATATGATCAATCCCACAAAAACAGATTCTCCGTAAAAAAAGGAGCGCCATACCCTTCATTGAAAAACGCCATTCCTGCTCTCTGTGAAAAATAAATAAACAAAAATATATATTGAGTAAAAGTTTATAAAAATAACTATGAAATAAAAATATGAAAAAAAAATCATAAAAAAATTCAAAACAGATATAAAAAAAAACATTATAAAACATTATTTATGAAGTTATCCAGATCTAGAATGTAGAATTAATATTTGTAAAGTTATCTAGATCTAGAATCGAGAGTTCATATTTGTGAATTTATGTAGGTCTACACCTTTTCCAACTGTAATTCAGAAAGCGTCAATTTAATTTCAGAAGATATCAAATGTAATTCAGAATAATCAATTAAATTTTAGAAAGCGTCAAATGCATTTCATATTAGTCAATTGTAATCCAGAATTCGTCAAATGTTTTTCATATTAGTGCATTGTAATTCAGAACTCTTAAAATTTAATTCAGAACTTATCAAATGTAAATTAGAACGTATCAAATGTATTTCAGAATATACGAGTATCAAACCGTGGTGATTATTTTTGTCATCATATTTATGCATTGCTTTAGATTGTAAAAAGCTGCTATGCACTTACCATTTTGGTAAAATGAACTTCAAAGACAATTGTGGAATTTGCAGACCTACAATGATAAGAAATACATCTGATGCTTACTGTTTTACATTCGATATGTTCTGAAGTAAATTTGACGAGTTCTGAATTACAATTCACCAATATGAAATATATTTGACGAATTCTGAATTTCAATTGACCGATCTGAAATTCATCTGTATAGTTCTGGATTTCAATTGACTAATCCGAAATACATGTGTGAATTACTGTTGACGACTTCTGAAATACAATTGAAAAAGGTGTAGAATCTATATAGTAATAAAATAAACAAAAAGCCACGCGCGCCATTGTTTTCCAGAAAAATGTTTTATAATGTTTTTTTATATCTGTTTTATTTTTTTTTAGAATTTTTTAAATAGGTTTCTATAATTGAAAGATTTTTGACGTTACATGTTTTCTCAGGCATACAAAACTAATAGAGGTGTCATTGTGTCAGCTACGATATAGTACCAGACATCATAGAGATTGATATTAGCAGAGATTATAGAGATAACTACCTATTAATATTGCAGTTTTCGAATCTCAATTATTAATTCGGAAGTCGATAATATAAATGTAGATACATATGCTTAAATATAATAGGAACATTGCGTCCTTATATTAACGTAGATAAATTAATAAGTTCCCGCGGAGACGACTGTCGCCGGACCGAGCCGGAATTAGTGTGACATCCATATATATGGATATACACGAGTGGTTTAAGATTGAAATCGACAACTTTTTGGGGCTAGGGGCGTGGCTTACCATTGCTACGGAAATATTTTTGTTAATATATAATTATTAACTTTAATTTTAGTCTCAGTCGATAGATCATTGATGGTTTATATGGCGTAACTAAGCACATTTTCGGTTTAAGTCTTATATTAATTGAGATATATCGATGCTAATATTGGGACGCAAGGGGGAGAGTATATTTCCTGTAAAGAGACTGTTCTGCCCGCTATATTATATTATGATCTGCGCTATACCTATGTTGGATGCATGAAACTAGACGAGTGCATGGCTAGTTGGATGTAGGGCAAGGGATGGCGCGAGACACTACCGTGTCCATTGACGTGTGCAAAATTCGGTTGGGATATGTCCAATAATCAGAGAACAATGCCTTCAACCAATATTAAGAGCCAATACGGCACATACACACAGGCGTTCTGTTTTATCAATGCAAACTGTAGTTTGCAGAGGTAAGAGTGGTATTTTTCTTATGCTGTGGTGGTACCTTGCGGAACCTCGCACTTCCGCCTACAGAAGCATTATTTACAGAAAAATGTTGGATTTCCAAGGGCACGTAATAGTTTTTCCTGATTTATTTTAAAATAAGGCTTGAAATTAACGAGATATTGCAAACATTATTGGCAAATTCGAATCTAGGGTGCCAATATACAGGGTGATTCATTGGGAAATGGGCATACGCTAATGGTAAATAAGGATGACGTAAGTGGTTCTAGAAAAACTATATTTAATAGGTCTCTGATTCTTTATAATCAAGATACAGGGTGATTTATCCATTATGTCCGTTTTTTCATTTAGTCATAACTTCCGAACCCCACTGTATATTTTTTCATATTCACAACAAATACTCTTCATCCTGTATGGTACCGAATACCAGACAAATAAAAATTAAAATCCAGGTACGGACTTGGAAAAAATTAAAAAAAAATTAATCACTTTCAAACAACACCCCGTATATCAAAATTTTGAAAATTTGTAATCAGATTTGGAAAGAGCAGAGAAAATTATGTCGGACCAAATGTGTTTGGTACTTCCGCATACAATTCTAGCACTTGTTAATTTGAGTCAAAATTAATATTTTCGATGAATGTCTGGTACAAAATTGAAAAAAAATCATTTTCTGCTATAAAATCTAATCTTTCAAATCTAATCGATAGAATCATCAAGCATTTCATAATCTCCTAATGTTTGGATACCAACATTTTTGTAACATGAGTCGACAGGTCCGTATTTAGGACAAAATGCTAATTGCAAGGATTAAGTAAAAACACCCTGTATTTTTATCATTTTATTGTTTGTTTGAAGTATAGCATACTGAAAAAATACAATTATCATATTTGTATTACACATACAGGGTGTTTGTTACTAAATCCTTGCAATTAGTATTTTGTCCTAAATACGGACCTGTCGAACCATGTTACAAAAATGTTGGGATCCAAACATTAGAATATTATGAAATGCTTGATGATTTTATCGATTAGATTTGAAATATCAGATTTTATATCAGAAAATGATTTTTATTCAAATTTTGTACCACACATTCATCGAAAATATTAATTTTGACTCAAATTAACAAGTACTAGAATTGTATGCGGAAGAACCAAACACATTTGGTTCGACATAATTTTCTCTGCTCTTTCCAAATCTTCTAACCAATTTCAAAATTTTGGTATACAGGGTGTTGCTTGGAAGTGATTCAATTTTTTTAATTTTTTCCAAGTCCGTACCTGGATTTTCATTTTTATTCATCTGGTATTCGGTACCATACTGGATGAAGAGTATTTGTTGCGAATATGAAAAAAATATACAGTTGGGTTCCGAAGTTATGACTAAATGAAAAAACGGACATAATGGATAAAACACCCTGTATCTTGGTTATAAAGAATCAGAGACCCATTAAATATAGGTTTTTTAGAACCAGCTACGTCACCCCTATCTACCATTAGCGTATGCCCATTTCCCAATGAATCACCCTGTATATGCAAATTTTATCTCAGAATCTGGTCTACCGATTTCGATGAAAATTCGTATGTACGGGTTTTAGAGTGTATTGAATCGATTGGTTGTATTCACATTCATAATAGAAATCGTTTTCAGCAATTGATATTCTCATTTTAAGAGTTCTAGAGATTATATTTAGTATATCGATATGAACCCAATAACATCATAGGAAAAAATAGTCCTATGGTTAAGCTTCCGGGTATTGATCTAGAGTTCCTCGGTTCGAATTCTGATCACCTTAGAGTTTTTTTTTAACAAAACCCATTTTTTCAAATAAAAGATGTTAATATGAGTTTCTAATAATTTAATCGGAAATTTTCAATGAAAATTTGTACATATCTAAATATATTGCGACCCTATAGGCACTCATTAGCTATTTCAAGGAAGGGTTAGCAGATTTTTGTAAAAATTAGCATAAAGGGGTTTTCGAAGTCGAGAAATCGATTGACGATACTTTAATTATCATTATTTAATCGATGTGACCCTCGAGGTCCATCCACACTTGCTATTTCAAGAGTTTTGGTATATTTATCAATCATATTACACATTCATGTTTATTTCGAAATCTATAATTCACGAATATGTGAACAATTAAAGCAGTATTTACCGACCGCAATACATTTTAAACAGAAATATGCACATTTTTTCATAAGTTTAAATATCCTTAGTAACTCTTATAGATCCATCTTAAATCCTGTTTTAACTGAGCAAAGCTCGGTCTCCAGATATTGTATTCTTATTAGGGTAAAATTTAAATGAAAATAAGTTACTATCGCGAGATCTAAAGTGTGGGTTGAACTTCAACTGTGTCACTATGTAATAACAGTCGATCAGACCACTGACAATTTTAAATAAAAAGCAGAAATCAAAAAAAGTTCTACTAATTTCAAGAGACGTTTAGTCAATGTGGAAGTCTACCAAGTTTGAATGCACACTGTCTCAGAAACTTTTTTTCTACTGACTCTTATCTGAATGTCATCATTATTAACTGGTCTTGAGCCTCGTCTTGGACAATTAATCCATTCTAGTTAGCCTATAATTTATTAGAAGCCCAAATTCGAATTAGAAAAGAATTACAACTTTCATATTTTGAAAATCAGAAATTCAATAAACAGGCTTCTAATAACTCAGTCAGAACCCCAACAATTACACAAACCAGAAAAATGTTATTCATGTGAGAAAATTGGCCACACATCTACTCAATGTCGCTTTCAACAGCAAAGAGCTGTTCCAAGCTATGTCCTGAATTTTAATCAAAATTCTCAGAATTTGCAAAGATCACAAAGTCCATAATCTAATGCCAATATATCACTGAATAGGCCCAATAATGATTCCCACAGCCATCTTTTCATCCACAAGGGCAATCTCAAATAAGACCCTCAGAAATTCAAGGAAATCCGAATATTATACCAGGCCAACATAGAGCTCATGTCATTGGTTTCATTGATAATAATTATTCTTATGATGATTATTATTTTGAAAATCAAGATAAATTTGAAAACTGATATCAACGTAATTGTATTGGTTACAATTATTATTCAGAAATATAAGATTTCCAAAACTATAGCCAAAATTTTGAACCCCCAGTGAACTTTAATCATCAAAATTTTCATACGACTCAAATCAAAGATAATCCTCCAGATTTTCCGAACAATCAAGAAGACTTGAGTGTAGAGACAACAGCTCAAAGTTAAACACTCATATTTGACAATATGAACCCGAACTTGAAGTTCTCCGAACAAAGATTTCTGTAAATCCATTTTTGACAATAAATGACAAAAATCCTGTATTATATTAATGACACTTCAAAAAGATTTCAATTGCTTATTGATAAATAAGCAGCAATTTCAGTTTTTAGAGAAAAAACCGTCGAAAGTTTTCCAGAAAGATTTCCAGAGAATATGACTATTCAAGGTATAACTAATGGGAATGATTTAATAACGGAATCCACACTTTATTTGCACCCAAAAATCCACAAAAAAGTTTTTGATCATAATTTAGATATAAATTTCGATGTAGTTTTAGGATTGGATTTTCTTGAACATTATCATTGTATAGTAGACTTAAATTCAAAACAATTGATAACAAATTTTAAAACTATACCCATGTACATAATTACTGATAATTGTGGAAAAGGAAACAAATATTTTTGAAATGCCAAAAGATTATTCACTACATATGCTAATGTAAAAAGGTATTGCTAGAGAATTTAGGATTTTTTTTGGAAATATACTGTTTTATTTTAGTGTAGTTTAGGGATTTCTCAATGCACTCTATACTTTTCTACTTATACTTTATTAGGAGCTACCTTGATTACATTAATCTGTGTCGGCGTTGTCGCACCACTGTCTCCCTGGTGGGCAGTGTCCATCCTCTTGCATTGCTGCCAACATCTAGTGACTAACATTATTTTATTATTATAACTAAAGTAACTATATTACTACATATACAAAATTTAAATAATCATAAACAAAAACAAGGTGGCCTTGCATTTTTGAAATTTCAGAATAAAGAAAGAGTTAGATATATTTATTATTAGGTAACTATGGAATTTTCAAATGGAAAGCCTACCTATCAAAGTTTGTTTTCATCTTTGAAACAACTGAGAGATCATATTGGTAATAATAATGTTGAATAATTACCAATGCTAAATATAGCTTGTTATTAGACAAGTTAGATTGGGACTATGTTAAGGAAATTTTATCTTTTCTTCTTAGAAATTTAGTTGTTGAAATTATTGTCTGTTTACATAAGATACATAATCGAATTCATTATTATAATTCAACTGCTATCCCGAAAGTTGTTGAATTTCCAAGTTTGAATCTCGATCATATCCAAGGTTCTGAATGTTTTCACTTTCCTGCGCTAATAGTAGCTGGATAAGGAAAGTATTGTGATCGTGTGAAATTTTCGGTATTGAGATTTTTACAAATAATGACGTTATAGAGTTTTCTAAGTCTAATGAACAAATTTTCAGCCATTGGTCTGTCTGTCTGTGACAGCATTATCTCGGGAACGGATCGGTGTATTTGTTGCCTTCTTTTTTATTTTGTTTCGTATCAATACCACTCGCCGGTGGCACTGAATGAGAATCTATACACTGGGTGTTGAGCTACAGCCAAAAACGTGATTTGCTCAAGATTATAGCGCGAAAACGGCTCTAAGGATTTTGATTAAACTTGCCTAAAGTATTCTTCTGAGAGCTCTTTACCACCCACATATAGCGCCATCTCTGAGAAAAAGCACAAAAAAAGTTATGCTTGAATAAAATTCCGTATTTTCCAAATGTTTCTTCAAATTCTAGCCAAGGGTTTCATCTTGCGAAAAAATGTTACATTACCATTGTGGTTTGTCTTGACATGCTTAAAAATGAGTGGTAGCACGATTTGACCAGAGGATTTTTACTTTACTACCGCTATTATCGATGCTATGTAAGGAAAGTATTGTAAAAGTTTTTTATTCCCTGGAATTTGTCTGCGAGCGGTAGGAAAGTCGTGTGAGTGGACACACCAGATTTTTTAAATTTAATTTTTGTTAATGAAAATGAATCCAAATTCAATCAACCTGTTGACAGAGGAGCTATAGTTTGAATCAGTTGCGCACAGATCATCTTAATGAGGAAGAAAAAGAAAATATTACAAATTTATGGTACTATATCCTGCTACATATGTGTGGTGTATTCTATTGTGTTCCCAAGAAATGAGAAAATATCAGTGGGAAATATCATGGACTGATAGAAGTGTGTTACAGTTACTAGTAGAGAAGAAAATCAGCTTCTCATAGTGATGGTGTAAAAGTGTCAGTATAATAACTAATAGAAGGAAAAAACAACAATTGACTGTATTTGGATTGAAAATTATTCTAATAACACAAAACAAACGCCTGGACAGTAAAATCACTGGTGGCACATCTGGAGAAAATAAATAAAAACAGGTGGCTAGTTACATGCTGCAGAACCCTGGTATGACGTAATTATAAAGGGATAAACAACAGTCAGCATTATTTTAGTATAAATATAAGGAAAGATTGTAAACGTAGAATTCACAATTAACTTGTACTTCCAGTGATTCGTTCTAAATAATAATTTTCAA
Source organism: Crioceris asparagi (assembly GCA_958507055.1). NCBI lineage: Eukaryota > Metazoa > Arthropoda > Insecta > Coleoptera > Chrysomelidae > Crioceris > Crioceris asparagi. Next base: position 49,046,513 of record OY293828.1, read on the forward strand.
ATTATATTGTAAAAAGTGTATTTTGAAAATAAAACTTGTTTTGAAAAATCTGCTTCTAACAAGAAGAGATCTAAATGGCGCAGTCAGTAGGATAGGTCAGGCGTTGTAGAGCAACAGAAAAGTGAAAAACCACAACGTTGAAGTTTCAACTTCTTCACTGGACCAAATCTACAAGAACCACATCATTGGATCGAGAGTAGTTGGAGAATTCGGGGAAAGGAGTTCCAAACCTACAGACGACAGCTCATCGAAACTGTAAGTGCTAAAAAAAATCCTTTTTGCCTTTCCTACCTTAGGACAAGGATAGCTAAAGATAGTTTAGGGCTTTCTAACTTCAGAATAAAGATTAGAAAGATAGGATTAAGAAATTCCACCCTTAGGACAAGGTACGGAATTAGAAATAAGAAACAAAGAAACACAAAGTAGAATAGAAAAGAAAAACCTAGATATAAGAAAGCAAACAAATAAATATATATTTTCTTTAGAGTTAAGTATTTCTCTTGATAACTAGAATTTGAGCAAAGTAAATCAGTAAAGTTAATCAAAATTGAAAATCAATTAGCAGATTATCTAGATTGGTTTCAAGTTATATTAATTTGAAATATTAGATATGGCAGCACCAGAAATAAATTGGATTTATTCCGTTCAAAAGTAGAAAATATCAAATCGTATAACGGTGATAGTAATACCCTGAGTAGCTTCATCAATCGATGCGATACTTTGGTTAAGAATTATCTAGTTTTTAACGACGCTGATTTGAACGCCCATATTTTTAGTTGCATACAAAACAAACTTGTTGGAAGAGCGGAACAATTAGTTGGTAATCGAATTAAATACTTGGGAATCACTAAAAGCAGCTCTTAAACAATGTTTTTCAGACAGACGTGATTTAGATTCTCTTATTCAGGAACTAACTCGCGTAAGACCTAATAAAGACGAACACATCATAAATTTTGGACATAGATTACAGTTAATTCGGAGTAACGCAGCACAAAGAATAAGTAATGATACTGATTTAACAGCTGAAGAAAAGTTATTGAGTATCAAACATCATGAAAAAACAGCATTGAATACTTTTATAGCCGGATGTACAGGTATTTTACGGAATAATTTACATCTGAGAGGATCTGAATCATTAGAAGATGCATTGGCGTATGTAAATGAATACGAAAATTTCAAGAGACTTTATGGTAATATACAACAACCAAAAGTTGAAATGAATAATAATGTGCCACAGAATTATTTCCAAAATAATCCCGGGAATAATGCGAAACCACCAATGACTAATCAAAGCATATTTCATAGAAACCAATTACCAATGAATAATCCATTCCAAAATCAAGTACCATATAATCCATTTCAGAATGGAAATCAAATGAATTTCAACCCTTTTCAAAATCAATTTCAACAGAATCAATTCCAACAAAGAAATTTTCCCCCACAACAAATGAATAATATGCAATTACCAAGAAATTACCCTACGAATCAATAAGTGTTTGGTACACACAGACCACAATCAAATGTTTTTGCTCCAAGAAACATTCCTCAACATAAACTACCTAAACCAGAACCCATGTCTATATCGTCACCGTTACCTTCAAGTATTAAAAAGAGACCATATCCTGAATTACATAATAAGTAATACAAAAGTAATGATTATGATATTAGCTATGACGAATATAATCAACAATATTATCAGAATCATACCGCTGATCTTGAATACAATGATAAACTGTATACGGAATCGCAAGATGATTATCAAGATGAACAAGGAATTGAAGATTCTGATGATGAAATTTTCCAAAAGAGCCTCGGAAAGTTCAGAACTAATAGAAATAAATATGTCAACATGTAATCCATTAATGTATATAGAGATAATGAATCCAAAATGTAAATTATTATTAGATACAGGAGGTTCACAATCGACCAGCAATCGCAGAATATTATTTTCCAGAAACAATTTATCATTCAAGTACCTTAATTAAAACAGCAACAGGTATTAGAAAGATAAAATATCAAGCATCAATACCATCATTCCCAGAATTTGCGAGTGATTATATAATAAATTTCATATTATTTGATTTCAATGATTGTTATGACGGAGTAATAGGCTTACAAGATTTAATCAATATGAATTATAACATAGATTTGATAAATCAAAGACTAATTAATCCATATAATGAAATACCACTAAGACTTAGACACCCATCCGAAGTAAGTTTTACTTTCTCTGTAGATGCGTATGAGAAACTTAAGAAACTTCTACCAGTAAGTGTTGATAATGGAGAAATTAGAATACATTCCGGAAAAGTTGGAAAATGAATAATACCAGAAATATTAACAGTAGCAAAGAACGGTTATGCGTTAATAGAAATTGAAAATCCAACATCTACTTTTCATAAAACAATTCCAGTAACAGAATTTAATTCTGATGATTATAAAAAATATTCTATTGAAGAAATATTAGAAAATTTTCAAGATCATACACCTGAAATCAATAAAACAAAAATTGAAAAATTAATACGCACAGATCATATGAATTCTGAAGAAAAAGAGCAAATAATAAAATTGTGTAAGAAATATAGTGATATATTTCATAGACCGGAGAATAAGTTAACTTTTACGTCTGAAATTAAACATGAAATAAAGACCACATCGATATCCGTATGTACATAGAAACGAAGTTCAAAAACAAATTCAAGAAATGTTATATAAAGGGATAATTCGACATTCAAATAGTCCGTTTTCTGCACCAATTTGGATTGTACCAAAGAAAATGGATGCGTCTAAACAACTAAAATGGCGACTAGTAGTTGATTATCGACAATTGAATAACAAAACTATTGATAATCGTTACCCCATACCAAATATTACGACTAGCTTAGATAAATTAGGCAGATGTCAATATTTTTCGACAATTGATCTAGCAAGCGGATTTCACCAAATAGAAATGCATGAAAATTCAATACAAAAAACTGCATTTAGTACGGAACATGGACATTACGAATATCTAGGTATGCCCTTTGGTTTAAAAAATGCTCCTGCGACATTCTAGAGAGTAATGGATGAAGTATTAAAGGATTTACAAAATAAAATATGTATGGTTTACATGGACGATATAATAGTCTTTAGTACAGGACTACAAGAACATATCCAAAATTTAAAATTGATATTTGATAAATTACGTAACGCGGGATTAAAAATTCAATTAGATAAATGTGAATTTTTAAGAAAAGAAGATGAATTCTTAGGTCATTTAGTAACAACTGATGGAATAAAGCCAAATCCTAAAAAACTACAATCTATACGAAATTTTCCAATACCAAGAACTCATAAACAAATAAAATCATTCTTAGATAAATTTATCCAGATGAATTTATAGAATATTTTAATACGTTAAAACAATTTTAATGTCAGAACCTGTATTAGTTTATCCAGATTTTGATAAACCATTCGAATTAGTAACAGATGCTTCTAATTATGCTATAGGAGGTATATTACAACAGAATAATCATCCAATATGTTATGCAGCAAGAACATTAAGTCCAACAGAAATAAATTATAGTACAATTGAAAAAGAATTATTAAGTATAGTTTGGTGTTGTAAGTATTTCAGACCATATTTGTTTGGTAGAAAATTTAAAATTTATAGTGATCATAAGCCATTACAATGGTTATTTTCATTAAAAGAACCTAATTCTAAATTAATACGATGGAGATTACAACTTGAAGAATATGATTATTCTACTGAATATAAGAAAGGTAAAAATAATCAAGCAGCTGATGCTTTATCACGAAATCCACCAGATTTAGATTTCAATGGACTAGAAACAGCAACTATGGATAATAATCTAGATGAGTTAGATTTTGATGAAATCATTAGAAGAGAAATGAATAAAGATATTCCATTCGAAGAGAATGTGAAGAATAGTGTGAAAAACAACCAGACGAACAGATTGATAAAAATAAGAAAATAAATATTATCAGTCAAACAATAATAAAACCGCCTAACAATGAACGTGACGTTGTTCATGATGATAATGACGATGACAATGATACTATTCATACATCCCACGAGAATCCCGCATTTGTAATTCCAATCTCAGAAAAACCTATAAATAGCTTTAAAACCAAGTGTTTATTACAATAGGAGATAATCTACATTTAATATGCAAGCAAGAGAAAATCTTTGAAAATACGAGATTAAATGTTACTTTGTCAAGAGTAAACATACATCAGCATAATAGATTTAGTAAAAAAATATTTCCGACCAAAACAAACTTATGCGTAGTATATAAAAAATTAAGATTTAATTCCTTTATTTTGTAACGTAATGAGAACTACGTTTATGAATACTCTATTCAAAGTAATACAATCAACAAAGCTTTTAACCGACGTAATAGATAAGGACGATCAACAACAAATGATAACATTCCATCATTGCACAAAAACTGCACATTGTGGAATTAATAAAACAAAAGCCGCCCTTGATAAACTCTATTATTGGCCTAGTATGAAACAAGACGTAGAAACTTTTATAAATAATTGTGACATATGTTTAAAAAATTAATATGATAGAAATCCTCCAAACATAAAATATAGTATAACAAGTAATCCGAGTAAACCATTTGAAGAATTGAATATGGATACATTTCAAATCGCAAATAAAAGTTTTCTATCTGTATTAGATAAATTTAGCAGATATGGAAATCTTTATCCAATTAAATCTATATCAGGAATAAGTGTATTAGATGGTTTATTAACTTTTAGGACACATCATGGGATACCTAAAAAAATAACTGTAGACTCAAGAGTTGAATTTAAAAACTTTGATTTGAAAAACTTTTGTGAATTACATCATATAGAATTACATATCACTACACCAAAGAATAGTAATTCAAACGCCCCTGTAGAAAGATTTCATTCTACTATTATTGAACATTTTAGATGTTTAAGGGAAGAAAATAATGATTTTGACACTGATCAATTAATTAAAAGAGCAGTTATAGTTTATAACTCTTCAATTAATAGTATAACTCATTATACACCAAATGAGATAATTCATGGACACATTAATACCATACTAAGAGATTATACGAAAAAGATAATAATGAAAAATATAAAGAGAGAAACAAACAAAAAGTAGCTTATATTAAAACGAAAGCGAGAGATAAGAAGTTACCAAAATTTAAAAAGGTTAATTTATTACAAGAAACTGAAAACAAAATAATAACTCCAAAAGGAGAATATCATAAAAGTTTAACACGGAAACCACGTAGTAATAAGTGTAATTTGTTACAGAGCACAGATGAACCAAAGCCTGGTACTTCTCGTGACTCTAATTAGCTCTTGTTATACCATCGAAATAACAAAAGTTGAAAATCCAATATTACCAATACAACTGGGTAATAGTAATCTTATATATACGAAACATACGTTACACTATCTTAATTTAGAAGATATATTTAACCAAATAAAAAGTATTAACCAGACATTTTATAGAATAAAGAATGCCATAACCTTAGAAGATAAGACAAATATATCCAAGAATATAATATCCTACCATGGACTCACAGAAAACTTGTTATCAAGAACCGAGTATCTAATCCAAAGTCTTTTAAAGAAATATGAAAATTTATATCCACATATTAGAAATAAAAGAGGACTATTCGATGGAACAGGTGAAATACACAAATGGCTTTTTGGTACATTAGATGCTGATGATGATTTAAAATACGATCAAGCAATAAAAACCTTACAACATAATCAAGGAAATATTATAAATGAATTAAATTTACAAACTTCCTTATCAAAGAAGTTAATTGCTAATTATAATAATACAGTTAAGAAATTGACAAGTAACCAACAGAAGTTAGTACAGCAACTGGAACATTTCGAGAATTACGTGCACAAAGCCATAACTAATACAAAAATGTATATTAGTTTTCAAGCTACAATCATTCAGATAAATCTAGATTGTCAAAGTGTAATAGATTTTTTAGATAATATTAAAAATGCTATATTATTTGCTAAAGTGAATACTTTGCATAATTCTATACATATATGAGCCTTATCCAGTAACTGGTCATTTGATGTTTCAATTTTTGAATAATCGATTATTGATTTTGTTTTGTAAAGGTCAACAAATCCATTAAATTCGTCTGTCATTAATTCATCCTGTTCATCTATAAGTGTTTCACTTTGTTGTGGCTCTATAGGATCATTAGTGTCTTTACTTGTTGATGGTGTAACCTCATTAGTTTCATTAGTTGCCAAAATTGTAATTTTAGATTGTAAACTTGCACATTCTTTAAAATGATATATTTAATTCTTGAAAGCGCATCTGCATTTTTATTAATTTTGAATGGCTTGTACTCAATTTTGTAATCATATTCTTCCAATTTGAGTCGCCATCTAGCTAGTCTGCTTCCGGGATGTTTAATGGAAAAAAGCCATGTTAATGGACGATGGACAGTGACTAGCGTAAATTTTCTTCCAAATAAATAAGGACAAAAATGTTTTACTGCCCATTTTGTTCACCTGAGTTTTTACCACTTCTTTGTGAATTTGGGGGTATCTATATGATTTGGTAAATATAGGTCTGGCATTATCAGTTTCAATTGAATGTTTAATTTCATTAGTAGATGTTGGTCTCCTTCCAAATAAAAAATATCAGAAAATTCTAAACATAAATTTGTAATAATTTCTTTTTCTTCTTCGTTGAGATGATCTGTACGCAACTGATCCAAAATTATAGTTTTTCTATCAACAGGTTGGTTAAATTTTCATTAACGCAATTAAAATTTAAAAAACATTCGGAATGGGATGTAGACTCAAACTTGGAAATTCAACAATTTTAGGAATAGCATTCGAATTAATAATTGAAGTAAAGAATTCACCTTCTTCATTTACATGTACCAAAGCATTTGGAACTCTAACATTTTCTATTGCTTGTCCGAAAAGTAGTGCATCTGTATTTGTTAATTTAATTTTTTTCAATTCTTGGCTCAATAAAAATTCGATTTTGTATCTTTGGCAAACAAATAACAATTTCAACACCTAAATTTCTAAAAAGATAAGATATCATTTTTTCAACATACGTCCAATCTAGCTTGTCCAATTCACACCCTATTTTTGGCATAGCTAATTTTTGAACATTGTTTTTACCAACATGATCTCTCAATTTCTTTAAAGATGACCATAAAGTCTGATAAGTGGGTTTTCCGGTTGAAGTTTCTTTTGTTACAAATAATAAATATATCTAGTTGTATTTCCATTCTTAATATTCAAACCTGCTAAACCACCTTGTTTTTGATTTTGACTAATTTTTCTATATTTCCAAATCTTTTCTTAAATTACGCGGCAATGCTTTTTGTCTTTGCATATCTTCCGCCACGCAATGAGCTAATGAATAATCGTCAGGCATGTCAAAAATATCAATGTCTTTCTCAGCTATTTTTTTATAACAATTTTCAATATTTTGTTCAAATTTTGAGAATTCGGAATTTGATTATTTTGAGACAAGTGTGATGTTTCGATTATTTTAAATAGAGATATAGTTCTAAAATTAGTTATCAATTGTTTTGAATTCAAATCAATTATACAATTATAATGGTCTAGGAAATCTGAACCCAAAATTCCATCAAAATCAATAGTAAGATTATAAATAAAAACTTTATGGGGATCTTTTGCAGCAAATGGAATAAGAACAGATTCTTTTCGTAAAATTTTTTGATCAGTTATCCCTTGAATAGTTACATATTCAGTAAATCTTTGAGGAAAATATCAACAAGCTTTTTAGAAGCATCTTCAATATAATAAAGATTTTTGGAATTAACAGTCAAAAATGGATTTAAAAAAAAAATTTGTTCGGGAAAATTTATATTCGGGTTCATCTCTTCGAATTTTAATGTTTGGATTTTGGTAATTGTTTCTGAAATTGAATTCTCTGTTGTCGGACAATCTGGGGGATGGTCTTTGACTGGGGCAATAGGAAAATCCTGAAAATTTGAAATTACCTCAGCAGAAACAAAATTTTGAGAATCTCTCTCAAACTCAGAAAAATGTTCTTTATTTTGACCAATTACTAATTCTTGGAAATTTGAGATTACTTCAGCAGACATAAAATTTTGAGAATCTTTTTCGAACTCAGAAAGTTTATCAAATGAATAATTATTGTGATCTTCCTGGAAATTATTTCCAAAATTATCTTGAATACCTTAAAGATTATGATCCAGATCAGAGCCTAAGTATTCATCATAATAATCAGAACTATCGCTCTTAAGGCCAATTAAATGAGCTCGTTGTTGGAAATTAGGATTCTTTTGAATCACCGAGGGTCTTACTTGAGATTGTCCCTGTGGTTGAAAAGGTCTTTGCAGGGGAACATTACTATTTGGTCTATTTTGTAAATTATTTTGTGGTTGATTTTGGAAATTTAATGGTCTTTGAAAATTTTGGTAGAAATTTTGATTGGACCTTGGAGTAAAAGCTCTTTGCTGTTGAAAACGACATTGATTAGAAGTATGACCATTTTTACCACATGAAAAGCATTTTACAGTTTGTATTTGGGGTTTTCTAACATTTAATATATTTTGAGGTTTACTTACAATATTAGAAGCTGGCTTATTAAATTTTTGGTTCTCAAAATATGATAATTGCAATTCTCTTCGTATGCGAATTTGTGCTTCTAATAAATTTTCAAGTTGACTAGCACGAATAAGTTGTCCTCGACGGCGTTCAAGTCCAGTTAATAAAGTATTAAGAGCCATAGTATCAATAAGAATTTCTTGTGCAACCTTTTGTTCATTTGATAACTTTGCTGTTTTTTGTATATTTGCATGCATTTTAGCATTTAAGACTTGCACTCTATTGAAAAATGTAAGAGCTGACTCATTCGATAATTGTTTTAATCTTTGTAAATCATGAATAAGAGAAGTAAGGTCTCTTGAATCACCGAAATGAAGATTCAAAAGCTGTCTTATCTCTACGTAAGTCTGTGGATTTCGTGAGCTGATTAGTTGGGCGGCTTTTCCCTTTAATTTATTTTTAATGTGAAGCACTAACAGAGCCTTTTGGTCTCTGGTAGACATATTATAAGCACAATCACATGCATTTAAAAATGTTCCGAGAAATATCACCTTCAAATTCAGGCACGATACAAAATATTTTCGAAATTCTATATGGTTCAAGCTCAACCTCTTGAGCTGGATTTCTTTCATTTGCCATTTTGATTTAATTAAATATAAAATATCAAATATATTTGATAAAATAAAATCGAACAGTTTAAAAACTTTTCCTTTTTATAGTAATATATTAATATACGTGATAATTCACTTACAGTAAGATGTACATTTATTTGCCTTGTTCCAATGTTGTAAGATCATAAATTCGAGTGGGATCTTCAAAAATGTCAATATTAATTCTTTCAAATGCAGTCTTAGGTGTTTCCGTGACTACAAATGGTGTACTTAAGTTTTTCGGCAAATATTTAATTTTTGGCAAAATTCGCAATTTCTAATGAACTTTTCAACATCTGCCCAGTTATACTTTGATCTTAAACCACAGCTCCGTTTGGTAAGCTGTGCTAATACGTCTTACGGTTTCATTAATACCGCGATGTATATTACTTTTTTCTTTATGATATTGATCCATTAGGACAGGTATTTCTTCGGTATCTGGTGTTCTGATTAAATTTTGACACACTATAAATTTTATCTCCACATCTGCGAAAGATGACAATATCTCTAAGATTGGTAGTTCGAGATTATTTTCGATGTACCTAGTAGCTTTTTGAAAGATCTAATGTATTATGTTCTTTATATAGGGTGCTTCATAATATATGCACAGAACTTGAGGATGTGATAGCTCGTCCAAAAATATTGAAAGAAATTTATATCAAATGTGTTCGTGAATAGTAGATGAATATACAATAATTTCGTCCATGTATACAAGCCATCTCTCATTTTGAATGCAAAGTAGGATGTTGTCCATGACACGTTGGAAAGTGGACGAGGCATTTTTTAATCCAAAAGGCATATGAACGAACTCATAATGTCCATTTTCAACTGAAAAAGCTGTTTTCGGAATATCTACTGAATTGATCTCTATCTGGTGAAACCCAGAGGCTAAACCAAGGGTAGTAAAATACTGGCATCTTCCTAATTGGTTCAAAAGATCCGATATATTAGGTAAGGGATATTTATTATCAATTTAGTCTGCGATAGTCGATGACAACGCGTCATTTTTGATTACCTGAAGCGTCTTATTTCTTTAGTACAGACCAGGGTAAAATTGAATGTCTTATTATTCCCTGTTCTAACATTTTATTGACTTGGGTTTTTACTTCCTCTTGAATGAATGTGAGGGTATCTATAAGATTTTGTGAATACTGGTCTTGCATTGCTCCTAAGTAAAATATATCTGAAAATTCTGGGCATAAGTTTCGAATAAGTTTATTCTGTTCATCATTTGGATGATCAGTGCGTAATTGAGATTCTATTATGTTTCGTCTATCTATTGGGAAATTGTATTCAGATTCATTTTCTAAACAGTTTAAATTTAGAAGTGTTTCGTTAATCGTTAATCGGTTCTATAGAAAAATTTTGAAAATTAATAGATTTGGTATTGCGTTGGCGTTAATAACTGATTAAAGGAATTCTCCATACTCATTGACATGTACAAAAGCATTCGGAAGTCTCACTTTTTCTATTTCTTGCCTGAGAAGTATTGCGTCTGTATTCAATAGATCACATTTTAGTTTAAAAATTTGCTCAACTCTTGGTTCTATCGAAATATGGTTTATTAATTTATTTTAATAGCATGCGACATTTTCCTAACTTAGGTCCAATCTAATTTGTCTAAGCCGTAAGCAATTTTGGGAATAGCCATTTTTACGTTTGTTTCTAATTACATGATCTCTCAATTTCTTTAATGATAGCCATAGTAGGTTTTCCTGATGAAGTCGGTTTCGTAACTAAATACTAATTATATCTAATTTGATTTTCATGTTGAATTTTCAATAATGCGAGGACACCTTGTTTTTGATTCTGACTGATTATTTTTTCTAAATTTCCAAAACGTTTTTCATATTCGACTGCAATACCTTTTTGCATTCGCATGTCTTCCGGCATAATATTAATCTCCTTTCCTTTAATAAGTTTGTAATTATTTTAGAAATTTTGATTGAAATTAAAATATTCGTCATCTCTGTCTCGATTATTGTCGTTGTCTGTTACTTTAAAAGGAGGTACGTTTTAAAAATTAGTTATTAACTATTTCGAATTTAAGTCAATAACGCAATTATAATGTTCTCAAAAGTCTAGTCCTAAAATTCCATCAAAGTCGATGTCTAGATTATAAATGAAAACTTTATGTGGAATGTTGATTCGGTTATTGAAATTTATTGATTCGTAATACCTTGTACAGTACCTAACTTGCTCAGGAAATGTTTGAGAAAAACTTTTAACGGTATTTTCTTTAAATATAGAAATCCCTGCGCTGGTATCAATAAGTAATTTGAATTTATTTGAGGCGTCTTTAATGTAGTAAAGGTTTTTGGAGCTAACTGTTAGTAGAGGATTTAGAGAAAGGTTTGTTCCGGGAAGTTCAGCCTTGGGTTCATGTCGTCTGTATTCAATGCTTGAATTTGAACAGTTGTTTCTGAAATTATATATCTCTGATTCTTCTGTAATTCTGGGGGATCGTCTTTGATTTAGTGTAATGGAAAAGTTTGAACAGAATCATCAGAATTTGGGAGATAGTCGTTAAAATATTCAGGATAATAATTGATATCAACTTGTGAAAATTGCTCATTAAAATCATCATAACTATTTGAACAATAATATTCTGGGTTATTAGAATAATTATTATACTGATAATAATTATCTTCTAAACCAATTGCATGTGCTTCATGTTGATTTAGGGCAAAGTTAGGATTTTTCTGGATTTTATCCTTGATAATAATTTGGTCTTTGCTGGTTTTGAAAACCATTATTGGGTCTATTAGGTGATGAACTAGCTTGTTGTTGCTGTTGAGAATTTTGGGAAAATTCGGATTGAAATTTGAAAAATGATTTAGACTTGGGCTCTTTTGTTGTAGGTTTCGACACTGATTAGATATGTGACTATTACGACCACATGAAAAACATTTCGGAATTTGTTGAGAACATTTTCTAAGCGGTGTAGTACTTTGGGGCTTAACTTGCATATTATTAGGTTTATTAAATTTTTGGTGTTCAAAGTACGATAAATTTAGTTCTTTTCGAATATGGCTTCTAAGAGATCGTTTGGTTGAATAGCACGAATTAGTTGATAATCGTGGTTCTAGACTGGTTAAAAGAGTGTTAAGGGCCGTGGTTTCAATAAGCGTTTCTTGAGCTGCTTTTTGTTGACCAGAAAGGTTATTAGTTTTCTGAATGCTAGAGTTCAACTTAGCATTAAGAACTTGAAGCCTGAAAAATGTTAATGCGGACTCGTTGGATAATTGTTTCATTCTTTGGAGGTCTTGGATTAGCGAGAGAAGGTCTCGGGAGTCGCCAAAGTGTAAATTCAATAATTGTATTATCTCTAAATATGATTGGGGATTTCTAGAGCTTATCAATTGAGCTGCTTCACCTCTCAACTTATTTTTGATATAAATTACTAAAAGCGTTATCTGATTAACAGTTGACATATTATACGCACAATCACAAACGTTAAGAAATGTTCCCAAAAATATTTGGTCACCTTCGAATTCAGGGACTATGCAGAATATTTCTGTCAATTTGTATAGTTTTATTTCAGGTTCATTAGATTGATCTTGATTTTCAATATTTGCGTTTTCCATTTTGGAAAGTTTCAAATAATTAAATAAATATATAAATAAGTAAATATGCGTAAAAACTCGCGTACAATTGTTTTTATAAACTTTCATATGGATTGTAAATTAAATATACTTATAGAATAATAAAAAATCGAACAATATAAATTGAATCAAATATTATTTCCGAGATGATTCACTTACAATATGAAGATCATCGGAAATGTCTTGTTCTCTGCGATGCTGGTAGCAAGGGAGTGATGACTCGTCCTGAGTCTTCTTTCAATATTGTCACTTGTTGCTAGATACCACCACCTCCGGTGAGCGTTCGCGTGTTCCCTCGGTGATGAAGTACCTTTCTTCTTATTTCTACTTTTAGGGGTGCGGTCCTTTCTCTAAAGGCTTGGAAACCACCGTTGATAATGAGCGTACGCGTGTTTTATCAATGTTGAAGAATCATATTGACTATGTCAATTTGTTACGCAGATCCGAAATCTCCTTGTCTTCGAAAACCGCCCCCGAAGGGGGTGGATGGGGCAAATTTTGTCGAAAATCGAAAATCTGAGTTGGTATAATTAAAGATAGGACAATATCCGGAAACGTTTAAATTGAACATTTTTGCAAAAGAGTAACGGTTTTTGAGATAGAGACATGTTAGTTTCTCATTATTGCTATGTGGAGAGGGCGATTTCTTTCAAAAATTGAAAATCTTTCGATACTACATGAAAGACATAATTATTTGTAGCAATATTTATAATGAACATTTTTCCCTTTGAGTTACGGTTTTCGAGTAAAATCGGTGTTAAAATAGTAACAACTAAAATATTCAAGTGTATTTCCGCAGCGATGTTCTGAGATCTCAATAATAACAACTACAAGCAAGGAATATACGTGGGTAATAGGATAAGTACTATCTTCATTGGTATTAGTGAACGTTCAACGATTTTCGTGACTAATGTTACACTCAAAAGTGTGAAATAAATATTTTTTTGAAAAAATTGGACCGACAATATTAGTTGGTGCACTGAAAAGTATAAAATAATATTAATTCTATTGCTGCTGGTACTTGTGAAGTTGGTGCCAAATGTTATCAATCTATCTGCAACTGCACAACTTCAAAAGTAAGAGCACCAATAGAATTAATATTATTTTATACTTTTCAGTGCACCAACTAATATTGTCTGTCCAATTTTTTGTGAAAAATATTTTTTTTAAATATTTATTCAAGTCTCGACCAGGTATCTTTCTTGTACAATTCTGTCTTTATTGTGTTATTATTAGTATGGTGAGTAAAAAAACAGACTCAACTAATATTATGCAAACTAAAAATAACACACTCATAAAAGAATGATGTTCAAAAAACTATATAATAAAAGCAGAAGAAAATTTAATAAAAATCAAAAACGCCCACCCCTTCAATATATGGGCTCCCAAAATTGCATAAACAAAATGTAACTTTAAGACCAATTATACCATGCGTTCAATCCCCTGTGGAAAATTTGTCGAAATACCTAAAGAAGATGTTAAACATTATTGCTGGAAAAATCCTTTTTACATAAAAGATTACTGACATTTTCAAACAATAATCAACAATTACGAGATCCCCACTGATCATATCCTAATATCTTTAGTAATTGTATCTCTTTAAACAAACATTCCAGTCTGTCTAGCAAAGAAGATAATTGAAAAGAATTGGATTAATTTACAACACACCAAGATACCTATTGAAGAATTCGTAAAAGCAATGGAATTCACCGTCACGTCATTTTATTTTAAATTTCAAGGTACTGTTTACAAACAAATCGAAGGTTGTGCCATGGGCTCATCCATTTCTAGCGTTATTGCACAATTAGTAATGGAAGATCTCGAAATGTCGATTATCTCTACACTTAACTTCACACCACCGTTTCACTATAGATAGGTATGTTGAATTGCATTATATGTGTACCAAATGATAACAGTGAATATGTTCAACTTATACCACCTTAACCTACAATTCACAATCGGAAAAGAACAAAACCATTTAATACATTTCCTTGATCTTACTCTCCATACCTACTAATGATAACACAATAAAGACAGAATGGTACACGAAAGATACCTGGTCGGGACGATACCTCAATTTCTTCTCTTACCATCTGTTCACCCAAAAAAAAATCCGTCATAGTTGGCCTAGCCGACAGATCTATTATCTATCCTATTAGATCATACTCTATACCGTCCGGTAGCCATCAAAAAGCAAAATCAGCCCTACTGAAAAACAATTACCCTAAAAAATTGGTTGAATGTTTT
This sequence comes from Crioceris asparagi, assembly GCA_958507055.1. Classification (NCBI taxonomy): domain Eukaryota; kingdom Metazoa; phylum Arthropoda; class Insecta; order Coleoptera; family Chrysomelidae; genus Crioceris; species Crioceris asparagi. The sequence continues at coordinate 49,061,604 of OY293828.1, forward strand.
GCGTGCTGAGGATTTTTGTTTTCGTGATGTTAATCTCGAGTCCTATTTTTTGAGAAGCATGGTGTTGTTGTTCGATCATAGTCTTCAATTCGAATGGGTTTTTACTTATTAGAATCACATCGTCTGTAAATCGTAGGTGGTGGAGATATTCGCCATCGATTCTAATTCCTTTTCCTTCCCAGTCTAGTTCCTTGGAAACGTCTTCTAACGCCAGCGTAAATAATTTGGATGAGATGGGCTATACTTGAATGTTTAGCCGGTAGTGGTAAGTTATTTCTTATTAGATTTTGAGATATTTCCTTTAATGATGTAATCAGATTATCTGGCTCGATTATGGATGAATGAATTATTCTTAATCTAGCAAATGTAATAGCATTCAAAATATCATTGAGGTTATCTTCAGGGAACAAAGCTTTCCATCAGTTTTTCACATATTTCGAAGAAACTTAATTTTTCTTCTATAATTGCCAATTTGTCTGATAGCTGGTGAATAGCTCTCTCAATGCTATTCATATTTTTATTAAATTTAGTTTCATCAAATTTGAATTGATCTACAGTTGTATTGATTGATTTCTATTTTATTTTGATCTAGTTTCAGCTCATTTATACATTTGAAGTAGTATTATCCGTCAGTTGCGTCCAAATTGCGTTATAGTCTTGAATATTCTTCCTAAGCCGTTAATTATTCCTCTCTTTTGTCTTTTCGTGTCTGCAGATATTTCAGAAAAATTTGATTTTATTGATGAGTAAATTCGATATAGTAGGCTGGTATGAGTCTTTACTTCTGCACGGAAAGAATTCATGGCTATGTAATTCTTACTAATTGAGTCTAAAATATATTGGAGGATTCTTTCGTTAAGTTCGTATGTCTCTAATTGAATTGATATGTTCTTGTGAACTAGTAAAGTCCATTTGTCGTTTGTTATTGTTAGTCTTGTTTCGTCATGGTAGTACACTCCTATAGTGTTATTGATTGTATCAATACTTTATAGGCTACTGGATAGTGCTGATCCGAACAACACAAAAACCTGAAATTTAATTTTCGAAATAAGATTTCATTCTATCGAAGTTAACTTTACTTCTTTGATTTGTTCTGTTAAGAACAGTGGCTGAATTTCTAAGAACATCAATAATTTCCAAAGAACCGTTAAATTTATTTTGTAATTTGTCTTTGATCTGCGATTCTTTAATGTAGACTTTGTCGCCTATATTGAATTGATATGGATTATTGTAAAACCGTGTGTCTTGTTCATTGAACGGTTGTATGGTATGGTATGGTATTATGTTAAACGGGTGCTCATTTGGGTGTTCTGATACAGGCGTTCCAATCATTTCTAATAGTGTAGAATGGAATCTTTCGAGAGATCCATTGGATTGTGGATATCCTACACTGGAATTATTACTTTTATATCAAAGAGAGTACACATGTCACGAAAAAGAGAGTTGTCGAATTCTCGACCAAAATCGCAATGAATTCGAGTTGGGGTACCGTAGTTTTAGAAATAAATCAAAAGTGTGTTGACTACACTTTTTGCTGTCTTGTCAGGTAATCCGGATGCTTGAGAGAATTTCGTGAGTTCGTCTCGTATAGTTAGTGCGTAATGTCTTCCGGGTACTTCTAGAATGTCTATGTTAATCCTTTCAATCGGGGCTCTAGGTGTTTCGGTGATAACTAGAGGGCTGTCTGAATTTTTCCTGTAAATCTTCGTTTTTTGACAAAGTTCACAAGCTTTGATATGATTTTCTAAGTCCTTAGTTATACCGGACCAATTGTATCGTTCGCGAATTCTACGGATAGTTTCATTAATACCGCGATGAATACTGGTTTTTCCGTTATGGTACTGATCGAGGATGATAGGGATCTGATCCTGGTCTGGCGTTTTGAGGATATCTTAACATAATTTAAATTTAACATCTTTTTCAGAGAATATAAATGAAAGTATCTCTAATATGGGGAGATCAGGATTATTTTCGACAAAGTATGTTGTATCGGATTGTATAGTTTCTTGATTTCTAAAAATAGAAGCGAATAAGTATTCGTTGACGGAATCGGGATCGTATGCAATTGAAATAATAAAATATTTCCTATTTCTAACACTTTTACTTGAAAATACATTGATTTTACAGTTGGAAAAGTCAGCATTCTCTTCCAAAATGTCTTCTATAATCTTGTGATGATAGTATTTTAGATTGTTTTCTTGAAAGAAAATTAAAATATTTTTATGTTCTTTTGCTAAAAGTTGCTGGTTTGTAAATTCTATTTTGGAATAATCAATAAGTAACCTTAACTTATAAGCATTGACAAAGATTTTGATTTCTTCGTATACTTGTTCGTTGCTGATGTTATTAGATTTTTCGGATTCATTGTCTGAGTCTTCGTCATCGTCATTATGTTTGGGGAGGATTGGGAAATGAGAGGATTGTGCTATTGACTGAAATTTAATATAATCGGAAATATGGTTCCTTATTGGTGTTTGAATGTTGTGATGCTTTCTTTCAGGATGGGATATTTTTGGATTGCTTTCGAGAATGTTGTCGATAACCTTTAATAATGGGACAATTTCGAAATTTGTTTCTAACTTTTTATCTTTGAAATTAATTACTGCCTTATAATGGTGAAGCCAATCTGCTCCAACTTGTCCATCGAATTGAATATAAGATCGCAAATGTAAATTTTATACGGATCATTTTTGGCAAAAGGTAACACAACAGATTCGGTAATTAGAATCTTTTGGTCTGTTATTCCTTATCTAACAACATTTTCGGGGCTTCTATTTAAAAATGCTTCGCATGTTTTTGGTTTGAAAATTGATATGCCTGCTCCACTATCTACAAGAATTCTAAATATTTTTGAGGAGTCTTCGAAATAGTAAAGATTTTTAGAATTTACTGTAAGTGTTGAGCTTACATGAACATTTGTTCTGGGTGGTTGGCATATGGGTAGAGGTTGTCGATAGTCATAGTTTGGATTGGGGTTGTCTGTTCTTCCAGAACTGGTTTGTTGGGATCTGGGGCGGTAGAAGTTGGGTGAAGAGGAACATTTTGATCATGAAAATCTTCGGACTGTGATGTAGAACTTTCGCAATTGTTGGGGAAAGATTCCATCTGATAATACTCTTGCGGAAAATTGTTATAGTTTTCATCTTCATAAAATCGGGAGTATAATTAGACTGTTCATTAGTTATAAAATTGGGTCTAGAAAATTGACTGTTATATGGACGAGGTTGTCTATTTTGAGTTTGAGAAGAAGATTGATTTTGGGGATCAAAGTTGCTGAAAGATGATAATTGTGGCTGTAATGATCTCTTCCTTGTAAGGCAATCTTGGATCATGTGGCCCGGTCTTTTACAATAGGAACATTGTGGAAGTTGGATAGGTTTTTCATGTTATTCTGAGGTCTATTCTGAAATTTTTTATTCTCAAAATAAGAAAGTTGAAGCTCCTTTTTAATTCTATTCAATGCTGAAAGCATGTCGCTTGGATTACTAGCTCTAACTATTTCACCTAATTTCTGTTCCAGTTAATGCCGTTATCAATACCAACTATAACTAACTATAATGGTTAATGACTAATGACATTTTTGAATGATGGCTATGATATCTTTCCTGTTTGTGGTTAATTTTATCTAAATTCACAAATAAACATTCTCGAAAGCTTGGCATAATCCAAAGAATTTTATTTAATAAATGACTGCATCCCCAACAAAAATCTATTTTATGAAATATGGGCTGTAGGATAATGAAAACTATTTTTCAATTACCAACGTTTCGATAGCGGCGGCTATCTTTTTCAAGGCTTTATTAAAATAAAAGGAAGTTACAAAGAAGTACTTAATTGAAGGGATATAAGAATCATCGAAATAATATTCAGGAAATACAGTTATAAATAAAAACACGTTATACGAATTCCAACTTACATTGATTTGAGTGTCAAATATAGATAGATACATCATTCATTCTAAAGTTATCAAAACTTAATTGAATCTCTACATCTCATATTAGAATATTGAACACAACTGTACAAGAATTAAGGTAGAACAGAAAATTATGGTCATAAATAGCAAAAAACTCCCTCCGTTAAGAAGAAACAGGGGAATATTGTATTTATATTTTTTATTTAAATTTTGAATACATGGAAGTTAAAGTTACTGTCTTTTATTTTGTTCCTTGATTTGAGTGTTCTTTGTTAATTTTGTCTATGGGTTGTATATATATAGTTTGATTTTGAATTCTTGACTGGTTTAATACTTCATAAAATAGATTTTTGTTGGAGATGCAGTCATTTATTAAATAAAATTCTTTGGATTTTGCCAAGCTTTCGAGAATGTTTATTCGTGAATTTAGATAAAATTAACCACAAATAGGAAAGATTTCATAATCATCATTCAGAAATGTCATTAGTCATTAACCATTATAGTTAGTTATAGTTGGTATCGACAACGGCATTAACTGGAACAGAAATTAGGTGAAATAGTTAGAGCTAGTAATCCAAGCGACATGCTTTCAGCTTTGAATAGAATTAAAAAGGAACTTCAACTATCTTATTTTGAGAATCAAAAATTTCAGAATAGACCTCAGAATAATATGAAAAAACCTATCCAAATTCCACAATGTTCCTATTGTAAAAGACCAGGCCACATGATCCAAGATTGCCTTACAAGGAAGAGATCATTACAGCCAAAATTATCAACAAAACTTTCGACCATCTTTCAGTAACTTTGATCCCCAAAATCAATCTTCTTCTCAAACTCAAAATAGACAACCTCGTCCATATAACAATCAATTTTCTATACCCAATTTTATAACTAATGAACAGTCTAATTATACTCCCGATTTTTATGAAGATGAAAACTATAACAATTTTCGTGATCAAAATTTTCCTCTTCGCCCAACTTCTACCGCCCCAGATCCCAACAAACCAGTTCTGGAAGAACAGACAACCCCAATTCAAACTATGACTATCGACAACCTCCACCCATATGCCAACTACCCAGAACAAATGTTCATGTAAGCTCAACACTTACAGTAAATTCTAAAAATCTTTACTATTTCGAAGACTCCTCAAAAAGATTTAGAATTGTCGTAGATAGTGGAGCAGGCATATCAATTTTCAAACCAAAAACATGCGAATCATTTTTAAATAGAAGCCCCGAAAATGTTGTTAGACAAGGAATAACAGACCAAAAGATTCCAATTACCGAATCTGTGGTGATACCTTTTGCCAAAAATGATCCGTATAAAATTTACATTTGCGATCTTATATTCAATTCGATGGACAAGTTGGAGCAGATTGGCTTCTCCATTATAAGGCAGTAATTAATTTCAATGATAAAAAATTTGAAACAAATTTCAAAATTGTCCCATTATTCAAGGTTATCGACAACATTCTCGAAAGCAATCTAAAATTATCCCATCCTGAAAGAAAGCATCACAACATTCAAACACCAATAAAGAACCATATTTACGATTATATTAAATTTCAGTCAAAAGCACAATCCTCTCATTTCCCAATCCTCACCATACACAATGACGATGACGAAGACTCAGACAATGAATCCGAAAAATCTAATAACATCAGTATACGAAGAAATCAAAATCTTTGTCAATGCTTATAAGTTAAGGTTACTTATTGATTATTCCGAAATAGGATTTACAAACCAGCAACATTTAGCAAGAGAACATAAAAATATTTTAACTTTCTTTCAAGAAAACAATCTAAAAGACTATCATCACAAGATTATAGAAGACATTTTCGAAGAGAATGCTGACTTTTCCAACTGTAAAATCAATGTATTTTCAAGTAAAAGTGTTATAAATAGGAAATATTTTATTATTTCAATTCCATACGATCCCGATTCCGTCAACGAATACTTATTCGCTTCTATTTTTAGAAATCAAGAAACTACCTATACAATCCGATACAACATACTTAGTCGAAAATAATCCTGATCTCCCCATATTACAGATACTTTCATTTATATTCTCTGAAAAAGATGTTAAATTTAAAGTATGTTAAGATATCCTCAAAACGTCAGACCAGGATCAGATCCCTATCATCCTCGATCAGTACCATAACGGAAAAACCAGTATTCAGCGCGGTATTAATGAAACTATTCGTAGAATTCGCGAACGATACAATTGGTCCGGTATAACTAAGGACTTAGAAAAGCATATCAAAGCTTGTGAAGTTTGTCAAAAAACGAAGATTTACAGGAAAAATTCAGACAGCCCTCTAGTTATCACAGAAACACCTAGAGCCCCGATTGAAAGGATTAACATAGACATTCTAGAAGTACCCGGAAGACATTACGCACTAACTATACATTACGATTTTGGTCGAGAATTCGACAACTCTCTTTTTCGTGACACGTGTACTCTCTTTGATATAAAAGTAATAATTCCAGTGTATGACATCCACAATCCAATGGATCTCTCGAAAGATTCCATTCCACACTATTAGAAATTATTCGAACGCCTGTATGCCTGTATCAGAACACCCAAATGAGCACCCGTTTAACATCTTACCATATGCTATCATTTCATACAACCGTTCAATGAACAAGACACACGGTTTTACAATAATCCATATGAATTCAATATAAGCGACAAAGTCTACATTAAAGAAAAAGACAAATTACAAAATAAATTTAAAGGCTCTTTCAAAATTATTGATGTTCTTAGAAATTCAGCCACTGTTCTTAACAGAACAAATCAAAGAAGTAAAGGTAACTTCGATAGAATGAAATCTTATTTCGAAAATTAAATTTCAGGTTTTTGTGTTGTTCGGATCAGCACTATCCAGTAGCCTATAAAGTATTGATACAATCAATAACACTATAGGAGTTTACTACCATGACGAAACAAGACTAACAACAACAAACGACAAATGGACTTTACTTGTTCACAAAAACATATCAATTCAATTAGAGACATACGAACTTAACGAAAGAATCCTCCAATATATTTTAGACTCAATTAGTAAGAATTACATAGCCATGAATTCTTTCCGTGCAGAAGTAAAGACTCATACCAGCCTACTATATCGAATTTACTCATCAATAAAATCAAATTTTTCTGAAATATCTGCAGACACGAAAAGACAAAAGAGAGGAATAATTAACGGCTTAGGAAGAATATTCAAGACTATAACAGGCAATTTGGACGCAACTGACGGAGACTACTACTTCAAATGTATAAATGAGCTGAAACTAGATCAAAATAAAATAGAAATCAATCAATACAACTATAGATCAATTCAAATTTGATGAAACTAAATTTAATAAAAATATGAATAGCATTGAGAGAGCTATTCACCAGCTATCAGACAAATTGGCAATTATAGAAGAAAAATTAAGTTTCTTCGAAATATGTGAAAAACTGATGGAAAGCTTTGTTCCTTGAAGATAACCTCAATGATATTTTGAATGCTATTACATTTGCTAGATTAAGAATAATTCATTCATCCATAATCGAGCCAGATAATCTGATTACATCATTAAAGGAAATATCTCAAAATCTATTAAGAAATAACTTACCACTACCGGCTAAACATAATATAGCCCAATTTTTAGAAATCATTGAATTAGAAGCATTTTAAACAGAATCAGAAATCGTTTTTGTTTTAAAAATTCCATTAGTTGAACCTCAAACATTCACAATATTCCACCTCTATCCTATCCCAATATACGATAGCAGAACTGGTACACATCACATTCTATCTTTTACTCAAAAATGAATTGCGCGCGATGATGATTCTTTGATATATGCACTAATAAAAGATCCTAGCCAGTGCAAGGTGATACCATCTCATCCAAATTATTTACGCTGGAGCTAGAATACGTTTTCAAGGGACTAGACTGGGAAGGAAAAGGAATTAGAGTCGATGGCGAATATCTCCACCACCTACGATTTGCAGACGATGTGATTTTAATAAGTAAAAACCCATTCGAATTCAAGACTATGATCGAACAATTACACCATGCTTCTCAAAAAATAGGACTCGAGATTAACATCACGAAAACAAAAATCCTCAGCACGCAAAACATTCATCAGTCTATCGGCGGGAATGAGATCGAGAATGTAGATGAATATATATACTTAGATCATAAACTAAGAATTGATAAGGAAAATCAAAAAACAGAAATACCGCGAAGAATAGGCCAGAGTTGGGCTGCATTCAAAAAAACTAGGATTTATACTCAAGAACAGAGATGTCCCTATGAACCTAAAAAGGAAGTTGTACGATGACTGCGTACTCCCAGTAAACACCTACGGGTTGGAAACAATGAGCCTCACAAAAAACAGTCTACACCGCCTACAATGCGTGCAGCGAGCTATGGAGAGACAAATGCTAGGTGTCAGTTTGAGAGATCGTATAAGGAATGAAGAGATCAGAAGAAGAACCAGAATGCCTGATATAACCAAGAAAATAGCCAGATTGAAGTGGCAATGGGTAGGACACGTAGACAGGATGGATAGCAATAGATGGACATCTAGAGTATTGAAATGGAGACCTGGGAAAACAAGCGAAAATCGGGTAGGCCAATAAAGAGATGGGCTGACGATATTAAAGCAACAGCGGGAGGAAATTGGACAAAGAAAGCGCAGGATAGAGATACCTGGAAAAAACTTGAAGAAACCTATCTCCAGCAGTGGAGAAACTATGGTTCATGAAGAAGAAGAAGAAGCCAGTGCAAACAATTTGCACCCTACAAAAAATTGCGTTCCTATGTCTATCCATATCCAATAGACGCAAATGCTATCTACGAGCCACAGCTCTTTAGAAACTTCAGAGACTTTCCCGAAAACTGCGAAACATAATATAATAATATAATACATGGCCAAGGTTACAACGTCCAAAAACTGGAAGAAAATATCTGGCTTATTTTGGTAACAGAGCCTCTCTATATAACAATTCACTGCAAAGAAGCCAACACCAAAACCATTATTGTAGACAAGAATTCAGTCTTCAAGTTAACTACAAACTGCTATGCCTTTATTGGTATCACTAAAGTCCAAGCAGAAACACGCAACATCATCGAAGTTTCACACAATCCACATCCAGTGATAATCAACTATAATTGCTGTTTACATATACCAGAAAAAGTTGTAGTTCAAGAACTGGAACCATTCAACCTTAATAACATGAATATGGACGATCTTTCATCAGCCAAGTACAAGTTAGAACAATATTCTAAAGATCTTGATGAACTTATAAATAAACCCTTCATCGAAAGAAACATATCCTGGTTCACTATTTCCACTATTGTACTTATTGTGATTCTAACAACCATCTATGTAATTTTCAAAATTATACTCCATAAGAAAACATCTCCAAATTCAGAACCGGACTTGAAACCCAACGAGACATTACAAGGCATAAAATCCATGATCTATAGAAGACGACCAAATATTCAGCCTGATGTCAAAACTACAGTGTAAAGAACCTTCTAAGTGAAGTGAAGTCCTTCTCTTAAATCAAATAAAATCAAATATACTTTATTCAAGTTGAGATATTCTTAAATACATTTTTTTCTTTGTATAGTATTTTTTTCATTTCCACATTTTTTGTTGGCACCTAGAAGTTTATTACCTCTGTATGTGCTGGGTAAATAAAATAATAACTATTTGCTTGTATAAACAGAATCTTTTCTGATTTTGAGAAAAAAAAAGGAAAAAATGAAAATAAATAAAAATAAACTAATTGACATTACATTTTTTATACTTATCCTTATTAAATACCATTTGTTCATAAATATAGTAATTTAATTCTATGTTTCTATCCTATAACATGTTAGAAAAATTTTCATAATTATTTACAATAAAAATCTTGCTCTGCTCATTAAACATCTTGATCGTACTTATATTTTTAATTGCATTTGGTAACATATTATAAAATTTTGGTCCCAAGTAGTTAGCAAATTTTAAATTCAAAGTTTTTTTGTTTAGTGGTACAATTTATTGTCTATTTACATTAGTTCTAGTTTGATGATGATGGTGTACGTTTTTTTTTTTAGTGTTTAATTTTTATGTATATATATACAAATAGTGTGTATGTATAAGCAATTTATATTGCAAATGTCATTGTTATACAGTGATTTTGTTGAATGCCTCCTATATTTTCTAAAAATTATTTTTGGAATTTTGTATTACAGTTAAATGTTGTAAATTACTTTTATATGTGCCCCCCAAACAATAATTCCATATCGCAGCAATGATTCCACCAGAGATTTGTACACCAATTTGAGCAGTTTAGTGTCGAGAAATTCTCTTAAACATAGAATTTATGAATCAAGATGCGAATTTTTTTTTTGTAAGGTAAGATATATGATCTACCCATTTCAGATTCTGATCAATAACTATTCCTTAATATTTAGTTTTTCTTACTGATAGTATACAATTGTTCTCCCCTTCGTTTGTTCGAATTTCAGTAAAATCTGGTCTATTGGTGTTTGTTGGGGAAAAGGCTATGTAATTAGTTTTGGATAGATTTAGCGTTAATTTGAATGAGCCCAGCCACTGTTTGACAATGCCTAAGCCCCGCGACACTTTCTCTTTTGTTTCCTCCCATGTTTCACTAGTGAAGACAAGAACCGTGTCGTCCGCATAAGATATAATTTTACCATCTATATTTAAATTTAGTAGTTCATTGATGTAAGTAATGAATTTTTAGAGGGCTACTAAGTGTTTAGTTTAACTTCAATAATTGATCTCTTTCGATGAGATAGTTTTTAAAGAGTTTCTCTACCATGCCTCTAACACCATAATGTGATAACACATCCGAGTTTTTGATGAGGCACTGTATCAAAAGCCTTCGCAAGATCTAAGAATACCGCTATCACTTTTTTACTGTCATTGAGACTACTTGTTATTTCTGAGACAAGTGAATACATAGCATCTGCCGTACTTGAACCCTCCGAACAACCAAACTCTTTTGACTACAGTATGTTATTGTTTTCATTATCCTACAGCCCATAGTGCCGCAACCCTATGAATGTTTGTCACTTTGGTTATACATTCTCTTCAGTGAATTACTAAAATTAATTTATTATATGTATATATATATATATATATATATATATATATATATATATATATATATATATATATAATTAAAGAGATCTGTTAGTTCATTAATGAATGAAATATATAAAATATAAAAATAAGATGAAGCTCTACACCTTTATGTTTTTGTTTAGTCGGACACAACCACCCACTAGAAGCGGATCACGTGATTTCAAGCTTGTTAGCTTTCATCAGCGCCACATAAGTGGAAGCTGTATCCAACTAAACAAAAGCAACTGGAAGTAGTCAAAAACTTTGAGACATAATCTACCAGTGGGACACAATTCGCGCCACCTAGGTATTGAAAGCACAATTACGTTTTACGTAAGTATGTATAATAATTAAAGAGATCTGTTAGTTCATTAATGAATGAAATATATAAAATATAAAAATAAGATGAAGGTCTACACCTTTATGCTTTTGTTCAGTCGGACACAACGACACAACCACCCCCAAGAAGCGGATCACGTAATTTCAAGCTTGTTAGCTTTCATCAGCGCCACAGAAGTGGAAGCTGTATGCATATATATATATATATATATATATATATATATATATATATATATATATATATATATATATATATATATATATATATATATATATCAATTCAAGATTATCCCGTACCAGTGATATTATGATATTTCTAAATATGAATTCAGTTGATATATAATCAAGATGATTATATAACATCAGCCGTTTCTGGTAAATAACTAGATTACGCTAGGACGTCTAACTGTGGCGACAACAACTAATGTGTTCAATGCATCGCCCATATTCGTCTCCACCGTCAGCGGCACGCTGAAGATTGATACTAATATGAGTTCAAAATGAGGATTGATTATTAGACACGGCTCGATGCTCTGCGTCTTATACAAATGTATAATTGTAAATCTATATTTTTACCATCAAACCTGAGCAGTCCAGATTTAGCAACGCTGTGATTCTGTTCCTACATTATTATATCATTGCGCACTTCTAGGTATTATTTCTTTAACTAATACTAGCAAAGGTAAGAATATATAAATAAAAATGGTACCATGGTAGGTATCTAATACTAATTTTCTGAAAAGTTCCAGTTTTGTTGTTTACTAAAAATTTGTTGAATTTATGGCACTGATCATATATATGAATGTCTGTTTGTTGCAATTGTATATACATCTCAAAATAAATAAATGATCCATTTTATTCTAGATACGCCTTCATTACACACTATTTTTTTTAACGCAATTGAAATTCAACTAACAGATACTTCAGGGAAATTTTATTCGATATACATAAGAGCAACTGGAACAAGTTTGATAATAATAATAAGAAATATATATTTTCTTGAATCGATTGATTGTATCGAAATCGATCTTCATACATACAATTTTTTATGGAAATTAAATAATACTAGAATGTTTTATTTTTAATATTTCTAAATGGCACACTCTGTATTTTATATCACATATATTTCTTAAAATGTTATAGCAACCTTCAGTTTGTTTAAATGAAAATAAAACATATTGAAAAAAAAACATAAAATACTATTAAAAATAATTCAAAAATCAGTTCTAACTACCTTATATCCATTTTCAGTATCAATAGAAATCCAAGTAACAGCTATATCAACTGAATTCTTGATAAAATAAAATAGTCATATTAAGTAGGCTGTAAAAAATAGCATAAAAATATAATTTACTTGTCAGATAACCACCTGTTACTATCAGTATCATTTTGAATAATATCAAAAACTCAGTTAACTGCATTTTTGCAGTAACTTTTCAAAATTATTTTATTTTAATAATTATTCAGTTGACATATATATTTGCATTGCTGGAGATACGGAAAATTAATATTGGATAGTGGTAAATGATTTTTTATTGATTATTAATAGTTCTTTTCCTAAGATTTTGAGAAGAGTTTAGATCTCCAAAACTAGTTTTTTAAGGTATAGGGATTATCTAAGAAAAATGTAACTAAAATGTGTTTCATTTAAAGATATTGAGAAAATATTGCTTTTGAGTTTTGACATTTCCTTACACCATTGATTGGTTTCTTAATATACAGGCTGATTTTGTTAATGTGCCCATTAGAAGATTTTCACTTATAAATTGAGAAAGAAATATGAAAATTTAAGCCTGGCTATAATCAACGTTGCCCATTTTATTAAAAATATTTGCAAGATGGTGACACTTCCGGTTACACCGGAAATCGTACTAACTTTGTTTTTTCAAATGGAAAACCCCACTTATCTGTCATAGTTTTTGACTTATATCAATTTTACTGCATAAAGTTCTCATGACAGATGTCTATTTAAAAATTCATATCCCTCTTATTGTCAACCGGAAAAGCAAACAGTTGTTTTTGATAGGTAGCCCGATTTCCTTCATTATGCACATCATTTTGAAAATTGTCTTGTTTAGCACTCCAAATAAATATATTAAAGACGTCAATGACAAAAGGTAAAAAACTCTTATCTTCATAATAGCACATACCTACCTATTTTTTTATCGTCATTAAGTAGAAAACTGAATTTTTAGGGAATGTTTATTACACGCTCTTGTGTTTTTTTTTTCAGATAATAAAAAAGATATTCAAGATTTTTTATTTTTTGTTTTTCTCGAATGTCTTTTTTACGAATGACTAAGTGACCTTAGACGTAAAAAAATCGCTGTTACCGATACCACGTTTTATCCACTAGGTGTCATTTTTTATATAATGCAAAGATCTGTCGTGAATTTATTGCCAAATATTTTGAGTTAGGTATCTACCTCCAATGAATAGGAATAAATTTACATTCTTAAGCCAAGGTTTATTTTTACTCGAACAAAAATCCACTCAACAGTAGGATTAAAATAATAACCCAAGATGAACAAAAAAAATGAATGTTTTGATATTTAGCATCGAGTTTAGCATTAAGGACACGTTTATTACTTTACCCACAATTCGTTTATTCATGAAACGTAAAAACTCGAAAAACAAATTACAGAAACCAAACTACAAGTTATGCTCTGTGTGTCAAGCGTTTTGGTTTTAGCATTCAACAAAACGTTTCTGGACGGCATAATTTGTGGCCCTTTTTTTCATCTTCTCTATTAAATCCTATAGAGATATAGGTTTTATACAGTTCTTTCTTGACTCTCCCCCACAAGTAGAAATCAAGTGGTGTCAAATCCGGCAAACGGGCGAATGTCGCGGACCTCTATTTCACCGCCACCTATCATGAAACAAATACTGATTCATTTGAATTTTTGTAATAAAGGTTTTGTACTTCAACTTTCAAAACTATCAGTTTGACGGCTAAAACGTGGTATCAGTAACAACGATTGTTTTACGTTCAGAGTCACTTAGAAGTTCGTAAAAAAGACATTCGCGATATAAAATTGTAAAAACTGTCAAAGATCGTATTTATTATTTAAAAAAAAACATAAGAGAGTGTAACTCCCCTCAAACTCTATTTTCTAACTAATGACGATTGAAAACTAGGTATGTGCTATTAAGAAAACTTGACTATTTTAACTTTTGTCATTGACATATTTAATTTTTTTGAGTGGTTAACAAGACAATTTTCAGAATGAAGGGGATCCCAACATTGGCCTACCTATCAAAAACATGTTTTTACTTTTCAGGTTGACAATTAGAGAGATATTTTTAAATAGACATCTGTCATCAGAACTTTTTGCAGTAAAAGTGACTTACGTCAAAAACTATGACAGATAACTTATAATAACTAAGGCTTTTCATACTTAAATAAATGCGCGGAATTCAAATATCTAATAAAAAACAGGGGCTTCCATATGAAAAGTCAAAAATAGTACAATTTCTGGTGTAACCGGAAGTGCCATCTTGTAAATATTACCACTAGATTGGGCAACGTTGATTATAGCCAATATCAAATTTTCATATTTCTGTCCAACCTGTCTATGTAATACAATTACAAAAATAAGGGCCGAATTTATCGTGTGATAATGCCTAATATTTAGAACTTGTACAAGATGTGATGAATCAAGAGTACGTAGATAAAAGTCTCTTAGACCAACCAAGATAATCAACAAAATCGGATTAGGTACGTTTACGATGCAAAACTCGCGAGTAAACATACTGAAGAATTTTATACCTTTTCCTGTTAGCAAGTCGATCAAAGATAAATTTGGTTATCGGTTTTCACTGAGAAATAAATTTTCAGTTTATCACTTTTTGTAAGGAAGTTTAAATTTTATGCCATCCTGGTGAATTTCAAAAATAAAATACAAAAGTTTGTGACATCTTCCTTTAATAATCAGTATGAGTATTTGCACACTTTCCCCATTGTATCAATTATGATAAGAATCCCATCGAGCGCCACCGTCGCCGATGCATGATTAAGCAAGGACATTGAGACTACTTCTGTCCTTGTCTGTTCTTAGGAAAAAGTCTTAAGACGTATGTTCTCTGCCTTTCTGTCAAGTACTTTAACAAAATAACGGTCAAATCATATACTTGAACTTCCATACCGCTAGCATTGTGGAAAAAAATTAGCAAAAATGAAGCCAAAGACCTGGGGATAGCTGGCGTTATGCACATGTGTCATAAACTTTTTTGGTAAGAGAAGGGACATGTCCCTATTTTGTTACCATGGATACCATATGTGGAATACATAAGTGACTCCAAGCCACCTCCCCCATCTTCCACTTTTGCGCATGCGCACAAAACTAGCAATCCCCATAGTGAGCTTCAAAAAAAAAATTTTTTTTGGCTGTTGAATATAAAGCAGACAGTGTTCGCGATCCACTTCAAGGCAGAAAATTTTTTTCGTCTTTTTCTTTTCAATAAATATACTATATATTTTTTTAATCAGGGTGTGTATTAAGATCTCCTGAAAATGTACAATTGCATCAAATTTATATAGAGTGTTCATGTTTTATCAATATTTCTTATTTTTTCTTTATTAATTTTTATTTTCTTATCTGCGCATTTTATGGAAAATTGATTCGAACAAAAGTTGTAGGTACTGATTATATCTATAAGCTAAAATTATTTTTGATTATATTTTCACTACGGCTCTTTTTTGATAATTTTTTTAAATGTTTGAACGGTCCCCATTTTGAAACTGCTTACCCTATATTGCCCAATAACGAACTCAGCCGATATATTTGAGAGATTGATTTTTGTAGCAAATTTGAACTTGATACCTCCAAGGTTAGGTTAGGTTGTCGTCATAGCAACTTGTCAAACTAAAGGCATCTGATTGCCTCAAAACAACAGGTATACAATTTTCATAATAATTCAATTGGTATGTCGCCTTACCGCATTCAAACCTCACGAGCCGCCACTCGACGAACAGGTACACATCATATTAATAAAGGACCTTTGTGACTTATTGGATTGCAATAAGCTAATGTTTGCTGACCTAAATGGTTGTATTTTTATATGTTCGGAGATGATATTTATTTGTCTTTGATATAATCAAAAATTAAGTATGTGTTAGTTTTGATATATTTCGAGGTATTTATTTGTCTATGAGATACTTAAGATTGTTTTATCTTCTTACTTGTGTTTATTTGGTGTTTTTGTTATATTTTTATCCACTTCAAGGCAGAAAATTTTTTTCGCCTATTTCTTTTCAATAAATATACTATATTTTTTTTTAATCAGGGTGTGTATTAAGATCTCCTGAAATTGTACAATTGCATCAAATTTATATAGAGTGTTCATGTTTTATCAATATTTCTTATTTTTCTTTATTAATTTTTATTTTCTTATCTGTGCATTTTATGGAAAATTGATTCGAACAAAAGTTGTAGGTACTGATTATATCTATAACCTAAAATTATTTTTGATTATATTTACACTACGGCTCTTTTTTGATAATTTTTTTAAATGTTTAAACGGTCCCCATTTTGAAACTGCTTACCCCATATTGCCCAATAACGAACTCAGCCGATATATTTGAGAGATTGATTTTTGTAGCAAATTTGAACTTGATACCTCCAAAAATGCGACCTCTATCGTGTTAACAAATTTCGTTATATCCCATATATATACTCTTTCATTTATGAAATATAGATATCTTCAAAAAAAATATATATATATATATATATATATATGTATATATATATATATACATATATATAAACTTTTGAACCAAATATTTTTTTGGACTAACTTATAGACATATAACATCAAGCCGTTAAAATTTTTTCAAAATTCAAAAGTGTGAACGATCGCAATAGGTACATTTCTATAATAAATTTACCTAAAAATACTTAAATGATGATTATGCCCACCGTTGTATAGTCTAAATAAGCATATTGGTAAGTACCCTGTTAGTCGCTGGTACAATCGTAAATACGTTTTGTACCTTGGCAGAACTAGGTAAATTTCATCATGGTTACGCAGTTATATCTTGTGATAATCGATTTTCTGTTATCCATTCTATGATTAAGAAATTAAGTTTCTAAAAAAAGTTTTTCACTTCTTCTAATAATGACATCGACAGAAGATAGTAGTGGTTTAGAATTGTGGCATTGGCGGCTCGTCGGGATAGGCAAGGTAGGCGGCGCCTAGCTTAATAAATCTTTAGTGCATCTACCTTTCCAAATGATAAATGATTTATACTTTCATAAATATCCGATCTCTTTTATTCATTCTATTTCACCATATAATAATATAAGTTATCGAATATTTTAATTTTTCATTCAAAAATTCGTACGCGATTATGATTTACTTGTAATTTCAAGTTTACGACACAGTTAGGCGATTTTGTCGTGCCTACAATTCGATCAGTACACGTCTGCGCAGTGTAATATACCAATGAATCAGTAAAGGATAAGCATAATAATATGTAGAGTGGAATATGCGAAAATACGTCGGAGGGTAGGCACCGAAGTCGTCCGCCTTTCGCGTGGTTTCGACAAGTTCCGTCGCCCGCGTTATTGGCATGGCGCAACCAGGAAAATATAGTACTGTCAATTCGATTTATTATTATTGATTTTATAACGATCTATAGATTAGAATTGAGGTTGGATTAATTTTTGGCTTTCGTGATATTTTTGTTCAATTTAAATTGTGTTTCTGTTGCCAATTTTTGAATTATCAGCTTTACTACCGTAGGATTTATTTGAATGCTATAAAAATGTATTTGAAAACCATGATAAAGATATTTAAAATCACCAAATACCTATCGCATCAATGTTAAAACACTTTAAATAATATTTTCAGAGGCTTAATAGTTATTTACCTACATTAACTGCTACCATTCGAATTAAAAGTGTTTCGGTTGAAAGACATCAATGAAAAATGATCGTTTGTCGTCCGTTACACTAATTTCTATAGAAAAATATTTATTTTGTTCTCCGCAAAAGGCTGATGATTTCGTAGATACATACTATAATTAATAAGTTAGCTCGTACTATTGAAGGATCGGCGTATAAATTTAATCTATAAGACTCGAATTCAAGTCATGAAAAATCCTTAACAAATATAAAAGTATCCTATTATGAACGATATTTTCATTTATAATCTCCCTAATATTTTCACTTATAATCGCCCTAGGGCTTGAATAGTTTCTGAAAAATTTTCGAGGTGAAATTTTCTTTAAAAAAATTCATTCTCGTGGGAGGTTGCGTACAAAAATGTTATACCATAAATTATAGTAAATACAATTTTTGGCAGTATATAAATAAATATTTGTCAAAAATAATCTACGACTGTTATTCTGGCATCTTAACGTGACAGCTGTCAAGCCAGGAAAATTATCACTTATTAATTTTGTCATTAAGTCACGTGATCGAAAGAATTTGCGGAAAATTTAGGTTGTCGTCATAGCAACTTGTCAAACTAAAGGCATCTGATTGCCTCAAAACAACAGGTATACAATTTTCATAATAATTCAATTGGTATGTCGCCTTACCGCATTCAAACCTCACGAGCCGCCACTCGACGAACAGGTACACATCATATTAATAAAGGGCCTTTGTGACTTATTGGATTGCAATAAGCTAATGTTTGCTGACCTAAATGGTTGTATTTTTATATGTTCGGAGATGATATTTATTTGTCTTTGATATAATCAAAAATTAAGTATGTGTTAGTTTTGATATATTTCGAGGTATTTATTTGTCTATGAGATACTTAAGATTGTTTTTATCTTCTTACTTGTGTTTATTTGGTGTTTTTGTTATATTTTTAGAGTTATTATATATTTTTCTATACTACCTACGGTATATACTTCTCCTTATTTAATAGTTGCTTTTTTATGTATTCAGTGTTATGATTCAAATTTTTTGATATATTTTAGAAATTCTAGCTATTTTTATCCGTTATACCTATTTGTACCTCTATATTCTGTGCAACCTCTCTTCCATCCGGGCAAGATTATAACTCTGCTACACCTTCCCATTGGTTCTTGCCAAACACTAATTTAGATTTTGGTATTTTTCATTCGGGGATGATCCTCGGTGAATAATAATGTAACGTGAGAACTCACCCAAATAATAAAAGACACTCACACACACACACTATCACACAAATATCTGGAGCCCTGGAGGCCTCTCGATTGCTCTCGAAGGAGAATGTTGGTAATAACATCCTGGGAATCCAGAAACATGGAGAATCTACTGATTTGGTCTATTCTAGACGAGAAGCTTCGAGATAGGAGGTTAAGTGTGTTGAAATTTGTTATTTTTCATTTTTGGCAACGTCGCACGAACTATCTGCCAGCAGTCAACAAGAATCAACATGGCTAGCAACAACTTGGCTTGTAAATAAAATAGAATAATAAATAATAAAAAGGTTCAAGACATTCGGTTATCGAAGTTAATTAATTAAAAATATATCTGCAACAATATAAAACTACAACAGGTTATGGGCCAAGATTTTTAATTGAATCTCCTTTAAAAGAATACGCTTTCGCTTACGAGTTCGTCCATCTTTGAAAATGGAATATGCGAAAGGTATAAAACCACTAAAGGGTGCTGAAGATTGGCCATTCTGGAAAGATCGAGTAATGGATGTTTTGGAGCTGTTCAATGCAGTTGATATAGTAGATGGGACACGTGTAAGGCCCACACTATCGGATACTCCAACTGTAACGGAACAAGAACAGCTAAGTGCATTTAATAAGTCGGCTGCAAAATTATCATATCTCAATGTGTGAGTGATGAACTTCATCAGAGAATTTCTGGAAGATTATCAGCTAAGGAAGCTTGGGATGTGCTAGTACAACAGTTTGATAATAAAGCAGAAGATCAGTTGTTTCGACAATGTCTTGATTTCTTTGGTATGGAATGGGATGATACCGAAAATGCTCCATCTGTATTATCAAGAGTGAAGAATCAACATCGTGAATTCGCTGCTGGTCTTAAAACGAAAAACATCAAGACTGTTGAAGCTTTTCTTGAACTGCTATTTGTCTCTAAAGTGTTGCATGTTCTACCTAAACGTTTCGAATCGTTCAAATCAAGTTACCTTCTGATGAAAGCAAATGATGATAAATCAGTTGAAGACCTCGCATCGTCACTTATACTGCATGAGCGTAATGTCGCGCCTGCATCGAAATCAGGTGAAGCTCTATATGTTAAAAGTGACAAAGCACCGAAGAAGAACAAGAAAATCATTTCAAACAGCACAAACTGTAAGTACTGCAACTTGAAGGGTCACTGGATCCGACAGTGTCCAAAATGGAAAGAAGACGGCAAACCTCCATTTCCAGCGCGTGCTAGCGGATCTACCACAGTTTCGACGACAAGCTCTCTGGGTGGATCGAGAAACCCACAAGCAGTCGTGTCTGAAACTCGTCTTGCTCTGGTTTCTATCAGCAGTGATGTTAATGTAGCAACCACGAACGACCAGTGGTGGATTGACAATGGTGCAACTCGTCACATCACCTCGAATTTAAACTGGTACATGGACTACAAGCCCTTCCCCGTAAGCATCAATGCATCCGTAAAAACAGCAGGAAAGGAAATGATTAAAGCTCTTGGCAGTGGAACCATTAAAGTTGCTAGTTGTGTGAATGGCAAGCTAATAACATTCACACTCAACGATGTATGGTATGTTCCCACAATATCACGAAATCTAGTCTCTGTTCTTGCAGCTCATGATCGGAATCCCGGCAGCAAGTTTGAGTCAACGGATACCAATTGTCGATTCAGTATTAAAGGTCAGCAAATATTTGTAGGAACTCGACACACAGGTGGAACGATGTATTGTGCATCATTTCACGCTCACCCACCAGCAGAGGTATGTGCAGCAATAACCGAAGATAAACAGACATTACAGCTATACCATGAGCGATGGGGCCACATGGACAAACGTTATGTCCGATCTAAGCTTGATTCTGAACTCGGTATAAAAGTTCCTATGGATAATCAGCTTTGTGAACCGTGTCAGTTTGGTAAAGCACATCGATTACCGTTTGGTACTAGAAATCAGGCTTCAGCTCCTGGCGAACTGTTATCAGGTGATGTCTGTGGACCGTTTGAACCTTCCTTCAATAATCGACGTTATCAAGGATCATTATTCAAGGTACCGCTATTGTTTCGTGGCAAAAGAGAAGTCTGCAGTCAAGGACGCTTTACGTGAGGTACTGGCTAAAGCCAGAACACTGGGTCACCAGGTTAAAGAGTTTCTCAGTGACAATGGTGGTGAATTTGATAATAACGAAGTACGAAATATTCTGCAGGAATATGGTGTAAACCAACGCCTGACGGCGCCGTACACACCCGAACAAAACGGAGCTGTTGAACGAGAAAATCGAACAATCGTGGAAATGGCTCGCACCTTCAAGTACTCGAACCCTGATGTCAATTTTCCTACAACAATATGGGCGGAGCTCGTTATCACTTCTGGCTATATTTTGAATCGTGTGGGAAAGTCGCCTATAGCAGACAAGACACCATTTGAACTCTGGTTTGGTCGGAAGCCAAGGATCAAACATCTGCGCATTGTGAGTTCAAAATGCTACGTACATATACCATCGCAGAAGAGACGAAAAATGGACTCGAAGGCATGCATCGGTTATCTGGTAGGATATGACGGGGATGAAAGATATCGAATATACATTCCTGAAAAGAATGACATTGTTGTTTCGCGTGATGTCATCTTTTTGGAGAAAGTGAATGACTGCGATGAGCGAATACCCTGGCCTATCCAAAACAACAACGAAATTATCGAAGGGAATGCCATTAACAGGCCTAAACACGACATGGACCGACCTGGAGAAGATTCCAGTTCCGATTCAGATTCAAATACTGAATCTAATACTATGTCTCAAACACTCAAGAAATCGATTCGGGAAAGAAAACGTCCTGGTTGGTTGAGAGACTATGTAGAATTAAGCGATACAGAGGTGTTCTTCACTGAAGATGTACCGTCAACCTTCAATGAAGCAATGCAATGTGAAAACAGTGAAGATTGGAAATCAGCGATGAATTCGGAAATTAACTCAATGCATGAAAACAATGTGTGGGAGTTAACGGATCTACCCTCGGGAAAGAAAGCTATTAGTAATAAATGGGTTTTTCGTATCAAAAGCAATGCAGATGGAAGTACGGACAGGTATCGAGCGAGATTGGTCATTAAAGGATGCGCACAACGGCCTCATATAGACTACGATGATACTTTCAGTCCAGTTGCACGGTTGGAAGTAGTACGTTCACTACTTGCAGTAGCAGCTGTGAAGAAGATGATCATCAAACAGTTCGATGTATCTACAGCCTTCCTGTATGGCGACGTTGAAGAAGAGATTTTTATGAAGCAGCCGGAAGGTTATTCGGACGGGAGTAATCGCGTTTGTCGTCTTAAGCGTAGCCTGTATGGACTTAAGCAGGCTTCCCGATGCTGGAATATGAAATTTGACGACTTCATGATAACCTCGGAATTCCAAAGAAGTCTGGAAGACCCTTGTGTCTATATTCGTGATAAACCAAGTGGTAGAATCATCGTTGCTCTATACGTAGATGATGGGTTGATTGCAGCGACGAGTCAACTCGAACTGGATTTGTTTATTAATCAGCTGCGATCACAATTCAAAATTGTAGCGAAAGAAGCATCTTATTTCCTTGGACTCGAAATTGAACGAAGAAATGATGATATCGTTGTAAGCCAATCAGCATATATAAGAAAAATTCTCAACCGGTTCAACATGGAAGGATGTAATCCAGTCCACACTCCCATGGAGAAACTCAGTGACGACAAGGGACAAAGAAAAGTTACGGATTTTCCATACCGTTCGGCTGTAGGTGCCCTGCTCTACTTGACACGAGGCACTCGACTTGATATTGCTTTTAGTGTGGGTATACTATCACGTAGACTTGAAAATCCAAATGAAGAAGATGTTCGCCGAGTGAAACGCGTAATTCGTTACCTCGCAGGCTCAATTGATCTGAAGCTCATCTACCGCTCCAATCCGAAAACACAGTTTCTAGAATGCTACAGTGATGCTGATTTTGCTGGTTGTCCAGACACCATGCGATCAACTAGTGGAGTAGTCGTCAAGTTTGCTGATGCTGCCGTCACATGGTTGAGTCGTCGTCAAGAAGTGGTGGCGGATTCCACCTGTGAAGCAGAGATTGTTGCGGCTAATCTTGGATCAAAAGAGACTATATGGATTGCTCGCCTATTCAAAGAATTTATTGGACTGTCTGCGACTCCTACCCTCCGAGTCGACAACGAATCAGCTAAAAGACTAGCCGAGAATCCCGAATTCCACTTTCGTACAAAGCATATTCAAAGGAAGTATCTCTTTATTAGAGATAGAATCAAGAAGGGAATGCTGACTATTGAACACATCGGAACTGAACAGCAGCTGGCCGATATTTTTACGAAACCTTTATCTCGCCCACGACTTCAAGGTTTGCGTCAAAGTCTGGGTCTAGTAAACAGTGCTCATTCAAAATAAGGGAAAGTGTTGAAATTTGTTATTTTTCATTTTTGGCAACGTCGCACGAACTATCTGCCAGCAGTCAACAAGAATCAACATGGCTAGCAACAACTTGGCTTGTAAATAAAATAGAATAATAAATAATAAAAAGGTTCAAGACATTCGGTTATCGAAGTTAATTAATTAAAAATATATCTGCAACAATATAAAACTACAACAAAGTGAATATAAACAAACGGATCACGGTGACAGTTCAGTTAGTAATAGATAGTTGGTCATAAAGCACGGTCAGTGACAGTTAGTGATAGAACACATAGACACAGACAGTCGTTATAGTCCAGGAAATATAGTGTGAATATAAATGTGTATATAGACGAGTAGTTATTGGTGTAAATAAATAAGTGAAAATAAATCGAACCCAGTTTTAATATAAATCCCCGTTACAATAAAGTAATCTGATTAATCTCATGCATAAATACAATTTTAGTCAATCATTACCTTCAAATATTTAATTTATTGGCCAAGAACATCTCCATTTGTATCCTTATATACTTCCCGCATTCCCTAATTATTATTAATTATAAAGGAATTTCATCTTATAATTTGTTAATAAATTCGTTCCCTATATAAGAGTAGAATTTTGCAGCCTAATGAATTTATTGTTTACACACTATTCTTACCTTTGAGTTGATTTATATACAATTGTAATACTCTTATATATTTTTTAATAAATCATTACAAAGGTCTCATTAGTTTCTTTTCATATCCACATTCATTACAGCATTACATTTTTGAAAGTGGAATTATGGAGTTGAAATTCAAAATGTCGCGCCGTTTTCTTAGTTTATGTGGGACCAAGTCGGTGGCTCTGGCTCCACAAGGTCCCGACCATAGACATCTGAACACCTAGATGAAGCATTTCATTCATAACATGTATCCAAAGGCGATCTGTAATTGTTAGAGAATTGTTTTGGTATTTTCCATGTGTAAGAGAGAGACAAAATTTTCCTATAGGAAATTTTGGCAATAGTGTACCTGTGTAGAAGCATATAAATTCGTAATACGTAGTAACAACACTCAACAACAATATTCCGACTAGCGACGAAAGCTGGCGAATTCACACGGACGCCTAAATTATATTTTCCTGTGTTGCCGCGCTTAACTCAATCGATCGATAGACTGACGGTCCTCTTATTGCACAAATAAAAATTTTTATTTTGTGTTGTAAAATATTAATTTGGTACATAATTTAATCTGCAGGTGTTTCTGAATAATGAATAATAACTATTTCAACGACCACCTTTCAATTACGTCTGAATGTCTTTGATTATTACTCTATAAATCAGAAGTTGCCATGAAAAATAAGAATTTTGGCAAATATGTTAATCGTATCAGTCGTACACGAACCATTATGGACCAGAAGAATAATGGTCTTGAGATGTTGGATCGCTCTGAAAGAGGCTATGCGTAGTCTAGGTGTTCAGATGTCTATGGTCCCGACGATTTACCTGGAACCTGACACTCTCTTTATTGTATGTTCGCTCCGTTACAACCAATCAGATGTATTGAACTCTACAGCCAATGAGAATCCAGAACAGCTTCTAGCAGTATCTGACGGAAAAAAGCCCCAAGAAAGGAATGACCTTGGCCATTTGAGTTATAATAGCCTGCTCAAAACACATCTTGTGTTTGGTTAAATTTGATGCTCGAACACTTTTATTTATAAACGTATCCAACAATGACATTTTCGAAGTCAAAATTTGACGCCCTTGTAAATGCACCTCTTAATCTAAAACACTACTGATGATATATATATTATTCTCCTAATTTTACACCATTCGTATAGAATACACTTCTCATGTGACGTCACTATTCCTTAAAAAAAACAAAAGAATAATTTATCATTCTATGAAATATGACGTACATTGTACATTATGTCATATATGGAACAATCAAAACTTCGACTTCTGTTTTGTTGGGAATGGTAACGTCAACACTTAAGAAGTCAATTTATAAATCCTGCAATTAAGAAAACTGGATATAAGGAAAGTACATTGCCAAGGTCTTTGCTTCTTTGGGTAGTCGTATTCAAATGAGACTAGAGAAGTTTCATATCTGAGACGTTTACTGTTGAAATATTAGACTGCTTGTACATAACCTAACCTTTTTTAATCTTTGGCTTATGTACAGCGAGAGTAGCTCCCTGTGCATGTCTCCATACGCCATACTCAGATCATACAATTATTTGTTTTGAATATTTCTTCAAGAATATTGGCCCATCTTCTTAATTGGTACTAAAACAATAAAATCACAGAAAACTAATATAGCCCCTTTATCATAGAATTAGTTCTCCAAGAAGGCTGATAGAGTCCCTCACGAAGAAAGAGAAACAGTAATAGGGTTTCGGATGATATACGCTTGCGCGAATATTCTTATATATTCGTCTATGTAGTGTTGTCAAACTTGAAGAAATTTCCCGTTTTTTTCAATGAAGAGTACCTATACTGAAACATTTTGTAATTTGTACCTTAGACTAGGTAACAATGCCATGCCAATCTTATTGTTGGAAGTCATTGATGATTATTTTTATACCGGTGTTGTGATATAAATTGTTTCCTGCGGTAAAACAAAATTCGTGGAAGATGCCATCGATTATATGTTAAGTTTCATATAACATATACCATGGATAAGCACCAAACACGACGAAAAGTAATTATTATTTTTGGTGTTAATCTTATTTTTAGTTAAATTTCTTATAGAAATGTACCTGTTGTGATCGTTCACACTTTTGAATTTCGAAAAAAATTCAACAGCATGTTGCTGTATGTCTATAAGTTAATCCTAAAAAATCTTTTTGTTTATATAAATATATATATATATATATATGAGATATTACGAAATTTGTTAACACGATTGAGGTCGCAGTTTTGGAATTATCAAGTTCCAATTTGGTACAAAAATCAATCTCTTAAATATCTCGACCGAGTTCGTTATTGGGCTTAATCGAGTAAGTAGTTTCAAAATGGCGACCGTTAAAACATTTATAAAAATCATTTTTTGGTTTTGGATTATATACATATACCTATATAATTATATATAAACTTTCGAACCAAAAGTTTTTTGGGACCTACTTATAGATATATAACAACATGCTGTTGATTTTTTTTCGAAATTCAAATGTGTGAACGATCGCAATAGGAACATTTTTAAAAGAAATTTACCTAAAAATAATTAAATGATGATTATGCCTACCGTTGTATAGTATTAATAAAGAAATAATCTATGGTTCAAATTTCAAGTTCAAATTATGAAAAATTTACCTTTCCGCTGGCTACAGGCCGTCGATATATTTTTTAATATTTTATTTTATAGAGTTATTATCCTCACCAAGACAAAAGTAGTTATTATTTGATTGAACATTTCTTATCAATTTTGAGTACTTTAGTTCAACTCTATCTAAATTGACTTGAGAAAATTTAAATATTAGCTGATATTGAAATTAAATATTTATTTTCTAATAAGCTAGCGTAAACCCCATAAAAACTCTCAGTATCGATAGTAAAACGATCCAGTAAGGGTCCCTGATTTATGTATATAAATAATATATACATATATACATATATAATATGCATATATACCTTTCTAGTACCTAATATTTATCTACCAGGTAAATATACAAAAGTTGCGATTTTTTTATTATGTTGGAGCATATAACGATTATTTAACACAATGGAAATGTTTTATAGTTTAAAAAATAAATATTTCAATATGAAAACAAAACTTTTTTATTGGCCCCTGTAGCTACCGTTTGACATGCCCTCCTATACTTATTCTTTGACTCAAGCGCACTAGTCTCTAAACCATAGCATTTCTGTCTAATACATTGATTTGTTGTTTCTCTTTCTTCGTGTGTAGATTTGCTTATATCTAGGCTTCTAGGAGTACTAATTCTATGCCCTTTATAATTGCAATTTCTAATCTTCATCTCAAGAATCTTTACTGCGGCAGTATTAACGCCTATATACAGCAATGTAGCGTGGTAACACCACAGTATAAAGAACTATACAATATTCCAACTCTCATGGAAGGGGTAAAACCGCGCATACCCAAGCGCGTATGTGGCGGCCATGTTTTAATCTTAAAACCTTGAGAATTCAGATGCGTACGAGTAGAATTTCTGTTGCTAACCTACGTGCTAGTTCAGTGACGTCCGTGAATTCTCTTTTGTATACTGATGGACCATATTATCATCTCGATTGTATTTTATAATAAGTATTATTTGTGTTTACAAAATGTCGAAAGGTGGAAATGTATGTGTTGCGAAGAACTGTAACAATAAAAGCTACAATTGTGACTTCAGTTTTTTTGATTTCCCGAAAGATAAAAACAAGTAACTTAAATTTACATTTATTTGTAAGTGTTATCGTGTCTACTGAAATATAAACGTTTCTGAACTAATTAGATATAATTTGTTTCTTTCTCAAGGCCTATAATATAAATGGTTTGCTGGACAGATTGGAACGTGATGGGTGTTTACTCTCCTTCAAACTGTGTTCCGCATATTCTGAAAATAAGTCTTTTGTGAATGATTTCAAGAATTCTGGAACAGAGAATTGTGAATGGGATACCGACGGAATGCTATTAAGATTATTAAACGTAGATTTTGAAGATAATATCAAAGACACCGTCGAAGAAACTGAACCTTTACAACATTTTGATAATGACTATTAATCCTTGGATATTTAAAAAAAATTGAAAGATATATTTCAGGTTACCTAATCAAGAAATGCCTTAGAATTCATGATTCAGAAACATGTAGCAAATATGCAAGGTCAGTTGATGAGCTTGATGATGACCGAATATTTTGTTATTTCAAAAGTTAGCATCAAAATACAAATTGCTTTGGGGTTTAATGATACCTGATGTTAACTTTGTAGCCCTGATAGTAAACATCATTTTTTTAGAACATCTTTTCATGATATTGTAATAAAGTCGAATATTGTTAAAACTCTTTTAGAATGTACCACATGTGATTTTAAAGACCCTTGTGAATTTTTGCCCTATAACTATTTGTTGAAGTTATTTTTCCGTATTTCATCAATGCAAACTGTAGTTTGCAGAGGTGAGAGCGGTATCTCTCACTTCTGCCTACAGAAGCATTATTTACAGAAAAATGTTGGATTTTCAAGGTCACGTAATGGTTTTGCCCGATTAATTTAAAAATATGGCCTGAAATGAATGAGATATTGTGTATAATACAATCTTACAATGATAAGTAATCATTTGAGAACGTTTTCAACTCGTAAAAGGCTGTAATATTTATATTATCAATATATGTAAAACCAAGTAGCCGGATTTCACAATTTATTATTTTCAAGATTCTACGGTGTTGCCAGTGCTAAAATTTTACCTGTTTATAAAGACCTAAGTCATATATAAATGTCGGATAAATACTTAAGTGAAACGAATAATGTAATAATGAACGTGATAGTAAAATCATTTTTTACTTAAAAAGCATGCAATCGTCTTCACTTTTATTCGAAAATGGTACATTGTTAACGCATTAATAATATTCGTCAAACGTACAACTAACGTATCCCTAACTAAACGGCAACAAGGTAGCAGTATTTCTCTCCCAACTAACAAGTCTCAGTCACAATAACAATGCAAGTGACGATGGCTGTGTTCAGGGAGCTGCTATCTGCACAATCAATGCAAACCATAGAGATATAATATTTAACATAGAGTAGGTAAGTCCTATGCAACACTGCTAGTGGATGTGGTCCATAGATAAAAAGAGATTTAGAATATCGTGCCCGTGTCTCTCTTTGTTTCATGACGCATACAGAGGGAAGAGTTTATATTTGCGCATAATTCAAATTGAAATTTATTACAATTCTTATTGTCCTCTAAAAATAGGTCATTTATTATAGTAAATTCTAATTCTAAATTTTAGGTCATTTAATTTGTCATTTTCATGTTTTAGGCCTATAGGCGAATATCTATGTAGTTTTGTACTAGGTACAAGATATATAAGCTGCTGTCTGTGATCGTAAAAAGGTTCTTGCTCGAAAATATTTGCCATTGGTTAATATTTTTAAGGTTTCACTTACAATTTTGAAACATATATTTTTCAATAATAAGGAATCTTAATATAAACGCAGTATTCTTTCTGTATGATGACAAATTAGATTGACATCATTTGATGTTTAACTTTTATAAACAATTTGTCAATTCTAATTTATCGGAATTTTCTAAAACCAACAAAGTTAAACATTGCTCACGGTGAATTATTTTCCTTAATGTATAAACTATAAATTCAGCGATATGTTTTTTAATGTCATCAAGATATTCTGACTGTTCCAGTATGTTAAAACTACTATGAAGCATGTCATCGAATAACAAATAATATATGTTTGATATTGTTATTTTCGGCAGAAGTCGTTACCAGAAGCATGAGATCTTGAAGTGCGTAATAGACCAATTCCATCAATGGATTCAATTCTCCGCATGCACGAATTATCGGTCATAGAATACCTCTTTCAAACTTATCTAGAAGCATTGTTCTCTGGTACATGTCATAGAACATAAGGAAATTGATAGAAGCGCTCACAGAGAGCCATTAGCATGGAATTATTTGGACATAGGTATAGTCATATATATAATACTCCTATATAGCCAGCGTCTCATCTAATACACAAGTGGTAAGTGATGCCATTAAAGAGAGATAGAAATGGTTTTTTTCGCTCCTAATGCGCGTGCGCGACCATTGCTTCATATTAGGATATATGCATATTCAAACATGTGATGGCAAACCACATTACACCTATAGGTGTTATATGTTGCAAACTATCCCTATTTATGTATAAATGTCACAAATGATAGCACGATAGAAGATGCGCGAGAGGATGAGCAGAAACAACTGTGCGAGAGAGAAACGATTTTCTGTACCGTATTAAAAGCTTCAAGATCTCTTTCTTCCCTGGCCATATAGGAGTATTATATATATGGGTATAGTACATTCTGTTCAAATAAAAGTGGCCGCTGGAACTGCCCGCCGCGCATGCGAAGAACAATGTTCGCACTCTCAGATCATTATGCCCAAATAATTCATCTCGATGTGAATAAAGCCATAAAAGTAGGAGAAAAAATCATATTCAGAAGAACTTTCCCTAAAAGCAAATTAAGTTACTTTAAAAATGAACTGGCAACTGTCGATGTCGATTGGTTAGATGTGTTCGATATGGGGACGGTTAATGGAGCATACTCAACATTCTTGAATATTCTGCTTACTCTTTTCAATAAATTTTTTGTAATTAAGAAATGTAAACTTCACAAAAGAAGTAATCAATGGATTACAAATGGTATTAGAAATTCTTGTCAACGAAAACGCATACTATATCAGAAAAGAAACAAAGGATTAATTACAAATCAATATTTTAAAAGATATTCTAGCATACTAAAATATGTTATCAAGGAAGCAAAATTAATATCAAACAAAACTTTTATACATTCTTCTGAAAACAAGGTCAAGGTCACATGGCAGCTCGTTAAAAATTTAACAAATAAAGAAAGTATCAGAAAATCAATACTTGATAATTTTGCAGATAAATACCAAAATACATTCAAAATCGTCAACAACTTAAATAAATATTGCATCAATGCATGTCCAAATGTTCCCAAAAGTGAACATAGTGACTCCTGGGTTTGCGCTAGATCATTGCACTCTATATATGTTAAGCCGACAAACTGCCATGAGGTCTCTAAAATAATAAAAAATCTAAAAAATAAATGTTCTGTTGGGGATGACCAGCTGCCTATTAAAATTCTTAAGGAAGTATGTGAACTGATATCAGAACCATTGGCTTATATAATTAATTTGTCATTTGAAACAGGCGTGTTTCCAGATCTTCTAAAAAATGCTCTAATTAAAGCAAAAAAGAAAAAATAAATCAAGAAGAAAACTACCGACCGATATCACTGCTACCCAATATAAGTAAAATTTTTGAAAAATTAATCTACTTTAGATTTATTGACTTCTTGGAAAAAAAACTTTAATATCAGCTAACCAATATGGTTTTAGGATGGGGAAGTCCACAATAAGAGCCATATATCAAGCTATTACAAAAGTACTCGATTCATTAAATGACAGAAAAGTAACTGTAGCTATGTATATGGACTTGTCCAAAGCATTTTACAGTGTCAATCACCACATTCTTTTCAATAAACTGGAAAAGTTGGGTATAAGAGGATATGCTCTTGAGCTTATGAAATCATATTTAGAAAATCGGTCCCAGCAGGTTCTGGAATATGACAATTTTGGCAGACGTATTATATCGCGTAAAGTTAGTATCACGAAAGGTGTTCCTCAGGATTCCATATTAGTACCACTTTTATACATCTTATACAAAAACGAATTAGCTGATATAACGGGAGAGCATACGATCCAATATGCTGATGATACGACCCTCATTTTTAGTGAAGATAATCCCGAAAGTATATTGTACGGCGTACAGAGGGCGTGTGACATTCGCGATCGGTACTTTTCAGATAATAGCCTGTTGTTAAATGTACCAAAGACACAGTGCTTAGTCTTTGGAAATCGGAATGATAACTCCATCACTTTTACCTACAAAGCTAATCAAATAAAAACATCACAAAATATTTCTTTTCTTGGGGTGAATATTGACAGGCGTTTGGATTGGAAGGTACACATCGAGAGTGTCGAAGGAAGTATATCTAAATACTGCTATGCCCTTAGAGTAGTAGCAGAAAATGTTTGCGTAGAGGCGGCCTTGACAGCTTACCATTCATTTTTCCAGTCCAAAATACGGTACGGTTTAATCTTTTGGGGAAACTCGTGTGAAATCGAACGTATAAAAATTCTACAAAAAAAATGTATTCGAAGTATTTTTAGATTAAAAAATCATGAAAGTGGCAAAAATGTATTCATCAATAATAAGATATTAACTCTGACGAGTATGTACATATTGGACTGTCTTATGTTTGTACACAAAAATGAAGATCTGTTTGAAGAAGCCAGAAATAAGCATAGCTATATAACTAGAAATATAACAAATCTTGTTGCCAAAAAAGTTACATTCAAAGAAATGTACAATATTCAGCAATAAAAATTTTCAATACATTTCCAGAGGGTGTACGCTGCCAATCACATGAAAAAGTTAAGAAACTCGTTAAAAAATATCTCATTAGCAAAGCATTCTATAATTTGGATGATTTTTTTCATGAGACTGGTAAATGTACTTTGACATTGGAGTACCTAACAGGTCTTTAGAATAGCAAATTCCACTGATTCTATGTATAAAAAAATATATATCTATACCTATATATATTACTTATTGTTATTTAGTTGAACACTATTTTTGGCTGACGCCATGATAATGCAAAAGCATATTTATTTTTATTTTGGGTTTTGAAATTCTGGTATTTGTTTAATCAATCTTTTGGGTAATTTCTGACATCTTTATTTACTTTTTAATTTCTTGACAATGTTCAACAACACTTTGTGTTTTCAGGTACCTCTGTATCTTAATCTGAACAAATAAATGAGTATCTATCTATCTATCTATCTAATACAATCGGTCTATTGGCAGAAGCAGGAACTAAATACATTCACAGTATTAAGAAGTAACTTTTTAAAGGCTGATTGAAACTGAATCGTGGTAGGATTATTATTAAATCAATGTATTCTCCTAATAAGCGCAAAAAACATTTCAACATGGTTTTGAGATAATTTATATGATAAAGAATATTTTACTATTTTTTGTGGGAGAAGTTTTTCAAGTAGGTATATAAATTTATTAAACAAATAATGTAAAACTAAAAAGCCAGTTCGAACCGATATTGATTTAAGAACAGGCCTGCGAATAGTTTTATAAAACTGAGGTTGATTTAAATGCTTCACATTGGATTGTTTAAATTTACTAATCTTAACTTCAACTTGTACCTACATCAATTTCTAATTGTTGTATGTAACTAATATATACTTTAATTTTTGTTTCCAATTCAGGTAATGATTTTTCAGTTATACTCATCTTTCCAACTGTTTTACAAAACAGATTCTTGGTATTTAACAAATAAAACATGTCATTGACGTTTTTCAAGAATTTAGGTATATGTACCTACGTTGAAGCATTTTCAAGTTCACTATCCTTTATGTCGAATTTAAGTTAGTTTACTGCAGTTGAAGTACTTGAACTTAAAACTTGCGCTGAGAGACCAACTTTCTTTTTTCATTATTAGTATATTGTTGACCGTTTAATTATCAACTATTTCCCTATTTACAAATTATAAAAATGTAACTGCTTCGGATTTCTATTTGAGTTTGGATGACGGCTGAGTCGGATGCGGATGACAGATAGGTACAGTAATCCACCAATGGTCATTCTACTATCATTGTGATAAGTCAAAATTACCCCTTAAAATGTGTGTGTAATAAATTTTGGGTTAAATAAATAATATTTCTCATTAATTACTTTAATTTTTGGTAAAATTTACGAAGCGTTAGTTATTCGGTGCCAACTTATCTCAAAAACTAGATTGAAAATAATATCAATAATAATGAGGATTGAATAATTAGAATAAAGCCCGCAGCAGAGGGAGTATGTTTTGCTGTATGTTTCTTTGACGGAAGCTAGGCATGGTGAGGTGCATGCTTCCGTGTAAGAAAATGACATCGCGTGCACGGTTGGTAACTTGAACTCGTGCATGATTTGATGATAAAACCGGTGCTATTTTCGGTGACTGTTTTCATGCATCGTGCCTTGTCGGAGCACTCGGAAGTAGTCGAGTCGCACTCAAAAGTTATTTGCACATGAAAACATGTTATTTCTGATTTTTGGGACATTTTCTATGTTGTAACACTTATTAGAAATAGAGCTTGATTAAAATGTACTGTCATTTTACGTACATGATGGCCTGCATCGTGTGAAGCCAACACAAGCAAGGGAGCCATCAACACACCATGCGTGGCAACATTTATCGGACCGAGCTGCAAAACAAGCAAGCAATCATGCAGCAAAACATACTCCGTCTGCAGCGGGCTTAAATCAAACGTAGACAATCCCTGTGTCCAACACACATCTAGCTAAGAAAGCGCTGCAACATTTTTGACAGATTTTGGTATGAAACGCTTGCGCTTTTTAAGCTGCAGCATCAGAAATACCCCAACAGTTATTTTTAAAAGCTTCTTTATAAACCAGCTTAAGAGCGTCAGACGTCTAACAGCAAATCCTGTCAAAAATGATGCAGCGCTTTCTTAGCTAGATGTGTGTTGGACACAGGGATAGGCTGTGTTCTGGGAGTCGCTATCTGCACTATCAATTCAAACGCTACCGATGCTGTTCGTGGAGCTTATTGTGTATTAGTGATAGCAAGCTCCACACACTGAACACTATTTTGCGTTTGCGTCCACATTCTGTCATTTGCTGTCACATTGAGGTTAAGGAGTTAAAGCACAAAAATATGAATAAGAAAATTTACTTATTTTTAGGCAATGAAGAGACTCGACTGAGAATATGTACAAATTGAAACTACTTAACAGTAACTTAAGAATTGACTAGCATATCTATTTGCCATACCAAGACTTTCTATTTCAAACCTGCGAATCATAAACGATTATCGGTTTGTTATGTTAGTGTCATTATGACGTCTATGTTAGATGTACAGTATTTCTGCCATTGTGGCTTGCAAACGCAAACACTATCCATACACTACCTCGGAAGAAATAGCGTTGATAGCATTCATTTATGACGTGACACACAAAAATTAATGACGTCATGATAGCGTTTGTGGTACTATCATTGAGCTCAGTGAACAGCTGATAGTGGGAGATAGTGCAGATAGCGACTCCCCCAACACAGCCATACTGGTATAAGAGTATACTCTTGCAGAAGAATTTGGTGACCACTGCATCTTAATTGCACCTGAGTTTACTCATCGCGTGAAAATATTTCAGTTAAATTATTTATTTAACTTATCCCAAAGTAGAAACTTATCCCTCTCCGCTTTAGAAAACTGTCATAAAAGATTATCGGTCACTGTCAGTATGAAGTCTATGTCAGATATACAGTATTCCGGTATTCCTATCATTGTGGCTTGCAAACGCACACTCTCCATACACACCAGCACTGCGCCAGACGATGAACTCTCGTATATTGAAAAACTTTTGGTACCAATCGATAATTATGTTATTTAATCAATATTCATTCTAATTCAGTGATTTTAATCATTCGATTAAGAGAATTGGTCCAAATGGACCAAAATATAGCAAGAACCATTAATTTTAAAGAGAAACAGAAACCTTTCCCTTACCCTCAGATAGGTAAATCAACTTTTATTTTCGAAGAAGTATCAATTTGTAGCATGGATAATATTTAGGTGGACTAAATTGCAAGATCGCCATTGATTGAAGTAAGCCAAAGGATCGTATACAAGCTTTCGTGTCGGGATGTTTTGAAGTTAAGGCACATGCAGATTTGCATAACATTTGAAGTTCAAGTACGTAAAACTTCATCTGGACAAAAAGGGGAGTTCATTAATAGCCGAACTACATAATTCTTACCGCTTAGCTGGCCGAAAAACAAGACTTTAGATTGTGCAAGGATATTAAATATATCAATTTCCAGGAGATCCTAGCTTTTTATATGTAGTGGTGAGTAAAACTAAGTGGGTCTTAGAAATATTTATGAGAAAAACAATAGGAATCGGTGAATCGTCCTATGCAGCTATGTTTGGAGGTAACGCCTGGTTGGGTTGGCATCAATATAAGTTTACCACAGAATGATCAGGATGGAGACCGTTTATTTGAGTAAATATTATATCATAGATAAGAGCTTGCGCATTTTGAATAATTTAAAAAACTAATTTTGAATCTTGAAGACCTGTCATACTGAAATCATTCATTAATTTCCTGTAGTGTTTAAAATACCATTCATGATGAAAACTTAGCATAATAAACTACAATTATTTCAATACAATATACATATTATATTATAAGAACGAAACATTAGATATTAAAATATTAATATGTATATAAATAAATTTAACATTTTTATTTGCTGGTAGTTACATCACCTTAATATTATACAACAAATGCCTAAAATAAAAGTATAATTCCTTGAGTAATTGAAAATAGAAAATATTCTCCGTTATTGTCCAGTTCAAAAGCAAGCGAGAATAAAATCAACATATACCAGAAACATTGAAGGAAATTTTGAGTGAATAACATTAACATTAATACCTTTTCTTCATACTATACGCATTTATAGTCTTATTTAATATTGTATTTCACTATTGTAATTTTAACTATTGATAAATATACCATTTTCTTTATGCTAGTGGTTATAACATCACCTTAATATTAAAAAATATCATACTGAAGTACGAGCATTTCAAATTTATATTGTGAACTATTTCTAAAGTATATATTCTTTGTTGATAATTACTAATAACATCACCTTAGTATTATTATTCAAGCCACACGTTACTCAAAACTCAAATTCTGATAACAGCTGTTTTGCTCAAGTGAGTTTTCGATGTCGATGTCGATTGGCCGATTTCGCCAGACGGAGGAGGTATACAATTCGGTTGTGTTTTTTTAGTATTAAGATATTTGTATACCTACATGTATTTAAAAATAACATGATTATTGAAAATTAAAGTCCGTGACAGCTAACCGATTTCCAAAATAAATCCATATCCCCAAAAAATATTCCCAATGTAAAACTTTTGGAGGTGAGAGCTATACTCAGCTAAATTCAACAAAAAAAACTCAAATATTTCGCAAATGCTCAGTTAGAGCTGAAGCACACCGATACAATTTTTGGTACGTTGTTTTGTATAAGAATTTTGTTTGAATGGTACATTTTCATCAAGTGATTCTATCGCTTCTCACCGCCCCCAAAATTCCGTCCATGAAATTACAACTTGACGTATTATATTCATAACCCACATTTACAGTAAATCTGGATTCGAGCATTTCCATCTCCTCACTAGCCTGCATTTATGATTCGCAATATTAACGCATTTTGATCGTCATCGTCAATTGTAAATCTTTTCAACTTCCTTCTCCTGCCCCTGGTCAATAGTAACAAGTGAAATTTTTGAAAAAAAAATAGAAGCTTGTCAAACTGACAATATTGTGACAAATTGTACCTCACATATAATTTCTGGAAAGTAAGAGAATAAATCACTCAACTCTAGAACTAATACATGAAACAACAATAGAAAATAAAGAAGTAGAAAAAATACAAACTAAAAGAAATGATAACAGTAAGTACATTAACTACCCACGTTACCGCCCCCTTCTTAGCTTTGATCGTCCCGATCAAAGGTACGGTGAAAGTCTGTCGATATGAACCACTTTCATTTTACTCCGTGGGGATTTCTGAATTCTACATGCCACGTCGTTTATCCTCTTCATAACGGTATATGGTCCCTTCCATTGTTTGTCAAACTTTGGAGAACGACCCTTTCGTCTTTGTGGATTGTACAACCACACTTTATCACCAGTTTTAAATAGTCCCGTTTCTGCACAAATCGGGCCTTCATTCGATCACTAGAAATCTTCAACTGTTTTCTAACCAGATTGTGTATTTCCTCGAGTCTTCGCTTCAAAATCTGAATATAGGCATCTACAGATGTAGGAGGTTCGCTTGGTGAACCAGGCAAGATGTCAGACGGAAGTTTAATATTTTTATCAAGCACAATACCAGCTGGGGATTCTTTGGTCGATTCATGAGTGGAAGATCTATAGGCCAGTAGAAAGTATACACTTATCCCAGTTTGTTTGGTGTTCATTGATTGCTGACCTCAAATAATTTTCTAGTGTTCTGTTGAATCTTTCTACCATTTCATCGGATTGAGGATGCGGTGGAGTTGTCAGAGTTTTCTTAATCCCCATTAGGTTACACACACTCTGAAAGATTTCCGACTTAAAATTTCGACCTTGGTCCGAATGAATCTCTAACGGCACACCAAACCGACTTATCTAATGTTCAATTAGGGCATCGGCCACTGTTTTTGCTTCCTGATTTGGAATTGCGACTACCTTTGGCCATTTACTGAAATAATCCATGATGCCCAAGAGATATTTATTTCCAGAGCTGCTTATTGGAAATGACCCCGTAATATCGATGGCTATTCGCTCAAATGGAGCACCCACATTGTACTGTTGCATCCTATGGCGGGTTCTGGTATTTGGGCCTTTACTGGTAAAGCAGGTATCGCATCGCCGACACCAGTCCTCTACGTCAGCACGGCTCCCTAACCAGTAGAACCTCTCTCTGATCTTCGACAAAGTTTTATTAATACCTAAATGGCCACCACTTGCTCCACAATGATCTCTTGCAGTACTTGTGTAATTCTTTTCCGTGGAAGAATTATTTGCAAATGAACAGTGTTACCATCATTACTTTCCCATTTTCTTTTCAAACCGTCATCATCAATTACTAAACATTCCCAAAATGACCAGTATCCTTTTATCACAGGAGACAAATTTGAAATCTCCTGCCAAGTAGGTCTTGCTCCATCCATTTTCTACCTCATAACTGGTCCAATATCATTATCATCCAGTTGGTCTTGCTTGAGTACTTCCGAACTCCAGTTTGGGTCGCCATTTATTATAGTTCGTTTGACTTTAAGAATTTCTGGCAAATTATTTTCAAGTCTTGAACAGTTTTTATAGTCTTCTGCACAAGGCCGTCTTGACAGTGCATCAGCTTTTCTGTGGTTAATACCAGGACGATGTTCAATTTTGAAGTCATATTCTTGAAATTGTTGGAGCCAGCGCGCTATCTGACCTTCTGGGCTCTTGAACTGGAACAGCCATTTAGGTGATGCGTGATCGGTCCTTAGAACAAATGTCTGACCGTATAAATATTTGTGAAAATGTCTTATTGCCTTGACTACAGCTAGTAACTCCTGCCGCGTCACACAGTAATTTTGTTCAGCCTTTGATAAACTCTTACTGTAATATGCTAGTACATACTCCACTCCTTCTATTATTTGGGACAAAATTGCTCCAATTCCTGTTTTACTGGCTCAGTATCTAGGATAAATTCTCCTTCTCTCTGGGGATAAGCCAGAACAATAGAAGAGCTCAAAGAACCTTTCAGATATTCGAAAGCATTCTGACATTCTGGAGACCAATTGTAAGGTCTTTCGTTCTCAGTTAGTCGATGCAATGGACGGGCAATAATAGCAAAATTCTTTACGAACCGTCTGTAATATGAACACAGGACTAAGAAACTTCGCAATTTTGTTCTGTTCCTTAGTACAGGCCAATTATGAATCACTTCTGTCTGTCTGTCTGTTCTTGCAGATATTATGTGTCCCAAATACTTCACCTCAGTTCTTAGGAAAGCACATTTCTCGGGATTAAGTTTGAGATTTGCTTGTGAGAATCGTTGAAATACCTCTTCTAGATTTTTCAAGTGTTCCTCAAATGTTTCGCTGAAAACGACTACATCATCAAGGTATACTAAACATTTCTTTCCAATGAGTCCACGGAGAACTCTTTCCATCAATCTCTCAAAAGTCGCTGGAGCGTTGCACAATCCGAATGGCATTACAGGAATTGCCATAGACCAGTGTTGGCTGAAAATGCTGTCTTTTCTTTATCCTCAGGATGCATTTCGACTTGCCAATATCCACTTTTCAAGTCTAATGTAGAAAACCATTTCACTCCTGACAACCAATCCAGTGTATCGTCTATTCTGGGAAGAGGATAACTGTCTTTTTTTGTGATTTCATTTAATGTTCTATAATCAACACAAAACCTAGTCGAGCCATCTTTTTTGTTACTAAGACAACCGGTGACAACCAAGGACTATTCGAAGATTCAATTACCTTCTGTTTCCTCATGTTATCTATAAGTATTTCGATTTCATTTTGTTTTGCTAGTGGTACCCTTCTTGGAATTTTTGGTTGTTGGTTGCCTGTGTTAATGCGATGTTGTACCATATTAGTTCGTCCTAGATCTGTTTCCGAAAAAGAAAATAGTTCTTCATATTTCTCCCATAAATCTCCAAATTTCGCCTACTGTTGGTTAGGAAGTTGAGAAATGGTTCTCTCTTTCAGCTCTCTTCCTTTCTGGCACATGGTTTTCCCTTGATTGCTTGAGATTTTGACAGATACTATAGGTTGCGCACAGCAGGCAATTACTTCATTTTTCATTAAAACTCTAGGTTCTTCGGACAGATTCAAAACTCTCACCTTAATTGGATGCTCACTTGATGGATTTATTAATGCGTTTTCTATAATCATTTCCTTTGGCAGACATTCTGGATTACTTGCCAGTACCAGTGCCTCCTTGCACTTAGAACCTTCTATTTTAACATGGATGAGATTATCAGACCATCCAGGTATCGTAGTGGTCCTATTTACCTTAATTTTTCTTATTCTAGATTCAGCTGTTGACATAAACAATTCTTCTTCATTAACTTTGAGTATTCGGTCTTGGAGGTTCAGATTGAAGCCAAATTTATTCATGATGTCTAGCCCAAATAAAACTTCTTCCAAAATCTCGGCAATAAATACTTTATGTCTGAATTTTGATTTTCCCAGCTGAATATCTGCCTCGTGAGTACCAATAACTCCACACTCCGAACTTTTGGGGGCGGTGAGAAGCGATAGAATCACTTGATGAAAATGTACCATTAAAGCAAAATTCGTATACAAAGAAACAAAAAGTTGTATAGGTGTGGAGCTCTTACTGAGCGTATGCGAAAGATTTGAGATTTTTTTGTCGAGTTTTGCAGAATATAGCTCTCACCTCCAAAAGTCTTACATTGGGAATGTTTTATGGGGATTATATTACACAATAAGAACTATAAACGAGAATTTTAAATTTAAAATAGAGGAAAAATGATTGTATGGAACAATTTGTGATAGGTATTCATATTTCTTCAATAAAATTTTTATGTATTAAGGAAGTTTTAACTACAGACCTGTTACTAACCTTGCAATTTTTCACAATGGCTCTGACTACAACTTCCAATAGAATTTATTATTAGTTTACTTTGCGAACGATAAATAAAGCAATCAGAACAAATACAACTTGAGATTTTATAGATCCTCCGTGTTTTTTTTTTTGTTAACTGAAATTAATTTTCTGGGTTTCATTGTATTATACCTACTCTGAAAACTATAACCAACCATTTCAAATTTAAAACAAATAGAGACAACATTATTTTATGGACCAATTTATTATATCTATTATATCAGTTCAGTAAATTAATTTCGTATCAATAAGTTTTAATTACGGTCCTGCCACAGTTCTTGTTAATTTCCAGTACAGACCTGACTTTTTAAGATTAAAACATGGTCGTCAGCTCTTGACCTTGAGTCAATAAAATCAAAGGTTCCGCAGAGAGTTGGACTACTGTATATTTCTTAATACAGTGGTAACACTGACAATGAAGGCAGAGTCGAAGCCTAAAATCGTATGTGGGCAGAACGTGATGCGCACGTATCAGATGTATCGTTGCGGCCAATAATTATTGTTTGATGCGTTTGATGTTTGCATGTTCGGATAAATTTTTGAAAAGAAGGTGATCTTTCATCTCGAAATATGAGAAGAGCAGTCACAGGTATCAGGAGAACCCATATACTTAAACTTCTATACCGCTAGCATTGTGGAAAAAAATAGGCAAAAATGAAGCCAAAGACCTGGGGATATCTGACGATATGTGCATGCGTCATGATTTTTTTTAGCTAAGAGGAGGGACATGTCATTATGTTATCAAGCTTGACGGTTCGTAGAGAGACACGATACTAGGGGTACTAGGGCGGGGGAAGCGTTCCGTGCGGGAAGCAGCCTGTGACGTAGCCGGTATACCCGATCGCGTATCAAATCTGTGGCAAATCTGGGCTTCGGCGTTCGACTGGCACTTGTCTAATTCTTTTTTATTTTATCTATGATCTAATAGTTAATGAATGATGTTTTTGCTTACGATATACATACATATTATAATCTGACTGTAATAAAAAGTGACAAATCACAATAGGTGAACGGGCGGCAGGAGCGAAGCTTTTAGACGAATTTTTTCCAAGTTTCAATAGAACCATTCGTTTTCAAAAAAACAAGAATATTAAGAAAATGACTAATATGGCCGGTCCGGATGTTGTCAATCAGCATCTGGGAGGAGTGAAGTGCCAACCCGGCGCGTCTCCAGGTGGCGGATAGGAGGGGGCCTCTAACGATGATTTTTATATGAGAAGGGGGCCTGCGGGGAAATAAGGCTCATTGAGACTAAAAACTCAATTGGCAGCCACGAATACCCTGCCGCGGACCAACTTCACCTGTCCCAGCTGTAGTGTCGTGGCTAAGGGAATTGCACTCAGGTACAACGATGCCAGGAGTGCTTTCGAGCTAACTTCGAAACCACCCTGTCAAACCAACGCATCCTGGTCGTCTGTGGTTATGTCTCGCGGGCCAGTGATGCGGGGGGGTCTTTGCTTAACCCCCCGGACCAAGAGGAAATAACCTCATCAAAAATTCTAACTCCAAGGCGGGAAACCAGGCCGAGGGATGCATGGCCAGATAGAGGACTGGTCTCTACTGGTTTCGACCTTGGAGCACAAGGGGGAACCCCATTGTATTAACCCCTTACTCCTGCATGCGGGGCTCTGCAGGAGTGGACCAATTTGTCCCCAGCTACTCGTGGGAACTTTATGGAAAAGTCACATAAACCCAAACTCACCGGAGGAGAGATGGAGAAAGCCTCCACCTCTTCATCCGGGCTCCCTGTAAAAAAGGGAAATGCCAAACGGCAAAGGAATCGTCTGCCGTTCGATCTGCCGAAACTCGGACAGCCGGGCGGCAGAGACGATCCACTGAGAAAGGGTCTCAGTGGAGTAGGAGTGCGGAAGTACCTGCGACTCCTCCATCAGGGACTTGCACCTGAGGAGGCCAGAAAACAGGCTCTTCAACACTCCATACCACCTACTGTCCCGACCCCGAAGGTAACACCGACGGGAAAAGGGACAGGAAAGATAGGCGCGGAGCATATCACTCCTCCGGAATGGCCTCAGCCTAAAAAGCCGAAAACAACTGCAGCAAAAACCGGGCATGCCACTGGATACGCTACAGCTGCCAAGGCCGTAAAGGCTATTCGTGTGGGTATCATACCCACACGAATGAATGAAGATGAACCACAGCGGCTCTCAACACTGGAGGATACTCTAGTGGAAGAGACGTGCAGTGGAGAGGTGAAGGGAATGCACTTCACCGGTATACATTTCCGCTGTGGAATGATGCTGGTGGACTGCGGTTCTCAGGATTCGGTGGACTGGCTCATTGGAGTAGTGCCGGCCTTGAGGTCTTGGGAAGGACCCGAGTTAGTGGTGGTGGAGGAGAAAAACATCCCCAAACCCGTCACTGTAACGGTGTACTTCCCAAGAAGCTTCGGAATGGAGACGGAGAAGATTCTCCCGAACATAACACCTGGCTCAGTACCGGAGCCTGGAGAGTTCTCAACTCCAGAAAGGAGAAAACCGGTACTGTCCTCACGATTGGGATCGATCACCAATCAGAAGAGGCCCTGAAGGCAGAAGGATGCGTCTTAAACTTTTGGTTTGGACGTGTGTCTGTCTCCGGGCTAGGACAGAAAAATAATCCTGCGGGAGTTCCAAAAGATGCGGAGATGCCCTCCACATCTACGGACTCCGGTATGCAGGATTAAACTGCTAGCTCAGGTCTGGTCGGGGCGGCAGAGAAATTCTCTGCAGTCCTGGGGGAAGGGCAAACCCATGCGGGGGTCGAGGCCATAACCCGAGACCCAGATACCCGCTCAAGCTCCAAGGAGACTACCCTCCCGATGGATCTTGATGAGGGACAGGAGGAAAGAGAGGAGGGGGGAACTAGAGGCTGGACTACCCAGCCCCTACACCCCAGACTACAGCACCTTCATCCCTTTCTCCAAGGTGGTGCAAGTGAACTTGCATCAGCAGTGATTGCAAGGCTATTTGCGAAATCCCAACTAGATTTTGTACTGATCCAGGAACCCTGGACAGGCAA
Source organism: Crioceris asparagi (assembly GCA_958507055.1). Taxonomy (NCBI): domain Eukaryota; kingdom Metazoa; phylum Arthropoda; class Insecta; order Coleoptera; family Chrysomelidae; genus Crioceris; species Crioceris asparagi. Next base: position 49,106,554 of record OY293828.1, read on the forward strand.
AGCAGGCCAAATTAAAGGTTTGGCATCTAAAGACTCAAAATTGATCTATGACCAGAGGCAGGAGTCCCCTCGTGCCTGTGTGATCATAAGAAACAACATTAATTACACATGTGTTTCAGAATTCATGACTCGGGACCTAGATCCAATTCTAGTACACCTCAACCCTGGGGCATCAACCGAGACATAGTTAATGCATCTGCTTATTTCGCTGGAGACAATCCTGCAATACCTCCAGTCGAAGCTCAAGGGCTAGTGCAATACTGCAATAGCAGACAACTGCCAGTCATCATAGGCTGTGATGCCAAAGCGCACAATGTTATTTGGGGAAGCACGAACAACAACCCTAGAGGTGAGTGCTTACTTGAATATCTCTTAGCTAATAATCTAGAAACCCTTAATGTGGGAACAACCCCCACTTTTGTCACGAGAGCAAGAGAAGAGGTCCTGGACGTAACAATTGCCAGCCTTACTGCCAGGAATAACGTATTTGATTGGAGAGTGATGGAGGAACCTTCTCTATCCGATCATAGGATTATAGAGTTTAGGATTGCGGGGGAACTAAACTCACTGTATCCAACTCGTAACCCTAGAAATACAGATTGGTCTAAATATAAGACCCTTCTGAAGCAAAACTTGGAACAGATCGAAAGTAATGGGGTCAAACACCCACACTGCGATCTGGATCAAGAGGTTGAACTGGTCAGTGTGGCGATAACGGAGGCATTCAAATCAAGTTGCCCACTCTCAAAAGCTCGACCAAGCAAGGAAGCACCTTGGTGGAACAAAATCCTGTCAAACCTCAGATTAGAGGTCCGTCAGCTCTTCAACAGGGCCAAAAGAGACGATAATTGGCAGGGCTACACCGAGAAGCTCACACAATACAATAAGGAGATCAGGAAGGCCAAGAGGCTTCACTTTCAAGCTTTTTGTGAAAAGATCACTTCGACTCCTACTGCAGCCTGATTGCAAAAAGTCATGGCAAAAGGGGCAATAAGCCCCTTAATGTCGCTCAAGAAGCCAGACGGGTCATACACCGAGGGAGAAGAGGACCGACTGCTCTACTTCTCAAAACACACTTCCCAGGAAGTGAACCCCTCAGTAGTATTGACGTAGCAATCCAAACCAAGAATCCTCGCAAGGAAGATTGGAGTATTGCTAAGAAGATATTCACAAGACAAAGGTTGGAATGGGCAGTCAACACCTTTCAACCTTATAAATCGCCGGGAGTAGATGGTATATTCCCGATACTCCTACAGAAAGGAATGGAGGAGATCCTTCCCCATCTCCTGAAGATTACAAGAAGCTGCCTAGCACGGAGCTTTATACCTAGCATATGGCAAAGAGCCAAAGTAATCTTCATACCGAAAATAGGGAAGAAAAATGGGACTGATCCCCGATCTTTCCGACCTATCTGTTCAACATCGTTTCTACTGAAAACGATGGAGAAAGTAGTGGATAACTACATAAGAACAGAGATTCTGAAGGACAAACCACTTCATAAATGTCAGCATGCATACAGGGCGGGGCGTTCAACAGAAACCGCGCTGTATCAGCTAACTGAGGTCATTCAGAGTTCTCTGAACAATAAAGAAATCGCAATGTGTGCCTTCCTGGACATATCTGGGGCTTTTGACAACACCACACATGTGTCAATCAGGGAGGCACTCACAAGGCGAGGAGTGAACAAGACCGTTATCAAATGGATGTATGAGATGTTGAAGACGAGAATACCACCTCTGTTAAAGCTACTCGTGGAACACCTCAAGGAGGAGTAATATCTCCCCTCCTATGGAGCTTAGTAGTAGACGAGTTACTCCACAAACTCACAGAGCTTGGCTTCACATGTATAGGCTATGCCGACGACATAGTCCTAATAGTCCGAGGAAAAATCGCGAACACCCTATGCGAATTATTGCAGTAGGGCCTCAGAACTATTGAGCAATGGTGCTTGTCAGTGAGGCTTAGCATAAACCCATCCAAGACCACAATTATTCCATTTACTAGGAAAAGGAAACTTCCAGCTATGAAACCTCTCACTTTGAGTGGAGATATAATAAGCTGGAAGGCTGTAGTCAAATATCTGGGATTAACACTAGATAGCAAGCTTCTGTGGAACAAGCATATTGAGGCTACTGCTAGCAAAGCAATAAAGGCCTTAATGGCGTGCAGAAATCTGACTGGTAAGACTTGGGGATGTAACCCAAAAATACTGCGATGGATGTACGTCATGATTGTAAGACCGATAATATCATATGGGTCAATAGCCTGGCATGGCAAGGCAAGTCAGAGCAATACGAGGAAAACCCTCGATAGAATACAAAGACTAGCCTGTGTCTGTATCACTGGAGCCATGAGAACTTGCCCGACCAGGGCACTAGAGATCATCACAAATCTCACACCTCTCCATCTAGTGATAGATAGATTGGCCCATGAGGCCATTCTAAGACTATCTAGGGAAGGTTCAGACATTGTGGGAATTCGGAATCAGAGAGCTTGGTCCTCTCTGTCCAAACACATCCCATCAGCAAACCTTCCCAGTGATGTAATGACAAAGAAAATTAGCATCGAGAGAACTTTCACCACGGTCCTAAGTAGCAGAGAAGATTGGGACAGGGGGCTCACAACCCAAGCTCTCAAAAAGAATACCATTAAATGGTACACTGATGGTTCTAAGACCACGACGGGGATAGGCGCTGGAGTGTTTGGGAATCGCACCAAATGCTCACTTGCGCTAGGCCGCTGCCCAAGCGTCTTTCAAGCAGAATTGCTAGCAATTGAGAGATGCGTGGAGGTGAACCTTGAAAGAAACTATCAGAAATGTGACATTGCAATACATTCTGATAGTCAAGCTGCAATTAAAGCACTGAACTCTCATACCATTGACTCTAAAATGGTATGGGAGTGCCGAAGGAAGCTCAATGAGCTAGGCAAGAACAACAGGGTCTACTTGGTCTGGATTCCCGGCCACTCGGGAATCAAAGGCAACGAGGAGGCCAACACGGCACCTACAAAAAGGAGTTTCTGGAAAAAACCGTAAGAGAAACACTTTTGTGGTAGGGGGCACAATAGACCTTATGGTCGCAGTGCAATGTAACCCCCTCTTAAATCTAAATCTAAAAATATTGGAGAAACTAATCTATCCACATTTACGGGAAGAAGTAATACAATCATATCTGCTACAGAGAACTTACCTTAAAATCAGATATTTCAATACAAAACAAATGGTTTCTGCTGGAATGAAACGCAATTAAGTAACAATTATTCAAGGAGTAACAAAATAAATATTTTTTACAAAAAAAAATACCTACGTTATCAGTTGGTGCACGGAAATGTAATTAATATTAAACCTATTATTGTTGCTGGTACTTTTGAAGTTGTGCAGTTGCATTTAGATTGAAAACTTTCGGCACCAACTTCACAAGTATCTACAAGCACCGCAATATAATTAATATTATTTTATAGATTTCTGTGCATCAACTGATAAATCCATTTTTTTAAATATATATTTAACACTTTTGAGTGTTTTACATTTGTCACAAAATCGTTGAACGTTCGCCAGTATCCATTTATGCTTTGCTTTTATTTGCTATTATTCAGAAATCTAAGAACATCGTTGCGGAAATACGCAGAAGTAATTATACTAGGCGGTTTCTAGCTCTCCATAGTCAGCATGATTGTTTCCAAGGGGGTCAGAATAATTCAAAATGGGCGTGCGAATTTTAAGGGGTTTTCATCAGCGCCATCTATTAGAGAGAGGAGATATACCTTCATTATTTATTAAATATATGTTAAACATCAGCAAAGAAAGAAAGTCCTCACCTATCAAGATTCGAACCGGGGAGCTCTCGCTTACGAACCAAACACTTGACCAGCCGGCTATCGGGGGGGCTCAGGGATTGCAAATTATATTTATGGTTATATAAATGATGACATGAAAAATTGTATGATGAAAGAGGCACGGTTGAATGTTTTGTTTTATAGTAATATGTCGAAAATGAATTTAGGATAGATGAAAAAAAAATTTGAAGAAACCATTTATATTATTTTACTAATATAAATTAGCTTATTAGAGGAAATTATCTTATGTTGCTGTTCAATTCCAAATTGATGAGTATTTCTGCAGAGAGTCTTGAGGATACCAAACACGCTAAAATGATGTTAAATGTATGTAGGTACTTTTATTCAGAACTGTTGTAAACAAATTATTGTCGATCAGTAAACCTAACAAATTGATTAAAACAAATAAATATAAGATTTGAAGCGAGCAACACTAAACATGGTTTTCATTGCTTGTACAGTTATTGAAATTATTATTAAAAATGTTCAATAAGTTCGTCTTCAATAGAAATTATAAAAAATATGATTTTTTTATTAATAGAGAAATCATTAACATAAAGAAATATAGGTACACTATGTAGAACTCTCCCTCTTTTTTTCATTCCACTCTAATTTTTCTCTCTCTCTTCTGGAGGTTATAATCATAGACTTTTGACAAAATCCACAATTTGCTTATGATGAAGGAGGACCATCCCAGTGCGTTATCCAATTAGGGTGGTTGTAATGGATAAAACATGGTAGTTTTGTCTGAAGTGAAAAGTTGCTTCTATATTCCTTAGGAAGTTTAGTCCAAACTTCTAATAATTCCAAAGGAGCGACATTTTTAATTAGCGATTCAATTGGAAATTGACTAATTTCATCTTCTGTAAGCTCACATACTGGTTTTTCACCTTGGAAATATTCCAGCACTTTTAAACTCATACTTTGACATTCACAGCATGACTAAGTTCTAAATGTTTTGAATATCATTTTAAGGTAAGTTGGTGCCTACAACAACAAACTACAACGGCACAACTTTAGAATTACCAGCACCAATAGAATTAAAAAAATATTTATTTCACATTTTTGAGTGTAACATTAGTAATGAGAATTGTTGAACGTTCAGTAATACCCAAAAAGTTATTTATTATTCAGAGATTTCAAAACATCTCCTTTTTTGAAGTCGGTCAAAAAAAGTTTATATGAGACCCTGAGTTCACTTATACTACCACACCTTATTTTATTGTTCAATCAGCATAGACATGGCACGGAGCAGAATGTGGAAAAATGTAAAACCGTAACAGTAATTGACATAGAAAGGAAAAAATATGAAAAAATATGTTTTTTAGAATTAATCACAGAGAAATGGGCAAGGTAGGTATATATGAAACGCTGGGTTCCAAAGAGAGTCAGCAATCAATCAATTCAGCAATCGTCTATTTCAACAACAGCTACAGCAACAACTAGTAGCAGCAACACTACTATTGTCTCTAACTCTGAAATATAGATTTTTAATTAACAAATATAGTAAGTATTTTTTTTGTTATACCCAAGATGCTTTTTACAATACTTCTTTGTTACAGATGGCTTTCTTAAAAACCTTAAATAAAGTTACCCTTATAGAACTCAAAGAAAAGCCCATAACAAAACTTAACGATTTAAAAGTTGGGGTCAAATATAGGGTAACTGAGGCAAAGGTCATCAAAAGTAAATTTGCTGAAACAATTCTTCTAGAATTAGAAGATACAATAGTGTTCCTACCACAGAGGGTAGTGGAAACTTACTGGCCTCAACTTAGTGAAATTGGTAGTGGGAAATATTTTTTTGATTTTCCGCGGTCAAGTGCAGACAGGAAAGGCCCACCCAGCTTTGAATATTTTATGATGGAGATTATGAGTATTATCAAAAAATCTGATAACCTAGTTGTAGCTATAAGAAAATTATGTAAAATTTTATTCGATAAATTTATTAGTATAGATGAAAAAATTTGGTTAAATAGAATCAAACGATATATAGGATTATGTAATAGAGAAATGAAAAACACACACTTACCCATCGGAATTAGGAAAAAACTACAGACAGACATTGGACATTTCAAACATTTTCAGAATTTTATTAAAAACAGAAATCAAAATAGAGGTGGTAGCATCATCGGACTTAGACGTAAACAAAGAGTTCAGTGGATGGATATAACATCGAGTTTTGTAAGTCGAATTCAGACGGGGATCCTAATTAATCATGCTCATATTGGCTTGGAATAATTCTTGGCAGATTGTTTCAGTATATTAAAACTAAAAATTGGTAAAATTCTTGAAAAATACTCAATTATTAAAATCAACACAACTTTTTGTGGTGAATACATTAAGAAGACGAAACATAATGATGATGATGATGGTAAAGTTTTAGATTTAAAATACTTCAATACAAAACATTCTATTGTGGATGGCTCCACGGACCTGCAACGCTGGTTTATTGATAATGTTTATAGCAAAATTCGAAATAAAATGAGTGAATTTCAAGAACGTGATAACGGTTGGGCTTTGAATAAAATAATTTCGTTAGAAGTTAATATTAACAAAGTTGAAATGGGAAATGGTTCATCCTTTATTAGCCAGCCTAATGAAATTTCCAATAAACGTGCATGTCTGAATATACAGAATAATGATACATTTTGTTTTTATTGGTCCATCGTTAGTGCTTTTACCCTGCGAAAATTAACAAAAATCGAACTACTTCATATCCACACTTTAGAGATGTTTTGAAAACTGAAAATATAGATGGTCCCTTACCTCTCAATCATATTCTAAAATTTGAAAGAGCAAATAATATTTTAGTTAACGTATATGCATTAGAACTTAACATTGTAAAGGAAAAATCATTTTATAATATAATGCCAGTTAGATTAACAACCAATAAATTAGATAAACATACAAATTTACTATTAATTCAAAATAAGTATTTTCCAAAATTGAATGATTATGATGTTTCTCAAATCGATAATGAGAATGAGACTCTAGATATTAAATATCATTATTGTCTTATTCAAAATTTATCTAGATTAATGTCAAACCAGTTAAACAAGAAAATAAGAAATTTATTTGCGATCGATGTCTTAATTATTTGTCTTCTCAACAAAAACTTACTGATCATGAAACGCTTTGCTCTCAACTTAATCATTGTAAAATTTCATTTCCAAAATATACTTATGTAGAATTTAAAAATTTTAAATACACAAACAACTCCTTTCGTTATTTATGCAGATTTTGAGTGTCAATTGGAAAATGTAAATGATTTAGTGTCTTCTAAAACAGCTAAATATCAAAAACATACACCATACAGCGCTGGTTATTATGTGAAACGTTCATTTGACGATTCTTTATCGTTTTTCAATAGCTATCGCGGTCCAGATTGCATGGACTGGTTTGCAAACGAAATATCCAACACTGCGGAGATTGTCCAATCAAAAATTAAAACAATCATATTGATGGCTGAAATTCCCAGCAAGTGTGATGCAACATCATGTCATATTTGCGAGAAAAAAATCATGGAAAATGACATTATTGTACGTGATCATGATCATTTTACTGGAAAGTTCAGAGGATTTGCACACCAATCCTGCAGTCTCAATTTTCAAAAATCGTTCGTAGTGCCAATCGTATTTCACAATCTGTGAGGCTACGAGCTACGATAGCCATTTCATGATTAAACAATTGAGTAGAAAGGGACGCATGAGCATACTACCAATTAATATGGAAAAATATATTTCATTTACTCTTTTTGATGATAAAACCGTCATAAAATTTAGATTTATCGACTCTTTTCGCTTTCTCGGTACATCATTAGACAAATTAGCTTCAATAATGGATCGACAAGATTTGAAAATAATGAAATTCAATGAATTGAACGAAGGCATTCACTTTTCTCACTAAAAAAGGAGTATTTCCCTATGATTATGTTTATCGTTTGGAAAAACTTGAGGAAACTGAATTACCTACGAAAGAATGCTTTTATAATAAACTAAACGACGAAGATATATCTGATGAGCAGTATATTCATGCTCAAAACATATGGAAAGTTTTCAAAATTTCGGATTTGGTGGTATACTCTAATCTATATTTAAAGACAGACGTATTGTTGTTGGCTGACGTGTTTGAGAATTTGCGGAAAAAATGTTTAGCAACCTACGAGTTGGATCCGGCTTGGTACTATACCATGCCTGGATACACTTGGGGCGCGATGTTAAAGTTCACTCAATGTAAACTGAAATTACTGAATGATGTGGATAAAATCATGTTTATAGAAAAGGCGATTCGATTACCTAAATTAATGACAACGCTTCATGATAAAAAAGAATATGTCATCCACTACAGAAACTTAAAACAATGTTTGGCTAACGGACTAAAATTAACCAAAATACATAAAATTTTGAAATTCAAGCAGTCAACGTGGCTGCGATCTTTCATTGAGCTAAACACTGCTTTGAGGACCGCAGCCAAGAACGAATTTGAGAAGAACTTGTTTAAATTAATGAATAATGCGGTGTTTGGTAAAAGCTATCGAATTACCAAAAAAAAGAAGTTGTATTCAACAAGCCGCTGTATGTTGGAATGGTTATTTTAGATTCATCAAAATTATGTATGTATAATTTTCATTATGATTTTATATTATTGAAAATAGGCATTGAAAAATGTAAACTGTTATATATGGATAGTGATAGCTTCATTTATGAATTAAAGTGCAATGATGCATATAAAGAACTTATAAAGGCTAATATTTCTAAATTTGATACATCAGATTATAATGTCGATAACATTTATAAAACACCTTTGGCCAATAAGAAAAAGTTAGGTTTAATAAAGGATGAAGCAAATGGTAAAATAATCACTCATGTTATTGGTTTACGCTCTAAAATGTATACATTTAAAGTTCAGGGGGCTAGAGTAGTCAAAAAATCTAAGGGGGTGAAAAATAATATTGTAAAAAATAAGATTACTTTTGATGATTATTTCAATTGTTTGAAAGGATTTAATCAAAAATCTGAGAGTCAGCGTTGCATCCGTTCAAATGCACACAAGGTTTTTAGTATAGAACAGTCAAAAATTGCTTTAAGTCCGTACGAAGATAAACGGTTCCTGATTCCAAACACTTACGACTAGTTACCGTCGGGTCATCATAATGCTCAATAACATTTTCTCTCTTTTTTAGGTTATTATGTCATCACCACTGAGATTAAAGGAATCATGTATAAAAAGCATTTGTGAAAACGTTAGAAGTATTTTAAGTTTTGGTAGCTATTGTCTTGTTAATCATGCACTACCTTGGCTAGTGCTTGAAGAAATTTTAAAAAAAATCACTCATTACCGCTGGGAACATATTTGGCAAGTTTCAGTAGCCGAAGAAGCATTTGAACTTATATGTTTAGAAAATATTTTATATACAAAAGAGATTGATGGGTCTATAATGAGGAGTGCTATTTTAAATAAACATGACTGGACAGAAGAATACTGCGAAAATTAGTACTGTGTGTGGGTTTATTTTTATAAAGTTAAGGGACTAAATTTAATATTATGTGAAAATTGTTTTAAACTTTTTAAATTTATCATGAAGAATTACAATAGAAATATAATAGCAATTCGCGATCAATATCATTTGAATTTTAAAACCAAACATTTATATAAGTTATATCAAAAGAAAAATATGTGGTGTCAAAATAACTTCAAAGAATTACTATTTGCATTGAAAAACAAAACTGAGTGTGATTATGATTTAGATAATGGCGGATGCATTAGGTTTCAAGATTTGTGGTAAAAAGCTCCATCATAAAATGTTTGAAAAGATATTTAACTTTATGTATTTTTAGATTTAATATTTTTTAAAATCTTTTATGTATTTTATATGTTTACTATATTTTTATATTAATAAAAACTATATACCTAGATAGATATACTGGGTTTTATTTTTCACAAAATCATTCTTAAAATAGGTATTTCTATTCTATTTATTTAGTTCATTTTGATTTATCAAGTTTTTGTTGGGATAAGCTTATATTTGTGCACAAATTTTGTGACACTCTAAACGATTAATTGAGCTATCAGGAAAGTGCAGCAAAATGCTATAAATCAAAGCACAAACGCATTTGGAGCGAAAATCGATGCTGTACAATTATTTATGCTATCATTAACAATGGTGTGATAGAGCTTCATCCATTTTGTATCTTCAGTTGATCCATTCCCTTTTCTCAATCTTAGTTTGTAAACAGTTGAGTTTGTAGGTATTGGTTGGCTGAGGGTTGACACATACTTATTCGCGAAATGATTCATAGTATCCCATTTGGAGGGCCAAGTCTCATTTCTAGTACCATTTGAGTCGAAACACACATACACCTCTCTAATGTTGTATGGTTGTGTTATTAAAAGTGTATTGTTTAACACGGAATACAAAACTATAAACTGAGATGCAATCATTATTGTTTTCCTTGGAATACTAAATTTTATTTAGTCTTACATGTAATTTATATTTAAGAAACTATTGTGGTGGGAACAAACAAATAATTTTTTCCAATTTTTTATTATTATTACTAGAGATTAAAATATTTACAATTTTTAAACCTATCTTTATTTTTAAACACTTTCTCATCCCATATTTCCGTTCCAATCATCATTGGAGCATGATCATCATTATCAGAAGTATATTCTTGTGTTAGCAGAGATTCTAAGTAGGTAGGTAAAAATCCAAATATCAACCTTTACAATTTGCGACAAACACACAACAATGTTTAAATTACAGTATAGAGTTTTTTCCTTCACTTCTGAGACACTCTATTTAGTTTCAAACATTCTATTAATTCATTTGGTTGTAGTTCTTTCGTTGAATTAATAAACCTCCACAATTTTGCTTATGGTCATGACTCATGACATTTAATAACAATGAATGCGGTAAAGACACCAATGATATGTGTTTTAACTACTAAATAAAACAATTAATGTTCTTTATACATTTATTAAGTACATTACATCATACATTTTTCATACAAAAAATATACATTCGATAGTGCACTATGACAGGTATTTTTATTGTGGTATAAACACTTGGATTCTGAGACAGGCAGGGCTGGGTATTCTTCTAATTCCACTATTGGTAGGGATATAAATTGTTTAAGGTGTACAACTTACTCTCGACCTTTTGCATACACCACTTTATATTTACTAGTCAAGCTTTCAATAATTTTAGCAAAACAGTGAACGGGTACATATCCTTCATTCCAATCAATACATTGATAATTATTTATTAACCATATGTTTGGCGGTGTGCTTCAGGAGACAGTAGTTCCATTCCAAAGGGTGGTTTATAAATAAAGTATGCTATTTTGAAGCCATCGAAGGCAGCAAGCTCTTTGGGGAGAAATTTGTTATTTTCCAAACGAAAGCCTTGGATGTCTATAACTAAACTCATGTTTTCACAATTTTAAACTTGCAAATTGTTTAATCATTAGCTGTTTGTAGCAATATAATTCTATAATTCGCCTTAATTCTTCTTCTAAAGTTTCCTCTGATGTTCAATGACTCTTGCTTGGAGCTGCATGCTTGACATATTGTAAAGTCTTTTTTGAAAAGCCTCACATTTATACTCTATATGAGGCATGCGCACTAAATTTGACGAACTATTTTTGTAAAAGGTTTATAACTAAACAGTTTTTCATGTAATATTAGACAGTATGCTGTAGTGTATTTTTTAACGTTTTCACGTTTCAAATTCGATGCGCATAACAACTGATCCACTTTGAATTGACTCTTTTTGTCGACTACAATCTATGTGCGTAATCGGACAAATTTTTAAAAATTCTTCGGATGTATAGACTGGTTCGTTGTTAGTTTCATAGTAAGATTGTTGGAAATGGGAAAACATCTCATACAGAGAAGCATATTTGTTATCTTTAAAATTTAAATATAGATCTTGATAAGGATACCTTTCACCGTTTAAAAGTACTCGTATATTTGTTAAGTTTATATGATCAAACCAACTCATATCAGATGTAACTTTGTTTTTTTTATCCTTCTGGAATGCCACTATAACACGTCTAGGAGTTTCTAGCTTACTAGTGTACTTACACTCCACGAGTGTTGACTTGATTCAGTTAAAGCCGGATATTCAATCAGTTCCCAAGAACGGAAACCAAGTGCTAAATCTGTATTATTTTCTATTATTTTGGTTAATGCAAGTTGTTGTGGTATGTCCACGGAAATGTGTGGAACTCTCCAATAGATTTTAGTAATTGTAATTTTTGGTTTTTCATTATCATCCTCACTCGTAACCGCCTCCAAATCATTGCTAGATCGGATCAATACCAACTCTTGCTTCATATTTACAATAATTTTTCGTTAATCTTCAAAAAAAACCATTAACATATTCAGTGGTACACAAACGTTAAAATTTCCATTAGTGTCTGTAATTCTTTCACCTACCATATGCACTCTTGATCTATATCCAGCATTATGAAGCTTAACACTTTCATTTGCGGTGTAAGACAAGTATGCTTTTAGAGAGGACGTTAACCCCACGTTTCTATTTGTATCGATTGTTACCCCATTCAATTCATATCGAATTTGTCTAAAAATAAGAAAGCTGCACCATTATTAATAAATTTGAGTTTAGATGCCTTAGTTCCATCATCTTTTGTTAATTTGCCCTCGATATACAAATGACTCTTACACGGTAATGTACACAGGTCTACTTCTTGAATAGGTATTCTTATCTCATCATTGTATTCAATTGTTCCAGATACTGATGGTTGGTAAGTATGCAATTGAAAGTTTGTGATGGATTTGTCCACGAGAGGTGTTGCTGTTACGTTCAAGATATCCATTATATTTGTAATTTGAAACCAAGTGAAATCAAAAAATTTCGATTCTGTGATTTTAACGCTTTGGTTGTGTGGCACATACTAACTTTGGTTTTGCTGTTCCTTTTTTTATAAGTAAGATGTGTCTCTCTGCTATACCTAACCACCATTACTGATCCTTTTTTTAAAGTGTAATCTAATGGTTATGGTTTCTTCTCTGAATGTCGACTGTCCTGATCCAATACTTTTATGGTAATATTGGTTATCGAACAATGATTGGGAAATACAAAATCGGTAGTGGTGATTCTACTATCTTATATCCGATAGGAACGCTCGGAAAGAACTGATGTATAATGTGGACAGGCTTCCCATTTAAATACGAGTTTGTACATATATTACAGTCAATGCAAATTGAATTAACTCTCAAAATTTTTGATGTAGAGTCTGATTCATGATCTTTGTTTGCAGCTAGGATTCTTTTATCAAATCCAAAAACTTCTCTCAATGTATTGTCGGCTATAAAATTTATTCGTTGTGAACAGTTAATTTTGCTTTTTAAGGTATCTTTGTTGATAGTTATGCTTAATGTGATTCCATTGCTTTTCAAAGAGTCTGTTAAAAGTTTACCCAAATCTTCAAATTCATATGATCCTGTTGGAACTAAAATCTCCTTATCGTCATCACCATAGATAAATTTATTGTTCACTAATTCTTCTATGTTTGGTATAGTCATAAATGTTTAAAGTCAGCTAATCCAAGTTCGTATTGATTGTCTTCCAAGTAAATAGGTGGATTGAAATCTGCGTTTAAAGTGGATTCGTTTCCAGAAAGTGTTATCGTTAGACTCATTGTTGTCGTTGTCAAGCACCACGAAATACTGTACAGATTATGTTCGTAAGAAGTAATTATATAAAAATTTTAGACAAAGCTGCCCGCAGTTGTATGTGAGAGTTTGTATTGTGTTGTAATTGTATTTAATATTCGAGCTACCATCACTTTGAAAGTATATTGTCAGTTCTCTTGGTGATCTCAGGTCATCATAGCTATCAAAATAGGTAATATACTTGTTATCTTTAACATATGCTACCCAATGACTTCCCACATTTTGTTCATCATCCAAATTCACGATACCGCATTCAGTTTTATGTATCTTTACAGGTAAAGCATCTCGCATAAAGACCCCTTTGAAATGTGGTATTTTTAACAGTTTAGCATATTGTTCAAGTTCTTTATTGGTCATGACTTGGTGTGATAGCTTCACTGGGAGTTTTTTTATATGGTGCGAAGTATAGTCCGCGTCCGCGATATGGCTTAAGATAGAGACCTTTTCCTTTGACTTCCATCGCTTTGTTGTGACGTTGTTGTTCCTCCAGCTGCTGTTTGTTGGCCTTGGCATCATTAACAGCTTTTGCGATACTAGCTGCCCCGCCTCCAAGAGCTCCAATGGCGCCTAGTAAAGGTAACAGAAAGGGGAGAAACCCCCCAACTCGCTTAGATGTTTTAGATCTCGTTTCTTGTTGTTTTTTTACCTTTCGGTAATCCTTTACCACGTTTTAAGCCACATTTCTTTTTCAGACCCATTCCAAGCTTGCGTTTAATCTTCATTGCTCCAGTTACCCCCAAAGCAGCAGATTTCTCTCCGAAGCTAGAGTCAGCTGATTTGAATCTTTGCCAAGCCTTATCAGCCAAAATTTTATCCGCCTGATGTCTCTATTGATTCCACGATCTCCTCTGACAAGTCGTTTAGCAAGTTTTGTCCCGGGTCCACAATAGCTGTACCCTGGTATATGCCTGGTATATTAGCGTATTAATTAGTCCACCAACGTCCGCACTCGCTAAGGTGCTCCGCCTTCCGACGAATCGCACACGCCCACCATTAAGGCACCGATCACCGAAGCCAAGTTCGTTACATTGCCCCCTCCTTAAATCTGATCGTCCCGATCAGAAACATCCTCAAGGCTCAGCCATCTTGTCCATGCAGGCAACACGACTTCTTGTCTACAATTGACACCTACCTGGTGCCAATAACAACAGCTGCATTATCGTTGCCAACCATTGGCCCTAACAGCTCCGCCGTGACACTAACGGACACTCACTGGTTTAAACCAAGTTCAACGGCACCTTCCTGTTGAACTTCATCACCAGGCTTCATTTACAGTCCAACATGCTCTCTCATCCCAGATTGAGCCACTGCAAACTCGAAGCACTGGAATTTCCATGGCCAAGCCGCCCTAACCCCCTGCGAGTTCAGATCGAAGCCGATCTCTTCATGCATCTCTCAGTGGCAGAGATAGCAACAGCTGCATATCGTCACCAACCGTTGGCCCAATAGCATCGCCTTGACATTGACGGACACTCGCTGGTTAACACCGAGTTCAACGGCACCTTCCTGTTGAACTTCACCACCAGGCTTCATTCACAGTCCAACATGCTCTCTTATCCTAGATTGAGCCACCACATGGCATTCGGAAGCTGGATACTGTCATCAAATTTCTGTTCAACCAACTACGAGGAGCATCTTCAGTACCGTACCCTGCTTTCCTCTATTCTTCATATTTGTGATTCGCCAACAGCTCAGGATCGTCGCCGATCACCGAAGCCAAGTTCGTTACAATATATATAGGTATCGACTAGTGGTAAGGTTAGTATACATCGGAGTTATAATGAGAATAGTCAAAAAAAAAAAAACGATTTCTAACCATGAAATTAATCCATTACAAAACAGTTACTCAAAGCATGCCGGCTTATTTGGTGGGACCTCCAAAAGAGATTTAATTGTTGGGCCTTCTGGGAGTGGTAAAACTAATGTAATGATCTCATTGTTAGAACACCCCAAAGGGTTGAGGTTTGAAAACGTATACCTGTATTCCAAGTCACTTTACCAACCAAAATATGAATATTTAAGAAATATGTTTAAACCTTTGAAAAACATTGGATATTATGAATTTAGTGAAGGCGAAGAAATAATTACACCAAGTCTCGTAAAATTCAACTCTGTCATAATTTTTGATGATATAGTTTGTTGTAACCAGAGTCCGATGAGAGACTATTTTAGTTTTGGACGACACAAAGATGCCGACTGCTTTTATCTTTCTCAAACAGACTCATCAGTACCAAAACAACTTATAAGGGATAATGCCAATCTTTTATTAATTTTTAAACAAGACAATACCAATTTAAAATATATTTTTTTGGATCATGTGGGAACCCATATGGAATTTGAACAATTTAAAGAATTATGTGCCAGGTGCTGGGAAAACAAATTCGGATTTGTTGTAATCGACAAAGATAGTGAAATAAAATCAGGGAGGTATAGCAAAAATTTTGACTCTTACATTTATCTATAAAAGGCTGCGTGACTGTTCAGTCTATTCAAAGACATTATGGACAAGAGACTAGCACGAGAACTAATTAGAAGCCGTAAAGTGGTTAAGGAAAAATTCCAAAGTTTGAAATCTGATATGGCTAGAAGTCAAGCTCAGTTGGAGCAAATATATCGACCGATAACACAACCACTGCAAGCCCTTATATCCACGATTGAGCAAACTGATAGGTTTCAACCAAAGGAAGAGTCATCAAGTTTTCTTGAATCGACGCCAAAAAAACAACCATTGTTCAACATAAAAAACAACAACCTGATTTTGATGTAAGTGTTAATCAGCCGCAGAAAACTGGTTTAACTCCTGTATTACCTACCACAATTCCATTTGAAGAATCGTATGCAAATCTAGACAAAAGCAATTTAGAAAAATCAAAATCATTAAATTTATCTGATATATTAGAACAAACTCGACAAGCAATTCAGCCTTTGGTAGACACTCCTTCATATCAAACTTATTTAGAAGATTTTGAATCGCTCCCAAGACAATACATTGATGCTGGTATCAAAGATACTGAGGATAAATTCGATCATCATTACGGAATAATAAATGATATTGAGACAAATAAATTTTACTTGGGTCTTACTCAAAAACCTGTAGACATCATAGGAAAAGATATTCGCGTCGCAGGTGTTATTTACCCGGCACACCTGGTCTATATGAATTATTATTTAAAAAAGAACCAGTCGGTTACAAGAATAGTGACCTTGACAACTATATGGATATATTAAAACGTACAAACGCATATCGCAAAGATTTTAATACAAACGAAAAAGTTATAGGAAATGGTTCCATAGAATACATTAGGATAATTGGACCTTACTTACAAAAGGCTGGAATCACAAAAGTAAAAAAGGCTGCAGCAACATCTACGAGTATAGTCAGACCATTAGCTCCATACAGGCTTACAAGACAAACAACTAAAAAAGGTGGAAATTTATTACTTAAATCACTGAAAAACAAGACGGACTATGTATACTGGGACAATATAAACGAACTGGTGGATCGTCTAAGGTTACTAGTGGCATCCCAGATCGCTGGACATTCTGGACTTGAAAACAAAATAATCGCAATAGTTGAGGAGTTGAGACAAGCCAAAATAATTCTATAAATTGAATCACCAGGAATTGAAAGTAATCAGTCTTGTACACAATGCCTATAAACAAGCTCGGAAAACATTTTCTGGATAAACCCAATAACTACTACTGCATTTTGAACCTTATCAGTACAAGCGGCGGCCCAGTTTATAATATTTGGGGTACAAGCTATAATATTAATTACGGTGGTTATGAATATTATTTCCCACTGTCATCAGCTGTCGTCGAATCTGTACAAATTCAACGTCACAATCAAATTGTAATCAACGAGAACCTGTCACAAATTTGGAAGGACTAACTCTGAGAAAAATGATAAAATATCCTTTATAGAACCTAAAAAATTTACTCCAAATAATCTTGATTTACGTTGTTTTGTACAATTTGTGTTAATCTGTGAATAATGAGCATCAAAGAAGAAGTTGTAAATGAAATAAATAAGCAAGCTAGAACAAATTTCCGAAGACGACATGTCTTGGTCAAAGGCTTACACGATTTATGGCAAGCTGACTTGGTTGAGATGATTCCTTATTCAAAAATTAATAAAGGATACAAGTATATTCTAATAGTCATAAATGTCTTCTCCAAGTTTGCTAGGGCTAGACTGGTTAAAAATAAAACTGGTAAAGAGGTAACGAATGCAATGAAACAAATATTATCGACATCAACGCCTCCAAAAAAATTGTAGACTGGGGGAAAGAGTTTTATAATAATAAAGAGTTTCTTATGAAAAATGTTAATATTAATCACTACTCTACTACCTACTCAAACATGAAAGCTAGAGTAATAGAAATATTTCATAGAACTGCAAAAAATATGATGTGGAAAGATTTTTCGCTACAGGGTAGTTACAAGCGGTTGCCATTATTACCTATTACTGTTAACAAATATAATAATCAAAAACATAGAATGATCGGAATGAAGCCTACAAATGTAAAAAAAATATTCATGAGAAGCACCTCCTTTCAACAACATATAATAATCTAAAAACATTGGTCTCAAAACCAAATAAATTTAAAGCTGGGGACTATGTAAGAATAAGCAAGTATCGAGAAGCTTTTACCAAAGGATATACACCTAATTGGAGCAATGAAATATTTAAAATTTATAAAGTCCAACTCACTAACCCAACTACTTATCTATTAGAAGACCAAAATAATGCACGAATTATGGGTGGATTTTATGATTATGAACTTCAAAAAGCCAAGTATCCTGATGTTTACCTGATTGAAAAATTATACGTCGGAAAGGAAACCAACTTTATGTTAAATGGCTTGGGCTTGACAGCATTCACAATTCATGGGTTCTAAAAAATCAAATAGTTTGATAAATAAAATTAAAAATAAAACAAATGTTAAGTATGTATAATGTTCTTTTATTCAGAAAACCTTTTTTGATAAATACAATGTCTATGATTGCTATCTAACATATTATTAATAATATTCAACAAAATCAAAATGCGCCTTTGAAACCGCAATTGGTCTCTAGCAATTTGCATCCATTCTCCTTTTCTTGCTTCTCTGTAACCTCCATCATGATCCACTAACACATAAGTTTTGTTATCGATTACATTAAAGATAACACGTTTGCTTTCACTCATTATGACTGATTTCTTGTTTGAGCCCTTTTGAATATAAATACACTGGATTATTTTGTACATGATCAAAGTCCAAGAAAAAACTATCTTCTTGAATTCGGTCTGTTTCTTCGTTGAAATATAGATAGCTACTCATAATACCTTGATATGTCAATAGCTTTTGCCATTCAGTCTCGGTGAAAATAACTTGTTGATTCTTGTTTCCACTTAATTTTATACTCAAGGTAAACCCATCGTCAGAGCGATTTATTTAACGGGAATCTTCGCTCACCGATTACAACACATTTATATATTTCGACACCAGGTAATTCTGGCTGCCTATCTACTTGAGATACATAGTTAGCTAAGAAACTAAGTGGTTGAGACATGATTGATTACTAATAATTCTAAACACTTCCAAACTTCCAAATGTCATTTATACCTTGTTCCCCACCATAAAAACCTTTATTATTTTTTTATGATTCATTACATTAAAACTTTCAACTTTCAACTACTAATTTATATTATTAAAATACTATTAATGGTTTCTTCCAATTTTTTTCATCTATACTAAATTCATTTTCGACATATTACTATAAAACAAAACATTAAACCGCGCCTCTTTCATCAGACAATTTCTCTCTGATAGATGACGCTGATGAAAATGAAAATTCGCACGCCCATTTTGCATTATTCTGACCCCCTTGGAAACAATAATGCTGACTATGGTGATCTAGAAACCGCCTAGTATAACTACTCACAGAGTAACAGATAATACCGGGGGAAACATGAACATATGAGAATATAACCGTAGAACACAGATAGACAGATGATAAGTGAACCTGAAAAACGTAAGTTTTTCTGCTCTCCAACCCAGAGAAACATACTGTAACGGGGATTTATATTAAAACTGGGTTTGTTTTATTTTCACTTATTCATTTACACCAATAACTACACGACTATATATTATATTTTATATTCACACTTACTTCTCGAACTATATACGACTTTCTACTGTCTATGAGCTATGATCGAATATCTATCACTAACTGTCAACGTCCGTGATCGACTGTTTATATGCACTTAACCTCCTATCTCGAAACTTCTCGTTCGTTCTAATATATTGTTCTGAATGTATTTCCCAATATATTCCTTCGAGCGTAATCGAAGTACTTCCGGGGCTCCTGAGTGTTCTTCCAGATATTTGTGTGTGTGTGGGTGTCTATTTGGGTAAGTCTTCACGTTACAATACGTTTAACCACAGAATATTAATAAATACGTTCAACGTTCTCTCTAACCCAACCCTTAGAGGTAGTGTTCCTTGCCCAATCCTAACCTATTTTTACTCTACGGACTACACATAATTCTATATACCTATAATTTGATCCTTGAATTTTTTTGTGAAGCTCACTATGGGGATTGCGAGTTTAGTACGCATGCGAGAAAGGGGAAGTTGGGGGAGGTGGTTTGGAGTCACATTTGTATGCCACATATGCTATCCATGGTAACAAAATAGGGACATGTCCCTTCTCTTACCAAAAAAGTTCACGACGCATGCGCATATCGCCAGCTATCCCCAGGTCTTTGGCTTCATTTTTGCCTAATTTTTTCCCCAAAGCTAGCGGTATAGAAGTTTAAGTATATGACGGACTATGGACCACTTAGATCTTAGATTAGAAGTAGGGAAAAGTGTTAGGTGTTAGCACAGATTACCCGCTGATAATATGTGGTGTTAGACTTTTCCTAGGGTGCAGTCGAGAACACAATTCGTTCACTGACAGCAAAAAATTGGTGGTCTAAAATTCACTAACGCAAGATTTGTTTGCTATTATATGCGATACTGCGCATGCGTTAACTTTACTGCAAATGCTAAACTTGCTTTTCCCGTGGAGGTGGTGTAAACAAGTGCATTGAGAGTAGAAGCCAGAGACAACACTGAGACGTGCAACTCCATGGTGAAATATTGTTCTATAACGCATGTTATCTTTGTCAAACAAAGCTGAAGGTGTACATAGAGGCGCTAGTAGCAGCAAACTGCTAGGGGCGGGAAAATTTAAATCATGCATATTCATCTGAAGACTTTTAGTCATATTCAACATCCTCTTTTAACTAAAAGTTCTCTTTAAAAATCATCTGTCACTATTTATCTTATAAAGTTAACAGTGGCTAGAAAAATTTTAAAGAGATATTTTAGTTAAAAGGGGATGCAGATAATTAGTCCGAAATTGACTTTTTTTTCGATAATGATAAATAAGAAAAGCAACTTCAAACAATTTTTTAATGTAGAAAATAAAGAAATACAGACTGAAAATAGTTAACATAACAATTTTATATTAATTTAATGCTTTGCTAAATAATGATGGTAAATAAATGCCACAAACCAACACACACGGACATAACTATACACAATACATCTAATCATCCAATCTCACATAAACTAGCAGCATATAATAGCATGATAAATAGGTTAATAAACATTCTCCTCAATGAAGATAATGTTTATAGAGAAATTAACATAATAAAACAAATAATAAATAATGGCTACCAAAATCTTCTACTAAAAACAATACATTAAGGAATTAAAATCATTAAAAAAGCAATAGAATTGGTTTATCCAAAATCAAAAGAAAAATCGGGCAACAATTATGTAATACTCACATATATTAATGGATATTCAGAAAACATAGCTAAATATTTTAGAAATAAGTATAGTTTAAAATTTAAAAATATCATATAAAACAAGCTCTACGTTAGGCAGAATAGCAATGAATAATGAAGATATAACTTCGAAAGGTATAAAATCTGGAGTTTATAAATTGACTTGGGTAGCCAAAAAGTATATATAGGTCAAACCAAACTTACTTTCCAGAAGCGAATCCTCGAACACTGGAAAAGTTACACAGATAAAAAGCAGAATTCTACTTATACATGAAAATCATAGATTCAATAAAGAATATCAAGTTTTATACACAGCAAAAAAGGTGAAAAAAGGTTTTTTTTTCTCAATATAAAACTATAAAATTATATATGTTTCAATTTTTTTATTTTTTGTCGCTGTGCGTTGCTAGCATTCTGCATAACAATATTTTGACGCTTACACCACCAAGGGAGTGAAATATTTATAACAGCTTTCACTATCTCCTCTCTAATAATACTGGAATGCTCGTCACACTGAAGAAAGGCAAAGGAAATCTCGTTTATAATGATTTCCTTTAAAACCTTCCCAATATTTGCACGGTTGGGATAGTCTGATCTGATCTGATAGTCCTACAAATAAGAATACTCAATTAAGAAAGAATTGTTATAAATGTAACATGTATTTAAAGTGTTAATTAAACCTCGATGTCAGAGCTTAAAGCACTTATTAGAGGTAATTATTTTTTATTAGCAATAATATAAAGATGATTTAAAAAAGTCAAGCCAGTTTAAAGAGAGATAAAAATTACCTGAGAGAGGCGTGACAGACGGAAAAAGTGTAGGGACTGCGTCTCGACGAAGTTTCCAGGTAGCAAGGTTTAAATAGGAATTTGCTTCAAAATGCCTACTGCAGATTCGATAATTTCTCAAAGAATCATCGGACACCACCATTCCCATTTTCTCTTGCCACAATTGAGATCTATAATTATTTGATATTTTAGAAACTACTTTGAAACGTATGTTTTACCAAAAATGCCACTTAAAACACAGGCAGACAAACTCTCAAGTAATACTTGATAAACTAACTAACAGAATTTTAATTTGTAACTGCAGTTAGTAAACAACCAAAATGGGCAAGTAGTACATTAAATTATCATTGTTATACCGTTATGTAAATTATAATTTCAATACGCAATCTTATTAAAATAGGTCTTTACCTGAGGTTATTAGATGGGAAATAATGCAGCATTCCAACTTCATCTCGTTCATGTCCACAAACCAAACAAAAAGCTTTTGATGGTGATCCCATTTTCAACAGTTAAACAAAGCTAAAAATAAAACAAATGAATGAATGAAAATTTCCACTATATTACAAAAATGTATAACAATTGTTTCGGTACACTGTACCTTTATCAAATACAAAATAAACTGGTACTCAAAATGAAGAACAGACACTTAAATAGTAAGTATGAAGATATTATAAAGTAATTAAATAAACAGCAGAGGACTATTGCAACCGTCAGTTTGGTCATTAAGGAGATTACCTGAATGTTTAAGTTTATTTATCTCTAATGATTCTAATAGGTTTAATTTTAATCCTTTATTTTGATAATGCAAAATTTGAAAATTGTCATTGAATGAATGATTGTGGTCTAGTAAATGAAGTGCATAATTAGAATCTAATTTGTTCAGAATAAAAGATCTTTTATGTTCATTAATACGTGTCTTGAAATTTCTACCTGTTTGACCAACATAAACCTTCTGGCAATCTCCACATGTAAGTTTATAAACACCAGATTTACAATGATTATGTGTTTTGGACTTATTATTTTTAATAAATTTTCCTAAGTTGTTGTTACATTTGTAGGCAATTTTCAAATCATGTCTTTTCTTGCTTGCTCTTATTACTAATTATCTCAAGATAATAAGATAAAAAATTATGTTCATTACTTACCCGAATATCGAATAAAAACTTAAAACGGGATAAACTATGGAACAATTCACACAAACCAGAAGAAAACAAACAAGCCAAACCGTAGCACAAAGCACAATGGCGGTTATAGGTTAATTTTAATTACCAAACCAAAATGTCACTAATGACAGATTTCCTCTGCAACAGCAGCGCTATCTACGTTCACCTCTAGCTTTGCTGGACAAAGGACGGTATTTGGGACAACATGTTATTAGATAGAGATAGCAGTTTACAGGACAAAGCGAACAAATTTTGTATAGGAGTTGCATGTCTCAGTGTTGTCTCTGGTAGAAGCACAGAACACTACCTCCAAAGTAGGTTTATGTATAGATGATCCAATAAAAATATTTTTTCATTCAAAATAATACATATAATGGAATTAATCTTGTTGGATGAAAGTACCGGGACAAATTATAAAATCAAAGTGACAAAAGAGGAATTTGATGGAGCTAATAATGTTAAAATTATACCTATTGATTTTTGACGGTTGTTTATGGCGTTGAAAATTCAATGCCAAAGGTAGTATCTTAATATAAATCAACAGTTCAATTTCCCTGTAACTAACCGTTTTATTGTTATCTATATCTTAAATAATTTCAGCCGCCGTTCCTTCATTCACGGATTGCGATTGACAGCTTGTCGGTCGGAAACAAATTTGCATCAAATACTGCCAACGACTTAAATTCAATAAAAAATCGCTTGCTGACCTTGCTGTGATTACTTCACTTTTATTGCTGCAATTGCTTACAGCGTGTTCTCGACCCCTAGTCTCTAAGGGAAAAGTCGTGTACATTCCGTGCTCTAAGATGGACCCAACCATGGTACCATAAGACCAAGGTTGTGGCTAAATGGTGGTTTGTGGATGTGGCAGCAATATTCGAAAAATATAAAATGCTTGATTCACTACAAACACGTCTCTTTATCTATGTGCTTGACCAAAAAACATTATTAATGGAGAGAAGAGAGACTACTTAATTGGCACTAAAACGTCTATTGAGAACGCATTGTAAGGAATGTAAGGTGAAAATACGTTTTTATTTGTTAATGGATGTGGAACTATAAACGAGTTGGATTAGCCTTAGCTGGATATTATGCATTCTATATATTCTATTTCTATATTTTATCGTTACTACCTTCTCTAACATTACAATATCTTGGCGTTTTGGTAGGTTTTGAAAACAATTAATGCTTTGATGATTGAAAATTCATTGATCAAATTTGCATGTTTCAAATTGTAATGTTATTATATATAACCAACTACATGTACATTTTGGAATCAATTGAATATTTTAAAATGAGTAGAATTTAGTTCTGAATGAGAGCAATTCTGTTTTTTAGTATTTGTATATATAAAGATATTTAATGTGCAATAGTTGGTGTCTAGATAAAACATAGCGTTTGAATGATGTTGTGATATTATTGATTGGAACATTTTGTTGTATTGTGCAATAAACTAGTTTCGAAGTATTTTCTTTGTTTTATGTATTAAAAACATTTGCTATATTTATAAAGTTTTTATAGGTTATTAGTATTCTTACTAGCACGAAAAAGATTGAAGAAAATTCTCAAAAGTAAATAAATGTAATATAATGATAAAATTAGTAAACTTACAAAGGTAAATATATTAACCCTGGAGTGCACAGGTGGGGTCTGTCAGGCCCAACCAAATTTTGTCAGAAGGACAACTTCCGACAAAAGTCGTGCATGGTTCTGCGCGTTTAGTACATTCAAACTAGATGACAATGCATGTGCTCCTGAAGTTGCGAGGCAGTGGTTTGAGTGAACCAGACGTTAGAGCAGAATTCGGTCCAGCAGACCCAACCCGTCCTTTTGTGTTCATCGATTTTATTTGGTAGCAGTTATTTTGAAACGATCTCTAGCTTAGTGAAACAGTGAATCCATTTGCAATAGAACTGGAAAAGTTGAGACGAATGTATGAAGAAGTCAGCACAGGTGAATAAAATTTCTCAGAATCGGAGGAAGCCGTTGCCGATCCACAACGAACGAACGAAACTAGAGACCATAAAACGGAAAGTGAATATGTAATAGAAGAACCCTGAAAAAAAAATAAAGACAAATTCCGAAAGAGTTTTCTTATCAAAAGAAAGAAAAAATCATGCATTTTTGGTTTTAGGAACGACGACATGACTATTGTTTCTTACATTCCAAATAAAAATAGGCAAGCAATCCTTCTTACAACTCTCTATCATGAAGACTCAATTGATCCGGAATCTGGAGACCCAGCTAAGCTCGAAATTATAACATTTTATAATTCAAGAGAAGGTGGAGTTGATACCGTCGATCAGCTTTCTGCAAAGTATAATGTGTCCAGAAATACTCGTCGATGGCCCATGATTATCCTGTATGGGCTTCTTAAATGTCATTGGAATAAACGCTTTTGTTATCTATAAAAGCAACTCAAAATCTGACATCCATGCAAAAGATTCTAGAATATTTTTTTTGAGTAATGTTGGAAATTAGAAGAGAGCTTTTGCTAGGATATGTGAAGACCAGAGTACAGTCCCAGTATTTACCACGGGAAATTCGTCAGATTGCTGCCAAACTAGATGATGGAACCTCCATAGAGGCAGACGAAAATATGAAAAAAAACGAGGAAGTTACGCTCTCTGTAAAGATCGGAAAACGCGATTGAAGTGCCGTTTCGGAAGAAATGTCATTTGCCTGGAACATAATGAAGATTCAAAGGATGTGCAGCAGAATTCCGGGATTTACGTTGTCTACGTAGTAATTAGCCAGCAGTACCAAAAATATATATGTTTATCTTTTATTCTGTATTTTTTCTGTAAATATATTTAATGTTCACTTTCTGAAAATTATACCTTCATTTTGAAAATCATGTTTTTTCTTTGGGCTTTTCAGACCCAACCCGTCCTTTCATGGGAAATTAGAACACCCGTTCACTCAAGGGTTAAAAGCTAGGAATAAAACTAAATAATACATTATAGTAACATATTTCTCTGGTTTCAATGTGTTCTTACATAAAGGAACAATGATACTCTGACATTTTTAATTTTATTGGCTGAAATGTATTGAGGCTTTTTAGCAATATTACTTTTCTTACTCCAATTATTATTCACTGATCTGCATAAGGCATATAGTGGCGGAAATCAGGACTGAAACCACTTCTATTGATGGTTATAACTTAAAAATATTCTCATAAATTCTTATTCTAATCGGAGTTGTATCAGTAAAATCTTCGGTATTATTAAATAAAAACAGTTCTATTTTCGTTTGTTGCAGATTTTCAATTATATAGATTTCAAAATTTCCTTTTCCTTTCCTTTTAATATATAATTTTATCAAAGTTGTACTTGTTCATTTTTACTTCTCAACTTTAAGAAGAATTATTAACCTTTTTTCTAAAACATATTTTAATTTTTCTGATGCAGAATAAGTTTTCTACATGAAATTAAGCTGCCAATAATTTACTATTTTGGTTAATACGCTGCTGGGAGAATTGATATATACAATTTTGCTCAGAAAAGATATTATCTAGTTGTGATCTCCTTCTTCAAGTGCGTTACTCGTACACAAGTGTAGGAAGCTTCTCTGCCTTGAAAGTTTTTTCACCGATATGTCTCAAGCAAGATTAATCTTATCACATACCCTTCCAGAGAAGCTGTACTAGGTAAATATTATACTCTCGCTGGATCTAATACTGGTATTTAATTTCCAAAGGAGTTCCCAATAGAGGCTTTAGTGCCAATTAAATGGTAGTCTCTATCTATTGATAATAATAATGGTCTTTGGTCAAGCATTTTATATATTTTTCGAATATGGGTGCCACACCCCAGAACGTCATTATTTCAGGTTCTCTTTTTATTTATCTATCTATGGGTTGTATGGTTATATTCTCTTATGTCTCTGTTCTATGTTTTTCCGGTAAAAGTATTATCTCCTGTTATTCTATGAAGACACATATGTCAGTCCAACATGCCACGTCAGAGTGAGAAATTCATAAATAATCTCTGATCCTGTGCGCACGTGCAGAAAATCAAATATAATTAACCAATTTTTTTTAGATTAATAGATATTCCAGCGATGAAATAAACTTTTCAGAAAGGCGCAAATCGGTTGCAATTGAACGCCGTTTGAAATTTGTAATTTGATGCACTCTAAGCTGAGAAAATGAAAAAACAAATTTGAGCACAATAAATTCAGATTTTCATTTGCTTCTCTCTCGAAAACGCAATTTGCGGAAAACAAAACAAAAGTGGTGCAAACATACGCAAATACGTTGCAATCATCCCATATAAATTTTATTCAATATATACCATTTTAGGAATTTGATTGTGCTAACTTCACAAGTTTCAATTGGTAAGACCAACGCCACCCTGGTCGGCAAAATTTAAAAGATCGAATAAACAAATTCATTGAATTGACGTATTTAAAACAGCTTTTTCTCATGTCATTTGCGAAAACTGCTCCCTTCTATTTTTTGATTTATTGTGAATTTAAGTCTCTAGTACTAGACGACATTTCAAACATCAATATCTCTGGTTTTATCAGATTGATCGTAATAAATTCAGTTGTAATAAACTGCTCCTTCGATTTAAAAAAATGCTCTCTTTAGGTCTCTTTAATTGTCATTATAATCAGGTAATCATTAAAAAAATCTATTTACTGGTTATGGCTTATGGTTAACTAAAATGATTCAAACTACAAACCTGAAAAATCCCTAGAATCATACGGTGAAAAGCCATAACCAGTAAATATATTTTTTTAATTAATTACCTGATTATAATGACAATTAAACTAGAGAGCAATATTTTAAATCGAAGGAGCAGTTTTTTACAACTGAATTTATTACGACCAATTTGATAAAACCAGAGATATTGATGTTTGAAATGTCGTCTAGTACTAGACACTTAAATTCACAATAAATCAAAAAATAAAAGGGAGCAGTTTTTGCAAATGGCATTATGAGAAAGAGCTGTTTTAAATACGTCGATTCAATGAATTTGTTTATTCGATCTTTGAAATTTTGCCGGCCAGGGTGCCGTTGGTATTGGTAAGGACTATATGCAAGAGAGAGGACAACGTTTGTCCCCAATATGGCGGATCTTTAACATTAGACAAACATCACGTCTCTGTTCTCTGACACAACAGTTGTTGTGTCATGTTATGGAAATTTAAGGCAGAGACAACCATTTTGAGGATTCTTATAAGCTTTTGACATGCGTTCAAATTTCCTGCAACCTTTGCGGTAGTTTGAGAGATTTAAGTGACTTTAGATATAATAATAATATCTTAGTTATTATTCTTCAATCATCTTACTCCCTGAAAAGATCAGATAGTATATATTAACATGCGCAGTCGATAAGTGTGCTTAAACATAAATAGGAATGACATTTTCTTTGTAAAATTTCTATTAGAAATTTGCACAACACCCGCAATAAATTTTGCAAATACATAGTCATAATTATTTCACG
This sequence comes from Crioceris asparagi, assembly GCA_958507055.1. Taxonomy (NCBI): domain Eukaryota; kingdom Metazoa; phylum Arthropoda; class Insecta; order Coleoptera; family Chrysomelidae; genus Crioceris; species Crioceris asparagi. Next base: position 49,135,321 of record OY293828.1, read on the forward strand.
CGCAATTATTCTAAACGTATTTTGTGACGCGCTAATGTCGCGCAATTATTATTTTGGGGATTTCTTCGAGATTATTGGACTTTTATTGATTAAAATCACAGAATTATAATATAGATCCTTCACAATTAGTTCTCATTATTTTTTTCTATTATTCTTGAATCTCTGGACGTTTTTTAATACATCAGATATAGACTTATTACGTGTCTGCGATAAGTGTGCTGAGACATGATAGAGAATAATATGAGTAAAATTTGTATTCCCCCTAAAGATGCCAACTTTGTTGGCGAAACAATTGTCGGGTGACAATAATAAAGTGTTGGTGTGTTGTGGTATTTCTCTGTTTTTATATTGAAGGTATAAAGACACTATATACTGCTTGTGTCCAACACACATCTAGCTAAGAACGCTGCAACATTTTTGCCAGATTTAGGTATTAAACTATTGCGCTTTTTAAGCTGCAGTATCAGAAATACCCCACAAATGTATTTTTAAAAGCTTCTTTATAAACCAGCTTAAGAGCGCAAGAAGTCTAACAGCAAATTCTGTCAAAAATATTGCAGCGCTTTTTTAGCTAGATGTGCGTTGGACACAAGGAATGTCTATGCAAAATCATGTGGCGCGCTGACTCCTCTAACGACGGCAGGGTCGCGACCTAAAATTCCATAGAATTGAAATATTAATTCTATTTAAAATTCGAATACGCGCGCTACTTATAATAATAATATTACAGCGTCACGCAAACCACAGCTGTCATATGTCCTTTCTATGTAGGTTCTTACTCGTGACTCAGTCACATAATTCTATATACCTATAATTTGATCCTTGAATTTGTATGTGAAGCTCAGTATGGGGATTGCGAGTTTAGTGCTCATGCGCGAATGGGGAAGTGGCTTGGAGTCACATCATATGGTATCCATTGTAACATCACTGCTTACCAATGGAACACCTTACCAAATAAGCTGTGCCAGTAGTAACTGTGGTAACATAATGACATGTCCCTCCTCTTATCCAAAAAAGTTCATGACGCATGCGCATATCTCCAGCTATCCCCAGGTCTTTGACTTCATTTTTGCGTATTTTTTTCCACAATGCTAGCAGTATAGAAGTTTAAGTATATGAAATCAGTTTATTTTCAACCACATAACACATGTTTCCAACAACAGGAGTGCGTTCATAAATTAAATATCTGGGTGAAAATCTTTGCGAGATTCTATATTTTCCTTATGGCGTCTTACCATATTCTCTTCCCTTTTATTTGTATTTTCTTTCAGTTCCTGAACATATTTCTTTATAGGAGGATCATTTTCTGGTTATTTTCGCTTACTTGCTAGTTTTTTCTTTTTCGCACTAGGCTCGGTGTCAAGCTCTTTGAAGCTGCCCCACCCCAATACAAAATTCGTACTCAAAATTTGGAATATGTTTGCCCATGGATTAACTGTGATTGCCCACCTTTAGTTACGGAATCAAGGTAGGTACCATGAATGTCCAAGGTCAAAAAAATAGTTTTTCCAGAAAATGAAAATATGTCCTCGTTTGCCCATCGTTTGACCATGTTTTCTCACGCCTCAGAATTTTTATTTAAAAATTAAACATATTGAAAAATGATTTGCTGACCTCCAAATGCGAAATTCGCAATCAAAATTTGGGATATGATTGACCATGTTTGCCCACCCATAGAATTTTAAATTTAAAAATTTAATATAATAAAAATAGTTTTCTGCCCCCCAAATGCAAAATTTGCACTCAAAATTTGGGATACGATTGACCATCGTTTGACCCTGTTTGCCCATAGAATATCTTTGATTGCCCACATTTAGTTACGGAATTATCGTAGGTACCATGAATGTCCAAGGTAAAAAAATCGTTTTTTCAGAAAATGAAAATATGTCGCATGTTGACGCCGAAGATAGTCAAATTAAAATAAAAATTATAAAAGGAAACCTCTAAATTGGACATTTTGCAAAAGCTTCAAGGGTCTCCGAATTAGAGCCCTTAGTTGATGGTAGGTAGTTGTCGAGAAAACTATAGTATGATTTTGTTGATACTCAAAAACGGGAAATAAATATTTTTTACAAAAGAAGGACCTACTTTAAAAAGTTGAAAATAATATCTATTCTATTGCAAATTGTACTTTTGAAGTAACTGCTAGCTATCTCTGTTAACCGAAATTACCAGGACAAATAGAATAAATATTATTTTATACCTTTAAGACTCGGTCCTTGTTTTTGTAAAAAATATCTTATAACTACTTCCTCATTGTATCTTCGCTTTTTATTTAATAGCGCATAATTGATAGACATTTTTTTTTTCAATTTCTTACACTCTGAGATTATTATAACTAACAAGTTTCAAAATTTCCACCCTAGCAATTTTAAAATACCAGCGGTATTTCCACTAATGATGAGCAATCAGAAGTGATTTTGGAGACCAGTCAATGGAATTTCCGTGATAAAATATGATTTTCATGGCGAAAGTACTTGATATCCGTACCCTTGTCGATAACTTCCAATGTGACAATTATTTGTCTCACCAGTTCTATGAATTACTTTTCGCACATATACGAAAAGTGAATGACTCCACGCACAGATTGTCTCAGATGTCATTCAGCCATGGAACAAATACAAACAGCACGTATCTCTTGAATTTAAGCCATACCATAAGTACCATAAACTACTTTTCCATGAAAATCTTTATATGTATAAATCTTCTGTTGGTGTGTATGTGACAAAACTCCTCCTAAACGGCTGGACTGATTGTGATGAAAAATTTTGTGTTTATTCGAGGGGATTCAAGAATGGTTGGGCCGATTGAGATGGAGTTTTCTATTTATATTCCAACGGGTCCCTGAATGATTAAAAACACAATTGAAGCCGGTAGGTGGCGCTGCTGTCAGCATATCGCTTAAAGCTTTTCCGGGCACGACAACGTCTGCTGGGACGGCTAGTATATTATATGAAACATAACGTATAATCGATAGTATTTTCCACGAATTTTATTTTCCCACAGGAAACAATTTATATCACAACACAGGTATAAAAATAATCATCAATGACGTCCAACAATAAGATTGGCATAGCATTGTTGCCTAGTCTAAGGTACAAATTACAAAATGTTTTAGTATAGGTACTCTTAATTTTAAAAAAATATATTGTTCTATTTAATATTCATTTAAAGCATGAGAAATTTAAATTTTTGATATGATATAAATCAAAAAATAATACTTAAAGGTAGGTATTTACTTTCTCTTTTCTATTTCAAAATCTTCCAAAACGGGAAATTCCTAGAAGTTTGACAACACTGTTCTTAGGAAACGTACATAAACGAATAATAAGCACAGTATAATTCTTTATACTGTTGTAGCACTGATTCCTCGATAGCAGCGATCCTGTCGAGTCAACACGTTAACAGGCTCATGTACAAAGCTCCAAATTTGGAGGTAGTGTTCTCTGCTCCAAATGCAAGACCTGCGTAAATGGTCGTGTCCACAGCAGTGCCTGATTACCAATCGATTAGTAATCAAAAATCAGTATCTTGTGGACACGACCAGGTCGAATTACATAGGTAGACACATAGAATTTATGGAAAGACAGCAAGTGGGTCACTTAGCGTCTTGTTCAAATGTCAACGATGGCACTGCGAAACAGTGTTGCCAACTGAGATTCAATAGAAGTCACAAAATTGGGCTTCCAAAAACACTAGAAATCCCCAGATTCCCGATATTTGGAAAACACTATAAAATCACCATATAATTTAAGTCAATTTGAACACTTGCTTTATTTCACATTCTAAATACAAAGATTAAATATAAGATATAAAGAAAAACAAAATAAAATAATTTATATTCTGAAGACAAAAATAAATTATATTCAATAAGGGCAAAAAGATAAATTAAATACTTTTCATTCTGATTACAAAAATAAAATACATAGTATAGGGAAAAACAAAATTAAATAGTTTATATCTCAAATGAAAAAAATAATTAAAATGTATTAACGGCAAACAAAATAAAATAATTTATATCCTTAATACAAAAATAAATTATATTCTATACGGCTAAACAAAATAGTTTCCCTATATTAAAAATTAGTCTGAACGACATGTTATAATAACGGTTTTATTTCCTTAACCACGGATTTAGGGTGCATTCTTTAGTAAATTTAGTAATTCAAATTCAAACATATTAGAACGTCTTGCACTTCGTTGTCAGCTCCATTAAGGACAAGCACTCTTCTATGTGTTGTGCTCTGTGCAGTCTATTTAATATATCTCCAAAGTAGTGGGTTAAGCATGTAATTTAACAAAAATTAGAAATCTTCAGAAATCTTCATCATGTCTGTTAAAAAACACCATACTTTAGACGCGTCACAAATGATGTCCGAAAGGCACAATCAGCTTTAAAAAAACACTAGATCTGGTGAAAAAATCACCAAGTTGGCAACGCTGCTGTGAAATTGAGAAAAGGGGATGGTACTTAGAGCATAAAATATCTTAATCGTATTAAAAAGTTTTAAGTTTATGAGCGTAGATTACTATTATGAATAATATCAAGACCTATCGAGATGGATATATGTTAACGGAGATAGTGTGAATCTACTTTTAACTTTGCAGCATCCTTTGAATTCGTATTTTTATGCTTTAAGCAACATTCCGCGTCAACTGCGAACCACGCGGTAGAAATTGGAAGCTGCAAAAAACTGGACGCTAAGCGAACCACTTTTTTCATGTTCGTTTCATGACCTTTCTGTATGATCGTGGACATGACTGATAACTGATGCATCGCTTAACTCATTTGTCAAACTGACATCTCTCATGTTGACTACCAAATGAATAGAAATATGTTTTAAATTCGCAAATTTTATTTATTAGGAAGATTAAAACTATTGAAAATGGAAAATAAAGTATTACTTTCTGTAGAATATATTTATAAAGAAAAATATTATCTAGTGCAAGATACAATACATGTCCATAATAGATAGGTTTTCTTAATGTTCTTCTTGTTCAAAATTTCAGATATTTAAATATAACAGATACCTGCAATTATTAGTGCTTCTGTATGTATATAAGATATTGTAACGTGGATAGGTATTCATGTACTTACGGTTGATATTCGTTTATTAATTATTTAAGCTACTACGTTGCTTACAGTAGTTATTGCATGTATATTTCCTTATGTAGTTCTAGAATTATGGTAGAGTTATTCTCGATCCTTCGAGAAACTATATGTGAGGTACAAATTCGTCATAGTATTGTCAGTTTGACAAGGATCTAGAACATTAATTATGTGTGTCTAGATAATCATAGAACATTCTCGATGAATGTCATGTCATGATTCAGGTATATAAAGCCGTGTCGATCACGGGACAGAGTCAGTCTTATGAAGTCAGTGAGTCAAGTCAGTTGATAACAGTTACTCTGTGGAAACAGAGGTTAATAGTAGTTCTGTCGGTGAAGACAGTGACAGTATAGATTGTCGAGGTGACAAGTGGTGACAGTTGTACCATAATAGAAGCTCGTGTACAGTGTGTTTGAAAATAAATCATTGGAAGCAATCTGCGAACTTTGAGTCTTACGCAAGTGAACTCACCCCACAACGTTTAGCACAGGGTTAAACGTTACAATATATTAGCTATGAAATCTCCCATTTCATTTTCGTAAAAAACAAATTCTTGATATATCATATTATGAAAGATATTTCCAAACTATCAAAGTTATAAATGAAAATTTAGAATGAGTTATAGCAAAATTGAAAATTTTCGTAAGCAGATATTTCACAACAAATAGAGAGCATCTAAAGATACTAAAAGATGGGTTATGTTGTTTATTGTATACTGATAGCTGTCATATTAAAGACAACTTTTTGATTACTGAAGCGTCGTAATCAGGCACTGCTGTGGTGTGGACACGACCACTGATCGTGATCAAGACGCTTTCGACGATACCTTATTTGTCAAATTATTATAGTTTAGAGAATTATGAGGGAAGATACATTATACATACGGTCAAAATCATTACCTCTTTTTTACATCGCCGTAGTAGGTTAAAAAATACAAGAAGATTGGACTACAACGAATACCCGGTAAAGAAATATAAAAAAAATGTTGATCTCTAACGTGCTTTGAATAAAACAATATTATTAAAATGCCTTTTCAATTTTAATCGAATGGTTTGGTTTTCACAAAAATATAACTATCAGAAAATTTAGAGTTACAATGCACAAAAGCCTTTAGTTATCCTTCGAAAAAAGAAATGAAGTGCTGCCATATATTGTTTCAACGGGCTGTACGAAGCTTCTAAATCCTTAGACCTGAAGACAATATCTTTAATTTTGGAAGCTTACGTAGTTCCATAAAAAAAATCTTGACAAAACCTCACATCAAATAATAAGTTTTAATGGTATTTATCAAGTACATTAAAATTCACATTTTGGAAACGTTTTTTGACAATAGGACATATAAATACAACAGAACTAATAACCAAAATACCACTTCAATATAAAATTTTAAATATTTTTTTATGTAACAGTCCCATACACAACTTCAAATAATTATTAGAAACAATAAAATAGGGACATCCTCAGTCGATGTATTGCGCCAACCAACGAAAACCTTCTCCATATCCTTGTCTCTTGAGTATGGAACACATGAACAATTCTAAGGGACGACCGGGCAAATCTCCTCTAGGTACTTTACCCTGAAACAAAATATATGATTTATTTAGAACACCGTCGATTTATATAATATAACGTTCATCAGATAAGCGTTTTTGTGATTGTCCAACAAACAAACAAATGATGCATCCCTCTCTTCCTCTCTGCCATAAGAAATCATAGGTAACACGCATGTAGTTGTGTGTAACAAGCCATTCTCGCTTTATCCAGCCTTCTAGTGTAGTTCTTAAATGAGCAATGTAATCACGTTATCAGATATGCTAGGCAGTTTTAGTGACTTCTTTGTTGATCTTTCAATATCCTTAGACATTGACAATGCACAGATAATTCGACGTTTGCATTATAATTTGGAATTTAATAGAGTTGTCTAATCGATTCATCATCTAAGTCATATTTGTAGCTTACTTGTTGAAATAACGGTCGCCTATTAATTGTTATTTCTCAAGAGTTGCGTACTAAAACCATTGCTCATCTTTCTCCGCGAGTGAGTAAAAAATGATGTTCTCAAATCCTAAATGCATAGCTGTCAGTGTTATTACTAAAGTATTATATGGGTTAGTTTAGAACATAATCACTGACAAATCTTCAGACACAATCTATTTTATTTTTAAAGGTAGGAGTTTCTCTATGGTAGCATCGATTAATATATCTCTCATACAATTTCAAGTCCAGTCTTGCTAATAATTAATTGCTATTAACTACATGCCTAATCGCATATTAAAATAGCAGCACAACTATTACTATCAAATGAAACCAAAGATTCAGAAGCATGCATATTTCAGTTTGGACAAATAATTAATAGAATATACGCTCCTTAATCTTTTACTTTTGAACAAATCTGTGAACTTTTTCGCCGCTAAGATACTACCAATTCATTAACAACATTTTTATGTAAATATGTAACTTGATAACTTTATAAATGCGACTTCTATCGTGTTTACAGATAGATCTGTAGATCCGTCTTTCCAACAATTATATCTCCATCAGGTCTCCCATTGGAATCTTATTTCTGCTTATATAAACACTTTTGTATACAGTATAAATATAAGATCGTTAACAATTAGAATAGTCCTGTAGTAACCTTTGTAGCATAAACATAAACATAAACATGTAACTTTAGTTAATAAATTAGTTTTCAAAAAGGCAATCTCGAGGATCGAAATTATTTTTGGCGCAGTCAGTAGGATTTCTGAGAATAATCAAATCGTTTGATTATTTTTCGTGTCAACGATTAATCGGACATTCGAAATTGTTGAACTGTGAGTGATAGTGAAAATCCAGAGAGGCAAACCAATCTATCGAAGACCTGGAAACCACAACCCACTGGCAGATCATCGGAATTTAGAACCCAAATCGTCTAAATTCGCAAGAGCTATCGACCTGGTAAAGGACAACCATCGCCGATCCAGCCGAAGCCCTTATAGAGAGGATGCTCAGAGTTGCCTTAATATTATTGTAAGTCTAACTCATTTTTGTTCATTTTATGTCTTTCGGAAATTTGATTGACCTTTACGAAAGTTTGGAAGAAGCGCTTTCATCACCTAATAAACCCTTAGAAGATTCAGAATTACCTAGTTCAATTGTAGTAAGCCCAGTTATTAAGCCAGCTATTTTAAAATTGTCTTTAAAAGAAAAATTTAAAATGAACCAATTCAAGCCTGAATATCTTAATTGTCTCCCTGAATTTAGTGGCGACGCTAATGATTTACAGAGATTTCTTTTGGTTAGTCAATCGCTAATAAATCAATTCTATGATGAAGCGAATCCAGAAAGTTTTTCAAATACGTTTTTAATGAATTCCATTGTATCAAAGCTCAGTGGAAATGCAAAAACTCTATTCAATATACAAGGTATTAGCACATGGACAGAATTAAGAGAATTATTAATTAGGAATTTTGCTGATCAACGTGACGAAAGTTGTCTAAATAGAGATCTTGTCATGTTACGACAAACTGTTGGTGAATCAACACAACATTTTTACGATAGAATCTTACATATTCTAAATTTATTGTGCAGCCACGTTAATTCTCAAGTTTTAACTAAGGAAGCACGAGCGGCTAAGATAGATTTATACCAAGATTTAGCACTTAAAACATTCTTAGCAGGCATACGCGAACCGTTAGGAACAACAATTCGATGTATGAAACCGAAAAGTTTGAGCGAAGCCTTACAGTATGTAACTGAAGAGGAAAATGTACATTATTTTCAGAGTTACCCTAACAAAACAAACCAAAAATCAGAAATTTTCAAGCCACAGATTCCAATGAAACCACAGGTTAATTCACGACCTCAATTTCAATTTAGAAATAATCCAAATCAAATATTCCCTAGAAACCCAAATTCAATGCAATCTTATCGGAACAATTCTTTTAGACCCCCGTTTTGGCAAGTTCCAACACAACAAAGATTCAATCAACCTCCGCAACAATTTGCTCATCATCCACAATATCCTAGAGCTCCACAAAATTTCAGAGCTCCTACCCAGAACTCCAGATTTTCACAAAATTATCAAAGTACTTTTAAACAAGAAAACCCTAGCCAATTAACAAAACCAACTTCAATGAGTATTTCATCTCAAAAAACATTCAAACCTCATTTGAATTTCTTCAAACCATCTAATCAACCTCCTCACTATAAAGTCGAAGAACTGTATAACACAGAAGTAAATACTTGCGAATCTGACCATGATCCAAACTATTTTAACGAATATCAAAATTACTATCCTGAAGCAGAATGTGAGAATCAAGATTTTTCAAATGAAAACAACATTGAGACTGAAAATTTTCATACGGATCCTCCCAAATTCCGAGGAAAGATAACCCCTAAAGTTTTTTCATTCAATTTTTCAGAATCCAATGAACTTCCCTATATAATGATTCCACAATATAATCTGAAACTATTAATTGATTCTGGCTCTACAAAATCTTTTCTTGACCCAGACTTAGCTTTTAAATTATTTCCAGATAGAATTAAAAATGACCCTTTTATAGTTTCCACAGTGTATCAAAAATCATCTTATAAATATAGCACAGAAATTCCGACTCCTCAAGTTTTTAACGTCCCTGGCAACATGAAATTTTACCTTTTCAAATTCCACGAAACATTCAATGGCCTCATCGGTCTAGACAATATGAAAAATCTACAAGCTAGTGTTGATTTTAGTAGAGATATTCTTATTACTCCGAATGCAAGGATTAAATTACATTACCATAAAGTGAATAGCGCAAACAATACTCATTTAATATCCGTATCACCACGTGTTGAACAAGTTATCAAGATAAGAACATCTGTAAAACATGGCGATATCATTATTCCACATATTAAAATTCATAATTGCGAGATTCCAGAAAGCCTGAGCGTTGCAAAAAACGGAGAAGCGTTAACCACAATCCTGAATACTACTAACGATACCATTAAACTTGACCTTAGTGAACCATTCGTTGTAGAGAAATTCCAGGAAAATTACACACTAGATTCGAACTTAAATTATATTTCGAGCGAAGAAAATAACACATTAGATTTAAATAAAATTAGATTAGACCATTTAAATTCTGAGGAATCTTCAAAAATACTATCACTTTGTCGAAAATACTCTGACATATTCTACAATGAAGAGATGCCCTTAACTTTTACAAACCGTATTAAACATCAAATCAAAACATCCGACGAAAGCCCCGTTTATACGAAATCATACAGATATCCATTTATTCACAAGAACGAAGTAGATAACCAAATAAGAAAAATGCTGAAAACCAATATCATCCGGCCCAGCAATTCGCCTTGGTCTTCCCCAATTTGGGTAGTTCCAAAAAAAATGGACGCCTCTGGCAAGCAAAAATGGCGCGTCGTAGTAGACTATAGAAAACTAAATGAAAAGACTATCGATGATAAATATCCCCTTCCGAATATTAATGATTTGTTGGATAAACTCGAAAGTGCCAATACTTCACGACTTTGGACCTAGCAAGTGGATTCCACCAAATCGAGATGGAAGAAAAGGATATCGAGAAAACAGCATTCAGTACAGAAAATGGACATTATGAGTACCTCCGCATGCCATTTGGGTTGAAGAACGCCCCTGCCACGTTTCAACGTGTAATGGATAATATACTGCGAGGAATACAAAACGAAAAATGTCTAGTCTACCTGGATGATATCATTGTTTTCTCGACTTCTCTGCAAGAACATCTAGAGAGGTTAGAAAGTGTTTTCAAGAGACTCAGAGATTCAAACTTCAAAATACAGCTTGACAAATCCGAGTTTCTCAGGAAAGAAGTCGCATATCTCGGACATGTTGTAACACCACAAGGAGTCAAGCCGAATCCGGACGAAATTAAGGCTATTCAAAATTTTCCAATTCCGAAGACCACCAAACAAATCAAAGGATTTTTGGGACTCTTAGGATACTATAGACGTTTCATCAAAAATTTTGCTAATTTAACAAAACCGCTAACAAAATGTTTAAAGAAAGGTGCAATAATCGAACACAACGAAGAATTTATTAATTGTTTCGAAAATTGTAAAACTATTTTAACAAACCAGCCAATTTTACAATATCCAGATTTTTCGAAACCTTTTAATTTAACAACAGATGCTTCAAATATTGCTCTTGGTGTGGTCCTTTCACAAGGCCCGATTGGCAGAGATTTACCCATTGCATTTGCGTCTCGTACTCTCAACGATTCAGAAATTAACTATTCTGTAATAGAGAAAGAACTTCTCGCCATCGTTTGGGCAACCAAGTACTTCCGCCCATATTTGTATGGTCGTAAATTCAATATAGTAACAGATCACAAACCTTTGCAATGGTTATTCTCACTTAAAGATCCAAACTCAAAACTTATGCGTTGGAGAATTCGACTAGAAGAATTCGATTATAACATTATATACAAGAAAGGAAAATTAAACACAAACGCAGACGCGCTTTCAAGAGTCGAAATACATACGAAAGAATTCTGGGAACAACTAGATGATAGACTGAAAGAATATCCAAATTATCAAAACCCATCAGTCACATTCGATTACCAGCGAGAACCATTAAATCAAGATCACAATGAATTGAATACCCCGGAATATAGAGAAATCGAACTTCGTACACAATCTCCAAAATCACCTCGAGTTTATCTAGACTTAGATACTATGGAAAGAACTCTGGACGATGAAGACAACATTTCAATGATTGTACATCATGATCAATCAATTGCAGAAGTGCAGGCGCAGTCGTCTTCGAAAGAAGATAAGCAAATCACGAACAATTTCAACGATGATAGCGATGAACAAACGATACATTCGAACGCTGACCAACATCCAATAGCAGATATACCAGTCACAGATCATGCAATCAATTACGGACAAAACCAAATCTTCATAAAATTAGTACATCATTCACCAGCAAAACCGAAGCTATCTCATCTATTTGAAAAGAAATTAAGAATTCATCTCCAAATATCCGAACAAAATTTTGAAAAAGATATAGTAAACTTTATAAAAGAGTATGTATCTCCCAATGTAAATTATCACCTATATTTCGAAGATCCACAAATTTATGAATCGTTTTCTGCAGTAGTCCAACAAAATTTCAAATGGCCCTCTATTAAATTTAGAAGATGTACTAAAAAACTAATTGACGTTATCGATAAAGAAGAAATCTTATCAAAAATACAGGGATACCACGAAGGTAAAACCAACCATCGAGGAATAGACGAAACATTAAGTAGAATCAAGGAAAAGTATTATTGGCCGCTGATGAAAAATTCAATTACAACTTATATAAATGATTGTGAAATATGCCAGCAAGCTAAGTACGAGAGAAAACCCGTAAAAATGCAAATGAACATCACACCGACAGCTTCTAAACCATTTGAAATAGTGCATATGGATACGTTTACATTCGAACAAACAAAATTTTTAACAATTTCGGACAGCTTTTCAAAATATTCACAAGCATACCCAATATCTTCTATGTCTGGAACAGAAATTGCTAATAACCTAATAAACTTTTTCTCACATCATAGTATACCTAAGCTTATTATTGTAGATAACGGAACAGAATTTAAACACTCTGTTATTACCGAGCTTTTGAACTTGCATAAAGTCAAAACTCACTTTTGTTCTCCTAACCATCCCCAATCAAACGGAATAGTTGAGAGATTCCATTCTACAATCACAGAACATCTCAGATTACTAAACACTCAAGGTTTCTCAAAAACACCATCGAAAATGAAAATGCTATATGCAATTTTGGCATACAATAATTCAATTCACTCTGTCACCAAATTCAAACCTATAGACGTTATAAACGGACATGTCACAGATAACGACCCATTTAATATAGAAATAGATAAACTTATATTGAATGACTATGTTAATCAACATTGAGAAAAGTCTAGATTATTAAACTCTAAGATAAATTCAGCGTTACTTAATCAAAAGGAAAAGGTTATTGAAAAAGCTAATGAAAAACGAGATAAACCAGAATTATTTGAAGAAAATCAAGTAGTTTTTCCCAAGAAACACATTAGGCAAAAGCACGCTAATAAATTTGATAAACCCTCAAAATTAACAAATATCAATACCGAAAGAAAAGTGGTGAAAACTGATCAACATGCAAAAATTCACATGAACAACCTTAAGCGTCCCTTAAGAAAAATTTACTCTTTCGATTAGTAAAGATAGATTATTGTATTACAGGTTTCCCGTAGTCTTGGGTCTCCGAGAAACTATCAGTGTAAGAAACTTACAAGACAACCCAGGATTAATACCCCTAAAGATGGTACCGCTAAACTACAAGAATATTCACATTCACTCTTTCATTATTACGATCTGAATCCTATAATTTTAGAAATCAATAAGCTTAAAACTAAATCTACGAATTTAACATTATCCCTTCAAATGAATGCAAATTATTCTAGAGATGTTTCAAATTACCATAAAATATTAAGATATGTTGAAAATAAGGCTGTCAAAACTATCGGAAATTATACCTCATTCACAAAGAACGAAACAAGGGTTGATCAATGGATTAGGATCCATATTCAAATCAATTTCAGGTAATCTTGATGCTAGAGACGGCGAGAGATATGATCTACTAATTAGACAACTTCAAGAGAATCAGAACAAAATAACTTCAAGCGTGAAATCTCAATGTTCACTTGCCATTACCTTGATAGACAAATTTAATGGAACAATTAGCCAGATTAATCATAATGAAAAACTTTTGGAAGACAAGCTAAATCAAATCTCATTAATTGTAACCACACGAGCCTACAGAGAGAATAGTAGTTTTATAAAGGATGTTATGATTCAAATAATCAATTTGTACGAAACCATAATATCTATTTTACAGGATATAGAGAATTCTATTACCTTTGCAAAACTTAGAACTATGCATCCAAGCATAATGCCTATATCAGATTTATATAATATATTAAAAACTCTTCAAACAAAATTCACTCCTGACCAATTTCCAATACCTGTTGATCTAGGAAATACCCTTCTTTTTGAAAAATTAATAGAAGTGGAATGCTTTATTCTCAATAATAGAATTGTGTATATACTTAAAATTCCAATAACTTATCCTTCCGAATTCAACCTTTATCATTTATTTTCTATACCAGTCTTCTCGAAAGGTCAATTCAGAACTATTCTTCCGAAGGGTAAATTTTTGATCAAAAGTGAGTTACATTACGCACTATTGAGGAACTCTTGTGAACAAATAGCAGATAGGCAATACATCTGTAAAAATACTGAGATCTACGAAATAGACGATCTCAGCCCCTGCGAAGTTCAACTACTACGGATGAAGAATACTTCTAGTTGTAACTATGCACAAATAACCATCACACAAACTACATTTAGAAACCTAGATGAATCAACTTGGATAGGGTTGTTTCCTTCCGAAGACCCAGTGACTCTTCGATGTACCAGCCAAGAAGAAATATTAAAATTATATGGTACCTATCTATTCTAAATGCAGACTATCAACAAATCCCAAAATAATCCAAAACGAAAAAGAAGAGCCAACTGCAAATAAACCAATACTATTTGCAGATCTCAATACTAATCAATACGACTAAAAAATACCCAACATCAACATACAATTAGATCAACTTCAGCTCGATGAACTCCAAGATCTGAAAACCAGGTTCGTTGAAAATATTCCAACGATCAAAGAAGACAGCATGGCCCACCTATATATTCCCGATGCCTGGACGATCATTATATACTGGATTGTAATATTCTTGATCATCTACTTCACCTATAAGAAAGCCAAACCAAATGGGAACCAAAATGGTCCAGCCCAACCAATAGAGCTCCTTAACGTCCAACTTCCTCGCTGAACTCTCCAAAGTTGGATCTACAGGGGGAGGAATTATATCTCCATCAGGTCTCCCATTGGAATCTTATTTCTGCTGATATAAACACTTTTGTATACAGTATAAATATAAGATCGTTAACAATTAGAATAGTCCTGTAGTAACCTTTGTAGCATAAACATTGTAACTTTAGTTAATAAATTAGTTTTCAAAAAGGCAATCTCGAGGATCGAAATTATTTTTCAACGGAAGTAGGTATACAATAATTCGACTGGGTTCTTTTTTGTTTGTACGCGCGCGGCTTATAGTGTAAATGCAGTTCAATTTTGAGAGTTGAGAAATGGTCCCATGTTAAACAAATTTAAAATCCAGCATCTCCTTCCCCCAAAAAACTGCCCCAACAGGAGCAGCGAGGACAATTTTTGTTGAAATTCGAAAAGTTGAGACTGCAAAATTAAAGATGAGACGATATCCACCAATATTTAAATTGGAAATTTCTCCAAAAAGAACGGATTCTGAGTTACAGCAATGGTAAAGGCTGGAATATGTGTGTTTCCGCTATGTGAAGGGGGCATTTATTTTGAAAATTGAAAATTTGAGACGGCCAAATTAAAGAAGAGATCATATCCAACAACTTTTAAATTGGACATGTAAATAAAATGTAGTGTTTCCGAATTACAGCAGTGGTAAAGTCTGAAATACGTGTATTTCCGCGATGTTTTGAGATCTCGGAATAATAATAGTATATAAGCAGAAAATATACATCGGTAGTAAAAAGGTACTACCTTCTTTGTTGTAAGTGAACTTTAAAGATTTTGATTACAAATGAAATCAAAATTGTGAAATAAAAGTTTTTCACAAAAAAATAGCGCCGACTTTATTAGTTGGTGCACTGAAAAATATAAAAATAATATTAATTCCACTGGCGCTGACATTTATGAGGTTGTGCAGTTACAGGTAGATAGAAGATTTGTAGTGCCACAATTAATATAGTCGGTCCTAGTTTTATTATTTGTAATTTCAAATTCATTGAAGCTGATGTCTAATATTTATTCGCCGACGAACCCAAACGGAGTAGGGATAAAATTCGGCTGTTTGTTTTTTTTTAAATATTGGAATAACTTGAAGGTTACTAATCAATTATTTTTCTCAATATATTTTTATTCCTTTACAATATTTTATGTACAACCCAAGAACAAGTATAGACAAAATGATACACGGCGGCGGAGTGCGATTTCACGCAACCGCCGAAATGACATTCGGTAACCCTGCGTTTGTTGTGCCACCCCGACGATTCGTTTTGCTTGTCCTTTCTATACACGTTCTTAATTTTTATCTACGTCAAATATTTTTCAGAATGAATGTGTCAGAAGCATTAATATAGAAACATAGACTGCGCAATTTCCTCAAAATTGACTGTTATTAGCGAGATAGGAAATGCGCTGTTCATGTCCCTATATCAATGATCACAAGGAAGGAAGAAATTAAATATATAACCAATTGGCTAAGTTGATTCCAGTTCCGACTTTACCATTTGACAACGTTGAAAATCTCTGTCAAACCAATCCAATTGTGACGTAATACAACTGGTTACTTGAATGGACTGAATAAAATAAATGAGGAAATTGCCTTCATATTATTATAATAAGTATAGATAGTAAACAATGATTATTGAAAACGAGATCATTCACTGGAAAAAAGAATAAAAACAAGTGCATAAGACTTTACCTTGCCTGTAGTTTGACCAAATAAAGCATAATATTGTCTAAGCTCATCTTCGGATGCAGCACCGGGCAAATCTATCTTATTACCAAGTATAAGTACAGGACAATTTGACAGAGTTTCATCTGTGAGCAGTGAGTCCAATTCTTGTTTACTTTCGGCAAATCTTGATCGATCGTTGGCATCTACAAGGAAAACAATTGCGTCCACAGCTGGGAAATAATCTTTCCAAACTCTTCTAGCTGAAAGAAATTGGTTAATTGGAAGTTAGCTGTGGTTATATCGGAAATTAGCATACCTTGAGAATGTCCACCTAGATCAAATGTTGTGAATCTCATACTACCAATGGAAAGTTCCTCAGATGCTGAAATAGTTTTCAAAGCATTATAGAGTATTACACATATAAAAAGATACAACACCAACATATGTTTGTACTGGCATGAGATTTAATTTATGTTGATTTTTAAAGAGAACGATTATGAAAATTCAATTATCTATACATATTCTATACATATACGTATAATAAAATTGTAACAGGCCGATGTCTGTACACTAAAGATATTTAAGAAAAACTAATATGAGGGGTCTTTATAAGGGCAACAGGAGCCAAAAACTTTTTTTAAGTGTTTTTCTGTCTGTATGTTTTTACGCGTATCACGCAAAAACAAATGCATGGAATTGAACGCAGTTTTCACCGATGTATTACTAGAGGTCTTACATAAAATATAGGCTACATTTTATCTGTCTATCTTTCTGTATGTTTGTACACGTATCACGCAAAGACTACTACATAGAAATGAATGCAATTTTCATCGATGTATTGCTAGAGGTCTAACTTAGAATATAGGCTCCATTTTACCACTTCTGTCTGTCTGTCTGTATGTTTGTACACGCAAAAACTACCGCATGGAATTGAATGCAGTTTTCCACGCGCACCAAGTAGAGGGAAAAAGCTAGTATGCAAATAAAATTTAAACTCAGAAATATGTTCAATCAATAAGAAAATCCTCTCTGCGTTGATAAGCATTTCAGAATAAAAATGATTTATGGCTCTATATTAATAAAAAAAATATTTGTTAGAGAGGGCAATCCTGCAGATTTACATCTGCATCTGATACAGTTACCATTTCAGTGTCAGTACCTAAATCAGCTAGCAATTATATTTAAATTTATAATAATATAATTTATTTGCACGAAAGTATGTTCTTACTCCGTCAGAATAATAATTCAAGTTGGGCATGGTTGTCCAAAAGTTACACATACCTTCTTATAGCAATGTAAACAAACTCAAATGTCCAAGTTATATCACATATTATTATATTATTAATAATATTAATATTTTGCATCCCTTTATATTTGAAAAACTGGCATTCAGTAGAACTGCTTTTAATTCTTAGTAATAATTTTCCATCGATTCAACTACATAATACACGTTTTATATCGATTTCTCTTCAATAAAACCAAATTGTTTCGATTCTAAATTACGTTAAATACATATACCGTCATAAGAGCCTATACATCGTAACTAATGTTTGATCTTTTTTTTCTCGAATTTCAGCGATTATATTTATATTTCATAGAATAACGAACAACGTCTTTATTCATTTATTTAAATTTGGGTTCAATTCTGATCTAACAAGACAAAATTTACTGCAGAAGAACTACATTAATAAATTATTTATATTTAAATTTCCAAATACCTTTTAATAGTGAATACAAATGGAAACTTTAAATAGAATAATAATGATCAAAGCGTAATGTTATGTAAAATTATACACCACACAGACAACAACCAAGCTCATGATATTAGGACAAACATTTAAAAATGATGTTTTAATAATGTTTGATGCCTGTTAACGACTGAACCAATTAATTTAAAATTGATATTTTTATTGAGGTCGTAAGTAATACGGCAAAGTTAAAAATATTGCTTACTGGGATGTAATGTGGGAAGATGCTGAGCGAGCCTGTCATCCTTGAGCATGTGCAATAAAGTAGTTTTTCCAGCATTATCCAGCCCGAGGAAAAGGAGCTTGCCAGATTTCTTCCACAATCCTGTGATAACATGCAGAAAAGGTTAGTCGGTTGTATACATCAACTCACCGATTGCTGAAACAGGGGTTGCTTCGCCTTCGTCAAAATACTTGGATAGATATGTTATTGGGTCTATTGCCCCTTCATCAACTAAGTTACGAATCAACGTTGCTTTTCCCGAATTGGATTGTCCTAAGAATAGGTATTTGCAGCGCCTTTTCATCAGGCCTATAGGTTTATAAAAAAATCAATCCAAACTCCAAACATAGTAACATTTCACAGTACGATAGAATGTAAACATGAATTCATTCTAATGTAGATTATATTTGTTCAAAATTCTTCTATAGTAATATATGATCAAGAAAATCAAACCAACAACACTCAAAATAGATAACTAATTAATTCAATATTTATGGTGATGGTGATTCTAGTTGCTCAAGGTGGATTGGATTATATTAAGTGTTGAACTATTTCAAGTTTGCAAGCATGTAATATGTATTCGGTAGTAGTAGTTTATGTTACAAGTACGTGAAGGGGCGAATATCTGACAATCGAGATTTTGCAACACGAGCCTAGGTATGCCATATTCGCTGAAGGCGAGTCGTGACAACCAGTCCGAGACCGAATATGACAAGTATTGCTAGAAGCGAATTTATTTCACGATTGTCAGTTTCGCCCCTTTACTCACCTGTAGGATACATATTTTTTGCAACACCTGCCTAAGAGTAAAATTTCATGGAGTCGTTATTTCTTTGATCATGCACTAGTATCATAAATTGCATGTTATCGTCAAGGGTGTGCATATCGAGTACTTCCGCCACGATAATCAGTTCAGTCTCAGTCGGCATAGCCAACACATTTATCAACTTGACATGGTAATTTCGGAAATCTTTATGCACACTTAATAACGAACTTTAATAATAACTATGCTAATTAAGACAAATAATTATAGCCAAAAATTTAAAACAATATTGAAGTTTGGTCACCCTAGTTCAGTGCTCCCTTACAATAACAGTACTAAAATCACATGCTTCTGTTAAATACAGTATCATCAATTCGTTGAGAGCTTACCAAGATATCCCAAGACACCAGTTAACCAATCCCAAATGAACATATTTCTATTTTAACTGAAAAGGAATAAACACATTCAATCTAAATAAGGAAGATTAAAAAAAATTAATCGCATTTAATTTACAATTTACATATAAATCACAGGGGGAACACGCAAATCATCAAAATCTGAACAAAATTGTTTAGAATGACAGAGAAAACATTTGACAGTAGAATAGTGGAACAAAATTGTGTAAAAGATTTATACTAGAAAAATACTTTTGATGAAAAATAGTGGTTGACTCACCTTATATATAACCTCCTATTACTTAAAACTGATTTCCTACAACAGATTCTTCGATTTCTGATGTAAGTAAATGGTAAATGGGCCAAAATGCAAAGATGTTTGGTTGGCACTTGCTGATCGCTGGGTGATGTGACACGGAACGCCTGAAATCGAAAAAAACGGACGACATGGCACTCACAGAACAGACGAAAGAAAATCTTTGTGATAGACTTGTTCCAAGAACATTATGCTACGTTTTGGGCTCAATTTGGTAAAATTCGCGCATTTTTAAACACTATCGTCAAAGCCGTCACCACTGCGTGGACAAGAGAAGGTTAAACATGTTCGAGTGGTGCTCGTGTATTCGGGCTCCTTCGGATCTGTCACCTGCCTTAGATTTGGCTTAAATTACTACTATGCAAAGAATAAAAAACATCAGGAAGGAGCATCGCTATTATTTTTGAGAGACAAACAACACCAACCGGTGGTGTACAAATATGGCCGCCTGCTATTTCCACTTTCCAGTGCCATAACCAAGAACAAATATAGGGAGGACGAGTAACACGAGTAGTGGGAGTAGCACAAAAAACATTGGGTGATCGTATGTCATTTCGGTGTGTTGCGCAAAATCACACTGCGCATCCTTATGTAGTATGGGCGAAGGAAGCTTGAATAAAACAATAGACACTCAGTGAAATACTGCGCAACATACCAAATTGACAAATTATCACGGGACGTTATTTCAGCCACTTTTGCTTATAGAAAAGGATACAGAGTTAGTCATCCTCCCTTTATATATTCTTGGCCATAACATTCCGAATAATGAAAAAGAATGATGAGAATAATATATTTAACTAATTTTCTTCTGATCGTTTGACATTTTGTAAGAAATTTCAATAACATAGTGCTATATATCAAGAAGATATTACAGACTATTCAATTAGCGTGGTTCGCAGTCGAAGGGTGATGCTGCTTAAAATATAAAAACAGCAATTCAACGGATGCTGCAAAGTTGTAAGAAGATTTACACTGTCTCCCTTAATATATTCCCATCTCGAACAGTCTTGGTCTTGATATTATGCATCATAGTATTCTGCGCTCATAAACTCATAACTTTTTAGTAAGATTAAGGTATTTTATGTTGAAAGTAACATCCCCTTTTCTCAATTTCACAGTGCCTTAGGTGACTTTGACATTTGAGAAATACGCTAAGCGACATACTTGCTACCTATGTAATTCAAAATTCAACCATGAGCAAACATACGAAGGACGAGTAACACGAGTAGACAAGTAGTGGGAGCAGCACAAAAAACATAGGGTTATCGTTTTCATTTCGGTGTGTTGCGCAAAATCTCGCTGCGCATCCTTATGTAGTATGGGCGCAAGAAGCTTAAATACATAGAAATAATACTCCTAGAAAGCTAATAGAGTGAGAAGTCCCTCACGAAGAAAGAGAAACAGTAATAGGGTTTCGGATGATATACGCTTGCGCGAAAGTATCTTATGTATTCATTTATGTACTTTTCTTAAGAACAGTGTTGTCAAACTTGAAGAAATTTCCCGTTTTGGAAGATTTTGAAATAGAATAGAGAAAGTATATACCTACCTTCAAATATTATTTTTTGATTTATA
This sequence comes from Crioceris asparagi, assembly GCA_958507055.1. NCBI lineage: Eukaryota > Metazoa > Arthropoda > Insecta > Coleoptera > Chrysomelidae > Crioceris > Crioceris asparagi. The sequence goes on from OY293828.1 coordinate 49,157,027, forward strand.
TAATATCAAAAACTTAAAATTTATCATGCTTTTAATTAATATAAAAAAACAATATTTTTTCAATTAAGAGTACCTATACTAAAGCATTTTGTAATTTGTACCTTAGACTAGGCAACTATGCCATACCAGTCTTGTTGTTGGACGCATTTGATGATTATTTTATACCGGTGTTGTGATATAAATTGTTTCCTGTGGTAAAATAAAATTCGTGGAAGATTCCATCGATTATACTTTATGTTTCATATAATATATAATATACCATGGATAACCACCAAACACGACGAAAATTAATTATTATTTTTGGTGTTAATGTTATTTTTAGGTAAATGTACCTGTTGTGATCGTTCGCACTTTTGAATTTCCAAAAAAATTAAACTGTCACCACTTGTCACCTTGACAATCTATACTGTCACTGTCTTCACCGACAGAACTACTATTAACCTCTGATTCCACAGACTGACTGTTATCAACTGACTTTATAAGGCTCACTGCCTTCATAAGACTGACAGTCCCGTGATCGACACGGTTTTATATACCTAAATCAGGACATGATATTCATCGAGAATGTTCTATGAATATCTAGACGCACATAATTAATGTTCTGTCAAACTGACAATAGTATGACAAATTGTACCTCACATATAGTTTCTGGAAGGATCGAGAATAACTCTACCAACTCTAGAAGTAAATAATGAACTATAACATGAAACAACTATAGCAAACAAGGTAGTAGAATAAATAGCTAATAAAACTAATCACAACCGTAAGTACATGTCTACCTATCCACGTTACAATATATATAACTATATATATTAAGTAATATGTATCTACCAGTTAAATATACAAAAGTGGCTATTTTTTTATTATGTTGGAGCATATAACGATTATTTAACACAATGGAAATGTTTCATAGTTTAAAAAAATAAAAATAAAAATTCAGTGTGAAAACAAAACTTTTTTATTGACCCCTGTAGATACCGTTTGACATGCCGTCCTATAATCATTCTTTGACACATGCGCAATAGTCTCTAAACCCTATCATTTCTTTCTAATACATGGATTTGTTGTTTCTCTTTCTTCGTGGATAGATCTGCTGATATACTCTTATATACTAGCCTTCTAGGAGTATTAATTCTATGCTTAAATACAACAATAGACACTCAGTGAAATACTGCGCAACATCCCAAATTGACAACTTATCACGAGACGTTATTTCAGCCACTTCTGCTTATAGAACAGTATACAATTAGTCATCCTCCCTTTATATATTCTTGAATTCAACCTTCGAATCCAGACCTGTTTGTACGACCGTGATAATAATAAATAGAAGTACTGCAAATTATTTAATTGAATAAATTTACTTGGATTATGAAATATTTTTAATCATAGGTTATGACTCTTATAACTTTTTTACAAAAAATTAAAAATATAACAACGGAAATGTATCTGTCCACTAGCTAAAGGCCACAATATTTTCTAAAATTTATTATGGGCTTGGATTCAAAGGATTTCGGAAATAATACACATTAATTTATTTCAAAGTAGGTATTTATTAATAAATTATTTATATTTTACTGGCCATTAAATATAAATACTATAAAATACATATTCCTAATATTATTGTCCTTAGTAGGTAATGCTCTTTCTCACATCACGATTTAAATTTATTTTACAAAATACTTTTCATGCTACGCCTATGTATTATATGCTATTTGTTTACATTAAGAGAACAAGACAACCAAACGAATGAATCCTGCACGCTGTTCATGTGGTGTACCGAAATGGCGGCTCCCGTCGCAGATTATTATTAAGTGTTTAGATGGCGATGCTCCTTCCTGGGGCCTTATTCTCGAACTCAGACGATGTGAGTCCACGAGAATGCTAACTCACATTACTACATCACACGTCTTTCACTTACTCCTACACCGCTATAAAGCAGTGTTGCCAGGTCAAAAAATTAAAAGTAACCAGACTTTATGTTAAAAAGTTGCCAGTTTGTCACCAAATAATTCAAAAGGTTGCCAGATTTTCACCAAACAGAAAAATCATGGGTAACCCAAAAAATGGTGAGACATCTGGCAATAATTGCTTCGAACTACTGTAGGTTTTTTTTACGTGTCAAACTAAAAGAAACTAACTTAATTTTTATTCAAACGTCTGTTTTCTGACAGTTTGAACAAAAAAAAATTACAGTATTTCAAAGCAATTATTGCCAGATCTCACTATTCCTTTGGGTTCCTAATTGTTTTTGAAGAAAAAACGGAATATTGTATTTATAAAATCAAAAATATTTTATTAGATAACCAATAATTATTCTACACAAGTAGGTATAGAAAACGATTATGATGGGAGATCTCATTGAAATGCCATGATATCGGCTAACCTAACACCGTGGCTTAGGCATCGATATCGGTTCAATCAACAGCCATAAATACCAAAAGGCGCATCATGAAATAATATACTGGTATTATTATAATTTCTTAGAAAGAATCGTTAATAAACAGTACTTCCAAAATGAACATACATTTATTTACAAATAATGTAGTTACAACAATAAATAAAATTCATTTCTATAGTCATGTAAATAAAACACTTCAAAAAATGCAACGAAATAAATTGTCTTGGTAACTTTTAAAAGTAACAGTAGTATTTAATATAAGATAATAATACTAAAAGGTAACCTTTGAAATACAAAGTTGCACAAACAAAATCAAATAGTCTTAAAAAATATTACTACATATCGTGAAAAAAATAACATTGATTATTCATACATGTTATTGTTATGTTTTGCAAACAGTTCTTTTGAAATTGGAAAATTAAAACAGTCTTTTCCATTTCTAGATATTAGTCTCTTAGCATGAAGTATGCCACTTTAAGTTTGGGGGCTCAGTTTATTTCTTATTTTGGTTTTATTTAAATTTATTGCACTAAATACCCTTTCGACGCAAGCACTACTATGTGGCAGAATTAATAATGTGCTTACTAATTTGATCACTTCCGGAAAGGCTGGAGACCCATCTCCATGTTTAGTATGAGCAATATGTTTCCAGAAGTCAATATAATCGACATCAAAATTGAATTCACCGTACTTTATGGTTCTAAATTCTCTGTCTAGAGTATTAATGTTACTTACAATCTGGGGAAATTTAATTGCTATTGGTCCAAGACTTTCAACTGAGGAAATATTTACTGGATCTAGAAATGATAACGACTTCAGTAGTTGAATTTCCCCAGAATTAAAAGGAAACCTCTTATACAGCTGATGCGCAGCTTCTACATAAAAATTCAAACAATTCACTCTAAATGAATTTTCCTGGGCATTGGTCAACTTTTTATTATTTAGTGCTATTGCCACTTTTGGCCCTAAATAAATTTTATTTAATGGAAGAAAATGTTCAGGATTTCTATATTGCACTTGTGCTAATTCAGTTTTCTTTATGTAATCACTCTTTACATAACAACTTAAAATAAGTTTATAACCACTAGCCATTTTATTATAGAGTAGATGAATTTTCGATGACTCTGCCTGAAACTCTAAATTTAATTTCGTAAAAGTGGGCAGTATATATTCTAGAAACTCCAAATAAAGTTTATTTGAGGGATCTGATAATTCATTATTGATTTCATTAGCGTTACCATTACTAGTATTAGCCGTATCGAATGCTTCAGCATGAAAATACAATTGTAAAGAATCAAACTGCTCTAACACCCTATTTATAACACAATTTAAAGAAAGCCACCTTGTCTGAGACGGCTGCAGTAACTTATGTGGCTTAATATCTAAAAAGGCCTGAAACTCTTTATATTCATTCTGTCTTTTGTTGTATTGCAAATAGGTATACAAGTTTCGAATCAATTTTTCTACTACGTCAGGCAATTTTTGGCATGCGTAAGATGCACAGAGTGCTAAAGAATGACATATACACTTCATAAAAAAGAGACTAGGTACATCTTGAATCAGAAAGGTTTTTAACGAATGTTGGGCTCCCATCATGTTGTTGGCACCATCTGCACCATATCCAACTAAATTTTCTTTATAAGGAATATTTTTATCAATAAAAAAGTTTGTAATCACATCATATAAATTTTGAGCAGTTGCACTCTGTATTGGAATAAGGGCGAAAAATTCATCTCTTATAATAAAGTTATCATTGTAACGTACAACCATGGCTAATTTTTTTTCCCCCGAAAGGTCGGTAGACTCGTCTACTAACAGCGAAAATTTATTATTTTGTAGGATAGCTGACAAAGATTCAAAACTTGATTTACCGATTACATTATTAATAATGGAAGTACATTTGGTTCTGTTGCATGTCAATTGGGATCCTTCTCTTTTATCGATGTTGCTAGATATAATAACCTTTATTAACTCTGTCAAATGATCCACAACGCTTATTGCTAAATTATGCTCAGCGATAAACGCGGAAATTCTAATTTCATTTTCTTTGAGTACGTTTTGACTGCTGATATTAAAAGAATTTTGGGAAATACCAGGTTGCATTATAATAGCTGCCATTTTTTGTTTATGTTTTTTTGATAAACTGTTTTTTTACTGCGGATATTCCTCCCACATAATTTAGACAACAAGCTTTGCATCTGAAATAATTGATACCTAAACTACTTTGCTGAATCCAATTTTTAAATTCATTATGTTTTTCCCATGAGATGCTATATTTGTGCTTGTATAATTTTTTCTTGCGTTTTGAGATTGAGGTTCTAGATGTGATTGCTGATTTTTCATGGTCAGTTGATACTGAGGAGTTGGAGCTCCTTGCATCCTCTTCAAGTACATCTAATGTTGCACCTTTTAAATTTGTACTTGCGCTGCTATGTGAAATAACTTCTTTGTCGGTATAAGAAACCAGATACTTATCCATCTTAAAAAAATAATGCAAGTCAATATAAAACAAAATGTTATTTATGTATTTTAATAGTTATTAAATATAAATGTTACCATATATATAAAAATATAAATTCAACTTGGATCAAGTATGAGCATATATGCATATATGTATAGTACACAACACAAAAGTTCGTTGCAATTTTCGAAATTCGAAAGCGGAAAGCGGGTTATGGTTATTGGTTATGTTGATGACAGATGACAGCGACAGTTTGATCACAGAGAAAGAGAAGCTTGCCACGGAACATCAGCAGGGGTGTGTACCATAGACATATAAAAAGAAGTGCATACCATGCGCTATAAATCCTACAATGACCAGGGATGAGATTTCATCTTCTTGCAAGGCCACATCCACAATTAAGCAGTGAATGCTAAAATATCCAAGTTTTCACCAGATTATATGAAAATCACCAGATAAATCACTATTTTGAAAAGTTTTCTCCAAATCACCAGATTGATCCAAAATTCACCAGATCTGGTGAAATTTCACCAGACCTGGCAACACTGCTATAAAGCCATATTCTCATTCTCGACCGTGAGAGAGAGAGAAGAGAGTGGGGATTTATTCCTATGCGTAATGCTGGCAACGCTGCGACCGCACGGCTGAGCCAATGAGAGACTAGGCGCCAGATTATCCATTCCCGATTGTTTTCAATTTTATTTCAGCCCCATTGTTTTATCCATGCGTGGGTTGTATTGTTTGAGTGTTATAAAGAGAATAAAGTTTATTAACGGAATAACTATTTTAAAAAGTGAAACAGGTAAATAATTACATCAGTGATAATTAAAAATTAAACGTTTGATCTATACCCAGAGATAACCATCTCTATAGCTTCGTAATTTGACACCAAAAAATCAATCACATTAGTGAATGAATTACCAAGCCTACATAATCTATTAGATAGAATATTTTGGCCGTAGTTTATTCTATGATATTCAATATTCTGCAGTAACTCAGATGAATCGATCATCCAATCCAAAATCTTGTACAAAGAAATCATATCTAAAAATTTTCTTCGATGTTCTAATTTAGGCAAATTTTATAATTTAGTATTTTCTTCATAGTTTTATATTCATTGGTATGCTGAGCTTATAACCAATAAATCAAAGGTACTTAAAACTTTCTTTGTATTTTTTCTAGGCCATTCACATGAATATAATAAAACAGACCGAATTTTGAATGCATTATTCCTTTTTATAAACTTGAAATAACCATGTTTCAAAGTTTCCTGAATATTCATTGTCACGAGACGTAAATGTATCAAGCAGCTTAACTTTGTGTGAGAAATATGTAGATGTAGATATTAATAAAAATATTGTTTTCAATAAAATGGTGTTTTACTTTTCGATATAAATGCAACATTAAGTTATTATATGGCATGAGATTTAAATAATTGATTGTAGAATTAATGGAATGAAGGACATTAAAAATATTATTTTTAATAATTTATTTATAGATATAAATGCAACATTTATTTATTACCGTTAATATTTGGTAAACTTCTGACAATTTACCTCTTAACCTAAACTGTCAAGTCAAGAATTTTTGCGAACCGCGAATGAGTTTCTCATAGGAATATCTGTTTCTCATAGGAATTATCAAGAGAGCTGGGTTCTCTTGATTTTCTTGAGAAGAGAATTCTCCCTAGATTCGAGAATACAGTATGCGCGTTCCGTAAGAGAACTCCGCCCACTTTCTCATAGGAATTCTACTCTTGCGACTTCGAGAATAAGGCACCTGATGTTTTTTATTCTTTGCTACTATGGTCGTGACGTCAGTGGTTAAGCAGTGGGAGCAGCTAGGTGCTCGTGGATGCGCCTTGTCATACCACTGTTTTTATATCATGGTTCCAACAACAATGGAACTGATCCGGTAACTATACATTAAAGTCTATGCCAATATTCAATTTCCAAATCGCCATCAACGATCATATCTGCCAAAAAATAAATCAGAGAAATATTTGGACCACCATCTGAAGAAAATCACCTTCAAGAAGTGTGACACTTTTACTACCGGAAGAAGAAACCAGCACTACACCAGCCGATGAACTCTCATATATTGAAAAACTTTTGATACTAATCGATGTATTTTTAATTGCATTTTATAAAAATATAAATATTTAAAACTGCATATGGCACTGTTTTTGAAATAATCGCGATCAAATTTGTGGAAGTTTAGTTTATGATATCTTTGAACCAGACCACTCTGGATGATCAAAAACTAAATTTAAAATTGCCAAATTTTACAAACTTAATTGCCAAGAATTTCCATTTAACTTATAGAACAGTAAACGATTTAGAAATTAGAGTGTTTTTGATCAGTCATATTAAACTTTCGTTATAGGTTAACTTTTTGGTTAATAACCATAACTTTTTTCGTAAATCACAGAGTTTTTGATCGCGCAAGTATAAGTAACTGTCACAATAGACCGATTGTGTTAAGCGAAAATTGTTCTCTGCATGCGCGGCGGGAAGTTTGCAAGGACCACTTTCATTTGAAATGCTATTCTTTTGAACAGAATGTACTATGCCTGTGTCCAAATAATTCCATGCTAATAGCTGTTTGTGACCGTTTCCATCCATTTCTGTATGTCCTATGACATCTATGCAATTGTATCAAAGAAAACTGCTACTACATAAAGTTGAATAGAGGTATCCTATGGCCAATATTTGATCTTAACAAGCTTCAAATAATCTACAAAATGCGTACCTAGATTTATACTAGAAATACTCTACTAATCTGTTAGAAAATCACTTAAAACTTACCGAAAAGTTTAAAAAAATGATCACAAAACATAGACAGAAATGTCATTGTCAAAATTGTGAAATAACGATAAGCACTCTCTATACCTATAATTAAGAAGCTCTATAGACAGGAGAAATAACACCTGTGGAGGGGGTGATGCTGTGAACGACGGCAGGGTCGTGGCCTAAAAATCGGGTTTGCGCATAACGACAGTGCGCACCTCCATATGTTTTCTTTGTCATATAATATTTTATCTATGTTCTCTGTCTCTGTGACAGTAAAAACTTTGAACACTGAAACGTCAAACAATAAGATTTAGCATGACTTGATTTTGAATTTAAAAATACATCGAAGATATATGACACGTGCGCATTAACGTAGTGCGCATACCCGATTTTAGGCCACGACCCAGCCGTCGTTTGGGGAGTCAGCGCGTCACATGGTTTTGTATAGACAGTTGAATCTCCTGTCTATAGAGCTTCTTACCTATAATCCTCCGTAATTAACCACGTCCGTTATGCTTAATAAACATAACGGCGAGACAGGTCACTACTACGCCGACTCCGTATAACGATAACCATGATATCAGTGACAAATGTGCGGATGTAAAGCACTCTATTAATAGGGAGTTATTGGAAATATTTTTCAAGTCATGCAATATTAAGGGGTTGCCTTATTTTAATAAGGTCTCAACCTTATTTCTCGTATAAATAAAGACCTATTGGAACGCACTCTTTAAATTGACAGTTTGTCTGGATAAGCAGGAGCAATAGCTAATTTAATACTTCTGTCTGTGTCTTTACTTTGTTGTTCAAAAGTGATTTGGCTAATTTTAACACAAACAAACCAGATATTTGAAGGTTTATTCATGTTTTTTGTGAGGTTGGTTTCGTTGAATAAGGGAAATAAGGAAACCTTAAATACTTTCGGTAACTAGTCGTAAATAGAGGAAGGCAGTATTTTATTATGGTTTCTTTATTAATTTGTTTAAGGTGCGCATGCTTAGCTGTCATTTTAAGAACGACCTCAATAAGGCATTTACCTTATAGTGCTTCCAACAATTCCCTATTAAACCATATTTATCTTATACTTTACATCATCTGCGCTATTTTACGTCCCATTCTATACTTTCAAAATATTGGTCGTGTCCACAGCAGTGTCTGATTACCAATCGATTAGTAATCAGTAATCAAAAAGTTGACGTCTTCAATGTGACAGCTATCAGAAAACCATAGTAACATAAGCTATATTTTGTTTCAGATATTTCTCAATTCTATTATGGACCTCTATCGTTCCGTTTGCCACATAATCTTTTTCATTATAAACATATTGAATAGAAAATACGTTTTCTTCTTCCATTTTCAAGTCCTCTAATATGTATAATTGTCGAATTAAATTATTTCAAATCATTTGACAAGTGTCAGTTTGACAAATGATGCATGAGTAATCAGTCGTGTCCACAAGATACCGATTTTTGATTACTGATTACTAATCGATTAGTAATCAGGCACTGCTGTGGACACGACCAATGACTTTTGAGAGCATAGCATAGAACGTAAAATAGCGCAGATGACGTAAAGAATAAGTTAAATTAATTTCTTAGTCATGAATGGAAAGTTTAAGGGTTTGGCAATCTACCGATTGGACTTAGCGAAAATTGATCTCCGCATGTGCGGCAGGAAGTTTGCAATGGTCACTTTCATTTGAAATGTTGCTGTTTTGAACAGAACGTTTGGAGTTTCGTTCACTTCCCGCTAATGATGCATAGGAAGTGAAGTTCTCCTTTATTAATATTTCGCAGCGTGATAATGGAACAAGTAAACGGTGTCAGTTGCACTATGAATTTATTTACAGTTTATATTTAGAAATTAACAACTATGATACATTGAAAATGTGGACGGCTAGAGCGACACGCGTATGTGTAGCCGTTGACGTTCAGATGAAGAAGGAGGAACAGAGAAAACATACCTAGGAAGAAGCATCCCTTCGCATCGGCTTTGGTACTTCGCGTTGAACTGATGAACTTTCGTATATTGAAAAACTTTTGATACCAAACAATGTATTTTTAATTGCATTTTCCAAAACTATAAATATTTAAAACTGCGTATACCACCGTTTTTGAAATAATCACCATCAATGTTGTGAAAGTTCAGGTTATGATATCTTTGAACCTGAACAATCTGGATGTTCAAAAACTAGATTTAAAATTGCCAAATTTTACAAACTTAATTGCCAAACCCTTACAATTTCGATTTATTGACTTAGAAATCAATAAACCATATTTATCTTATTCTTCACGTCATCTGCGCTATTTTACGTCCTATGCTATACTCTCAAATAGTCTATTATCGAATGCTATGTTGCCATGAGCTATCTTAAATAAGAATGGGAATGAAAAATCATGTTTTGAAAACTTTCCACACCAAAAGATGTATCTGATTGCATTTTTAGAAATATGAACCACAGCTTACCAAACGTGAGCTGTATATGAACTATTAACATTTCATACATTACATGTTTTCGAAATAATTTTTTTTCAACCTATCAGCTCTGCTAATCAGTATATCAGATCAGGACATCGATATCAGGATACAATCATAATAATAATTATCTGTTATGTGAGCTGTGAGCGTAGATTTGTTGTACATTGTACAACTGAAATTGGAAAAATTATGATTATTATACCTATCATTTTATTACTTTACATTTTCATTGGACAATTTCACATTCACGTCAGGTAATAATACAAGAGCTAATAAAGGTACTTATCTTTATGTATTATGTACATGATCCTAATTTTAGAATCTCCACAGAGGCATGACTAAAACTTGAAGATTATTGAATATTTTGTCGCCAGTGAAGGATGATTCTTCAGAGAAAAGCTGCAACCTTAAATTTATTGTTGCCTTATGTGGGTTCACTGCTAGAAAAATATTTGACTATGGTAATTGCAGCGTACGTATGTCTCTCATAAATAAAACAAATATCTATAGTTCACGCTTTGTATTCATTGGATCACAAATCAACAATAGTTTTTAGCTTCTGAGCGAATGAGTATATATACTCAGATTCTGAGGTGCTGGTAGCTGCAAAATTTGCTCATTGAAGTAGATGTCTCTTATGCGTCACCTATTAGTATTGTCACAGCTTAGTTAGGTAAGCTCATAGATAAAATATTTATATACGGAGAAGAATGGAAACTCCTGTATAAATTTGTTGACAGCATTTTTCGCGCCATCTGTTAGTGTGAAATACTATTACTGAATAAGAATGATCAAATGTATGAAAGAAACTGCAGCCAAGCATCTTAAATATAGGCGGTATTTTTGAAATTATATTTACATTTCTGTTGAAATTTGAATTGGAATAAAATAATAAAAATAGAATCTTTTGAAATAATTTTATTAATTAATATAAATTTAAATAACATAACAAAATATACATCAAAATCATAATAAAGAAAAACAGAAATAATACAATACAGAATAATACAATATATACATGTCATACAAAACATATTTTGAACAGACTGCACAGAATAGAAAATATACAGGTATTGCTTATAATATCTAAGTATTAATCAAAAAATAACATTCGTAATACAAGTATTTAGTTTTCACAGTCAATGTTCACATAGAATTAATATGGCAACTTAATTGATATCATAAAAAGTAGAATTATTTCAGAAATTTACAGTTTTAAGCTCATCGGAAGATCTATAGAAATCATTAGTGAAAATAAAAATTAAATTAGAAATACATATGTATATAAAAATAAATTAAGATACATAGTGAATATTTGTTTCCCATTAATCTAGGCACATTCTGAATTGGTTTTGCAATTAAAAAAATCGTAGCATTACTGGGAACAGATCTTAAATCTGTTCTTTTAATTAGTCTATTATTTTTTTCGTCAAATTGAAAATCTGGACCTTAATGAGGTAAGTAAACATACAATTTTGTAGTTTTCTGACGTAAAAACATGGAGTAATGCTTATTCTACTTAAATTCTTAAAGTAAATTCTATAAGTTTATTTTTATATAGGTGTTAAATATTGTAACGTGCAAAGGGGAACAGCCGCCGGTATTGGCTACAAAGTAGCGGCATCCGTTTGAAGTATGCGCGCGATATATGCTGTGGTTGGACATACCAAAAGCGGCGTCAACAAAGAGAGCGACGGCAGTGTCGGCATCTTCTGTTAAGCTGCCGACAAACGAATTTCGAGAAGCGTATAGTGGCGGCTTCTGGTCTTTGATACCGAATGCTCTGGATCCTTTATCGGGTATATATATGGGAGAATTTTCGGCAAGAAGACAGAATGAAAAAGGCAGTGTGAATAAACAGAATAGTCCGAGTAAGTTAGAGAGAATATAGTAAAGTTAATTTGTAATTTATATTATTTTGAGTGTAAATAAAGTTGATTTGATAACTCTAAATTAGTCTCACTTATCTGCGAACCCGCATACGCAACAATTTGGTGTTAGAAGAGGGATAAGTGAGTGAAGAGGCTTTTGTCTATGGTAAACACCCGAAAGCAGACAGAAAAAAAATGGAAGAACAACTAATTAAGGTACTCTCCGATTTTTCGAGAAAACAAGATGAGCTACGACAACAAGAAAAGAAAGAACAAGAGGTACGACGACAACAAGAAAAGAAAGAAGAAGAGGTACGGCGACAGAGAGGTTTCGAACAGATTGCAGGATTGTTCCGAAATGTCCATCAAGAAATCGATACCGTTAAACAAAAAGTTCGAGAAGAAATTGGGACAGTTCGAGAAGAGTTTGAGGAGAAGTACCGAAAACTAGAGAAAGAAGTGAAGAAAATTCGAGATACCAACCAAGAAGAAAGTAGCAAATTGGACACGTCGGCGATCACAGCCAATGAAAAACTTAAACCACCAACGTTTGACGGCGAAATATCCTGGGCTATGTACAAACGTCCGTTTGAGGCTGCAGCTAATGCAAATAGATGGGATCAGCAGCAGAAAGCAACGGCGTTGGTATTGGCTTTGCGAGGAAAGGCGCTTGAAATACTTCAAAACATTCCTGAAGCCAAACAAACTGATTATTTGGCTGTTGCGGGCGCCTTGGAACTAAGATACGGCAACAAATATCTTAGCCAAGTGTATCAGAGCCAGTTGAAGAGTAGAATTCAAGGTTCAACGGAGTCACTGCAGGAATTCAGCAGTAGCATTGAGAGCATGGTACGACTGGCTTATCCACAGGCCCCAGATGAATTCATTGAGCAAATTAGTGTCCAGTACTTCATTGATGGAGTTCGAGATATCGATATGCAGCAAGCGTTGAGACTAAGTAGGCATAACACCTTAGCCGAAACAGTTGTCCAGGCACTGGAATACGAAGCTGCCAAAAACGCATCTATGAATCGTCGCAGCAAATTAAGAGAAGTCAGGGTGTCAGACGAACCACAAGACAATGCAGATTTCTTTAAGAAGTTGGAGGCGATGTTCCAGAAATTTTGCTCTCGAGGAAGCAAGGAGTCTGGATATAGAAAAGTGATTAAATGTTACAATTGCAACCGAGAGGGACATATAAGTAGAAACTGCAGGCGACGACCCAGATCTGAAGAACGAAATGTTCAGAGAGAGAATACCCGACTTCAGGAAAACTCCACCTCGCCAGTGTAGGGGGGCGAACGCTGGCGACCACTGATTATCAAGCCCTCAAGTTACATTTGTGCTCCATCAAGAAGAGCTGTGAGAGCCTCGTTGTCCAAGGTTTTATCAACGGCAAGAAATGTGATTTGAGCATCGACATGGGGGCAACAAGGTCAGTGGTACGCCCCGACATGGTTTCCAAAGAATCTATCGTGCAGCACAACATCAAGCCAATACTGGAAACTGCAAAAGGAGATTTGATAAATGTTTTTGGAGAGACCACCACCACTTTAGAAATTGGCAATGCACAATTAAAGATTAATGCAATCGTGGCTGACATAGTGGATGAATTTATAGTAGGCTTAGATGTTTTGGAAACCTTCAATTTTATCACAGTGGACTTTAAAAACGGAATGTTGAGAGTGGGCAACGAGGAAATATTTTTCTCAGCATCTTCGAACTAGAACTGTCCTATTAAAATAATCGTCACCGAAGATACGCGAATACCTGGAAATAGTGAGAAGATCGTGAAGGCGCACCTAGAAAAACAACTGGAAGGAGTTAACACTATGGTTTTTGAACCAAACGAGAACAAAGAGAACGGGGCTCTTTTGGCTAGGTGCTTAGTTAATTCCAACGACACTATTCCAGTGAGGGTAGCCAATCTATCAGTAAACAGAATGACATTTAAGAAAGGGGAAGTAATCGGTACCTGTTCGCCAGTCTCCCGGGTAACAAGATGTGAGCAAGAGGAACCCGTCTCAAAAGATGTACATTTGTCCCAAGAGCTAATGGAGAGTTTCAAGAAGACCTGGAAACATCTTAGCGAACAGGAAAAGAAAAAGGCCATCGAGTTTGTAAAGCAAGAAGCTGATGTTTTCGTGCAAGGAAAAATTACAGGGCGAACAAATTTAGTCGAACATCGGATCAACACGGGAAATGCTGTACCTATTCGCCAACCTCCACGAAGACTTCCTTTCGTAAAACAACAGCAAGTTAACACCATGGTTCAAGAAATGCTGAAGGATGGTGTCATAGAAGAATCCAGCAGTCCTTGGTCATCACCAGTTGTGCTGGTGACGAAAAAGGATGGTTCGACGAGGTTCTGTGTGGATTACAGGAGGTTAAATGATGTTACGAAGAAGGACAGCTACCCATTACCCCGAATTGACGATACCTTAAATACCTTAGTCGGATCCAGGTGGTTCTCAACTCTTGACCTGAAAAGTGGATATTGGCAGGTAGAGCTAAACAAAGAAGATAAAGAGAAAACGGCCTTTACAGCTGGAAACGGCCTATATCAATTCAATGTCATGCCGTTTGGATTATGTAATGCGCCTGCCACTTTTGAAAGGTTAATGGAATTAGTTCTGCGAGGACTAACTTGGGAAACGTGCCTGGTGTACTTGGATGATGTAATGGTGATTGGCAAAGATTTCGACGAACATCAATCGAATCTGAAGAAAGTATTCGCTAGGATCCGAAGTGCTAATCTCCAGCTGAATCCAAAGAAATGTGTTCTATTCCAGGAAAAAGTCAACTTTCTCAGACATGTCGTATCATCGAAAGGAATTGAGACCGATCCAGAAAAAGTTCAAGCAGTGCGAGATTGGCCCAGACCAAAGAACAAGCACGAAGTCAGAAGCTTTTTGGGACTCAGCAGTTACTACCGCCGATTTGTTAAAGATTTTGGGAAAATTGCGAAGCCACTACATCAATTAACCGAAAAGAACTCCCACTTTGACTGGTCACCAGAATGTCAACAGTCGTTTCTTGAGCTGAAAAACCGGTTGACTACTGCTCCTGTTCTTGCATATCCCTTGGACGAAGGATTGTTCGTGTTAGACACTGACGCTTCACAAAGTGGAATAGGAGCTGTTCTTTCCCAAATACAGGATGGCGAAGAAGCTGTAATTGGATATTTCAGCAAAACGTTGGGAAAGGCAGAGCGAAACTACTGTGTGACCCGGAAGGAGCTGCTAGCGGTTGTACGATCCATAGAGCATTACCACAGTTTTCTCTATGGACGGAAATTCTTAGTAAGAACAGACCACTCTGCACTACAGTGGCTGCTGAATTTCAAAAATCCGGA
The DNA here is from genome assembly GCA_958507055.1 of Crioceris asparagi. Lineage (NCBI taxonomy): Eukaryota > Metazoa > Arthropoda > Insecta > Coleoptera > Chrysomelidae > Crioceris > Crioceris asparagi. The sequence continues at coordinate 49,172,382 of OY293828.1, forward strand.
GGGACAGATAGCGCGTTGGCTGGAGAAACTGCAGAGTTACGACTTTCAAATTAAACACCGAAAAGGAAGAAGTCACGCCAACGCTGACAGTTTGTCACGAAGACCTTGTGGCAGTTCTTGTAAATTCTGTCAGAGGCAGGAACAAAGAGAAATAGCCAAGGATGTTGTACATCTCCAAGAAATGCAGATTAGGAATAAGGAAACGGAAAATACCGACGAAATCACCAGAGACAACTTTAGAAGAGAACAAAAAGATTTGACGATAGTACGGGGCTGGCTAGACCAAAAGCGACGACCTGAGAAATATCCAGATTTGATCAGACAGTCAAGGGATACTGGGCTCTGTGGGATTCGTTATGCTTACGAGATGACTTGATCACTCGTAAATGGGAAAGTCCAGATGGTAGAAGCATTGTGTATCAAACCGTTGTACCCCGAACAATGGTAGTTGAAGTACTTCGTGAACTGCATGGCAGTCGCAGTGGAGGCCATTTTGTAAATAGAACATTGGCACGTGTGAAAGAGCGGTATTATTGGATCAACTGTCGAAGAGATGTGGAAGAATGGTGCAGAAGATGTGACCTCTGTGCTTCTAAGAAGGGTACCGAAGACACGATCCCGAGGGAAAATGAAGCAGTATCTGTCAGGTGAACCTTGGGAAAGAATTGCGGTGGACATTGCAGGACCATTCCCTACGACAGATTCTGGAAATAAGTACATCATGGTTGCCATGGACTATTTCTCGAAGTGGCCAGAAGTAGTGCCGAAGCCGAATCAGGAAGCAGTTACAGTGGCCGAAGCCCTTCTGGAAAACGTGATTTCCAGACACGGAGTACCCTTGGAGCTACATACCGATCAAGGTAGAAATTTTGAATCCGAAGTATGGACGCAGTTAATGAGGTATTTTTATATAGGTGTTAAATATTGTAACGTGCAAAGGGGAACAGCCGCCGGTATTGGCTACAAAGTAGCGGCATCCGTTTGAAGTATGCGCGCGATATATGCTGTGGTTGGACATACCAAAAGCGGCGTCAACAAAGAGAGCCACGGCAGTGTCGGCATCTTCTGTTAAGCTGCCGACAAACGAATTTCGAGAAGCGTATAGTGGCGGCTTCTGGTCTTTGATACCGAATGCTCTGGATCCTTTATCGGGTATATATATGGAAGAATTTTCGGCAAGAAGACAGAATGAAAAAGGCAGTGTGAATAAACAGAATAGTCCGAGTAAGTTAGAGAGAATATAGTAAAGTTAATTTGTAATTTATATTATTTTGAGTGTAAATAAAGTTGATTTGATAACTCTAAATTAGTCTCACTTATCTGCGAACCCGCATACGCAACAATATGTAAATATCCACTTACATAATTGAAAGAATGCGTCCTTTTGTTATATTCTTTTGCTCGGAGGAATAATTCATTTTCTTCCATGCTGTCAGGCGTCCTCTTCAAAAGAAAGTCTTTACATGATCATGGCAGGGTTCCAACTTTATTAATGAGGTATCCTGAAAGGATCCTCAAAGCCTATGCGCTTCTACATATTGCACGGATAGGGACACACTCTCAGGGATATCGCAATATTCTTTTGCAAAAATATCCTCATCCGCTTCTTCTGATAGCCCCTTTAAAGGAAAAGATGTGTTCATGCAGTTCAAAATCTGATACAAATTATTTTATTAGATCAATTTGAAAAAAAATATAATATAGGTTTTCACTGACGTCATACTAGGAAAAAACAAAATATTGCCGCACCATTATTGAATTAAAACCTTGGGTAAAAATAGAAGTTAATCTAGTTATATCACAGCATAAGATACCTACGCTGTGGTTAAATCGAGCGATCAAAAAAAACTTATCCCCTGCAGACATTTGAAAATGAGAACATCTCTTTCCTAAACACAGATAAGAAGCTAAAAGTGACAAGTGATGTTTCAATCAATATAAATGCAATTGCAGATGATTCAGGTAAAGTAAGGTAAAGACATGCTGCCCATTTCAAATGCCTACTGCGAATGATATTTTTTTGGATCGCTCGATATAGTAGTTGGTTGACGTATATTTTTAAATTGTTTATATACTATATAATACCACATAAAAATAAACAGAATATAATCAAATTTGCCGATAAAAAGGTAATATTCAATGTCTGCATATGAAAGAATTGGCCTCTATCAGGTCATTTAGAGATAGAATATATTTTATAAGCTAATAATAATATGCTAATTACTGAAACGTACTTCTAATTTTCGGAGTTGATGGTCTGATAACACTTGAACGTTCAGGAACATCCAACGATGGTTCAATTTCCGGCTCAGGTGATTGGCAATCTCTATCAGCACTTTTATTAGTCATGCGGTTCTGTCTCTGATTCAGTCTCTTAGTTCTTGGAACGTTCTCAACTAGCTCAAAGTGTTCTAAAAATGTAATATATATTTCAGGAAAAATATTTTACCTTAAATTTATTAACAAGGCTCTCATATTAAAATTAGTTAAAACGCAATAAATATGCAATATCGAGGGTTACATCAATTATTAGGAACAAGTTAATAAATAAAAAAGAATTATACCTGGTAGCAGCTGAATCGATGGCCAAACTCCTTTCTTAAGGACATTATTGGGTCCAAAGCCTTTAGGCGTAAACTGTAGGGCACAAACCCCTTCGATTGATATAAACTTCTTTAGCTGCCATTTCTTCTTTCAAACATTTATTTCCACATTTCCATTTATCAAAAAGAGATTTGTCACTGTCTTATGGGAAAGGATTGGGAAACCGATGCTTCCTATAGCAATTACTAACAGCATAGCTGGCATGGTAGATTAGATTTTAGAAGTATCTGTAAAAAGATAATTAATTATTATATAAGTAGATAATATGTTAAATTACAATTAAAAGAGTAAATTCACTATGCACTATGCAGTATTTGAAGAATGAGGATGTCTCTAATAAGTGATCAATTGATTGAACACTTATCTCTATTCCAATATAGGTACTTAACTAGATATAAAAAAAAGTTTGAAAACTTTATTAATAATATTGGTACTTAATTATAAATATGATTACTTACCTAGAACTGCAATTAATTAAATTAAACACAGAGGCAACAACAAGAACTCTCTAAACAGATAATACAGTAACTAATAGCAATACAAAACACTTTATATAATTATAAGAGTAATTACAATTTAATTACTCACATTTATCCCTCGGCCCAATCAAAATTTTTCTGAATTTCCAACGAGACCATAGAGAACATACAAAATAAATGTTCTCTCTCCATGATTCCAAAGATTTTGTCGATAGTGACACCATCTATGGGTTTTAAATCTTAATAGTTCTCAAGTAGTGAGCTTCCTTCATAGTAGATGGCTCTGGGAATGTGGTAATGTTTTGCCCATATGAGATCGCAGGCCCTGGGTAAGCTGTGGAATTGTTGTCAGCTTTAGTCAAGTGAAATATATTTGAGTATGTTTCCTAACCATTACCTTGCCCTCAGATAGACAAATCAACTTTTATTTTAATAAGAAGGCTCAATTTATAGAATCCAGTGTGCTGTTGCTTTAGAAACTAATATGCAAAATATTGACATCTTGACTTCCGATTTGGTTACCACTAGATTATAAAATGGGGAGTCGGCAAGAGGAATTTGACGATAGGAACTTTCTGTTCCATGGTAGTGTGAGAAGCAGAAAAAATCATTCTGAATGAGCGTACATTCTTCCATCAAGTTTAAGGATACTAAAAACCTGAAAGTCTCACTATTACCACAGACAATCTATTCCAACACAGACGGCTCGTTCCTATACTTTAATGTGTTGCGCGGATTTTGGATGCTAGCATCGGCCGACTTGGATGCAAGCAATTAAATTTGACTAGTAGTATAGCTATACAAAACCAGATGGCGCTGTCAAAATTAATCGCGCTTGGGTTCCAGCGTCTGGGCCTAGCAGTAGTGGCACGTTAAGATGGTATTCAGGGTCCTGATATTCGTGCAAAAAATAAATTTATGTGGTTGACAATAAAGACTCTCAAAATTATGATACTCAATTTTTTGAACTGTGTTACACATCAATCGGCGCCCTTTATTAGATATTTTCGTAATAAAATCGACCATACGCTTTCAAATTTTCACGGAAGTTTGAGATCGGAAATTATGGTTTTCCACAATACTTTGTTTTTATATGAATACATTATTATTGGCTGTCTTATGAAGAGATTATGAATAATCCTTGTAAATACCAGTAATTACTGGCAAATCGACAACGCTGCCAGTGGAATTAAGACGTTTGTTTGGTTATTACGAAAAATCGTTCACCACCACGAGAATGAAGAGACAAAGAAGAGAATTCAGAAGTTTCGATGCTCAATGCTCAAATCTGTCCAACTTAGACAGATTTTTTTAATTCATTAATAGTCTCTACCCTTCCATTAAGTTTACTATAGAAGTTGAAAGTAACAACTCTATTAATTTCTTAGATTTTGAAACTAGAGTTAATGAACAGAAGAGATCATTTGTTAATCAGAAAAGAGATTCTAATTATGCATTACATCATATAGAATATGGTCATACATTTAAAGATAATGTTACGTGGGTAGTTTATCATGTACTTACTGTTATTATTTCTTCTAGTTTATATTCATTCTGCTACCTTATTTTCAATAGTGTTGCTTGTGTATTTCATTATGTAGTTCTAGAATTATAGCAGATTTATCCTCGATCCTTCCAGAAACTATATGTGAGGTACAATTTGTCAGACTATTGTCAGTTTGACAAGGATCAAGAACATTAATTATGTTCGTCTAGATAATCATAGAACATTCTCGATGAATGTCATATCATTATTCAGATATATAAAGCCGTGACGATCACGGGACAGAGTCAGTTTATTGTATCAGTCAATTGAAGACATAACTCGAAAGTAGTTGGAACGCGATAGTCAAAGTGACAAGTAGTGACAGTTGTACTACAACAGAAAGCCGTGTACAGTGTGTTTGAAAATAAATCATTGGTAGCAATCTGCGAATTTTGAGTGCTACGCATGTGAACTCACCCCACAACGTTTAGCATAGGGTTAAACGTTTCAATAATTTTAAAATTCAGAGAAATGTTGAGAATAAAGGACTAAAATTAAACCTATTAGAAGCATTAGAAAATATCCTATAGAAACACTCGGGTAATCTCCTCAACGATTATTTAGATGGGTTTTCTAGCCAGTTAAAAAATAAAAGGTAATGACAAAGGGCGATGACGCAATTTTTCTTTTTGAATAATAATAATAACTGAGTTTATTCATAACAATTTGGACTACAGTAAGATATACCTACATTATATTAGTTTATGCATAAATAAACTGAACAAACCTTACGATGTTTTTGTATTGATGAAAGAATTAGTTTAAGTGTAATAATTGAATAAATATGGATCGAAAGAAGGTGGTTTGTATATGGAAAAGATGTTAATTAAAGAGATTTTTTATTTTCATCTGCATTTTGTTTATTTTGAAATTACCAAATGAAATTATAATATGGTATGAAATGATATGAAAATCATTACACCATCGTTTTGGTTTAATAAGTTTCCATTATTATAAATTTGTTGATAACCTGGTATTTTGTACACATTTGGATTATATATTCTCCAAAATTCTGTAAAAACTATCAAACCAAAATTCTCATTTAACTGATAGATGAATAGTAATGTCTCATTTAAATTTTTGGGAATATTTCATAATATTATTATAAGCAATTGTAAATTTATGATTTTTATCAAAATATTACCTTTCAAAACTGTCCACAATTTATGTCTCAATAGATCGTGATCTTCAATTTGTCTAATGAATAAGTCCATAAAAATAGATTTTTAGAAGTTTTTTTTAAATGATATCTCTCTCGTATTATTCTTATTTTCATTCTTGGATATACAATTTTTCTTAATTTTCTATAATAATTATTTCTTACTACTTCTTCTCACAAATATTCTTTCATTTTTTCCAACATACAAATTCATAACGAATTTTTCTGAGTTTCCTTGCATTTTCCCAGTAAAAATGTGTTTTTTGTGTTCTTCATTAATAAATATTGTGAATTCTAATCCTGGGAGATTAATGTCGTTCGTTGTAAATTTTCCACTTGTTTTGTTGTATTTTTTGGCTCTTTGAATGATATTATTTTTGATTTTATTGGTTGAAAGGGTGATTTTGGTTATATTATTTGGTTTTAAATTGTAAATTTGATTTTTATAAAAATATTACCTTTCAAAACTGTCCACAATTTGTGTGTCAATAGATCGTAATCTTCAATTTGTTTAATGAATAAGTCCATAAAAATAGATTATTAGATGTTCTCTCGTATTATTCTTATTTTCATTCTTGGACATACAATTTTTCTTCAGTTTCTATAATAATTATTTCTTACTACTTCTTCTCACAAATATTCTTTCATTTTTTCCACCATACAAAATCGACCGTGAATCACCCTGTATAGTTTATATTTTGTATATTGTTACTTATTTTTTAATATTAACATTAAAGAATCCAAAACAACTGCATTATTTTTTATATTAACTTGGTTTTATTTCATTGTTTTTACTTTCGAGTGAAAATTCATTATTATTTTGTATTTTATTGTTAGATAATATTTTTGTATTGTTTATGTTTTGTAATCGAGGTCGAAATATTAAAATTATCAATGAGACTATTGTAAATTTTTTTCATAGTCTTAAGATATTTCGAAGATTTTTATAATTTTCGAAAATTCTGGGATAAATCGAAAATATTGAAAATTGAACATTTTTGTACATTGATTTTTTTTCAAATTTTGTAAAATAGTTTTTACAATTTTTGAAGTTTCTTTAATTTTATATACCTATATATGAAAATTCTTTTATTTTTCATAATGGGCCTTTCCCATAAAAATATTTTTTAAAATAGGTTCTTATTTATAGGCACAGGTGAAAAATCAAAAAAAAATATTATATTTTATAAATAAACATGGCATATTAGGTTAAAAATTGTCACCAAATTCAAAATCCACTGGCGGTCACCTACCTACGTCACCCATAAGAAATGCATTGACGGCAACCTACGTCACCCAGTTTAGAGCGAATTCCATCAACCATAACTTGATTCAATTTGATGTACATATTTACAAAAAGAAAAAAATGCTGTTTTCAACGGTATTATTTTTGCAGCAGAAAAATTAAACATCTCATCACAAAGTACTGAACTTGATGATTAAAAACTTCGAACAAATAATATACCTACTTATTTTAGTTTCTTTTATATATCAGGATATATACCGGATGGAATGTATTACATCCATCACTTTTTTACTGCGTCTGTGATTTTAGTCTTAAAATACAAAATAACCAAGTTTCTGAAAACAAACAGGTATTTACTATTCCAGGCAGCTGGCGGTAGAGTGCAAAAACAATAAATTCATCAGTCGACGACGGCACTGACCCCCCAACACGTTTGATATGAGCGCTGACCTTGCCGTTTTCTCTGGCATCCTCTTGAATTCCTAAATTATTATTTTATATCAGTGCACCTTAGCGACATCTGTTGCGTCAATGTGTAATTAATATTTCCGCAACTATTAGGTCCTATATTATAACCGTCTGTGTTGATAGATTGTCTGTGCTATTACCATCACACTTCCTCAAGCACTCAAGCTTACAACTGGTAAATATATAACCATATAATTATTTGGTAAATATCTGGTATACGGGCTTTTCCTCAATGGGAAAGGAAACCTCAGCATAGCTGCAATATTTGTCACTGTTTTAATTTATTAATTATAGCGTTATTTTTCATTTTCGTGGCACTACAACGCAATGTATGGCATTTTTATATTGTTTTTAATATCTGGAATACACTCCCGAAGAGGTATACAGGATACCTGTGCACGGGTCCAGTTTACAAACAACCATGGCTCAGGCGGGATTTGAACCCGCGCTCACGATGAGCTGCGGCAAGCTACGTACCGTTCCGGCGCCTTAACCCACTCAGCTATCTCATTTTAGTGAGTTTTTTTTCTCCGTTTCATTGGAATTTACGGGTCTCAAGTTTTAGCAGCATTTACTGTTTTTTAAACGATTTCCGCTGCAAAATTACTTACTTACTAATTACTTTTTAAAAATCACTGTTTCACAAATGCACGCATATACTAGACAATTATCAATTATTTTACAAAAACGCAGTACTTAGATCTGGAAAAAACGAAATGACCTAGGCAATAGTTTTTTTTCAAGAATTGATGTATTTTAATTTTCATTGCCATAATTTTGATGTTTTAAAAATATCCTTATATAATTGTCATGAGGACTCAAATTGAGAAGAAATGAGCATATTGATCATCATCATCTTTTTTCAGGAACGATTGATGCAGTGTCCCATTTTATAAACAAAAAGCTTGGAAGGATACAAATAATTCTAGTCCGATATGCAAACATTGAGGAAATATTGCCCCATAAAATATATTTAAATTAGAAAATAAAATGTTGGTGCTAAATGAGAGATATTAAGTAAATATGTATAATTAAGATATGAAGTAGATAAGACCTGTGAAAAAATAGAACGAAATTTTTTTTTATCGAGTTCTGTTAAGAAGACATAAAAGACACTGTCAATGGAAATAATTTAAATTTTTGAAAGAAATTATATGCAAATGTATTGGGAGCGGGCGACTTAGATGGTGGATATAGGATAAGACAGCACAATCAACAAACTGTGAACTCTTTCTACCCATTAACATACGCCAAAATAACTATAGAATAGTGGAAAATAAGACTATTATTTTTCACTAATTGCTAACGTATTATAGCTTGCTAACTCATTAATTTAAAATTTTGCGTGTTTGGCCATTTCTAAACTATTTTAAAATTTCAATTCCATCCATGTTATCGCCTTCAAGGATGTCATATCCTTAACAATCTGTATTGTTATTATCTCAAACACCAGGAACACGCAAATTGAATATTTCATATTTCTGAAAAATGTAATCAACATGGCACGCAACACACATTACATAATTTTGAATTCCAAGAACATGAGTCCATAGTATAAGAACATATAATTCATGGAAAGTAAAATAGCTGCGAAGGCGTGAAGAATAAGTTAAACTTAATAATAACACAAATATGCTTTAAATGGAAATCTTACGGATTTGGCAATTAAGTGTATATAATTTGGCAATATTCTAACTATTTTTTTTATCTGAATCGGTTTCAAACATGTCATAACCATACCTTTACACAACTTTGATCTGTCTTATGCCAATAACAGTAACATAAGCAAGTTTAAGTATTCCTATTTCTAAAAATGCAATCAAAGATACATCCTTTGGTGTGGAAAGTTTTCAAAACATCATTTTTCATTCCCCTTCTTATTTAAGATAGCTCATGACAACATGGCATTCGATAATTGACTATTTGAGAGTGTAGCATAGGACGTAAAATAGCGCAGATGACGTGAAGAATAAGATAAATATGGTTTATTAATTTCTAAGTCAATAAATCGAAATTGTAAGGGTTTTACAATTAAGTTTGTGAAATTTGGAAATTTCATACCTAGTTTTTGAACATCCAGAGCGGTCAGGTTTAAAGATATCATAACCTGAACTTTCACAAATTTGATGGCGATTATTTCAAAAACGGTGGTATACGCAGTTTTAAATATTTATAGTTTTGGAAAATGCAATTAAAAATAAATCGATTGGTATCAAAAGTTTTTCAATATACGAAAGTTCATCGGCTGGCGTAGTGCTGGTTTGCGCCGGTTCCGTTGCGTTCCGCTTAGCGGCGATGGAAACGCCACAAATGACTTATGCCTGTGCTCAAATAATTTCATGCTAGTGGCTGGTTGTGACCGTTTCTATCAATACACCGATTGCTTATAGCGAAAACTTTTCTACGCATGCGCGGCGGAAAGTTTTCAGACGATACTTTCATTTGAAATATTACTCTTTTGAACAGAATGTACTATGCCTGTGCCCAAATAATTCCATGCTAATGGCTGTCTGTGACTATGTCCATCAAAATCTTTATGTACTATGACAATTATGCGCTGTTATCTGAGAAAAATGCTTCTAAATAAAGTAGAATAAAGGTATTCTATGGCCTATGGGTCGCGCATGCGGGGAATTGAAATCATTATTGCAATTGGTCTATTTCTTTATATACTATGACATCTATGCCCTTTTACCAGAGAAAATTACTTATACATAAAGTTGAATAGATGTATCCTATGGCCGATGGGTCGCGTCTGCGGAGAAATGAAATCATAAATTCAATTGACCTATTAAGTTTGTAAAATTTGGCAATTTTAAATTTAGTTTTTGATCATCCGGAGTGGTATCTAAGAACCACATTTTATAAAGACACAGTGTGTCAAAACAATTGTCATGTATTCATGTATTTAATATATATGTGGAAATTTATTATGTTGTTTCAATAAACCAATAATCATTAATATTATTCAATTATCAATCAAAAAACATAGAACTATTTATATATTCTGATTGAGCAATTTTTTGGCGCATCTCAATCCCGAAAATACTAATTATTAACGACATGCTCGTGTAATTACAAACAAAAATTTAATTTAAGTTTCAGAATGAGCATTTAGTGAGCAATTTATGTATATTAGTAATATTGAGAAAAACAAAATATCCGCGTCCACTTCTTTTCGGTCAATTTTAAATTTAGTTTTTGTTTTTGATCATCCATAGTTGTCAGGTTAAAAGACATCACAATTGGCAAAAGTAAAACGCCAATAGATGGCGTTAAATAAAGGAGAACAACAAATAAATTGGCCAGAGAACATAGACGTCTCTGTTCTCTGAATCGGCGAAGAGGAAACGCGCTAACAGCTATAAATTTAAAAATCTTTTGCGGGCTAGATGCTAGTTTTATCTATGATGTAAGAATCTTCTGAGAATACAAATACTGAAAGGTAAACTCAAAGGATCTCTTTATATACGAAATAAAGCTGTCTAACAAAATAACAAAAGAAAAGAAATACTAGTAGAAATTGGTGAAACATGCGGAAAATATTATTTAACAAGAGATTTTTCGTACTTCTTTGTCACTTGGGATACCAATAGGAAGAGCGGTGTGAGTGAATATGTAATGTAATTAGATTGACGGGTAAAATAGATTTGATATTTTCATAGAGGAAATAGGTTAGGTTGATGGTTTGTTGTTCACCCTTATTTGTCAGTGGCGCCAAACGTCATTTAATGCAGAGGGTGTCAATTCTACAAAATTACTAAATGAATACAACCTGCACTTTTCCACATGACCCCTGAAGGTAGTGCTACAGCACCAGCACCTCACATTTTTTGTGGTGGGTCGTTTATAATTAGTGATAAAACCAATGTCTTAGATTTGATACGTACCTACGTCAAAAATATGAATTGTAGAGGATTGCCTCCTCTGAGGAGCCGCCACTGCTTTGAGTAAATCCTCCTGATAATAGATGGCGTATACTTCGTTCACGATCGCCAATCTCAACTTTCACGACTTTGATCCCGATGATTTCAAAAACGGTGGTATAAGCTGTAGAGAATTGTAGTAGGTCAACTTAACCTATCACTCCATGGTAGTAGGCACACTTGCTAGGCACTTTGCTCTGCTGTTAGCGTCGTCTATGGAAAACACGTTGAAGAGTTGTCCATGGTGTGGACGTCCAGAAAGTCATGACAAAAGTGTCCAGCTCGATTTGCTCTGTGTAAAGACCGCAGCAGACGGAGTATGTTTTGCTGCATGATTGCTTGCTTGTTTTGCTGCATGGTCCGATAAATGTTGCCGCGCATGGTGTGTCGATGGCTCCCTTGCTTGTGTTGGCTTCACACGATGCAGGCCAGCATGTATGTAGAATGACAGTACAGATAAATATGACTGTGGCAAATGATACAAAATATTGAACATTCTAATCAAGCTCTATTTCTAATCATTGTTACAACAGAGAAAATGTCCCAACAATCAAAAATAACATGTTATTATGTGCAAAATAACTTTTGAGTACGACTGGACTAGTTCCGAGTGCCCCGACAAGGCACGATGCGTGAAAACAATCACCTAAAATAGCACCGGTTCTATCATCAAATCATGCACGATTTCAAGCAACCAACCGTGCACGCGATGTCATTTTCTTACACGGAAGCATGCACAGCACCAAGCCTAGCTCCCATCAAGGAAACATGCAGCAAAACATACTCCGTCTGCAGCGGGCTTAACAAGTGTCACACAAAAGGTCATTATGCACGAGTTTGCATGAGTCAGAAGAAGTCAATAAATGCGAACGAAATCGTGACTGAAGATGAGAGTTTCGTAGGTGAAGTTCATAAGCAAGCAAATGGTAGTCTTTTTGAAACGAAAGTTATTATTTCGAGCAAAGAAATAACTGCTAAAGTTGATACGGGGGCCGATGTGAGTGTCATGCCAGAGAACGTCTACAAACGTTTGTTTACAGAAAATAACTTACAAAGAGCAACTAAGTTAATCTTGGGTCCAGGAGGCAACAGACTTGATGTGACTGGAGTTGTGGCAACGAAAGTATGGGCGAAGAATAAAACTGTTCAAGAGAAGTTTTATGTGATATCATCAGCGAAACAAACACTATTGAGTTGTCACGCTTCAGAGAAGTTAGGCCTAGTTAAGCGCCTATTTGAAGTGAAAAATTCGTTCGATCCCTTTCAAAAGTTCGACAAACTGTTTCGTGGATTAGGAAACACTCGTCAGAAGTATACAATACGGCTGAAACCAAATTCAACTCCGTATGCAGTTTACGTTCCGAGGCGAGTAGCGTTACCTTTAAGAGAAGCATTAAAGAAAGAGCTTCAGTCTCTCTGCAGGAGAGAAGTCATCGAACCAGTAAATGAACCATCAGACTAGTGTGCGCCAGTAGTCATAGTTCCTAAGAAAAACAACATTATTCGTCTATGCGTTGATCTGACACAGTTAAACAAGAATGTTCAAAGAGAAGTGTATCCAATTCCAGATGTAGAATCAACCTTGGGCAAGTTAGACGGAGCTCGAGTTTTTAGCAAAATTGATGCGAATAATGGCTTCTGGCAAATACCTTTGGATGAAGAATCGATGGAATTGACAACGTTCATAACGCCGTTTGGAAGGTACCGATTTAAGAGACTTCCCTTTGGTCTTTCATCTGCTCCAGAGGTTTGCCAAAAACAGATCAGCCAATTACTGGATGGAATAGACGGCGTGATATGTCACTTTGATGATGTCATCATACATGGAAAGACACTCGAAGAGCATGACAAACGTCTAGATTGGACGTTGAACAAAGCAAAATGTCAGTTTCGTAAAAATTCGATAATCATTTTGGGTCACATCGTGTCGAATAAAAGGAGTAGCTCCAGATAAAGAAAAGATAGAAGCGATAAATGAGTTTCCTGAGCCGGAAAACAAAAGAGAGTTGACAAAATTCCTTGGAATGGGAATTTTTTTTTCGAAATTCGTCCCAAATATGTCAACAATCGCCCAGCCGTTGTACGAATTGTTACAAGAAGACGTGGAATGGTGTTGGAGTGACTCACAAAAGAATGCATACACATCTTAAGCAGATTTTGGTGAGCCCACCGATATTGTCATTGTACGACTTATCAAAAGACGTGATACTCTCTATAGATGCATCATCCTTTGGTTTGAGAGGAGTGTTAATGCGGAAACAGTCAAATGGAGAAATCAAGCCGGTTGCGTACACATCGAGAACCTTATCATCAACTGAACGCAGGTACGCTCAAATCGAAAAGGAGGCCTTAGCGATCGTGGTTGGCAGCGAGAAATTTTCGAAATTCATCATTGGGAAAAGAATAGTTGAAACTGATCATAAATCTCTGGTTTCACTTCTGGGAAAGAAAGAACTAGATAGTCTGACTCCGAGATTACAGAGAATTCGTATGAGACTGATGAGATACGATTTTGTTATTGTCTACCGTCCTGGCAAAGAGTTAGTCATAGTAGATACGCTATCGAGAGGTCAGCTCAAAACTGTAGGTTGTCAAGAATTAGCCGAAGAAGTTACAGCGTTTGTCCAGCTAGTAATTAAACAGTTTCCATCAACTGATAAAAGGTTGGCTGAAATCATTAAAGAACAGCTTCGAGATCCGGTATGCATAGAGCTACGTAAATACGTGGAAAAAGGTTGGCCAGAACGTCACAAAATTTCACAAGAAGCTATTCCATATTGGGAACACCGAAATGTAATCACGTTACAAGAAGAGATTCTAATGAAAGACAGTAGAATATTAATTCCACAGCGTCTGAGAAGAGACATCTTGGACCGCATTCACACTGGTCATCAAGGCATCAATAAGTGCAGATCAATGGCCAGGCAGTCAGTTTGGTGGCCGGGGCTGTCTGTTCAAATGGAACAACTAATAAGAAACTATGTAGTTTGCATCCAAAACGAACCAGATCCAACAGAACCTTTAATGCCATCAGAATACCCAGAAAGACCTCGGCAAATTGTAGGAACCGATTTGTTAAAACTACAAGGATCATGGTACTTGATCGTCGCCGATTATTTTTCGAGATATATTGAAGTCGCTAAATTGGAAAAGTTAACATCGGACTGCGTAATTCTTTATTTAAAATCGATATTCGCACGACATGGGATTCCAGAGATAGTTCGAAGTGATAATGGTACTCAATATTCGCAAACAGTTGGGTCCAGTTACAAGACATTTGCAACAGAATATGGATTCCAAATCGTAACGTCAAGTCCTCGATATCCTCAAAGTAACGGATTCATCGAAAGCCAAGTAAAAAACTTCAAGAATCACTTCAAGAAGAGTCCAGATCCATACAAAAAGCTTTTAGCTTTACGAATAACTCCGCTTCAATCTGGTGTTAGTCCTACCGAGTTATTAATGGGTCGAAAACTACGAGGATTTGTGCCAGTCGAATCAAAACAACTAAATCCTTGCCTGTCTGATCGAAATACGATTTTTGAGGGAGAGAAGAGGAGAATAGAAAAGCAAAAACGGAATTTCGATGATAGAAAGAACACTGAATTGTCTGAACTTCCGATTGGTCAAAAAGTTTGAATATCTGAACTCAGACAAAGAGGCACTGTTGACGAGCAGCACTCATCGCCACTTTCGTACATGGTTCGAAGTCCGGCTGGTGTCTATAGAAGACATCGAAAGTTTTTACATCCGCTTCCTCCTAACGTCACAACCGATACGGAATTTAGTCCAGCAAGAAGTTCAGGATCCAGAGGTGACCCTTCCAATAAAAATTGAGCCAAATTCAAGGGCCCCGCCTAATAAGTCATCTTCACCTCAAGTCTTGCGCCGCAGCCAGAGAGAAGATAGGGCTCCCCGTCGACTCGATCTTTACGAGGGGAGATGTAGAGAATTGTAGTAGGTCAACTTAACCTATCACTCCATGGTAGTAGGCACACTTGGTAGGCACTTTGCTCTGCTGCTAGCGTCGTCTATGAAGATCAAGAGTGCCGGACAAAGCATCATAATTATTATAATTAGATTCTGTTCTGTACACATATTTGCGAATTATTATATAGTTGATCATTAATAAACGCTACATAAGCAGTTTTAAATATTTATATTTTTGGAAAACGCAATTAAAAATAAATCGATTGGTATCAACAGTTTTTCAATATACGAGACACGAGAGTGCATCGGCTGGCGTAGTGCTGGTGGAACAGGCGGTATATTTGTTTTTATATTAAGGCTGTTCGAGCAGTAGTTTGGGACGGTTTGATAACTGTTTAAAATGCGCATGTGCGGTTTGAAATAGTTTCCAAGTTGTTTGGGATTTTGTTGCTCGAACACCAAACTGCAGTTTGCAAACTACCCCTTCCACTTTCTTACAATTTTGTCGTCATAGAACAAATGACTATGCCGATAGATATGTTTTATGACCAAAGATAAGAGAGAACATCAATGAAAGACTGATGGACAAAACTCAAAACCAGGGTTTAGTTTAGGACTGTGATAGTGTTCTCTGAAAGGGATTTCTCCAACATCAGAGAACACTATACTCTAAGAAGAAGAAGACGCTTCAACTGCGCCTTTCTCAAACTGAGTCCGGACTAGTTTGGAAATCGTCAAACTACTGCTCGAACATCTTACTAGTAGTTGGGAATAAATTATTTCATCGTAAATTGAAGTGCTTTGGCGTCTGACGGTTTGGGACTGGTTTGAACCGCTGCTCGAACACTGACGAACACCCATATTATGTATGATTATGACCGACACTTCGACCCGACCTTATCTGACGTGACGTAGAAGTGTTCTAGTTCTCTGACGTAGAACGAGATTCAAAAATTATAATATTTTGTATTGTAGATTGGATATAGACCATCTGTTTATCAAGAAAGCTTGATAAGTAATTTATTTTTAATGATCTTCTATAGTATAGAATAACTTGGATTCAATATTTTGAATTATATTTCTTATCCAAAAAAAAAACATCCTAACAATTCGTATATGCCTTTTGATTATATATATCAGAAGTGATAGTCATACATATTAAAATTAATTTAATTAATGATATTAGTTATTAGATGATATAATTATATTCATTTACGCAAAGATTTACGACTTATGACTGTTCCTGTGCAAAGCTACTGTTGACTGTTAATAATAATTATATCTATATGAAACATTGCAAAAGTTGATAAATATTGTTTGATTATCCTATAAAATATGGTACTTAGAAGAAATGAAATTAATTATATTCCAAGTGGCATTCTCATATCAGTATTCTTACAGATGACGAAAAACATAACCTCATTCTTATCCAGGAAAAATATAGTGCTGATTTCAAGTCCAATACGAAGTATGACTACCATTCAAGATGATGTCTTATTTCAAGAGGTAAACAATAAAGGTGTCATTACTTTGAATAGGCCCAAAGCATTGAACGCACTTAATTTATCCATGGTATCAAAGCTGTACCCGAAACTAAGAGAATGGGAATCAAACAAAGTTCTAGTGTTAGTTAAGGGCGCTGGAGGCAAAGCATTTTGTGCTGGAGGTGATGTGAGAGCAGTGACAGAAGCGGGAATAAGAGGCGACAAACTTGGTGAAGAATTTTTCAAGACAGAATATGCAACCAATGGTTTAATAGGACGGTATAAGATTCCCTACATTGCATTAATTGATGGAATAGTTATGGGTGGTGGTGTAGGACTTTCGGTACATGGACATTATCGCATAGCTACTGAGAGAAGCATGTTTGCTATGCCCGAAACACAGATAGGCTTATTCCCAGATGTAGGTGGCTCCTATTTCTTGCCGCGGTTGCCAGGTGCTTTGGGTCTTTATCTTGCTTTGACAGGTGTACGATTAAAAGGTCCAGACGTGCTTAGAGCTGGTATCGCCACACATTATTGTGATAGCAAAAACTTAAATAAACTTGAAGAAGAGTTATTGAATTGTGGAAATAGAAACAATATTGATACCGTTTTGGAAAAATTCAGCAATAAAAATATCCCCGACTTCTCGTTAAAACCTGTATTAAAGAGAATTGATCAATGTTTCAGTGCGCGAACAGTGGAAGAAATTGTAAAAAATTTAAACAGAGATAAATCACAATGGGCTAATGATAGTCTAAAATTGTTAAACAAGATGTCACCTACAAGTTTGAAAGTTACCCTCAAGCAATTGGAGCTCGGCAAAAGTATGACTTTAAACGAATGTCTAATTATGGAATATAGGTTAGCTGTGAGCTGCATGAAACATAAAGATTTCTTTGAAGGTCTTGTATTATTATTATTATTATGTGTATATACTAATAATTTTTTCTCCACTCAACCAGCAACCAACTAATTCTTTTGATTTTGTTGGTACAGGTGTTCGAGCATTGCTGATTGATAAAGACCAAAATCCGAAATGGAATCCACCCAGCCTAGATAAAGTTTCTGAGGAATTAGTTGAAGAACATTTTTCTGCTGCCCCTGGTGAAGAACTTTTGAAAACTAAGCTTTAAAATGATGTCAATATGTCATTATTTTTATAAAAAATAGTCTGGTTTGAAAACTAAACATATATATCAATAAAATGTATAAATGAATAAATTGTATTCTACTAGCATGTTCCAACAAATGCCAAAGATTTTTCTACCCTTATAGTTCATGCATCTAGGATAGTCTTTTCCTTTGGTTGTATAATTTATTTACCTGGAAGTGCAGTTTTACCTACCTGTACATTTAGCTTTACCAGACCAACATACATTTTCTGAATATCAACTGAGACTGTATTACTTTTAGGAGTAGGAATCTTGAACCTTGAAATTACAACAATAGGTACCAGCTGAGAACACCTAGCTTATTTTGAAGTTCCTCAGCTAAACTGTGATCGTGATTAGGCTGATTTTATAACTACAAATTACCTATATTATCAGCTTATCCAAAAAATTTCCAGTTCATTAATAAAAAGAAAACTAATAATGATAATAATTTACTTTATTACTAAGGTAAATCAACATCACTTTCTTTCCTAAGCTTTCGAATATTTATTCAATTTCAAAGGACAGTTGGTTACATTGTTGTTATGGTGCGGTAAAAATAATTAAATATTGGGCTCGTGCGGCATCTGACAGTTGGAAGCGATTGGAGGAAAAACAACCTCACTGTTTACATCGCGTCAAACGGAATTCGTAGTTATATGATAAATGATGAGTTAATCTTTTGTAGCTTGGATTGTGTGTTGTGGACGTATTTGTATTAAAAACATTTGCGAATTAGATGTTTAGTAAAATATGCCAATATGTCAATTGTTAAAGTAATGCTGCACGGAATGCAGGTGTAAAGTTTTTTAGGTAGGTATACCTATCTAAAATTATGTTGAGACTGAATTAAATTGTTGACTAATTCTTCCCTATTTTAGAGTGCCGGCTGTAAATATTAAGGGGCGAAGAAATATAATGACCTAGGCAAAAAAAAAGAGATCGTTGGATTGCTGCCATAAGACGAGAAGACCTTACTGGAACCAAAATAAAGTCGTGTGTGTTCGAAACATTTTATTTCTGGTAATGTAATGTAATTATCATTATTCTTAAAAATTGCCTTTTTTATTCGCTGACAGGCAAACCAGCCAATCTGTTAGATACTAGTAATCCAGACTGGATTCCAACGGAATATATGGGCTATGGTAAAAGGAAAGACTTGCGCAAAAATGCGATATGACCGTCAGCAAAAACGGAGACAGGTGGTATAAATATGTGTGGGTATCGATAAGGCTTGGTGTATTGTGTATGTTCCAGAGTGTTTTTGTTTTGTTTGCTTTACTTGGTGCATAGAGCTGTTTTACTTGGTGCTTAGGGCTGCTTTGCTTTCCATACCAGAGTTAATATATTTTTTTGTAGGATGATGGACATCATAATGTAAAAGCAAATCCCAGTAATAATGTAAGATTGGTTTTAGATGCAAGAAAGAACAAGTACAAAAAATGTAGAAAATATTCAATGGAATGCTACCAATATATCAACTCCATAAAAAGGATACAGAATTTGCTTTTATTGATAAGATTGTTAGAGTGTGTTGCTTTTGCCTCAATTTATGTCCCATCTTCTATTCCATTAGATGATTTTTGGTAGGTACGTGACCCAGCTAATTATTAATTTTTAATGTTGCAGAAAAATAGAAACGTTGCTGCGAGAGTGGCATCAAGCATATTGGACCTTCGGATAAAGGCAGTCCGAAGCCTTTATAGAAGGTTATTCCATAGACATATATCTATGGGTCCTTCAAAATTAGCAGTAGCGACCAAACAGTACAGTACAGTACAATTCTGTCGTTTTCACGATACGGTTGTGCTATATCATTTAATTTTAGTTCCTCAAAGCCGATGAAAATAAATCATAATAATACAGAGCAGCTAAATCAACGTTTTGGTGCCTACGCCTGCAGCGAAATCGCGCACGCAAATCTCATTTCATTAGTAAATCTCGCAAAACTCAGCGGGAAGCTTCGTCAGCAAAAGACGTTCAGAAAACAAATCAGAAATTCAGACACTCTTTTAAATCTTGACAGACTTGACGAGACAACAGTCTCCTCTCATGAGGAGACTGCAGACATAGACATTTCAGACTATAGAACATTTAAAGACTGTTTCTACAGAAACAACTGGTTACCCAATATGGAAGGTTCAAACATCGACGTAATGGAAATTTGCGACGAAAGTGGCAAATTTACAAGACCAAAACGTACCGGGAAACAACCAAAAGGCCAGAAAAGGAAAAACATCAAACTAGATAACCAATTCCAAGCCCTCACCGACAGCGAGGAGGAAGTAGATCCGAGACCTTCAACGTCAGGCCATCCCCACACGGCAGTTGTCACCCCCGCTAAACCACGGAGAAAATGGACTCCACCCATCGTTATCGTTGAAAAGGTAAAGAATCCATTCTCACTTATCGAAAACCTAAAAGAACTTCTTGGACACGATAAATTTTCCATTTCAGTAAAAAATCATAATACCAAAATCGAAGTCAACTCAGAAGTCGATCACGACTTAATCTATAAATCTTTTGAAAAGGACGGGGTAGAGTGTAACACCTACCAAAAACAGTCCAATAAGGGAAAACTTATCGTGCTCAAGGCGGCACCTAATCTTGAACCCAAATATATAATTAACTCTTTACCGTCAATTAAAATTTTAAAGTGTGTGCCCCTACTTAATAAAAACAGAGAAGCTGGGCTATCATATCTAGTAACGATATCAAGTGATACTGACATTAATTCTGTCAAAAATATTAGATATATAAATCAACTAAAAATTAGCTGGGAAAAATACACCAGATCGCAAAATTACATCCAGTGTAAGAGATGTCAGGCTTTTGGGCACTCAAAAAACTACTGCAATAGGAAACCGAGATGTGTGAAGTGCATTCTTCCGCATCTGACTTCAAATTGCAGTAGAGACGAAAATTCAAAAGTTAAATGCTGCAATTGTCACCAAGAACATGCAGCCAATTACTCCAAATGCCCAGCTCTTCTGAAATATCTTGGTGATCGGAATATCTTAACAAAACCTCAACCTTCAGTCACAGCAACTCCAAAAAAGGCCCCTGTATCCCCAAAATTCACTAAAGCCGACTTCCCGGCCCTTAAAAATTCTGAGACTCCTATTGCTAGCGCTATTAATAGAACTAGCTATAATAGAATAGTATCAGCTTCACAAACTTCAAAGGATTCAACTTCCGAGCTGCAGGAATTGATGCAAGAGATAAAAGAACTCAACAGCATATGCAACATTTCGCATATGATCAAAGTCGTTAGAAATTTAAAAACGGAGCTTTCTCAAGCCAGTTCTGGGCTGGAAAAAATTCAAATTTTCGCCAAATATGCTGATTTAGTCTAATGACTAAGTCCCCATTGGCGAAGTCAGCTAAACTCAATATTATCCATTGGAACTGTCAAAGTTTAACACCTAAATTGAACGAATTCCGATCGTTCGTTAACACCAACAACTTCGACATTATTGCACTTAATGAGACCTACCTCAGTCAAGTAAAGTCAACTCCCAAATTCAGCAATTATTATTCATATACCCAGAATCGAGCTCCAAATTCTAGAGGTGTTAGTACAGGAGGTCTCGCAATTTTTGTCAAAAAATCAATTCCAACGCAGCGTATCATCAATACGAATCCGATTGAGAATATCACCATTAGATTGAAAGACGGAGCACACATTATTGCTTGTTATATTAAAAACAATTACAAAACTTTAGAAAAAGATGTTGAGGGCCTATTTGAAGGGTTGGACAGAGTCATTTTAGTTGGAGATCTCAACAGCAGAAATATCTTGTGGGACTCTAAAAATAAGAACAACGGCACTAAGCTAGAACGTGTCTGTGAAAACATCAATATTAACATTCACCCACCAGCCGAACCCACTAGATACTCTGCTGATGGGAAAACCAAAAGCGTTATCGATCTAGCCTTGTGTAAAAACACAAACATTTCGAACATCTATGTCTTAAACGACCTTAATAGACCATAGACCAATTCATTTAAAAATATCTAATCTGGAATTCGATGAATATCAACCTCGAATAATGAAAGATTATGCTAACGCAGACTGGCCGGGATATAAGAACTTTATTAAATCCAAATTAACTTTAAACAGAAATCAAATGTCGAATAACGACATTGATTTAACTATTCATAAAGTCAATAAAATCATTCGGAAAGCGAGTGACAAGTTCATTCCAAATCAACCCGAATGCACTCACTATAAATTGCCCCCTGACCTCGAGAAATTGAGGAAGTCTAGAAACAAGGCGAGGCGTATATTTCAGAGAAATCCAAATAACTTTAACAAGATTGACCTCTTTGCATTGGATGCCCTATTTCAAACACAATTAAAGGAACATCGCGAGAATATGTGGCGCAAATCGTTACTAAAAGCACAAGAATCTAGAGGCAATGTTTGGAAAGAGGTCAAAGCTCGAAAATCGGGTGGATTTGGAAACATACCAACACTCAAAAATGGTAATATAACGGCTGTCACCTCCTTAGAGAAAGCCAAATTACTTGCAAATACACTCAATAAAAACCACCTCATTACCGACACCAATGAATTCCATGACCCAGACTTCGAAAAGATTATTCGAACGGGAGTCGAGGATCATCTCAGCGCCACAATTAGCAGGGATTATTTAATTAATCCTATGCAAATTATTGAGATAATCCGCCACTCCCGGCCCTTCAAAGCACCAGGGTATGATGGAATTCAGAACAAACAACTTAAAATGTTGCCGCGAAAAGGTTTAATACAAATAAATTACATAATTAAAAATTGTTTAAATAATGGCTACTATCCGAAAGGATGGAAACAAGCCGTTATACTACCATTAAAGAAACCTAAGAAACCGGCAGATAAACCGGAATCCTATCGCCCGATCAGTCTGTTACCAGCACTAAGTAAAATAATGGACAGAATTCTGGTCAAACAGATCATGAAATTCGAAAATATTAATAAAATCCTTATTAATGAACAATTTGGATTTAGAGCAAAGCTCAGTACGGAACTCCAGCTGGCAAGGATAATCAATAAAGTTAAAATTAATTATAATATCAATCAGACAACTTCAGTTGTTACACTAGATATAGAGAAGGCCTTCGATACCGTATGGCACGAGGGCCTTGTCTATAAACTTATCAAATTGAAATTTCCTTCCCATTTAATAAATATCATAAAGTCGTTCCTCAAGAACAGACAATATGCAGTCAAAATTAATAACTTTTCTTCTGAAACACTAAATATACCAGCTGGGGTACCACAAGGCAGCCCTCTTTCTCCAATTTTGTTTTTATTTTATATAAACGACATACCTAAAGGTAATAACACTGAACTTGCAATGTTCGCGGATGACACCGCGATCATTGCAAGCTCAACAGCACCGCGATTAAACTATAAAAGGCTAGATCTTCATTTAAGGATTTTGTCTGAATACTTCAAAAAATGGAAAATTAAGGTTAACGCAGACAAAACAAGTCTGATTAACTTTAA
The DNA here is from genome assembly GCA_958507055.1 of Crioceris asparagi. Classification (NCBI taxonomy): domain Eukaryota; kingdom Metazoa; phylum Arthropoda; class Insecta; order Coleoptera; family Chrysomelidae; genus Crioceris; species Crioceris asparagi. The sequence continues at coordinate 49,195,887 of OY293828.1, forward strand.
CCGCAAATCAGAACTAGAGCCAATTTTAAGACTCAAACTCAATAATTCATTCATAACAGAGGTAAAATCTTTGACATACCTAGGAGTGACACTAGACAAGAAATTAAATTTCAATGAACATGTTCACAATATTATCAACAGAACAAAAGGAGCAGCCTGCGTCCTTTACCCCTACATATGTCAAAGATCACCTCTTGAATCTAATACTAAACTTCAGCTTTATAAAGCATATATAAGGCCAGTTCTGACGTATGCGGCTCCTGTATGGTCCTCGACATCAAATTCCACTTTCAATAAAATAGCATTTGCCGAAAGGCGGGTTCTAAGAACTATCAAAGGTGCCAGACATTGGGAGATTACGAACAATGACCTTTATAGACACTTTAGAGTCACCGCGATAGAGAACTTAATACTCAAAAATACAGAAAGATTTTATAATCTGACTGTATTGAATTCACCTCTGACGGACGACATAGGGTCTCTGACATTCGAGAACGCGCCATATCGAATACGATACAAACTGATACACCATCGCATCATGAGATGATGAGAGAATTATTTCAAATTTTAGATCTGTAAATTCATTTCTATACGCCTATATACCACCATCATTCAAGGTATAAGGAATGGCTAAAAATAATTCCTTTGCTTCAAAATTTAAAATTGAGAGAGACTTTTAACATTCGCGAAAGCGATTAAAATTTATTCTTTGTGGCATGCTTTCAAACACAAGACACAAAATGCCAAATTAACAGTTCATTATTTACTAATGAACTCTTAATTATTCAAAAGTCAATAGCTTCGAGACTCTCTCTCTCTCTCTCTCAGCGACCAAACAAGTTTAATGTGTATTTGTTACATTAAATATGTATATGTTACGTATATGCGATTCCTAATATACTATATTAATAAGTTATTACATTGTGATATTATAAAAGTGAATAATATAAATCTCATTGCACTTCTTTGGAAATAAAGATTATTCATAACATATTCCTTAGTAATTGATACCTACCATCCTTGAAATCATCAAATTCATTGTTACTTGTTTATTATTGTTACAATCTAAGTGTCAAATGTAACAAACATCTACTGTACCACTTGCCTGTCTTTGTATATTTTAATTAGAAATGATAAATTAACAGTTATATGGTATAAATAACTAAATCTTGAAATACTATCTTTTAATAACCGTTAACTTTTACAAATCATATAGGTATGTGGACATACGTTCACATTTGTAGGTACCTACTAGTACAATAATACAGGTACTTGAAGGCACTAAAACAAGATATTTAAATCACTTGAAATGTTTAAGGAACACTCAGGCCACCTAGTCTTATGCTCCTTTTAATGAATTCATTTAAAATGTAGTAACACTCATTTGACAAGAATTCAAAAATGATGGTATTATATTTGCTTTTATTCAAGTTTTTAACTCGCAGCGGCCTCTTAGAGAGGTGACTGATCTAGATTCATACAAGTCACTTTAGTTAGTTCGTTTAATTATATCAAATAATATTGTTTAAAAAAAGTTATAGGTATTATAATCACACATGAACTACAAAAGATAATTCATCATATAACTAAGAATTTTGTTTGACGCAATGTAAACAGCAAAGAATACCCTTTGGTAAACAGTGAGGTTATTTTTCCTCCAATCGCTATCAACTGTCAATTGCCGCAGGAGCCCAATTGGGCTCGTGGGTATTCTTTCCTGTTTACATTGCGTCAAACAAAATTCTTAGTTATATGATGAATGATGAGTTATCTTTTGTAGTTCATGTGTGATTATAATACCTATAACTTTTTTTAAACAATTTTATTTGATAAAATTAAACGAACTAACTAAAGTGACTTGTATGAATCTAGATCAATCACCTCTCTAAGAGGCCGCTGCGAGTTAAAAACTTGAATAAAAGCAAACATAACACCATCATTTTTGAATTCTTGTCATATGAGTGTTACTATATTTTAAATGAATTCATTAAAGCAGCATAAGAATAGGTGGCTTGAGTGTTCCTTAAACATTTCAAGTCATTCAAATCTCTTGTTTTAGTACCTTCAAGTACCTGTATTATAGTACTAGTAGGTACCTACATATGTGAACGTATCTCCACATACCTATATGATTTGTAAAAGTTAACGGTTATTAAAAGATAGTATTTCAAGATTCAGTTATTTATACCATATAACTGTTACTTTATCATTTCTAATGAAAATATAGAAAGATAGGCATGTGGTACAGTAGGTGTTTGTTACATTTGACATTTAGATTGTAACAATAATAAACAAGTAACAATGAATTTGATGATTTCAAGGATGGTAGGTATAAATTACTAGGAAATATGTTATGAATAATCTTTATTTCCAAAGAAGTGCAATGAGATTTTATTATTCACCTTTATAATATTACAATGTAATAACTTATTAATTTACTATATTAAATATATATACGTAACATATACATATTTAATGTAACAAATACACATAAACCTTGTTTGGTCGCTACTAATTATTTAGAGTTAGAAGGACCCATAGATATATGCCTATGGAATAATCTTCTATAAAGGCTTCGGACTGCCTTTGTCCGAAGGTCCAATATGCTTGATGCCACTCTCGCAGCAACGTTTCTGCAACATTTAAAATTAATAATAAGCTGGATCACGTACCTACCAAAAATCATCTAATGGAATAGAAGATGGGACATAAATTGAGGCAAATGCAACACACTCTAACAATCTTATCAATGAAAACAAATTCTGTAGGTATCCTTTTTATGGAGTTGATATATTGGTAACATTCCATTGAATATTTTCTACATTTTTTTTACTTGTTATTTCTTGCATCTAAAACCAGTCTTACATTATTACCGGGATTTGCTTTTACATTATGATGTCCATCATCCTACAAAGAAATATATTAACTCTGGTATGGAAAGCAAAGCAGCCCTAAGCACCAAGTAAAACAGCTCTATGCACCAAGTAAAGCAAACAAAACAAAAACACTCTGGAACATACACCAGACCTTATCGATACTCTCACATATTTATACCACCTGTCTCCGTTTTTGCTTTTTGCGCAAGAGTCTTTCCTTTTACCATAGCCCATATATTTCGTTGGAATCTAGTCTGGATTACTAGTATCTAACAGATTGGCTGGTTTGCCTGTCAGAGAATAAAAAAAGCCAACTTTTAAGAATGATGACAATTACATTACATTACTAGAAATCAAATGTACGACTTTATTTTGGTTCCAGTAAGGTCTTCTCGTTTTATGACAGCAATCCAACGATCTCTTTTTATTGCCTAGGTCATTATATTTCTTCCCCCTTAATATTTACAGCCGGCACTCTAAAATAGGGAAGAATTAGTCAACAATTAATTCAGTCTCAACATAATTTTAGATGTACCTACCTAAAAAACTTTACACCTGCATTCCGTGCGGCATTACTTTAACAATTGACAAGGCAAAAATTCGGCATATTTTAATAAAGATCTAATTCGCAAATGTTTTTAATACAAATACGTCCACAACACACAATCCAAGCTACAAAAGATAACTCATCATTTATCAATATAACTACGAATTCCGTTTGACGCGATGTAAACAGTGAGGTTATTTTTCCTCCAATCGCTTCCAACTGTCAGATGCCGCACGAGCCCAATAAAATAATAAGGGCCGATTTCATAATGAATCTCTAATGGGAGATTAGTTAATTCTTCAATTCGTTTAACTCATATCTTGATGACGGAATAAAAATAGTGCATTTTTCAATAACTTTTACTACGTCAGTCACCTTATCTTTCATTGTTTTAAAGTAACTTTAAATGATATGTCCAACCAAAAAATTTATGAAATGTTTAATCTAGGATTAAAATTAATAGGAGATTAAATTTGATTATGAAATCGGCCCTAAGGCTGTTCGAGCAGTAGTTTGGGACGGATTGATAATTGTTTAAAATGCGCGTATGTGGTTTGAAACAGTTTCCAAGTGGTTTGGGATTTTAATCTGCTCGAACACCAAACTGCTGTTTGCAAACTATCCCTTCCACTTTCTTAAAATTTCGTTGTCATAGACTATGCCGATAGATATGTTTTATGACCAAAGATAAGAGAGAAAATCAATGAAAGCCTGATGGACAAAATACAAAACAATTTTGGAATATATATTTTATCATGAACAAATATAGGGAGGACGAGAAAGACGAGTAGTGGGAGTAGCACAAAAAACATTGGGTTGTCGTATGTCATTTCGGTGGGTTGCGCAAAATCACGGTGCGCATCCTTGGGCAAAGGAAGCTTAAATGCAACAATAGACACTCAGTGAAAAACTGCGCAACATACCAAATTGACAACTTATCACGGGACGTTAGTTCAGCCACTTCTGCTTATAGAACAGGATACAGAGTTAGTCATCCTCCCTTTATATATTCATGTATAATATATATGAGTTTAGGACTGTGGTAGTGTTCTCTGAAAGGGATTTCTCCAACAACAGAGAACACTATACTCTAAGAAGAAGAAGACGCTTCAACTGCGCCTGTCTCAAACTGAGTCCGGACTAAACCTTTTTAATCTATTATGAATAAAGTTCGACTCAACAAGACTGACTTGAATTTTATTTTAACAATTTACACATCAATATCTAGTTTATAAATTTAATAACTGCGACTCAAAGTACATAGCTTGCCCATCCACACCATTTTCAGAGTGAGTATTTCTTATCAGTCCAAATCTGAAAAAGTTATACATTTTAAGAAATAGTATATAATATAAAATCAAAAAGTTTCCTGTTCTTACCTTTCTACCTCATTATTTTGCGACTTTTGTTGTGCCTTCCAAGGAATTCAATAAAATTTTTATTTCGAGCCATTTCAGTTTCAATCGACTGCAAATGCCTTTAACAATATCAAGATCTTTAGAATTTCAATTATATTTTCATTTGTATGTTGTACTGATAAGGCGTTTTAGAAGCACTAAAAATATGTATTATAGTATTAATTATTCACAAATTCAAATTTAGGCAACACTATATTCATTAATTTCAAAATATACTTCGAATAAAAATTGTAGGCACTTACTCATGTTTTCTCAAAAATATTGACTTGACACTTGAGGATTTATTTGAGAGAACGCGAATTTCACATAACTCGATTGTGTTCTCGATCGAGTGAAAATTTTGGTATTTTGGTGGATCGAGTTCTAAGTCGAATAGAGTAGAGAATCGAATCGAGTTTCAGGAGTAACCCCCTTGTATAAAGATAGACAAGTAACTCTAAAATAAAATAAAATTTAATCAAGTAGTAAATACTCGAACGAGAAAGGTTCAGTACAAGGATGATATAACATGAACATGGTACCAGGTCTTATTGTACCATGGTTATTGAATATAAGAAGCAAATAGTACACCAGTTGGTTGGTGTACTCTTTGATAAGAAGATACTGTTTGGGAAAGCATGCTGTATATTGTCGAGTTGGTGGGAGAGTCTACTAATGAGATTAGAGCGATATAGGAAATAGAATCGAGCCAATGGCTGTTAGCTCCGTCACTCTGGAATGCGACTTGAAAATAATAATAATTGAAAAATATTCTCGTAAACAACAAACGACGTAGATGATTGTAGTAAAATTTATTTGTTTGTAGTTTTTCTCAAAAAAAACTAAAAATCAAAACAAATTAATTACTCCTACATTTTCTTATGTTTTTATGGCATTTTTCCGGGAATGTGTTAACAATCGTTTGTAGTGAGCACTGATCAGTTTTTTCAAATTATTTTTTTTAAATATTACCAAGCCAATTAAACTAATTTAATTAGAATAAATTTTGTAAAATTGTTGTTGTTGCGGAAACTACAAACGACGTAGATGACTGTTGTTAGATTATTTTGTTTTGTCATTCTGATGTTCAATTGTTGTTGATTTAGAGACAGTCAGACAGAAAATAAAGATTGTCAAATCAGACCTTTTTTGAACATTGATTTTTGTTGTTCAATACCATTGATTTTTTTTACACATTGGTCCTTCGAGCTTCAAGAGACCTCAAGACGAACCTGTGGATATATATATATATATATATATATATATATATATATATATATATATATATATATATATATATAACGGTCAATTTTCGACGGTTATTATAACCCTGGCCATGCTAATGTTTTGAATTTTGGAACAGCCATATAGAAAAATACATTTGGACATGACGTGACGACAAACGGCATGTATGAACAAAAACCTGAACCCAGACTGTCAATGCCCCCCTGGGTTTAGAAATAAGGATACACGGAAAAAAGAAAGAAGACCGGAAGAAAACCGAGAAGAAGTTAAAAGTAAAAATTTAGACAAATCTGAAAAGACATCTGATGAGACAAAGTCAGTGTCAAAGATGTCAAGAATGACTAATGTTAGTAAGAGTTCAGATCTTGAAAGAAAAATAATGATATTACAAATTGAAAAGGAGAAAGTAGAGATCCATAAGAAACTACAAGAAGAATAACGAGAATTAACAGAAAGGCAATTAAAATTACTAGAAATAGACAAAGAGGTAGGTACTTGAAACAGAGATTAATGAAAGAATTATCTCAGGAAATTCAAGAAATTTTGAAGAGACACGATGTAAACTAGATAATTCTGAAGTATCTTCAGCAAAATCTTTTGTGGGAAAATGGATAGAAAAAGTTGATCCTAGCCAACATTCAGACAATGAAGATATGAAGATAGAAGAGAATATATGCCAGACGCAAGATAGTAAAAATAATATTTCAAATCTACGTAAGACATTAGAAAGTGTATTGAATACGGCAGTACCAGAAAATAAGAAAAAGCGTGACAACATTTTTACAAGATATTAAGTTGAGAAAGATTTTCCTATTTTTGATGGCTCACCTGAAGATTGGGCTACGTTTATGTACCAGTTCCAAAAAATTTCAAAAGTATGTGAGTATTCAGATGAAGAAAAGTTAATTAAACTGCAAAAATGTTTAAGAGGGGAAGCAACAAGTGCAGTTGCAGCGATGTTAATGTGTCCAGAATACCTTGATCAAGTAATGAAGACATTAGAAATGAGATTCGGAAGAGCAAATTATATTATAGAAGTTCTTTTAAATAAGGTGAAGAATCTTAATTATATTCAAGAATATGACATGAAAGGCTTTATCAATTTTTCTGTTCATGCCGGATCTGTAGTGAGTACAATTAAATCTTTAAAACATGAAGCATATCTAGAAAATCCGCAATTAATTAAAGATCTAATGCAAAAGTTGCCAATAATAATGAGATTGGATTGGGGAAGTAAAATGTATAAGAACAAAGAAAATCATCTCAACCTGGAAGATTTTCACAAATGGTTAGATGAAATAGCAAATGCTGCTTGTTATGTTACTACTCCGAGATCAATGAAATTCAAGAACAAACCTCAGCAAACACGTATACATGAAAAAACATACTATGCAACATATTCGGAAAACATAAATTTTGTCAAATGTAAATATAGTGGAAAGGAAGGTCATGAGATAGATGTGTGTTCAAAGTTGAAATCAGATGATGTAGATACAAGATGGAAACAGATAACAGAATGTAAATTATGTTTTTCATGTTTAAAACGTAATCACCAGACCAGACGATGCAAGAAGAGACAAGTTTGTGGAAAGAATGGATGTATATACTCACATAATCGACTATTGCGCAAGGATAATAATGATACAGAGCAAAAAATATTTAAATCTGAAAGACAGCACTATACAACAGTCAAAATTCTATCATGACAGGAATATGACACTGACAAAATCATATGATCCTAATGATGGAAATCTGACGCAACATTCAAATCTTGACAAGGAAGATTATAAAAAACTGTATAAAACAGCATCAAAAGAGAACGTGCTACTGAGAACTATAAATGTGCGTCTTTATGGACATAATGGCAACATAATACAAACTGTAGCTTTCTGCGATGAAGGCTCATCAATTACACCCATTGATGATGCTATCTTGAAAAATTTGGGAATAACAGGAACAAGACAACCTCTCTGTGTACAATCGACAAATGATATTGTTAAAAGGCATGGAGATTCAGAATGTTTGGACATAAAAAAATCCGGAGTCTACAGTAATTCCAAAATTTATAATCTGTCTGGTGTAAGATTAGTCAAAAATTTATCATTACCGATTCAGAATATTAAAATACAAGACTGGCAGCAGTATCCTCATATTAATGGATTACCATTATCAAACATTGATAAGCCTCCAATGATTCTGATAGGACATGACAATATTAATTTAACAGTTCCAAGGAAAGTTCATGAGGGTCCGGAAGGCACGCCTATTGTAACAAAAACCAGACTGGGATGGGTTTTACACAGAAAAGTAGAAAACGATGTTCCAAAACAGTGATTTTCTTTTCATATTTGCAATCGACAAAACGATAATGAAGATTTACATAATCTGGTGAAGAATTCTTTTACCATAGAAGCATTTGGAGTATATATGAGTAAAACATCAAGACGTGTGAGAGAACATTTTGAAATAGGACTACTATGGAAAACAGAAGATGTTGCATTGCCTGAAAGTTACAATACAGCATTTAGAAGACTTCAGGGTGTGGAGAAGCAAATGAAGAAAGACGAAAATTTTAGAATAAAATATTGTCAAAATATTGAGAAATATGAAGAAAAAGGTTATATTCTTAAATTAACAACTGAAGAAGTGAAAAATGGGGGACCGAGAACATGGTATATTCCACATTTTGGTGTTACAAATCCAAATAAGCCAAACAAATTACGACTTGTTACTTGATTGTGGTTGAGGTTTAATGGAATGAGCCTAAATGACAATTTTTTAACAGGTCCAGACTATCTTCAACCATTAGTACAGGTTCTGATGAATTTTCGAATAAGAAAAAATGCTTTAGCCGGAAATGTAAGAGAAATGTTCCACCAAGTGAAGATCAGAGCTAAAGACCAAGATGCGCAGAGTTTCCTGTGGAGAGATGGAAGGAGTGATAAAGAGCCAGATATATATTGCATGCAGGTAATGACATTTGGGGCTACATGTTCACCCGCTTGTGCCCAATATGTTAAGAATTTAAATGCTACTCAGATGGGAACGTCAGAAGAAGTCATTGAAGCAATTACGAAAAAACATTATGTAGATGACTATCTTGACTGCACAGACACTCCAAAAGTAGCATTTAAATTGATGGCAGAAGTAAGAAGAGTGTAGAAACTAGCAGGTTTCGAACTGGAAACTGGACAAAAAATTCCAAGAATCTAGCAAAAATTATGGCTTTAGACGAAGGCATAAGAAGGACTTAAATCTCGACTGCGATAAGACGGTGCAAAGAATTTTGGGTATGACATGGAAACCAGGAACCAGAAAATGAATATTTCATTTTTAAGATCAAAAATTCGCTAGCTGAAAATTTTGGAAAAGCAACAAAAAGACTTATTCTACGGTCCGTGATGGCTGTGTTTGATCCATTAAGACTATTGATAAACTTTACAATACGTGGGCGTATATTAGTACAAGACATTTGGAGATCGGGAGTTGGATGGGATGAAGATATAGATGACAAGCTTCTTCAGATTTGGATAGCATGGTTGCAAGACTTGAAGGACAGAGAATTTACGAATTTGTCGATGTTATTCTGTGAATATTCCATTTGCGATAGTAGCAAAAAGGCTTTTGCTGCTGTAATTTATTTGAGAACTGTTACGAATGATAATATTGTTACTCTAATATTCGGCAAAGCTAGAGTGGTTCCAACCAAACCCATTACAATTCCACGCCTAGAGCTACAAGCTGCTGTACTGGGAAGTCGCATTGCAAGAACAGTAAAAGAAGTACTAAACATCAGAACAGATTATACTTATTTTTATTCAGACTCTACCACGGTTTTTTATTGGTTAAAGGGTAACATCAGTAAACTGGGTCAATTAGAGGCTCACCGTGTAGGAGAAATTCCAGAATTAATTGAGATAAGTGACTGGTATTGGATTCCATCCAAGATTAATCCTGCTGATGCAGCAACAAGGACATATAATGAAGATGGACACAACAAGACCTGTTTTGATGATTGGTTTACAGGCCCCAAGTTCCTATATGACCTTGACGAACAGAACTGGCCATGGAAAAAAGTCCGAAGAGAACATGCAAGAGGAACAACCCAAGAAAATGAAGTATTGATAGTTACTACAGTAGAAAATTATTATTTTCCAGATCCGATGAAGTTCAGCAAGTGGATAAAATTACTAAGAGTTTCAGCCTGTATACCTAAAGTTGCAAAGCATTGGCTCACTAAAATTCAGTCAAGAAATTCATTACCACTAAAGTTGACAGTAGAAGACCTTAAAATTGCAGAAGAAAATCTGATAAGAGACTGTCAGATAGAAAGCTTTTTGGAATACGACTATTTAAAGAAAGGAAAAGCAATTGGGAAGCAGAGCTACCTATTGAAACTTTCGCCATTTATGTATAGCCGAGGAACAATTATTATGAAAGGACGAACAAATTTAGCAGAAACAATGGGTGACGAGACCAAATGCCCTATAATACTGCCACTAAACACAAAATTACACAACATATTTTGCAATACTATCATGAAAAATATGGACATCAAGGAATAGAAATAATTTTTAATGAAGTAAGGCAAAAGTTTTGGATTATAAAAGGAAGTTCAGCAGTAAAGACAGTATTTATAAATTGCAAGAAATGCAGAATTAATAAAGCCAATCAGAAAACTCCAGAAAAGGGACAAATACCAATGTGCAGACTAACCCCAAACATAAAAGCATTTACTTATACAGGAATCGATTATTTTGTACCTTTTCATGTGACAGTAGGAAGAAGCCAAGAAAAGCGTTGGGGAGTAATTTTTACCTGCATGATCGTTCGTGCCATTCATTTCGAAGTTGCACATTCCTTGACAACTGATTCTGCTATATTAGCCTTAAGACGAATGATTGCCAGAAGAGGAAACATCAAAGAAATAATACCTGACAATGGGACCAACAGAATTACAAAATGCAATAAAAGATTTGGACATGGAAAAAATGTTGTTACCAAGCAAGGAATAAACGGGCGATTCAATCCACCTGCAGCTCCAAATATGGGCGGGGCGTGGGAGAGAATAATAAGATCCGTGAAGAAGACCTAATATGCAATTTTCAAAGAGCAGAAATTGAAAGATGAAATTATGACTGTATTCTGTGAAATTGAATTCATGATAAATTCAAACCACTCACAAAAGTATCGTCAGATCCATTTGACTCTGAAGCCCTTACACCAAACCATTTTTTATTAGGATCGTCAAATGGAAGATTAATTTTCAATTTGATTTAAGAAAAGAATGGAGGAGATGTCAAGGACTTGCCAACGAATTTTGGAAAAGATGGATAAAGGAGTACCTACCGACCATGACAAGAAGAGGGAGATGATAAGATAATGGCGAAAAATTAAAGATAGGAGACAGTAATAATTAAGGAAGATAATTTGGTGAGAAATTTTTGGAAACTAGGCAGGACCTGATGGGAAGATCAGAGTCGTAGATGTTAGGACAAAAAATGGTATATGCAGACGACAAGTTAGCAGATTGGCCAGAATTAAAACTGAAGTTTAGTTTAGTGGCAACATTGAAGCTCTCAGCCCAGGCGATGTTCAATTTTTGTTGATTTAGAGACAGACAGAAAATAAAGATTGTCAAATCAGACCTTTTTTTAAACATTGATTTTTGTTGTTCAATACCCTTGGAATTTTTGTTACAATTGTAGTGAATTTTATTTGTTTATAGTTTTTCAAAAAAACCCTAAAAAATGAGTTACTCCTACATATTTTAATGTTTTCATGGCATTTTTCCGGGAATGTGACTACACTCGTTTGTAGTTTTTTGTAGTGACAACAGTTTTTTTATTATTTTTTAAAATATTTGCAAGCCAATAAACTAATTTACGTAGAATAAATTTAAAATTTTTGTTGTTCTAGAAACTACAAACAACGTAGATGATTGTAGTGAAATTTATTGGTTTGTGGTATTTCAAAAAACCTAAAAATGGAAAAAATGAATTACTCCTACATTTTTTATATTTTTATAGCATTTTTCCGGTAATGTCAACAATCGCTTGTAGTTTTTTGTTATTTTTTTTGTTGTTTTAGAAACTACAAACGACGTAGATGATTGTAGTGAAATTTATTTTTTGTAGTTTTTCAAAAACCTTAAAAATAAAAAAAATAATTACTCCTACATTTTTTTATGTTTTTATGTTATTTTTCCGGAAATGTGTTAACAATCGCTTGAAGTTTTTTGTAGTGACAACATTTTTTAATTATTTTTCTAATATTACCAAGCCAATAAATAATTTACGCAGAATGAATTTAATAAAAAAAAATTTGTTCTAGAAACTACGAACGACGTGAAGTGAAATTTATTTTTTTGTAGTTTTTTGAAAAACCCAGAAATTCAGAAAAATATGTGAAGAATACATAGTCACAATTTATATATTATTTATAACATTTATGGTTGAAAAATATGAGAATATTTGTTCTTATTTGATTGTCGATAAAGTTATCCGCAAATGTTAAGGCAATTTGATGTTTTTGTTTTTCGCTATAATGTATTTGGTGCAATGATTGGAATATTTTTATTATTATTTATGAAATAAAATAATAAATAACTAAGTAAAGCTATTTTATTTGAATGCTTTGATACATTGAAATAATTATAAAACTAATTTGATTAAAACTACTCTACAAGAAGTTTATTGGCTTGGTAATATTAAAAAAATAATTAAAACAAAACTCTGTTGTCACAACAAAAAAACTACAAACGATTGTTAACACATTCCCGAAAAAATGCAATAAAAACATAAAAATGTAGGAGTAATTAACTTTTTTGATTTTTAGTTTTTTTGAAAAACTACAAAGAAATAAATTTCACTACAATCATCTACGTCGTTTGTAGTTTCTGGAACAACGAAGATTTTATTACATTTATTCAACGTAAATTGGTTTATTGGCTTAGTAATATTAAAAAAACTTTTTTCACTAAAAAAATTACAAACGATTGTTAACACATTTCCAGAAAACTGCCATAAAAACCTATAAAAATGTAGGAGTATTTCTTTGATTTTTAGGGTTTTTTGAAAAACTACAAACCTCACTACAATCGTCTACGTCATTTGTAGTTTCTAGAACAAGAAAAATTTGATTACATTTATTCATCGTAAATTAGTTTATTGGCTTGGTATTATTAAAAAAAATTATAAAAACCTATTGTCGCTACAAAAAACTACAGATTGTTAACACATTCCCGAAAAACTACAAGCAAATAAATTTTACTACAATTATCTACGACGTTTGTAGTTTACGAGAATATTTTTCAATTTTTAATATTTTCCCATTCCAGCGTGACGGAGCTTGTTAGTTAGTGTCGGTGATCAGTGAAATGTCCTAGCATTATTTGTGCAGAACTTTCGCCACCTGTCCCTGCGTTTTGGAAACACCATAAATTATTATAGGAATCTGCATAAGAATGTGACAAAGTAAACAAGAGCTGGCTATATTTTTGAAATTTATCTATTTTATCTAGTTTGCTTCTTCCCTTGTCAAAAATCATAGAGTAATAATAAATATAGAAAGGCCACTCTATCAATAAAAATTGTTGTTGTTTATCATCTATTCCTAAATTTTGAACTAACAATGAAATATCTTGGCGGCAAATTTGAAATATATAGTTTTTTCATGAAAATTATATATTATTATATTATAATCTAATTGCAAAATCAAACAAAATTTTTTGGCGTTTTATTTATAAGATAATTATACATATAAATAATCAAACATAATCTCTACATTCTCATAAATACTGTAACGTTTAACCCTGTGCTAAACGTTGTGGGGTGAGTTCACTTGCGTAACACTCAAATTCGCAGATTGCTTCCAATGATTTATTTTCAAACACACTGTACACGGCTTTCTGTTGTAGTACAACTGTCACTACTTGTCACTTTGACTATCGCGTTTCAACTACTTTCGAGTTATGTCTTCAATTGACTGATACAATAAACTGACTGTGTCCCGTGATCGTCACGGCTTTATATATCTGAATCATGATGTAACATTCATCGAGAATGTTCTATGATTATCTAGACGAACATAATTAATGTTCTAGATCCTTGTCAAACTGACAATACTATGACAAATTGTACCTCACATATTGTTTCTGGAAGGATCGATAATAAATCTAATATAATTCTAGAACTACATAATGAAATACACAAGCAACACTATTGAAAATAAGGTAGCAGAATGAATACAAACTAAAAGAAATAATAACTGTAAGTACATGATAAACTACCCACGTAACACTGCCCCCTTCTTAGCTTTGATCGTCCTGATCAAATGTCACCTCAGTCCCTTTGTACAGTGAAAGTCTGTCGATATGAACTATTTTCATTTTACTGCGTGGGGATTTCTGAATTCTATATACCACATCGTTTATCCTCTTGATAACGGTATATGGTCCCTCCCATTGTTTGTCAAACTTTGGAGAACGACCTTTTCGTCTTTGTGGATTGTACAACCACACTTTATCACCAATTTTAAATTGTCCGGTTTCTGCACGCATATCATATCGGGCCTTCATTCGATCACTAGAAATCTTCAACTGTTTTCTAACCAGATTGTGTATTTTCTCGAATCTTCGCCTCAAACTCTCAATGTAGGCATCTACAGATGTGGGAGGTTCGCTTGGTGAACCAAACAAGATGTCAGACGGAAGTTTCAGATTTCTACCAAGCACAATACCAGCTGGGGATTCTTTGGTCGATTCATGAGTGGAAGATCTATAGGCCAGTAGGAAGAGCGGTATACACTTATCCCAGTTTGTTTGGTTTTCATTGATTGCTGACTTCAAATAATTTTTTAGTGTTCTGTTAAATCTCTCTACCATTCCATCGGATTGTGGATGCAGTTGAGTTGTACGAGTTTTCTTAATCCCCATTAGGTTACACACACTCTGAAAGATTTCCGACTCAAAATTTCGACCTTGGTCCGAGTGAATCTCTAATGGCACACCAAACCGACTTTTCCAATGTTCAATTAGGGCATCGGTCACTGTTTTTGCCTCCTGATTTGGAATTGCGACTACCTCTGGCCATTTACTGAAATAATCCATGATGACCAAGAGATATTTATTTCCAGAGCTGCTTATTGGAAATGGCCCCTTAATATCGATGGCTATTCGCTCAAATGGGGCACCCACATTGTACTGCTGCATCCTATGGCGGGTTCTGGTATTTGGGCCTTTACTGGTAAAGCAGGTATCGCATCGCCGACACCAGTACTCTACGTCAGCACGGCTTCCTAACCAGTAGAACCTCTCTCTAATCTTCGATAAAGTTTTATTGATACCTGAATGGCCACCACTTGCTCCACAATGAATCTCTTGCAGTACTTGTGCAATTCTTTTCCGTGGAAGAATTATTTGCAAATGAACAGTCTTACCATCATTACTTTCCCATTTTCTTTTTAAAACGTTATGATCAATTACTAAAGATTTCCAAAGTGACCAGTATCCTTTTATGACAGGAGACAAATCTGATATCTCCTGCCAAGTAGGTCTTGCTCCATCCATTTTCCACTTCATCACTGGTCCAATATCATTATCATCCAGTTGGTCTTGCTTGAGTACTTCCGAACTCCAGTTTGGGTCGCCATTTATCAAAGTTTGTTTGACTTTAAGAATTTCTGGCACATTATTTTCAAGTCTTGAACAGTTTTCAGAGTCCTCTGCACAAGGCCGTCTTGACAATGCATCAGCGTTTCTATGGTTAATACCAGGACGATGTTCAATTTTAAAGTCATATTCTTGAAGTTGTTGGAGCTAGCGCGCTATCTGACCTTCTGGGCTCTTGAACTGAAACAGCCATTTAAGTGATGCGTGATCTATCTATATAAAGTTAATCTGAACAACACAAAAACAATTAAAAAAAACAGCAAACCCCAGGAGTTGCCAATTCCTGGCAGAGAATAGATGGAATCTCTTGGTGTTGGGATGACCCCACGGTATACCAAACTGCCACTAAGGATCCGGTGAATCATCCCCACATCAGTTGAACTGACGAGTATTGTTTTTATATTTGTAATCTAAAAAAATGATGTTAGAGTATATTATGTTCAGATTAGCTATATCCGTTTTCTTGTTGAGCAAGCTTTGACATTATAAATCTCAACCATGTCTAGAAATGATCTCTTAAATAGATTGGGTTCACTAGTGATTACTTGGGTATTATCAAAATCGGGTTTATGTCCGGAACTGTCCACATGTTGGGAAAGAGCACAGGCATCTATGTCGCATATAACTTCTGTGCGAAACTATTCTGGACTGTAGATTTCTGGATGTCATTTCTGTATACGAAAGATGGCAGTTGGAACAGTTTATCTGGGGGCACGGCAATGCCCCCGCCAGGTCGAGCACAGCCGTACTATCCTTTTCTCGAAGCAGTTCAGGCCACTTTCGAGCCCCCTGTAACTTCGTTGTTGAGAAAGCCAGAAGTCTGAATTTACAAGGACTTAGAGGACATAATATATCTAGCTATAGTTCGAAATGACATACTATTCATAACTTTAGTTTACGAATTTCTGTAATTCTGTCACTGAAACACTCATCAATCATCAAAATTCTAAGGTACTTCTAGGAGACTCAGAAACTTCAAATTTGGAATTTAGTTATTTTTTTACGTATAATGAGAGGAAAAACTCAAACATTCCTAAATTTCAGTTTCGTTTTCATAATGATAAAAATGAGTATGATTACGTTCAAATACCGCTCAGATTTCGTGCGACTTCTCACGCTGGCATTGGAGTACTGAGTTGGAGCATCACGGCGTTGAATTGTTTTTATGTGTGTTATGTGAGAAATAAGTGATATAACATTCAAATGCCTCGTGAGTATTGAGTGCCTTGTTGGAAAAGTGAACATACTCGCATGGAATGGGTTTCTGAAAATCAAGAGATTCCATATAAGTATAATACCTACCTATGTTTGCGTAAACATTTCCAAAGAAGATGTTTTACTAGAAACGTTGCAATAACATGGCCTTGACAACATTACACTTGCTCTGTAAGTTCTGCATATAGATTTTTGATAATATATGTTTCTCATTTTGGATTACTGAAACTATAGATTGCTGAGGATTGGAGAGCGACAGTTTCTCCAAATTTCTAGAGGAGATCACAGAAAGATATAAAATTTTTAAAGGTGAGCAACTATTTAATCTGAATAGATAACGAGTCTAAAAAGTTTTCTTTCAGAACATTGATGATGATTAATCGTGTGAGAATCTGTTTGATATAATTCAATTTCTTTCAGAATCTATACTGTTCGTTCAAGACCAGAGAGCTTAGAAGTAACCTACCAATAATTATCAACAGATCTCTTCTGCCTCAGAAGATCCATTAAAAAAAGCATGTTTGAGCGAGATCATGCTGGCTGACTAGTTCCATCCATCAATACGGAACCAGTTAAATTACTAGGTTAGTAATTAATTGATATAGCTACTCGTAGATCACAACTTAACTTATTATTTATTAGTATATTTAATTAATATAGTTATTATTGAATATCCCTTAAATGTGCTGGGTTTTCCACAAACGTGACAACTCTTAGAATGTGCAGTGTAATTACTGGAAAAATTACCTATCACGAAAAAGTTCACCACCAAGACTTTTTCTGTTTTTTGTCGATGACAGCTTGGAAATATCTATTCAGAAGATATGAAAATGGATATAATTGGATTACAATATCTTTTTGAGAAATTGCTCAACAACCCCTATATAACACAGACAAAATTTAGATAACATAAGAGTGTAGTACCCATTTTTAGAATTTTTTACTTTTTAGAAGAAAGAATTGAGTCCATTAGTGAAGGGAGGAGCAACTCATATCCACCACAAGATCTCGAAGGCAATGGAATAAGAAATTTTCTGGATAACCCTCAAGCTGTCCAGAATTAGCAAAGCCATCATCCATTCGTAATATAAAATAAGTACTTATTGAAATTAGTTATTTGTTAATTTTCTATATAGGTAGCAAGTTTAAAATTTGTTGTGTCAAATCCTGTAAAATTCCTATACGGTGGCACTATAATATTAAACAATATCAGATTATGAATTGATCTGTGATAAATAAAATAGCAACTCACCGAACACTTTTTAACAATCATACATCCAAGAAAACAAAAGTATAATCATCATTTATACATTTCGTTTCTCAAATCTGTTCGAATACCTAAAAATATTAGGCATTTTGAAGTTTCAACCAAAGATAATTTACTTATGTTTTATTACAATAATAGATATTTCGTTTTGAAAACATGAATAGGTTGGTTTATTCAATTTCCAAAAAACATGTTACAGATTAACCCCTGAAGATGCCAACCTTGTTGGCCAAACAATTGTCTGGTTTGACAAAATAAAGAGTTGGTGTTAATTGTGGTAACTCTGTGTTTGTTATTTTCTGATTCTATCTACGCCAACGGTTCCAGATTCCAAATAGATTTATTCAGTTATGTTTATTATAATATTTTAAAGATTTATTTCTGACTGAAAATTGTTGTGGTTAGGTTAATATTAATTTTAAATAGTAGGCAGTGAATTTGTACCGGTGTTACATATGGTAAAGGATTATTTTGGATATTTTCATGTTATTTATCTCTTATAATGTTTAGCCAAAAGATATGTTTAGTTTGAATGTTCAAATATAGTCATTAATGTTACAAATACATCCCATCATAAATATACAAGTAAAGTAACTACTGTATTGTCTATATAAAATTCCCGTTCATTTTCGATTTGCACTTATTCCTCACGATGCTTCCAAATTAACGACTAACGATACTTTTGTAAATTATATAGTAACAAATTCACACTGGTTCACATTTTTCGTTACTTATACAGCTTTTTTATTTTGTCTAACATGCATGGTAGAAAGACATCATAGGGATAAATAAGTATAAAATGAATTAAAAGATCATTACATTGTCTAAATATGGTAGATTCTCAATTTTATTCTCCATTCACAATCTTTATAAAAAGCTGAAAATTATGTTCATATTTTCGATATTGTAATTAAATAGAAGGATAACATATTTGTATTGTTACGTGGGTAGTTTATCATGTACTTACTGTTATTATTTCTTTTAGTTTGTATTCATTTTGCTACCTTATTTTCAATAGTGTTGCTTGTGTATTTCATTATGTAGTTCTAGAATTATAGTAGATTTATTCTCGATCCTTCCAGAAACTATATGTGAGGTACAATTTGTCATACTATTGTCAGTTTGACAAGGATCTAGAACATTAATTATGTTCGTCTAGATAATCATAGAACATTCTCGATGAATGTTACATCATGATTCAGATATATAAAGCCGTGACGATCACGGGACACAGTCAGTTTATTGTATCAGTCAATTGAAGACATAACTCGAAAGTAGTTGAAACGCGATAGTCAAAGTGACAAGTAGTGACAGTTGTACTACAACAGAAAGCCGTGTACAGTATGTTTGAAAATAAATCATTGGAAGCAATCTGCGAATTTGAGTGTTACGCAAGTGAACTCCCCCTCCTCCCCCCACAACGTTTAGCACAGGGTTAAACGTTACAATTGGTGTCAGAAAAAGGGATCTTCGCATTTTGCTGAGAATATATGGTGAATACCAGATCGAAAGATTACGACGAAATGGAAAATTTTGCAGAAATAATGAAGTTCCTAGAAAATCAAGAAAGAAGTAGAGAAGGACAAGAAGCAAAAATAACACAAATTCTAGAAAATCAAGAAAGAAGTAGACAACAAGATAAAGAAGAACAAGAAAGAATTAGACAGGAAGACCAAACAAAAATGAATCAATTTCTATAAAATCAAGAAAGAATTAAAAAGGAAGACGAAACAAAAATAAGTCAAATTCTGGAAAATCAAGAAAGAAAGTAGACAAGAACAAGAAAGAATTAGACAGGAAGACCAAACAAAAATGAATCAATTTCTAGAAAATCAAGAAAGAATTAGAAAGGAAGACCAAACAAAAATAAGTCAATTTCTAGAAAATCAAGAAAGAAGTAGACAAGAACAAGACAGGATTAGGCAACAAGATAAAGAAGAACAAGAAAGAATTAGAAAGCAGGAAAAAGAAGAACAAGAAACGAGAATAAGACAAATCTTAGAAGAACAAGCAAGAGTGCGACAAGAAGATAAACAGGAAGTTGAACAGAAATTAGAGAAAGTTCAAGAAGAAGTTGAACAGAAATTAGAACAAGTTCGAGAAAGTATTGATCAAAAATTTCAGTTAATAGAAGAAAAGATGTTGCAAACGAAACCTGAAGTTCCTCTGAGAAGATCTTCCAATGAAATTCAAAATGGTGTAGTTAATCCAGTAAAAATTGAAGCCCCAAAATTCGATGGTAAACAGTCTTGGTCTACATATAAAAAGCAATTTGATGCTGCTGCTTTGGCTAGTGGTTGGTCCGATGAAGAGAAGGCCACCGGATTGATCTTGGCTCTCCGTGGTGATGCCTTGGAAATCTTAAATACCTTAACTGGCGGCGAACCTTCGTATGAGATTTTAGTAGATCAACTTGAAATGCGTTACGGTGACCAACATCTACAACAAGTTTATCAAGCACAGTTAAAGAATAAGCAGCAAAGGTCTGGAGAACACTACAACAATATGAAATTGATGTTGGCCGGCTCGTTCGACTAGCATATCCTACAGCACCAAAATACTTTCTTGATAGGTTAACAGTACAAACATTCATTGATGGTATAAGAGATATTGAAATGCAACAAGCCCTTCGGTTAAGTAGTCCTACAAAAATTGAGGATGCCCTTGCACGTGCACTTGAATACGAAGCTGCTAAACAGGCGTCCAGAAGTCATCTCAGACTACGACAGACACGATGGATCAATTCAACCCAAGAGAAGTCGTATGGCAATGGTAACTCCATAAAGCAGATTATTAAAATGTTACAAAAATTGGATGGGCAAACAAATGAACAAAGAACTAAGACTTTGTGTTGGAATTGTGGACAAGAAGGACATATAAAGAAGAACTGTCCGGAGACTCAAAATAGCAATGTGCAGGAAAACTCCAGTTTTGGGGGCGAAGACTGGCTTACTCCAACCAAGCCCCAACATCATTAAAAATCAAAATTTCCCGACTGTGTCATGAAGGATCCAGCTTGGTTGTGAAAGGAAGAATATGTGGTCGGGATTGTAATATTGTTATTGATACTGGTTCATGTTCTACCATTGTGCGAGCTGATGTTATTCCTGCTTGCAAAATTGACCATCCCAATAGAAGTTATATACTTGAAACTGCAAATGGAGTGACAATACCCGTCATTGGTACTCACGAGGCAGATATCCAGCTGGTAAAATCAAAATTCAGACATAAAGTATTTGTTGCCGAGATTTTGGACGAAGTTTTATTTGGGCTAGACATCATGAATAAATTTGGCTTCAATCTGAACCTCCAAGACCGAATACTCAAAGTTAATGAAGAAGTGTTGTTTATGTCAACATCTGAATCGAGAATAAGAAAAATTAAGGTAAACAGGACCATTACGATACCTGGATGGTCTGACAATCTCATCCATGTTAAAATAGAAGGTTCTAAGTGCAAGGAGGCACTGGTACTGGATATTAATCCAGAATATCTGCCAAAGGAAATGATTATAGAAAACGCATTAATAAATCCATCAAGTGAGCATCCAATTAAGGGAGAGTTTTAAATATGTCCGAAGAACCTAGAGTTTTAATGAAAAATGAAGTAATTGCCTGTGCGGAACCTATAGTATCTGTCAAAATCTCAAGCAGTCAAGGGAAAACCATGTGCCAGAAAGGAAGAGAGCTGAAAGAGAGAATCATTTCTCAACTTCCTAGCCAACAGAAGGCGAAATTTGGTGATTTATGGGAGAAATACAAAGAACTATTTTCTTTTTCGGAAACAGATCTAGGACGAACTAATATGGTACAACATCGCATTAACACAGGCAACCAACAACCAATAAAACAAATTCCAAGAAGGGTACCATTAGCATAAAAAAATGAAATGGAAATACTTATAGATAACATGAGGAAACAAAAGGTAATTGAACCTTCGAACAGTCCTTGGTTGTCACCGGTTGTCTTAGTCACAAAGAAAGATGGCTCGACTAGGTTTTGTATTGATTATAGAAAATTAAATCACAAAAAAAGACAGTTATCCTCTTCCTAGAATAGACGATACACTGGATTGGTTGTCAGGAGCGAAATGGTTTTCTACATTGGACTTGAAAAGTGGATATTGGCAAGTCGAAATGCATCCTGAGGATAAAGAAAAGACAGCATTTTCAGCCAATACTGGTCCATGGCAATTCACTGTAATGCCATTCGGATTGTGCAACGCTCCAGCGACTTTTGAGAGATTGATGGAAAGAGTACTACGTGGGCTCATTGGAAAGAAATGTTTAGTATACCTTGATGATGTAATCGTTTTCAGTGAAACATTTGAGGAACACTTGAAAAATCTAGAAGAGGATTTCAACGATTCTCACAAGCAAATCTTAAACTTAATCCCGAGAAATGTGCTTTCCTAAGAACTAAGGTGAAGTATTTAGGACACATAATATCCGCAAATGGTGTAAGAACAGATCCGGAAAAGACAGAAGTGGTTCATAATTGGCCTGTACCAAGGAACAAAACAGAACTGCGAAGTTTCTTAAGCCTGTGTTCATATTACAGACGGTTCGTAAAGAATTTTGCTAGTATTGCCCGTCCATTGCATCGACTAACTGAGACGGAAAGACCTTACAATTGGACTCCAGAATGTCAGAATGCTTTCGAATATCTGAAAGGTGCTTTGTGCTCTTCTATTGTTCTGGCTTATCCCCAGAGAGAAGGAGAATTTATCCTAGATACTGATGCCAGTAAAACAGGAATTGGGGAAATTTTGTCCCAAAGAATAGAAGGAGTGGAGTATGTACTAGCATATTACAGTAAGAGTTTATCAAAGGCTGAACAAAATTACTGTGTGACGCGGCAAGAGTTACTAGCTGTAGTCAAGGCAATAAGACATTACCACAAATATTTATACGGTCAGACATTTGTTCTACGGACCGATCACGCATCACTTAAATGGCTGTTTCAGTTCAAGAGCCCAGAAGGTCAGATAGCGCGCTAGCTCCAACAACTTCAAGAATATGACTTTAAAATTGAACATCGTCCTGGTATTAACCATAGAAACGCTGATGCATTGTCAAGACGGCCTTGTGCAGAGGACTCTGAAAACTGTTCAAGACTTGAAAATAATGTGCCAGAAATTCTTAAAGTCAAACAAACTTTGATAAATGGCGACCCAAACTGGAGTTCGGATGTACTCAAGCAAGACCAACTGGATGATAATGATATTGGACCAGTGATGAGGTGGAAAATGGATGGAGCAAGACCTACTTGGCAGGAGATATCAGATTTGTCTCCTGTCATAAAAGGATACTGGTCACTTTGGGAATCTTTAGTAATTGATCATAACGTTTTAAAAAGAAAATGGGAAAGTAATGATGGTAAGACTGTTCATTTGCAAATAATTCTTCCACGGAAAAGAATTGCATAAGTACTGCAAGAGATTCATTGTGGAGCAAGTGGTGGCCATTCAGGTATCAATAAAACTTTATCGAAGATTAGAGAGAGGTTCTACTGGTTAGGAAGCCGTGCTGACGTAGAGTACTGGTGTCGGCGATGCGATACCTGCTTTACCAGTAAAGGCCCAAATACCAGAACCCGCCATAGGATGCAGCAGTACAATGTGGGTGCCCCATTTGAGCGAATAGCCATCGATATTAAGGGGCCATTTCCAATAAGCAGCTCTGGAAATAAATATCTCTTGGTCATCATGGATTATTTCAGTAAATGGCCAGAGGTAGTCGCAATTCCAAATCAGGAGGCAAAAACAGTGACCGATGCCCTAATTGAACATTGGAAAAGTTGGTTTGGTGTGCCATTAGAGATTCACTCGGACCAAGGTCGAAATTTTGAGTCGGAAATCTTTCAGAGTGTGTGTAACCTAATGGGGATTAAGAAAACTCGTACAACTCAACTGCATCCACAATCCGATGGAATGGTAGAGAGATTTAACAGAACACTAAAAAATTATTTGAAGTCAGCAATCAATGAAAACCAAACAAACTGGGATAAGTGTATACCGCTCTTCCTACTGGCCTATAGATCTTCCACTCATGAATCGACCAAAGAATCCCCAGCTGG
This sequence comes from Crioceris asparagi, assembly GCA_958507055.1. Taxonomy (NCBI): domain Eukaryota; kingdom Metazoa; phylum Arthropoda; class Insecta; order Coleoptera; family Chrysomelidae; genus Crioceris; species Crioceris asparagi. The sequence continues at coordinate 49,220,181 of OY293828.1, forward strand.
TATTGTGCTTGGTAGAAATCTGAAACTACCGTCTGACATCTTGTTTGGTTCACCAAGCGAACCTCCCACATCTGTAGATGCCTACATTCAGAGTTTGAGGCGAAGATTCGAGAAAATACACAATCTGGTTAGAAAACAGTTGAAGATTTCTAGTGATCGAATGAAGGCCCGATATGATATGCGTGCAGAAACCGGACAATTTAAAATTGGTGATAAAGTGTGGTTGTAAAATCCACAAAGACGAAAAGGTCGTTCTCCAAAGTTTGACAAACAATGGGAGGGACCATATACCGTTATCAAGAGGATAAACGATGTGGTATATAGAATTCAGAAATCCCCACGCAGTAAAATGAAAATAGTTCATATCGACAGACTTTCACTGTACAAAGGGACTGAGGTGACATTTGATCAGGACGATCAAAGCTAAGAAGGGGGCAGTGTTACGTGGGTAGTTTATCATGTACTTACAGTTATTATTTCTTTTAGTTTGTATTCATTCTGCTACCTTATTTTCAATAGTGTTGCTTGTGTATTTCATTATGTAGTTCTAGAATTATATTAGATTTATTATCGATCCTTCCAGAAACAATATGTGAGGTACAATTTGTCATAGTATTGTCAGTTTGACAAGGATCTAGAACATTAATTATGTTCGTCTAGATAATCATAGAACATTCTCGATGAATGTTACATCATGATTCAGATATATAAAGCCGTGACGATCACGGGACACAGTCAGTTTATTGTATCAGTCAATTGAAGACATAACTCGAAAGTAGTTGAAACGCGATAGTCAAAGTGACAAGTAGTGACAGTTGTACTACAACAGAAAGCCGTGTACAGTGTGTTTGAAAATAAATCATTGGAAGCAATCTGCGAATTTGAGTGTTACGCAAGTGAACTCACCCCACAACGTTTAGCACAGGGTTAAACGTTACAGTATTTATGAGAATGTAGAGATTATGTTTGATTATTTATATGTATAATTATCTTATAAATAAAACGCCAAAAAATTTTGTTTGATTTTGCAATTAGATTATAATATAATAATATATAATTTTCATGAAAAAACTATATATTTCAAATTTGCCGCCAAGATATTTCATTGTTAGTTCAAAATTTAGGAATAGATGATAAACAACAACAATTTTTATTGATAGAGTGGCCTTTCTATATTTATTATTACTCTATGATTTTTGACAAGGGAAGAAGCAAACTAGATAAAATAGATAAATTTCAAAAATATAGCCAGCTCTTGTTTACTTTGTCACATTCTTATGCAGATTCCTATAATAATTTATGGTGTTTCCAAAACGCAGGGACAGGTGGCGAAAGTTCTGCACAAATAATGCTAGGACATTTCACTGATCACCGACACCAACTAACAAGCTCCGTCACGCTGGAATGGGAAAATATTAAAAATTGAAAAATATTCTCGTAAACTACAAACGTCGTAGATAATTGTAGTAAAATTTATTTGCTTGTAGTTTTTCGGGAATGTGTTAACAATCTGTAGTTTTTTGTAGCGACAATAGGTTTTTAAAATTTTTTTTAATAATACCAAGCCAATAAACTAATTTACGATGAATAAATGTAATCAAATTTTTCTTGTTCTAGAAACTGCAAATGACGTAGACGATTGTAGTGAGGTTTGTAGTTTTTCAAAAAACCCTAAAAATCAAAGAAATACTCCTACATTTTTATAGGTTTTTATGGCAGTTTTCTGGAAATGTGTTAACAATCGTTTGTAATTTTTTTAGTGAAAAAAGTTTTTTTAATATTACTAAGCCAATAAACCAATTTACGTTGAATAAATGTAATAAAATCTTCGTTGTTCCAGAAACTACAAACGACGTAGATGATTGTAGTGAAATTTATTTCTTTGTAGTTTTTCAAAAAAACTAAAAATCAAAAAAGTTAATTACTCCTACATTTTTATGTTTTTATTGCATTTTTTCGGGAATGTGTTAACAATCGTTTGTAGTTTTTTTGTTGTGACAACAGAGTTTTGTTTTAATTATTTTTTTAATATTACCAAGCCAATAAACTTCTTGTAGAGTAGTTTTAATCAAATTAGTTTTATAATTATTTCAATGTATCAAAGCATTCAAATAAAATAGCTTTACTTAGTTATTTATTATTTTATTTCATAAATAATAATAAAAATATTCCAATCATTGCACCAAATACATTATAGCGAAAAACAAAAACATCAAATTGCCTTAACATTTGCGGATAACTTTATCGACAATCAAATAAGAACAAATATTCTCATATTTTTCAACCATAAATGTTATAAATAATATATAAATTGTGACTATGTATTCTTCACATATTTTTCTGAATTTCTGGGTTTTTCAAAAAACTACAAAAAAATAAATTTCACTTCACGTCGTTCGTAGTTTCTAGAACAAATTTTTTTTTATTAAATTCATTCTGCGTAAATTATTTATTGGCTTGGTAATATTAGAAAAATAATTAAAAAATGTTGTCACTACAAAAAACTACAAGCGATTGTTAACACATTCCCGGAAAAATAACATAAAAACATAAAAAAATGTAGGAGTAATTATTTTTTTTATTTTTAAGGTTTTTGAAAAACTACAAAAAATAAATTTCACTACAATCATCTACGTCGTTTGTAGTTTCTAAAACAACAAAAAAAATAACAAAAAACTACAAGCGATTGTTGACATTACCGGAAAAATGCTATAAAAACATAAAAAATGTAGGAGTAATTCATTTTTTCCATTTTTAGGTTTTTTGAAATACCACAAACCAATAAATTTCACTACAATCATCTACGTTGTTTGTAGTATCTAGAACAACAAAAATTTTAAATTTATTCTACGTAAATTAGTTTATTGGCTTGCAAATATTTTAAAAAATAATAAAAAAACTGTTGTCACTACAAAAAACTACAAACGAGTGTAGTCACATTCCCGGAAAAATGCCATGAAAACATTAAAATATGTAGGAGTAACTCATTTTTTAGGGTTTTTTTGAAAAACTATAAACAAATAAAATTCACTACAATTGTAACAAAAATTCCAAGGGTATTGAACAACAAAAATCAATGTTTAAAAAAAGGTCTGATTTGACAATCTTTATTTTCTGTCTGTCTCTAAATCAACAAAAATTGAACATCGCCTGGGCTGAGAGCTTCAATGTTGCCACTAAACTAAACTTCAGTTTTAATTCTGGCCAATCTGCTAACTTGTCGTCTGCATATACCATTTTTTGTCCTAACATCTACGACTCTGATCTTCCCATCAGGTCCTGCCTAGTTTCCAAAAATTTCTCACCAAATTATCTTCCTTAATTATTACTGTCTCCTATCTTTAATTTTTCGCCATTATCTTATCATCTCCCTCTTCTTGTCATGGTCGGTAGGTACTCCTTTATCCATCTTTTCCAAAATTCGTTGGCAAGTCCTTGACATCTCCTCCATTCTTTTCTTAAATCAAATTGAAAATTAATCTTCCATTTGACGATCCTAATAAAAAATGGTTTGGTGTAAGGGCTTCAGAGTCAAATGGATCTGACGATACTTTTGTGAGTGGTTTGAATTTATCATGAATTCAATTTCACAGAATACAGTCATAATTTCATCTTTCAATTTCTGCTCTTTGAAAATTGCATATTAGGTCTTCTTCACGGATCTTATTATTCTCTCCCACGCCCCGCCCATATTTGGAGCTGCAGGTGGATTGAATCGCCCGTTTATTCCTTGCTTGGTAACAACATTTTTTCCATGTCCAAATCTTTTATTGCATTTTGTAATTCTGTTGGTCCCATTGTCAGGTATTATTTCTTTGATGTTTCCTCTTCTGGCAATCATTCGTCTTAAGGCTAATATAGCAGAATCAGTTGTCAAGGAATGTGCAACTTCGAAATGAATGGCACGAACGATCATGCAGGTAAAAATTACTCCCCAACGCTTTTCTTGGCTTCTTCCTACTGTCACATGAAAAGGTACAAAATAATCGATTCCTGTATAAGTAAATGCTTTTATGTTTGGGGTTAGTCTGCACATTGGTATTTGTCCCTTTTCTGGAGTTTTCTGATTGGCTTTATTAATTCTGCATTTCTTGCAATTTATAAATACTGTCTTTACTGCTGAACTTCCTTTTATAATCCAAAACTTTTGCCTTACTTCATTAAAAATTATTTCTATTCCTTGATGTCCATATTTTTCATGATAGTATTGCAAAATATGTTGTGTAATTTTGTGTTTAGTGGCAGTATTATAGGGCATTTGGTCTCGTCACCCATTGTTTCTGCTAAATTTGTTCGTCCTTTCATAATAATTGTTCCTCGGCTATACATAAATGGCGAAAGTTTCAATAGGTAGCTCTGCTTCCCAATTGCTTTTCCTTTCTTTAAATAGTCGTATTCCAAAAAGCTTTCTATCTGACAGTCTCTTATCAGATTTTCTTCTGCAATTTTAAGGTCTTCTACTGTCAACTTTAGTGGTAATGAATTTCTTGACTGAATTTTAGTGAGCCAATGCTTTGCAACTTTAGGTATACAGGCTGAAACTCTTAGTAATTTTATCCACTTGCTGAACTTCATCGGATCTGGAAAATAATAATTTTCTACTGTAGTAACTATCAATACTTCATTTTCTTGGGTTGTTCCTCTTGCATGTTCTCTTCGGACTTTTTTCCATGGCCAGTTCTGTTCGTCAAGGTCATATAGGAACTTGGGGCCTGTAAACCAATCATCAAAACAGGTCTTGTTGTGTCCATCTTCATTATATGTCCTTGTTGCTGCATCAGCAGGATTAATCTTGGATGGAATCCAATACCAGTCACTTATCTCAATTAATTCTGGAATTTCTCCTACACGGTGAGCCTCTAATTGACCCAGTTTACTGATGTTACCCTTTAACCAATAAAAAACCGTGGTAGAGTCTGAATAAAAATAAGTATAATCTGTTCTGATGTTTAGTACTTCTTTTACTGTTCTTGCAATGCGACTTCCCAGTACAGCAGCTTGTAGCTCTAGGCGTGGAATTGTAATGGGTTTGGTTGGAACCACTCTAGCTTTGCCGAATATTAGAGTAACAATATTATCATTCGTAACAGTTCTCAAATAAATTACAGCAGCAAAAGCCTTTTTGCTACTATCGCAAATGGAATATTCACAGAATAACATCGACAAATTCGTAAATTCTCTGTCCTTCAAGTCTTGCAACCATGCTATCCAAATCTGAAGAAGCTTGTCATCTATATCTTCATCCCATCCAACTCCCGATCTCCAAATGTCTTGTACTAATATACGCCCACGTATTGTAAAGTTTATCAATAGTCTTAATGGATCAAACACAGCCATCACGGACCGTAGAATAAGTCTTTTTGTTGCTTTTCCAAAATTTTCAGCTAGCGAATTTTTGATCTTAAAAATGAAATATTCATTTTCTGGTTCCTGGTTTCCATGTCATACCCAAAATTCTTTGCACCGTCTTATCGCAGTCGAGATTTAAGTCCTTCTTATGCCTTCGTCTAAAGCCATAATTTTTGCTAGATTCTTGGAATTTTTTGTCCAGTTTCCAGTTCGAAACCTGCTAGTTTCTACACTCTTCTTACTTCTGCCATCAATTTAAATGCTACTTTTGGAGTGTCTGTGCAGTCAAGATAGTCATCTACATAATGTTTTTTCGTAATTGCTTCAATGACTTCTTCTGACGTTCCCATCTGAGTAGCATTTAAATTCTTAACATATTGGGCACAAGCGGGTGAACATGTAGCCCCAAATGTCATTACCTGCATGCAATATATATCTGGCTCTTTATCACTCCTTCCATCTCTCCACAGGAAACTCTGCGCATCTTGGTCTTTAGCTCTGATCTTCACTTGGTGGAACATTTCTCTTACATTTCCGGCTAAAGCATTTTTTCTTATTCGAAAATTCATCAGAACCTGTACTAATGGTTGAAGATAGTCTGGACCTGTTAAAAAATTGTCATTTAGGCTGATTCCATTAAACCTCAACCACAATCAAGTAACAAGTCGTAATTTGTTTGGCTTATTTGGATTTGTAACACCAAAATGTGGAATATACCATGTTCTCGGTCCCCCATTTTCACTTCTTCAGTTGTTAATTTAAGAATATAACCTTTTTCTTCATATTTCTCAATATTTTGACAATATTTTATTCTAAAATTTTCGTCTTTTTTCATTTGCTTCTCCACACCCTGAAGTCTTCTAAATGCTGTATTGTAACTTTCAGGCAATGCAACATCTTCTGTTTTCCATAGTAGTCCTATTTCAAAATGTTCTCTCACACGTCTTGATGTTTTACTCATATATACTCCAAATGCTTCTATGGTAAAAGAATTCTTCACCAGATTATGTAAATCTTCATTACCGTTTTGTCGATTGCAAATATGAAAAGAAAATCTCTGTTTTGGAACATCGTTTTCTACTTTTCTGTGTAAAACCCATCCCAGTCTGGTTTTTGTTACAATAGGCGTGCCTTCCGGACCCTCATAAACTTTCCTTGGAACTGTTAAATTAATATTGTCATGTCCTATCAGAATCATTGGAGGCTTATCAATGTTTGATAATGGTAATCCATTAATATGAGGATACTGCTGCCAGTCTTGTATTTTAATATTCTGAATCGGTAATGATAAATTTTTGACTAATCTTACACTAGACAGATTATACATTTTGGAATTACTGTAGTCTCCGGATTTTTTTATGTCCAAACATTCTGAATCTCCGTGCCTTTTAACAATATCATTTGTCGATTGTACACAGAGAGGTTGTCTTGTTCCTGTTATTCCCAAATTTTTCAAGATAGCATCATCAATGGGTGTAATTGATGAGCCTTCATCGCAGAAAGCTACAGTTTGTATTATGTTGCCATTATGTCCATAAAGACGCACATTTTTAGTTCTCAGTAGCACGTTCTCTTTTGGTTATAAACTGACTGTGACCCGTGATTGACCTTGCTTACTTGGCCTTGCACGCTCCGCAAGAGGCTAATAAAACCTAGCGAAAGTCGGATGCGAGCAAAATTTGTTATCAAAGTGGCCGTCTAATTACGCTGATTATGCCGGCCTTATTAATTATCCCAATCGGATAATTAACAAGTGAGATATCCATGATTAAATGAACGGAATCCGTGGAATTTTAAACGATTTTCAATAATATCGAGAAAGACTATCATCTTCTCTAGCGTGGGAGTGGGGGAAATAACCATTGGAACCACTCCCAACTAGACCAACGCCTCCACCACGGCTTCACGGCTCATCGGTATGCCAGGGTGAGCAGAAAACGTCTCAGGATGGCGGGCGAGTCGGATTGTGAATCAGAAAGTGGTACAAAAGATGGAAAAATTTCTGGTTTTCAATGCGTTAAAAAAAGTTGTATGTAGTGTGTCCGTGTGTATAAATTGTTTTGCAATATACCACAATAGTTGTGTTAAGCGGATGGGCAAAATTAAAAGAGTAATAGATGAAACAAAAATTATGTGCTGCACCTCAGAAGATTTGGCGGGAAATAACAGAATGGAAGGCAAGTTGTTTGAAATTGAAAAATCTAAAATGAGTATGGAAATCGAATATCTTAAGAAAATGCTTGATGAGCTAGCAGATAAAAATAATATCTTAAAACAGAACAATGGCTTGTTAATTGAAAAAATCAGTAACCTAGAATTAGAATATGGTAGACATAAAAATAAACAAACATCAATCAACAGCGAAAAACAAACCACGCTCATGCTAAATACGCCGACGCCAGATGGCATTCTGAAGTTAGGCATTTCACCTTTAAAACTGGGAAACACAGGTGTTGCTAATCAGACATATGCTGGTAAAGCGGCTGCTCCTGCCATTCAAGCAGCAACACCGAAACATAGCCAACAAAAGAATCAAGAAGAATGTGACAGCATCCTAAGCATAAACAAAAATATCAACAATGACTTTCAACTCCAAAGACATCAAAAGAAAAAACAATACCGCAAACGCCTGGGAAATGCAGACACTTCACATGAAGCCAAGTTAAATGGATTCTTTGGCGGAGAGAGAAGGGTCTGGCTCTACTTAGATAGAGTTAGAAGACATGTCACGGAAAATATGATTACAGATTACATCAAAGGTAAGCAAAGTTTCAATGGTTTGAAGGTTGCGGTCAGAGAACTTCCCAGTGACCCGAATAAGCTTAAATGTTTTGTGGTTACGGCTCCACTAGACAAAAATAATGATTTATATGACCCTATCTTTTGGCCACGATTAGTGGGTATAAAAAGGTTTGTCTTCTCCAAGCACAAGGAATTTTTGGAGAACTCAATTTTTTTATAAATGAAAACATCATCTGTATGGAAACAAAGAACAATACAAAAATTTTAAGTAGTCCTCCTAAACCAACACTAAATATATTTTACATCAATATATGGTCTATTAGAAACAAGAAAATTGAAGCCTTTATAAGTACCCAACACAAAGAATACAATGTCCTTTTTTTTACGGAGCATTGTATGCTAACTGAAGAACTGCGACAACTAACTATCCCCGGATTTGAATTGGTAGATTCTTTTTGTAGAGCTGACAACAAACATGGTGGAACAGCAATCTTCATAAAGAGCATGTCCGAGGTAAGACCATTGGATAAGATAACTCAGATGTCTGTAGAAAACCACTGCGAACTGTGTGCGGTAGAAATCCTGAATTTTAATCTGTTAATTGTTACTGTCTATCGTCCCCCAAATGGAAATTTTAGTCTGTTTCTTGATGTATTGGATAGCTTTTTAAATATAATTTTTAATATGAATAAATTTGTAATAGTAACTGGAGATTTTAATATACATTTTTATAGGGAATATGAAATGAAAAGTAACTTCTTGGATATTATGGAAAGTTAAGATTTGACTCAACAAGTTTTTTGTAACACTAGAAATAGCCATTGTCTTGATAACGTATTCTTAAATTTTTATGATTTATTAAATTTTAACCTAAATGTTTTTGATCCTGTCCTGTCCGACCATTTTGCTATAGAGCTATTTGTAGATACTAGTCATATGGAAAACAAAAATAATAGTAACGAAAAAATCATTAACTTAATGAGCCGTCCTTATACGCAAAACGGAATTTTTAATTTGTATAACATGATTAAAAGTGAGGAGTGGCATTTCATGGGTCATGATATTAGTACGGATGAAAAATTTTCTCAGTTAATGGGGAGGATGATCGAGCTGAGAGATCTTGCATTCCCTGAAGTCCAAAAAAGAAATTATAAACCTGACGCTCCAAGGGTTGAATGGTTTGAGGAAGAACTCCGAGCTATGAAGGAAGAGCTGGCTATTCTGAATGATCTCCGTAGGAGGTCTGATTGTCCTTTGATTCACAATGAATTCAGACTGCTGCGGAAGAGATATAGGCATACATTACTATTACATTCTCTGAAAGACGTCCTTATCAGCCCTCTTACTAAACTGTTTAATCTCTGTTTAGTCGAGGGAGTTTACCCTTCTATCTTTAAATTAAGCAAGACTATCCCAATCTTTAAGAATGGCGACCAGCGCAGCTTTAATAACTATCGTCCTATCTCTTTATTACGGGTATTTTGAGGAAAACGGTCTGCTGATTCAACAACAGTTTGATTTTAGGAGGGAGCGGTCGACTACTGGAGCAGTGTGTAGGATGTGTGATTGCATAGTTGAAGGCCTTGAGGATGGCGATTTTGTGTGTGGCACGTTCTGCGACCTCTCCAAGGCCTTTGACTGTGTTTCTCACGATATACTGCTGCAAAAGTTAGAACTCTATGGTCTGGATGTGAAGAGTGTCGCCTTGATTCAGAGTTATATGTCGGGCCGAAGACAGGTGATTAGTCTTGGGGGAAAAGTGTCGGAGGAGAGAATCATGAGGCATGGGGTACCTCAGGGTTCGATTCTGGGTCCCCTACTCTTTCTTATATATATTAATGACATAACATCATCTATGTTGGATTGAGAAGTGACTGTTTACGCGGATGATACAAATTTTCTTGTAAGATCAAAAGATCATGGACCCTTGATGGAGCGAGCAGGTGAATGTACAATGGGTGTGAATGATTGGTTTAGGGCGAATCGCCTGAATCTAAATCTGACCAAGACTGAACAAATGGTCTTTTCCTTGAGGAGGGATGATGCTATTGATAATCCGGACAAAGTAAAGTTTTTAGGAATTTCCTTAGACCCCAAACTAACATTCGAACAACATGTTGTCACTATTTCCAAAAAATAACATCTGTAATATTTGCTCTAAGAAATTTGTCCAAAGTGTGTATGTATGGCATACTAGCATGGGGTCACTCACCTCATGCTTCTAGGGTGTTTGGGTTACAATGCAGAGCATTGCGGATTCTGGCTGGGATCGGATATAGGGATGATGTGAGAGAGTGTTTCAGGCAACTTAGTGTTCTCACATTACCTTCACAGTACATTCTTGAATGTCTTCTATATGCACACAAGAACGTGCAGGATTATGGAACCTCTCTCCAGATCCATCAACATGAAACAAGAAATAGGAATGACTTGAGGATACGGTTCTTGAGACTCAAGAGATCGTGGAATGCGACTCTTCACTACTCTTGTCATTTAAAAGAGTAGTGAAAAAGTATTTAATACCAAAGGGGATCTATAGCATCGATGAGTTTTTAACATGTGATATGAGAGATGATGACTTTTCTTAACCGAAATTTATTGTAATGTTATTCTTTGTCTTGTCATTGTACGATTTGTGAATTTTTATTATCAATTTTCTTCTTACTGTCTATTTTATGTAGAATAACTAACTGTATTTTTTAATCTTAGAAGTGACGATTGTTAAAACTATACTGTTCGGTCATGAATAAATCTATTGTCCATTGTCTATTGAGTAAATCTATTGTCTATATATATATCTGAAGCCTGACATGACATTCATCGAGAATATTCTATAATTATCTAGAAGCACATAATAATGTTCTAGAGGCTGATCAAACTGACATTACTGTGAGAAACTGTACTTCACATAATATAGTTTCTGGAAGGATCGAGAATAAATCTACTAATTCTAGAACTAATTAATGAACTAAACAACCGACAACTATAGTAAACAAGGTAGTAGAATTAAATAGAGACTAAACAAATAATAACCGTATGTACATGACTACCTATCCACGTTACAAGATTTTTTGGGAGTGTTAAACAAGACAATTTTCAGAATGATGGGCATACGGAAGGAAATCTCAAAATCGGGCTACCGACCAAAAACAAGTTTTTGCTTTTGCGGTTGACAAAAAGAGAGATATGAATTTTTGAATAAATATCTGTCATGAGAACTTTTTGCAGTAAAATTGATATACGTCAAAAACTATGACAGATAACTTATAACAACTGTGGTTTTCATACGCAATTAAATGTACGGAATTCAAATATGTAATAAAAAACAAGGGTTTCTATTTGAAAAAACAAAGTTAGTACAATTTCCGCTGTAACCGGAACTACCACCACCTTGTGAATATTTTCACTAAAGTGGCCAACGTTGATTATAGCCAGGTTCAAATTTTCATATTTCTATCTCAATTTATAAGTAAAAATCTTCTAATGGGCACGTTAACACAATCAGCCTATATATTAAGAAACCAAGCAATTGTCTAAGGGAATGTCGAAACTCAAAAGCAATATTTTCTCAATATCTTTAAACGAAACATATTTTAGTTACATTTCTCTTAGATAATCCCTATACCTAAAATAACTAGTTTTGGAGATCTTAAATCTTCTCAAAATCTTAGGAATGCCTACGGTTAGGTTAGGTTAGGTTAGTATGAATGAAAATGAAACACAATTGGAAATTATAATAAAAGAACTAATAATAATAATAAAAAGTCATTTACAACTATCTAATATCAAATGTTCGTATCTCTAGCAATGCAAGGTGATATTATATCAACTGAATAATTAATAAAGTAAAATAATTTTAATGATGGAAATGTTCGAGCAAGAGAAGAATATTTGGCAGGCTGTGAAAAGAAAAAAAGAAAATATAATTTACTGCAGATAATCATTTAATAATTTAGCCATAAAACAACCATAAAACAAATATTTGAAAAGTCAGTGCAATAAATATTTTCTACAAAAAAATGGACCGACTTTATTAATTGGTGCACTGAAAAATACAAAATAATATTAATTCTATTGGTGCTGTTACTTTTGAAGTTGTGCAGTTGCAATTAGATTGATAACTTTTGGCACCAACTTCACAAGTACCAGCACCAATAGAATTAATATTATTTTATATATTTCACTGCACCAACTAATAACGTCGGTCTATTTTTTTTGTAAAAACTATTCATTTCACACTTTTGAGTGTAACATTAGTCACGAAAATAGTTGAACGTTCACTAATACCAATGAAGATGGTATTTATCCTATTATCTACGTATATTCTTTGCTTGTAGTTCTTTTAAAATCTCAAAACATCACTGCGGAAATAAGCGTTAAGTATTTTAGATGTTACCATTTTACCACCGCTGTAACTCGAAAACAGTAACTAAGGAAAAATGTTATAAATGTTGCTACAAATAATTAGGTCTTTTATGAAGTACCTTCAGATTTTTAATTTTCGAATGAAATCGCCCTCTCCACAAAAATACACATACCTATTTGAGAATGTAACTGCCTCTATCTCGAAAATCATAACTCTTTTGAACAAATTTTCAATATAAACGTTTCCGGATATTGTATTCTTTTTAATTATACCCCCTCAGATTTTCGATTATCGAGAAAATTCGGCCACTCCACCCCCTTCGGGCGTGGTTTTCGGAGGGAAGGAGATTTCGGATTTGCGTTTTTATGAATATGGGACCATTTCTCAAGTCTCCTCTTTTAAATGAATCATCAAAATCAGAGTAGGATTACTAATCAAAACGCGCGTTCAAAAAAAAGCAGACAGTCGAATTGTATACCTCCTCCTTTTTTGAAAATGGATATAAGGTAGTTAGAACTGATTTTTGAATGATTTTTAATTTTTATATTCTTTTTTCCAATATAATGTCTTATTTTCATTTAAACAAACTAAAGGTTGTAACAACAAAAAAAAGAAATATATATGATATAAAATACAAGGTGTTCCATTTAAAAATATTGAGAAAATATGTCAGTTGAGTTTTTACATACGCTGTACATAATTTACGCAATAATGTGAAAATGGGTCATTCTTACAATACTAAATAAATAATAATAATAATATTGATGTGTCACCCTGTTAGAGAACATTCTTTGCATTTCTAATTAATTTCAAAACACGAATTGAACGTGGACACACTTAAAACTCACCCTGTATATAATTATATTACACGGAAAATATTGATAAAAAATATTCAATAGATCTATCTTTATTTCGATCCATTGGATCCGTTGATTTCTAATTTTGATGCATTGTTTTTGATAAAAAAGTATTCTTTAGTTCATATGTTCTAGCTAATGAGTAGTTTCTTATAAAAAACTGGTATGACCATTCATTTCTCTTGAGTACATCAAGATGAACAAGAATGGTGACTTTCAATTTTAACGTTGAAAGAACGGTTATGAGAAAATATTTAGAAAATTTGACAATGCATAGTATTTAAGTTAGAGAGTAAATATAATAGCAAATAAAATTTTCTAGAAATATTTACTTTCCATAAAAAAAGTATAAGTAGGTATAAAGATCGAATTCGATTCAAGAAAATATATTTCTTATTATTAGATATTATCAAATTTGTTCCAGTTGCTCTTATATATATATATATCTCGAATACAGTTTTCCTGAAGTATCTGTTAGTTGAATTTAAATTGCGTTTAAAAAAAGTTTAGTTTGTAATGAAGGCGTATCTCGAATAAAATGTATCTTTTATTGATTTTTGATATGTTTATATAAATGCAACAAACAGACAAATTCAACAAATTTTTATCAAACAACCCAACTGGACATTTTCAAAAAAATAGTATTAGATACCATGATTTATCATTTTTATTGCAATATTCTTACCTTTGCTAGTATTATTTAGAGAGAGAATATAAATGCATTGATATAATGATGTAGGAACACAGCGTTGCCAAATCTGGACGGCTCAGGTTTGATGGTAGAAACATAGATTTACATATATACATTTGTATATGTGACTGGCTACCACAGAGCCACGGTAGGCTTTTTGCTGAACTAAAAGTTAGATATTTCATACAAACCTGAGCCAAATTTCGGAGGGAATTGGCGCGTAAGAATTCGTCGGTTATATTATCAGGTGACAGCAGCAAACGTTTCGTATTGGATACGCCTGGAAACTAGCGCCAATAGGTTTTTGTAAGATACGAGTGTTCTAAAAGGTAAAAACAATCCTGAGCCATATATACGGCTCAGGTTTGTTACTCTGGCTCAGGACTGCATGTACGATTTGCTATCACTGGCTCAGGTTTGATAGAAATCTCTAAATATATATATATAAATTAATTTGGAGGTTCTCGAATCGTATTTATATTATCAAATGGACCTTATTGAAAGAACATTCTTCACTCCCAATAAAACATTTTCTTGAAGCCATAAAACAAACACTCTCCACAAACTATTTTCAATTCAACAATGAGTTTTACCAGCAAATCGATGGCTGCGCCATGGGGTCACCTATCTCAAGTACAATTGCGCAAATAGTAATGGAACTTTTAGAAGAAAATGTAATGAGTAAACTACCATTCAAACTTTCTTTTTTCAAACGCTATGTCGACGACTGCATTACAGAAGTACCAGAGAATCAAGTAAATGAAATCCTCAAAGCATTCAATAATTATCACCCCAAAATGCAATTCACACTAGAAAAAGAGGAAAACAACAGAATCAATTTTCTAGATATGACACTAATTAAAAGAAACAATCAAATTATGACAGAATGGTATACAAAACCAAAGTGGTCAGGCAGATACCTTAATTACAACTCTAACCATCCCATGTCTCAGAAAAAAGTGTTATAATAGGCCTCACTGACAGAGCACTCCTACCAAGTAGTCCTGTTTTCCGGAAAAACACCTTAGAAAAAGTACGAAAAACCTTAATGAATAATAGCTACCCAATAAAATTATAAAACAACGTATATATAAACTTTACAACTCTACAACACAACAAAAAACAAAAACAACTCCTGAAAGGTTTACCTCAATACCATACATATCACAACTATCAGAAAACATAAGCAATATACTTCAAAAACACAACACTCAAACGTGTTATAATTCATACAATTTACTAAAACAATTATATACCCCACAAAAAGTAAAGTTCCAGTAATGAAAAAATCCAACCTTATCTACAGTATACCATGCCAAGATTGTAAACAAGAATACATTGGAATGACGTCACAGTTGTTAGAAAATGGAATAAACGGCCACAAATACATGAAAACATCCAAAACTGCTCTAAACAACCACACTAAAACAGAAAAACATAATCCTGATTTTGAAAATACGAAAATACTTGCATATGATACCAAAGAAAATAAAAGAAATGTTTCATATAAAAAAGAGCCCACATGCAATGAACAATGGAACTGATATTAATAATTTAAGCAGAATATACCACACTATAATATAGATATTTACAACACAACATTAACAATACTATATAGTTCTAAATCAATAAATTGTTTTAACTAATCAGATCAAATTTACACCTATCAACCCCACACATTCCACTACAACCATACAATTTACCAACCCATATTACTAATAAATGAAATTTCCCAATAAACGTCACTTCCTATAAGAAAATATTAATAAAACATTCCATTCTTCCTCACCATTGAAGACATATTAAATCTCACAGAAAATCCATCAATACGAAAATCAATAATCATCGAAATGAAAAACAAACATAAAATACAAGAAAATCTCCCTTGATTTAACTGTTGCCATGGTACGTTCCTTTAATTAAATATATTTTATAATTGCCTGATATTCCCTTAGAATAATATAATTTCTTTTTTAATGTTCTATAGAATGTAATTTTTAATTTCTAGAAATAAATAACTGATGATGCCACTGGCCAGAGGCGAAAAGCTTTATAAATAAGAAGAATTTCGTTTTATTTTTTATTCTGGAATCGTTATACCCAAGAACCTACCCAGATTATATATATATATATATATATATATATATATATATATATATATATATATATATATATATATATTCATACGTCTACCATAAGATACGAAGCCCGACAAACACTACTGGCAAATAGAAGCCCGAGTTGAAGGGTGCAGGAGGAAATCTGTTTATAAAAGCTGAATATGTATCACTGCCAATAGCAAGCTCAGTTATATACAGTTTATATGAACCTCTACCTTTAATAAGACCAGCGCTGTTGCCAAACTTACATGTCTACGAAATCCTATGCAACCGCGAATTGTGTACTAACGACGTATATATCCACAATACGAGTCCCACCAAATAACAAACCGTTTACTTTTGCTTATGTCCACTGCCTTTCCTCCGCTCTTTATTATTTCTTTATACTTTTTGACAGGAGTCAAGGTGAAACGTAGCGAATTTTTATTAAAGTTAGCCAATCAAAAGAAGTTTGCCTATGTATCAGAGAACGTAAATATTAGCAGCATTTTTAGTTCTTCTTCGAGTTGTGAGAAGTTCCCTTCAAACTATACCAGATGAAAACCACATTTATGATAAGGGATCCATCGGGTCTCTAATAAAGAAAAGAAATTATCTATTCAAATTATCTGATATCTAATAACTCTCAGAAAAATTCTGAATGATGATGAAACTGATTTACAAAAAGTAAAACTCCCTGATTTCTAAACAATTAAATCTGATAGTGCTTCTGAATTAAGGGATACTAAGAATAATTTTACATTTTCCAAAATTTCAGAACTTCGCGATAGGTATGAAATTATTCAAAAAAATGATTTAATACTGGGCAATTTATCCACTAACGCAACTTTTCAAGATCATTTACAAGAATCTTTTGGTGAATCGATTTTGCAAATAACTAAATATTTTTGAAAATGTTTCTAATAATAGCCCTTCATCTATGCAAATGAATATTCCAGATGATAGTTCCTAAAATGTTGATTTCATAACACTCATAAATGTGAGATTTAATGAAAATCCTGTTACAAAATCTGATCATCAGTGGGAACCACTCATCCAGGTCGACCCACAATATTCACATTTTGCATTCGATGATAACAATTTAGAAAAAAAAAAAAATGGACTGATTTTATTAGTTGGTGCACTGAAAAATACAAAATAATATTAAGTAATTCTATTTGGGCTAGTACTTTTAAAGTTGCGCAATTGTAGTTAGATGGAAGACTTTTGGCACGAATTTCCAAAGTATTAGCACCAATAGAATTAATATTATTTTTTATTTTTGACCGACGAACCCAAACGGTGGAGGTATTTTTTAAATATTCTTTATACAGGGTGATTTCTTTAACGTGCCCATTAGAAGATTTTCACTTAAAAATAGAGGTAGAAATTTGAAAAAAAAAATGATCCTGACTATAATCAACGTAGCCAAATTTAGTAAAAATATATACATGTAGAATATTGGCACTTCCGGTTATACTGGAAATTGTACTAACTTTGTTTTTTCAAATGAAAACGCCCGTTTTTATTAGATATTTGAATCCCACATATTTAATTAAGTATGAAAAGCCCTAGTTGTTATAACTTATCTGTCACAGTTATTGACGTATGTCATTTTTACTGCAAAATATTCTAATCACAGATTTCTATTTAAAAATTCATAACTCTCTTATTGTCAACCGGCAAAAAGTTGTTTTTCGTTAGCCCGAAGTTTGAAATTCCTTCAGTATACCCATCATTCTGAAAATTCTTTTGTTTAAAAAATAAAAAAAATATTATGGACGTCAATGACAAAAGTTGAACAGCTCAACTTTTCTTAATATCACATAACTATTTTTCTGTCGCCATTAGGTAGACAATTGAATTTTAGGGGAATGTTTATTACACTCTGTTATGTTTTTTCAAATAATGAAAAAGATATTCGAGATTTTTTAAATTTTCTATTTCGAATGTCATTTTTACGAATGATACCACGTTTTAGCTGTCAATTTGATAGTTTTGAAAGATGAAGTACATAACGTCTGTAACAAAAATCCAAATGAATCAGTATTCAAACGGTGTCTTTTTATTATTTACGGAAGCTGCGATAGAATAGTGGAAAGAACCTGTCGTGAATTTAATGCCAAATATTCTGAGATACCTCCAATGAATAGGAAGACATTTTCATGCTTACGCCAAGGTTTATTCTTACTGGAACAGAAATCCACTCAACAGTAGGATTAAAATAATGACCGAGGTTGAACAAAATAATGACGTGAATATTTTGATATTTAGCATTATGTACACGTTTATTAATCTTTCAGGTTTGTTCCGTTTCTCAGAGAGGTATTTAGATTTTAAACAATGATATGAACGCCTTAATTGGCCTTTAAACCTGAAAAAGTTGCAACTACTGTCAGCTTTCTTTATATAGATGTTTAATTTGATCAATTATTGAAAAATTGGGACATTATTTTTGTATACTATCAATTTGCCAGCTAAAAAATAGTATCGTAACAGCGATTCTTTTACGTCCATGGTCAACTAGTCATTCGAAAAAATACATTCCCCATAGAAAATTTTAAAAAATCTCGAATATCTTTTTTATTATTTGAAAAAAACATAAAGGGAATGTAATAAACATTCCCCTAAAATTTAATTTTATACTATTAAGAAAAGTTGAGTTTTTTAACTTTTGTCATTAGCGTATATATATTTTTTTGAGAGTTAAACAAATAAATTTTCAGAATGATGGGCATACTAAGGAAATATCAACTTCGGGCTACCAATCCAAAAACAACTTTTTGCTTTTCCCGTTGACAATAAGAAATAGGTATATGAATTTTTAAATAGACATCGGTCATGAGAACTTTTTGCTATATAAATGACTTACGTCAAAAACTATGGAAGATAAGTTATTATTACCCAATCATAGAGTTTAGTGTGTGTGTGTTCTAACTAATACTGCCGTACTTCCAAATATATATATAATTATATATATATATATATACGTCTACCATAAGATACGAAGCCCGACAAACACTACTGGCAAATAGAAGCCCGGGTTAAAGGGTGCGGGAGGAAATCTGTATATAAAAGCTTATCGCCAATAGGAAGCGCAGTTATATACAGCTTATATGAACGTCTATCTTTAATAAGACAAGCGATGTTGCCAAACTTACATATCTACGAAATCCTCTGGAACCGCGAATTGTGTACTAATGACGTATATATCCACAATACGAGTCCCGCAAAATAACAAACCGTTTACGTAGCGAATTTTTATTAAAGTTAGCCAATTAAAAGAAGTGCATATGTATCAGAAAAATAAATGGTAGCAGCATTCTTAGTACTTCAATATCTTCGAGTTCTGAGAAGTTCCCTTCATCTATTCTAGATGAAAATGCCATTTATGATAAATTATTCATCGAGTCTCTTATAAAGAAAATAAATTATCCATTCAAATTATGTGATATCTAATAACTCTCAGAAAAAATCACCAGTTGAAAACGATGTAGTCAGGATGAGTGATGATAAAACTGATTTACAAAAAGTAAAACTCCCTGATTTCTTAACAATGAAATCTTATAGCGCTTCTGAATTAAGGAATACTAAGATTAATTTTACATTTTCCAAAATTTCAAAACTTCGCGATAGATGAAATTATTTAAAAAAATGATTTAATATCATCCCTATTCCATATTTATCCCTACACGCAATTTTTCAAGATCATTTGCAAGAATCTTCTGATGAATCGATTTTGAAAATAACTAAATATTCTCGAAAATGTTTTTAATAATAGCCTTCCATCTATGCAAATGAATATTTCAAATGATAGTTCCAAGAATGTTGATTTCATAACACTCACGAATGTGAGAATTAACGAAAATCCTGTTACAAAATATGATCATCAGTTGGAACCACACATCCAGGACGACCCACAACATTCACATTTTGCATGATAATAATTTAGAACAAAATAGATATTTTTTAACAAAAAATGGACCGACTTTATTAGTTGGTGCACTAAAAGATACAAAATAATATTAATTCTATTCGGGCTTGTACTTGTGAAGTTGAGGAATTGTAGTCAAATCGAAGACTTATAGGATTTTAAAATGTTTTATGTTTATTAAATCACTATATTGAAAATATAGATGATAAAATATATTTTTTAAACAATTGCCTACTTAATCTTTATGATAAACACATTCCTTTAGAACCAAATGTAACTTCTAAAAACCAAAATTATACTCCTTGGCTGTCACAAAACACAATACTGCTAATGTCTGAAAGGGATATATCATTAAAAAAATATAAAAATAATAAAACTAATCTGAACTGGGAACATTATAAAAGTCTCAGAAATGCCACAAACCTTACAGTAAAAACCGAAAAAAATGCTTATTATTTAAACAAATTTAATATCTTGATGCTAAAGATACCTGGAAAGAGCTTAAAAAAACTAATGTTATAAAAAATGCTAAAGTAAATATTCCTAATGAGTTGCAAGATCCTAATGCAATAAATATTTTTTTATAAATTCAATACCATCTACTAATTCAGGTAATAAGCAAAAACTTATAAGATTTTATAAAAACAATAAAATGAAATTATTTTCAACAAGTTTTAAATTTCTAATAGTCAATGATGAAGTAATAAATAAAGCTATAAATAGTATAAAAACTAAGTCAACTGGAATGGATGGAATCAACATCACCTTTATCAAAATGTGCTGTCCCTACTTAACACCAGTGATAACACATGTAGTTAATTTCTGCATTGACAATAATGTAGTACCGAAATGTTGGAAACAAGGACTAATTATCCCTTTACCCAAAAACAATAACCCTACAGAGTACAAAGATCTAAGACCAATATCTATTTTGCCAACAATGTCCAAAATCTTATATAGTTATAGAGATTCAACTTCGTAAACATCTTGATGAACATAATATTTTACCGTCTAATCAGTCGGGCTTTAGGCCTAATCACAGCTGTGCTTCAGCTTTATCAAGCATTACAGATGATATTGTGGAAGGTTTAGACTCTGGAAAGGCCACTGCTCCTCTGCTTTTAGATTTTAGTAGGGCTTTCGATACACTTAATCCTGATATCCTACACGCAATTCTGAATTTCATATGACTCGATGAAACATCAGCTTCGTTAATTTTAAACTATCTGTCGGATAGGGAGCAAGTGGTCATTCTAGGTGAGAATACGTCAGACTCCTTCAAAGTACCTTCCGGTGTCCCCCAGGGGTCAATTTTAGGACCCTTGCCCTACACAGTTTACACATGCTATTTTAATGCTTCTATAGATTTCTGTAAAGTTCATTTCTACGCAGATGACACGCAGATGTACATGAATTTTAATATTTTAGAGTTAGAAAATGCAACTAAAATGTTTAATAACGATATAAGCAAATTAGTTAATACCGCTAAAGATCACAGTTTGTCTATCAACGCATCTAAATCATCTCTAGTAGTGTTTTGTAGGGACAAAGACTATAGTTATATTAAAACTAATTTAAATATTATTGTTGATGATGTACTGGTACCATGCGTCAACGAAGCAAAAAATCTAGGAGTGATACTGGATAGAACCTCCGCTTCAAAAGCTACATAAGCAATGTAATTAGAAAAGCCTTCCATAGCCTTAAATAACTGTATAGTAGCAGACATATATTAACAAGAAAACTCAAAATTATACTTTGCGAAAGTCTAGTACTTTCAAGATTTAATTTTTGTGACAGTTTGTATCATTTTTACATAGACAAGGAAGATTCACAACGAATACAAAAAGTTCAAAATGCCTGTGTGCGCCTCATCCATGGTATACGTAAATATGAACATATTTCCTCTAAATACATAGAACTTGGTTGGCTCAAAATGTCATCTAGGATGGTATATCATTCGATGAAATGTTTCTACAAAATAATCAGTCTAAGAACGGATGTTCATAACATTAATCTTAGACACAGAAAGACTTTAAGTGTTCCGAAACACAGAACGGCACTTTTTAGACGTGGATTCTCTTATAATATTGCAAATTACTATAACAAACTTCCCGATAAATTTAAAACAATGTCTCTAGGCTGCTTCTCACATAAACTCAAAATATTTTTATATTCTAATGACTTTTAAACAATTTTTCCTTTCTGTTTTTTCCCTCAGATTATTTTTTTCTCATTTGATTTGTTTCTCAACACACATATCTAGAAATTTAGTTTATGTTTTCAATTAAATTTATTTATTTCGGTTGTGCGGAAGACCAGAACATTTTGTATTTATACTATAGTCAAAATTAGTTTAACCAACAAGCTGAGCACAACCATTTTACCTAGAATTTATTTGTATGCAAATATTTTGTAAAGCTCTTTCTATTTTGGTAAATAAATGTATTTATTATTATTATTATATATGTACAGAAAGTTTAATAAATCACGAAAGGAAGTTGTTATGGTTACAGTAATCACAAAAGAAAAGTTTTAATCTAGTAAATTAATATGTGTATCGAGCACGCTTCTTTTTGTTGTACCCAGGATTAGAGGTTACTCGTTACTGGCCGAATTTGGCGGTTGGCTGATGGGCTCCGCTTGAGACTGGAAGTCAACCTAATAAAAAAAATAATAATTAAGGTTTGTAGAAGTCTATAAAACGAACACGGCGGCCAGCACGAGTCGTAACAGACGGACGGGCTGGTGATGTTTGTGTGGTGTCAGCTGAGTTACATCCAGGCTGAAGAGGTGGAGGATGGGTAGATCGGCTGCGGTGTAGTGGGCATCTCTTCTACCACGATGTAGGCTGGTTTTAGACGGTCGACAGTGACACGGACATCAGAGCCACGCACAAGTAGGCTGAAAGTCTTATTGTCACGCTTCATTATGGGATGTGGGCCAGTATACGGTGGTGTAAGTGAAGGACCTACAGTGTCATCTCGCAATGCTTGCTTACAAGTATTCAGGTCCTTGAAAAAGTATCCAACAGGGCGAGCGTGATGTGCTGTGGGAACAGGTCGAAGCTTTATCATGGCACTGCTGAGTTGGGTGACAAATTCGCTGGTGTCCTGAGCTGTAGGACGACGATCAGCTGGTTGCAAAAACTCTCCAGGAAAACGTAGCGATTCTCCATAAATCAGTTCAGCTACGGTGGTGTAGATATCCTCTTTGAACGCTGCTCGCATACCGAGTAGCACAAGTGGTAGCGCTGTTAACAAGGTATCGTTTGGGTGGCATGTGATTGCAGGCTTGAGCTGACGATGCATCCGCTCTACAAGTCCATTGCATGCTGGATGGTATGCAGTTGTGCGGGAACCAGCGCGTTTTTCTAACGCTTGGAACAACTGGCTCTCAAATTGTCTACCCTGGTCAGTAATGATTAGCTCAGGGCATCCAAACCTGGATATCCACCCGGTGATGAAAGCGTCTGCTGTTGCCTCAGCGGTGATGCAAGTCATGCTTCAGGCCAACGTGTAAAACGATCGACTGCAGTTAGGCAGTAGCGATAGTTTGAAGCTGGAGGCAGTGGTCCAATGATGTCGATATGAACGTGGCGAAACCGTTGGGACGGCGTTGGAAACGATCCAATAGGAGCGTGTCATGACGGACAACCTAGGCGCGTTGACAATTTAAACAACAGCGTGTCCAAGCGTGACAACCTTTCTGCGCTCCAGGCCATACAAAACGATCCGAAACCAAGCGGGCAGTTGCGCGAGTGCCATGATGGCTGAGACATTGTAGAGAGTCGAAAACACTGCGGCGAAATGCCTTTGTAACAAAAGTACGGGGGCTTTTCGTCGACACGTCACAGTACAAGGATATTTCGGTGTCCAGAACCGGTAGATGCTGAAGTTGAAGAGATGTGGTGTTGGGCGACTCGATTAAGGTCTATGGGTGCACGAACTACCTCAACACCTGAATGTCTGTAGTGAATTGTCCGATAAAATCCAAATACCGAAACTGTCTTGGAGAACAATCAATAGGTCTTTGTTGAAAGGCATAAGCCAGTGGTTTGTGATCACTGTATTTGGTAAAATGGCGACCTTCTAGCATGTAACGAAAGTGCTTCAGTGGGAGTCAGAGAATGACTTAGAGAAGAATGCGAGCGGCTGCCAATTACCGTTGACTAGCTGTTGAAGTACTGCTCCGATGGCAACACTTGAGGCGTCGGTAACGATAGCTGCTGCAGGGTCGGGGTGAACTAATAGCGTAGCACGCGAAAGTTTATCCTTGCAGCGTGTAAAAGCGCCATCCAGGTCTGGGGTCCAAGGAACAGGACGGCTGCCAGGTGTCTTAGTACCAGCAAGGAGAGCATGGAGCGGTGCCTGGTCTTCTGCGGCGTTTGGTATAAATCGACGAGAAGTTAATTAAACCTAGAAATTGACGTAGCTGGCGCATAGTGGTTGGCTTGGGCAAAGATTGCACTGCGGCGACACGGTCGTTGGGCGGGCATATGCCATGAGCGGAGAAGGTAAAACCAAGAAAAGTCAGCTCATCTACGCCGAAAACACACATTGATACGTTCAGTAACAATCCATGCTCAGCAAACCTTGTAAACACTGTTCGTAGGTGTTGTTTGTATTCATCTTTATCCCGCGACGCAACAAGAACATCGTCTATAGACGCAAAACAAAATTTTAACCTCGAAGCACTTCATCCATGAACCGCTGAAAGTTTTGGGCAGCATTTAGAAGTCCGAAGGATGTCTACGGAAATTCATAAGAACCAAAAGTTTTCACAATGGCGGTCTTCGCAATGTCATCTGGGTGGACGGGTATCAGGTGATAAGCTTTGGCCAGATCTAACTTGGTGCAAGCTGGCTTGTAAAATCTGCTATATGACGAACAGGGTACTTGTCAGGCACAGTTCGCGCATTTAGGGCTCTATAGTCTCCGCACGGACGCCAGCCATCACCTTTCTTGGGAACTGGATGTAAGGCGGAGGCTCACGGGCTGTCAGAGCGACTTATCACACCAGAACGTAGCACGTCATCAAACTCTCGTTGAGCTATAGCTAGGCGATCGAGGGCGAGGCGGCGTGGTCTGCAAAACACTGGAGGGCCAGGTGTGGTCTTGATGTGGTGAAGTGTATTATGCGGCACGGGAAGACAAGGTGCACCAGAGGGGCTGGTAATTGAAGGAAACTCGCCGAGTAGCATGTGGTAGCGGAATGTTCCAAAAACACAGAGCGCACGGATTGAGTATGTGCTAGATAACCGGGAATACGTTGACCAGAGGAAGTTAGGCCGGTTACGCCATCAACGAG
The DNA here is from genome assembly GCA_958507055.1 of Crioceris asparagi. Taxonomy (NCBI): domain Eukaryota; kingdom Metazoa; phylum Arthropoda; class Insecta; order Coleoptera; family Chrysomelidae; genus Crioceris; species Crioceris asparagi. Next base: position 49,245,529 of record OY293828.1, read on the forward strand.
GTGCTGGTATCGAGGGTCAACCAAAAGATCAAAGTGCGATAGATAGTCCACACAAATTATAGGTTTGGTGACGTCCGCTACTACAAACTTCCAGATAAAATCGCGTCGAAGTCCGAAGTTAAGTGACAAAGTGATCCAGCCGAAGGTAGGTATCACTGTGCCGTTAGCTGCATAGAGGTCGTAATCAGTATGCGGCCTCGATCCCCGGTGCTGGGCACGAGAGTAAACACACAAGTCCGATCCGGTGTCTACGAGAAATGCTACTTTTGTCTGGGTATCCGTAAACAAGAGGCGGCGAGAGGATGGTAGGCAGTCACTTGTCGTCACGAGGTACTGCCGATGTCGTTTCCTTGAGACCAACTACAGGGGCGGGTGCACTTGGTAGCCTTTTCGCGAAAACGGCGGTGATACCAAAAAAACGACGAGATTCAGATCGTCTTCTAGATGAGCCAGGCCCCGGTGTAAAGGATCGCGACCGACGTTGCTCGGTAGTTAGAGCAGCGACTTGCCGAGAGAGTTTATCAAGTCGTGATCCGAAGGTGGCGATGTATGCGGGTTCGACAGGTACAGGTACAATGCTCGCGACGTGCTGCTGTGGAGGTGCGACCTCATTAATTTTGTCCGCTAGCTCTGCCAATCTATCCAAGTCCCGTTCGGTAGAGGCAGCTATAATATCCTGGTAATTAGCTGGTAGGCGAGAAGACCAAATAGATCTCAAGAATTCGGATGGAACTTCCGGGCCGGCTAGAGAACGTAAGTGTCTGAGAAACTGTGATGGCTATCGGTCTCCTAGTTCTTCGCGCACTAGCAATTGCCTGACGCGTTGCTCTTGTGACACGGACATACGACGAATTAGTTCATTTTTTAGTCGAACGTATTTGTCATGAGTGGGTGGATTACCGATTATATCATTCACCTCGGCTATACAGGAGGGACACAACATGATAGTATTTAGTTGAATCTTGTGTTATGCCAGACAAGGCGAATTGGCCTTCAATATGGGAGAACCAGAGTAACAGGTTGTCAGGCCACAGCGGTGGTGCCCTAAATCCAATTCTATTTACCTGCTCAGTGGCTATCTCTGGTATACCAATGGTCATATTAGGTAGGGCTGGTTGGGCTTGGCTATTGGACGTACCTTGTTGGGCTAGTTGCTGCCGTGACTCGATAAGCTGGGCGTGGGTAGACTGCAACTTCTCCTGTAGTTGCTGTTGTGCCTGCTGTTGTGCGAGTTGTTCTTGCATTGCTGCAATTTGAGCCTTCAACTCATCCATGGTTGCACTACACTGTTTCTTAACAGCTCACCGTAAATGCACTTTGCACTTCTTCGCGAACACCAACCATTAAATATCAATCACGTCGGGGTCACCACTATAGGATTTTAAAATGTTTTATGTTTATTAAATCACTACATATGTACAGAAAGTTTCTTTTTGTTGTACCCAGGATTAGAGCTTATCTCGCTTAAAGCTATGTGGCGATATTTCTTGCAGCTGCAAACTTTTGACACCAATTATTTCAAAAGTACTAGCACCAATAGAATTAACATTATTTTGTATTTTTGACTGAAGAACCCAACCGGAGGAGGTATAAAAATATTTTTCTGTTTTGTCGTGCGCTGTATACAGGGTAATTTCTTTAACTTAAAATTCGAGATAGAATTACGAACATTTGATCGTGGCTATAATCAACGTAGCTCAATTTAGTAGAAATATCTACAAAATGTCAGCACTTCCTGTTATAACGGAAATTGAACTAACTTTGTTTTTTCAAATGCGAACCCAAGTTTTTCGTTAGTTGAAAAGCACAACTTTTCTTAATAGCACATAGCTATTTTTCAATCGCTATTAGGTAAACAATTGAATTTTAGGGGAATGTTTATTAAACTCTTCTTTTTTCAAATAATAAGAAAGATATTCAAGATTTTTTAAATTTTCTATCGCGAATGTCATTTTTACGAATGACTAATTGACCAAGGATGTAACATAATCGCTATTACTGATATCACGTTTTAGCTGTCAAGTTGATAGTTTGAAAGTTGAAGCTACAAAAATCCAAATGGTGTTTGTTTACTATTTACGAAAACTGCGATAGAATAGTGGAAAAACCTGTCGTGAATTTAATGCCAAATATCCTGAGTTACCTCCAAGGAATGGAAAAAAATGTCATGGTTACGCAAAGGTTTACTCTTACTGCAACAAAAAATCCACTCAACAGTAGGGTTAAAATAATAACCAAAGTTGAACAAAATAATGACGTGAATATTTTGAAGCATTAAGGACACGTTTATCAATCTTTCTTAGGTTTGTTCCGTTTCTCGAGGAGGTATTTAGATTTTTAAGAATTTTATATCCCAAAAAATATGAACGCCTTAATTGGCCTTTAAACATGAAAAAATTGCAACTACTGCCAACTTTCTTTATGTAGATATTTAATTTACAGCGATTTTTTTACGTCCATTGTCAACTAGTCTTTCGAAAAAAATACATTCCCGATAGAAAATTTAAAAATATCTCGAATATTTTTTTTTTATTATTTGAAAGAACATAAGATAATGTAATAAACATTCCCCTAAAATTTAATTGTATAAGACGATAAATAGGTAGGTAGTGCTATTCAGAAAAGTTGAGTTTTTTAAGTTTTTTCATTGACGTATATAACTTTTTTTTGGAATGTTAAATAAGACAATTTTCAGAATGATGGTCATACTAAGGAAATATCAACTTCAACTCAACTCAACTTCTTACAATAAAAATGACATACGTCAAAAACTATGGAAGATAAGTTAACAACTAGGGTTTTCATAATTAAATTATATTATCTAGGTACCTATTATTTGTTTAGTCTCAATTTATTTCTACTACCTTCTTTACTATAGTTGTCGGTTGTGTAGTTCATTAATTAGTTCTAGAATTAGTATAATTATTCTCGATCCTTCCAGAAACTATATATGAGATATAGTTTGTCACAGTAATGTCAGTTTGACAAGCCTCTTGAACATTATTATGTGCGTCTAGATAATCATAGAATATTATCGATGAATGTCATGTCAAGCTCCAGATATATATCGATCATGGGTCACAGTCAGTTTTATTGTGTCAGTCAATTGGAGACATAAGCCGATAGTAATTTGAACGCGATAGTCAATGTGGCAAGTTGTGACAGTTGTACTACAACAGAAGGTCGTGAACAGTGTTAAAAATAAACTATTGGAAGCAATTCGCAAACTTTTAAGTATTACGCAAGTGAACTCACCATACAACGTTTAGCACCGAGTTAAACGTTACAATATTAAAGACGTCAATGACAAAAGTTAAAAAACTCGAATTTTCTTAATAGCACATACCTACCTATTTTTCTATCGTCATTAAGTAGAACATGCAATTTTAGGGGAATGTTTATTACACGCTCTCATGTTTTTTTCAGGTTATAAAAAGATATTCGATATTTAAAAAAAAATTCTATCCCGAATGCCTTTTCTAAGAATGACTAAGTGACCTTGGACGTAAAATAATCGCTGTTATTGATACCACGTTTTAGCTTTCAAATTCATAGATTTGAAAATTGAAGTAAACGTCTGTTACAAAAACCCAAATGAATCAGTATCCAAATGGTGTCATTTTGATCTGTTTACTACGTACGGAAGTTGTGATAGAACAGTGGAAAGAACCAGTCATGAATAAATATATTGCCAAATATTTTGAGTTAGGTATCTACTTCCAATGAATAGGAATACATTTTCATTCTTAAGCCAAGGTTAATTCTTACTGGAACAAAAATCCACTCAACAGTAGGATTAAAATAACCCAAGTTGAACAAAATAATTAAGTGAATGTTTTAATATTTAGCATCGAGTTTAACATTAAAGACACGTTTGTTACCTTACCTACAAATCATTTATACCTGAAACGTAAGATCTAGAAAAACAAATTACAAAAACATAACTTGCACTGTGTCTCCACCGTTTTGCTTTCAGCATTCAACAAAACGTTCCTGAACGGCATAATTTGTGTCTCTTCTTATTTCATATTCTTTATTAAATCCTATAGAATCTAGGTTTTATACTGCTTTTCCTTGATTCTCCCCCATAAGTATAAATCAAGTGGTGTCAAATCCGGCGAACGTGGCGGCGAAAGTCGCTTTTGTACTTCAACTTTAAAAACTATCATTTTGATAGCTAAAACGTGGTATCAGTAACAGCGATTGTTTTATGTTTTTGAAATTCGTAAAAAGACATTCGCATAGAAAATTGTAAAAAATCTCAAACATCGTATTTATGTGTTATTTCCTTAAAATTCGATTTTCTACCTAATGACGATTGAAAAATAGGTATGAGTTATTAAGAAAAATTTTGTTTTTTCAACTTTTGTCATTGACGTATTTAATTTTTTTTTGGAGTGGTTAACAAGACAGTTTTCAAAATGATTAAATTCAAATATCCAATCCAATTTTCATATTTTTGTCTAGATTTATAATTGAAAATCTTCTAATGGGCACGTTAAAGAAATCATCCTGTATATAAGGGGCAATTTTGTGAATAATAATAATAATGACTATATTCCATACAACAGGCAATAATTTTATAGACGGTGCCAAAGTTTTGTATAAACATGCTAGTAAAAGTGGTATTGATAATCCAAAATCTGTAAGCGCTACTAGATTACGCAAAAATTTGGCAATTTTAACTCAGTTACTTCAGTTTTCAGAGAGTGAACAACTATCTAGATTCATGGGGCCCTTCAGACACATTGTAATCTTTATAGACTTTCCGATAGTTCCTACCAGACACCAAAACTATCCAAATTGTTGCTTCTTGCATCTCAAGGAGGATTAGAAATATATAAGGGTTTAGACTTAAATAAAATAAACATTGATTTAGCTCCCATTTCCGAAAACATTCAAATATATTATATTCTAGATGAACGATTACCGGATGAGTATGTTCCCAGACAAGAACAAATTTAAAGCATATGAATAAACCACGGACGCTTGTACTGGGAAAAATTATTGTAATATTTTTCCCTAAAATCAGTTGTATAGGACTTTTATACAGGAAAACTCATTGCACCTACCTAATACCCTGTGAATAACGTTTCCCGTTTTGTTTTATTATTATTACTAGCGCTTTTACCCGGCATCTCGGGCATATGCTTTGTTAGATTGTGGTACGAAACCATAAAGTCAAAAAAGCCTTGCGTTTGGAACCCTTGTACCTCAGAGTCCTACTCGCATGCAGAACAAATCCGAACACCTAACCCAGATCCATTCAGACACCAAGAGAGAATAGGATAGGAGGCCCAGTGACACTTACAGCCGCTACCAGTTTATATTCTAATATACTACATACATACATGGTAAAAAGACCATCAAAATCAAGCCAAAGAGTTATATACAATAGACTTTCAGGTACGGAACCAACCACAAAGAGTCCCACGTGCAATGAAAATTTTACAGTAATTTGACTGAGGTATGATAAAGACGTGTACAAAATTGGGTTGGGATAACTTGAATAGTGTAAGAGCCCAAACGGCACATACAAACCAAGACATGCAAACTCAAAATATTTGCCGTTTTTAGAAATCCAATATTAATTAAATATAAAATGATACATACATATATTCAAACTTTGCCCAGTTATGCCCAGTTATGAGTTGAAATAACAAAGATGCTGCTACTTTTTGCTATAAGCGGCAACACTGCATCGCTGAAAATATTTTAGATCGATAGATTAAGAGTAATTACTTGAATAACCAAATTTTCAGAACGATCCTATGTCCCGTTCTCTGTAGAGGTCTAAGGTACCATGGACCGTGAGCCACCTTGTATATATATTTGTATTTAAAATTAATATGATTATTGAAAATTAAAGTTAGTCCGCGACAGCTAAGCGACTTCAAAAAAAATCAATATCCCCAAAAAACATTCCCAATGTAAGACTTTTGGAGGTGAGAGCTATATTCTGCAAAACTCGACAAAAAATCTCAAATCTTTCGCATACGCTCAGTAAGAGCTCCACACCCATACAACTTTTTATGTTTCTTTGTATACGAATTTTGCGTTAATGGTACATTTTCATCAAGTGATTCTATCGCTTCTCAACGCCCCCAAAATTCCTTCCATGACGTTGAAACATAAGTTGTTAAAATTTTTTTCAACTCATAATAAGTTTTATATATACTCCACGCCTTTCTAAGTCTCCCTTAATACGGTGTTAGCAATTATTTTCATTAGGTTTAAATATACAGGATGTTTCATAATATATGCGCAGGACTTGAGGATTTGATAGCTCGTCCAAAAAAATGAAAAATAAATATTAACTTATGCACCATTTTCAAGATACAGGGTGTTGAAATTGAAAGGAAAAAATCGTTTTTTGTGAGTATCTTTGGAATCGTTTATCTTGCAGGAAACAGCTTTTGTAAGCATTTTCCACTCAGTTTTGAGTCAGAAAATTTTTGTGTTAAGTCATAATTGGTGAAAATTTTGAAGGAGTAATGCGTGTTTTTCTCCCCAATTCCTACGCCAATGGAAAAATTACAGTTTTGAGATACCCATTTGAACCGCCAATGTTTTCTACAAAAAAAACACTATTGGTCGTGAGCTCTGAAGTCGACCGTTTTCGAAAAAAATCAATTTTATGTTCAGAGTTCACGACCAACAGTACCTTTTTGGTGTAGAAAACATTGTTTTGGTTCAAATGGGCGTCTCAAAACCATACTTTTTCCATTAGCGTAGAAATTGTGGAGAAAAACACCCATTACTCCTTCAAAATCTTCACCAATTATGACTTAACAAAAAATTTTTTCTGACTCAAAACTTTTTTTCATATTTTTGGACGAGCTATCACATCCTCAAGTCCTGCGACTATATTTGAAAGACCCTGTATATTAAGAAATAGATCGTATTGCACTTTTGTATGTTTGGTGTGTGTAAAAATATTGTAGATCACTAACAAAGTTGTTTCTTTCTCCCAATAGAACCCTTAGAACTTGACTATATAGTTAAATATACACACGTAAAAACGAATAAAAGTTCAAATGCAATATTAATTCTGTTTTATTTCATCTTCTTTTCCAAGACGGAATATAGTGCATTCATTTCAAGTATGTATGCAAGGTAGTGACAATTTTATCATTTAAAGTGAGCAGGTGAGTGACTGGAAATGCTATTCCATAATTAATGGAACTACGGGTTATGAATATAATACGTCAAGTTGTAATTCCATGGACGGAATTTTGGGGGCGTTGTATTCGTATACAAAGAAACATAAAAAGTTGTATGGGTGTGGAGCTCTTACTGAGCGTATGCAAAAGATTTGAGATCTTTTTGTCGAGTTTTTCAGAATATAGTTCTCACCTCCAAAAGTCTTACATTGGGAATGTTTATTGGGGATATATATATATATATATATATATATATATATATATATATATATATATATATATATAAATAGGATGAAGCTCTACACCTAAGTGTAAGCTGTATCCAACTATCCAAAGCAACGGGAAGCAGTCAAAAACTTTGAGACATTATCTACCAGTCGGACACAATTCGCGCCACCTAGGTATTGAGAGCAAAATTACGTTTAACGTAAATATGTATAATAATTAAAGAAATCTATTAGTTCATTAATGAATGTGATTTAAAATATAAAAATAGGATGAAGCTCTACACCTTTATGCTTTTATTTAGTCGGACACAACCACCCACTAGAGCTTCATCCTATTTTTATATTTTAAATCTCATTCATCAATGAACTAACAGATTTCTTTAATTATTATACATATTTACGTTAAACGTAATTTTGCTCTCAATACCTAGGTGGCGCGAATTGTGTCCCACTGGTAGATAATGTCTCAAAGTTTTGACTACTTCCAGTTGCTTTTGTATAGTTGGATATAGCTTCCACTTATGTGGCGCTGATGAAAGCTAACAAGCTTGAAATCACGTTATCCGCTTCTAGTGGGTGGTTGTGTCCGACTAAATAAAATCATAAAGGTGTAGAGCTTCATCCTATTTTTATATTTTAAATCTCATTCATTAATGAACTGATAGATTTCTTTAATTATTATACATATTTACGTTAAACGTAATTTTGCTCTCAATACCTAGGTGGCGCGAATTGTGTCCCACTGGTAGATAATGTCTCAAAGTTTTTGACTACTTCCAGTTGCTTTTGTATAGTTGGATACAGCTTCCACTTATGTGGCGCTGATGAAAGCTAACAAGCTTGAAATCACGTGATCCGCTTCTAGTGGGTTGTGTCCGACTAAATAAAAGCATAAAGGTGTAGAGCTTCATACTATTTTTATATTTTAAATCTCATTCATTAATGAACTAATAGATTTCTTTAATTATATATATATATATATATATATATATATATATATATATATATATATATATATATATATATATATATATATATATATATATATATACATCTCGGTATCATTCTGACGTCCTTTCAAAAAACAGTAATGAAGCGTATATTTTTTACTGTGACATCAATGTGGGCTCCGTACATTCTATAGCGTTTTGGGCGTCCTATGTATATAATAATTTCAATCTTACAAACAATAGAGCGTCCATACGGTGTATATGTTATATATTCATCTTGATTATATATAAATTGAATTCATATTCAGAAATATCATAATATGACTGGTACAGGATAATCTTGAATTAATAAATTCCACTTGCCGAGTGTTTATATCCACCCTCTATACGTGTTCAGTGCATCGCTATATTGGTCTCCACCGTCAGTGGCACACTGAAGATTGATACTAATATGACTTCTAAAAAGGATTTATTATGAGACATGGCTCGACGCTCTGCGGCAAACTGAAGATAGGCAACAACCTTGAAATCATGATATTTGTCTGGGTGGCGGTGCTTTGTTCGGTAATCAATCTGATTGAACATTTATAGTGGTATTATGCAATATTGTGACAATGTGAAATTGTAGGTATTGCCCTAACAGTTGTTGACGTTATTCAATGGTGGAAGGGGTGTTTGCCCTCGCAGTAGTTGTTGTCGGCACATGTTAGGCATCCTAGCGTAATCTAGTTATTTACCAGAAACGACTTATGTTATATAATCGTCTTCATTATATATAAATTGAATTCATATTCAGAAATATCATAATATGACTGGTACAGGAAAATCTTGAATTAATAAATCCCACTTGCCGAGCGTTTATATCCACCCACTATACGTGTTCAGTGCATCGCTCATATTGGTCTCTACCGTCAGTGGCACACTGAAGATTGATACTAAGATGAGTTCTAAAAAGGATTTATTATCAGACATGGCTCGACGCTCTGCGGCAAACTGAAGATAGGCAACAACCTTGAAATCATGATATTTGTCTGGGTGGCGGTGCTTTGTTTGGTAATCAATCTGATTGAACATTTATAGTGGTATTATGCAATATTGTGACAATGTGAAATTGTAGGTATTGCCCTAACAGTTGTTGACGTTATTCAATGGTGGAAGGGGTGTTTGCCCTCGCAGTAGTTGTTGTGTCGGCACATGTTAGACGTCCTAGCATAATCTAGTTATTTACCAGAAACGGCTTGTGTTATATAATCATCTATATATATATATATATATATATATATATATATATATATATATATATATATATATATATATATATAACATAACAAGTATAACCATTTATCATAATATACATCCGCTAAAACAATTTTTTCATTATTTTTGCTATTCTTATATATAGACTCATTTTTGTGCAGTCCTGAGCCACTAGATACTTATATCCAATCTGAGCAAAACATACAACTTTATGGATTTGAGTGGACAAACCTGACTCGTGCGTTGTTGCCAAACTTCATACTGCTCATAATTTGGTAAAGTTTGCATATATGTATGTATCATTTTATATATATGCATGTGTGGGTTTGTATGTGCCGTTTGGGGTCTTAAACTAGATAGATAGATGGATAGATACAGTCAAATTACTGTAAAATTTTCAGTGCCCGTGGGACTCTTTGTGGCGGGTTCCATACCTGAAAGTCTGGATTTTTATGGCTTTTTTACCATGTATGTATGTAGAATGATATTAGAATATAAATAAACTGTTAGCGGGTGTAAGTATGACTGGGCCTCCTATTCTGTCCTCTCTTGGTGTTTGTGAATGGATCTGGGTTGGGTGTTCGGATTTGTTCTACATGCGAGTAGGACTCTGAGGTAGAAGGTTCCAAACTCAAGGCTTTTTGACTTTATGGTTTCGTACCACAATCTAACAAAGCATATGCCCGAGATGCCGGGTAAAACAGCTAGTAATAATAATAAAACAGAAACGGCAAACGTATTAGGTAGTAGGTAGAGTATTAGGTAGGTGCAATGAGTTTTCCTGTATAAAAGTCCTATACAACTGATTTTAGGGAAGTCATTCTATTGTTCTTGAAATGTTCTTCTAAAAATACAATTACTTCACTTTCCTTAGGTCTTAGAACACTTTATGTTGTCACAAAAATATTACAATAATTTTTCCCAGTACAATTTGTTCTTGTCTGGGAACATACTCATTATTAGAATTTATAGTTATACCATCGTTGATGGTCTGTACCGCCTCCTCCGTTTATCGTTCATCTAGAATATAATCTATTTGAATGTTTTCTGAAATGGGAGCCACATCTGGCAACGGCAAACAATTATGGATCTAAATGAAGAAACTACAAAAATGAAGGAAATTATCAAACTTCTGCAAAACGAAAATAAAGAACATGAGTTGAAGCTCATAGATGCAGAAAGTATCATTAGAGAAATTAAGGAATTGAGTGATAATATGTAATCTTCAATTGATGCTCTTACCCAAGAAAATAAATTATATTATAGTCAATTGGATGAGATTAGGAATGGAAGGCAATCGGCTGAAGTACAACCCAAAAAATCGAGGATACAGAGAAACGACGAAAAGGAAAAAAAAGATGAAGAAAGGAATAGAAACAGTAAGAGAGAAAATTGTGCGTCATCTAGGGCTAGGATTTTATTTGTGTCTGGAATTCATGGTAGAGATATGGCACACAGAATGTTTAATCTATTAGGTGACAAGTGTACAGTTCAGGCTATAGTGAAACCAAACGCAATCGATAGGACACTGATAGTAACTACGTTAAATTATAGCAAGGACTTCAGTAATAATGATGTGGTTATTTTATGATCGAACAGATGTGATAAAACAATCATCAATGATTTTTTGATAAAACTCAGGCATACCCAACCCCTCATCATCACAGAGGCCTATCGTTATGATTTTAGGGAGAAAAAAATGAAGGTATTTATAAAAGGAACATAGATTTATTCCAAGATATATTTACTTTGGGTTTTAACAAATGTCCTATTTTGGACTGCAATAATATTATCAATAGAAGCTGTTACAAAATGGATAGGTTTAGTCTCAATTATAAAGGAAAATCATTTTTAGCCAAGGGAATAGCAAAGCATTTGGAAAATAATTATTTTAAAAACTATACAGCTCTCAATACATCATCTACTTTTTTAGAAAACAGAAAATATCAAAAAAATACTGCATAGTCAAAACGAATGACAAGGTCAGGAAACTTAAACAAAGGAATATAAATATTATTCATCAAAACATTCAATGCATAAGTAACAAAATCTTAAGGATTGAGGATGCTCTAATTGATATAGAATGTGACTTTTTACTTATTACTGAGAACTGGCAGGATGAATTTAAAATCTCAAATGTTGTTATTGAAAATTATCAGCTAACAAATGCTTACTGTAGATCTCTCTCAAAACACGGAGGAGTAGCTATATTCAAACATAATGAATACCACTTGGCAACAAAATCTTTTGACGTATCTGAATATTGTTTCGAAGATATTCTTGAATGCTGTGCGGTTTCAATCTCGCAGTTGAATTTAATTATTGTTGTCATGTATAGACCACCAGGTAGTGAATTCAAATTTTTTTTAGAGCTGCTCGGGAACTTGTTATAAAAAACTTCGAGCCTTTTCAAATCGATTATTTTAGGAGGTGACTTTAATATCGACTTTCTTACACTAAGTAATAATCTAACATTATTGGAAGATCTTTTAGGGTATTATGATCTATGTTCAACAATTAAGTCACTAACCAGAGTAACGGCTGAATCGTCTACATCTTTAGATCATTAGTTCTAGTTTTGAATGCTATGAATCAAATGTGGTTAATTTTTGACTATCTGATCACTATGCTCAACATATTAGGTTTTCTAATATAAATAATGTAACAGAAAATTCTCAAAGTTTTGTGTACCGGAGGCTTTTCACTGAAAACAATAACAATCGTTTTCTAGAATCTTTGGGAGCTGAAAATTGGAATGATATTTACAGTGAACAGAATTCAAATATAGCATGGGATAATTTTACTAACACCATAATTAGACATAAGAACAACTGCTTCCCACTTCGCAAAATTGCGTTAAACCCTAAAAAAAGAGTTGTAAAGAATGCGTGGATGACGGATGATTTTGTTCTCTGACCTGTCACAAACCGATCCACAATACAAAATCGCGAGTATAGAGAGTCAGAAGTAATACTGTATAGCACTATCAACGGCAAGAAAGAATTACTTTGTCAACTTGATAATGAATTCTGAGAATAAATCAAAAGCAACGTGGGACATAATTAATAAACTCAAAGGTGCAACAAAAGGAACAAAACCATTAGGTGAAATAAAGGAAAATGGTGTGCAATTATCTGATGAGGATTTGGCTATAAAATTCAATTTACTTTTCACAAAAGACATCATTCAAGTCCGTAAAAAAAATCTGGATCTAATTAGTTTGACTGTTCCTACTTGTAACTCTACCTTTTTCATAAGACCTGTTACACCTACAGACGTTGAAACCCTTATTCATAACTTGAAGACATCCAACTCAGCAGGGTATGATCAAGTTTCTAATAATTTAATTAAAAAAGCTGGCCGATACTTATGTATGACTTTGTTATTCTTGATTAGTAAGTCCTATGAAACGGGTATTTTTCCGGACTGTCTCAAACTAGCAGGGGTAATGCGTCTCTATAAGAAAGGAGATTATAATGACTTGGCAAATTATAGAGCTATTAGCTTACTTTGTAGTTTTTCCAAAATCATTGAAATGAACGTTAAAAATCAGCCGAATTCATTCTTAACACAGCATAATATTTTATCAACAAGCCAATATGGATTTCTTACTAACATGGGTACAGAGACGGCTCTGAATACCTTTCAAAACGAACTCGTCTGTAGGTTAGACAAAGGTGATCATGTGAGTGGATTATTTATAGATTTCTCGAGGGCTTTCGATGCAGTTGATCATAACATGCTGATTACTAAACTCGAAAGATCTGGTATAAGAGGTATTCCTTTGAAGTTCTTTCAATAATATCTCTTGAATAGGACTAGGAGTTACACCGGAAATTGTACTAAATTTGTTTTTTTAAATGGAAACCCCCGCGTTTTTTATTAGGTATTTGAATTCCGCGTATTTATTTATGTATGAAAAGCCCCAGTTGTTATAAGTGATCTGTCATAGTTTTTGACGTAAGTCAATTTTACTGCAAAAAGTTCTAGTGACAGATGTCTATTTAAGAATTCATATCTCTCATATTGTCAACTGGAAAAGCAAAAAGTTGTTTTTGATCGGTCGTAACCACTCCAAAAAAAAATTAAATACGTCAATGAAAAAGTTAAAAAACTCAACTTTTCTTAATAACACATACATATTTTTCAATCGTCATTAGGTAGAAAATTGAATTTTAGGGGAATTACACTCTATTATGTTTTTTTTTTTAAATCATAAATACGATATTTAAAATTTTCTATAATTTTCCATGCGAATGTCTTTTTCACGAATTTCTAAAATTAATCGCTGTTACTGATACCACATTTTAGCTGTCAAAATGATAGTTTTGAAAGTTGAAGTACAAAACCTCTGTTACAAAAATTCAAATGAATCAATATTTGCTTCAAGATAGAAGGTGGGGAAATAGAGGTCAACGACTTTCACCATCACTTTCGCCTGATTTGAAACCACTTGATTTCTACTTGACAAGGAAGAGCTGTATAAAACAGAACCTAGATCTCCATAGGATTTAATAGAGAAGATGAAATAAGAAGAGCTACAAATTATGGGACGTTTTGTTGAATGCACACAGAGCATATCTTGTAGTTTTGTTTTTGGAATTTGTTTTTCGATTTCTTACGTTTCATGAATAAATGATTTGTAGTTAAGGTAATAAAAGTGTGCTAAGCTCGATGCTAAATAGCAAAACATTTTTTGTTCAACTTGGGTTATTATTTGATTCCTACTGTTGAGTGGATTTTTGTTCCAGAAGAATAAACCTTGGCTTAAGAATGAAAATTTATTCCTATTCATTGGAGGTAGATACCTAACTCAAAATATTTGGAAATAAATTCACGACAGGTTCCTTCCACTATTCTATCACAAATTCTGTACATAGTAATCAGATCAAAAATAACACCTTTTGAATACTGATTCATTTGGGTTTTTGTAACAGACGTTTACTTCAACTTTCAAAACTATGAATTTGACAGTTAAAACGTGGTATCAGTAAAATCGATTATTTTACGTACAAGGTCACTTAGTCATTCGTAGAAAAGGCATCCGCGATAGATTTTTTTTTAAATCTCTTATTACCTGAAAAAACATTAAGAGCGTATAATAAATATTCCCCTAAAATTAAATTTTTCTACTTAATGACGATAGAAAATTAGGTAGGTATATGCTATTATGAAAATTAGAATTTTTCAACTTTTGTCATTGACGTCTTTAATATTGTAACGTTTATCCCGGCGCTAAACGTTGGGGGTGAGTTCACTTGCGTAATAGTCAAAAGTTCGCAAATTGCTTCCAATGCTTTATTTTCAACACTCTGGACACGACCTTCTGTTGTAGTACAACTGTCACAATTTGTCACTTTGACTATCGCATTTCAACTACTTCTATACCATCCATACAACTACTATCGGCTTATGTCTCTCCGTGATCGACACGGCTTTATATATCTGGAGCTTGACATGAAATTCATCGAGAATATTCTATGATTATCTAGATGTACAAAATAATGTTCTGGTGGCTTGTCAAACTGACATTACTGTGATATACTGTACCTCATATATAGTTCCTGGAGGATCGAGAAAAAATCTACTAATTCTAGAACTAATTAATGAACTGCACAACCGACAAATATATTAAACAAGGTAGTAGAAATAAATAGAGACTAAACAAATAATAACCGTAAGTATACATATACAAGACTATCTACCCACGTTACAATATTTTTTTGGACTGTTTAACAAGACAATTTTCAAAATGATGGGCATACGGAAGGAAATTACAAAATCGGGCTACTGATCAAAAATAACTTTTTGCTTTTCCGGTTGGCAATAAGAGAGACATCCATTTTTAAATAGATAGATATCTGTCATGAGAACTTTTTGCAGTAAAATTGATATACGTCAAAAACTATGACAGATAGGTAACTTATAACAACTGGGGTTTTCCCAACAATCATAAAACAAATATTTGAAAAGTCACTACAATAAATATTCCTTACCAAGAAATGGACCGACGTTATTTGTTGGTGCACTGAAAAATAAAAAATAATATTAATTTTGTTGGTGAAGTCACTTTTGAAGTTGTGCAGTTGCAATTAGATTGATAACTTTTGGCACCAACTTCACAAGTACCAGCAGCAATAGAATTAATATTATTTAGTGTATTTCACACTTTTGAGTGTAACATTAGTCACGAAAATCGTTGAACGTTCACTAATACCAATGAAGATGGTACTGATCCTATTATCCACGTATATTATTTGCTTATAGTTGTTATTTTTAAGATCTCAAAACATCGCTGCGTAAATACGCGTAAGTATTTTAGATGTTACCATTTTACCACCGCTGTAACTCGAAAACAGTATCTAACGAAAAATGTTATAAATGTTGCTAAAAATAATTAGGTCTTCCACACACAATTCGGACAGTTTTATCTAATATTTTTATATAATTATTTCTTCCGAACATAATCTCAACAGTAATTCTTGCCGCTTGACTACGGTAACAATGAGTCTAACAATAACACTTTCTGGGAACGAATCAACATTAAACGCAGATTTCAATCCACCTATTTACTTAGAAGACAACAAATAGGAACTTGGATTAGCCGACTTTGAAACTTTTATAACTATACCAAACATAGAAGAAGGAGTAAACAATGATCCCTCGATAGGGGCTAGGCAAGAACAACAGGGTCTACTTAGTCTGGGTTCCCGGCCACTCGGGAATCAAAGGCAACGAGGAGGCCAACACACTTGCCAGGAAAGGAACACAAACTCCATTTACTGGCCCAGAACCCTTCTGTGGCACAGATAAAAGCACCTACAAGAAGGAGTTTCTGGAGAAGGAAATAACCGTAAGAGAAACACTCTTGCGGGATACCCCTGGATTAGATCATTCGAAAAAGTTTCTAAAAAACTTTGATACTGCAAGATCCAAAAGGTATTTGGATCTCAGCAAGAACAAGCTACACCTACTCACTGGATTTGTTACAGGACACTGTCGCCTCAAGAAGCATCTAATGAGATTAGGTCTAGCAGAGGATGACTAGTGCAGATTCTGCGGGGAAGAGGAGGAAACTCCGGATCACCTGGTGACGGAATTGTTAGCCAACGCAAACAGTGCCTTGGACTAGCAACCTGCAGTAGTGAGGAAGTATCCTCCTTGAAGCCAACCCAGATACTGGAGTTCATTAGAACTCTGGAACTGGAAGGCGAGTTGTAGACCGCGTATAGGCGAGTGTAACTCAGGTGGGGGGCACAATCAGTGGCGGCTCGTGACATTTATACCAGAGGAGGCCAGCTCTACAAAATTACTAAAATAATACAACTTGCACTTTTCCCCACTCCTGGACGTATTGCTACGGCGCATTACATTTTTGTGGTGGTTTGGAGGCATTCAATAAAAATTAATCTACTATAGGTCATCAATAGCAAACAAAATCTATGAAATTCTCATCTAGAATACTCTTTTTCAATCGCCTGTTAAATATTCTAATAAAATAATCAAATGATATACCTATACACTTAACTTATTACTCGCGGCTTCGTCCGTGCTACCTACCAGTGAAAATCCTGTTGGAATCGACTTAGCCGTTATGGAGATTTGTCTGAAGTTAAAACCTGTTATTTGAAATTACAAACATAAGCTTCGATTTTATTTATTTGTATAGATTTTTCTAAATCAAAAACTGTCATTACAAAGTTATTCCCTTTAACATTAGCTACCTGTTAGTGAAAACCCCGTCGGAATCGGTTCAGTCGTTACGAAGATTAGTCGAAACAACCAGACAGACAGACAAAGGTTATAAAAATTGTTGGTTTGTTATTAGTCACATTTATAGGTACCTACTTATATATGTACAAATATGCAATTAGTTAGAAGTTGATATTTTGATACTACAAACAGACACTTCAATTCTATTTATTAGTATAGATATAGATAAATACTTTCTAGTGATAATAAATTAAGTTACTTTCACCCTCACTCACTCTTAAAGCACGGCCGTAACCTTAAATAAAACACGCGGTACCCGAAATTTGATATACTATGACTAGTTTACTGTTAACCGTGTGATATGCGAATCAGTCCGACAATGTTCGATGGATGATGCAAAGTGGGCGTGTCGGGTGGAGGCCAGACTCCTCAGAGTCCGTAAAATTTCATACGCTAATATCGACAATCATCGACAACCACCAAATTCAAGGTCACACTGCAATAAGATTTGTATATGTTGAACGGAGGCAAATAATTTTCAGCCTCCTCTGCTCCAAATGTTGTCGGTTCGACGTCCAATTTTTTCGGTGTGTACTTAGAAATACGCTGGGGCGGTGGCGCTCATTTAGTGATGTCCATGATAAGTTAATATGCACACATGCTATTTTCGTTAGAAATATAACGATCCTGATTTTTTATTTTATAAATTATATAAAATATACCTTTCATAAAATGTTTTAGATTTGATACGCTCCTACATCAAAAATATGAATTTGCCTTAAACTGTAGAGGAGGCCCGGCCTCCTCTGCCTCCTCCGAGGAGCCGCCACTGGGCACAATAGACCTTATGGTCGCAGTGCAATGTAACCCCCTCTTAAATATAAATCTCTAGGGGCTGTAGGACCTTGTCGTTGGATTGGGGGCCTGTGGGGCTAAACATAAATAAAACGAGTCAGAAGAAGAAAAAGAAAAAGGAAAGGAAAATAGTGAAGAAAGTGAAGAAACAGAAAAGACAAATTGTGAAACTCTAGTATTTTCACAATTTTTCTTTTCTGTTTCTATAGATAAATAAATAGCATCAATGAGAAAACACAGACTTTGGGAATTGCGTGAATAGGGATGTTGACCCATTTTTCGAACTGTACCTATTTTTGGATCAAACCTTAGTGGATACGAGAAAAGCAAAAAAAAAATAATTAAAAAAAATAAAAATAATAAAAATTTTAATTTTTAATTTTAAATCATTCATGGACTTCAAACTACGTCACGGCTCGCTAACAACAGCAACACATACAATCTTTTATATGAAGATGATTTATATCAGAGAAAAGTTTATATTTAGTATTCTCTTCGTCTGTGACCTCTTTATATTTGTCAGTGTTAATTTGCTGGAGAATTGACATTATAATATGAAAAATCAATACAAAGTTTTATAAATACTATATATATATATATATATATATATATATATATATATATATATATATATATATATATATATATATAATATAATATAATATATATAGATATATATATATATATATATATATATATATATATAATATAATACGTTTCGAAAAAAAAGATATAAGGAGAAGGTGGATAACTTTAACTAGAAGAGATCCAGCATTAACAAACATCTACCATTTATTTTTGTGAAGATCAATTTGATGTAAGTTCTGATAATAATACACAAAAATACAGTAGTAACTGTAACTGATTTCAAATTCAGATGCTGATAGTTGGGGATATGTTCGTAATGAATGTTTATATAGAAGTCACTGTTTATTTCATCAGAAAAACTTACAAAGACAGTTTCAGTTTTACGTTCCTAAGTTCCGCAGAAAAATAAGGTAAAAGTTCGTTATCCAGGTTTCTGCCATTTTTAGAGATTTTTGAAAATTTCTCAGCGGCCTAGGATGAATATAAAGCAGCAAAAATCCAATGTAAAACAAACAACAGCAAATAATTACTTCACACACGGCATTCTGTGTTCATAAAATTTAAAAACATTATAATTTATTGAAACGAAAAATGATTCAAAACAACCGTATGTAAAGATTATGAAACTTGGAGGCGAAAAATATGTGCGGAGTTGCCAAAGAAACAGATTATAGAGATGGTGGATACCAGAGACAACCATTCGATACAGAATATTAAAGAAGAAGGGGTAACCATATAAATAATAAAATAAGATAATAAAAACTCACTTTATTATTTATTATTTCAAATGGTTACCCCTTCTTTTAAAATATAAAATAGGAAAATACTGCGCATATGTAAGTCTTCTATTCCATATCAAATTTGGTAACGCTGCATCTTTCATCCTTCTTTCTGTTTGACATATATCAGCTGGCCAAACCTAGAAAATCACAAATCACAATGATGGAGAACAACATATTGTGGAATTGTTTTTAAAAATTTGAAACTTTATTTTTCTGTTTAAATGAATACAGGGTGCCGTATGTGAAGTGATTTACTGCTTTTGTTTGTTTTACATTGGATCTTTGCTGCTTTATACCCACCATAGACTACTGTTCGCCTATCATCCCGTAAGTATGTTTTTATTAATAAAAAATTAAATAAACTGATTTTTACAAAGGCGCTCGTGGTTTTATGTTATATTCGACCTATACAGGGTCCCGATGATTTCATAGGGACAGTATTACTATTTCTTAAACGGTGAGTGATAGAAGGATGTTTAAATTGAAGAAAAGTTGCGTGAATTAGACGTCTTCAATATTCCGGTGTGCAAATTAAAAAAAATCAAAGGTTTCTGAAATATTTTGTAAAAATTGAAAAACATCTATTTCGTTTTTATTTAATTTCTCAATTAATATTTGGAGAAGAAAGCTGGAATTTTGCATATTTAAGTAATGCACTAAGAAAAAAGTGATGGAGTTGTTATGCTATACAAGTTTTGTTTTTCTAATGGTCACCATATTTCTTTTTTATACCATTGAATGAAACACAAAATCTTCTTTACAAAGATGTAACATTTTGACATTCAAAGCCAGAAGGACATAGAAACATGTTAAAAATATTTTCGAATGTGGTAGGCCATGATGGTGAGGAAACAAAATACAAATTTTAATCTCCATGACAACAGTATACATTATTCTCTCTGCAGCAATGAATAAATCAAATTCCTTGTTGAAAAATAAAAAAAATATCAAAAAAACAAAGAAATTAACAGCAATTAAATAAACTATAATAAATAAATAACCAATTAAGAAAAATAGATAAGAAGTCAACGTAAGTGTTGCTCGAAGTGCCCGCCATTATTTTCAATACATTTTTGTGTTCTTAGACCCAACAGCCCCACTGCATTCAATACAATTTCAGCTGTGATGTCTCTAAAAGCTGAAGTAACTCTTCGACGCAATTCTTCAACACTATTCACTTCATTGTGATAAACTTTATTTTTCAGGAATCCCCATAAAAATAATCCAATGGATTAAGACAAGGCGATCTGGCAGGCCACCTCACAGGACCATGAGTTCCGATCCATTTGTCAGGAAAACTTGTATTTAAGAAATCTCGTACCACTGCAGAGTTGTGGGCTGCACAACCATCTTGCATAAACCATTTAATTTTTCGCGAGTTCGCAAGATGTATTTCTTCCATAACTATTATTTTATTTTTAATAATTCCGCACCATACATTGAAGCTACAGCGAATTTGAGTTCTATAGTCTGCTGTGTTAAATGAGGACCAATTACAAAATTTAAGTCGACACTCGGAATCTCCAGGATGTAATTTGATGATAATTTTAAATTTTTAATCATGGTACTTGTGCTTCTAAAGGATTTTCTGAACCCACGATGCGCTAATTCCACACTCGTAGCCAATGGATTTTGAAGAAAGTTCTGAATTGATACTCACTTGATATTTTCTTCGCGTTTTCGAAATGCTTTGTCAACATTTCTATAAAATTTAATATAAACGTCATACATATCCATTTTTTCACTGTTACTATAATGCACCATTTTCTATAATCATTAAATTAAAACGAAACTTCAGAATGTATCAACATTTAAATGTCAAAGAAGGACATATTGATACTGTTGTCATGGTGATTGAGATATTTGGTTTTCTTATTATGGACTACCACATTCGAAAATATTTTTAACATGTTTCTATGTCTTTCTGGCTTTGAATGTCACAATGTTATACATCTTTGTAAATGAGATTTTTTGTTTCATTTAATGGTATAAAAAACAAATATGGCACCCATTAGAAAAACAAAACTTGTATAGCATATCTCTGAAAATAAAAAAGATAAAAAATTTCTAATAATTCTATCACTTTTATCTTAGTGTATTACTTAAATATGCACAATTGCAGCTTTTTTTCCAAATATTAATTGAGAAATTAAATAAAAACAAAATCGATGATTTTCAGTTTTTTCAAAATATTTCAGGAACCTTTTTTTTAATTTGCAAACCGTAATATTGAAGATGTCTAATTCACGCAACTTATCTTCAATTTAACCATCCTTCTATCTCTCACCGTTTCATATATATTATACTGTCCTTATTTGATCGTCGGGACGAACCTGGATAACGAAATTTTACACAATCAAAGAATCTATTCTTGGCAAATTAGAGCTGTCTGCTTTGGTAAATCCAGCATCCATTATTACAAATACACTGATTATGATTATTTATTAACAAAAACATGAGATATTTCCAATGTATCACAGAGTATATAAACACTTGAAGGTAAATAACGATGGAAGATGGAATGACTTTTAGACTGTTGACATTGTTGACGTTGGCTGGTTAGTTTGACTAGCGGTCCATGACGTAATGCGCTCTGACTGGTGTTCGCAGTCACGTTATAAAGTGTATTATTTATTGCACCTTAAATTAGTTTTATCCAATTATTTATAATTAAATATGTTCCGAAAAATATATTTTAGGTATTAAAATATTACCATTCACTGAGTAAACATAAATTTATTTAAAATTACAACTAGAGTCAACATCCCTATTACCAAAAGATAAAAAGGCTTTGAAAAATGGGTCAACCGAATTAAAAGAAATTTTGATGGTCCAGCTAAAAAGATATGAAGATGGTACAAATAGAGTTTTCGAAATAAAACAAAGTATATACTGTTGCATATGTGGGTTCGCAGATAAGTGAGACTAATTTAGAGTTATTAAATTAACTTTATTTACACTCGAAATAATATAAATTACAACTTAAGTTTACTATATTCGCACTAGCTTACTCGGACTATTCTATTATTCACACTATATTTTACATTCTGTCTCTCATGCCGACAATTCTCCCATATATATATATATATATATATCCGACAAAGGCTCCAGATCATTCGAGCGGCTTCTGGTCTTTGATTCGAAAGCCGCCACTGGACGTTTCTCGAAATCCCTTTGTCGGCATTCTGGGAGTAGATGGCGACATGCTGCCGTCGCTATCTTTGTCAACGCCGCTTTCGATATTTCCAACAACAGCATAGATCTCGCGCTTTCTTCAAAAGGATGCCGCCACTTTGTAGCCAATACCGACGGCTGTTCCCCTTACACGTTACAATACGGCCTAAAACAATCAGCAAGAATGTGGAATGAAATATTTACTAATTTTCTTCGAGAATATAATTTAAAACAGTAAGTAGTAGTAAGTTAATCAGATCCGGCCATTTTTATTAATATTACTCATTTACTTATTATTGCAATCTATGTAGATGATGGCGTAATTGCTGCAAAGTATCAAAAAGAATTAAAAATATTAATAAAAGGCTACTTAAAAGTTACTAGTTCAAAATTGCATTATTATTTGGGATTGAAATAAAAGCGCAAGAAAATGGTTACATTTTTATACATCAAAAATCTTATGTAGAAAAATTGCTCAAATGATTTTGTTTTGAAGACTCTTATCCAGTATCTGTACCGATTCATACACATCAATCATTGAATGAAGATGATCATCCCAAGAATTGAAGAATGTTAAAAATGAAGTCCCATACCGAGAAGCTGTTGAAAGCCTGATGTTTCTGATTGTTATCTCCCGACCATATATTCAAATATGCTGTTAGTCGTGTAGGACAATTTTTAGAAAATCTCAAATCAATACATTAGAATGTTGTAAAGGAAATATTTAAATTTCTTCAAGAGACAAAATATTAAGGGATTCTTCATTAAGAAAATGGAAAAGTAGAGGTTTATTCAGATGCTGATTTTGCTGGAGATACAAAAGATTGAAAATTAACAGGTGCATATATTTTTCAAATGAGAAATGCACCAATATCGTTGGCCTTTCGAAAACAAAAATTAATTGTTTTATCAAACACTGAAACTGAATGTTACGAAACATGGCGGTAGCACAGCATCGCCGATAGATGGCGCTAGGAGACGCGGTGGCAACATGTGAGCTCCATAGGAGGCGGCAACCATGCAAGGAGCGGAGGAATGGCGCACGTCTGATGTGTCAATTATCGAAGTGAAGGAGAAGGCTTACTGTTTTAAAAATAAACTGATACTATTAGAAGTTGGCCTGGTATTGTTTTATTTACGGTTATCAATTTGTAGCCTCTAGTTAGGTAGCAAGGGAAGCAGTATAGCTTAGAAATTTGTGTAAAGAGCTAGCAGGCGACGAACAAACTTTTAAGTTTGTGGAGGAAAACCGAGGCGAAGGAAGACTAGTAACTATACAAAAATACACATTCTGAATACTGATTTAAACTGTAGTAAATTGAACTATATGATTATATTTACTGTGGCTCATCCCGGAAGACATTTTTAGCGCGCTCAGTCAGTGAGTGGAGCAGGTGTGCTATAGCAGTTGGTAAAGCAATGCCAATAGACGACGCCACATCACCCCCCTGGGGAGTGAGGAAACCTAGGGTTGACGATGCGCGGGGAAACGAACGCGGACCGGAACGGGTAGTGAAGGTGGGCGAATCAGGCTTGTGAGTAGGGGTTGGAGACGGCGACTTAGGACTGGATGCAATGGGTGGCGCAGTAGGCGTAGGTGAATTGCCGACGTCGATGCTGTGCTCACGGTGACCAGCAACAGCACCAGATGAGGCGTCGTGTTTGATGAGGAAAGCTGGCTTAAGTCGATCGATGGACACAGTTATGGGCAAAATCTTTTCGTTACGGCTAATCACCTGATGAGGACTAAAATACGGGGGCTCCAGGGCGCCATGGACGGTGTCTTCTTTCAAGAATACGTGAGTACAAGTTGAGAGATCCTTGAAGACGAGAGGCAGGTGAGGGGCTGATTTTAGCCATGATGTGGAACATGAAGCCAAGTTGATCCGGGGTGGCACATTAATGCGGCCTTTAGCTGTCGACGGGGGCGTTCGGCCATACCGTTCGCAGCTGGATGATAACTTGTAGTACGGGTGCGCTCAAATCCGACGCATGCACCAAGACCCTTAAAAGCTGAGACTCAACCTGACGTCCTTGGTCAGTAGTAATAACTGATGGAGTGCCAAAATGTGAGATCCAGTCGTTAAAGACAGTCATGGCGACGTCTTCCGCGGTGATCCGTTCCATGGACCAGGCTTCAGGTCAATGCGTGAACCGGTCAATTGCCGTAAGGCAGTATCGATATGGTCCAGGGCGAGGAAGCGGGCCGATAATATCAATGTGGATGTGGCGAAAACGAAATGACGGCATGGTGAAAGTTCCCAGTGGCTAAATTACGTTTCGAGTAGTCTTTGCTCATTGGCAGTGCATTCAACTACGAGCCCAAATATGGCAGTCACGTTTTATGTTTGGCCACATGAATCGTTCAGAAACAAGGCGTGCGGATACTCGGATGCCGGGCTGACTAAGTCAGTGAAGGTGTTCGAGTTGCATTGAGTCAATCAGGTTTTGACGTCAAATGATGTTGGATTCAAACAGGAAGTTTGAAAGATGAACTGTAGATTCAATAGGTTGAAACAGGAAGTTCCGTTGCTCCAAGTCAGAAGCAGGGTTGAGAAGTTCACTAAGTCACGAAGTCTCTTGATAATACGGTATGTGCCTCATACCACAAAGCCGTCTGTGCAGATCAGGATGGTGGTTCCAACGCTGGTCAGCACTGGATGGTGACTCAGTGTTTCCCAATGGGTCTCATCGAGACTTTGGCTAATCTGTAACTCTTGGTCACTAAGTTTATTAAGGTTATCAGATAGCCGCAGGACAGGTTCCTCTTGCAGTTTGGGCAAAACAGGTGGTACAAACTCTGATGCATTGGCCATAGCAGGCGCTGCCTCTTTCATGTAGGTGGTTGAAACCTTGGGAGTGTCCGTCCTTGTTGCAGTGAGAATGTTGCGCTTTGTGTTGATGGCACAATCTTGGGTTATTCGGATTATCCCTGATGAGCTCAGCACGACGTCTTCTCTGGCTCCATTACAGGTGATAGCTATTTTGGCGGATTTTGATGTTATGTACATCCACGTGTTCATCATATACAGCTGCTTTCAGACTACTCCAGTGATTCGGCGTGCTACCGCTATGCAGGAGAGAGAATTGTTTTCTGTTGTCTGATAGATCACGTCTATTGTGCAACTGAAGCTGTTCTTGATACTCTTGATTACCAAAGGGGTACACAAGTAGTTGTGCTTCGAAGACTTTTGAAGTCTTCATCAGCCAATTGCAAGTAACATTGGCTGTCGTAATCCACGGAAAGGAGTCTAAAGGAACGTCATACTCCCAAAATGTATAATCGATGGTTTTCAATGGTGTTGGAGTAATTCTTAGCAGGGTGAATTCTTTCACATCGACAATTAAGAAGTAGCCACAGATGTTGACATGATCTTCTCGTTCAGATGTTGTTCTTACTAAGGGGTTATAGAGAATTCGGAGGTGCGTTGGTAGCTTCTGGTTTGAACCGATCTAGTTGATTGGCCATCCTTTGTTCTGTGTGGTAGAGAGATGAGAGAGTAGATAGCATGATTTTGGTTTTATAGTGGGATGCTTTTATTAATTTCTTTTGGTTGCTTTCCAAGTCGTTGCTTTCTCGGTAAACTTTATCATTACCACAAAAATCGCAGTCATAATTTTTCCGAGCAGTCCTCTTCTTCTTCGAAGGTGATAAGTGATATTTGTACTGTTGAGAATCCAAGATAAGTGCTTTGTCTGATCGACAAGGTGGTTGATGAGCTGCATACAGTGCGTGTCTTCTGAAAGAGTACTTTGATCGGTCACATGGATCACGAAACTGTGTAATCATTGTTGAGACGTTGATCATGTTGGCTTTAATCTTGTCTTTGGTTTGAAGTCTAAACATTCCTCGTTCAGCGTTCACTTGGCATAGGTGTTCCACGTATAACCCTCGTTGTAGTTGATGAATAGTGTAGTTAGCAAGAGCCTGTGTGCTACAAAAAAGGCAAGTAAATAGAAGAAACACTCAGGAACTTAATTTTGAATGTCTGTTTGGCAATATTGGCTGTTTCGATGGCTTGTTTTCTTTCAGAAGTAAATTATTGCTTACGAAAATGAGATCCTCATTTTTCTCATCTTCACTAATTCAATGTGGGATGAGTTTATGTACTGGTAGTTTGAGCATCGTTCCGTCTGCCTTTCTTACGGTAACAACTCGAATCTTCCCTTCCCGCGCTGGATGCACGTCACTTATTCGAGCTAGCGGTCAGGAACTGGGTTTAACGTGGTCTTCTTTCTGAAGAACAAGGCTTCCTATCCGTAGATTTACCTCCGGAGTCTTTCACTTGTATCTCTGTTCTAGTCGGCCCAAATACTCATTTGTCCATGATTGCCAAAAGTCCTTTTTCATCTTCTGCGTGAGTTTCCATCTTAGTCCAAAATTGGTGCCAAATCGTATTCAATTGGATCTGGTGGAGCGATTAACGGGCGTCCGACCAAGAAGTGTCCTGGATTTAGAACAAACATGTCATTTACGTCGTTTGTTAACGCGCATAAAAGTCTTGCATTTAAGCAAGCCTCTATTTGTTGCGTTACGGTTGCTAACTCCTCGAAAGTCATAGTAGAGTTACCGATAACTCGATAAAGATGATGTTTCATCGATTTCACGCCAGTTTTCCAAAGTCCTCCGAAATGGGTGCCAAGGGTGGTATAAATTGCCAGTCGGTTGCAGCATTTACCAAGGTGTCTTGTATAGTTTTGGATTTGATTAGTTTTATCACTTCTTGAGCTAATACTTGACTAGCTCCAACGAAGTTCGTCCCATTGTCGCTATAGATGAGGGAACATAGACCTCGTCTTACAGTAAATCTTCTGAAGGATGCTAAAAATGTTTCAGTAGTCAGGTCACTTACCACTTCTATGTGGATGGCTTTGGTGACCATGCATACAATTATTACGATTATCCTTTGTAAGCTTAGTGGCCTCTTCCTTTGAGAGCTCTGATTTGAATGGGACCTGCGTAAGCTACGCCAGTCTCGGTGAAAGGGTACGAATGGTTGAAACGCTGAGCTGGTAATTGTCCCATTTGTTGTTCCGCTGTTTGACCACGGTACCGAGAGCATGTAACACACTTATGGATTAAGGAACTTACTGCTCGTCTTCCTTGCAGTAGCCAAAATTTGCGTTCTGCATATACAATGGATGCTTATACTCCTCCATGTAGAGTATTGCGATGAGCGTTTTCTATCACCAGTTTCGTAATGTGGTGTTTATGAGGCAGCAAGATTGGATGCTTCTGACCAAATTGCAAGGATGAGTGTTGCAGTCTTCCTCCGACTGGAAGAAGACCCGATTCATCTATAAACGGATCTAAGCTTAGTAACTTATTATTTCTGTTTATAGGTTTTTTCTTGGTTAGAAGTTGATATTCTTCCAGAAATTCATCCATCTCAACACGTTTGATCACAATCAATAACGTCTTCTTAATTTCTGCCAAGGTAAGTGGTCTTTTAGCGTTAGATTTTTTGATGAAACGTCTACATTAAGAGAGGACGTGAATCATCTTAGTTAGCGTTGAAAATCTCTCCCATGGATTTTCAGCTATTTTAGTTTTATATGGAGACAGGTCTTTTTCTCCGTTTCTTCTTCAAGCTGAGGAATGTTCTCATTTGAATTCGGACTCTGGAATTGCTCTTGAAGCCAGGATGAACCAAACCACCATGTCCGCGACTTTTCCAAATCATCTGGATTCTCCAGAAATTGCGTCGGCTGGATTGTCCTTGGTTTCTACGTGATCCCAGCATTCTAGGGGAGGTTGGCTACCAATGTTTTCCATTTTGTAATATCTCCTTTTATCCACCACAGTGTGATCATTGAGTATGACCAAGCGTGAATGGTTATTTCTTCGACTCGTAGAGGCTCCTTTGTCGTACCAAGGAGCTTGGCCAATAGAACAGCAGAACATAATTCTAGACGGGGTAGCGTTGTCCTTGTTTTAACTGGAGCAACGTTGGATTATCCGATTATTAGAATTGTTAACCACTTTTCGCTTTTGCAGATTCTGCTGTAAACTACCGCTCCGTAGGCCTTTTCGTCACAGAATCCATGTAGTTCGAGGTTTTCAGTTTCAAATTGAATCCAACGTGGAATTCGAATTTTCTCCACATTTGGCAACTTTTCCTGGAATCCCCGCCGCAATGCTGTTGTTTTAGTGACAGGTTTGTCCCAGTTCAACTGTTGTATCCATAGTTCTTGGATGAGCATTTTTGCTTTTGTAACTACTGGTGCCAGCCACCCTAACGGATCGAACAATCGGTCAATTTCAGACAAGATGTGTCGGTTAGAGATGTTTGTTACGATAGAAACCTTAGTGTGAAATCGAAACGTGTCATTAGCTGGTGTCCAGAGGATTTCCAGTGATTTAGTTTGACCATCTTCTTAAGACTGCAGGTTTACTTGTTCTCTGCAGTGTTCTGGGAGTGCTGCTAGCAATTCAGGAAAGTTGGAAGACCATTTCTTCAACAGGAAGTTGCCACATTTGAATATGGCCTGCAATTCAGATTGTAGCTTTAAAGCATTTTGTATGTTACATGCCCCCGATAAAAGATTGTCGACGTAGAAATTTCGCAGGGCTGTTTCTGATGCTTCTGGATATAGAGTTGCTTCATTCTTTGCCAACTGTTGCGGAGTTCTAATAGCCAAAAACGGTGCTGAAGCAGTTCCGTATGTAACCGTTGATAGCTCGAATTCCCGTAGAGGGTCTTATCGGTTAGACCTCCAAACAATCCTTTGGTAGGGTTGATCTTCCAGATGAATTCTGATCTGTCGGTACATTTTCTCAATATCTGCTTCAAAAACCACAAATTATTTTCTCCAACGCAATTTAATTCGGTCAAATTTTGTTGGAGCTTAGGGCCTACATACATAACCTCGTTAAGGCTTCTGTTCAAGGAGGTACAACAAAACAACTCTTAGTTTTTTTAGTGGTCTAACTTCTTCAAAGACTTCTTCCATTGGTACTTGTCTCATGTACCCAAGGAAAGCGTATTCGTCAATAAAGGCTGCATACTTCTCCCTTAAGTTCTCGTCTCTTTCGAATCTATTCACTAGCTGGAGGAATCTGGCTACTGCTCTCGCTTTTGACAGACCGATCTCTGGAAGTGGATTTTTAACTGGAATTCGTACCGTATAACTTCGTTTCGGTTTGTGGTGTTGTCACATTTGTACTTCTTCAGTCTCCCAGAATTTGGAAAGTTGCTTATCTTCCCTTACTCGGGCGATCATACTGGTGATTTGGACACAAGATTCTTTTAGTGGAGCTAAGCCGGAAAATATCCATCCAAATTCCGTTTTTTGTTCCATAAAACCTTGGACCAGTTTTGTATATTCCATCTAAAATCATTTGCCCTATTCTTCTGCATCTAAAATACAATAAATTGGACCCGGCGTGTTGTAATTTGCATTAGCGCCGAGACGATTTTTCAAAAATCTTGAGTTGTTTGCATGGACTGGCTTTTCTGGCAGTTGTCTTGTTAGCTTCGGTAGCACTAGCAGAGTAGCTTCCATTGAAAATTTGCTTGGGAATCGTGGCTTCAACAGAACTGAAAGTTTGGAGTTAGAGGTTTTGGGATTACCGTCTCCCAATCAAATGATGTTGGATTCAAACAGGAAGTTTGAAAGATGGACTGTAGATCCAATAGGTGGTATCGTAATAAAGATGTTAACGACTCGACGTTCAAGTGAATTCTGAATTTATTATAAAAAATAGAACATATAGAAACAGTCAAATAAGCTAGGCTAAATCGGTCAACAAAAAACATGTGCAAAACTGCACATTCGCACGTTGCTACTTCTGCATAGTAACCAACAACGGCGACCTGGTTAATGAACTTGCAATTTAGCTTTATATGTACAATCAAATTAAATAATTAGAAATAATATAAGTTAAAAGGTATGTTGATTAGACAGAAGGGAATCGAAAAACTGCTTGCCGAGAGACGCTGGCACAAATAGTCGTAGCGGTTGGTTGTGATGTCACAAAACAATTATATAGTGGAACCAGGCATAGGTACACGAAATAAACGGAGCGCTGTATAGTCATCTCTCAGGAAGGAATCGAACTCGTTGTCAAATTTCTGAGCTTCTACTAGAGAATGAAAATCTACACGAGCTGGGGTGACGGCAGCTATGCGGGAGAAAGCATCTGCCACGATGTTGGATGCACCGTCGATACGCTGGATGTCAGTGGTGAACTGGGCAATGAAAGAAAGCTGATTGACTTGCACTGGCGGTAGCTTCTCGCGGCGTTGTTTGAATGCGTATGCGGGACGCTTGTGGTCCGTGTAGATAGTCACGTGATGAGCCTCGAAAAAGTGGAGGAAATGTTGCACAGCTTCATAAACAACAAATAACTCAAGATAATACGCCGGCCATTCAGTGGGGTCAAAAGTGGGTCCTGCGACGAACTGCATTAAGCTGGCTCCAATAGAAGTAGCTGAAGCGACAGTGAACAGTTCGAGAAGGGCGTCCGGACTGGATGGAAGAGGAGTGTAGCGATAGAGGGAGCTGCCTTACAGGCCACAAAAGCCTTTTACAAAAGCGGTGTCCACGGAAATGATTGTGAACCGCGAAGTTTGGATAATGCTTCTTGAAGTGGGGCTAGGTGTTCAGCCACAGAATGTATGAACTGACTTTTGAGAGCACATCATAGGACGTAAAATAGCGCAGATGACGTGAAGCCTAAGATAAATATGGTTTATTAATTTCTAAGGCATTAAATGGATAATCTAAGGGTTTGGCAATTAAGGTGGTGAAAGTTGGCAATTTTATTTCTAGTTTTTGACCATCCGGAGTGGTCAGTTAAAAAATATCATAACCTCAACTTTCACAACTTTGATCGCGATTATTTCAAAAACGGTGGTAACGCAGTTTTAAATATTCATGTTTTTGCAAAAATGCAATTAAAAATACATCTATTGGTAATAATAGTTTTTCAATATACGAGAGTTCATTGGCTGGCCTAGAGCTGCTCTTTTACCCCTCACTTGTCTTGCAGTCAGATTCATAGAGATAATATTTAATATGGAGGGTATAGTCCAGTCCATAATATTTAACATAGAGCAGGCAAGTCGATCGAAAATGCGTACCCTAAATAGAAAGAAATACAAAATAAGGCAGGAGTATCTATCTTATTTATTTTGAACACTCGTGATTGGTGGACTGCTGTACCTCTCCACCTATCCGCACCCGATGACTCAGCCGAGGCCTCTTCTATGCACGCGTTTTTTGTCGTCCATCGCGTGATGATAAAAATCGCGGCGTTTTTATATTTTTAGATGAAACGAAATGGAACTTTTGTTGCATTCCGTGTCGCGTGTTATTTCCAAATAAAACTTGTTAATTTAAAATAGATCAGAGGAGCTGACATCGTACTTACACAACAACAAAGGGTGTCTTGATCAAAAATGGATCCATGTGTCTTATATTTGATATACGAACATAGACCCAAAAAATAATAAACACAGAATTACCACATTAAACACCAACACTTTATTTTGTCAAACCCGGGGGTCAATCTGAAGATGCCAATCTTGTTGGCGAAAAATTTGTGGGGTTTGGAAAAATAAAGTGTTGATGTTTAATGTGGTAATTCTGTGTTTATTATTTTTTGAATCTATCTACGGTTCCAGATTCCATACACTGTATAAACATACAGTTAAAAAGAGGCTTCAAAGACGATGGGCTGTTGATCCAGTAAATTTTGTAAGAATCTTCAGGGGCGCATATTATACACTTCATGACGAATTAAGACAAGACATGGAGAAATTCTTTAATTATTATCTTATGTCGATAGCCTCCTTTCATGAGCTTCGTGAAAAATTGAAAATTGGTATTGGTTCAAACCATACAGATTAAAATAAATTCTACTCTATCGAACTAGCGACACGGGCAATGAGTGGCTGATCGACAATGATGGATAAATGCGTACATAAAGAACAACGTGTTTAGAAAACGCCGCGATTTTTGTTTTCACGCGACAAAAAACGCGTGCATAAAAGAGACCTTAGACTTCTAAGCGTTCATCCAAACAACCTAACCTTTTTTATGTCTGATCCAAACTCCAATAGAAAATCCGAGGCGGTTATGTTTCTATAACTTGTAAATAGGGAAATAGTTAATCTGATATATTAATACGAGCAATTCTTGTATTACAGTGAGCGTGTAAAGGTTGGAACAAATTCGCTCAAAGCTTAATTTGGCTATTGGGTAAAAAAAGCTCAAGCACGTCGATTTTGTTTTTCATTTGCGCATTTTTTGGTATATTCATCATTTTGATGACGTCATCACTTTTTGTGTTATGACGTCATAATATATTTTTTAAATTGGAATACCCTATTTTGACAATATTCTGTATACGGATATACCGCATGTTTGAAACATAAAAGATATTTCATTCGTAATTGTGTAAACAGGAATAAATAGAACAAGAAACTATGAAATTAAATGATCAAATTGCATTATTAAGGGTATCCGCGCTAATTAAACCAATTTTGGTCCTAATTCTTTCTTTTAGTTCATCAATATTATTTGGTCTGTTAACGTCGATTTTATTTTTCATTTGCTGTTCACGTTATCAATGTTTGATTTATGAAGTCATTATAATTTGTTTTTAAGAGGCAAATGGTATGCAATTTGAGCATTTAACATCATAGTATCTTGTTTTATTTATTCCTGTTTACACTTTCATGAATTACATAATTATGAATGAAATATCTTTTATTTTTCAAACATGCGGTATATTGTGAAAAAAATGATATCCGTATACAGAAAAATGCTGTCTTTTCAATAATATTATCAAAATAGGCTATTCCAATTAAAAAAATGAAATGAAAAACAAAATCGACCTATCTGAGTTTTTTTGCCTAATAGCCAAATTGAGCTTTGAGCGAATTTGTTTCAACCTTTACACGCTCACTGTATATATATATATATATATATATATATATATATATATATATATATATATATATATATATATATATATCACAGACATATAAACAAGGGAGACAGAACTGTTTACATTTTGCTGCGATCACACATCTTTTTCAACAAAAAGCAGTGTTGGCGGACTTACGCGGTCTGCCCTAGATTTGCCGATTGAGTTCGGAACGAAAGCAAAATTATTGTTTTAAAATAAGCGCGTTTAAGTGATACTCAAACAAAACTATTATATTTAATAAATGTTTACGTTTCTTTATTAAAATACGTTTCTTTAATCCCCAAAATTATGTATGTTTTCATAATCAAATTAAATTGTAAGATACTGGGTAAATATTTGTGGCCACGCTGGCCGGTTGTATTTACTCATAATTTACTATGACAAACGTCATTGTTTTAAATTCATTCATCGTTAGATTTACAGCGTTGACTTGCGGTCTTTGTGCCATCTTGTGATTCTCTTCGATTTTGAATATATTTATAGAAATAAAACTTTTATTTATCTATATTTGCTCTACATTATGGTTCTCCAGTGCGTGGTGTGCAAGAAAAATGGATATTCCAACCGCGTAAGTCAGATCATATGCATATGAACAGTGGTGTAGTTACAAAGAAGTTAAAGGGCCTCCAAGACGTTTAAAAAATTTTTCGCAATATTTATATTGTTAGTCACGCAAGTCATAGTAGCTTTATTATCTTGCTGAATTTGAATATGTACTTAAAAAATTATAAATGCCCAGATTCGCAATCATTGCATCAAATAAATTCAAACCTGCAGAAACTTTCTGCAATAATATAATTATTGCGTTATTTCATCAACGTCAGTCCTAAAAGCTCAATATAGTTGTGTAATGCTAATATTCTATTACTGCACGTTTAGGGGGCCTTCAAATTATTATTAAACGACTTTGTGTAATTAGGGGTGAGTTAAAATAATATATATAATACTTTTTGTTAATTATTGTAGCTTTCCTGTAAATGCAGAACGCAGAGCGAGGTGGATTTCGATCTTAGAGTTGGGTAACCAGCAAGTAATAAAGTCTGCCCAAATTTGCTCAGATCACTTTGATCAAAGTGATATAATTACTACTGAGATAACCGGGCGAAGACAAATAAGACCAACTGCTGAGCCCCAATTTAATACCACCGTTTTTACTTAGCCCTTGTCTTTCAGGTAAAAAACACTCCTTACCTGGTGTATATTTTAATGAAAGTATTTATTTTTTTAGTTCCGACTCAACCGTCAGTGAGTTATCATATATAAAATCTCATGGGTAAGTTAATTTTACATTGTTGTATATGGTAAACTCAAGAATTTAAAATAAACAATTATTTTGCAAGATATTGAATACATTTGTAGGAAAAGTATATAAAGTATTAAAATACTGGTCCAATTCTAGAAACAGCTCATTACTACAACCAGGTGCAATTAAATTTGATTAGATTTTATACATGTATGTTTTGTTCTTATAGACGTTTTCATATCTGAAATTTTCTGATCCGCCTAAAATCCCCGTTGATCAGAATACTGCTGGACCCTCAAATTTGTAAGTATAAAGATATTTTATTCTTACAAGCAATACAGTTGATCAAAACATCTACAGAATTTTGCGTCAAATCGATATTGCCGTGTCCTTAAAATCAGGTATTATCGAATTTTCCCCAAAGGAAGCTTATAGCATCGCTAACATTTTTGGTAAGTGTTTAGGTTGCTAAACGAAACTTGAATTTTTATGGCTTCTACTAAAATTGCCTATCCGAATTTTATTTGCAGCGTGTAGTACCTACTTCTATATTTTGTTTTCACTTACTTTGTTAAGTTCCACTTGATCAAACGAGTTATAAATTATATAGGTATATATAATATATACACCATCGTTCGTGATCGAATACTTAAAATTTGTTCTCAATTCCACTAGACGACGTTGTAGACGACAAACCTCGTTCTTATTGCGGCACCCTACGAAATGTAGGTTCAATTTACCAGCTAGGCGTGAAATTATTATTCATATTCTTATATATATATATATATATATATATATATATATATATATATTATATATATATATATATATATATATATATATATGGGGCTTAATTGAGAAGACTCTATTTGCTCACCGAGCTTTCGAAAATGTTTATTTTATTTTTCAAGGTATGCAAGTGAGGTTACATCGTTAAGTTAACAAAACATAAGTACGGATACATTTTCTCCATTAGGTTCACAGTATATATATATATATATATATATTGATTTTGTATTCTTGACTGGTTTTATAATAAATAAAAAGATGTCCTTGGGGATGCAGTCATATATTCAATAAAATTCTTTGATTAAAGCCGAGCTTTCTAGAATGTTTATTCTCTTCTTCAGGGCAAACTACAAATCGTTACAAAATTATTTCAACAACAACTTAAAGTATTATAAAAATACTTACAATCGTGAATTTAGAATAAATTAGCCAAAAACTAGAAAGATTTCATAGCCATCAATTACAAATGTCATTATTTATATTTGTCATGGTAACACAATAAGTAAGAAAGTATCTAGATTTTGTTGATAAAAATGAATATTACTGAATGATCTTTATATGTTTGTGGCTATTTGAACAAGGAGCACAAATAAATTAAAATTATTATTAAGGCAGATACAGGTTCAGTTAAAAAAAAATAATAAAATTTAAGAATATTGCATAAATACTTACATATATACCCATACATAGACTAAATTACTTTTATTCTGGGCTTGAACTGACAGTTAAAAGAAAAAAGTACATAATATTATGTAAAATTTCTATATAAGTGTAATCATATTCTCTCACAATACGAAACATATAAACATGATTATTCTCAAAGTGCACTGATACTTATTCCATCAAAAAGGCCGATTTCTCTCACTAATCAACCTCTAAATTTTTGGGTGAAATAAATATTTTGAAATCCTAAAATACTCTTTAATGTTCTTTCAAATATTCATAAATATTCAAAATAATATATAAAATTATATTATCTCACAATACGACATGAGAATGAAACATTTTGAAAATCATTCACTTTTCCAGAAACAAGCTGATATCTCTCACTAATCAGCATGCATATTTTCGAAAACAGTAAATGTTATGAAAACCTTTCATAAATAGATTATACCTTTAATCTCAAATAAACATATAATGAATTTTAAGAGAATAATTTCCTTTGATCAACTAAATTTCTCTCACTAATAAGTTGATCTAAATTTTTCTATTGTTTATGGAAACCTAAAATTTTAAAGTTAATTACTATAAAATCAGTTAAGACCAGTCCTTCATCTATATATAGGTACATATATCCATACCCATTAATCCATTTATAACCAATATACATATATACACATACATATACATATATATATATATATAAATAAAAAGATGTTCTTGGGGATGCAGTCATATATTCAATAAAATTCTTTGACTGAAGCCGAGCTTTCGAGAATGTTTATTCTCTTCTTCAAGGCAAAAATCGTGAATTTAGAATAAATTAACCAAAAACAGGAAAGATTTCATATCCATCAATTACAAATGTCCTGTTTTTGGTTAATTTATTCTAAATTCACGATTTTTGCCCTGAAGAAGAGAATAAACATTCTCGAAAGCTCGGCTTCAGTCAAAGAATTTTATTGAATATATGACTGCATCCCCAAGAACATCTTTTTATTTATTATAAATCCAGTCAAGAATACAAAATCAATATATATATATATATATATATATATATATATATATATATATATATATACAGACATATACATACATACACATATATACATAAACACACATACATACATACATAAATACATATATAAACATAAAATAAATATTACATGTCAAGTATAGGTACATATTACATACCTAACTATACATAAATATCTATACATATTAATTTTGACATAAATCTGGAGAAAAATTATTATAAATATCATTATATAATTTTAGAATATAAGAATAAATGGAACTAAGTCCTTTTATATCTGAGCGTTTATTCATAGTGTTATTATGTTTCTTAATATTCACCATTTCTAAGAAACCACGTTTAAAATAATTTTTCTCAGAACATAGTGCAATAGTATTATCAAAATCAATACTTACTGATAGCATGTTCTGTCAAGGCACAAGATTTTTTATTTCGTCTAATATCACTTTTATGAGATGTAATCCTTCCCGAAATATTTCTGGAAGTTTGACCAATATATGATAATTCACAGTCTAGGCAATTTACTTTATATACTACTCCAGATTTTTCTGTTATTTTTAAAGGAGTCTTTAATTTAGAAAATAAACTTGATACTGTTTTTACATTCTTTCTCGATATTATAACATTATACCCCTTAAAAATATTAACAAGTTTACAAGTGAGTTCATTGATGTAATGTAAAGATCTATAGATAGTAAAATATTATTTGCATTAGAAATATTATTAGGATTTGGTGCGTTATTGAGAACTATTTCATTTATTCCAAGATTAATTTGAGGATGCATCAAACATTTGTTTATCAATTTTAAAGGAAAATAATTTTCTAGTAGCATTTGTTTTAATTTAGTTAAACTTTCATTTCTATATAAATTATGTAAAGTTTAATAGCTCTACTTTTTAATGCCATAATTAAGTTAATTTTAATTTTTTGTGGATGATAGGAGAAAAAATTTTTTTTTCAAATAAAGTAGATGAAACATTAAATATTTTTAATACTTATAATGAACATCTTCAATTTACAGTTGAACTAGAAAGTGAACAATGTCTTCCTTTTTTACATATGATGGTATGTAGAGATAATGCAGGTATATTACGTACAAAATGGTACAGAAAGCCTATATGTAGTAATAGATACATAAATTTTTTCTCCTATCATCCACAAAAAATTAAAATTAACTTAATTATGGCATTAAAAAGTAGAGCTATTAAACTTTCACATAATTTATATAGAAATGAAAGTTTAACTAAATTAAAACAAATGCTACTAGAAAATTCTTTTCCTCTAAAATTTATAAACAAATGTTTGATGCATCCTCAACTTAATCTTGAAATAAATGAAATAGTTCCCAATAATGCACCAAATCCTAATAATATTTCTAATGCAAATAATATTTTACCTATCTATAGAGCTTTACATTACATCAATGAACTCACTAGTAAACTTGTTAATATTTTTAAGGGGTATAATGTTATAATATCGAGAAAGAATGTAAAAACAGTATTTAGTTTATTTTCTAAATTAAAGACTCCTTTAAAAATAACAGAAAAATCTGGAGTAGTATATAAAGTAAATTGCCTAGACTGTGAATTATCATATATTGGTCAAACTTCCAGAAATATTTCGGGAAGGATTACATCTCATAAAAGTGATATTAGACGAAATAAGAAATCTTGTGCCTTGACAGAACATGCTATCAGTAAGAAACATAGTATAGATTTTGGTAATACTATTGCACTATGTTCTGAGAAAAATTATTTTAAACGTAAATTATATCTCCATCAGGTCTCCCATTGGAATCTTATTTCTGCTGATATAAACACTTTTGTATATAGTATAAATATAAGATCGTTAACAATTAGAACAGTCCTGTAGTAACCTTTGTAGCATAAACATTGTAACTTTAGTTAATAAATTAGTTTACAAAAAGGCAATCTCGAGGATCGAAATTATTTTTCAACGGAAGTAGGATTGTCTGAGAATAATGAAATCGTTTGATTATTTTTCGTGTCAACGATTAATCGGACAATTGTTGAACTGTGAGTGATAGTGAAAATCCAGAGAGGCAAACCAATCTTGGCTCATCCCAGTTTATCGAAGACCTGGAAACCACAACCCACTGGCAGATCATCGGAATTTAGAACCCAAAGAGCTATCGACCTGGTAAAGGACAACCATCGCCGATCCAGCCGAAGCCCTTATAGAGAGGATGCTCAGAGTTGCCTTAATATTAATGTAAGTCTAACTCATTTTTGTTCATTTTATGTCTTTCGGAAATTTGATTGACCTTTACGAAAGTTTGGAAGAAGCGCTTTCATCACCTAATAAAACCTTAGAATATTCAGAATTACCTAATTCAATTGTAGTAAGCCCAGTTATTAAGCCAGCTATTTTAAAATTGTCTTTAAAAGAAATATTTAAAATGAACCAATTCAAGCCTGAATATCTTAATTGTCTCCCTGAATTTAGTGGCGACGCTAATGATTTACAGAGATTTCTTTTGGTTAGTCAATCGCTTATAAATCAATTCTATGATGAAGCGAATCCAGAAAGTTTTTCAAATACGTTTTTAATGAATTCCATTGTATCAAAGCTCAGTGGAAATGCAAAAACTCTATTCAATATACAAGGTATTAGCACATGGACAGAATTAAGAGAATTATTAATTAGGAATTTTGCTGATCAACGTGACGAAAGTTGTCTAAATAGGGATCTTGTCATGTTACGACAAACTGTTGGTGAATCAACACAACATTTTTACGATAGAATCTTACATATTCTAAATTTATTGTGCAGCCACGTTAATTCTCAAGTTTTAACTAAGGAAGCACGAGCGGCTAAGATAGATTTATACCAAGATTTAGCAGGCATACGCGAACCGTTAGGAACAACAATTCGATGTATGAAACCGAAAAGTTTGAGCGAAGCCTTATAGTATGTAACTGAAGAGGAAAATGTACATTATTTTCAGAGTTACCCTAACAAAACAAACCAAAAATCAGAAATTTTCAAGTCACAAATTCCAATGAAACCACAGGTTAATTCACGACCTCAATTTCAATTTAGAAATAATCCAAATCAAATATTCCCTAGAAACCCAAATTCAATGCAATCTTATCGGAACAATTCTTTTAGACCCCCGTTTTGGCAAGTTCCAACACAACAAAGATTTAATCAACCTCCGCAACAATTTACTCATCATCCACAATATCCTAGAGCTCCACAAAATTTCAGAGCTCCTACCCAGAACTCCAGATTTTCACAAAATTATCAAAGTACTTTTAAACAAGAAAATCCTAGCCAATTAACAAAACCAACATCCAATAGCAGATATACCAGTCACAGATCATGCAATCAGTTACGGACAAAACCAAATCTTCATAAAATTAGTACATCATTCACCAGCAAAACCGAAGCTATCTCATCTATTTGAAAAGAAATTAAGAATTCATCTCCAAATATCCGAACAAAAATTTGAAAAAGATATAGTAAACTTTATAAAGAGTATGTATCTCCCAATGTAAATTATCACCTATATTTCGAAGATCCACAAATTTATGAATCGTTTTCTGCAGTAGTCCAACAAAATTTCAAATGGCCCTCTATTAAATTTAGAAGATGTACTAAAAAACTAATTGACGTTATCGATAAAGAAGAAATCTTATCAAAAATACAGGGATACCACGAAGGTAAAACCAACCATCGAGGAATAGACGAAACATTAAGTAGAATCAAGGAAAAGTATTATTGGCCGCTAATGAAAAATTCAATTACAACTTATATAAATGATTGTGAAATATG
Source organism: Crioceris asparagi (assembly GCA_958507055.1). Classification (NCBI taxonomy): domain Eukaryota; kingdom Metazoa; phylum Arthropoda; class Insecta; order Coleoptera; family Chrysomelidae; genus Crioceris; species Crioceris asparagi. Next base: position 49,286,704 of record OY293828.1, read on the forward strand.
CCAGCAAGCTAAGTACGAGAGAAAACCCGTAAAAATGCAAATGAAAATCACACCGACAGCTTCTAAACCATTTGAAATAGTGCATATGGATACGTTTACATTCGAACAAACAAAATTTTTAACAATTTCGCACAGCTTTTCAAAATATTCACAAGCATACCCAATATCTTCTATGTCTGGAACAGAAATTGCTAATAACCTAATTAACTTTTTCTCACATCATATATATACCTAAGCTTATTATTGTAGATAACGGAACAGAATTTAAAAACTCTGTTATTACCGAGCTTTTGAACTTACATAAAGTCAAAATTCACTTTTGTTCTCCTAATCATCCCCAATCAAATGGCATAGTTGAGAGATTCCATTCTACAATCACAGAACATCTCAGATTACTAAACACTCAAGGTTTCTCAAAAACACCAGCGAAAATGAAAATGCTATATGCAATTTTGGCATACAATAATTCAATCCACTCTGTCACCAAATTCAAACCTATAGACGTTATAAACGGACATGTCACAGATAACGACCCATTTAATATTGAAATAGATAAACTTATATTGAATGACTATGTTAATCAACATAGAGAAAAGTCTACATTATTATACTCTAAGGTAAATTCACCGTTACTTAATCAAAAGGAAAAGGTTATTGAAAAAGCTAATGAAAAATGAGATAAACCAGAATTATTTGAAGAAAACCAAGTAGTTTTTCCCAAGAAACACATTAGGCAAAAACATGCCAATAAATTTGATAAACCCTCAAAATTAACAAATATCAATAACGAAAGAAAAGTAGTGAAAACCGATCAACATGCAAATATTCACATGAACAACCTTAAGTGTCCCTTAAGAAAAATTTACTCTTTCGATTAGTAAAGATAGATTATTGTATTACAGGTTTCCCGTAGTCTTGAGTCTCCGAGAATCTATCAGTGTAAGAAACTTACAAGACAACCCAGGATTAATACCCCTAAAGATCGGTACCGCTAAACTACAAGAATATTCACATTCACTCTTTCATTATTACGATCTGAATTCTATAATTTTAGAAATCAATAAGCTTAAAACTAAATCTACGAATTTAACATTATCGCTTCAAATGAATGCAAATTATTCCAGAGATGTTTCAAATTACCATAAAATATTAAGATATGTTGAAAATAAAGCTGAGTCAAAACTTTCAGAAATTATATCTCATTCACAAAGAACGAAGCGAGGGCTGATCAATGGATTAGGATCCATATTCAAATCAATTTCGGATCTTGATGCTAGAGACGGCGAGAGATATGATCTACTAATTAGACAACTTCAAGAGAATCAGAACAAAATAACTTCAAGCGTAAAATCTCAATGTTCACTTGCCATTACCTTGATAAAAAAATTTAATGGAAAAATTAGCCAGATTAATCATAATGAAAAACTTTTGGAAGACAAGCTAAATCAAATCTCATTAATTGTAACCACACGAGCCTATAGAGAGAATAGTAGTTTTATAAAGGATGTTATGATTCAAATATATATAATATAGAATTGTGTATATACGTAAAATTCCAATAACTTATCCTTCCGAATTCAACCTTTATCATTTATTTTCTATACCAGTCTTCTCGAAAGGTCAATTCAGAACTATTCTTCCGAAGGGTAAATTTTTGATCAAAAGTGAGTTACATTACGCACTATTGAGGAACTCTTGTGAATAAATAGCAGATAGGCAATACATCTGTAAAAATACTGAAATCTACGAAATAGACGATCTCAGCCCCTGCGAAGTTCAACTACTACGGATGAAGAATACTTCTAGTTGTAACTATGCACAAATAACCATCACACAAACTACATTTAGAAACCTAGATGAATCAACTTGGATAGGGTTGTTTCCTTCCGAAGAACCAGTGACTCTTCAATGTACCAGCCAAGAAGAAATATTAAAATTATATGGTACCTATCTATTCCATATTCCACAAGGATGCAGACTATCAACAAATCCCAAAATAATCCAAAACGAAAAAGAAGAGCCAACTGTAAATAAACCAATACTATTTGCAGATCTCAATACTAATCAATACGACTCAAAAATACCCAACGTCAACATACAATTAGATCAACTTCAGCTCGATGAACTCCAAGATCTGAAAACCAGGTTCGTTGAAAATATTTCAACTATCAAAAAAGACAGCATGGCCCACCTATATATTCCCGATGCCTGGACGATCATTATATACTGCATTGTAATATTCTTGATCATCTACTTCACCTATAAGAAAGCCAAACCAAATGGGAACCAAAATGGTCCAGCCCAACCAATAGAGCTCCTTAACGTCCAACTTCCTCGCTGAACTCCAAAGTTGGATCTACAGGGGGAGGAATTATATCTCCATCAGGTCCCCCATTGGAATCTTATTTCTGCTGATATAAACACTTTTGTATATAGTAAAAATATAAGATCGTTAACAATTAGAACAGTCCTGTAGTAACCTTTGTAGCATAAACATTGTAACTTTAGTTAATAAATTAGTTTTTAAAAAGGCAATCTCGAGGATCGAAATTATTTTTCGTGGTTTCTTAGAAATGGTGAATATTAAGAAACATAATAACACTATGAATAAACGCTCAGATATAAAAGGACTTAGTTCCATTTATTCTTATATTCTAAAATTATATAATGATAATTATAATAATTTTTCTCCAGATGTATCTCAAAATTAATATGTATAGATATTTATGTATAGTTAGGTATGTAATATGTACCTATACTTGACATGTAATATTTATTTTATGTTTATATATGTATTTATGTATGTTTGTATGTGTTTGTATGTATATATGTGTATGTATGTATATGTGTGTATATATATGTGTATATATGTATATGTATGTGTATATATGTATATTGGTTATAAATGGATTAATGTGTATGGATATATGTACCTATATATAGATGAAGGGCTGGTCTTAACTGATTTTATAGTAATTAACTTTAAAATTTTAGGTTTCCATAAACAATAGAAAAATTTAGATCAACTTATTAGTGAGAGAAATTTAGTTGATCAAAGGGAATTATTCTCTTAAAATTCATTATATGTTTATTTGAGATTAAATGTATAATCTATTTATGAAAGGTTTTCATAACATTTACTGTTTTCGAAAATATGCATGCTGATTAGTGAGAGATATCAGCTTGTTTCTGGAAAAGTGAATGATTTTCAAAATGTTTCACTCTCATGTCGTATTGTGAGAGAATATGATTTTATATATTATTTTGAATATTTATGTTTATATGTTTCGTATTGTGAGAGAATATGATTACACTTATATAGAAATTTTACATAATATTATGTACCTTTTTCTTTTAACTGTCAGTTCAAGCCCAGAATAGAAGTAATTTAGTCTATGTATGGGTATATATGTAAGTATTTATGCAATATTCTTAAATTATATTATTTATTATTTTTTTTAACTGAACCTGTATCTGCCTTAATAATAATTTTAATTTAATTGTGCTCCTTGTTCAAATAGCCACAAACATATAAAGATCATTCAGTAATATTCATTTTTATCAAAAAAATCTAGATACTTTCTTACTTATTGTGTCACCATGACAAATATAAATAATGACATTTGTAATTGATGGCTATGAAATCTTTCCAGTTTTTGGCTAATTTATTTTAAATTCACGATTGTAAGTATTTTTATAATACTTTAAGTTGTTGTTGAAATAATTTTGTAACGATTTGTAGTTTGCCCTGAAGAAGAGAATAAACATTCTCGAAAGCTCGGCTTTAATCAAAGAATTTTATTGAATATATTTTATTTATATATATATGTATATATATAAATTGTTTGATTCTGAATTCTTGACTGGTTTATTATTTGATAAAATAGATTTTTGTTGGGGATGCAGTCATTTAATAAATAAAATTCTTTGGATTATGCCAAGCTTTCGAGAATGTTTATTCTCTTCGTCGGGGCAAACTAAAAATCGTTACAAATTTTCTTAACCACATAATAGAATATCAATTAAATCACTTACATTCGTGAATTTACATAAAATTAACCATAAACAGGAAAGATTTCATAGTCATCAATCAGAAATGTCATTAGTTATTTATAAATTTCATGGTAACGGTATATCTAGAGTTGAAAGTGTCTAGATTCAGGTTTTCTTAGAAAAGATCATATAGGAATTATCTTTGTGTTTGTAGCTCTTTTTAACAAGTCACACATTAAACTTGAAAATATTGAGACAGATATATGTTTAGTAAAAAAAAAATATTTATAACAGACTTAGAAACACATAATATAAATAAATATATACCCGTACACAGACTAGACTATCTGAATTCGTAGGTATTGCAGTATAAATTCAAGTTTATTATGTCAATAATATTATTTACTATTTTGTTAGGCATTCAGATTATTTGTTAATTATATATAATCATATTCTCTAACAATACGACATACATAACCTTAAAATGAAATAATGGAAAGCGTCAATTACATAAAAAAAACAAAACAAAAAATGACTGCATCCCCAACAAAAATCTATTTTATCAAATATATATATGTTAAATCACATAACTTGGAATTAACTTTTTAAAAACAATTATTTATTAACACAAAAATTAAAGTTCAAATATAACTTAACTTTACATGACCGTATGAATCTAGACTCACAAGTGATGCCGTTAGCTAGAGATCTAGTATTTATACAATCAAAAATGTTTAATCATCAAAAATAAAAAAAAACGTAAATTAATACAATGGATCTTTTCTCCTAAGGTTTTAACCTTAAGTTTCGATTTATCGAAACTTCTACAAATATTATAAATAAAAACATAGTAATGTCTTTTTGGAGGCCAAACTGGATAACAACTAACAATGGTCTTTATGGCATCTCTGGCACGTAAATATCCTTATCACTTTTGTTATCTTCTTAAAACTGCGTCTTGCAGATGTAATATGATATGGTGCAATACTGCTGCGTCTTGCAGATGTAATACGATATGATGAAATACTGCGTCTTGCAGATGTAATATAATAGTATGAAATAATATTTAAATAATACTTTGTTATTATTATATGACTTTAAAAATAATTCAATTATAACTTTATATAACAACTCCCCCATTTAAGAAAAGTTGGTGGAGATTGCAACAACTTATTAAGTTAATGATTTATTTGGATTCAATTCGATGTTTTCTTCTATGGGTTCTCCGACATAGATACTTGCTCTTCTTTTCGGAAGAATTCTTCTTATACTTTGCTGGAATGAAATACTGGAACCTGGTCCTGGTGGTGATGGTGGGTAATCGTTGGTTAAAGCTATTCCAATTCGATGGTGCTTTCTTCTACATTTACAGGTCACATAAAGTATTACCAATAAAATTATTATTACAATGGTTAGAATGGTGAACCAATGTGTATATTTACTGATCGGAGATTGTTTCATCATTTTTTCTAATTCTTCTGAATACTGATTTAGTTTGTGCTGTGCAATGTTCAAATCTTCGGAATCAATTTTATTCATTTTAAGAGGTTCTAGTTCAGGAATTTGTAATTTTTCAGGAATATCTTTGCAACAGTCAAATGGAATTGTGACTGGATGACTTCTATACTTGATTTCTTGGTATCTGTCAATTGGGTATTGAGCATGTCTCTTGTACTTCCAATAAAGGCACTACACTCAGGTTGTAATTTCAGTAAACTATTAGTTTTAATAATTTCTGATTTAATTTCCTTATTTCCACATTTAATCGTGATTGGCAAAGGGTCCGGAACAGTGATTAACCATAGATTTAAATCAATTTGGTAGACATTATAATCTTTAACAAAAAGAAGAGATGTTTGACATGTCTTGGGCATCTGAGTTAATCTTCTTAATAGTTGTGCTTCGCAAATTGCATCGTTGTCAATTGGATATGGGAGGAGATTAGAACAGATTTTTATGCTTCTTTCAAGAGTCTTGCAATTATCCAGATTTCGCAATGACAAATACAGCAGTGAATCATCATCCCGCGCAATATATTTTTGTGTAGTTGGTAAAATATGATAGATACCTGTTCGATCATCTAATATTGGTATTGGATAGAATCGATATAGTATATAAGCTTCTGGATCAGTGAGAGGAATTTTGAGAACAAATATTATTTTACTTTCTGATTGATATGCCTCTAATTCAATAATATTAAGATAATTAGCTATATTTGACGTATACGGTTGTAAAGTCAAATTATTTCTTACAAGAGATTTTGCTATATCTTGTAAAGAATTGATAAAAGTGATAGAATTTAAAATTGTATTAAGGGAATCTTCTAAGAAAATATAGCTTTCCATTAGTGATTCACAAATATTCAATATCCTTATTTGTGCTTCATTTATTTCATTTTAATGCGACATCATCAGCAATATCCATCAAAGTATTTTGAATTTCTTTTATATCTTCATTAAAAGTCTTTTCATCAAGTTGTAATTTTTGTATAGTATTATTAAAATTTTTAATAACAGAAGTTGTAACTGAAATTTGTTTTTTAAGAAGATTTTCCAACTCAAATTCATCATGAGATAATTTTAATACAATCATTATAATATTCTCCATCTGATGCATCTAAATTACCAGTAATAGTTTTCCAAACAGTTCCGATTCCATTAAATATACCTCGCTTTGCCCTGGAGTTATATGATTTAGTTTCTCCTATAATTTCTTTATATTTTTGACCTATTGAATTCGAAATTTGTGATAATAAACTTATGTGTGTTTGAACTTCAGACTTAAAAGCTATAAACCTTGGAGACGGGTCTTCTAAAGTATCCAAAATTTCTATAAGTATTTTATTATCATTATTTTCCATTGTTTTCTTAATTGGGGCCAGATCTTTGTAAACTAAAAGTGTCCATTTCTCATTCGTAATTTAATAGTACATTCTTCATGGAAAAAGATTCCAACGGTGTTATTAACAGGATTAAGTGTGTATTGAGCTGATATAATATTTATCAGCACGAAGAATCTGAAACCAAAGAAACTACTCATAGTAGGGTTTCAGTCTATCGAAATTAATTTTTGATTTTTGATTAGTTTGTGGATTTAAAACTATTGCAGAATTATCAAATAATTGCACAATTTCAAAAGGACCATTAAACAAATTTTGACTTTTATCTTTAATTTGAGATTCTTTAAGATAAACTTTATTTATTTTATACTCTGGAAGCTTTCCTGAAATATTTTTATCAAATCTAATTTTTGCTTTTTCTTTCTGACTTGCTGTTTTTGCTCGTGCAATTTTATAATAATGTTGCATTCTGTTGTTCAAATCACGTATATATTTAGTAATAAGGGCCTTCTCATTATATAAAGTTTCAGGTGGTCTACTAGACGTATGACCAAAAATCAGTTCATATAACATTATATTCATTATAACATATAACCGCATATGGCAAAATATTAAACGGATGTTCGTCTGGATTTTCTGTCTTATGTGCACGGATCATTTCCACAAGAGTTCCGTGAAATCTTTCTTAAGAACCATTCGATTGTGGATGGCCAACGCTAGAAAAAGTGAGCTTTATGTCATAAAGCGTACACAAATCTTTTATTAATGAAATATCAAATTCTCGACCATAATCGCAATGAATTCTCAAAGGTGTCTCAAAATGTTGAAAGAATATTAATAATGTATTTACAACTGTTGAAGCTTTTTTATTTGAAATAGGATAAGCTTGAGTAAATTTAGTTAACTCATCTCGAATCGTTAAAGCGTAATTTCTTGTTGGATACTCAAAAATATCAATATTAATTCTTTCAAACGGAGTTCTTGATGTTTCTGTTATTACCAGAGGAGTGCTTAAATTCTTACGACAGATTTTTACTTTTTGACAAGTTTCACAGTTTTTAATAAATTGTTCTACATCTTTTGTTAGTCCTGTCCAGTTATACTTAGATTTTATCCGTCGTATAGTTTCATTTATTCCGCGATGTAAATTACTTTTGCCTTTATGATATTGGTCCAATATGAGAGGTATTTCATCACGGTCAGGTGTTTTAACAATATTTTGACAGACTACAAATTTTAAATCAACATTAGCAAAAATAAAAGAGAATACTTCTAAAATAGGTAACTCAAGATTATTCTCTATATAATAAATTTTTGAAGGATCAAATTTACTTTGTTTTTTAAATAATGTGTAAAATAATTGTTGAACTATAAACTCTGGATCGTAAATAAGAGGTATTATAAAATACTTGCGATCTTTCACAGTTTTACTAGAAACAATATTTACTAAATTCATTTGAAAATCAAAATTTTCTTCAAAAATATCTTCAATAATTTTATAATGTAAATCTTCAAGTTTATTTTGCCAAAATAAAGTGACAATATTCTTATGAGCCTTTTCCAGTAACTGGTCATTCTATGTTTCAATTTTTGAATAATCGATTATTGATTTTGTTTTGTAAAGGTCAAAAAATCTATTATATTCGTCTGTCATTAATTCATCCTGTTCCTCTGTAAGTGTTTCACTTTTTTGTGGTTCTATAGGATCATTAGGGCCTTTACTTGTTGATGGTATAACCTCATTAGTTTCATTATTTGCCAAAATTGTAATTTTAGATTGTAAATTTGCACATTCTTTAAAATGATTAATTTTAATTCTTGAAAGCGCATCTGCATTTTTATTAATTTTGCCTGGCTTGTACTCAATTTTGTAATCATATTCTTCCAATTTGAGTCGCCATCTAGCTAGTCTGCTTCCGGGATCTTTAATGAAAAAAAAGCCATGTTAATGGACGATGATCAGTGACTAGCGTAAATTTTCTTCCAAATAAAGGACGAAAATGTTTTACTGCCCATACAATAGCAAGGAGTTCTCGTTCTATTGTCGAATACCTTGTTTCTGCACTACATAATGTTCTCGAAGCATAACTTACTGGTAGATCTTTACCAATGGGACCTTGTGATAGAACAGCGCCAATGGCAAATGCACTAGCATCAGTTGTGAGAATAAATGGTTCTTCAAAATTTGGATATCTCAAAATAGGATCTGAAGTAAGTGCAGCTTTTAGATCGTTGAAAGAATTTTTACATTCATTATTAAAAATAAAAGAAACATCTTTTTGTAAAAGTCTTGTAAGGGGTTTGGAAATTTTGGCAAAATTTGGTATAAAGCGACGATAATATCCTGCTAAACCAAGGAAGATTTTACATCTTTAGGATTTTTAGGTTCCGGGAAATTTTTGAGACATTCTATTTTGGCTGGATTTGTTTTAACACCATCTTGGGTAATGATATGTCCAAGATAAGCGACTTCTTTTCTAAGAAATTCACATTTATCTGGTTGAATTTTCAAATTGGCTTTCCGAAGTCTGTTGAAAACTTCAGTCAGACGAGAAACATGTTCATGAATAGTAGAAGAATAAATTATTATGTCATCCATATAAACAAGACATCTTTCATTTTGAATGCCAAGTAAAATGTTGTCCATGACGCGTTGGAAAGTGGACGGGGCATTTTTGAGTCCAAACGGCATTCGAACGAATTCATAGTGACCGTTATCAACTGAAAAAGCTGTTTTGGAGATATCTTTTGGTTCAATTTCGATTTGATGGAAACCTGAGGCTAAGTCAAGAGTGGTAAAATATTGACATCTTCCTAGTTGATCAAGGAGATCAGAAATGTTGGGTAATGGATATTTATCATCTACCGTAACTTCATTTAATTTACGATAGTCAACAACCACACGCCATTTTTGTTTTCCTGAAGCATCAAGCTTCTTTGGCACAACCCAAACTGGGGATGACCATGGTGAAATAGAATGACGTATAATACCTTGTTCCAACATTTAGTTCACCTGAATTTTTACCTCATCTTTATGAATTTGGGGGTATCTATATGATTTAGTAAATATAGGTCTCGCATTATCAGTTTCAATTGAATGTTTAATTTCATTAGTAAATGTTAGTTGGTCTCCTTCCAACTAAAAAATATCAGAAAAATCTAAACATAAATTTGAGATAATTTCTTTTTCTTCTTCGTTGAGATGATCTGTACGCAACTAATCCAAAATTATAGTTTTTCTATCAACAGATTGATTAAATTTAGTTTTATTTTCATTAACGCAATTAAAATTTAAAAAACATTCGGAATTCGGAATGGGATCTAGATTCAAATTTGGAAATTCAACAATTTTAGGGATAGCATTCGAATTAATAATTGAAGTAAAGAATTCACCTTCTTCATTTGCTTGTACCAAAGCATTTGGAATTCTAACATTTTCTATTGCTTGTCCGAAAAGTAGTGCATCTGTGTTTGTTAATTTACATTTCAATTTGAAAATTTTTTCAATTCTTGGCTCAATAAAAATTCGATTTTGTATCTTTGGCAAACAAATGACAATTTCAACACCTAAATTTCTAAAAAGATAAGATATCATTTTTTTAACATACGTCCAATCTAACTTGTCCAATCCACACCCTATTTTTGGCATAGCTAATTTTTGGTATATTGTTTTTACCAACATGATCTCTCAATTTCTTTAAAGATGACCATAAAGTCTGATAAGTGGGTTTTCCGGTTGAAGTTTCTTTTGTTACAAGATAATAAATATATCTAGTTCTTAATTTTCAAACCTGCTAAACCACCTTGTTTTTGATTTTAACTTAATAATTTTTCTATATTTCCAAATCGTTTCTCAAATTCTGCGGCAATGCCTTTTTGCATTTGCATATCTTCCGCCACGCAATGAGCTAATGAATAATCGTGAGGCATGTCAAAAATATCAATGTTTTTCTCAGCTATTTTTTATAACAATTTTCAGTATTTTGTTCAAATTGTAAGAATTCAGAATCTTGTTCATAAATTTGATTATTTTGAGACAAGTGTGATGTTTCGGTAACTTTAAACAGAGGTATAGTTTTAAAATTAGTTATCAATTGTTTTGAATTCAAATCAATTATACAATTATAATGTTCTAGGAAATCTGAACCCAAAATTCCATCAAAATCAATATTAAGATTATAAATAAAAACTTTATGTGGATCTTTTGCAGAAAATGGAATAAGAACAGATTCTTTTAGTAAAATTTTTTGATCAGTTATCCCTTGAATAGTTACATATTCAGTAAATCTTTGAGGAAATTTCTTAACAGTATTTTCTTTAAAAATAGAAACTCCTGCACCTGTATCAATAAGCAAGTTAAACTCTTTAGAAGCATCTTCAATATAATAAAGATTTTTGGAATTAACAGTCAAAAATGGATTTAAAGAAAATTTTGTTCGGGAAAATTTACATTCGGGTTCATCTCTTCGAATTTTAATGTTTGGATTCTGGTAACTGTTTCTGAAATTGAATTCTCTGTTGTCGGACAATCTGGGGGATGGTCTTTGACTGGGGCAATAGGAAAATCCTGAAAATTCGAAATTACCTCAGCAGAAACAAAATTTTGAGAATCTCTCTCAAACTCAGAAAAATGTTCTTTATTTTGAGCGATTGGCAATTCTTGGAAGTTTGAAATTACTTCGGCGGACATAAAATTTTGAGAATCTTTTTCGAACTCAGAAAGATTATCAAATGAATAATTATTATCATCTTCCTGGAAATTATTTCCAAAATTATCTTGAATATCATAAAGATTATGATCCAGATCAGAGCCCAAGTATTCATCATAATAATCAGAATTGTCGCTCTTAAGGCCAATTAAATGAGCTCGTTGTTGGAAATTAGGATTCTTTTGAATCACCGAGGGTCTTAGTTGTGATTGTCCCTGTGGTTGAAAAGGTCTTTGTTGAGTAGGAATATTCGGTCTATTTTGCACAGTATTTTGTGATTGATTTTGGAAATTCATTGGTCTCTGGAAATTATTATTGAAATTTGGGTTATAGCTTGGAGCTGATGCTCTTGGAAACTGGAACTGGAACTGGAAACTTGCTGTTGGAAACGACATTGATTAGAAGTATGACCATTTTTACCACATGAAAAGCATTTTACAGTTTGTATTCAGAATAAAATTGTCTACAATATAGAGTAAAATTGAATACATGTTTCTATTTAGGAAAAAAAAGTTGATTATCGCTGTCCCTAAGGTCAGAGATCAAAGAAATGAAAATTGTTGACATCTTGTAGAATATATCAAACCATTCATTTGTTTTTTTGAATTTTTAAAATCTGCCAATAAATAACGAATTTACAGCTTGGGGTGTTTTCTACGATACAACCTGTATATACTTATTTACTGTCTCTAATTAACCATATGGAAAACTTTTTTATTACTTATTGGTTTTGTTGGTTTATAAAAAAGAGTTATTCTTGGTAAAAAGTTCTACAGAGTCCAAGACTTAAAATGCAACCATCAGATTTCATTTTTTTAAAATTCCGTATACGAGGTGAGTAAAAAATATGAATTTTTCTCAAGAGTTAAGTACCTTTATTTTTGAAAATATCGAAGGTTTTTATTGAAAAAAGTTGATCATAATTAAAAACAAACGTCAAATATTCAATATTATCCATCAACTATAAAAAATAATTTTTGGTATATATAAAATACATATGCAGATTTTGTAAATTACACATCACCTATTTATTGAAAAAAATATTTACTAAAATTATTGTGACACATCACGTCTTGAAATTATTTAGAATTTTTGTAACTGTCAATGCTAATACACAGACGTTAATACAAATAATAAAATATTTGTTCATAGCGGATGGATAATATTGGATATCTGACAATAGTTTTCAATTATGATATTTTCAAAAATAAAGGTAAGTACTTTACTTTTGAGATAGATTCATATTTTGCGACTCACCTCGTATTTTTTTTATGTTCTGGTTCCCACGAAAAGGGATATCCTGTAATGTTCAGAGGAGAACATCGTGAGAACCAAGGGAAAGAAGGTAGGAATTGGTGTTCTTCTTAAATTTCTGGAGGTTATATGCTTCAGGGAACACCTGCCTAGGCAATGTGTTCCAGAGCCTTGCTGTTCGTTGGATGAACGTGTCTTTGAAAAGGGATGTTCTGCAGGTCTCCAAAATTACCACGAAGGGGTGTGAAGCCTGAAGTTGGCGGGTTAATCTCAAGGGGACTGTCAAAGGAGGAACAATTGTTGATATTTCGGAAGAGCATCGCCCGTGAAAATATCTATAAAATAGAGCCAGATCGCCAACTTTTCTACGGTGTTTCAGTGAAGTGCGAGAGTTTGTGAACGACGCATCACCGACGAGACGAATTGCTCTTTTTTGGACAGAATCCAACAATTTAAGGATATGTTTAGGTGCAGCACTCCAAATATGGGAACAGTATTCCCGGATAGGTCGGATCTGTGCCTTATAGATCATAAGCAGCTGACTGGAAGTGAAATAGCTCCTTGCCCGAAACAGAAAACTAAGTTTTTGGGATGCACTTTTAGCAATTGATCTCACCTGATTTTCCCAAGAAAGGTTATTGCTGATAGTAATACCAAGCATCGAAATGGATGTCTTCAAAGGTATGGTTACTCCTGACATGCTTATGTTGGGCACAGTGTGATCGGCCTTTCTAGAGAAAAGGCATGCTTGTGTTTTGTTCGCATTGAAATCTACCAAGTTATTGGATCCCCATTCCAGAATTGTTGCCAAGTCCATATTTATGTTGTTAACATTTCTCCCTCGGTCGCTTCTGATTTGGCGGGCTGGTATTGGAGCTCTGGAAGAGAAGGCTTTGCGGAGGGTACTATCGTCCGCGAAGCTGTGCACTGGACACGAAGTTGTAGAAATAGTGTTGATGCTAGAATTGATCCTTGCGGAACACCAGCATTTATGATAAGAGAGTCAGATGAAACTCCATCGACCACTACATGGAGAGACCTGTTTGAAAGAAAGCTGGCTAGCAGAGAACATATCTGGGGAGGCAAGCCACAAGATGGAAGCTTGTTGAGGAGTCCTTGGTGAAAGACACGATCGAATGCTTTGGAGATATCTAGAGTCACGGTTAAGGTTTCACCATATTTTTCAATAGATTACTGCCATATATGTGAGACGTAAGCAAGCAGTTGACCCGTTGATCTCTGATGACGGAAGCCATATTGCCTATCATTGATAATTCCTGATTGTTCCAGATATTTCATGAGCTCAATGTTGATGGCTTTTTCCATTATCTTCGAAATAATACATAGCAGTGCGATAGGTCTGTAGAGAATTTAAACAACTTGCAGAGGGCAGGTGCTAGTTCCGGGGCACATTTCTTCAAAACAATCGGTGGAATTCCGTCAGATCCACAGGCTTTGTTGGTGTTAAGGGCCAATAAAATCTTTCTGATGGTACGTTGATGAAAGGTGATCTCGGGCATATGACTGTCAACTGGTATAATGTTCGGGGGTTGATTTTCCGATGAATTCAAGGTAGAGTTCCCTGCAAATAAATGCGCAAAAATGTTCGCTTTTTCCTGACCAGTCGTTGCTAGAGTTCCATCATCCTTGGTTAAAGGAGGAAAAGAGCTGAAAGTGCGCTTTGGCGAAGGACCAGAATCAACGGGATCCGTGAGGACATTCAACAAGTTTTGATATTTTTTTGTCATTATAAGCATCTTTTGAAGAGCGAATTGTCTCATTGCATATGCCTCTTGCCTCGAAATATGCTGCTCTAGTCTCAGGGCCCGGATTTTTCTGTCATCGATGGAATGCTGCCTGTTTGGAAGCGACAGCTCTAGAGTAGTTTCGGCTGAACCAGGCCTTATCGGACGATGTTCTCCTTGTGGTGTGGGGTATGTAGGTTTGCATCCCCAACATGATGATTTCAGAAATTGTCTCAGCAAATCGAGTTGAATCGGCTAAGAAGAAACAAACTCTCTTCCATGGAAACGCTGAGAAAAACATACGAAGACCTTCCCAGTCGGCCGAGTTGTAATGCCACATGAGACGGGGCGGAATTGTGGAGCTCGAAGGTACCAGGAAAGAGCAGGTTGTGGAGATCAGAGTGTGGTCAGAGTTACCAAGTGGGGCACAAACTTCTATATTATAAGGATCAGGATTGGTGGTGAGGAAAAGATCTAGTATATTGGCAGATTGGTTGTTAATATCTGGGATGTGCGTTGGTTGTTCGACTAGTTGTTCTAGACCATGAGTGATGGCAAAGGCCTCAGTTTGACGACCTGCATCATCAGTTTTGTTTGAGAATTTGAGCCAGGCTGTATTATGAACGTTGAAGTCTCCGATGATTATGATTTCAGCTGTTGGATGGGTCTTCTGAATGGAATCCAGTTTTAGTGATAAGAACTCAAAGAGGTTGTTATGTGAAGGTTCATTAGGTGACACGTAAAGACAGCAGAGGAGTTTGCACAGTTTAGTATCGGCTAGCTTGAACCACATCATATCAAACACTTTCGGTTCCAAGCTCTCTACACGTTGACAAGAAAGGTTAGCCTTAGCGTATAGGCAGACTCCACCTTTGAATCTGAATCAAGAGTGGAGTTCGTAACCAGGACACAGCATGTGGACCTTGTTGGTGGACGAGTTTACCTGTGTTTCTGTTAGTGCCAGAATATCAGGTTTTTCTGTTTGTAGGTGATGGTGGACGTCATTGATGTTTTTGTTGAGTCCGCGGATGTTACAAAAGTTTATCTTCAGTGATGAGTCCCCTCGAGTACCTCTCGCCCGGAAATCCGAATGGAGAGGTATTTTACTTCCGGAGTGTTTTACTCTAGGAGACTTCATCATCTTTATTCGTTTAAGGAAATTGGGGAAAGAGTTAGGGGAGGGGGAATCCGGAAAGTATCGACCGAACACTGAAACATGGAGTGATCCATTTCACAGCGCACAAAGTCGATATGGTGGTATTTCACCGGGCGATGAGGACATCTACCACCTAGGGCTATCCTTTTAGTCGCCTCTTACGACAGGCAGGATTTACCATGGGGTTATTCTGAAGCCGTCCCCATACAGCAATTAAGAAAAATGATGTCTGATTGTTGCATTTCAAGTTTTGTACTGCAAAACTTTTTATTAGGAATAACATTTTTTCATAAAAGCAATAATAAAAAAGTTTCTCATATAGTTCCGACTAAATTGGACCCAGTGTATATATAATTTTTTTCTCGGAAACGGCTCTAACGATTTTGATCAAATTTGGTATATAGGTATGGTTCTATTTTTTTAAGATTATCTACATAAGTGGCTTTCCTGACAAAACGCGAGAGTGTCACCCTCGAGGTCCATAAACTTTTTCTTGAATGGTTTAGCAGATTTTGATAAAAATTTGCAAAATGGGGTCTTAAGAGCCGATAAATCGATTGGCGATACTTTCATTTCTAGTGGATGTGACCCTCGAGGTCTACACCAGCTATTTCTGGAATGGCTTCGCAGATTGCGATACAAATTTCAATATTGGGGTCGAGAAGTCGATTGGTGATACCTACAGCTGAGTTCTGGTATGAGATATTAATAAAAAATACTTTAATTTTTTAACAGGTGTAACCCTCGACGTCCAAAATAACTATTTCGGGAATGGCTCCGCAGATTGCCATAAAAATTTCAGTACGGGGTTTGGGGGTCGAGAAGGAGATTGTTGATACAGCCAAGCTCTGGTATGAGTCATATTAATTTTTATTTGGAAATTTGTAAATTATGAGCAATATGAACGATAAAAGCAATATTTACCTACCTGCCGATCACAATACATTTTAACTAGAAATATGCGCATTTTTTAACTAATATTATACATCCTTAGTAACTCTTATATACCCACTCTAAATCCTGTGTTACCCGAGCAAAGCTCGGACGCCCAGATATTAGATATAAATCACACTAAAGAAACAAACATGATAAGAATTTGTGCTATTTGTAAAAAAGAGCCTATTCCACTGCAGAAGTTTTCACAAGAAGTATGAAATTATTTGTGCCTTATTGTTATTTTATTATAAGTATAAACTATTTATTCCGATAGATCAAAATTATCAGAATTGAAAAATCGAGGGAAGTTGAACTTTGCGTGAAATGATGTCAATATAATTTGTCATTATACAGAAAGCATACTGCGTTTTTATAAAGATTCCTTATTCATGAAAAATATATATTTCAACATTGTAAATGAAACCTTAAAAATATACTCCATATTTTAGAGCCAGAACTTCTTTATGACGTATTTATTTTCCATTCAGTATACAAAACAAGAAAATTCATTTATTATTAAAGTGTACATTTCTTTAAATTTGAGTTATGCGTAAATATAAAGTTTTCCCACTGTATGCATCATGAAACAAAGACAGACACGGACACTTTTTATCTATGCATAGATAAGTGATTGTCGCATGTATACTGATATCTATGGACCACATCCAAGATTTTTACTCATACGTTGTATGGTAACTTTCGGACCAATCAACGCCAGCTATTGAAACGCGGGAATAACGTCAGCCGGGGTGCCCATTTGAATAAATAGCCTTTGAACTAAAAGGGTATGGTTTGACGGTATTTCCATTAGTTTATATGAGTATATCGCGACCTATATATTATTCCCAAATTGTCCTTAATTATCCCCTTAGTAAAATACATAGATTGAATTGGTATATACTTTAAGAAAACATGATTTATTTATATTTAAAATATCATGTAACAGTAAAGGTTAGTTAGAATTTGTGGTAGATTAAAAAACTAATTGCATAAAGTATACCCAAATTCATTTATTTCATTTTGTTATACAGGTTGTGGCCAGATCTATTGAACCAAAAAAAAAAAACAACATGTGATCTAAATCAGTCTCTAAGTACCAACCAGCTTCAGAGTTTTCATCTAGATAGGAAGCTAAATTTTTGATTTCGAAATTTATCTTTCAATTTCATATTCGTAATCATACAAAATGGCAGTTAAACTTCACGTTGATACACACTGCTCCTATTATGAACACCCTGTATGGGTATTTAAAAAAACGTTTTTCAATCATTACAAGGAGAAATGTGTATTTCGTAGAAGATAATGAATATACCAAGTCCAAAAATTTATAATTTATTTAGAAAAACTTTACAACATGTTAAAAACCAAGAAATCTTTGAAGTAGCTACTTAATTATTATTAATAAAAGTTTACAGAGGATGATGACATACTAATTAACAATGATGATCTTGGTGATGGTGATGATCTTATGTTGCTGTCTTGTAGTAGTTTTACAACATTTGTCTCTCTCTCCTTCTTAAGCATAAATTGACTACGGTCACCAACTGGCTTTTTAATAGAGGATGGCAAAAACAGTGATGGAAATGTTGAAAAAAGCATTAATATTATTTACAGTTCAGTTCACTTTACCTGAATAATTTGTATATATTCATAAGATCGTACATATTTCAATACCATTAGGTAGAACAGCAAATCTTAATTTGTTTAAATAGTAGTGAACAGAGTTTGTAAAAAATCTTCAAAATTACAAAGTGTTTAGATAAATACATGCACAGATATATAACATTTCTAATTTGAGAGAGGAAGTCGTTATTTATGCAAGTATAGTAATTGAGATTTTATTATACTTACCATCTTTTAACAGCTTCTTCGGTTGTAAATTCAGAAATCTAGCCTGCATTTCATCCTCATAATCAACGTGAAGACTTACCCGAATAATGAACACACAATGCACATTCCAGAAAACACGGGAAACATCAGAGGCAACGAGAATAAGTCCTGGTCTACTCTCGAAGCCATATACTGAGAAATAACTTCCAGAAACAACGAAAACAACAATGGAATCATCTAGAGCTTTTTAGGTTAGATATAATGTTGATGGCAATGACATGGCACAGTTAGTGATAGATAGTCGGTCATAGATCATAGACTTAGAATGTCGTAGAATAGTCGTGTAGTTATTGGTGTAAATAAATAAGTGAAAATAATTCGAACCCAATTTTAATATAAATTCCCGTTACACTATTTTCAATCGTATTCCATTTATCCTTTCTTGCACATTTTCGATCCCATTCTTCTTGAATTTTAAAATAATTTGGAAATCTAAGGAACATAAGATCTTCCTCTTTTTCTCTTGCTTTTTTAGAATTGCTTTTGCAGGTAGCCACACTGCACACAGTTCCTCCAGGCATAATTAACACCTATAACCAATTAATTATCATTACAAAGTATCATAGTTCATAATAGTCTAACTGTACAAGTCATAATTTTTGCTGTAACTCGTATGTCTATCCTGTCTTTCTTTTGAACAAGACATTGACAGAGAATTGAGTTGTATTATGTCTGGATATTAAGAAGATATTAAGACGATTGTCTATAAGCCTAAAATATCTATTAGTATAAAACTTACCTTATTACAACGTGTAAAATATCACACAAGCTCACAAAATAAATGTCTTTTGGAAAGCTTTCAGCTTCCAAGTCCATGCAAATAATCACAGCGAAGCGAATCACAACAAATTTAAACAGTTTTTAATATAAAACAGTTAAATAAAACATCTCAAACTTGAAAATTAAACCAGGAAAGCTCAAAAGAACTCCTAACCACCATGTAAACAAATAAGAATGACGGCACGCGCCACCCCCGATGACGCGTCATCAACTCTCACAAAAAAGGTACCACCTAACCTAATCCATCTATAAACGTTGGACCCAAGGATAATATAAAAATGTGGTGTGTCCACTCACACGACTTTCCTACCACTAGAAGGCAAATTCCAGTGAATGAAAATTTTAACACTATTACAATACTTTCCTTACATAGCGATGATAACTGCGGTAGGAAAAAAAAATCTGTGGTCAAATCGTGATACCACTCATTTTTTTCAGCATGTCAAGACAAACAACAATGGCCATGTAACATTTTTTCGCAAGACGAAACGTTGAACCAGAATCTGAAGAAACATGTGGAAAATATGGAATTTTATTCAAGCATAACTATTTTTTGTGCTTTTTCTCAGAGATGGCGCTATATGTGGGTGGTAAAGGGCTCTTAGAAGAATACTTTAGGCAAGTTTAATCAAAATCCTTGGAGCCGTTTTCGCGCTATGGTCTTGAGCAAATCACGTTTTTTTGGCTATATCTCAACACCCAGTGTATACAGGATTCTCATTCAGTGCCAGCGGCGAGTGATATTGGTACAAAACAAAATAAAAAAGAAAGGAACAAAATACACCGATCCGTTCCCGAGATAATGCTGTCACAGACAGACAGACAGACAAATGGCTGAAAATATGTTTATTAGACTTATGGCGTTTTCGATTTGAATGCTCTCAGAGCACTCTGAGAGCGACCTGCTGACGCCATGCTCTACCCCAGATCCTCGTGGATTTGTCATATGACGTTTCATAATTGAAAATGTCCCTAACAATTGGAGGAACTTCATGTTATGAGTGACATTTGTTTAGCGTTTAAATTTTAAATTTCTGCAATGACAGAAGTTTACATTTTGTAAGTTTTGTGGCCATTACAACAAATCAGAACACTACTACACACAAGATTATTTTACAATTACTTTAAAATCAAAAATGTAAATATTTAGTTCTTTGCAAATTACTAATTATTTGTAGAATTGAAAGTAAACTGTGGACAAACAGGTGTATAATAACGTATTGTAACGTGCATAGGTATTCATGTACTTACGGTTAATATTCGTTTATTAGTTATTTATGCTACTACGTTGCTTACAGTAGTTATTGCATGTATATTTCCTTATGTAGTTCTAGAATTATAGAAGATTTATTCTGGATCCTTCCAGAAACTATATGTGAGGTACAATTTGTCATACTATTGTCAGTTTGACAAGGATCTAGAACATTAATTATGTGCATCTAGATAATCATAGAACATTCTCGATGAATGTCATGTCATGATTCAGGTATATAAAGCCGTGTCGATGACGGGACAGAGTCAGTCTTATGAAGGCAGTGAGTCTTATAAAGTCACTTGATAACAGTCAGTCTGTGACAAAATAAGAAGACCTACGGACATATTAAAATAAAATACCATTTATTACAAACAAGACTATAACTCAGCTCGCTAAATAAAAAAAGAGCAAACCCTTTTTCCTACTGCTCGTTAAAAAAAAAGAGCAATCAATATCCGTAATATCTGAAGTATTTAAAAAAAAAGATGAGCTATAAGGATACCAGAATGGTATCAGTAGTAACAGAAAAAAGAAGAACAAGAGAGAGAGAGAGAGTCAGTCTGTGAAATCAGAGGTTAATAGTAGTTCTGTCGGTGAAGACAGTGACAGTATAGATTGTCAAGGTGACAAGTGGTAACAATTGTACCATAATAGAAGCTCGTGTACTGAGTGTTTGAAAATAAACCATTGGAAGCAATCTGCGAATTTTTAGTATTACGCAAGTGAACTTACCCCCACAACGTTTAGCACAGGCTTAAACGTTACAGTATATTATACCAATGAAATGAACCTTTCTCAAGGACATATATTTGTAAAGAAAATGAAACAAATTTGAATTTGCTTAAAATAGAGGACTACTGCTCCAAAATTAGTACACACCCACTTGTCATTTACTGTCAAAAGGTTGCTTCGTCTCCTCATGCCAGAGCAGTCAGAGTTGCTCTCAGAGCAATCTGGGAAAGATTTAGGGGTAAATCGAACACATAAATCTGATTAAGAGCGGGAGCTCTATCGCAATTCGAACATGATAGTTGCTCTCAGAGCACTCCAGAGCAGTGAATCGAAAACGCTATTAGAAAGCTCTGAAACGTCAACAATTGTAAAAATCTCGATACCGAAAGTTTCACACGATTACAATACTTTCCTTATACAGCTACTATAGTTGTGTAGGAAAGTAAAAAGGGTAATCAACTACTGTTTGTGAAAGTATGCCGTATTTTGTCGAGTTGTTGGGCGGGTCTACTAATGAAATCAGAGAGATATAGGAAATAGAAACGAGCCAATCGCTGTTAGTTGTTGTTGGTGTCAGTGAAATGTCATGTCTAACCTTATTCCTTATGGACTGCAGAAGTCTAACCTATTACCTATTTACTTTTACTTGACATCCGTATCTTCCATTATTTGTTAGAATTAATTATCTGGTTCGAATGACTCTGTTGATGATACAAGTTAACAGATGGTGTAGCAAGGTTTACATTGAATGCAACAAAAGACAAGTACCTATGCACAAATATTAATTACATTACCAATAAATTTCAAGTAATAGAAAAGAACTTGCAGATGTGTTGAATTTTTTACAGTGAAATGGAACATTTCAAAATGAGTAACAAGACTTTTTTCTAGATTTCATTTCAAGCTTGTGATAGGAAATTAGGGAAGTCACGTAATCCATATACAGCGTATTATTGTAAGTTTCCATTGAAAATAACGTCTAAAAAGGATGTACGTACATGTGTCATGGATACACGGGTGATGTACTCAAGCCAAGAGTAAGAGCACATGTGTGCAAAAATAAAACAGCCATGAATATATGTCAAGGCAAAAACAACAGTTTTTTAGATTTATGGCATTATGGTTATTCTTTGCCTAAAACATGTTCCTGACTGTAATTTAACGTTGATCGAATGCCTCCATAATCCAGATAGGTAGGTATTTATAACTAATGTGTTTCTACTTTGTTTTGTTATTACTTTTTGTAAAAATGGACATAAATAGAAAATAAGCTGTTTCAGCTGTTTCATCTGTGTATCCGTCAACCCTTGGGCACGGGTCCGTGCGAATAGTCGCTGTGTTTTGAAAAAGATTTTTGCCTCAAAATTTGCTTTTATATTAATACAAGAGAGGAGAAACAGTGTCCCTTCTTTCTGGATTTCAAGATTTAATTCATCTGTTTTCACTTATTTATTTATACCAGTAACTACACGACTATATACAAATTTATATTCACACTTATTTCTCGGACCAAATGCGATTTTACTACTGTCTATGATCTATGACCGACTGACTATCTATCACTAACTGTCCTGTCATGGCCATCAGCATTATATATCTAACCTAAAAAGCTCTAGATGATTCCAGTGTTGTTTTCGTTGTTTCTGGAGGTTATTTCTCAGTATATGGCTTCGGGACTAGACCAGGGCTTATTCTCGGTGCCTCTGATGTCTCCCGTGTTTTCCGGAATGTGCAATGTGTGTGTAGTTCATTATTCGGGTAAGTCTTCACGTTACACTGCCCCCTCCTTAGCATCTGATCGTCCCGATCAAAATCATCCTTGGTAGTACCTTGCTGGATTTCCGTTCCATGGCGGAATCTGCACTTGGTTCCTGCCAGGCAAACAACCTTGTTGAAGAAGTAACAGTCTATCGTCTTTCCCGAGTACACTCCTTTTGGATTGAAGCAAGACACGGTAATTTGCACACCAGCGTCCTAGAAGATGTATTCGATCATGCTCCTTACAATCTTCCAATCTAGACCGTCCAACCCGCAGCCGATTTTCGGAAGACCCAACTTCTTGATGTCATAATTCCTGACTTCATTCCTTAGGCTCTTCAGTGCATGTCAGATGTCCTTGTAAGTGGGTTTTCTTCTAGACATCTTCTTCGTAACCAAATAGAAGAGGTTCCGATTACAATCTAGGTTTTCCCCTTGGTATTTTTCGGATACGATAGATGACATCATTTATCCTCTTCATAATTTCATATGGCTCCTCCCATTGCCTTTGGAGTTTGGGACAAAGGCCTCGACGTCGTTGGGGATTATACAGCCAAACAAGTTCCCCCACGTTGAAGAATCCATCAGCTGATCGAATATTGTAGTGGTGCTTCATTCGATCACTGGCAAGCTGGATGTTCTGTCTGGCTAACTCATGGACTTTATCCATTCTGGCTCTTAATTAGTCGACATATCCTTCTCCTGCGACACTGTCCTCTGTAGGTCTGCGGCCGAATTCCAGGTCACAGGGTAAGCGTAACTCGCGCCCCAACATTAAACTAGCAGGAGTCTGACCAGTTGTTTCATTCACAGCTGCCCGATAGGCCATCAGGAACAAATGGATGTACTGATCCCAATCTCGCTGATGTTCTGAGACAACCTTAGAGAGGTGCTTGCCCATGGTTCGGTTCATCCTCTCTACCATTCCGTCCGATTAAGGATGCAAAGGGGTCGTTCTGGTCTTGTTCGCACCTATTAGTCTGCACACATCTTGGAAAAGGGCTGACTCGAAAATTCTTCCTTGATCCGAATGGATTTCAAGAGGAACGCCAAAACGTGAAAAGAATTCTTTCACCAACACCTCGGCGACGGTCGATGCTTCTTGGTTAGGGGTTGCGTACGCCTCTGTCCACTTTGTGAAGTAATCCATGGCTAGTAGGATATACTTATTCCCATTGTTCGTTTCAGGAAATGGCCTCGCAATATCCACAGCAACTCGCTCCACGGGACTCCCAACATTATACTGCCTCATAGGTGCCCGCTTTCTGCCAAGTGGTCCATTGCTGGCTGCACAAACTTCACACTTACGGCACCACTGTCTCACATCTTCTTTGCAATTCACCCAATAGAATCGCTCCCGAACCTTCTGCAGCGTCTTAGTGATTCCAAAATGTCCACCCGAGGCTCCGTCATGTAGCTGACGTAGTATCCCCGGCACTTTGCTTCTTGGCACAACTAGTTGTAATCTGGATTCAGTGCCATCGTCAGAATCAAAGGTTCTATACAGCAGATCATCTCTTAGCACAAGACAGTCCCATTGGCTCCAATATGATTTCACTTCCGGGCTTCGTAAACTTATAGCCTGCCAAGACGGCCTTTCCTTATGGCGCATCCACTCTCAAACATGGGTCGCTCTCTTGAGCCACTTTTATTTATCTGGGCTGCCATTCCTCATTTTCTACGCTTTCTGCTCTTCGGTCCATTAGCCATTGCCACTGCTTCAAATTGCTTTCGATAGGTTGACCAGGAGCACTTTCCATCAAAGTTTGGCAGCTTAACTTTCATACTACCTGCAGCTAAGTCCTCTATATCCTTGCCTTTCAAGGTCTGGCTCGCATTTTCATCTTTTTGTATCCTGCAATGACCATTCTCCACTGCCATTTCCAATGTCTTGATTTTCTGTTGCAGTAGCTCCATGTTTTTCTCTGTCGTGACAAATTTTTCGTCAATTGCTCTTGAAATTTCTTGTCACTATATCTAACAGCTTCCTCGATAGTTCTGGTCACCTCCTCAAACCTCGCATCACTTTTTCTGGAAACATCTTTAATTTCATCTTGAAGAGTTCTAGAAACTTCTTCAAACTTTTTCGAGAAGTCATCAAATTTCTCATTATTATTTCTAGAAATGACTTCAAACTTTTTCGAGACTTCATCGAATTGTACCCCAAATGTTCTTGTTACTTCATCGAATCTTTCGTTATTATTTCTAGAAATTTCTTCGAATTTTTCATTGTTATTTCGAACAAATCAGGATCTTCTCCATTTTCAATCAAAGTATCACTTAACCGTTTCTGGAGGGTCGCTTTATTACCGGAATCATCACAATCCCGCTCCACCAACTGTTCTTTGAGTTGTTTCACGGTTAACTGCACTAATTTCATTTTTAATTGTCTTTATTAATTCAATTAGTCAATACAGTTTTCAAAGTCTTTAACATGAAAACGAACAAAAAGTCTTCACACGAAAACGAACAAAAAGTCTTCACACGAGAAACGAACTAAAGAGTCTTCACACTAACACAAAAACGAACAAAAAGTCTTTACACCAACACGAAAACGAACAAAAGTGTCTTAAACTTAAACTTAAATCTAACAGAAGTCTCGAAAACACTGAAATCTGCACGAAAACGCAGTCTCTTAAAGTCTATCCAATTTTACAGTCACTCACTGACTGACCCCACACCTGACACCAATATAACGGGAATTTATATTAAAACTGGGTTCGATTTATTTTCACTTATTGATTTATACCAATAACTACACGACTATATACACATTTATATTCACACTTATTTCTCGGACTATATACGACTTTTCTACTGTCTATGATCTATGACCGACTGACTATCTATCACTAACTAACTGTCCTGTCATGGCCATCAGCATTATATATCTAACCTAAAAAGCTCTAGATGATTCCAGTGTTGTTTTCTGTTTCTGGAGTTTCTTTCTCAGTATATGGCTTCGAGAATAGACCAGGACTTATTCTCGTTGCCTCTGATGTCTCCCGTGTTTTTCGGAATGTGCATTGTGTGTGTAGTTCATTATTCGGGTAAGTCTTCATGTTATAATATTACACTTATTCTGCAAGTATATTAGTAAATATTTAATTAAGAGTTCTTACATGATTTTTGTTTTATAGTATACTATTCAATTATTGAATCTTTCGTGCCGACAAGTTTTGACAATTTGCGATGTTCTTGAGCTTTTTTTCGTCCTTCGTCATAGACATCATTGGTTCTTTTGCTTAGGAGTTTGGAACGTGACACCACATAATAATGCATGACCGTGTTGGTCAGTTCGTCACTGTGCACAGCATAACCGACAACGGGAATTCCTTCTGCCTTACTATTGTCTGCAATGTGTTGAAAAGTGTAGAAATTTATAGGTTCCTCGCCGACAGTTTGCAGAATGGGTTTTTCTAATGTTGCAAGGTGATTGACTAGATTATCCTAGTGGATATTTCAAATATTCTTTACTTATTGTGTCAATCACAATATCTTCTGGAGTTCCTCCATCTTTTTTTGTTACCGACAAAATGCATTCATGGTACTTAGTCCATCTTTCTATTTTTCTTGCTAAGAAGCCTGTGAAATAGGTATGGGCCTGAATATTTATATCTTGGATATTGTAGTCGTGGGAATGCCGAACTGTATATTGAGGAGGTTGGTTAGAACCACGCTCAATGATTTCTTCCATAATTTTTTTCCATTCATCTTTAGCCGCGGTTAAAATCAAGTCGTTCTCCTTAAACAGAGTCTCAAAGATTTCCAGTCCTTCGATGTTGGATGCTTTTGGAGACTTGACAAGGGAGTAGAAACTTAGTTACCTATATACCTAAATAAAGAACAAAGGATCTGGTTTGTCATGGCTTCCGTAATTACTCCTAAATTTATAATAAAAATTTTAAAAAATAGTAGAGCTAGATGTTTAAATAATTTTTTAAATACAATCTTGGGCCTCTATTATTTATTCATTTATATATTTAAGCCAGTTCAAAATTACTTTTGTATTACAAAATTACAATACCTAAGTAATTCCTGCAGAGATAGATTAATAGCTGTGCGCAGAAACTGGTATACCTATCTTACATCACTAAACTTACAAACTAAATAATAAAAAATAGCAAATAAACTTAACAATCAACCTATAGGAATTCTTAATATAAAATAAACAATAATTTCCATCAAAATAAATAATAACAATCTCAAAATAATTCATTTATAAAATCCCTGTATGAGGATTGGCATCTACAAACTGAAATTACAAACAAAAGTTACAAGCTAATACTACAAACTAAAATTAAATGTACTAATTTTCAAATCTTACTTGTTTTCCGACAACACGATCCATGATAGCAGTTTCTGTTTAGCTGTTTTTCTGCTAACCTGTAAACTTTTTAGTTCACATGGTAATAAATTAAATAATTTAATCGCTACCTACAATATTTTTCATGCATATCAGATAAGTTCTTAGACTATTAATAAATTCCACTCTGCTTAAACTATGCGATCTATACAAGGCAGATATTGTCATGATACTGTCATCACCCATTTTTATGTTAGTATTTACTATTCTTAACTTATCGATTTGAATGATTTCGGTTTCTTCAGTCAAACAGTCTTTGATATATACCGCAACTCCATCAGCCTTATTTAGGTAACTTTCATTATAGTACATATTATATCCATTTAGTTGGAAAAAGTTTGGATTTTCAATAGTCCAGGCTTCAGAACAGCAAATATAAAAAGGTTTACATACTAAACTATCAATATAAATCTCTAAATTTGCAAAATTAGCATTAATGCTTCTAATATTTAAATACAAAATCAATTCGTCATTACTATTTAAATTTTTATTAAGAGTTTCAAGATCAACAAAAATTTTTTCTCTTACCAACATATTGTAACGGGCATGGCTGATCAATACCAATAGCGGTATGCAACACACCTCCCGGGTCCCACCAACGTCCGCACTCGCTAAGGTGCTACGCCTTCCGACGAATCGCACACGCCCACCATTATGGCACCGATCACCGAAGCCAAGTTCGTTACATTTTCTTGTCTACAATGGACACCTACCTGGTGCCAATAACAACAGCTGCATTACGTTGGCAAGCATTGGCTCCAACAGCCGTGACACTAACGGACACTCACTGGTTGAAACCAAGTTCAACGGCAACTTCCTGTTGAACTTCACCACCAGGCTTCATTCACAGTCCAACATGCTCTCTTATCCTAGATTGAGCCACTGCAAACTCGAAGCACTGGAATTTTCATCGCCAAGCCGAAATAACCCCCAGCGAGTTCACATCGAAGCCAATCTCTTCATGCAGCATGTTCTTTTCGTTGAAACACGTATTGCCACATTGTGTTCTTGAATACATCACCTTGGATTTCAATGACAGAGATGGCTGATTTTTACCATGGAATGTTCACGTTGCCATATACTGGGAGTGGATGCCCACAGCTACCGCGGTCTCGTTCTCCATACCTAAGCTCAGCTCGATGACCATACCAGCTTCTATACTGTCTGTATCTTCGGCTGAGTACTCAAAGCTCATCTACACCGTCGGCACCTTCACTTCGTACCCATCTCAGAGCGATTTCTCGGTTGCACCCTCAGGAATCTTCTCACCAAGTCTATCAAGCTACCATGCCATCTGGCCATGAATTACAGCTTTCAAAATTAATTACATCTGTACCATTAGATCCCCTCCAGGACGCACTAGTCTACTCCGTTGGCCCTACACTCACAGCATCTCCACGTCCTCCGCTATTCCACAGGCAATTTTCGGTGACACCCACAGGAAACTGGTCACAAATACCCAACAAGTTGCCACACCACCCGACAATGCAGCACCACTTGCGGGATTGCATCAACACCACCAGATCCTTACCATGGTTCCATGCCCAGCATCGAGGACCTTCTTCATGATGCCATCGTAGACTTCTATCACGCAACCCACCAGATCCTAGCTGCTCTTGACTGTTCAGAAGATGACGGTAGCCAAACCGTTTAGGACCCTTTGGTTCAATGGTACCTACACCACATGGTATTCTGAAACTGGATACTGTCATCAAATTTTCTGTTCAACCAACTACGAGGAGCATCTTCAGTACAGTACCCTGCTTTCCTCTATTGTTCATATTTGTGATTAGCCAACGGCTCAGGATCGTCGCTGCAGCAGCTATAACAGCATTTATTTTAACATCCAGCAGAGCACCGAGCTGCACCCCGTTATCGCAGCCAACTCTTTCTCGATAATGTTCGAAAGAGAATTCCAGAACGTTCTCAAAAGTCAGTACTGAAAAACCGTGAAGCGCGACACACTTCCTCGCGAAATCTGCAGTCACATAGTTCAGTCTGAGTCATTCTTCCGAGTCACTATCACCTTTATATCCCGTTTGATACACCATACTACCCCACACCTGACACCAATGTAACGGGCATATAAAAATGACTGGGATTTATTTATTTGCAAAGTTTATTTATTTCTACACTAAGTATTTATATCACAGACTAAATATCCATAACTATATACAATTTATATTCACTATTTATCTAACTTAACACTATTTATATTTACACTGCACTATTTACAACAATGTACAATTTATATTCAACTATTTACAATTTATATTCACTGCCCCAGACTTACTTGTCTGCACCGGGCGATTGCCCCTGACTGACTGCTGACTCCGCAGCACTCTCCAATATATAGGCAAGCAGATTGGCTCTCGTATTTTCTACACCCATCTTCCGATGCCAAGCGAGCTCTTCCGAACTTGCGCGAAGTTACTAGAAGCTTCGGGAATATGTCTTGACCCAGGCATGCATGGCTGACCAATACCAATAGCGGTATGCAACACACCACCCTGGTCCCACCAACGTCCGCACTCGCTAAGGTGCTCCGCCTTCCGACAAATCGCACACGCCCACCATTATGGCACCGATCACCGAAGCCAAGTTCGTTACAATATCGTTTACTATATTATCAAAAACTTCAAAATTATGAGTCATTCTTATTACTATTGTTTTGATTATTTGGTTTTTTTCTGCTATCTTCTTCGGTTGAATTTCGAGAAACTATTTTACCTAGGTATCTTGGTATATCAGGCATTATTGGGTAATCAGTCATTTCAATTTTCTTTTTAATTTTGTATTTAAGATATTGACATAATGTACTATCAATAGCCATATGCGAAGAATCAAATTTTTCTTTGTAAGATTTATTATGATAAATACAATTTGCACATTTGTTCACTGTTTGGTTACAAAACTTTGTTAGATGGTTTCCGGCACATTTCAAACAAACTGGTTCATTTTCACATTTAGGGCCACTATGTCCAAATCTTCCACAGTTATAACATGGTTTTGTCGCAAAAACATCATAAATTTTACACCTTTGATATCCAACAAAGATTTTTCCACCGTTATTTTTTATATACTTGTAAATATCAGAAGTAACCTCTAACATTGCACTTTGCCATCCTTTATTATTAGTATACATATTTAACAGATGACATTTATTTTGCATATTAATAAAATTTCTTTTATTTATATCCGCTTCGAGAGTATTCTCGTCAAAATTAGCACTTTTATCTATACCAACAACTTTTATTATGGGGTTTACTAAGGATTCCTTTCCAATTTCATGATTTTCAGATAATTTGCTACTTAACATCTTTTCGGCATTCGCTATACTCTCATCATCTAGACAATTAATAATTAGTTCATGTTTCTTGGTTAGAAATATATTTTTAGTTTTAATAGATGTTTCCTTGCCAATAGTTTCTTTAAGGTTAGTTAGATCCCCTGGATTCTTTTTCTTTATAATAATTTCAGGAACTTTTTTAGATATTTGTTCAGTATTACTCAAAGTTTCAGCATATATTATGTGTCTCTTGTTGTGAGGAGTTTTCTCTCTACTTAAAATCGCTTTTAATAGTGAATTTTTATCCATAACCTCTGCATTTAGTTGTCTCAGCAGTAGAATTGTTAAGATATTATGTTCCATTGTATTTTGACAGTGTTATATGTTTTGTGTTTTATGTCATTAGCTTTTTAGTGATATGTCAATGAATAAAAGGTGGTTGAATAGATGCATCAATAGTTCGTTTATGTTATCCAAAAATATCCTGTAAATCATTAAGAATAAGAGGTTATGGGCCAAGTCACGATTAAAATTGTGAGAAAAGGAGAAGATCATGTATGTAAAGCAGAATCGAAGAAATATTGAAATAAATTTTTGGGGTTAAGGCAAAATGATGAATACAGCTCCTATACCACTGTTAAACTCGGATAACTTCAATAATTGGACATTTAGAGTAAAAGCAATACTTGAAGAGAAACAATTGAAGGACACACTTGAACAAGAGATTGATAATTTTACTCAGGATACAGAAAAAGAGGAATTCAAGCTTAAAGATGCAAAAGCAAAATCAATAATAGTGCAGTGTGTAACTGATAAGCACTTAGATATAATTAAAGATTCGAAATATGCCAAACAGATGATTAAAACACTTGAAGGTGTTTTCCAAAGAAAAAGTGTATTCACAAAATTAACCCTGAAACGACGGTTATTGACACTAAAACACAAACGCGGTGAAGTACTTGAAGACCACTTTCAAAATTTTGATGCTTTGATAAGAGAATTAGAAAATATGGGATCAAAAGTTGATGGAGAAGACAAGGTTTGCCATCTCCTTTTAACATTGAATGAAGAATACGAGGCAGTCATTACAGCCATTGAAACCATGAACTCGAAAGTAACGATGCAATTTGTAAAGTCTAGATTGTTAGATGAAGAATTGAAATTAAAGACAAAACAGGGAAGTAACATCGTAGAAGTATCCTTTAAAGCAAATCCTCACATGCCAAGATATACCTGTTATTCATGCGGCAAGCAGGGGCACAAAGCTTCAGAATGTAAAAGCTCAAGCAATAGAGGAGCCAGTAGAGGTCACAGAGGCAGAAGTTATAACAGAGGCAGACATAACTGGAGAGGACGAGTATAACAAGAGGTGAATCGATCTCAGAGTCAACAAGCACATGCTCAGGAAGCTGAAGAAGCATTCATTGTCTTAAGCAGTACTATGAAAACTACAGAAGATAACAGCTTTATACTGGATTCTGGTTGTACGCAGCATATGGTGAAAGGTGAATTACAGAAGTACATGACAAACGTTACAGCCTTAGGAAAAGATGTCAAAATTGGAACAGCAAAGAATAATCAAGTGTTGTATGTCAGGAAGCAAGGTACAGTTAAAGCAATTTGTCAAGGTAGAGATATAACTTTTCAAGCTTTAATAGTAGAAGGTATGTCTCATAATTTGCTATCTGTTACAAGATTAATAAAACAAAATTTTAGAGTAACATTTAGAAAAGATAAGTTAGGTAAAAACCAAGCTATTTTAGTTAGTAGAAATAATTCTGTATTCTATTGCAAAACAGTTAATGATTTATTCTTATTGAATGTTGAATTTAAAAATAAGCACACTGAGAAAAATGAATTTATTAATTTATTATTATTAATTTATATTACCAGAAAACCATTTCATAAGTGTATAAAAAAGACTTGAAATTGGTGTGTTGATACATTTAGATGTAGCAGGACCTATAGCAACACCTACTGTTGAAGGTCATAAATATTTTCAGGTATTAATTGATGACTTTTCTCATTTTTTGATTGTAAAATTATTGAAAAATAAGAATGAAGCCGAGCAAAATTTAATTGATTTTCTTAAGTTGATTAAAACACAGCATGATAAAAGAACAAAAAGAATTAGGTTAGATAATGGTGGTGAATTTACTTCAAATCATTTTAAAAATTTATGTAGAAGCATGGGTATTCGACTTGAGTATACGATGCCACATAGTCCACAAGAAAATGGCGTTGCCGAACGGATGAATAGAACTCTATTAAATAAAGTAAGAACGAAATTTGCAGACACTAACTTACCAAAAGATTTATGGGGTGAAGCAGTACGATGTTGTGCTTATGAAATTAATAGATCTCCAACTGAAGCAAATAATTATGAAACACCAGCTTCAAGATGGTATGAGATGAATGATTTGTCGAAATTGAGAATCTTTGGAAGCCAGGCATGGGCAGTAATTTTACCAAAACAAAATAAACTGGAAAGACGTGCACAGCCATGTATTATGGTAGGATATACTGGATCAGGTTACCGATTATGGAACTATGAGGAAAACAAAACTATTATTTCAAGAGATGTTAGGTTTAATGAAAATGAAATAAATTATGATAACATTTTAAAAATTTCTAAGAATGAAAACCCAAAAATAATTATAGAAGAAAATGATAAATTACATTTGGATAAATTTGAAACAGAAGAAGAACTAAGGAATGAAGAATCAGAAAGTTCAGATGAAAACCAGGAAGAATCAACAGAAATTAGAAGTGGGAGAAGGAAAATGCTACCAAAATATTTAAACGATTATGAAGTATATAATGCATATTGTCTTTTATCAGCAGATACAGAAAATGATTCAATTAAATATGAGGAAGCAATAAAACATGAAGACTGGAAAGAGGCGATTGATAAAGAACTAAATTCACATGAAAAACAAGGCACATGGTCTGAGGTGAAACTACCAGACGGAAAAAAAACTATAGAGGTAAAATGGGTATTTAGAACAAAAGAAAACGGAACAAAGAAGTCAAGGCTTGTAGCTAAAGGTTTTCAAATAAAGGAGGAGAATTCATTTGAGGCAATTTATTCACCAGTTGCTAGAACATCTACCATTAGACTCTTGTTGTCAATAGCATTGCAACGTAACATGAAAATAACACAACTAGATATTCCTACAGCATTTTTAAACGGAACACTCGAAAATTAAGTTTATATTTTACCCCCACAAGGACTTAAGACTAAATCACACACATTGAAATTAAATAAGTCTTTATATGGTTTAAGAGACGCACCAAAAGTATGGAATGACACTTTTAATAAGTTTCTAGAACAAAATAACTTTGAAAGATCAAAGCATGATTGTTGTTTGTATTGTAAAGAAAATGTTTGGATTTTGATATATGTTGATGATATTTTAATACTAGGAAACATTGAATATACTGAAGAAATAGTAGAATTATTAGAAGATCTATTTCAAGCAAACTATTTAGGAGAAAAAAAAGTTTTTAGGGTTGGAAATCACAAGACTAGAAAATAAAATAATAATAAAGCAAAATAAATTCATAGAAAAACTTCTAACTGAATTTAATATTGAAAACTGTAATCCAAAAAGAACACCAATGGAAAAAGGGTTCCAATGTAAACCAGAAAGTGAAATAATCGATGTTCCATATAGAAAATTAATCGGTGGATTAATGTACTTGTCGACGACAACAAGACCAGATATAACCTTCGCAGTTTCTTTCTTAAGTAGATTTTTAGATAAACCAACAGCAGAAACATGGAAAGCAGGAAAAAGAGTTTTACGCTACTAGGGAGGTACTAAAAACATAGGACTGACTTATAATAAAACAGATGATAATAATTTAAATCTTAAAGCCTTTTCTGATGCTGATGGGACAACCAACAAAAATGATAGAAAGAGCATTAGTGGCAGTATCATATTTTATGGAGAAAATCCCATCTCATGATACTCAAAGAAACAAAACTGTGTAGCATTGTCAACTGCAGAAGCAGAGTTTATTTCAGCAGCTACTTGTGCACAGGACCTTATAAATATTAAGTGAATTTTAGATGATTTGAAAGCTGAGAATAATGCAATACTTTATTGTGATAATAAGAGTTCAATACTTATGTCAAAGAATAATGAAAACTCTAAGAGAACCAAACATATTGATATAAAGTATTATTACTTAAAAGATTTAGTTTTGAAAAAGATTATAACAATTGAATATGTGTCAACTGATCAAAATTTAGCAGACATGTTTACCAAAGCACTCGGTGCAGATGTTTTTGTTAACCTTAGAATTAAAGCTAATATAGGTGATTTTTATTTTATTTTAGGAATTAATAAAATAGAAATCAAGGAGGAGTGTTAAGATATTATGTTCCATTGTATTTTGACAGTGTTATATGTTCTGTGTTTTATGTCATTAGCTTTTTAGTGATATGTCAATGAATAAAAGGTGGTTGAATAGATGCATCAATAGTTCGTTTATGTATCCAAAAATATCCTGTAAATCATTAAGAATAACAAGAATTTCTTTTTTCAAGTTATCAAATTCAGTTTGATCATTATTTATGTTATTTTTGTCCGTTGCTTGTGTTTCAGTTACAATTTTATTTAAAATTTCTTTCTTAATACATTATCTTTTTTCATTTTTTATTTGAGCTATTAGTAATCTTGTTGTGTCATTCAAATCTATATCACTAACTTCTGATGTTAAGTTTAAATGCGTATGTTCCGGGCAGATAACTAAAGTAGAACTTAAGAAAGTTGGATCGCTTAATTTATTAAAATCACTTAAGTGGTAGTTATTGTCGCAAAAAATACATATCACTGTAGTGACCTTTACTTTAGGATGACATTTATACGTGATTTCATAATTAATATCAGGGGGCACTTTACCTTTCGCCGTCATGATTATATTGTCACTATCAGCCTTCAGGTCCACATTCTATTTCACCACATTTCAGTTCTCCTGGACTATCAGCGGAAAATAAACAATTCCAAACAGGTGATCAGAATCCGGAAAGTATATACGTCTGTATACAAAGCTGTAGCTGTAGTTTATTGCACTATGAATTGGTTCATCAATCAATAATTAAGCAAGTATCACTCAAAACTTCTAGTGTTCTAGTTGATATTTTCAGATTCACCATATAGTTCTGAATATTTTGATGTAAATCACATATTATTTATATCAGTTTTGCCCATTGGTATTGGCGAAAATTGATGATAAAACTATAAAACTAACATTAGTCGCGAAAATCGTTTTACTTAGTAATGTTTATTACTGTGCAAACAATTTATCTGGGAAGAATTATATTTTAAGGTGCAGTTGAAAATATTCTAAAATGTTATCAGTCAAAATGCACATTTAGTTTCATTTGGAACATTTTTTCGAGCCAAAACTCAAAAGTGATATGGGATAATAGGATTCTGCTCGAAAAGAACAACGTTACAACAGTTACATGGTCAAAAAAAAACCAGAAAGAGAAATCCAAGAAAATCCAAATTTTACAACTTTCTGTCAAATAGTGCATTATTTTCAGGTTACATTGCAGAGTGACTTGAAAACCCAGGAACGTGTTGTTTGACATGAACTCCCAGTTGTTCGCTTTTTCAGACCAATCACAAATACATTTTTGGAACTCTTTAATGTCCTGCAATTATTATATACTGTAACGTTGTGGGGTGAGTTCATTTGCGTAATACTCAAAGTTCGCAAATTGCTTCCAATGGTTCATTTCGAACACTCTGTACACGATCTTCTGTTGTAGTACAACTGTCACCTTGACAATCTAAGCTGTAACTGTCTTTACCGACTGAACTACTATTAACATCTGATTCCACAGACTGACTGTTATCAACTGACTTTATAAGACTGACTGACTGTGACCCGTGATCGACACGGCTTTATATATCTGACATGACATTCATCGAGAATGTTCTATGATTATCTAGACGCACATAAATGTTCTAGAGGCTTATCAAACTGACAATAATCTGACAAATTGTACCTCACATGAGTTTTTGGAAGGATTGAGAATAAATTTACTATAATTCTAAAACTACTTAATGAAATATACAAGCAGCTTCTCTTGTAAACAAGGTAGTAGAATAAATAACTAATAAACGAATAACAACCGTAAGTACATGACTACCTATCCACGTTACAATACATTTTTTTTATTTTATCGTTCTTTGGAAATTCAAGTATTTCTAAATACGCAAATAGATGATTTTTCAAATTTTTATTGATATATTGATTTATTTACGTTTTCAGCTTGGGTATTCCCTGCAAGAGCGTTCATTGATGAACGAGAAGTCATGGCTTCTATTAAGCGATGAACACGATCGATCAATCTTTGGGTCGGCGCTGACTCTTTCAGTCGTTGGTCTTCCCCCTAAGCTAACATCGCAGCCTTAACACGTAGAGTTAGAACCTGTGACCAAGTAACACATTCAAGGAAAGAATGCAATAGACAGTCATGGTTTCGTCACATCGCGAGCAAAGTTCATCGCGGTCTTAACAAAATCAGTCGTACATGCCAATCGCACACAGTCGAGCTCGCGCTCTCAAGTGCATGTAGAAACCTAGTTAAAAAAAAGGCATCTACCTTCATGGGCCCAGATTGAAACTAGAAAATGTAAAGTCTGTTGTAGGGCTACTTGTTGCTCGTATAATTTTTGTAAAGTGATAGTTATCAATTACCTGGATGCACGAACACCGAGAGGCTTACGTAATATTTGAAATATTAGAGGCAACTTTGGTTAGAGCGCAATACAGTTGAGGACAAATTTGCAGTCTATTTTAATTCATCTAGAGGTTCGTTACCTGGCGTTATAAAACATTGAAAAGATCTTTACTGAGCATGGTCAAGACTAACATAGCTTGCTATGTGATGGGGCCAAGACTACCTAATGCTTTATCTTTGTTATATCTTTGTTTAATTGTATCCAGAAGATGAATTTATCATATTTTAGAGTAATTTTTATATCAAATTGAAAGGTTAGTGATTATTTCATAAAAATAATCTTCTCAACTTGAAAAATGGTCAGTTAAAAGTACCAGACCCTTTAGTTTGAGAAGATCAATATTAAGTAAATACAATGTCGATAATTTTCTTTCATAGGTTCAATCTTTACAACATTATATAAAAGCCAGCCCCTGGAAAGTACGTACATCAAAAGCTTTTGCAACATGCATCTTCTGATAAAATGATGAGTAGTAAGCCTATGGGCTATTTTCGTAGTTAAGCATTTCTTCCCTCCGTCGCCTTCTACTACTGCACGAAAATGATTTTTTCTTATTTTATCATCAGGAGTCTATGAAAAAGATGAAAGAATTGGTCATTCTGTAGGATCCACTCCAGGGGTCTATTGCGCCCAATTCTGAACAGGTATAAGTCCAGAGAAACACAATTCAAGTGGAACTGACAAACAGCAAACTTACGGGAGGGTGGAGAGATAGCACTAATGTTAGGTCAAAAAGTTGTATAAAAACGGAATAATATTAATACTAGCAGTAGGTACCTTACCTATACACATAAATGTTATTTTATGTTTGAATACAGTTACAGTTTAGGAAAAATTTTATCCAGTAGATCAATCAAATGAACTCGAATTGAAAGAATTGTACATCTTGCTGAATAGTTAATTTATAAACACGAAACAATAGGACGCAGCTAAATTTGTGTTCACATCATGAATTATCAATTAGGATTAAAATAAATTAGTATTCAAGTGACAAGCGCTATAAACAGTATGTGTTAACGAAGTCACGGATATTTTCTAGGTAGTATGCGTTAACGAAGTCAAGGAAATTTTCTAGTATTACCAGTAGAAAAGTTATTTTCTTGAAAATTTCATATATGCAATATTTAATCCAGCCTAACTCAAATATACCGCGTCGCATAACAATGGGCAAGGCCCATCCTGTACCCCGATTAGCGAACTTTCATCGACAAGTCTTGGATGATCCATGATATAAAAACAATCGTGGATGATCAGATGATCACGTTCTTTATGAAATAGGGACATTGGATCAGAGAAGTCGATTTCAACCCTTGGGGTACCTAATTCATATAGAATAACCAATAGATTCAGAATGAAGCCAGAATCTTGAAAAATGTGTTTCTTACATTGATTTCCCCCTTAGACATTATAAAGTTGCGCAGATTTTTTATCAAGTGCGAGAAATCTGACACAAACCAGAGACGACGCTGAGAGTAGGAAGGAATATCATGTTTGGTATTTTCATCTCTTGTAAAATTACAATCCGTGAAAGAACATGGGTGTGTGTATCGTTTTCTATCTTCCAGTCCAAATTTCTTCCACATATTTCGATTCCAAGTTGCTTCATCGGCGCATATAGCATCTATGTAGAACCCATTAGCCTCCATTAACACGATACATTCAAAGATAAGTTGAGAGAAAACTTTGCCAGACGCAGTACCTTTACTGAGAAAGGCAGCTACATTTTGGACAAATTTTCCCCGAAACGGTTGAAAATTGATAGATTTTCTGGCAAAAAATGTATA
The DNA here is from genome assembly GCA_958507055.1 of Crioceris asparagi. Taxonomy (NCBI): domain Eukaryota; kingdom Metazoa; phylum Arthropoda; class Insecta; order Coleoptera; family Chrysomelidae; genus Crioceris; species Crioceris asparagi. The sequence continues at coordinate 49,325,954 of OY293828.1, forward strand.
CCCATGCTTAACTGCATTTCGTCTACGACAAGTACACCTGAGAAGTATAAAAAAGGTTAGGATTTTCCAATGATAAAAAACAATTATAAAGAGTTCCGTAGATAACTTGCTCTCATTACCTCTCCTTTCTTCAGGAGATAACTGGTCGTTTTTCTTTTTCAACATTTTAAACACCTGAGGATCGAATCCGTTCTGTGCTTTGAAGTTTCGGAGATATCTTGTAAGGGTGGAAATCGCAGGTAAAGGGACTAAATGGTTATTTTGAATATGCAAATAAGCTTTGCGACTCCTTATTCTGAGGAAAAGGCATTCCAATATCCATCTTCGGGTATACCTCATTCCTCTTTTGTCCTTGGTATTAGCGCACTGATGCCATACTCGGACAGACTCTTTCATATATTGTCTTCTGGTAAATTCCCAATAACTTCATCCAGTTTAGCTTTTGACAAAGAAGTACATTTGTCAGTAAGCTCTGCTATGTCTTTCTTCAATAAAGAAATCTACAAGAAATAGTAAACGACATTGGAGATATTATCCGAAAAAATATGAACTTCTTATATAATCCCAGAATCAGTAAATAAATCTTCGATCATTAATTTTACCTGGTTGTCGCGACGCTGAATTTTTTTATTCATATTTTTTGTCTTCTTAGCATCGATGAATACTTTACTTATGTTTAATTTGGCACTTTTTGCAACGTTCACTACTTGAACGCAGTTTTTTTAAGAAATATATTTCTGAACATTTTCCACTGCCATCACTTTCAATACAAATATTTGATAACTAATTTTCAATAAGATTTCCAGAAGATTGTCTAAACACAAAACTTTATTGCAAATAGGGTAAGATGCAAGGCGATCTGCCACCCGCAGCTAGAAACAAATATGTCGGTATCATTCCTCCTCATTTTTGTATTTGAAATTTGGATTTCGAGGAAATAGTTTTTTTAGTTATGCAAAAATATTTGAAGCTTCAAGACTTGTATTTAGAAAGCATAATAATATAAGAATAAATCGCATCAAAAAGTCTCAAAGAACGAGAGTGACGTCCTCTATTATGTTGGTAATTAAGCAATAGCAATACAACGAATAGTAGGTATGAGCAAAACTTTTGTATGCACCGCGGATATTAATAGATGTTAGTGCATATTTTATTCATTCTTAAGTTTATGTTCTGATTGCGACCATCTTGTACATTGTACGAAATATGAAAAATAATTTTGTCGCACTTGCTTATACCTATTTGTTTTTTTACTGAAATGGAGATTTTATTTTTTCTGAAATAGGAAGATATAATATTATAATATTGTATTAGATTCAAATCACATGAAATACCTCGACTGACATATCATTCATTACATGAACTGAGCGAGGAGGATCTGAAAATTTCTGATTTTTCATTCTCTGCTGAAAATTGATTGGGGTTCCACATAAATGTAGACCGATTGCATGAAGCAAAAATTGTTCTCCGCATGCACGGCGGGAAGTTTACAACGACCATTTTCATTTCAAATGCTACTCTTTTGAACAGAATGTACTATGCCTGTGTCCAAATAATTCCATGCTAATTGCTGTCTGTGATCGTTTCATGCGGAGAATTGAAATCATTAATGCAATTGGTCTATTCGGGTGTTTTAAATAATTCCCATCGCGTAAGGTCAAATTTATTTTCAGCTTTCTTGATTTCCAGCCTGTCATTTAATAATGAAACTGGCTCATAAGCCACGACTTCACATAAATACATTATCTTCTTAAGGAATTAATAAAAGTTAAAAATTAAATTTTCAAATTAAAAAAAAAACACGGATCACATAAATAGCTTATAATTTTGCTTCAGTCCATAGACCAGTCATGAAACCATAGACACAACAAAAGATGTCAATATGTCTAAGCAGGTGGGTGGGTGCTAAGCAGTATGACAGAGAAAGATTGAGGTACGTGCGAGAAAGTGGAAAGTTAGGCCACACCCACCTTTTCAACTCTGGAGACCATATTTCCTAACACAGTGGGATACACTGAGTCACTGATCCTTCTTATATCATCCTTGGTTGGACCACATCCACTTACAGAGCTCCAAGTTATATGCCTAAATTCCAGGAAAAAATGCTTGTATAAGCGTCTCGACAGTGTGTCGACACGCTAGTAACACATGTATGTAACATCATCTAATGCTGACTCTGTATAATATTAATAATAATATTATAAATAATTAAGGCACACGCCAAAGGCGAATGTTTCAATTGTAGTTTTAAACAATTATCGGCGTCACTCTGCCCGATTAAGTTTTAATTCTATTAAGTCTGTTTTTGTAGTAATTAAATAAAATCTTTTTTAGAAAGGTAATTTTAGTTACCAAAAACATAACTGGCGCAGTCATCCGGATAAGTTTTTCCCAAATTCGTAAAGTAAAATTAGTTTTTCCCAAAAAGTTGTGCGAAAACATCATAACGCTTCGCGAATCGTGAGTGAAAACAAACCGGAGAACCTACAACAGTCCAAAACAAAGAAAACACCACCAGCAACAAAACCCAGAAGGAAAACTGACAACCCGAGCCAAGAGCAATCGAGTCTTCATCAATCAACAGCATCAACAAAAGGTTAGTGCCACATCCTTTCTATCCTATTAATGTTCCTTTCCATATATAAGTGTATAAGATATTACATGCAAACTGAACGTAAAAGTAATCAATTCCACTAATTTATGTCGAAAGATATCATTACGATAGAATCTTCAGATTGTGAAGCCGAGAACTCATTATTTTCATTAGAATCATTAAATTTAAGCGACTTGCATTCTGAGCAAAGCTTACTTGATTCTGATAGTTCCTACAAGGATATAGATATAAATTCAGTTAAAAATTTTGCAATGGCTACTACAGAAAGCTTAATTGCAGCTGCCAGAAGTTATGGCGAAGTGCTTCCCAAATTTAATGGAAGTACAAACACTCTTGACGTATTTATCAATCGTGTAGATCAGTTTATACGAAAATACGGAGAAACTGCGGACACCACGCTAAATGAATACGCATTTTGTTTAGTATTGAGTAAGTTGAGAGACACTGCGGAAGAATTTGTTAGTACAAGAGCTGACATTTCGACGTGGAATGAATTAAAAAATTGTTTAAGAAATAAATTCGGAGATCAGACAGACAGACAGACAATTGCTCATAGGTTTAGATTTTTGAAATTAAACCATAACGAAAACCTTATGGACTTTATTGAACGTATTAAAGATTTAGAAACCAAGCTAAATTTAAAAATTAACGCTGATGTCAATCTCACTGCGGAACAGAAAAAGATCCACTTTGAGATTAACGAACAGACCGCGTTAGAAGTATTATATAACAATGTACCTCCAATGCTTCAGACAATTCTAGAAGTAAGACAATTCACTACCCTCACAGAAGCGACTCCCATAATATTAAAGTATATTTCCAAACATCCAGCAGATATTCCTAACAAAAGTTCCACATATAATAAGATTCCGAACTTCACCCCACAACCTCAGTTCAGACCTAACGTAAGTAATAGGTCAGGTACAATAACACAAACTCCTCGTAATATTGGTCTTAATTTGCAACCATCTTTTAGACCACAGAATTTCAGTTATAATTCCACAGTTAACAGACCCAATCCTTCACAAAATTTTAATCAGCAATCTACAAATACAAGTTCCCTTAGACCACCATTAAATCAAAATCCCCAACCCCCTTTTCAACGAATTCCAGCACAATCTTCCAGCTTCAGTGCAATCAATAGAAACGCTAACCAGAGAGGAAGCCTTCCTTCCACAAATACTAGAAATAATAGTTTCAATCAACCACAATTCAAACATTGGCGAAACCCCCAGGTCTATTTTAATGAAATAGAAGAGCAACCAGAGCCCTTAGACTTCCAATATACGGATGATTTCGAGTACCCAGTTTACGAAAATTACGGAGATGAAATCCACGAAAATGAAGAGACCGAAAATTTTCAATTAGCTGCCTCGGAGACACAGTCATAGAAACCAATCATAATATAATATCATCTTCCTTACCATACTTTGTAATCAACCGTTTGAAAATTTTAATAGATACAGGAGCTACAAACTCACTGACAAACCCCCGTATAGCACATAAATTATTTCCAAATCAGATTAAGAATGAAAATTTCACCATCAAAACGATTTTGAACCAATCGAATCATAATGAAGTTCTGATTACCGACTTCTTTGAACAAGGCCAACTAATTAAGTTCTATGTTGTAAATTTTCATCAGCATTTCGATATGTTACTGGGAACAGAAACGCTAGAACAATTACAAATGATTCTAGATTATAATAATGGTATAATTACATTAAATAATATAGAGTACGATCTTTGTAGATACGAACCTTCAGTACGTAGCTACTTCCAAACAGAAATTAAACCTGGTCAGAAAACTTTAGTTTTGCCGACAACAATTCAAAAAGGAACAGTTCTCATTCCCAAGCAGGAAATTGGTCATTATGTTATCCCTGAGAACATTAACTCTGTTGAAAATTTCGAAGTTAATGTTCCTGTCCAAAGAAAATTGCATGATAAGGAAACCCATATGATTAGTTTAGACAAGCCTATATTAGCCAACCATATTAATTTGAAAGAATTTGATGTGTGCCACGCACAAGTTGTAAATTATAATAAGAATGATAAAACGAATTTGAAATTAATGCAGAAACTGAATCACATTTTAAATAAAGAAGAACAACTTTTAATTTTCAATACCTTAAAGAAATACCGAGACACATTTTACGAAGAAAACGACAAACTAACATTCTCCTCCATTGTTAAACATACTATCCCTTTAAATTCAGATGAGCCTATTTTCACCAAGCCGTATCGTTTCCCACACTCACAGAAAATCGAAATTGACAAACAAGTCAACGAGCTGTTAGAACATAACATCATCACGGAAAGTACCTCCCCGTATTCCGCCCCAGTCTTCCTTGTACCCAAAAAAGAAGGGAAAGACGGAAAGAAACAATGGCGCATGGTTGTCGATTTTCGCAAATTAAATGAGAAAACCATCGAAGAAAAGTACCCGTTACCCAATATAAATAACATCCTCGATATCTTAGGCGACTCGAAAGTTTTTTCTAAAATTGATTTGAAATCAGGATACCACCAGATCGAGATCGATGAGAAGGATCGCCCTAAAACAGCCTTTTCCACTGAGAGCGGTCATTACGAGTTTCTTCGAGTTCCGTTTGGACTTAGAAACGCCCCAGCGGCATTCGCGCGAGTGATGAATCAGGTACTAAAGGGTTTGCTAAATAAAATTTGTCTTGTTTATCTTGACGATATAATTATTCTCGGTAGATCAACAGAAGAACACTTGAACAATCTTACAATGACTTTGGAACGACTTAGACAACACAGATTCAAAATTCAATTAGACAAGTCGGAATTTTTCTTAGAAGAGATAGAATACTTGGGACATATCATTACCACAAACGGCATTAAACCAAATCCCAAGTTAATCGAAAAAATTAAAAATCTGAAAGCACCGTCAACGCCCAAACAAATAAAAAGCTTCTTAGGACTGTCGGGCTATTACAGAAAATTTGTTAAGAATTATGCGACTATAGCCAAACCATTAACATCCTGTTTGAAGAAGAACTCAAAAGTCGAGCATACCCCACAATTCGTTGAAGCATTTGAAACAATTAAAGAAATACTATGTAACGAGCCTGTATTAGCATACCCAGATTTTAAAAAGGGTTTTATACTAACTACAGATGCAAGTAATGTAGGCCTAGGAGCTGTCCTATCGCAAGGATCAATAGGATCAGATAAACCGATCGCCTATATTTCTAGGACACTTAACGAACACGAGGCTAATTACATCACAATAGAAAAAGAATGTTTGAGCATCGTGTGGGCTACCAAACAGTTCCGACCATACTTATACGGAAATAAATTCACTATCGTATCAGACCATAAACCCCTCCAATGGTTATTCAACATCAAAGAACCAAACTCCAAGCTAGTGAGATGGCGTCTGAAACTAATGGAGTATGATTATCAGATAGTATATAAAAAGGGCAGATTAAACACAAATGCAGACTTTCTCTCGCGTCTAGAAGCGCATCCTTTGCAAATAGATGAATCACCGGATGATCTACTATCCATATTTGCTAATCCGGGAGACATCGGAGAACGAGTCCATGGAACACTCGTAGAAATAATGAGAACATTAACACTCCAAAACCAGAAAGCATTCTCACATAACGTTTTCGAAAACGCTGTAATCATTTATAATAGGACTATACACAGTACAACAAACTTCCGACCTAACGAACTATTATTCGGACACCTTGATAATAGGGATATTTTAGAAATAGATTCACAAAATCAGTATGACGATTACATGAACGACTTGAGAAAGAAAATCAAAAAATTGTACGATCATGTTTTCCAGAAGACCAAGGAGGCAAAAGACAAATACATCGAAAAACAAAACGAAGGTCGCGTTGACCATTCGAAAATAAATACCTTAGATGCGTACATTTCCACAAGACCACGTAACAAAGTATTACCCCTGTACAAACCAGTAAAAGTAAAGAGAGATATGGGTTCCAAAATCAGAACAACCAAAGGTCAAATTTACCATAAACAAGAAGTGAAACCGTTGAGAAAATTACAAAGAAAATCCGTTCCATTTGTTTCAGATGGACCAACTCGTGACAACCCTAACTATACTGATACTGACGCACTACAATCAAGCACTAGTACCTAAGATCAAAATAAAATCTCTCGAGAACAATCCAGGGATTTTACCACTTAAGTTAGGACCGACTAGACTACAATTTTCTCATCAAACTTTTCTACATAACTACCCTATCAAAATCATTGGCACTAAAATTGCAGAATTAGATCATGTTATTAAAGAATTTCAGACTAAAACACAAGGTAAATTATTTATGGCAGATAAAATAGAATTAGAATATGTCATAAATAGGGCAAAACAATTGAGAGAACAGGCGGTAACAATTCATCCTGATATCATTCATAAACAGAGAAGGGTAAGACGTGGTATGATAAACGCTCTAGGTTCAGTATTCAAATTCATATCCGGATCGCTCGATGCATCTGATGGGGAAAGATACGATAAAGCCTTAGAAGATCTTAAGTCAAATCAAAATAACATCCTCACACATTACAATAGACAATTTTCTATAAACAAACAACTCGTCAGAAATTACGAAGAAATCATTGGTAATATGTCTATAAATTTTAAGAGAATCAAAGATGTCTTATGGATGGTTCCTGGAAAAAACCAGAACATTACTAATACTATCACTATGTTCAAAATTAGCATTCTAGATCTATCTCAAGTTGTAGAGAAACTAATAACAGCAATAAGCTTTGCAAGTTTGAAAGTTTTACACTTATCCATAATTGATGAAGTAGCAATGACATCTATGAAAGATGAGTTGTCAAATTACCACAGCTCTGATCATTACTATTCAAATGATAATATTCTGTTTCTACGAACTATCGATATTGAGTATTATATCAACGAAGAGCATGTAGTATTTTTATTACACGTACCCCTTCTAGATCCCAAACCATACAACCTCTATCACCTTTTCTCAATTCCTACCCATGAATCAACCACCATTATTTCCCCTACCTCTCATGTGGCTATTGGAGAAGATACCATTCGCTACCTTAAATCCACCTGTCAAAAGATACAACAACAATTCTTCTGTAAATTATCGGAGATTGAGAGGAACTATCAACAGGAGACATGCAACAAAAACCTCTTACAAATAAAAGAAGACCCTCAATGTACCCATGTCCCGGTACAAATATCTGAGATCCTCGTCGAAACCATCAGTGACGATAAGTACATCCTCATCGCACCCAACGAAACATTGTTGCATGAAAAATGTGGTAATGAAGAAATCCACAAATTAAAAGGCACCTTCTTAATAACGGTTCCTTATTCCTGTAAATTCACCACCAAACAGTTCGAGTTTTCCAACCTAGAGGGATCAACCCATGGAGAACCTATGTATTTACCATATATACCCAGTGCAGTGTTCAGTGCCAAAACAATTCAATTAAATCTAAAATCTTTCAATTTAGACCAATTGTCTAAACTTACAATAGACCAAGAAAGTGAAGAACCTTTCTCTTTTACAGACAATAATGTTATTTGGACTCATTCTAACCTACCTATCTATGTAATCCTAATATTGATTGTAATTGTAATCATAGTGTACCATTTTAAACGCAAATTGTATATGCTAATTAAATCTGAAAAGAATAATTCCGAAGGAACGAAGGCATTTCCCGAACCACCTAAGTAAATAATATAAATTCTTTTTCAACACGTCAACTTTGAATAACCCCAAAGTTTCCTCTTATGGGTGGAGGAGTTATATGCCTAAATTCCAGGAAAAATGCTTGTATAAGCGTCTCGACAGTGTGTCGACACGCTAGTAACACATGTATGTAACATCATCTAATGCTGACTCTGTATAATATTATTATTTAAGGCACACGCCAAAGGCGAATGTTTCACTTGTAGTTTTAAACAATTATCGGCGTCACTCTGCCCGATTAAGTCTGTTTTTGTAGTAATTAAATAAAATCTTTTTTAAAAAGGTAATTTTAGTTACCAAAAACATAACTTGCATAGGACTTGCCTCTATGTAAAATATTATATCCCTATGGTCAGAATACGTTCTCTCCTTCGTAATTCCATGCTCTAAGACCATAGAACATTCAGCAATGGTTAGCGCTGCTGGGTCTATGATTATTTGCATAAAACAATAGCTATGATAAAACATAAACAATATTCATTGGAATCAATCATCAATCAAGCAGAGACAACTGTCAGTTTAGTTTAAGAATCAAACCAAAAACCAAGTCAAGTATTTATTTGTAAAATTGTCATAGTGATTATAGTGAAGCAAATTTCTTGAAATATTTAAGAATGTATAGGTTAGAATAATTTTTATTAACAGAGACAACCTTATTAATCTATGATTAGAAGAATGTTGAAGGACAGAGACAGAAATCGTATGAGTCTAATCAAAAAGCACAATACTTATTACAAAAATGAATATTTTGGTGAGAACATTGAAAAATATCAAACTCCACCTCAATTATCTGAGAGTGATGTTGATAGCATAACTCTGGATTTAAATAGATTGGGTGGTTTGAGTTCATCGAGTTCTTTAAGTTGGAGCGATGAATATGAGAGTGAAACAACTAAACGAGTTCAGCAGGAATTGGAGAGAGTAGATAGAGTTCTTCGTGGTGAAGAACAATCTCCATCTCAGTATAATAGAGACGAATTTGAACAATGGATCTCGTTTTATCCCGGCATTAGGTAAAAATACGTTCCTATGAGTTAATACAAGTCTAATGGTAGAAGGTTAGAAAACAAAACGCGAATTACATATTTCTGAGACTATCCAGGAGGTATCTACGATTAGCAAAAACATTGCTTTTAATGTTTCAGGAATGTAGTGGGCCGGAATCCGCTATTGATTTATTTTTATACCTATTTGAAATATGTATCCTTATTAGTATATGTTTATTTCTCCCAAAAGAAATTAACATTAACTCTAAAATCAATATAAGGCTTAGAATATAGTGTAAAAATAATATTTTATGCAAAATTATTAAATACTAACGCTACATTTGAACTAGAATGAATCTAAGATTATTTTCTTCTTATGATCTATTTTATTTCAGCATATTTGACATTATCAGAACACCTGTGAACTCCACATTCAATAACTATGATAAGTTGATAGGAAACGAGCATCCCCAAGTAGAGGAGACCTACCAATGTTGTGTGAAACAAGTCTGTGATACGGAAAACAAAAATACCCTTACTGTGATTAATGTGAATGATAATCCATTCAGGTTACTCACACAAAGAAGTGCCAGTTCGAAAAAGTTATCTTTGGATGAACGTAGAAATCGTAATATGTTCGTTATTCCCAACAAGCCTCGCAGCATAGAAATTGACAGATGTTTAAAGATCTCTTCTTTACGCAACCCTGACAGAAAACTCTCATCTAACTCTGTTATAAATAGAGAAATATCAAAAGAATTTCGGGAATCGACGTTGGAATTCAATTCCTTGCCCTATATAGATATAGAAGATACTAATATACATGTGGCAAATAATAGAAGAAAGTTTTCTCGACCTGGACTACCATCAAAGAAGACCAGCCGATTGATATTACCCCCTATATCAACCGACCAGTTTCGCTCAATATCTGCCACACCCAGGCAAGCTTACAAAACTCTTTCAGCACTCTCTGTAAAATCAAATTATATACCTCCATCAACTAGAAAAATATCTAATAGTTTTCTTAACGACCCTGTTAATAACAATGGAAATAAAAATAGGTTTCTTTTGTAGATGAAGTAAATATACCATATACTGAAATTTTTGAACTAATATTCAACCTTTGTAATCTTTTATATTTAGGAGATACTATCGAACAAAACTTATTTTCGGTGGGAATTCTTTTTGACTTTTTTGTTAAGGATATTTATTTTATAAGAGATCAAGTTCTAGTCGGACTGCATGGAAAGGGTTTAATTTTTTTTGCTTAAGATTGCTCATAAACTGTTATCAGTATTTATTCAAATTCATAAGCCTACAAGTTTGTGATTAAATGGGGATAACGATCAATTTTCGTTAATGTTTTTTTAATAAGTATCAACTTTAAAAAATAAGATGAAATTTTATTTACAAAAAGAGAAATCATTACTCAGAATTATGTATTCCGTAAATTTCTTACAGAAATCCCTATTGCAATCACAACTTCACTCTTGTGAATAATTGTTTTCAGGAATTTAAATACAGGGGTGAGTGGGGAGGAACGGATCAAACTCTAGACGTGGATTATACACGTGAAAATAATGTAATAAACAGGGCGTTGTATTGTCGTGGTAGTCTCATTCTTATTACATTTTTAGATTTGTCACTGAATTGGAGTTGTTAATAAGGGTGTTCGAGCAGCGGTTCAAACCAGTCCCAAACCGTCAGACGCCTGCGCACTTCAATTTACGATGAAATAATGTATTTCCATAGACATCTGATGTCTGTGTGTATTTCCAACTACTAGTAAGATGTTCGAGCAGTAGTTTGACGATTTCCAAACTAGTCCGGACCCAGTTTGAGACACGCGCCGTTGAAGCGTCTTCTTCTTGTTAGAGTATAGTGTTCTATGTTGGAGAAATCTCTTTCAGAGAACACTACCACAGTCCTAAACTCATATACTTCTATACCGCTAGCATTGTGGCAAAAATTAAGCCAAAGACTTGACGATATGCGCATGCGTCATGAACTTTTTTGGTAAGGTAAGGGACATGTACCTATTTTGTTACCATGGATACCATATGTGGCATACATATGTGACTCCAAGCCACCTCCCCGAACTTCCCCTTTCGCGCATGCGTACTAAACTCGCAATCCTCATAGTGAGCTACACAAAAAATTCAAGCATCAAATTATAGGTATAGAATTATGTGCCTAAACTAAACCGGGGTTTTGTGGTTTGTCCATCAGGCTTTCATTGATATTCTCTCTTATCTTTGGTCATAAAACATATCTATTGGCATAGTCATTTGTTCTATGACGAAGAAATTGTAAGAAAGTGGAAGGGGTAGTTTGCAAAACTGCAGTTTGGTGTTCGAGCAGAACAAAATCCCAAACCACTTGGAAACTGTTTCAAACGGCAAATGCGCATTTTAAACAGTTATCTTCGATTTGTGTTCCAAGATATTCATAGTAGAATTGAATCTTTTCTATCTTGTACGAATATTTCCGGAAATAAAATTGTATACATCAAGGGTGTTCGAGCAGTAGTTTGGACCAGTTTCAAACTGTGTTCCGTGATTGTGGAGCATGCGCATATGAATTTCCGTCTTCTTAAAATTAAAATGCGCATGCCTCTGACGGTTTGAGTTTGGTTTGAAATCCTGCTCGAACACCCTTATCAAATCGTCAACTGCCAATCCTCTCTATATTTGTCTATGGCCGATCCTATAGCCGATACCGCTAACAGAGTTTTCTTTGAATTAAATCGTCACGAAGCAAGATAAACGTTTCCAAAAACTAGGACAAACTTTATTAGTTGGGAATTTTGAAGTTGTACCGTTTTAGGTAGATAAAAGACTTTGGCACCAACTACAAAGTACTAGAACCACTGGAATTAATATAATTTTGTATTTATCAGTGCACCAACTCATAAAGTCAGTCCTAGTATTTGTTTTTATTTTACTGAGTTCACATTTGCGCATGTAACCGTAGAGAATCTTAAGTGGTTTCACAATTTGTCTTTGTAAATTGCTTGATTTCTTACTTCGCAATTTTAATAAACTTCCACAAGATAAGGATGATAATGCTGAATTTGAACGTTCATCCAGCAGACAATATAGAGTCTAAATTGTGACACGTGCTTGGTTTATTTTATTGATTTTAGAATTGCGACCTGATTGCTTTGAATGTGTAAGTCCATTTTCTCTCATTATTTGGAAAATTTTGTCCAAGATCCTTCCACTCCAGTCATAGATAAAATAGAATTTATTTATTGGTATTTTAGTTCTCACTGATGCTAGGTGTAGGTATATATTCTCTGATGCTAGGTTGGAGTTAGATTCTGTATACACATTTAGCTGTCGTCTGTTAGGTTAGGTTAGGCAGGTACTCAAATCAAATAAAATCAAAATATGCTTTATTATCGAAGAATATAATTCTTATTGACAAAGCTAGTGTAATATAAACTTATATCAAATCTAATATATTAATACGAGCAATTCTTGTATATATATATAACCAAAGTGACAAACATTCATAGGGCTGCGGCACTATGGGCTGTAGGATAATGAAAACTCTTTTTCAATTACCAACGTTTCGATAGCGGTGGCTATCTTTTTCAAGGCTGCATTAATATAAAAGAAAGTTACAAAGAAGTACTTAATTAAAGGATATAAGAATCATCGAAATAATAATCAAGAAAATTAGTTATATATAAAAACACGTTATACGAATTCCAACTTACATTGATTTGAGTGTTAAATATAGATAGGTACATAATTCATTCTTATGTTATCAAAACTAAATTGAATTTCTGCATCTCATATTAAAATACTGAACTCAACTGTACGAGAATTAAGGTAGAACAGAATATTATCGTCATAAATAGCAAAAAACTAGAATAAAGAAACAGGGTAAGATTGTGTTTTTACTTTTTATTAAAAAAAAATTTCAAATACATGGAATTCAAAGTTACTGTCTTTTATTTTGTTCCTTGATTTGTGTGTTCTTATTCTTTTGGTTACTATCTGTAGTAGACAATAGGAGTTCAATGTCAGCTAATAATTTAGGTATTGAAATATCTCTAGTATTGGGTGGAACTGCGAATTTATGACCAAGTGATAGAAATAATTTTATGTCTTCTGGAATGTAAATGTTTGTTAGGTTTTTTAGCCAGTTATCATTAGTTTTCAGTTCGCTAATTTTATCCGCTCGTAATCTATTAAGTTTGTTTATATTGTTTTGTTTGATGTTATTAAATAATCTATTAAATTTTACTGTCTGTCTGTTGAAAAATTCTCTAATTATGTTAGGTGGTAATAAATTCTGTAAATTGTTGGAAAGTTGGTTGAGCATTATTTCAATATGAGATAGCTGGTTATGTGAGGAAATGATTTCAAGATTGAGAATCTTCAATTTAGTTCTGATATCAAAATTAAGAACACACAAATCAAGGAACAAAATAAAAGACAGTAACTTTGAATTCCATGTATTTGAATTTTTTTTAAATAAAAAGTAAAAACACAATCTTACCCTGTTTCTTTATTCTAGTTTTTTGCTATTTATGACCATAATATTCTGTTCTACCTTAATTCTCGTACAGTTGAGTTCAGTATTTTAATATGAGACGTAGAAATTCAATTTAGTTTTGATAACATAAGAATGAATGATGTACCTATCTATATTTAACACTCAAATCAATGTAAGTTGGAATTCGTATAACGTGTATTTATATATAACTAATTTTCTTGATTATTATTTCGATGATTCTTATATCCTTTAATTAAGTACTTCTTTGTAACTTTCTTTTATTTTAATACAGCCTTGAAAAAGATAGCCACCGCTATCGAAACGTTGGTAATTGAAAAAGAGTTTTCATTATCCTACAGCCCATAGTGCCGCAACCCTATGAATGTTTGTCACTTTGGTTATACATTCTCGGCAGTGAATTACTAAAATTATATATATATATATATATATATATATATATATATATATATATATATATATATATATATATATATATATATATATATATATATTCTATTTTCTGTGGTTCTGTGGAATTCTTGAACCATTATATATAATTTTATTTTGGATGTATCTTGGGATTTAGGTTCGGTTTGCACAAAAGGGGTCAGATATTCATCGTAGCGTATATATTAAAATTTAAGACGTTTCGCTTGGGGCTCCAAGCTTCATCAGTTAAAAAACATATTACTGCTAAAAAATATTAATAAAATAAATGAATACATATAAAATTACCTTTCGTACCTTAAACACATATAAGAACTAGTTCATGTTAAACATAATTGACAGGTCTGTTTTTACGCTATATATGTTTTGAGAAAATTATTTCCAAAAGTCAAATATAAAGACTGGTGTATTATGTTTGGTGTGTATTGTTGTGTCTATGCTACCATCTGTTTAGTTGAAATTGTGGAATGGGAGAGGAATATTATTTAAACAAAAGTATTAATACAAACACTTTGTAAAAAAAAGAGAGGAGATGGACTTTCTTTTTATTAAATAATTTTGTGGTATATTTTGCTGAGGTTCTTAATGTCAGTTTTATCATTCACTGTATGAGGGTTGAGCTTAATATGAATCATTTCAAGAAATTCTTTGTGTCTTTTTCGCTTTGCTAAAATTTGTATATTATCATAGTTAAACTCGTGTTTGCTTGTTTTTTTATGTTTATTAGGAGCTGTTGCAGAATTTTTTGTAAATTTGTGTCCGTTTGTTCTACCTTCGAGGTGTTGGACGGTTTGTCCAATGTATATCTTGTTACAATTTTCTCCATTACACGAGATTTGGTATACTACATGTGTTTTTTTGTTGGTTGGATTATCAGTTTGTAATTTCGAGAAAGTTATTTTGTTTAGGGTATTATGTCCTTTGTGTCCAATCTGAATATTGCATGGCCGCGTAATATTTGAGAGTTTTTCCGATAGTCCGATAGAAAATTTAAATTGTAATACTGAAATTTTGACATAATATTGAGTTGACAAATCTATTTGATTTAAATCTAAATAGTCATGGAACAGATTCATACAAAGTATTAATAATAATGTATGTATTATTTTAATTAAATTGCAGTAAATATTAACTTAAGCTATCAATGTCTTTTTTTGAATTTAATGTATTAGGTTCTTTTGCGATATGAGACATCTCAAGAAATAATCTTTTCATAAGATTATTTCCTTACCTATGATCCTGACATCGTCAAAATTAATTTCGTGTTTGGATTCTACTGCATGTTTTGCTTAAGTACAAGTGGATTTTTTTTAGCCTTATATCCCTTTTGTATGATGTATGTATGTCTTTCAAGCATCTACTTGTTTCTCCTATATATTTTTTATTACAACTGCTACAAGGTATACTATAAATTACATTAGAGGTATTTAATATGTTATCTTTATATTTCAATTTTGAAAACAATGATTTGTTTGTTAATATGTTTCTAAAAGCTACTTTAATATCAGTATACTTAGAAAGAGTATTTTTTATTTTATGACTGCTTATATGTATAAACGGGATAGAAAAATATTTGATGAACTGATTATCAGCATTATTATTATGTTCTATAGATGTTCTATTAAAAAGTAAAGACTTGAGTAAATTTCGTGGATATCCGCAAATTATGAATTTATCATACAGAATTTTTAAATTTTGTTTTTTATTAGAAGAATGAGACGTTCTTATTACTCTGTTTTCATTCCTAGTATTAAGTTGTTTTTTTGTTTTGCGGGATAATACGATTGATAATGAAGAAATCTACCCGAAGATCCAGATTTCAACTGCCAGGAAGTAATTATAGAATTGTCATTTCTTCATATAACTCGAGTATCTAATAAATATTTTTTACAAAAAATTGGACCGACTTTATTAGTTGGTGCACTGAAAAGTATAAAATAATATTAATTCTATTGGTGCTGTTACTTTTGAAGTTGTGCAGTTGCAGGTAGATTGGTAACTTTTGGCACCAACTTCACAAGTACCAGCTCCAATAGAATTAATATTATTTTATACTTTTCAGTGCACCAACTAATAAAGTCGGTCCAATTTTTTGTAAAAAATATTTATTTCACACTTTTGAGTGTAACATTAGTCACGAAAATCGTTGAACGTTCACTAATACCAATGAAGATAGTACTTATTCTATTACCCACGTATATTCCTTGCTTGTAGTTGTTATTATTGAGATCTCAGAACATCGCTGCGGAAATACGCTTGAATAGTTTAGTTGTTACCATTTTAACACCGATTTTACTCGAAAACCGTAACTCTAAGGGGAAAATGTTCAGTATAAATGTTGCTACAAATAATTATGTCTTTCATGTACTGCAAACAGATTTTCAATTTTCGACAGAAATCGCCCTCTCCACATAGCGAAAATAGGTATATTTGAGAGTTTAAAATGTCTCTATGTCGAAAACCGTTACTCTTTTGAAAAAATGTTCCATTTAAACGTTTCCGGATATTGTCCTATCTGTAATTATATCAACGCAGATTTTCAATTTTCGACAAAATTTGCCCCCTCCACCCCCTTCGGGGGCGGTTTTCGGAGGGAACGAGATGTCGGATTCCCGTTTTTATGAATATGGGACCATTTCTCAAGCCTCCTCTTTCAAATGAATCAAAAATCATCAAAATCGGAGTACGTTTACTATATAAAAGGCGCGCACAAACCAAAAAAAAAAAAAAAAAAGCACACAATCGAATTGTATACCTCCTCCTTTTGGGAAGTCGGTCAAAAAAGGAACACTTCGGTCGGTGTCTTCTTCTTCTATTGTGAATTTTAGAAGGTAATCATAACTATTGAATACATTTAACAATTGTTCTTTACTATTTTCAGGAATACTGAGAATCAAATCGTCAACATATTTAAAAAAAAATGGTATATGGAAATCTAATTTAGCAATACAGTCTATAATAAGATCATCCATGACATATTGTGATAGAAGGTAATCATAACTATTGAATACATTTAACAATTGTTCTTTACTATTTTCAGGAACACTGAGAATCAAATCGTCAACATATTTAAAAAAAAATGGTATATGGAAATCTAATTTAGCAATACAGTCTATAATAAGATCATCCATGACATATTGTGATATAATAGGAGAAACAGGAATGTCGATTGGCATACCACGTATCTGTTTATATATCACATTAGAGTATGAAAATACTGTTGAATCTAAAAGAAAGTTTATCAGTTATAGAAATCTCTTGACATTTTGCAATGTAGTTTTATGTGATACCAATGTTATACTTTCAGATACAAGTTTTTGTGATATGTTATTAAACAGTGCTTTAACATCAAGACTAACTAATACACAACCCAATGGTAGTTTCATTTCATTAATGTTTTCACAAAAATGAAAAGAAGCTTTGATGAAAAAGTCATTATCAGGATTGGTTAGAATATTAGTAATCAGTTGAGCTGTAACCCTGTTAGGACTGTAAACACCTGAAATAACGAAATTTACTCAAGTCTTTACTTCTTAATAGAACATCTATAGAACATAATAATAATGCTGATAATCAGTTCATCAAATATTTTTCTGTCCCGTGTATACATATAAGCAGTCATAAAATAAAAACTACTCTTTCTAAGTATACTGATGTTAAACTAGCTTTTAGAAACATATTAACAAACAAATCATTGTTTTCAAAATTGAAGGGTAAAGATCACATATTAAATAACTCTATTGTAATTTATAATAAACCTTGTAGCAGTTGTAATAAAAACATATAGGAGAAACAAGTAGATGCTTGAAAGACCTATTACGTGACACTAAAGTGATATAAGGCTAAAAAAATCCGCTTGTACTTCAGCAAAACATGCAGTAGAATCCAAACACGAAATTAATTTTGACGATGTCAAGATCTTAGATAAGGAAATAAATCTTATGAAAAGATTATTTCTTGAGATGTCTCATATCGCAAAAGAACCTAATACATTAAATTCAAAAAAAGACATTGATAGCTTAAGTATAATGTACACTTTTTTACTGCAATTTAATTAAAATAATACATAAATTACTATTAATACTTTGTATGAATCTATTTCATGACTATGTAGATTTCAATCAAATAGATTTGACAACTCAATATTATGTCAAAATGTCAGTATTATAATTTAAATTATTTTAAAGTTTTCTAGTTTCTAAATTTATTTAACATTTTTTATTTTAAACATTGTTATAGTGATACGTACGATTATTGGTACTGATGATAACTTCTATATATATATATATATATATATATATATATATATATATATATATATATATATATATATATATATATATATATATATATATATATACTTGTTATGGTTCTTGGGATTTGGGCTTCTTGTATTGATAATTTTTAAGAAAATGTGTTTAAATTATAGTACATTTATTTCATGTCATTAGTAATAATTAAAAAAAGAAATTAATAAAATTTGACGTTTCGATCCACTTTGTGGTCTTTTTCAATTATAAGTTTAGAAAATAAGATAAAAATATATAATGATGAACTGAAATAGAAGATTATTGGTATAATTTCTTGGGTAATGAGAAATATTTAAGGATACATACCTACGACATGCATTGGAAAACCAGTATTTTTTTTTTATTTATTCTATTAGTCAACAATGAAATCAAAAAAATCAAAAAAACTCTTCTTTCTCATCCTTTTATGTGTAGTATTAATAGATAATTGTAACTAGAAATGTATTCATGTAGATTTTCAGTTAATTTATATTATAGATGGGGAGAATGTTTCTCATCAAATCAAAACGTGCACAAAGAGGTTTATAAAAATTTTCAAAAAACTAAAATAATCACATACAAATAATCAAGAAAAACAATACAACAAGTTAACATGACAACCAAGAAAAAAAGAAGAAAAAACCTATGGAATAATTAAGTGAAAATATGGGGAGTTAATTGAATTATATTTTATTTTATTATACGAAATATCTGAGTTGTTTTTAAGGTATGTTTCTCCCAATCTATAATATAAATTAACTGAAAATCTACATGAATACATTTCTAGTTACAATTATCTATTAATACTACACATAAAAGGATGAGAAAGAAGAGTTTTTTTGATTTTTTTGATTTCATTGTTGACTAATAGAATAAATAAAAAAAATACTGGTTTTCCAATGCATGTCGTAGGTATGTATCCTTAAATATTTCTCATTACCCAAGAAATTATACCAATAATCTTCTATTTCAGTTCATCATTATATATTTTTATCTTATTTTCTAAACTTATAATTGAAAAAGACCACAAAGTGGATCGAAACGTCAAATTTTATTAATTTCTTTTTTTAATTATTACTAATGACATGAAATAAATGTACTATAATTTAAACACATTTTCTTAAAAATTATCAATACAAGAAGCCCAAATCCCAAGAACCATAACAAGAATAAATTACATAAGGCTCAAGAATTCCTATAAACAATATATATATATATATATATATATATATATATATATATATATATATATATATATATATATATATATATATATATATATATATATATATATATATATATAAGTAAAGTAGATAAATAAATAACAACTAGAGTGATGATATTTGCGCCACTATGCTTCTTAAATACGTTTTTTCGTAAAAAAAAATGGTGCGTGAAAATAAGAAACGAATACTCTAAGCTCCAACCTCTGGATATTTCTTGAAAAAACTGCATCAATCGTAGTTCCGGATCTTGTCGTGACTACATCGGGATTACTGTTGATTTCCAATTTTAATTTGTCTCTTTAGAAATTTAGTAATGGTTGTGCCTCTGATTCACGAAAATTTATATTGAATTCCCCTCAAGAATGATAGGAAATAGGAATTGCGTCTATGGTAGGTATATGGCTGCAACGTTCTAGAGAGGAACCGTATGATCTCATGGACGGGACGACGGGGTAATTTGGAGAAATATATACTGATACCAATAATATTCGAAAATCACTTCCCATCACGCATTCATTAGCATATATTTCACCGATATTTGATATGTGCACGTCTTCTTGTTGTACAGCTGCTTGTATTGTATGTAACGTGCAATGACGGCGGATACATTATTAGAGTTTGTATAAATACCAACTTCTGCAACTCTAAAACCTTGACGTTTGTTATTGTTTACTGTGAGAATTCTCCTATGTATACGAAAAGCAAGCAATGTTTTCCAACCTGTTTACAAATAAGTGAATATGAAACTACAGATAAGCACAGCTTATTCTAAGCTGTGGTATAGGCGAATCCAGCCAAGCGTACGCCCTCTGCTGGTAAAAGTGCCAATAGAGAACAAATAGGTAGGTAATCGTTTTTTACATTCGTATTTGTTAACACGTGAATTTCACTCAACATGCCAAAGAAAACTGTTTTTAATGCAAATTGTTTTATATATAATTTTCACAGCAGAACAAATAAGTACAGGACAACCCATTTTCATCGTTTTGCCAATAAAGGATCAGGGTTACTCTATACTAAGAATAATTTTGGAGTGGTCAAGAAAGTTGATAAAAAGTTAGCTTAGTTTTATTAATGTAATTAACTCATTTATATTATGTTCCTTAATGTATAGTGTTAGTATTCAATATCTACTATGTATTATGGCTCTAAAGTTATTAGTAACTTACTTCCTCTGTTCAGAAAATTTGCGAAATATCTCGTACGGAGTCACTGTACTTATTTGAACATTTTTTTTTGTAACAGAAGTGTTTTCTCAGATAAAAATACTTGCTCTTTTAAGGAAAAATGAATATCATATATTGTATTTCTTTAGATTTTGCTGTACTTTTTTATGTATATTGATTCCCTCAGCTTTAAAATATCTCTTATCAGGATTTTCTAGTGAAAGCAGCTAGCTAATCGTTATTTTTTCAAATTATCAACTGAAACGAGTTCCAGTTCAACTGGAAAAAAGAAATCCATAGAACTAGTATATTTTTGATTTAGAATGAAGAATAATAGCACTTTTGTTTTTAAACTGTTCGTTTATTATCATTTACACAGAGATATATAAACAGAACTGCAGGTATGGCAAGTCATTTTAATTTTATTTATATCTATGATCACCATCTATTATGAGATTAAACGAACTTAAGTGAAGTTTGATCATAATTATATGACCGCCTCTTCCGAATAGATCACTATGTAGTTCACTCTTCCGCCGGTAGGTGGAGCCACGCATTTCAAAGTCAAATAAAAAATTCAAACCACCTAGCCACCTGCACACCACTATCTCTGGATAATATGATTATTTCAAAGCAGTAACTGAGTAACTGGTGCTTAGAATAGATCACGGGTTTCTTGGGGGGGGAGTGATCTATTCGGAAGAGGCGGTCATATAATTATGATCAAACTTCACTTAGGTAAGTTCGTTTAATCTCATAATTATATATCCCGCCTCTTCCTTCTAGATCACTATGTAGATGTAGTTACACTAGGAAGAAATAAATAAATAAATAAACCTTCAAAGGAAACCTATTTATTAATTTTATGAAACAAAGATCCTAAACAGTAACGTCAAATTCAAAAGGTTATTCTAAAAAACAGCAAAATAAAGTTAAACCACATTACACATATTCTATTATTACATGATAATTGAATCTGCAAAATTGTTAGGCCTCAAAAGAGGTCTATTGTAAAATTTTGCGAATACATCAGAGGAACCATTCCACCCTGCTGTTTTGCGTATCGTATCGATGTTAATGCCCCTGTTAATAGCCGCTGAAGTAGACGCGTGTCTAGTACTATGTGCCGTGAAAACTGAAGTGTCTATTCCGCTTTTACCCAAAACTACTCGAATCCAACGGCTAATAGACTGTGACGTTGCTTCCCTATAAGGTTTTTTGTAAGTTAGAAAAAGTTTTGAAAGCTTACCCGCCTGTCTAAGGGCAGCGGTTCTGTTTAAATAACAGCTAAGCGTGCTTGCAGCACATATCTTGGGTTGATTATGAAAGAAAGGCAAGAGTAGTAAAGGTTGATATCTATTTGGGGCAGAAGTTTTAATTCTAGCGGGGACTTTTATTTCTATTTTTTCCCTAGATATTTCAATATTTTCAACTTCTATTAATGAAAGGGTTTGCACTCTATGTGCTGTTATCAGGGCCATTAACATCGATAATTTTTGGGTTAGTAGTTCTAGACTAATTACATCATTAGGGTAGCAATTCATTAAATAATCTAAAACTAGGGCTGGGTCCCATGTTACATGGTATTTTGGTAAAGGCGGTCGTAATTTAGAAACGCCTTTAAGAAATCTTTGGATCTGGTGATCCTCGCCAACTCGTGGCGATATAATCAACGCTAGTAATGAACGTATTGTATTTAAGGTTATATAAAGAAAATAAAAAATATAGGATGTGAGGTACATTCAGTTCAAAACAATTCCATTTGCGTTGGCTGCAGAATTCCCACCATAATTTGAGCCCGTTTCCATATTGTGTTATCGATGAATTTGTTAAGGACGAAATTGATACCTCAATCGCCTCGTCAGGGATTCTTTTGGCTCTCATTGCCTGCCTGATAAGAGCCCTGCTTCCAGGGAAAGATTCCGATGCAGGGCATGGGGCGTCCTGTCAATGGATAATAATAGATTGGTATTAGGAGAAAAAATTACTGACTCTTTGACGGGTAATTTCTTAAATAGAGGGTACCATGGTTGACATGGCCAGCAAGGGACAACTACGTTACCGTCAGCTCTATCTGAAATTATTTTTTGTAACACTTTAGCGACCAAGGAAAAAGGTGGGAAAGCGTAAAACTTATAGTCTGTCCAAGATACCGTAAATGCATCAATAATTTCGGCTTCTGGATTTCTAAACCACGAAGCAAATCTCTTACACTTTGTATTAATCCTGGAAGCGAATAAGTCTACCTCAGGTGTTCGTAATACACGACAAATTCTACTGAACGCGTAATTTGCAAGTGTAAACTCTGTTTCCGTGTCTAAACAACGAGATTCGTGATCGGCAACAGTGTTATTTTTTGACTTTATATAGGAGGCAAAAATAAATAAATTACGTTGTTCGCACCACTGCCACATTTGCCTAGCAAGGCTGTTAAGATGTGGAAATTGTATACCTCCCATTCTATTTACATAAGAAATGGCTGTGGTGTTATCTATGCGCAATAAAACATCACAGTTTACAAGATTTGAAGCAAAACACTTATGATATTATCCAGAGATAGCGGTGTGCAGGTGGCTAGATGGTTTGAATTTTTTATTTGACTTTAAAATGCGTGGCTCCACTTACCGGCGGAATAGTTAACTACATAGTGATCTAGAAAGAAGAGGCGGGATATATAATTATAGATTTTCAGTTAAGGTATTGATTTTTGAAAATAGTATTCTATCGGCGACAATCAGGTAATATTGGTAGAATACACATACAAACATTTCTTGTTTCTCTGCTTCCATGATACCAGCAGCTATATCTGCAAGAAAATTTACGTATACATACTTGTTTCGTTTTGTAATTTAGTAATGAGGTAATTGAATTCGCCAATAAGGAAATCACAAACCGTCGTCTTCGCATTTATAATTTACGACCGCAAAAAAATGATGCTCCGAAACTATCATCAATGGCGCCGCCGATGAATGAAACTACTATGTTTATCTATATTTATTTATCTATATGAAGCAAACATAGACAGAATTAATAATTCAAGTAGATTCAAAACGTAAATGTTATAAGTACCTAAGCTTTTTTATATATATATATATAAAAGTTGGGTTGGCTTAATGGATAACATTCAAGAGTGGTGTGCTCGAGCCACCGGGTTCAAAGCCGGGGGATTTTTTTAAGCTTTCGATTCTTAAATGTACCAGTTTCGTGTCTCTATGTTGTGACATGTTGAAATGGATTTCGCTATAAAAGTTTCACTTCAAAACATATTTCTTATCATCACACCAGATTTCCGTGTGCGTGGGTTGCTCGTTGATTGCTCACAGATAAGGCAGTATCCTTCTTATCAACTCTTTGTTCTATTTCAATAAGACTAACGTTATTTAAAATTGAACTGAAAATTAAGGTTTTTATTTGATAAGACTGAATAGTTAATTAGGAGAAACGAAATTCCTCTATTTACAACAACAACAAAAAGCAAGAGAAGGAATTTCACTTGGAATGAGCATGGAATTCCAAGGATCTGTCCAGATGAAACCCATGTGTTACGGAGTGTGAGGAATAGTTAAATGTACTTCAAATAAGTGGAAAAACGATGGATCAATCTAATTCCCTATATAAACTACAAATCTCATACGACGGGCAGATCATTTCTCTTAGAGAGCTCCTAGAGTGAAAATCAGTGAAATTCGAAATAAAATTATTCTCAGCTGAATCATCAAGGAAGAAGAAGAGGACATCTGTAACCAGACCAGACTGCACGTGTTATCGATAAATTTGGTATCAAATTGTATTGCCAGTGGCGTACCAAAATAATTTTATTTTGGGAGAATAAAATTCTGAAACCGGAAAGTTGTGTTTTATTGTTATTTTGATAAAGCCGAAAGGATCCCGAACTGCAATTCAGTTCAATATTTATTTGTGTTTTCTTATTGGATTAAATTGCATTGCAATTTCATGTTTCTCATACTGTTTAAAATAGTAACTGCTTAAATGAATCTCCCGATCTAAGTCCCAGCTCGCTTGTCTAATTCTCTTTTCTTCTCTACGACGCTCAACCGAAAATATATTATTTCCATGTTCCATGCCCCCGCGGACTGCATGCCTCATACCCCCATGCCCCAATGAGAGATCCGTCATGTTAAATTTACAATAAAATTATTTTTATTTCTTT
This sequence comes from Crioceris asparagi, assembly GCA_958507055.1. Classification (NCBI taxonomy): domain Eukaryota; kingdom Metazoa; phylum Arthropoda; class Insecta; order Coleoptera; family Chrysomelidae; genus Crioceris; species Crioceris asparagi. Next base: position 49,351,100 of record OY293828.1, read on the forward strand.
TTGTCTGTCCCTGTATACTTTCATGAAATAACAAGTCTTTACGCTTATCGCTTATCAATTTCCTGTGGTATAAATAATTTAAACTACTGCATGATATTTTCAGAATAAAATATTATATTATTTTCATATTTCTAATACGCTAACTGCTTTTCTTTACAATGAATCTCTCGATCGTAGTGGTAGCTCACTTTTCTCCATAGCTCTGTCCTTCTTACGACGCTCGGCCGCTGAATAATTAAATACAGATATGTCGTGGGTTTGGAGATAACTATAGAACTTTTTTATAATCAACATTCGGAAGCCACGTAGCTGTATAAGAAAATTATATGCGTTGTATACCAGAGATTCTGGGATCGAGGCCCGCTGTCAGCAAGCTTTTTTTCTGAAATTATTATTTATTTCAAATGTGGCGCCATTTGACACCAACAATTGTATGTATTTTCTGGATGATTATGTTCCTTGGATGCCTGTGCACCTTGGATCACAGATGACAAATTCTTTGTATTCCATGCCATGTGTCAGTGGTCTGTGTCAAATGTCAGTTGTTTGTTTCCCGTGTCGGCTGTCAGAGGTTTGTGTTTCATGGTTGGCAGTGTTCCGTGTGACTGCCATCTGTCAACTGTGAAGCCGCCATCTTGACAGTTCACTTTTAAGTTTGTTCAAATGAGCTGTAACACCTCGTAATCACTCGTTTTATGTCAGTTTTCGTCTCCGGAAATATGATTACTAAAACGTCTCCTTTGTCTTGAATATCATTGATAGACATTTCTCTTGTCATTTCGCCTACAACCTCCAGTCAATCCAATTATCACATATACCTAAAAATATCACATTATAGTTATAAAAATAATGAATCTTAAAAATATTGCGATGTATTTACCTTCCACATTAAATAGTGTCATCTGGAGCATCTGCTAAGAATTTTTTTACATCATTTCTTGTAAAAACTGTTGACTTTTTTGCATGATAACCCACATTTTGCTTTTCTAAAAAATCTTACTTATATCAATGTTATGTTTGACCATAACTGTAGATTTTAACATCGAGTTCAAGGACCATAACGTTGATAATTTTAAATCTTTGGCTTTTTCCAGAAAGAATCGTAGAAATACTAATTCTCTTAATTTTTTAATATCATGTATGTTGCACAATTCCATAAAAATATCATATTGTTTTAATTAAATCTGCCGGGATTCTCCAGGCAATAAATTTAAAATTGCTGCATTGGCGGCTTAATAAATCTCAGGGGGATTTTTTGTATCACTATCGCTCATTTAGCTTTCTTCTTTGATATAATAATTTTTCTAATTAATACTGACAGGAAAGGGTTAGCTTGTAAATAAACTGCCTAGCAACACTAATAACCTGTCTAGCAACACTAGCTCTCTACAAGTCGATGACAAAAGAGGCCGTAAAGTAAAAACGACCGTAAAGTAAAAGCGGCCATAAAGTGAATGTGGCCAAGAAAGTGACACATTAGGGACACTAATAATCCCTAAAACGTCCTAATTTGTGTCACTCACCTGAAAATTAAATTGTTTTATGTTGAATAATCAATTAATATTTGACTCTGTTAAAAATAAAATGCTTCAAAAAGTAAGATTCATGTTTATTTTGTGAATTATTTTGGTAGTGAAAAAAGTAAACATTTACGCATCAATAGAGATGTACAAACAATACTTTTTCATCGATTCAGCTTAGAATTCAATCGATTATGTCAAAGAGATGCCAATTGTCCCTTCTTAGGTAACTAAAATGATGAAATTCTCCAAACTATCTTTTCGTTTTATATGTACAGCAGATATAACATGTACAAAGCTTCTCTCGGATATACAGCCTTTTTTATTTTATTAGGCAAATTTCTTTTAGAAATGTACCTATTGCGATCGTTCACACTTTTGAATTCCGAAAAAAAAAATCAACGGCATGTCTATAAGTAAGCCCAAAAAACTTTTGGTTCAAAAGTTTAAGTGAATGAGAATGGAATGCCAAGGATCTGTCCAGTTGAAACCCATGTGTTACGGAGTGTGAAGAATAGCTAAATGCACTTCAAATAAGTGGAAAAAGGATGGATTAATCTAGTTTTCTTATAAACTGCAAATTTACTTTTGAAGTTGTGCAGTTATAGGTAGATTGATAACTTTTGGCACCAACTTCACAAGTACTACCACCAATAGAATTAATATTATTCAGTGCACCAACTAATAACGTCGGTCCAATTTGTTGTAAAAAATATTTATTTCACACTTTTGAGTGTAACATTAGTCACGAAAATCGTTGAACGTTCACTAATACCAATGAAGATAGTACTTATCCTATTACTCACGTATATTCCTTGCTTGTAGTTGTTATTATTGACATCTCAGAACATCGCTGCGGAAATACGCTTGAATATTTTAGTTGTTACCTTTTTAACATCAATTTTACTCGAAAACAGTAACTCTAAGGGAAAAATGTTCATTATAAATGTTGCTACAAATAATTATGTCCTTCATGTACTGCCCAAAAATTTTCAATTTTCGACAGAAATCGCTCTCTCCACATTGCACATTTGATAATTATACAAGCGTCTATCTCGAAAACCGTAACTCTTTTGAAAAAATTTTCAATTTAAACGTTTCCGGATATTGTCCTATCTATAATTATACCACCTCAGATTTTCAATTTTCGAGAAAATTTGCCCCCTCCACCCCCTTCGGGAGCAGTTTTCGGAGGGAAGGAGATGTCGGATTCCCGTTTTTATGAATATGGGACCATTTCTCAAGGCTCCTCTTTCAAATGAATCAGAAATTATCAAAATCGGACTACGATTACTATATGAAAGGCGCGCACAAACCAAAAAAAAAGCACACATTCGAATTGTATACCTCCTCCGTTTGGGGTTCGTCGGTCAAAAATAACTTAAAACTCCTTTTAAAATATTCACATTATCAATGTATAAAATGTATGTCTTATTAAATTAAGATATTCAATTTGTCAAATTGTCAGTACATACATTCAACTTTTTATAATTGCTATTTTGTTTTGATGTATTATAATTGCTATACGGAGTATATTTAATTTAATAATAAATATAGGGTTATATTGAGTTATTTAGATCCGTGTTTCTATTATTATCTAAGTGTAATAGATATGTATAAATAATGTTCATTTGTTCTATATCAGTTCGGGCATTAATATAATTTGTTCTTTGGTTTATATGTACCATCTCTAAAAAATTTCGTTTGTGTAAATTATTTTCAATATCAAGAATTTCAACTCCCTCAGTGTCTGATTACCAATCGATTAGTAATCAGTAATCAAAAATTTTACGTCTTTAATATGACAGCTATCAGAAAACCATAGTGTCACATAACCTACATTTTGTTTCAGATATTTCCCATTTCTATTATGGACATCTATCGTTCCGTTTATCACATAATCCTTTTCATTACAAACATATTGAATGGAAAATACTTTTTCTTCTTCCATTTTTAATTCATCTAATATGTGTAATTGTAGAATTAAATTCTTTCAAATCTTTTGACAACTGTCAGTTTGACAAATGAACTAATCAGTAATCAGTCGTGTCCACAAGATACACATTTTTGATTACTGATTACTAATCGATTGGTAATGAGACTCTGCTGTGGACACGACCAATGTGATTGTTAGTGACTGCATGATTTGAAAGTGTACAAGAAAGCACAGATCTTCTAATGTCACTTCTGTGTTATTCAACTTTATGTAGAAGCAATTCTTTTATGGTACAAGCACATAGATGTCATAGTACATACAGAAATTGATAGAAACGGCCACAGACAGCCGTAAGCATGGAATCATTTGGACACAGGCATAGTACATTCTGTTCAAAAGAGTAGCATTTCTAATGAAAGTGGTCGTTACAAACTTCCCGCCGCGCATGCGGACAACAATTTTCGCTTAATGCAATCGGTCTATTACAATGTAGAAAGTAGTAGTTCTGCATTCTGTATTCTATACTTACATCTCGAGTTAAGAACATCACTTGTGAATCTACTGGCGAATATGTCTACTTGTAAGTTTAGATTTATACAGTCATTTTCGTAGTTAGAGTTTATCAGTCGTATTCATTAGCGAAAACTAGTACGCTACTAAATTAAGTGCGGAGGTTTTATGGGTACAAGAACACACAACTGACAGAACATTCAATCCCCGGTCGTAAATGAGGACTGTGCTGCAATATAACAAACCTAACCTTAAATTAGGTTTATTACTCTTATGTCATTGTTATGGATGGATAGTGTTTTGTTTTTTATTTAAATACGGTACTACCTAGTACAGAACTAAGATTTGATTTTGAATACGACTGTATATGTTTATTTCGTTATTTTTATTACATAATAAAACTTAATGAATGATTTAAAAAAAAATCAACTTTATCAGTGCGGGATAACATTTACAGGCAGGTGCACCTATACCACGAGGTCTCGGTATTCGAAAGCATTATGCTTTCAATTGGTTCGATAGAGAATCCATAGTTCACCATTTAACATTATTTTGAGCTATACAGCTGAATATATTTGAGCATTTAGTCTTGTAGCCTTAAGGCAATGTTCATCACAGACACAAATTATAAGAAGGATAAAAATTCGCAAGGCAACCAAGTCGAAGCTACCTACTTAGATGGTTTAGAAGACGGTTACTAGATTAATTTTCTCGTTTTTTATAAAAACGCATAATGGCAGACAGCTATTAGGTCTAGGTATATGAAACCCTTATACTCTTCGAAAGAGAATTAAATTCTTTTTGAGTATGTAAATAAATCTAATGTGCCAATTGAAATAATATTTTAAATTTAAATTTTGGAAGCATGTCTTTTCAACATTCTGTACAATTTTTGACATTGAAATATGATTTAAGGTATTTTTCCAACCTTCATCAGTGCAGTGCAATGAAGAAATGACTGAAGTTCAAAATTCATTACTGAGATGATTTAAAAAAAACATTCTATCATACAATTCAACAAATCCTCATATATTTCGAAAATGCCAACAAATAAGTATAGGGAATAGAATAGAATATAACTTTATTGATCCCTCATGATATACAGGTATAGATAAGACAAGTCAGAAAAGGAAATATTACATTTGACAAAAGGCATCATCATTCCAGAATTCTCTCACAGTATAATAACTTTTCTAATTAAAATATTTCTTATCACTTTTTGAAACATCTTTATACCTAACAGCCCAACTCCATAATAACATATTGTAATTCAGAAAACTATAAACTAAACTATAATAAACATTTGGTAGCTTATCCTTAATTTTGCTTATGACATAAAAAGAGCTAGCTAATTTCTTACAAACTGAACCACAATGATTGTTCCATCTCAGTAAGTAATCCAGGTGTACATTGTCTTTCTATACAATTTGATGGTTCATGAATCAGATAACTATATGTTCATAGTCATTAACCCTATAACTGAAGCGAATACAATCAGTTTTATCCAAGTTTAGAATTAAAGCTTTCGATTTGCACCAATCCAGGAACTTTGTAATTAGTAATTTACAAAGATCAGAAAGAACCCTCAGACTTCCAGCTGAGACCGCCATGTTGATGTATCATCAACAAATATTTAAAATTTCAGGTTCTATGTATTTAGGTAGATCATTTATAAAAAGCATAAGCAACAGCGGTCCCTCAATTAAACCCTGTAGAACCCCAGAGTACATACCATGTTCTTCGGACCTACAATTTTCAACCCTAACAGAAGTATATCGATTTATCAAGAATGACATAATCCTCTGAAGAAAAATACCACGAAAACCGATATTATATAATCTAGATTCTAAAAACTCGAAATGTATAACATCAAATGCTCGTGACAAATCAAAAATATACCTGCCACAAACTTACCCCCATCTAGTTTTTTATAGATATAATTAACTGAAGAAAATGCTGGGTTGATCTTCTTTCCCTGAAACCATACTGACAGTCAGTAATAATTTGAAATCGAGTCAAAAAAGAAAGCATTCTACTGTACACTAGTTTTTCAAAAACTTTTGAGAAAACACTCAATATCAAGATAGGCATGTAATTAGTAATATTATATGGATCGTGTTTTTTAAAAACAGGTATCACTGATGCTAACCTTAAGAGATCTGGGAATTTACCAGTGACTGATAGATTGATAATATATGCTAGATGATCTGCTATATCATTTACTGTCGATTTTGCTCTTTTTATTTTTCAAGGAATTTACTATGCTAATAATTTCGTGTTTTATAACAGGGTGAAAAAAGTTCTTTCAGATAAATCCTAAGTTGTACAAGTATATGACAAAACATTTACGTAGTAGTTTTGGATACTTTTTTCAGCAATTGAAGCAAAATGATTAGCAAATAAATTGGCATATCATGGTTGTTTTCATGGCTCCCTTTCTATCAGTTATACTGTTTACTATGTTCCACACTATTTTATTTATATTGCTAGAAGAGTTTATAGCCTGTTCATCAAAGTAAGATTTAGTTCGCCAGAGAATATGTCTGAAATTCCTTTTTGGTATTTTTATAGATGACAAAGAAATAAAAATTCTTCAAGTTTTTGTTCAACCAGTCTAATTTTATTAATATTTCGCTAGCTGCCCTAACTTCTTCATTTATCCAATTTTTCACATTGATATATACACTTCTTGAGCTTGTTATTGGACAACTTATTTCTAGACAATGTTGTATTGATCTTGCAAATCTAACGAAGACATTGTCAACATCAGTGCAAATATAGACATCTTCAAAACTAATAGTTGAAATGAACTGGGACAAAGTTGCTAATGTTTCAGTAGTAACTTTTCTAAATGTTACAGAATTTTCAACAAGATTCTTTTCTGACGTGAGTTTTTTAATAATGTAATTGAGTGAGAGGACTTTTTGGTCACCCAAGAAACCTTCAAATTCTCTAGTTTTATAGGACTAGGATATAGCATTCGTTAAGATATAGTATATTTTAGATGAGGACGTGATATGTAGATCATTTTTAAAAGACACTTACGTGAGCAATTTGGCTTGATATAATCAATATTTAAATCTCCACATAGAAAAATGACATCAGCTATTTTGTTACAATGAGTAAGAACAAAAGCAAGTCGTTCTAAAAATAATGAAATATCTCCATCGGGAACTCTGTATGCACTAATGACACAATACCAAGTAAACATTTCACTCCACAGACTTCAAAGTGCAACTCAACTGAGTATTGTGAAATACCAAAATCACTAACTGGAAACAGGTTTCACCTAGATCACAGTACCGCCATGCATGTGATTTTGCCGGCAAAACGAAGCCGCTTGATAGTAGGTACCCATTTATAGCTATCGCGCACAACTTTTCCCTATTACACCAATGCTCTGCAAAGGGGCGCTGACCATTTAATAGTAATTTCAGACAATCAATCTTATTAGTGATTGGACATTGACGTGGATAATCTTAAACATTTTTTGTGTCATGCAGTATCCGTAATCATCTTTTTGGGTCTGTGAAAAAAAATATGAACACTGGCATTATTAGGCCAACTGATTTGATCCTGAAGCATAAATTTCAGGGTACCTTGACTGTAATTGTTCACATTTAACATTTGTAAAGGTTTTATACAAGAATTTCTGAAGATCTTCTGCTGTTATGTTTGGTTTTATCCTTGATACATGATAGGCTTTAATCTTTGCAATCCCTTCGACTTCAGTATCTTTAGTACTTGATCCGATAACTAGAGCCGGACGAGACTTTCTCTTGTCCTTTTTGCAAAAAGCTTGCTTCCATTCTCCATTGTTTGAGTCCTTTAGGTTCGGATTAGTGTTTTCCTTAGAATTTGTACCAGTTTTATCTTATTTGTTTCCTTCTATCTTCTGCTTGTTTACTAATATAGGACCTGTGCCGGGTGCGCCAGAGATGGATAGTTGTGTATTTGTAGGAATAACATAATTATTGATTGAAGTATGTTGGGATGTGTTCAATGCAATTGAATTATGTCATTTACTGTACCGATAACTTTTTCACGCCCTATATTATAATAATTTTCAGGTGGGACACACTCTTATCAGTTATATTCATTTCCAATAGAAACATTTTTTATTTCAACAACTGGTTATTCTCCTGCAATAGGCGATTTTTTTCTTCTAAATCACGCATTATTTTCCAGAGCAATTCTTGTTTCGTGAATATATCACTAATCTGGGTGTTGCTGTTTACAGTCTTGCCACACTGGGATACATTTTCCATGCTTGATATTTCAAGAAAAGAAAAAGTGAGCTCTTCATGACAACACTTTTTTGACTTTTTGTACACATTTACGATGAAAAATATTTGAGCATACTCTATATTTTACATCACTTTTAACAACAGTACATTTACATTCACTACATCTGGTTTGGCAAACACGTAAGCTTTTTTATGGAGCATCTGCCTTGCTTGACGAAGTCTCGTAGATGAATACTGAAGTAACTTACACTCATTTGGGGTCTAGAGTCGGAAAATATAAAACATATAGGGTGTCCATTTGAAAAATTATAAATTTGATGTGTATCTTTTTTGGGACCGCCCTGTCTATCACAGATTGTCCATATGGAGATTCTTTATCGAACCAGTTGAGAACAGTTATTATATAATATTACTTAGTTTAAGATACTTTGTCGCATACGATGCCCTACCCTGTATATAGTTGCATCATTTGTACATAATCGTGGCGTATACCTACTTAGTTCGTTTACTTTATTTTTCAGTGTCAATGGCGATATATTTCTCTCATACAAATAGATCTACAAATATTTCCAAGTTGTGTTCAGTGTTCATGGCTGTCTTGTTATTTAAGCGATACATACCGACTTCTTTAAATCACCGAGTTAAAACCTGTATTATTTATTATGATTATCTATTACTATTGTGGAAGAGTAAATTGTATAGATCTTTGTGATTTTAAGTTTCCAAATTCAGTTAAAAGTGTACAAGGTTGTGATATTTTTGTATTACTACTTACACTATACAACACTACTTATACAAGTACCTATGTCCTTCTTCGAATCACCGAGTTGAACCTGTGCTTACAACGTTATTCATTATGAACACCTTTTGTGAAGCATTAAATTATTAAGGTATGATCCAAATACTTGCAGGCTTTTATGACCGGCAAACTCGCGTTTATTCCTCAATGTTCTTCGCACACGATATATTTTTTTATTCGTTGTCTTTCATGCCTACTATAGATAAGGGATATTGAGCCTTTTTCTCTTGAATTCCGATTTTTTAATAGTGTAAGTTAATCAGCTACGTCATTTTGATTCACAGGTTTTAATGTTTAAATGCATTTAAAATTCACCCTGTATATTAATTATAGCTTTCTGCACTTCTTATCTATATAAATTTTAGCAATGTCAAATCACATATTCGACGGTGAATGCAAATGCCTACAAAGGGTTTCAATGTATTCTCTCCACGTATTAATATATAGAATTTTTACATGACAAGGATATACATGTTATATTGGAATCTTCTTTGAAGACTTTTTAAAAAAACTTTTTTTACTTTTACAAATTTATTCGTCGACTTAAATAATTATAATTTTGAAATAACAGGTCGAAAATGAGACAAGTAAAGCAAAGAGTTCTACTCTACTAAATATTACGTACTAATCTGACGATCGCTCTTGGATGTCTGTTTGAATAGTTCTTTGAGCAGTTTCTAGAATATTCCAAATGATTTAGATTGCACCGTTACAATTTCTAGGAATAATCCTATGTTACATGATATGATATGTTATGGCAGGAAGCTGTAATATGAGGTTTCATACTGTAAGGCAATATGTTAACTTTGAAAGATGAAATTTAATAATTGTACGTGACTTTTATAAAAATACCAGCGACAGACTGTTGCGACGGATAAATTGTGAATATTTCTATTATAACAGCTATCCCCCATATGAAAAAATTGATGTTACACGTCAATTATTTAAACATTATAAAACGTAAGGTAAAGTGGAGTAAAATTAACATAATAATTTGAATAACTGAATATATGACTTGAATTACTTGACTACAAGATTAAACAATTAAGAATAAAAACGTTAAAGTTCATAGTTGAAATTAATGTGAGCACTCTATAGCACTAAACACCAGTTTTTGTATTTACTTGAGTTCGATATCTTCGGTATCGGGTTCCTCAAGGGTTGGTCGTTGACTTTATCGGGATTGGGTTTAACACCATCGTTGGTTATCAGGTGTCCCAAGTATGCAACTTCCTTGCGCAAGAATTCGCATTTATCAGGCTGGATTTTGAAATTTGCCTTACGAATTTTATCAAATACTTCTCGAAGACGGGACATATGCTCGTGGATTGTTCTAGAATAAATTATAATGTCGTCCATATAGACAAGACATCCTTCATTCTGGATACCAGTATGAATGTTGTCCATGACTCTCTGAAAAGTGGATGGGGGGGGGTTTCACACCAAACGGCATTCTTACAAATTCGTAATGTCCGTTTTCTATGGAAAAGGTAGTTTTAGGTATGTCTTTTGGGTCTATTTCAATCTGGTTGAACCCAGATGCAAGATCTAAAGTTGTGAAGTATTGACACTGACCTAATTGATCCAGCAGATCGGTGATATTTGGCAAAGGGTATTTTTCGTTGATAGTAAGCTCATTAAATTTCCTATAATCAATAACACCGCGCCATTTCTGCTTTCTCGATGCGTTTATCTTTTTAGGGAATACCCAGACGTAGCTTGAGCATGTCGAATTTGATGGTCTAACAATTCCTTGTTCTAGCATTTTAGATACTTGTGACTTAACTTCTTGCTTATGAATTTGGGGATAACGATACGATTTCGTGAATACTGGTTTTGAATTACTTGTATCGATTGAATGTTTTATTTCGTTCGTGAATGTTGAATTACCTCCATCTAAATAAAATACATCGGAAAACTTTAAACAAAGTCGGGTAATTTCTTCCTGTTCCTCAAAATTCAAATGATCTAATCTTAGTAAATTTTGAATGTCATAATTTCTATTACCATCTATATTGCTAGAATTACATTTATTTAATGAACAATTTTTAATAGGTTCTAATGTTGGTATAATATCTACACACATTTCAATTTCATTAGGATTTAATACAGAGCATAGAAATTCGCTATTCTCATTGACATGAACTAAAGCATTAGGCAGTTTTACTTTATCTTTTTCAGTTGCTAGCACGATAGCATCTATGTTTTCGAGATTGCATTTTAATTTACAGATCTTTTCTATTCGGGGTTCTATAACGATTTTATTAGACACTTCATGTTTGTTTCTCAAATTAGAATGTTCTAGATTATTTGATTTTTCCCCTGCTTTAAAAAGAGGTACAGTCTTAAAGCTAGTGGTAAGTTGATTATGAGTGACATCTATTTTACAGTTATAATGTTCTAGAATCTAGAACTAAATCGCATAATTAGATCTTATGAGGATCGTTATCAGCAAGTGAACTATAACTTTTTGATCTGTAATGCCCTGAATAATGATATTTTTTGGGGATCTATTGGTATATTTTTCGCAAGCTCTAGGTTTAAAGATTGAAATACCGGTTCATGTGTCAATTAAAATTTTGAAAGTTTTGGTTGCATCGTAAATATAGTAGAGATTTCTTGAGCTAACAGTGTGAAGGGAATTTAGATATATTTCTTGTTCTTCGGGCTTTGCGGCTGATTTTAGGGTCTGTATTTGGGATGTTATTGTTTCCACTGGGGTTCTGTCTATAGGAGGGTCGTCTAGAGTAGAGTCCTGTTGAAAGTTTTCCATATTAGGTTGGTTAATATGGAAATTTTCATAACAAATTTCTCTGTCACCTTCAAGATTTTGATAATATTGAAGTCCGTGATTGTCATCGTCATTATCTAGATAACAGTAATTATTGGGATCATTATAATAGTCATTATAGTAATTTTCGGGTGGTTCATTGACGTGGAAAGTTTTCTGTTGCTTCATGAAGTTAACGTTAGGGTTATGTGGGCTTGGCAACTTTGATTGGTTGGGGTTATAATTTGGATTAGGTCTGAAATTTGGGATTGGCTTTTGTTCCGTGTTTGGATTTGGCCTGAAACTCGGATTTTGGCTTGTGGAGTTATTTGCGAAATTTGGCTGCTGTGTGAATTGTCTTTGAGTGTTGCTTGGATTTTTAGGGAATTGATTGTTATATAAATTCTGTGGGAAGAGCTGTATCTCTCGTTTTATTCTTGAAATCGCGGATATCATATTCTTCGAATCACTGGCTCTGATTATTTGTCCTAACTTATATTCTAAGCCTGTTAGAATCCACTGCACCACTTTTCTTCTTAAACTATGTAGTTGATTTCTTCTTTGCAATATGCTTCTTTCAGCTTGGAGAATTGGTACTTCCTTAAAGGTTAGGAAACCACCGTTGATTGGATACCAACGTTGAGGTATCCCACTGACTGCGCCAAATTTTTATATTGGATTCTTCTTTGAAGACTTTTTTAAAAACTTTATTTACTTTTACAAATTTATAAGTCGACTTAAATAATTATAATTTTGAAATAACAGGCCGAAAACGATTTAGATTGCACCGTTACAATTTCTAGGAATAATCCTATGTTACATGATATGATATGTTATGGCAGGAAGTTGTAATATGAGGTTTCATACTGTAAGGCAATATGTTAACTTCGAAAGATGAAATTTAATAATTGTACGTGACAAAAATACCAGCGACAGACTGTCGCGACGGATAAATCCAAAATATTAAATATTTATAATATAATATATCTGGATATTTGTAATATAACAGCTACCTATCTAAATATTTCTAATATAACATACATATTCCAATGACACCTTAGTTTGCTCCCAGGCTGGCTGGCCAGATTCACGATACTCTCAGAGCAAGTTAGACATGATAAACAGGTGATTTGTTAAGCAAAAAAAGAATTTTCTTCAAATAGAGCTTCATTTATTTTCAAAAATCGCACATTTTATATACACTTGCATTTTTATTTAACAATAATATATAACATCAACAACAGCAGTACTTTTCAATTGGCTCTAAGTGTATTTATCCATTAATTCCACTTGGAGCGAATATATTTTCTGTTTTTATCACTGTGTAGAAACTGTTTCTTAATAAAATGTCTAGAAAAAGCTTTTGTTATCTATCTGGACAGCAACGTTTAGATTATGATTATGATGAGATATTACTGTCGAGAAAGATTAATATATATGAAAGCAGTGCTTGTGAGATGCTGTTCTTAATTGATAAATTCATTTCATGTATGAAATAGAATATGGTTTGTGATGACTAGTAAATATTTTTTATCGTATACTTATACCTACGAGTTATAGAAATCTGTTATTTATATTATGGCGGATATTGATAAGAGATTGGCTTGAACGAATATACAAAAAAATTATTCCAAGATCTCCATTGATATTTTGTCGAGGATACGTAAACATTTTAGTAGTCATCACAATGGGATAGTAACAGGTTGATTAAATACCCTTATTAACACTAACAAGACACACATGTGAGATTGTAGCGTTCCCAAAATTGATTACTAAATTCATTATCAGAGATGGGTGCACTTTATTTAATAATTCGAATCATTAACATTGAAGGTGTTCTCACATTATATAGAGTAGAACATAAAACATTTCTCATCTCTAAAAGCTTCAAATCTAGCCATTTAACTATGAATAAGGTTGAACGTTGCAATAAAAAAGTTACTGAGTTTATTGTACTTTATGAAACAAGATAAAAATTTGACCTACACTAAAAAATAACCGATGGTGTCGAGTACCATATTTACAATAAATTATTGTTTTTGGTGTAGGAATCAGAGAAATTCAACAACTATAACTAAATATTTACAATATCACAATTTAAATATTTGTTAATGTACATATATATCTTACATTTCCTTAATATACAATCAATCAACATTTTTTGAATTGTTAATATTGAATCGAAATTATTCATATTATTCAAAATAGAACACATTTTGAATTGGATATAAACTCACTGAAACTGAAGCGTTTATTATTGTTATTAATTTAAGTTTATTGTTTATTATCAAAATACTCTTCCTAGAAATATGCTACCTAGGTAGGTATGTTATAATTCTAATCAATCTTGAAATGTTTTAAAAACATTTTTCATATATTTAATTAGCATTATTCCAATTTGATGATGTGGTAATAACTTTCTAAAAATAAACTTGGTTTATTTTTGAAGGTTTTACATTCATCAAATTCACCTATTGAAGAAATAATTTTTCGAGCTACTACCTGAGGATTGAGATTGGTACATATACACTTATTCACTGCATTGTCTCAGGTGTACCTAAGTGTTAGAAATTATATGTGGATTCAATATTTTAAAATATACAATAATGAAATTTATATTTCGATTCGAAATTAATACAATTCTAAAAATGGGGCTTTATATATATATATATATATATATATATATATATATATATATATAAGCTAAGATTGGGACTTAATCATAACCCACCTCTGTACCATCGCTAACATATTATATCTACTTACATTTATACAACCTAGGAAAAGCTCACTTTTATCACTCTTTTATTTACAAATGGCACAACAGCTTTTAAACGTATAAATTATTCATAAAAATTCCTCAAGTACTTAAATAACATATATATATATATATTACAAAATTTATCGAAAATTGTCCTTGCTTAATCCATGTAGTTATTTTCAATGCTCAATGTAAAGCATGATATATTTTTTCAGATATTATTAGTAGCGCCGTAACAGAGTTTTGTTAGATATTCACCCACATTCAAATGATATTAAAAATAAGACTGAAATGGAATAGGTATGTCTTGATTGTGAACTGTGAAAAAAAAATCTCTACTATTTAACTTATACGAATGTTATAACTTTTAGAGTGTGTGAAAAAACTTGAATGACAACTATCGAAGATTCTTATTCAGAATATTTATAGTCACATACACCGAATTGTCAAAGACAAGATTTATCAATAATAATCAAACTTAAAATTAAAATTGGATTGGAAAATGGTTATGGAATGGTGGGTATTTCATATTTGGACCTCTACACCTTTATATGTAAGAGTAGGGACCATCTGTAAGGGCGCTACATAGCAGCAGTCAAGAGTTTTCATCTTTATTTGTACCTCCACCCCCGGTACCGCTACCTTGGCCTGTACTTTGTCGACCCCGTACTTGTTTGTATTCCAGGCCTGGATCAAATTGCATCAGTACAAATACCTGGTGAAAAAATAATTCATCATTTTTTAATTAAAAATACATTAAGTCATTACAGAGTTATCGCAAACGCTATAAGGACAAGCATTAACAAAATTTCCCCTATTGTGGCATCTACGCATGCGCAGACGTAACTTGATTCAATATTGATTTTATTAAGGATAGTGCAAGAATAGTTATAAAAAGGATAGTCGAATTATTCTATCCCACCGTGTTAGGAAATATGCTCTCTAGAGTCGAGGAGGTGGGTGTGGCCTATCTTCCCACTCTCTTGCACATATCTCAATCTTTCTCTGTCATACTGCTCATCACAGCACCAGCCTAGTCATATTGACATATTTTGATGTATCTATGGTTTGATGACTGGTCTATGGCTGAAGCAATAAAAAATTATAAATGATAAGCCATTTATATGATCCAAAAAATAATGCCTTTTTATGAAGTCATGGCTTACGGGCCAGTTTCCTTAATAAACGATTGGCTTGAAGTCAAGAAATCTCAAAGTAAATTATTTCGAACACGAAAAGGATTAACAATTAAATGAAGCCCCAATAATGAATTCACTGGAGAGAGTAAAATATTTGACGAGATCAATGAAATAGCGACTGAAAGATTATTTTGACTACATACCACTACAGTTTTAACGGATTTCATTAGGTAGGTGTGTGACATTACGAATTATCGCTTGCTCCGACTCAAATTCTGCAACTTGTAAATTATTCTGAGAGAAATAACGTTTGCTTCGTTATATTTAGTGTAAACCTTGCTACACTATTTATAAACTAGTAGGTAACATAAATATACCTAAATGAAAAAGGTAATTGGGAAGATACGATGTCCAGTAAATAGGTAAGGTTTTAAGTTCCGTCACGGCGTAACAGCGACCGGCTGGATTCTATTTCTTTTTTCTCTCTAATCTCATTAGTAGACCCGTCTACCAACTCGATAATATAGAGCATGCTTTCTCACAAGTAGTTGATTATCCTTCTTTTATCATCCTTGGGATAGTGCTTGACCGTATTTTTCGTCAGAGTATATTTTAACCCTGGCCAGGCTAATGGTTTGTATTTAGGAACATGCTGTTACTGCCTCTACCTTATTTTGACATTTTTGTTATACGAATCTATGATACGAATCAAATACGAATTACCAAGAAATCTACCTGTCGGGTATCATTAGGTTAAGTGTCATTAGTATTTGTTTTAAAAATTTAAATATAAATAGCAGACACAGCAAACAGTTTTAACCATTTGCTAATAGTATTCAATATCATCTTCAGCATTTGCACTGCCTAAGATGACAGTTTCCAAAAGAGTTTCCATAATATATGTAATTTGAAATAAGGAATGTCAAAATAAGGTTTGTGATGAATTAGGTGCGATAACTCCTTTTCACTAGACGAATACGTTTGAGTAGTATTTTATTTAACACTATTTCTAATATTTCTTTAGCTTATAAATCGTGTTTGCGATAACTCTCTATTAGCTAATAAAATCATTGCAGTGAAAATTATAGTTACTCCCAATTAATATTTACGTAGAGGAAGACGTATGAAATCACTTCTAAACCAGAACGCACCCACAATGCTATGAAATTCATGCCCATATTTAGCCAGTATCTTAGATACTTATCCCACATTTGACGAATGACATGGTTAACATGAGGAACATTTTGGGATTATGCCTGATTTTTACCGTCTATGCTTCTAACTCCATTATATTATTAAATATCATTGGTATTAGTTTTAAAAATTTAAGCCGACAGCAAACATTGCATTTGCACCGTCAAAGATGACAGTTTCCAAAAGATTTTCCATAATATACTTAATATGAAATAAAAAATGTCAAAATAAGGTTCGTGACGAATTAGATGCGATAACCCCTTTTTACTAGACGAATACCTTTGAGTAGTATTTTATTAACATTATTTCTAATATTTCTTTACCTTAGAAATTGTGTTTGCGATAACTCTCTATTAGCTAATAAAAACATTGCAGTGAAAATTATAGTTACTCCTAATTAATATTTACGTAGAGGAAGACGTACGACATCTAAGTATCTTAGATACTTATCCCACATTTGACGAATGACATGGTTATGAGGAATATTTTGGGATTAAGCCTGATTTTTACCAAAGTATAAAGATATAATTCTTTATACTGTGTTTTTAACGTCTATGCTTCTAACTCCATTATTATTTTTTCTTTTAAGATGGCCGATCCAAGAAAGACGTTGCCAAGCTTCATTAAGTTTGTGTAAAATTCTAATAAGTTATTGATTTATTCTAAAGGTTTTGATTATATCTTTTATTGAAAAGCATCATTAAATACCAAGATATACAATGAGCAACAATTATACATCGATTGTATATAAGCAAGCAGAAGGTAGGGAAGTGCCCTAATTAGTATTGTTAGGTAAATTTCTTATAGAAATGTATTATATATATATATAATATATTGCGATCGTTCACACTTTTCAATTTCGAAAAAATTTCAACGGCATGATGTTAGATGTCCATAAGTTAGTCCAAAAAAACATTTGGTTCAAAAGTTTATAAATATATATGGGATATTACGAAAATTATTAACACGATAGAGGTCGCAGTTTTGGAGGTATCAAGTTCAAATTTGCTACAAAAATCAATCTGTCAAATATCACGGCCGAGTTCGTTATTGGGCAATATAGGGTAAGTAGTTTCAAAATGGGGACCGTTCAAACATTTTATGAAAATATCAAAAAAGAGCCGTAGTTTAAATATCATAAAAAGTAATTTTAGATTATAGATATAATCAGTACCTACAACTTTTGTTCGAAATAATTTTCCATAAAATGCACAGATAAAAAAATAAAAATTAATAAAGAAAAAATAAGAAATATTGATAAAACATGAACACTCTATATAAATTTGATGTAATTGTACATTTTCTGGAGATCTTATTACAGACCCTGATTAAAAAAATATATAGTATATTTATTGAAAAGAAATAGACGAAAAAAAAAATATCTGCCTTGAAGTGGAACTCGAACCCTGTCTGCTTTATATTCAACAGCCAAAACAAAAACCTCTAACCGCAAGGATATGACACATACGACAAGTTTATGTAATAACATCTACGTATACCAATGAAAAAGTTGTTAAAATTTCAATTCAATGAATTTTGAGAAATTTACCTTTCCGCTGACTACAGGCCATCGGGATTTTTTTATGTAAGTTCTCATTATTATTTGAAGCGTAAATTTAGACGTTGCTTGCCATCATTTCATGTCAATTTTTGAATCTCTTGTGCTTTGAAAGTGAAAGTGGTCGATAAGTTATTCAACATTTCCAAAACATTTTTTGTCTTGTGTTTTTGATTTGAACTTCAAACATGGCTCGTAGGTATTAATTATATAGAAAGAGCGATTATCTGAAGCGAAATTTATTAACGTCATTAAAACTAGCAGAGCAAAGTGAGCAGAATCCAGAATATATATTTGGTGCTTGTAGAGCTAATTAAGTGCTGTATTCCAAAATTAATTGCTCTTATATTTTTTTGGGAAATGGCTGCTTTGCTAGGTTTAGTTGCTAGCTTTAGTTAAAGCTAGCTGAGCAACCTTAAAAATCAACTTCTTTTTAGTGCTTGTAAGGCTAATTAAGTGCTGTATTTTGAAATTAATTTCTCTTATAGTTTTCCGGAAAATTACTGCTTTGCTTTTAAAAAACATTTTTTTTAGAAATTCTTATTTGGTGCTTGTAGAGCTAACTAAGTGATAATAATTTTTTTTATTCCGAAATTAATTGCTCTTACACTTTTTTGAAAAATGGCTGCTTTGCTAGCTTTAGGTCTAGAGCTAGCAGAGCAACCTTTAAAAATCATCTTTTTGAGAACTTATTTTTTAGTGCTTGTAGGGCTAATAAGGTACTAGTAAGGTGCCGTATTCTGAAATTAATTGCACTTATAGTTTTTCGGAGAATGACTGAATTGCTTATAAAAATCACCTTTTTTCAAGACAAATTAAAAAGACAATTTTGCTATTGTGGGGATATTTATAGCTTTAAAGATACAACAGGAATCCTAAAAGACCTTTAGATAGCTTTTCTTAGGATAGTTTACCTACCTACTTAATTTTATGTAATCCATTTTTAATTCCAGTTTAAAATTGAGATTTTAATGGCTATAAATTTATTATCTCACCCAATTAAGAAATGTACAATACTGGAAAGCTAAGGGACAAAACTTAATTTTTGTAGGGCTGGACTTTTTTCGATTGCTAACCACATATGTTCCTACGAGAGTAAGATATGTTTACCATTCGTTACTGACCACGTCGGTAAGTATTCTTCTTACCGATATAATTGTATCTCAAGAAAGTTGATTTTTAAAGGTAGCTGTGCTAGCTTTAGATCAAAAACTAGCAAATTAGCCATTGAAAAAACTATAGAAGCAATTAATTTCGGAAAACAACAATTAATTAGCCCTTAATTAGCTCTACAAGCACCAAATAAGATTTTCTCAAAAAAGTTGATTTTTACAAGCAAAACACTCCTTTTGCGAAAAAATATAGGATCAATTAATTTTGGAATAAAGCTCCTATTAGCACTTAATTAGCACTATAAGCACTAAAAAATTCAAAAGTTGCTGCAGCAAATAAGATTTTCTCAAAAAAGTTGATTTTTAAAGCAAAGCAGTCATTTTTCGAAAAACCATAAGAGCAATTAATTTCGGAATACAGCACAATTAATTTTTCAACCAAAATTTCAACTCAGTGATCAAAGTTTTAACGGTGAGAGATGTGGAGATTTCTAATGTGAAATATGTTAAAATATAAATGACTGACCAACAGTAGATAAATAGGTAATCTATTACAGTGCCTTCAAACGATGAAAACAATTGCTGAGTGAGCAATACTCCATCTCGCATTGCAAAATCTTCTAACCCTTAATAACACTAAATAAGATTTTCTCAAGAAAGTTGATTTTAAAGGTTGCTGTGCTAGCTTTAGATCTAAAACAAGCAAATCAGCCATTTAAAAAAAACTATAGAAGCAATTAATTTCGGAAAACAACAATTAATTAGCCCTTAATTAGCTCTACAAGCACCAAATAAGATTTTCTCAAAAAAGTGGATTTTTAAAAGCAAAGCACTCATTTTGCGAAAAACTATAGGAGCAATTCATTTTGGAATACAGCTCCTAATTAGCACTAGAAGCACTAAAAAATATGTTCTCGAAAAAAATTCAAAGATTGCTGCAGCAAATAATAAGATTTTCATAAAAGTTGATTTTTAAAAGCAAAGCAGTCATTTTTCGAAACACCATAACAGCACATAATTAGCCCTACAAGAATTAAAGAAGAAGTTCTTAAATATAAGAGCAATTGATATCGGAATACAGCACTTAATTAGCTCCACAAGCTCCAAATATGTATTTTGGATTCTGCTCACTTTGCTCTGCTAGTTTTAGGGACGTGATTTATCATTTCATTGGTAAGTTAGGTTCTGTTAATGTATTTACATAATGTCGAAAGATCCCCAGTAGTGTAGTGTGTACTTTTGGCACGGTAATATTTGTAATTCAAGCAACGATTATTTTTAAACCTTATTCCAGTCTTAACCAGTCTGATATCTCCCTATTTATCCATTTATAACTAAACAGCAGTAACAGCATAAGTACTTCATCGTTATATGGTTATTACTACAAAAAGTGAAAAAACAGGTTCCAAACTAATCTACAATATGTTGCTCGATTTCGAGAAAGGTAAAAGATAATCGAACAATTTGGAAAGATGCACAGTGATCTCTTCGATGTCAAAAAACTAGAGGGTAATTGCTGGGTTGATATTGTTGGCATTGTAAATGAAACATTTATTTAGGTGGTTCAACTAGATCAAAATGTTTACTTAGAAGCTATAAAATAATAAGTAATTTATATTTTATATTTCAGCACTCACAAATGTCGTTCTACACAAGAGAGCCTGCAAGGTAATTTTACTCATAATGCAATCCAATCTCAGATTTTTCGGGCCTCATCTGTAACTTTATCAAAAATGAACGTCTATTATTATAATCACACGGATTCATTCTTCTTCGATCTGCTGATATAGTATTTTTCAAGATAATTGATTACAAAATAATGACTGCATCCCTGAGGGAATCCCCTTTTCGACCATAAATACTCTTTCTTATAGGAACCATATACAATCTGACATTTCCCTCAACTTGGTCGAGTCCAAGTAAATATTAAATCTTGTATGGGTAGGTAGAAGAGACCGAATCAAAATTAAAGAAGTTGTTGTGGAAAAGTGTTGGAATGTGTATGTGCAATTTGATCAGTTTGCTTGAGTAACCGTCACCAAAATGACGAAATCGAACCACTTTCTTAGGTGAAGTTGATTGCAATAACTTATTTTTTTTTACTATTCAAGTTTGTTTTATACGTTACCTAGAAAAATTGAAGCCTGTTTTGAATTTCAAATTTAGATCTAATGATCGATTAGTGTTTTTTGGCTTTATTTATTGCGACTGGTCTATGCTCAGGATCTTAGAGTGCAATGGACCTATCTGTGAGTCCAATTATCACGATTTTTTTGGGAAAGGGGGTAATTAGATTTAAAATTCAAATATCTACCAGACCATGTTTTTTTGTGTACCATTCTGTTTTAATTGTATGTGTTATATCTGTTATATGAAACGTTAAATCTAACAAGTTGTTACTGTTATCAAATTCTATTGTAAATTTCAATTTAAGGTGATAGGAATTAAACATTGTTTTAATATAATATGTTTGATCTTATGGAACAATTAAAATACAGTCGTCCACATATCTCTAATACAATGGTAATGGAAATTTTAATTTTGGGATGGTTATTGATTCGAGGTCCTCAAGTACCCTTTGAGCAATGACACTTGATATGGCTGCTCCCATGACACATCCATCTAGTTGTCTATTGAATTTGTCTATATACTGAAAATATGTAGATGTTAGCGTGTACTTTAATGCTGTTAGAAGCTCGTTGATTTATAGGCACAGGCCGCTAAATACCGCGTGTTATTTGTGTGTGACGAAAATAGTATCTACGAGTAACGTGTCGAGTCGGAAAAGTAGTGGCGTGTCGAACAATTTGTTTTCCAACTAAACTTGAAAAATCGAGTTGAAAAATGGATTTCAAGGCACAAAATGAGAAACTATTAGATGTGTCGAATTGGACAACTTGTAAAATACAAGTTGAATTGTTGTTGAGACACAAAGAGGTGTTGGATGTCGTAAAAAGTGACGTCAAGACACAAGTACCTGCAGCTGATGCCCCAGCCGCGAAAATTGCTGCACATCCCGCAAAGTTCAGAAAATTCAAAAAGTCAGATGCTCTAGCACCGCTTATTTTACTTGGAAGCATAAATTCAGCGAACGTTAAGCTGACGACAACATGTGAAACCGCGAAAGAGATTTGGCTGTGTATGTGTATTAACAGAAAAAGGATCGGTTAAAGGAAGAGTTCTTCACACTGAAGAAGAACGATAGCGAAGACTTGATCACTCACGTAAGTCTACTGGAAAAGAATTCCTCTCAATTGTATTCCGAATTGAAGAGGTTGGTGAACACGAAATTGCCACATCTGTTATTGTTAAGCAGAAACATGTTAACGTTACCGCCGGAATATTTTGAATTCAAAAGTTTATGGCAATGTGTTCCAGTAGGTGATAGAACAATCAACAAATTAAGCAAGAGATTGAGATTAATAGAGATGAGACTGTCAAGTAGGAAGGAAGATGAAAGTGTTGCCCTCTATGCCAAAAACACCAAACTACGCGTCGCAAGACGAAGTAAAAAACTGTGATAAAAATCCATAAAAGTGTTTTAAATGTCATGAAACTGGCAATTTCTCTTAATGTTGTCCGCTTGATCAAAAGAAACCGCACTACAGTGGAGAAAAGCAAATAACTGATGAACCAGAAGGATATACTTTAATGGGTATTGAGAATGGTGAAATAGGAAATTCGTGGTTGGCCTATAGGATGAACAGAAAATGATTTGTTACTTTCGAAAAAAAAATGTTTTCCAAAACAAGTGGAAGTTGGAAATAACGATTTGAGTTTTTATAAATACGGGACCATATCTCAAGTCTTCTCTTTCAAATAAAGCAACAATCACCCAAATCCGAATATGTTTACTAGGTATATACAGCGCGCTCACATACCAAAAAAAGCAGACACTCTAATTTTATACCTCCTTCGTTTGGGTCCGTTGGCCAAAAAGGACTTTATACTTTGGATATGAGAGTGTGCGTTCCTGAAGAAGTCGCTGCAATGTGTGCTGTGAGCTGCTAAGAGAATATTCAATTGTGGCATGAACGCTTATGTCATCTAAACAAGAGGCATGTCATGACTTTCTTAAGACAAAAAGGTATCAAAGTCAAGTCGGGTGAGGAGTTCTGTGATGTATGTATGTACAGAAAGCAACATAGAAATTCGTTGTGAGTGGAAACCTGTGGACCTATGGAAGAAAAATTGGTCGGCGATGCGCGCTATTTCTTGTGTTTTCTCTCGATTCAGAAGACTGTTTATTTTAAAAGCGAAAGCGGAATCAAACGAATTTATAGAATTTTTTTAAATTAATACGAAAATGTCAGGAACAAAGTGAACAAAACTCTTTATGACGGCGGTAAAGAGTTTGACAACGGTGACTTTAAGTCGGTACTCAATTCAAACGGAATCAACATGCGTATGGTAATGCCGTATACGCCCGAAAAAATGGCACAGCCGAACGTGAGAATAGAATTTTAGTCGAAAGTGCGCGTTCGATGATTCATTCGAAAGACTTACCAATAATGCTATATGGGCAACGTGAAAGCAAAAGTCCCATCGAATTGTGGACGAAAGTTGCGTTGAACATTTCAAAAATGTTTTATGCCGGTTACAAATGTTGCGAGACGAAAATGGGAAAAAAGTGTAATATGGGTCGTTTTGTTTGGCTTTTGAATTTGGATGCAAAATGAAATCAGACTTAGTTTTGAGTGACAAGTGCGAAAATCTTGAAATCGGTTAAAGTGATCACTTTGAAGATAACAGAAACGATGAACCTGTTAATTTTCCTGATGTTGAGCCTGAAACGAAAGTTAAACAGGAGAACGAAGAAACATCAGATCATGAAAACAAAAAATTATTGTCAAGAAAGCACCAAAAGCCAAAATATTTGATGCATTATGTTTTGATGGTTCTTCATGTGGTTGAGGATGAGTGCCCATCGTCATACAAAGAAGCAGTGGAGTCAGCAAACTTAGCGAAATGACGGAAATTCTTACCTCGGTTTCCTTCAAAATCATTTACCTACGTTACTTCAAAATGTTCCGCTTTTAACGCGCCAACAAATGTGGTTTATGCAAGATGGTGCTCCGGCTCATTTTAGCATTTTAGTTCGTCAATTCCTAGATGAAGCTTATTAAAATCGCTTCATAGGTCCCGGAGGACCTCAATTATGGCCACCTAGATGAATAGCTTAGACTTATTTATGGGATCATTTGAAAACATTAGTGTATTGTACTCCAGTTCAGACTCAAGAAGAACTTAGGAATAAAATAACTGAGGGGTGTAATACTATATGGAATTTTTGAAAGAGTTCGGAGATCGATAAGCAGAAGAGCAGAAGTCTTCATACAAACAGAAGGGGGATATTTTCAAAATTTTCTTTACTACCTAAAATATTGTTGCCTTATTTATTAAATTAGATAGATAAGTTCTACTACGTTCTACGTTCTACTTTTTGGTTAAATTGTACCAAGACATACCCATATGTATGCCTCTGGTTGAATAAAAAAATATATTTTCTGTCAAAAAATACGTATTCATAACACAATATTTAATCCGGACATTTTTAAATTATTTTAAAATAAAAAATAAAACTTTACAACTCGGAAACCAAGCTTCTGAGAACATAACTTTAAATGAACTTTTCGACTCAAAATTAGTCCAAGAATCACTCATTAAAATAAGTAGGTACATGACATTAATAGATATAGGGGAGAGTGGGGCACAGTCGAACGGAAAAGTTTATAAACCCC
Source organism: Crioceris asparagi (assembly GCA_958507055.1). Lineage (NCBI taxonomy): Eukaryota > Metazoa > Arthropoda > Insecta > Coleoptera > Chrysomelidae > Crioceris > Crioceris asparagi. The sequence goes on from OY293828.1 coordinate 49,376,387, forward strand.
ATAACTTTTTTGGTATAAGCAAAAGAAAAACGGAACCAAGGCATTATATTTCGCGGATATTCTAGTTTATAATAGAAGCTATAAAAATTCACCATATGTGCAGAGTTTTCTTCTGTGTCTCGTTGTTTACTTGTACTACAAATGTTCAACTGTACCCCCACCTGGGGGTACACTTGAACATGGTACAGGGCACACTCGAATAGGGGCAGATGTAGGTAAAAATTTAAAGAAAACTTTACCAAACACGTTTTTTATCTCAAAAGAAACATTTTATTCAACAAAACAAAAAAAAAACATGAAAAAACTAACACAAATTCTTAACAAAATGTAAAGAAAAACTAAAAGTTATAATTCCTGACCAACATAAACAATTTCTTTCATTCATTTTTGTAGTCCTCATCTAACACGCTATCGTCGCTATCAAAATCTTGGTTTTGACACACAGAGCAAGTAAAATAAGGATCAGTGCTTCCGTCATTGCAACTTCCACAAACCCATTTGTTGCAGCTGATGCAGCATATCCATGCCGATCCGCACCACTTTTTCCACGGTACGTTGCACAAAAAACACAAGTCATTGCCCTCTTTGGTCTTCCTTTGATACGTCTTTCTGATCCCTGAAGGTCCAGCTTTCGCTTTATCTTTTTAAATCTCTTTAAACACTTTCGAAACGACCTGTTGGACGACTTTATTCCTCCTTTGAGCAATTTGTTGTATTTCGGGTGTCTTTGTTGCAATCATACTTCTTCCTGTGGTCCTTCTCTTTCTAGTGCCTTTCCTTTCTTGAGCTTTAGGATATCCTTTAAACTCTTCAGGACTTTTGAAGAACTTTGGTATTTTCCGCATCGATGGTGTTTGTGGAGGTTCAGTTGTCTCACGAGGTGGTGGTGTGGTATGTCCAGGTACCTGTGGTTGTGCTGCAACTTCAGCTGATCCGGATGGGCCTGCATCTTCTGGACGCTTGGTTACCTCACTACTCATGAAATCGGCGTCGCTAAAGATGTCCCGATTATAAGGAAAAATACCCGTCTTCCGAAAGGCTGCTATTATGGTTGATGGTACCAATGCTTTCTGATGAGCTTCGGCGACACAGGTTGAAATATCATAGATAGAGACTGTTTTTCCTGGATTCTGCATCATCCAATTATCTAAGGCAGCATTGTAGTAAGTTTTGAATGGCTTGTACACTCCTACGTCAAGTGGCTGTAGTTTATTTGTAGAATGGGGAGGAAATGTGATGATGGTCACCCCGTTGTTTTTCGCCAAATTGAGGACTTCAATGGATAGATGACTCTCGTGGTTGTCGTAAAGGAGTAGTGTTGGAGAATCTTTTGTACTCTTCGTATGTTTGATAAAATGCTCCATTACTTTAAAAAATAATTGTGCTGTCATCCATCCGGACGAATTTGCCAATCCTAAAGTACCTGGCAAGGCTCCTTGCAGCATGTGGTCCTTGAAGTGGACTCGAGGAAATATTAAAACCGGAGGAACTGTATTGCCGCTTGCCGATATTATGCATGTGGTGATGAGAGTTCCTTTCTCTGCACTTGTACACTTGCTAACTTATTTGGTTCCTTTCTCGGCAACGATTTTTGGCGGCTTTTGTACAGTAGTTGTAGCAGTTTCATCCAAGTTATATATTCTGGTACCGTCTGCGAATTCCGGGGTCTGCTTCAGAACTTCCTTCAAATTGTTAAAAAACAGATTGACATTATGACGGTTAAAGGAAGTAGCTCGAGACAAGCTACATCCTTCAGCTGTCCGTACACTCAACCTAGGGTGTCTGTTCATGAAACCATAATACCTATCGCGGCCAGCCATTTTTTCATTATTCCAGTTGTTTGGGTATTTTAGATTATTAATTTGGGCCATCTCGTAGGCCAGCTTTCTGCATGCTGTAGTTGTAAGTCCGTACATCATTCTTGAGCATTTTATTAAGTAATCGTACAACGATTCTTCTTGTTCTTGTGTAAAAACCTTCCTGTTAGCGTAATTAGGCAGCATTCGCATCATTAAACCGTGATCATCTTCCCTGTCCCTTACTTGTCTTACGTACGAGTGGAGCGTAGAAAGCTTTACACCTGTGGTTGATGCAGCGAATCTGTAGCTTCTACCATCTTCCACGACTAGCCGAACAGCTCTACGCATAGTTTCCTCATCAAAATTGCCGATGTCGGTTTGCCTTTTTCGATTTCTGACCATTTTGTTTGTCTGTAAGACACACAAAAGTTGTGAATTAATTTGAAAATTGTCTTCATACATGTGTGGGGCAGAGCCGAACGCGTTCAGCTGTGCCCCACGACATTTTGTTCAGGTTTGCCCCACATGACTTCATTTGACCTTTGATGTTGTAGTTCAAAATTCCTTTTCTAAATTTAGAAAATAAAACCACTCACTCGAGCCCAAACTTCAAGACAATGAAATGACGTTATTGCGAATCTAATTTCTAGCAAAAACAAGCATTTATCACAAAAAAAACACTTACCGAAATTTTACTTCAGCATTCGAGGTCGACCCATATGCCACTAGCACGACAACGCTGCAACAGAGGATGATGATTTCCGGCGGGTTATTTCCTACTAGATGGTGCCACTTACTGGCTTCAACAACAACTTTGTACGTTTAATATTTTCCGCGAAAAATCAAATGTTTGACTGTGCCCCGTGTTCTGGGGTACCCCACGCTCCCCTACAGCGTGGGGTACCGGATACGACTCTCTGTATGGGAAACCAAATAATATGTAATTGTTTTCAACTGGTTCGATGCAGATACTCCATATGCACAATCTATAATTATTTTCGGCTATACAGGGCGCTCAAAAAAGATACACGTCAGAGTTATAATTATTCAAATATTTTCATAAAAAAGTTATAATTTTGATATGTATCCTCTTTGATAGGAAACCTATATAGTTTAAAATAATTTTAGATTATGCATACGGAGATTCTCCATCCTGCTAAATGAGAACCATTTATATACCATATATTTTTCTATAGCTAGACCGTGGCGAATATGGTGCTCCACTCTGTATACTTACTTCCTTCTTTATATAAAGTTGGTAAGAATATATTATTTCTAAATTGTCTTACCTGATCTGTAGGTAGCAGTTGGAAATCATCCGGGGGATTGGTTATTACGTATCTCTTGCTACTTGCATCACAAGAAGAGCTAGTATCCCTGAATCTATAGAGGCCGATGCAAAGCATCCCAAATTGCTTTAGGGCTGCCACAAAGAGATCACCATATTTGCCTGTTTCTCCAAATTGGGCAAGAGGGCCATCGTATAATGAAATTTGACCCACACGGCATCTGTCTCTGTTCGACAAACTGTCGGCAGTACTAAAAACAATAAAAAACGTTATTTACTCAAAATAGATCAACACAATCTTGAAAAAGTTTCCCTTACCTATAGCCTCCTCGTAGGCCTGCACCTTCTGCTAGGATCAATTCTAGTTCAGGGGTAGCACCACCCGTTATCAGAGACCGGATTAATGTTAAGGCGTTTTGATTGAAGTACGTCTGAAAGAAGATTATATATTAACGTTATAGATATTGATTGAAACTTGCACTTACAGTAGACATAAGAGAGTCTAATACACTGACAGCAAACGCGGTACCACAAGCGAACGGTTGAGTTAAATAGAGTTCCGTATCAGGATCGTCATCATCATCTTGATCCAGAAACTGTACGTTGCTGTCATTCACTAATTCTAAAACAAATAATGTTCATATAACAGAATCAAAGTTCTAATTATCCTTAAAATAATAGGAATATGTAGTATTTCAAATATCTATACTCTACACATATAAAAAATATCCCGTCACGGAAAAAAATATTTAAATTATTTTATGTGTTACTACCTAAACGGTGGAATAAAAACTTATGGTATGCACTACTTTTAGGGGTATTCCTTATATATGTAAGAGTATCACATGTAGGTATAGCTTTTCTATTATATGCCCCATGCTAAAAAGTCATAATTTCGAGAAAAACATTATGACAGATATTGCAGAAAAATATAATGATGCTTCCTAGAGAACCTCTAGGGGGTGCCGTTTGAAACAGCACCCGTTTCTGACTTCTTAGTGCGAAGAACAGTTTCTACGAAACCAGCAATTTTGAGCATGTAGTATCCGTAAAGTGGTTCACAGTTCAAATTCAAAATATGATAAAATGTATGACAGGCGTTGTTCAAGATGAAGTCATCAATCATAAGGATATGAAGGGGCTGTCAGCTTTCCCAGCCTGTTGCCATTTTCAATAGTGTTTTTTTCTCGGTCAATTCGATAAGGTGTATCCCCAGCGAATTCTCAGGCTCTGGACTAGATACTTAAAATTTCGTATTCATACCTAGCTAAATTTGAATTATTTCTCTGCCTATCAAGTTAAATATTGATCTAATAATGGTTAATCAGTATATCCATAAAGATATTAAGAAATATTTATTGCGAAATGGAACCATAGAGACTGATATACATATATGCAAAGAACAGTTATGGGTTCAGTCAACGGAAGTACGCATGGGCATGGAACAGCTACTGCGCTAAATCTGGAGCCCCGTGCTCCATGGTACAGGTCTTATTGTACTATGCTATTAGCAAGAAATGCTGACAGGCGTTCGGAGATACTTTTAGTTTTTGATGCTACGAAGCTCTCCGAAAGGTCTTCACACGCAAGAACTCTTGCCGTAACTACGGAATAAATTCAATCGCAATGAATTGGGTTTAAATTTATAAGACAATAATTTTACCTGGCAAAAGCTGGTAATTTGTCATTGTAAATTTAATATAAGTAAATGTATTTTTATTTGAAGAATGTCAACAAAAGATTTAAAAAATATTGATCTTTTCTACTTAATTTTAAGATAATTCTTAAAGATATGCATAATAATGATGACATTTCCCAAATAGAACCCAATCACCCATCAGACCATATTATGAGTCTAAATCGTGCCAGGAGCATGTACCTAATATTATCTGATTCTAGAATAATTTACGATCCTTGATACATAGGATGCTTGAACGTTTTCTCTAATTATTACATAAAAGAGAATGTATTTATTGATAGCTGAATTCCCACTGATTCCCAATGATAGTGTTTGAGTAAGAGTTGAAATTAGATTCTGAATATTAAGCTGTCGATAAGTCTATTAGAGGTAGGATGTAGAAGGTACTCCATAACTACAAAACCTATAATTAGTTAAGTGATTTAGTGAAGTTTGAAATTGAGGATGTTCTGTTTCAATAAGTATGCTCTATAATTGAAAGACAGTGTTTGAGGTAGCTCTACTTTCACAAATTATAAACCTAATTTCAATAAACTATTAAACGATGAGAGGGAATTAATTTTATAAGCCTATAATACCTATGAAAGTTTCTTATCACATATATCTTTATCGATATTTTATTTTATATAGGTTATCCTGGACTAATAAGTAAATTTTCCATATTTGAAAATAAACTTCATTGAGAGTAAAATAAAAACTCAATTGGGTTATATAGAACACAGCATTTAAAGTATTCAAAGTAATTCAAACTTTGAAGCCAGGCAAGTGTTCGGAGATCCAAAATAGCGCTGATAGAACTATTAGCATCTCGTGCTTTACCTCGTCAGAAATAGAGAAAATAGTGCCATCGGTGAAGTCATACAAAGCGGTCTTGATACGAACGTAAAAAAGTGGTTCGCTTAGTGTCCAGTCTTCCTCAGCTTTCAATGTCTGCCGTGTGGTATGCAATCGAGAGGATGTTGCTTAGGTCATAAAAAAAACAATTCAAGAAATGCTGCTAAGTTGCAAGAAGATTCGTTGTATGTTGTGTTTTAATATACTTAGTTATTTTTGTATCTAGTGCGCGAAAAGCTACTTTGGTGATCTAGAACTAACTTTTTTAACATGTGCAACAAATGACATTTTTTCTACAAACATGCTACAAACGTCAAAAAATAGAAGAATTCAGCTACACTTCTTGCTAATGCGGGGGCGATATATGTAGTTTGAAGAGAGATGGAGGATGGAACTCTTCGACCGTGACGAAAGGATACGTAGAAGATTCTATTTATAATGAAATTCAAATATCAAATAAAATTTTAGACTGTGAAATTTCAGGATCAAGTGCTATCACCTCTACGGCAATTGCCTCCACATCAAAAATGTCTTCCAACCTCCGAAATTCCAATATCACGAGCTGAATCTGAATCATATCAAACAGGAAAATTTTCGATACTTAAATCATTACTATGATTTCTTTATTAGAATAAAACAGATTATAAATTTAAAGTTTGTCATTGATTACTACTAGTTTTTGGTTTTCTATGCGGTTAAAATTGAACATAAAAAATAATTGTAAGTGGAACATCAACGTATCTTTTGTCTATCCAAACTATGTGTACCAACATCTATGTTTTTCAAAATATTTTTCTACAAAAACTGCACTCTTGATGAAATAACTTTGCCGAAATTTTAAGATTGTATATTGTAACGAACTTGGCTTCGGTGATCGGCCATAATGGTGGGCGTGTACGATTCGTCGGAAGGCGGAGCACCTTAGCGAGTGCGGACGTTGGTGGGACCCGGGTAGTGTGTTGCATACCGCTATTGGTATTGGTCAGCCATGCATGCCTGGGTCAAGACATGTTCCCGAAGCTTCTAGTAACTTCGCGCAAGTTCGGGAGAGCTCGCTTGGCATCGGAAGATGGGCGTAGAAAATACGAGAGCCAATCTGCTTGCCTATATATTGGAGAGTGCTGCGGAGTCAGTGAGTCAGTCAGGGGCAATCGCCCGCTGCAGACGAGTAAGTCTGGGGCAGTAAATATAAATTGTAAATAGTTGTATATAGTGCAGTGTAAATATAAATAGTGTTAAGTTAGATAAATAGTGAATAAAAGTTGTATATAGTTATGGATATTTAGTGTGTGTATATAAATACTGTAGAAATAAATAAACTTTGTAAATAAATAAAGCCCAGTCACTTTTATATGCCCGTTACAATATAGAGGTATTGTTGAAACTGATCATTTATTGCACTTTTCCAATGGACATCAGAATAATAAATAATAATAGGTACAGGATTTTTTATAGCGTTACTAAATGGTAAAGATAGTTTTTTATCAAACAGCCAATATTTTCATAAGCCTTGGTTCTTAATTCTACTCTGTGTTAAAAACAGATATTAGAATATCATGTAAATTTAGCAAGATGTATTTACAGAAAACATAATGCAGGTATCATGAATATTTTGAATTTGTTGCTTAAATTGTTTAATCTAACTATACCTTACACTAGGTGCATCTCTTGACACAACTATATTTTTTAATGCTTCTTGCAATATCGTTTTGTCTGTGAATACTTTTCTTTTTTCACGCCATATGATGTGTTTGAATTTCAAAATCAATATCAAGTAGTATTTTAGTAACTTTTGTTGCGCCAAATGACTTGATTTTATTCCTGTACTTACCGAGATGAATAAACAATTCTCAAAAACTCACTATATAATAAATTGAAATGAAACTATTATTTATCAACCGATTCATCTATGTTAAACGATATTTGCAGCACGCGTTGTGTCAATTGCTGACAGTTATTTCAAACAACAGACAGTTGTCAAACAACTTTATATACTGTAAGTAAAATTAATATTGTCTTTAAGTTTTCATAAATGTTTTTTAATGTTCCGCTCAACTTTCTTAATTTTTTCCTTCTTCTGATAATAATGAACACAACAAAAAAAAGCGAAATCGGTTCAGCTGCTCTCGAGATTTGCGCTTAGCAACACATTCAGCGATTCATTTATATATATATATATATATATATATATATATATAATTCAGGAAATTTATTAACGACTGGCTAGGATATTTTGTATTACAATTTAAATAATTTTCAAAAGTTTTCTATTCTCTAAATTTATTTTACATTTTTTATTGTTACAGTGATACGTACGATTATTGTTTATTAATATTGTTATATTTGTTTAATGTTTAATTAAATCTCAACTTCTAATCCTGATGAAGAATCAATAAAGATTCGAAAGCTAGACTAGAAAAAAGAGTTACTCTTATTTCCACATCCAAGACTGCAGAAGCCGTTTTAATATATCCACAGGTTCGTCTTAAGGTCTCTTGAAGCTCGAAGGACCAATGTAAAAATTTCAAGTGTATCGAACAACAAAAATCAGTGGACAAAGAGGTCTGATTTGACATTCTTTATTTTCTGTCTGATTGTCTCCCAAATCAACAACAACAATTGAACATCACAATAACAAAAAAAATAAACTAACATGACCAGAGCGTAATAGATTAAGTTGACAGTTGATCTACTACAAATCTCTACAAAGATAAAAACATTGTCCGCCATCTTGGGGCGTCCACCTTATTGAATGTGGTGTGACGTCATTTTATTTTTCGTATTCCTTTCAGCAAACCCTTTCATTTGATACCCATATCATGAGGATGCATAGAAAATAACTAGTCCGCTATCTTTGGGAGTCCACCTTATTGGATTTAGAATGGCGTCGTTTAGCTAACCATGCATTGTTATCCGAACTATAAAGGTGTATGCAAAATTCCAGCTCAATAACTGCTTTAAAACTTAATTGCAAGATTTGACCCGAACGAACATACGTTGCAAATTAAATAAAAGCTATTAAAATAACAGAACTATGCACTGAAAAGACTAAAATACTACTTGATATTGATTTTGAAATTCAAACACATCATATGGCGTGAAAAAAGAAAGGTATTCACAGACAAAACGATATTGCAAGAAGCATTAAAAAATATAGTTGTGTCAAGAGATGCACCTAGTGTAAGTTATAGTTAGATTAAACAATTTAAGCAACAAATTCAAAATATTCATGATACCTGCATTATGTTTTCTGTAAATACATCTTGGTAAATTTACATGATATTCTAATATCTGTTTTTAACACAGAGTAGAATTAAGAACCAAGGCTTATGAAAATATTGGCTGTTTGATAAAAAACTACCTTTACCATTTAGTAACGCTATAAAAAATCCTGTACCTATTATTATTTATTATTCTGATGTCCATTGGAAAAGTGCAATAAATGATCAGTTTCAACAATTCCTCTATATTGTAACGGGCATATAAAAGTGACTGGGCTTTATTTATTTACAAAGTTTATTTATTTCTACAGTATTTATATACACACACTACAATCTTAAAATTTCGGCAAAGTTATTTCATCAAGAGTGCAGTTTTTGTAGAAAAATATTTTGAAAAACATAGATGTTGGTACACATAGTTTGGATAGACAAAAGATACGTTGATGTTCCACTTACAATTATTTTTTATGTTCAATTTTAACCGCATAGAAAACCAAAAACTAGTAGTAATCAATGACAAACTTTAAATTTATAATCTGTTTTATTCTAATAAAGAAATCATAGTAATGATTTAAGTATCGAAAATTTTCCTGTTTGATATGATTCAGATTCAGCTCGTGATATTGGAATTTCGGAGGTTGGAAGACATTTTTGATGTGGAGGCAATTGCCGTAGAGGTGATAGCACTTGATCCTGAAATTTCACAGTCTAAAATTTTATTTGATATTTGAATTTCATTATAAATAGAATCTTCTACGTATCCTTTCGTCACGGTCGAAGAGTTCCATCCTCCATCTCTCTTCAAACTACATATATCGCCCCCGCATTAGCAAGAAGTGTAGCTGAATTCTTCTATTTTTTGACGTTTGTAGCATGTTTGTAGAAAAAATGTCATTTGTTGCACATGTTAAAAAAGTTAGTTCTAGATCACCAAAGTAGCTTTTCGCGCAATAGATACAAAAATAACTAAGTATATTAAAACACAACATACAACGAATCTTCTTGCAACTTAGCAGCATTTCTTGAATTGTTTTTTTTTATGACCTAAGCAACATCCTCTCGATTGCATACCACACGGCAGACATTGAAAGCTGAGGAAGACTGGACACTAAGCGAACCACTTTTTTACGTTCGTATCAAGACCGCTTTGTATGACTTCACCGATGGCACTATTTTCTCTATTTCTGACGAGGTAAAGCACGAGATGCTAATAGTTCTATCAGCGCTATTTTGGATCTCCGAACACTTGCCTGGCTTCAAAGTTTGAATTACTTTGAATACTTTAAATGCTGTGTTCTATATAACCCAATTGTGTGGTGTGGATCAACTTCAAATGTTTTTCCATCAGACAATGAAATGGTTGTATTATTCAATATATATATATATATATATATATAAATAAATAATCAAGATGATTTATGTATCAATTGAATTCGTATTCAGAAATATCATAATATGATCTCTTGATCTTGAATTAAATATATATAAATACATTTGGACATGAATCTTACCTTGGAAAGGCCTCGACGACAAACGGCAGGTATGACCAAAACCTGAACCCAGACTGTCAATGGCCCCCAGAGTTTGGAAATAATAATACAGGAAAAGAAGAAAGAAGACCGGGAGAAAACCGAGAAGACATTAAAAGTAAGGATTTAGACAAATCTGAAATGAATTAAAAGACATCTGATGACAAAGTCAGTGTCAAAGGTGTCAAGAATGTCTAATGTTAGTTAGAGTTCAGAACGTCAAAGAAAAGAATGATATTAGAAATTGAAAAGGAGAAAGTAGAGATCCATAAAAAAACTACAAGAAAAAGAACGAGAATTAACAGAAAGGCAATTAAAGTTACTAGAAATAGAAAAAGAGGTAGTTGAAACTGAGATTGAGGAAAGAATTATGTCAGAAAATTCCAGAAACTTTGAAGAGACAAGATGTAAACTAGATAATTCTGAAGAATCTTCAGCAAAATCTTTTGTGGGAAAATGGATAGTAAAAGTTGATCCAAGCTAACATTCAGACAAAGAAGATATGAAGATAGAAGAGAATATATGCCAGACGCAAGCTAGTAAAAATGATATTTCAAATCTATATAAGACATTAGAAAGAGTACTGAATAAAGCAGTACCAGAAAATAAGAAAAAGCATGACAACATTTTTACATGATATTCAGTTAAGAAAGATTTTCCTAATTTTGTTGGCTCACCTGAAGATTGGGCTACGTTTATGTACCAGTTCCAAAGAATTTCAAAACTCTGTGAGTATTCAGATGAAGAAAGAAAAGTTAAAGAAATAAGATTCGGAAGAGCAGATTATATTATAGAAGTACTTTAAAATAAGTTGAATCTTAATTATATTCGAGACTATGACATGGAAGGCCTTATCAATTTTTTTGTTCATGTCGGATCTGTAGTGAGTACAATTAAATCTTTAAAACATGAAGCACATCTAGAAATTCCGCAATTAATTAAAGGTCTAATGCAAAAGTTGCCAATGATAATGAGATTGGATTGGGGAACTAAAATGTATAAGAACAAAGAAAATCATCTCAACCTGAAAGATTTTCACAAATGGTTAGATGAATTAGCAAATGCTGCTTGTTATGTTACTACTCCGAGATCAATGAACTTCAAGAACAAACCTCAGCAAACACGTATAAATTGAAAAAAATACATTGCATCACATTCGGAAAACCGACATTTGACAAATGTAAATATTGTGGAAAGGAAGCACATGAGATAATGTAGATACAAGATGGAAACAGATAGCAGAATATAAATGATGTTTCTTATGCTTAAAAAGTAATCACCAGACCAGACAATGCAAGAAAAGAAAAGTTTTTGGAAAGAATGGATGTATATACTCACATAATCGATTATTGCAGAAGGATAATAATGACACAGAACAAATTAATAACAATTATAAAGAAGATAATAAAATAGTTAAATCTGAAAAGTATGAAGACAGAACTCTACAAGATTCAAACTTCTATCATGGCAGGAGTATGACACTGACAAAATCATATTATCCTAATGATGAAAATTTGACGCAACCTTCAAATCCTGACAGAAAAAAAAAATAAAATTGTGTACAAAACAGGATCAAAAGAAAACGTGCTACTGAGAACTATAAATGTGCGTCTTTATGGACATAATGGCAACATAATACATACTGTAGCTTTCTGAGATGAAGGCTCATCAATTACACCCATTGATGATGCTATCTTGAAAAATTTGGGAATAACAGGAACAAGAAAACCTCTCTGTGTACAATCGACAAATGATATTGTTAAAAGGCACGGAGATTCAGAATGTTTGGACATAAAAAAATCCGGAGACTACTGTAATTCCAAAATTTATAATCTGTCAAAAATTAATCATTACCAACTCAGAATATTAAAATACAAGCAGTATCATCATATTGAAGGATTACCATTATCAAACATTGATAAGCCTCCAATCATTCTGATAGGACATGACATTATTAATTTAATAGTTCCAAGAAAAGTATATGAGGGTCCGGACGGCATGCCTATTGTAACAAAAACAAGACTGGGATGGATTTTACACGGAAAAGTAAAAAACGACGTTTCCAACGAGACATTTTTTCTTCATATTTGTAATCGACAAAACGATAATGAATATTTACATAATCTGATGAAGAATTCTTATACCATAGAAGCATTTGGAGTATCCGTTATGCCAAGCAAGAGGAATAAAGACATTGAAAGATCAATAGAAATTATGAGTAAAACATCACGTGTGGGAGAACATTTTGAAATAGGACTTCCATGGGAAACGGAAGATGTTGCATTAACTGAAAGTTATAATACAGTATTTAGAAGATTTCAGTGTGCGGGGAAGCAAATGAAGAAAGGCGAACATTTTAGAATAAAATATTGAGAAATATGAAGAAAAATTAACACCTGAAGAAGTGAAAAATGGGGGACCGAGAACATGTTATATTCCACATTTTGGTGTTACAAATCCAAATAATCCAAACAAATTACGACTTGTATTTGATTGTGCTATGATTACTGAGTTAGATGCCGCTTGCAAAGAAGTCGGTTTAAACATGAACTTTGGAAAGACGCAATTCATGACAAATTTGATACCAAAAAAAAGCCTAAAGGTCGGTGATAACGAAATAATACTAGTCCACAAATATAAATACTTAGGTCATGAAATACAAATTGCCAGAGGTAACCAAACCACTGAACTGCAAAGAAGAAATACCTTGGCATGTGCTGCATATATGGAGCTCTATCAGACATCTTCAAGAGCAACATTCAAATCACCTTAAAAAGAAGACCTTCGACCAATGCGTGATCCCAGCCATGACTTACGGTGCCGAAACACTCTCATTAACCCAGGCCACAGCAACCAAAGAGTAGCCCAAAGGAGAATGGAAAGGTCGATGCTGGGACTGACTTTCAGAGATAGAGTCAGAAATGAGGAAGGACAGGCGTCACAAATGTTGTTAAAGGCAGTCCACCTACGCGATGGACAGACGACGTGAGAAGAATCGCTGGAATCTGGTTACAAGAAGCTCAGAACCAACATAACTGGAAGAATTTATGGGAGGCCTATGTCCAAATTTAGTCGCAGAAGGCTGGTTGATGATGATGATGATGATCTGATTGTGCAGCTAAGTCTAATAGAATGAGCCTAAATGACAATTTGTTACCAGGTCCAGACTATCATCAACAATTAGTTTTCGAATAAGAAAAATTGCTTTTGCCGGAGATGTACGAGAATGTTCCACCAAGTGAAGATCAAAGCTAAAGACCAAGATGCGCAGTGGCTCCTGTAGAGAGATGGAAGAAATGATAAAGAGCCAGATATAAATTACATGCGGGTAATGACATTTAGGGTTACATGTTCACCTGCTTGTGCCCAATATGTTCAGAATTTGAATGCTACTCCGATGGGAACTTCAGGAGAAGTCACTGAAGCAATTACGAAAAAACATTATGTAGCTGACTATTTTGACTGCACGACACTCCAGAAGAAGCATTTAAACTGATGGCAGAAGTAAGAAGACTGCAGAAACTGGCAGGTTTCGAAATGGTAAACTGAACAACAAATTCCAAGAATCTAAAATTATGGCTTTAGACGAAAACATAAAAAAGGACTTAAATTTTGGGTATGATATGGGAACCAGAAGATGATTATTGCGTTTTTAAGATAAAAAATTCGCTAACTGAAAATAATTTCGAAAAACCAACAAAAGAACTTATTCTACGAACCGTGCTGGCTGTGTTTGATCCATTAGGACTATTGATAAACTTTACAGTATGAGGACGTATATGAGTACAAGACATTTGGAGATCGAGAGTTGGATGGGATGAAGATATAGATGACAAGCTCCTTCAGAATTGGATGGCATGGCATGAATATTCCATTTGCAAAGAAGTTAGAGTTTCATGTCTTTTGCGATAGTAGCAAGACTTTTGCTGCTGTAATATACCGGAAAACCATTATGAATGATAATATTGAAGTTACTCTAATATTAGGCAAAGCTAGAGCGGCTCCAACCAAACCCATTACAATTCCACGCCTAGAGCTATAAGCTGCTGTACTGGGAAGTCGCATTGCAAGAACAGTAAAAGAAGTACTAAACATCAGAATAGATCATACTTATTTTTATTCAGACTCTGCCACTGTTTTGTATGGGTTAAAGGGTAACATTAGTGAGCTGGGTCAATTTGAGGCTCATCGTATAGGAGAAATTCAATAAGTAACTGACATAAGTGACGTATTGGATTACATCCAAAATCAATCCTGCTGATGCAGCAACAAGGACATATAATTAAGATGGACACAACAAGACCTGTTTTGATGATTGGTTTACAGGCCCCAAATTCCTATATGACCTTGACGAACAGAAATGGCCATGCAAAAAAAGTCGGAAGAGAACATGCAACAGGAACAACCCAAGAAAAGCAAATATTGATAGTTACTACAGTAGAAAATTCTTATTTGCCAGATCCGAAGAAGTTCAGCAAGTAGAGAAGAGACTTTCAGCCTGGATACTTAAAGTTGCAAAACATTGGCTCACTAAAATTCAGTCAAGAAATTAATTACCACTAAAGTTGACAGTAGAAGAACTTAAAATTGCAGAAGAAAATTTGACAAGACCTTGTCAGATGGAAAGCTTTTTGGAATACGAAGATTTAAAGAATGGAATAGCAATTGGGAAGTAGAGCTAACTATTGAAACTTTCGCCATTTATGGATAGACGAGAAATAATTATTATGAAAGGACGAACGAATTTAGCAGAAACAATGTGTGACGAGACCAAATGCCCAATAATACTGCCCACTAAACACAAAATTACACAACTTATTTTGCAATATTATCATAAAAAATGGACATCAAGGAATAGAAAAAAATTTAATGAAATAAGACAAAAGCTTTGGATCATAAGAGGAAGATCAGCATTAAAGACAGCATTTACAAATTGCCAGAAATGTAGAATTAATAAAGCCAATCCGAAAACCCCAGAAATGGGACAAATACCAATATGACGAATAACCCTAAACATAAAGCATTTACTTATACAGGAATCGATTATTTTTGACCTTTCCATGTGACAGTAGGAAGAAGACAAGAAAAACGCCGGGGAGTAATTTTTACCTGAATTACCGTTCGTGCCATTCATTTGGAAGTTGCACATTCCTTGACAACTGATTCTGCTTTATTAACCTTAAGACGAATGATTGCTAGAAGAGGAAACATTAAAGAAATAATATCTGACAATGGGACCCACTTGCGGGGTGCATGAACAGAATTACAAAATACAATGAAAGATTTGGACATGGAAAAAATTGAAGATCATGTCACCAATCAAGGAATAAACTGGCGATTCAATCCACCTGCAGCTCCAAATATGGTCGGTGCGTGGCAGAGAATAATAAGATCTGTGAAGAAGACCTTTTATGCAATTTTCAAACAGCAGAAATTGAAAGATGAAATTTTAATGACTGTATTCTGAGAAATTTTTGGAAACTAGGCAGGATTGAACAGGTTTTTCCAGAACCTGATGGGAAGATCAAAGTCGAAGACTTTAGGACAAAAAGTGGTGTATGCAAACGAGATAGGCCAGAATTAAAAATGAAGATGACGACCGAAGATGATGACCCCCGTTAGTGGCAACATTGAAGCTCTCAGCCCAGGCGAGGAAGAAATGTTAGATTATTTTTTTTTGTCATTGTAATGTTCAATTGTTGTTATTGATTTGGAGACAGTCAGACAGAAAATAAAGATGGTCAAATTAGACAGTTTTTGCCCATTGATTTATGTTCTTAATTACCCTTTAATTTTTACAGGTCCTATGCTCTATAGTAGTAGGGGTAGGCAGTTATGCTCGGGACGTTAGCTGTCGATTGTCAGCAGACACTTGAAGCTTTCAAGAACCTTTTCTGTATATTATTTATGAATTAATAAACTTGTTGATTATTAATAAATTCTTCATGGTGGCAGCGGTCTTGGGAGAATAGAGAAAGATTGATTCAAAAGATGGAAAGTCAAGCGACGGTTCCAGCCTTGTATCAGATTCCAGCTGCGGTCCAATGGTCCAGGTGATCGGGAAGCTTGATAATTACGATCCAAGAGGTTTCGAATTGCTATCGGCTTGAACAAAAAGTCCGATAACGACCAAATCAATTCTTTAATTTACTTAATGGGACCACAGGTAGAATAGGTACTTGCATCGTTAAAACTAAGTGCCAAAGACGCAGCCAGCTATAAAACTGATTTAGAGAAGTTCAGAAATCACTATATACCTTCACGAAACGTAGTTTATAAAGACAGGAAGAAGGAGAGAGCGTACATGATTTCGTGATCGATTTGCAGGCCAGAGCTCAGAACTGCGACTTCCCACCAGAGTTTGTCGATCAAGCGATTCGAGACGATGTCGTAGTTGGAATGACCGATCGAGCGCTATCGTAAAAGTTAGAACTAAATTCTACTCTAACTCTAGAGAAGCTGTTACAAGTTCACGCCAATCAGAATCTGTACGGAAGCAGCAAGAAACATTTCGAAACGCCAGTTCTTCGGTAAATGCCATCAAGTTCAAATCGAGAAAATCACTAGTTTCTAAAACAGCAGTCTGTGTTATGCCAGAGAACGTCTACAAACGTTTGTTTACAGGAAAGAACTTACAAAGAGCAACTAAGTTTATCTTGGGTCCAGGAGGGAACAGACTAGATGTGACTGGAGTTGTGACAATGGAAGTAAAAGCGAATAATGAAATTGTTCAAGAGAAGTTTTATGTGTATCAACAGCGAAATAAACAGTGTTAAGTTATTACGCTTCAGAGAAGTTAGGCCTAGTTAAGTGAAAAAGTCGATCAATCCTTTTCAAAAGTTTCATAAACTGTTTTGTGGGTTAGGAAATACTCGTCAGATGTACAAAATATGGCTGAAATCAAATGCAGCACCGGATGCAGTTCACGTTCCGAGACGGGTACGTACATTTAAGAAAAGCATTTAAAAAAGAACTTCAGTCCCGCTGCAAGCGAGAGGTTAACGAACCAGTAAACGGACCGTCAGTAGTCATAGATCCAAAGAAAAACAACACTATTCGTCTATGTTTTGATCTAGCACCGTTAAATGTTCAAAGATAAGTGTATCCAATTCCAGATGTAGAATCAACATTGGGTCAGTTAGACGGAGCTCAACTTTTCAGCAAAATTGATGCCAATAATGGCTTCTGGCAAATACTTTTGGATGAAGAATCAATGGAATTTACAACACTCTTTGCAAGGTACCGATTCAAGAGACTCCCCTTGGTCTCTGAGGATCGACTGCTATTCCTTCTTTGGATACCACATGGCTTAAGTGCCGAACCTCCTTTTGAAACAATTGGCAAATCTTGGGGCTTAGCTTGAGACCTGACTGATGTAGTCGCAGGAATACTTTTTTCAACTTGGTCTTCTAATGTCTTTTCTACTACGATGATGTCATCTAGGTAGACTAACAGGTTTCCCAAGACAGCCTTCTCAAAGCAGTCTCCATTAGCCTCTCAAATATAGCTGGTGCATTACACAATCCAAACGACATTACAGTAAACTGCGGTAACATATGAGCTTCTCACTATTGAAGAAACAGGTGATGTACAGGTGAACCATTAACGTTCATCAACCTTACTGTAATAACATCATTACCTCGAACCAGGAATTTTCCGATCGTGACTCCACGACGGATTTGCTCGTCATCCATCTATGGTTCAAACATTATAATGCTTCCCTGATTAGAGCCATCTTCCACCCGAGTTTCTACAACCACCTCAATTTCTCCTGGTATCACAGCCCCTTCGGATAGTATTACTCTGACAGCTTTTTCTTGTTTTTCATTAAAGAATAACCTCCTTATCATTGTATTGGATAACGTCACGCTTCAAGTCCAAATTGTCAATAAACTTTATTTATTTATTTATTTATTTTAATTGGAATCCATTCGAATTCGAGCCCATGATGTCCATGCCAACTATCACCTCGTTCTCTATATCTGCTACCAAAGCTTGATGTCTAATATGCGTGTTACCAATCTTTATATTTAATTCAATTTCACCATGGAGTCGCCAGTAGCAGTACGCAGCCTCCACCTAGATAGTTTCACATTACGGTTCCCTGTTCCCGTATCAGGTCTAACAATGGTTTTCGTCGCTCCCGTATCCAGAAGCAGCAACTTTTGTTTACCATTTACGAAACCATTCACAAATCAAATGTTCAACTGATGCTTCCAGGATGCCACTCGAGCAATCTTTCTTGAGGTATTCCGGACACAGGTCGATTATCGCCTCTTCTTTTCGACCCGCCTTAGTGTTTCCGCCTCAGATTGCGGTTCCATTTCCTTCTTTTCCTTACAGCTGACCATCTCTTTCTTTTTTGCTTCGTTCACTACTCGCCTAATTATTTCTTGGGAAGGTTTATGGGAATGGCCCTCTTCTATCCTCCGTAAGTGAGCTTGGATATTACAGCTCTTCTTCGTGGCCTGGTATTCTAGTGCACGAGCTAGAGAACCCGTTGACTGATCTGAACGTGCAAGTAGTAGGGCTTGCCTCCTTTAATCGTCACGAGGCCCATCGAAGAATGCTTGGACTGCCAACTTCTCCTATCATTTTCTGGCACCGTTGGATATGCCAGACGAGCAAGGCTAGATATATCCGCTTCGAATTCTTGTAAAGATTCGTTCGAAAGCTGACAGCAAGCCCCCCATTGAAAATGGAAGACGTGTTCAAGGTGAGCCTGGCCATAACTCGTTTCTAAACGTCTGACGAGTTGCTCATAATTACCTTGTTTCGCCGGTTACAATGTTTGCAAGATATATGTCGCTTCTCCTCGTAAAGAAAGTGTCAATGCTGTGACTCTCACTAGATGACCATCCATGTAGAAGGTAATTTGCCCAGGATGTTTTCCCACTAAATTGAGGAGGTCTCAGTATAATTTTTCACGCTTCTACAATATTTTTTGCAGGGGCCTCCTTCGATACACCGGCCTCATACACCTGTGATGTCTCAAACTTGCTTCTCAGTTCATTTACCTCGGCTTCTAATTGTTCTTCTAGAAATTCGAACTTCTCTTCCAAATAGAATTTTCTTCAAATCTCCTTTCTAATTTTTTTTCTTGCCATTCTAGTTTCTGTTAAAAAAATTCAGAATATGATGCAACGTATATGTGCCTGTTCTTGGACTCGCTCCTGTTTTAAAGCGATTCTTAACTATAAAGCCTTACGAAAAAAGTGTGCTTAGTGTCAAAATTAGTGAATTGTATGATACATATGAATCTACTGAAAATTTGAGGGTATGTGACTTATAACTACGGTTATTTCATTAATTGATCTTTAATAAAGTGGATTGGTATGAAATAAACAAATCAGCTTTCAGCTGTTGTTTTCTATCAGCTGGATTCCTTTCACATGTGAAAATCTCAACAGGCTGAATTTTATTAGCAATAAGTCTCCAGTGGCGTACTCATTTCTTCTGGTTAGAGGATTATTTACTTATTATTAAAAACGAAAATGACATATTAAAAATGTTGTAAGAGTAAGGAACTTCGTAATTTGTGCTGCGTGAGCTGTCTTGAAGTGTACCATCCGTCGTGTTTGAAACAGAAATAAATTGCTTACTAGACATCGAATATATTTTTCAGGAATATGTGAACAAATATATATTAGCAAAAATAAGACTAATGAAAATATGCGTATTGAAATTACAATACTCAAAGCAGAATTACATGAACTAAACTTGCTTCTAGAAAAAAAAAATGACAAAGAAGACGAAATGATTGAAATCAAGCTGATCATTGACAATCTTCAATCCGACGTGAAGGCAAAGGACAATTTTATAAAACGATTAAATATAAAATCGCAGGACTTTGAAAATGAAGTTGCAGAATCTGAACAAAGAGATATATTCAAGTTAAAAGAACAAAGAGACACAATCGCGAAGCTGAATAAAAATTTAATAGATATGGATAACATGAACAGATTACTTCAAGAAGAGTTAGACCAAAGTAATAATAATATCATTGTATTGGAAAAAGATATACTTGAACTTAATAACATCAGTAGAAATATGGTGGAGTCAATAAGGACACTCGAAAAAGAACAAGAGGTCTATTGCCAAGAATTAACCCAACTGAGAGAGGATGTAAGGCGGTTGGAAACACTAGGTGCAAGTGGCAAGGACGCACTAACTGAATCAAAAGGGAATAATATATTAATGGTAAAAAGCGTTGAAGAGCACGCAGAGAAAATCCAAGAAAGTTGAACTTGAAAAATGTGTGTGATCAAGAAAAATGTATCGCCAGAAAAGTACTTGTGTGATCAATTTGGTTTGAAGATGGCATCTATGTTGCAGGCTAGACTGCAAACTTCTCAAACAAACATTATTATCCAAACTATTGTAAAGCCAAATGCTTTTTACAAGAATATTATCATAGATTTAAGTAACTTAGCTAAGGATTTTACACTGAATGGCTATATACTAATCTTTGCCGGCTCAAATGATTATAAAGCAAAAAAGCACCCTTCTTTCATAGATTTAAATGAAAAAATCTAATGTTGAGGTCATACAATTATTATTTTGGCTGGTGTGCCATATATCGGATATCTTGCAAAATTTAACAATTTAATTAAAAAAAATTAATGACAAACTGAGTAGTTATGCTATCAAGTTGAACTGCTATGTGGAAGGTCAAGTTTTATTCATGAATAAACGATGATAGTTTTAGCTTAGGTAAAAGGGAGATAATCGGCAATTTAGTCGATCCAATTGTATTTCCTAATTTTGTACGTAAGAATCTTACTTTTATAAAATTATTTGATAATTCCGAGTCCACCGGCATCGACGAGCAACCTCGTGACCTAGAAAACTCTTTTTTATGCCCATGTTCGATTCAAACTCTCTTAGAAATAAATTTGATAACATGTATTTATTTTTGGACAGTTTAAGTTTTCCAGGTTTGGTATTATTGACGGAACACTGGTGTGATTGCAATGAACAAGTTATCATTCCAAATTATTCATTAGTGTCCAAATATTGCAGAACTAATCTCTCTCATGGCGGAACAATGATACTAATTAATAATTATTTGCAAGATTCTTTACATTTAATTAAAATTAACAAATACAAGGAGTACTTAGGTGAAGAAAATTTTGAGTTTTCACTAGTATAAAAAATAAACACATATGTATTATGCCTATATAGAACACCATCCTCGGAAATCCAAATATTCCTGCATAGTCTCGAATCACTTTTAACCGATTTTCCAGATAATTCTTTCATATCAACTGGTGATTTAAATATAGATCATAATAATGTCAATGGCCAGGCAACTATTCTTCTGAGAAACTTACGGAGTTCTTTCAACTTAACTATGCATGTAACTTCTGACACACGCATCACTAAATCATCTTCAACAAGAATAGACTATGTTTGTAGTAATATGGAAGAAGATAAAATTATGTGTACAGTAATACCTGGAGTATCAGATCATGAGGCTGTGAAATGCACTCTAGATATATATCAAATTGGAAATGAAACCGAACAAATCTAAATATGGCAGATTATACAGCACACCAAACTATAACAAATTTTTTGAAAATTGCTTACGGAGTGAGT
Organism: Crioceris asparagi; assembly: GCA_958507055.1. Taxonomy (NCBI): domain Eukaryota; kingdom Metazoa; phylum Arthropoda; class Insecta; order Coleoptera; family Chrysomelidae; genus Crioceris; species Crioceris asparagi. The sequence continues at coordinate 49,398,355 of OY293828.1, forward strand.
GGGATCACATCCTAACCCAACATGATCCTTTTCGTGCTTTTCACGACTAGCCGACCTATATGTTCAATAAATCTTTTCCCTATCAGAAAATCAAAATGAAGAATAAAAAGAAATCAGGGTTGACAAAAGGTTTGAAGATTTCATCAAAAAATTTAAGGTCTCTGCACAACATAAAACAAATACTAATAATGAAAGCTTCCTTAAATACTGCAATGACTATCGTAAAATTCATAGAAAAATTATTAGAAAAGCGAAAGTTATGTACTATAAGAATAGACTTGATTCTACTGAAGATAAAAGTAAGGAAAGCTGGTCAATAATGAATGAACTTAGAGGAAAATGTCATAAGACTATTGATACTCCTTTGAACCCAAATGAATTAAATGAGTTTGACTGCACTATTGCTGGCAAATTAATTGATAGTCTAAGCCCGTGTCCTTATGATTCCTTGAAAAATCTAGAACCATTGGAGATAGATGACAATTTAATCTTACACGACACAAACATTATAGAATTAAGAGAAATTCTCCATAGATTGAAAAATAAAAAAACCGCAGGTATTGATGAGATGTCAATTTATATTTTAGAGAATCTTCCTGAGAAAGCTTTTAACATATTGATAATGGTTATAAATTTTTCGTTTCAAACTGGTACATTTCCCGACTTCTTGAAAACTTCCATAGTTGTCCCCATACATAAAGGTGGAGACTAGGAAAACCCTTCTAATTTTCGCCCAATATCTCTCATTCCAACAATAGCTAAACTCATAGAAAAGATTGTAAAAGAAGAATGAACTCATTTTTAATTACCAAACATATAATAAGTGCATTCGGATTTCAGAGTAATAAAAGTACTCATGATGCTATCTTCTCCTTTTTGTATGAAGTTTACTCTTAAATAAACAGTGTCATGTCAGTGTTCTGTGACCTATCGAAAGATTTCGATTGTGTACATCATGGTACATTATTGAAAAACCTCCAAGTTTATGGCTTCAGGGGAACAACACTGTGCTGATTTCATTCATATTTAGCTGGTCGAAAACAGATAGCCAAAACAACATCACATTCGCAAGAAATGAATATAAATTTTGGAGTTTCTCAAGGATCTGTGTTAGGCCCATTATTGTTTCTTCTATATATTAATGATATTAATGCCCTTGATTTAATTGGAAAACTCACTCTTTTTGCGGATGATATAACCATCATGTGGCATAGCAAAACCGTAGCAGACTTAGAAAATAGTATTACAATGAATCTCAATAAAATTAAGGATTGGTGTGATGCTAACAGACTTTCATTCAACATTAAAAAACGAATATTGTATCTTTCAGATGTGTCTTGGACGACATTTCATTGAACAACAATGTAATTGAAATGAAAGATTGTACAACATTTTTAGGTCTCCTCTTAGATAACGAATTAAAATTTGAAGATCACGTTCATAAACTTAACAGTAAATTATAATCTGGATGTTACGCATTGAGGGTTATTGCAAGAGAATTGGGATTTCAGCCGGCCAAGTTGGCATAATATGCCTTAGTGGACGCCCACCTTAGATATGGTATTCTATTTTGGGGGGTTTGCAATGATAGCTTGATGGGTTCAGTCTTAGTCGTATATTTTCCTGTACACATTTTTATACGAAATGTGTTCAATTTATACAGTCCCCACGTTATTCTTTTCTTGTCATGTCACATTTTATGTATTTCTATCAATATCCATATTTTTACATTTGTTTTTTTCTGGTGATTTGTATTTGTATCTCTTTACTTTTGACTTTTTATTATAATATGCTTTGTCTACAAAATTATTAGTATTTTCTGAAAATAAAGTATATTTATTATTATTATTATTATTATTATTATTATTGTTCTAATTTCTGTGTCAAATATACTTCTTGTTCTTCTAATTCTTGTGGTAAATTTACTTTGACTTGTTTTACCTTCTCTTGCACTTCTTTTATATTCTAATCTAATTTCTGAGCCAAATTTACTTCTTGTTGTTCTAATTTCTGGGCCAAATTTACTTCCTGTTGTTCTAATTGCTGATCTAACTTCTGCGCCATTTTTTCTTGTCCTTGTTTTATAATCGGTTCAATTCTTTAGAAGTGCGACATTTCGAACTGAAAAGTTTCTTTACCTTCCTCAACAAGTCTTTTTCGAAGTCGATCTTGTAGGTCTTGTTTCTTTCCAGTAATCTCCTTGTCAAGCTCCTCCAATTCTCTTTTAAGTTCCGAGACATTCAGCTCCATTTATTTCGGCATTATCTCGAAATGTCTTTTATTTATTTTAATCATAATGAAATTGTTGATTTCTATCCACCTCATACATTACACAAATTTTAATGTTCTTATGTGGATAGAAATTCACATACACACTGATTAATAAAGTCTATTTATTTAATATAACGAGAATTCACAATTCACACACACGTATTACAATTTATATTGTTCACTACTAACTAACTATTTACAATTTATATCACAATATTTATTTCACTTGGTTGCCCCGATCAAAATGACTCACTTTCCGCGCTCTCGGCGTATTTAAATCTAACGAGCCGAGATGCTTCTCGAAGCCTACCCACTCATACCGACTGCCCGCGATGCTTCTGGAATATATTTCGGGTGGCATCGAGGATTCTTCATAACCCTGACTCACAGAACGTCTCATCGCACAGTGGCGTGGGTCTGTGTAACATTACAATATAAATATTACATAAATAAATACTTAAATAGATATAAGTAAATCGTTTTCTTCAATTCACTCCACTGATTTTCCACAGTGAGACGTAAGAACTTTCACTTCAAAAAGTGTTGTCTGGCTAATAATTAGAAAAAAGTAATTTAAAATAAAGAAGAATAAAGTTGACCGTTTTTCTATCGCATTATATATTTAACCATTAATTTGGTGCGTAAAGCGATCCTAATCAGTCTTGGATCTGATGATTTGTTGTTGTCAAATGGAGAAAGTTGTCTTACTGGAGGCAGTTGGTGCAGATTACCTAATACACGATATCAATTCTACCGAAACGGCTCTTGTACATCAGTAGTGTCATAAATTAGAGCCAAACTGAGATACATGTACTTCAATAATTATTGGAACTAATCAATAATCAAACTCAAAATAAATCGCTTCTGAAAACTTTGAGGACTTGATCTGACAGAGAAGTGTGTTTTGGACAATTCCCATACCTGTATATTGTTAAATCATTGACAATACAATCAGCATAATAATGTTTGATTTATTTGAGAATAACTTTTGCTCGTGCCCTCTATCTGACTTAAAAATTATCCCTTCTTATATATACTTATCTATAAATAAAATTTTGGAGTCTCTGTGATTTTGGATATCTTTTTTTGTTAAGTTCGGATGATTATTTGCATGCCAACAAAACTGAAAACAACATTTTTTTTAGCTATTGGTTTGTCGGATAATATCCCAAACAGCAGTTTCGATTTTAACAGGACTTTCATTGGCATATAATAGGAGACACTTCAGAATGAAATATATATTCATATAGTTTCAACTGACAGGTGTCTTGGCAATCAAATTGACATCATCAGCGGTGATCTATTGTCAATTTTCTTACCTAGCGCATATCGGTTTGTAAGTCCCTAATATCGAAGAACTTCCGTACCATATTTTTTTCTGTGAGATGATTTTAGGTTCATTTTATATCGAATCAGTTCGAGCGGGCGTTTGCTAGTATTCAATAAAAGTCAGCGAGGCTAAACTCCAGTCGTGCTTGCGGAGAACGATTTGTGAATAGTGAAGAGACAAATGTTTGTACATTGAAGAGGAATATCTTCCGAAGTAGAAGTTGAGTCAGGGTTCGGCTCCAGGTTAGGTTTAGAGCGGCCTCATTCAGTAAGCATTCGAATCAGACGCATTAATAACTTTATCTTCTTTATAACACCACCCATAATGTGTTGATTTCTGACTTTTCAAGATTCCGTATATCCTATGAAATAACAACCATTATAAGATAACTCTGGTGTTCCTTTGTCCATCTATCATAGCCTATTTTCACCGAATCTTCAAAATGGAGAAAGTAAAAATTTTGCACTGATATAGAATTAGGTGACCGCAACACGAACGTATAGTTTAAATAAAAGAATTCTTATTTATACTTTGAAGAAAATTAGAAAATGAAAAATTGCATCAAGTGACATACCAAATTAATGGGCTCGTTATTGATTGATTCAAATATTAATTCTCATTATCCTAAAATTAACAACTTGGAGGATATTGTGAAAAAATACAAGAATTGACAATTCCTAATGCCATTTTCTCTAATCTCCGAAACAGGAAAACTACACAATATAGACCTTCACACCAATTTTTAACTTCCTAAATATCCTGGAAGCAATCTAAACTTGAGTTAGTAATAAAAATAGTGATTTTTGGGCCCCATTATCTAGTGAATAGTAAAAAATTTAAAATTAGGAAAGGGACACATAATAGCAAATGTATAAGGTCATATAGAATTTAAGCAATGATCCGTGACGGATGGAGGGTTGTGAAAAGTGAACCGAGATATGGTTTGTATGTTTGAATAATATAATCCGCAGCCGGTGTGTCGCTCATTTGCTTTGTAAGCTTGGCTAACACACTACTGTGAATTAACCAATGTTTTTCAATGGATTTTACTGAAAGGGGTAGACCACCTCATAAACTTAAATTATTTTATTTGAATTATTTTCTTCTAAGCAGTATGTCTTACCTGTTATCATTGGAACGTTAGCTCCGTACACGGAACCTCTCCTCTGGAGGATAATGGGACTTCCGACAGGGGTTCCAGCTTCATTGGAGCCATTCGCTTGACTTAAGACGCCTATTGTGTCATCGAAAGTCATGGCCTTAATATTAAGCGATGCCAATATTGCTTCCTTATCCGCAAGAGTCGGATCATCATTGCTTGGCACTTTTGCTGATAGAATGCAGCACATATCACATAAATTTACATTGACAGCACGGAGGTCAGCACGGCTCAGAGGAGAACCCTAGAAAATCAAGATGAAATAATATAAGGGCAACTGAAATGTTTAGGTATAGCTATAGTAACATATAGTTCTCAGAGTTTAAAAATATTTTCTATCTTTATGGTTATTGAGTAGCCATCAATTGCATGGACTTTTGTAGATAATTAAATTGATAAATTATTTGAGCTTAAAAATTCTGTGGAAATTTCATCTATTTATTAGGACAGCGGAGTCTTAGTAATAGGATCCCGTCTACACTATTTTGGATACGGAACCCTAAAAATAGGACCCACATTGATTAGTTAGTGCACTTAAAAAAACTAATATTAATTTTATTGGTACTGGTAATTTTGAAGTTATGGTGTTATAGGTAGATAAAAGAATTTTGGCACGAACTTCAAAACGAACGTCAAGCAATTTTTCCAAAAAGGAACGAACAACGGATGTATTCCCGAATAAAACCAACATCTATATTTATATATATATATATATATATATATATATATATATATATATATATATATATATATATATATATATATATATAATGGGTGATTCACGGTCGATGGTACCTTAGACTTTTAAGGAAAACTATTCATAGGATCGTTCTGAAATTTGTATTATGTAGATTATACCTAGAGAATCTCTATCTAGACTTTGCTGTTACAGAAAACTGTTTATCACGTTTGAATTTAACCAACCGAAATTATCGATATCCAAAATTTTCCGAATTTTTTTCTAAAAGCTATTGAAGAATATCCATTAAATAGTTAAGTAAAGATGTATTTCAATACATTTTTAAATTGTTTATCTACGGCAGGTATTGAAGAAATAGAATTTGTTTCATTTAAATAATAATACTTAGATATGTAAAAAAAATACTGAACCGATTTTGGATCAAATAAATTATTAGTACCATTACTTATCATTCTATCATGTATGAATTATTATTAATAATAATAACTCGAAACTCTAGGCCATTCTCAATGTACAAATCAGAGAAACGTCTCTCTTCTCTGCAAATGTTACTAATTACTAGCTACTAGCTCTAATAATAAATTAACATAGAACTACTGCTTACTGGATCTAATCAGACATCCAAATAAAGATAAGGTCTATGAAACAAATATGTCTATGGAACTAATGAACTAAAAGATCGAACTAGTTCATTCGACCAAATGAACTAGACCGGAGCGCTCCACAGAATGACCGATTGAGCACAAGCCTACTAGAGATCTATCGACTGAAAATATTTTCAGCTTTGCGACGTTGCCACTTATATCAAAAAGTATTAACAACTTTGATTTTTCAAATGAGACACCCTATATATTATCAATTTATTAGATTCTCTATCACCTTCTAGTTATTTTTTCATAAGATACCCATACCTATCTCTAACAGTTTCCAGTGAATTAATTAATTTTCTTTTGTTTTGTTCAAAACAGAGCTCCAATCAATAGCCCATTACTCTGAATTTTAGAATTGTGAAACGATGAAATTCCAGTAATAGCCTTTAAAAGAATTCTTTCTTAGTTATAATTGAACATTTTCTTTTTATGTTATACCAGGGTCGCTCAAAACTCTTGAACTTTTCATCAGATACATAAAGAACCAAAATTGCATTTTTTCGAATAGAACACCCTATATTTTATTATTTCTTCAGAAAGAGAATCAAAATACCTTTGAAATGATACAACGTCGCAAGGCTGAAAATATTTTCAGTCGATAGATTCCTAGGTATAATCTCTATAGTACAATTTTCAGAAAGATCCTACGAATAGTTTGCCTTAAACGTCTGAGGTACCATCGACCGTGAATCACCCTGTATATATATTAAAAGCGAAAGGTCACTCACACACTTATCACGAAATCTAAGAAAATACAAGTGCTAGAAGTCTCAGATTTTGCGCGGGGGTTCCTTTTAGAATGTAGGTGATCGCTAAGACGGGATTTTGCAAAATTCAATCCCTAAGGGGGTAATAAAAAGGGGTGTCAATATTTGTATGAAATTTAAATTCTTTTAATAGTAGGGTTTTGACTGTACATTAAAGATATTTAAGAAAAAATACTATGGGGGCTTATTAGAACAGCGGAAACCAAAATAACAGTTTTTTTAGAGTTTTTGTCTGTCTGTATGTATGTTTGTACGCTCATCACGCAAATACTACTGCCTGTAATTGAATGCAGTTTCCACTAATGTGTTACTAGAGGACCAACTTAAAATATAGGCTAGATTTCATCGTGTCTGTCTGTCTTTCTGTATGTTTGCACACGCATAACACAAAAACTACTACTAGGAATGGAATGGAATTGAATGCAGTCTTCAACGTGCATGAAGTAGCGGGCAAAAGCTAGTAACAAATAAATCAGAAATAACTGAGGTGATAGGAAATTTCTACGAGAACTTATATAACTCAACAACCCCAGGTCCGATCAACAATGAGCAGAAAATTACTAATGTGGGCTCAGAAGCATTGATATAGACATGTCAGAAATAAAAACGGCTTTAAATCAAATGAGGAACAGGCGGACACCAGGAGAAGATCAAGTCACAAGCGAAATGATCAAGCTAGGGGGAGGGGAACTCATCTAACAGCAGTTAAAATACTAATCAACCAATGTCTACATGAGGGAAAGATGCCAGTTGCTTGGCAAACACGGAACTCATACTGCTATTCAAAAAAGGAAATAATTCTAACATAGAAAATTACCGACCGATAAACCTGCTCCCCGCATGTGCAAGTTACTTTTTAAAATTATTAGCAACCGTTTAAGAAAAAACTGGATTTTTATCAACCAGTGGAGCAGGCAGGATTTCAAAAAAACTATAGTACAATTGACCACATACAACCACTGTGGACTGTCATAGAGAAGACTAATGAATATAAAATCCCCTTATATCTAGCGTTCGTTGACTATAAAAAAGCGTTCGACACCCTAGACATGTGGGCCATCATAAAGGCATTAAACACAGCTAGCTGATTCGAGATACTCCACCCTAATAAGAAATATCTATGAAAATTAAAATCGAAGACGATATAGTCACCAAAATTATCCGAACTCTAAGAGGCGTACGTCAGGGTGACCCTATATCACCTAAGCTATTTACCTTGGCAATGGAATACATTTTCAAGAACCTCGACTGGGAGGCGAAAGGTATTAACATTGACGGAATGTACTTAAACCCTATGATTCACAGACGAAGTAGTCCTGATCAGTGACAACAAAGATGATCTAAAAGCTATGTTAGAATAGCTAAAGGAAACATCATAGCATGTTGGTCTTGAGTTGAACTTCGCGAAAACTAAAATGAACCAAAACAACTAGCAAATCACTATTAACAACGTGACAATAGAGAATGAAGAGTACATATATTTTGGTCATCTTATTACACTCGGAAAAAAACAATCAGGAAACAGAAATTTCAAGGCGAATCAGACAGAGTTGGGATGCATTCGGAAAAATGGGACATATTTTGAAGAACCCCAAAATACCCCAGTCACCAAAATCCAAAATATAAGATTCATGCGTGTTGCCAGTTACAACTTATGGAATGAAAACAATGGCAGCAAGTGCTAAAAGGCTTAGAGTCACACAACGAGCAATGGAACAGAGTATGTTCGATATAAGTCTAAGAACGAGGAGATACGCAGACGGACCAAAACTACCGATGTTATCCAACGCATACCTACTCACAAATGGAGCTAGACAGGACATGTCACAAGACAAGAAACATCGAGATGGACCAAAAAAATGACCCACTGGCGCCCAAGAACCTACAAAAGAAGTGTGGGAAGACCTCAGAAGAGACGGTCGGATGACATCAAGACCATCGCTCGAAAGCAGTGGCACGAAACAGCACAAGACAGGGAGGTGTGGCAGCGAAAGAGGGAGGCCTATGTCCAGCAGTGGACAATAACAGGCTGAGAAGAAGAAGAAGAAGTTTTATTATTGAAAATTCACTTATATTCAGCGATTTCACAATATATCGGCAGGAATCTTGCACATTCATAGTGCTGCAACTCAAAAACCGTTGAGGTCTTTAAGAAATGTCCAACTTAAACGTTGTGCTGCATAACTTCGATGATCGCTCCACTAGTTTTGATTGGTAACCTCATATGCAAAATTTCAACCATATTTCGGGAACGGTTGAAATCTCTTAGTTTTCATATTAAAGACATCTAGATTATGTAACTTTTTCTAATTCAATGATCATTTTACTATTTAAAAATATCAATACCGTCCCTACAAAATCAAAGGGACCATTTTCATCCTTAAATCTCTTGGAAATTGTCTAATTTATATTTTTCCAGAAATATTATTTTAAACTTCACAAAATACTGTTTCTAAATTTCGAGCAAAACTTCCTCCTGGAAAATGAATATAGGGACATAAAAAAGCAAATATAACGAGACTTGGGGTTACTTGCGGAAGATAATAAAACACTTCAAAACGTATTTATTTTTACTATCAAAGAATAAACTATTAAACTTTTATTTATATCAGAAATATATCAGCTCAAAACTACCTCTAATTTATTTTGAATTCAATTGATATCTACTTGGCGCTTTTTACTCTTTATTGCGAATATTTTTCACATACTCATCTGGAGACTTTTATCATATGTCCCAAGAAAGAACATATGAAAACAAATATTCTATCTCAAATGTGTGAATTTGGTTACATCATTCGTCAAAAGTCCACTACACTGCTCCTCCTTGTCCCAGAGACCATGTCTCTAAGACCATGTCTCTACAGTGTATTTTTTAATGAGAAGTAATCCACATTTCCAAACGGCCCTGAATGTCGATTTCTAACAGAAAATAGAAAATGTGTCTCTGGCCTTTCTGCATTTCTAAGACTTGTCAGATCCGGCATTCCATTCTCCTAAATTATTTCACCTCCAATACACACTCTTGGAAACCTTCCTCTGAACAAATGTATTTCTATTACTACATAGTGTGCTAGCGTATAATTCTCCGGTACGCATTTATACATTCCGTACACGCATTTGGCACCTAGACACCTAGGGAATTTTTCTTGGTCAGATCATTCAAAATTAGAACTTCTAGCAGATAAAACTTTTTTAACATTGTTAAAAAATATTATTGTAATTAAACAACATAAACACCAAAACAGCCTGGGAGAGCTTCTTGTGTACTGTTGGAGGATGATCTGCTCAACGTTTTAGGGCAAAAAGTACTATCAAAGTAGGAGGAAACCTGGCATTACCATAGGCTCTAAAAGATCAGCCTATGGTCGTCCCGCAAACGGAGAGGTTTCAAGGACACGAAAAAGGAAGAGGAATTTAGCTGAAAATGTAACGGCAAATCAACCGAATGCAACAAAACACGGTTCTAATCATTAAAATAAATAATTACCTACTTTGTATGTACTCTGCCTATAATACCTAATGTTTTCTTAGAATGTATTTTTGTACATTTTATGTGTTATTTGAATATTCATTGATTGTGAATGTTTCAAAAGCGTGTAGCAGTTCGAAAAATAGGTTGACTTTTTGGTTTCCTGACGCAACACGAATTTAATACACTTTTTACTTATCCCTGACAAATATTATACATAGAATAGCATTACATGTATTCCACATTATGAATTACTAATAGTAGCCTTATCACGACGTTTCCGTGGATAAAATAGCACACTAAGTTGCCTTGTTGACACAATTCACGTACAAATTCAATTTTGGCTGGAGTCAGCTTGGAAGTATCAGCTGTAGAACGTCAACAGAAGAAGTCAATGAAAATAGATGAAAATCCCAGTTTTCTTTGGTGCTCGGATACAATTTTAGCTAATTATCGATTAACTGTTCTGTTCATGTTTTCGACCATTCTGGCCGATTGATGATGCAATGCCGTACTCTTTCGTATTACAAGAATTTTGTAGAGATTCTAGAATATTGCTGACACGAAGTTTCTTCTTTGAACTGATTGTAAATCGAGCGGGACAACAAAACGACAGATCCAGTCCTTGACTAGAGAATTAGCAACAGTCATGGCTTTCTGAATTGGTAATGCAAACGCCACTACTCACTTACTGAAGTAATCCATTACTACCACAATATTTTTATTTCTATTTTCTCCTTTAGAAAAATATATTCCCACTTCTATAGCTATTATTTTTAAAGGACTCTTTCGACTTTGCAGTTTCATATAGGTGTTCTCGGGCGATGATGTGGCCTCCAGCTGGCTGAACAAGCTGTACATTTCTTGCACATCGTAATCGCTGTTAACTCAGTAGAACCGCACCGTGGAATCTAAGTCATACATAAATGTACCACTGTGGATCTCTTCCAGCCCTTCCGATACTCTCTTAATTGGTTTATCTTTTATCCTCAGTACCATTCGGATTCTCAAGCAATCGAGTCATCACGAGATAATTCTACTAAGCCCAATATGAGTTGAATGGCGTGAATTCAGTTTCCAAGTTGGCTCAGTCATTAAACAAAACTGTCATCCTTCTTGTAGTGGTATTCGGTATAGCGCGATGCTCAATGTAAATCAAATTCCTCAAGTCTCTTAATCGACCTTGTAACATAGCCTCTGGTTTATTGAATTTGAGAGAAGTTCTCAACAGACTTCACGATCGCCAGTTATTATCTCTTGGTGAAACAATAGTTCCTTACAAGTTCTTACTGAAGTACCCAATCACCATATCATGTCCGTCCTGTACCTGCAACAACACGGGCCTATCGCAATGTTCGTAATCGTAATCGTAATGAAACATCCTTCTTCCTGACTAGTAGCACGGGTGACAAACATGAACTTATCGAAAGTTCAATCACTATTTCTTTATCTATTTCCTTTGTAATTCAGCTTATCCGCATTGGGACAATGGTAGCTTACACAGGGATTGTCGGATAGTAATGATTTTGGGCTGAGCACAAGTTTTTCTTACCTTTCTGCCAACTCCAATATCGAAGATGTTCTGATACTTCATGCTGAGCTTTCTCTTTGGTTCGTTGCTTCTTTTCCAAACCCTTCGATGATGTGGCCAACGATTCGGTAGTTTTGTTGGTGATTTAAACTTATCACTACTAAAGAAGCCGATGAGCATTGACCCCGTTATACAGTAAATCCAGTGAAATTCAGAGATTTTACCGGATTCGCAGCATCAGCTCTAACCAAGCCTTTCCTTTCCGTGACTAATTCATTTACCATCCAATTTTGGTTCAAATATCATTATACTCCTATTATTCGAACAATTTCCAAATGGGAAAAACATCACGATTCAAATCCAGCAAGAATACATTCGATCCCTTGATATACATTACGACTATTTCAAAAAGCATTGTAGAAAATATAAAAGATATACCCGGAGAACATAACCTAAGAAATAAGAAAGGTACAGATTACAAAAAAGGTGAGTGATACTAAAAACAACACACGTTGCTAGGAAAGTCATCTGATTATAACACAATTACCTTAGGAGTATGGTTTACTCCCAGTAAATGCATAAAACCGCAAAATTTGAGATATTATCTAATTATATGCAAATTTTATCGGAATCTGGTCGATCTATTTCGATGAAAATTCCTATGTATTGAATCGATTGGTTGTATGCACATTCACAAGAAAAATCGTTTTCATTAATTAATATTCTCATTTTACGAGCTCTACAGATTATATGTGAGATACCAGTATGAACCTGACAACATCATAGGGCAAAAATAGTCCTATGGTTAAGCTTCCGGGTATTAACCTAGAGTTCCTCGGTTCGCATTCTGATCAGCTTTGAGAATTTTTTTTACCAAAACCTATTTTTTGAAATAAAAGATGTTAATATGAGTTTCTAATAATTTAATCGGAAATTTTCAATGAAAATTTGTACATATCTAATATATTGCGATCCTTAAGATCTTAAGGTACACAATAGCTATTTCAAGGAAAAGTTAGCAGATTTTGGTAAAAATTAGCAAAAAGGGGTTTTCGGAGTCGAGAAATGGATTGACGATACTTTCATATTTAATCAGTGTGACCCTCGCGGTTCACACTAGCTATTTCAAGGATGGCTCCGCAGATGAAAGTTTTATTTAGTATGTACAGTGTTTGGGGGTCGAGAAGTCGATTGGTGATACAGCTGAGTTCTGGTATATTTCTCATTCATAATACACATTCATATTTATTTCGAAATCTATAACTTACGAATATGTGAACAATAAAAGCAGTATTTACCGATCGCAATGCATTTTAACCAGAAATATGCACATTTTTAAATAGTTTTTATTAGTATCGGTTCATGAATCGATGGACACCGCAGCGATTTCTCAGGCCCCATTCGGTCTAGAGACTTGAAATTTTGAAATCGTACTTAGATCGCAGACATCTCGCCACCTGTTAAGCTCTAAGTGTGATCCAATATTGATTAATTATATTATCTCATTCAAGCAAGATCAAACTATGTCTTTGACATGGAACGACAATGTCGGACAATGGGATCCGTCACTGGAATTACGCACGAGAATGGAGCGTATATATACTCTGTTCTCTGGTATAAACGTAATCTCTGGCAGATCGTCGTATATATTACCCTATGGTTATGTCGCGCTGTTCACTGTCAGCTGAGGCAATTGTCAGACGTTGATAATAATAATTTAATGTTTAATTTTGTGTTGTGGTAGACAAACAGTAATTTGTTATAAAATTGCTGTTGCTGGCAAACAGATATACATAAGTATTGTTCAAATCAAGAAAAGTAGAGATAGCCACAGTACTCATCGGTACGGTTCAAATCTGAAATGCCTAATTAATTTTTTTTTTTTTAAATTCCACTTGTTAATTAAGTTTAAATATCCTTAGTAACTCTTATAGACCCATCTTAAATCCTGTTTTACCCGAGCAAAGCTCGGCCCCCAGATATTTAATGATAATATTCAATAACCTTTTCGACATAATTACTTTAACTTTAACAGTATATTTAGCAGATAAAAATGATTAAAAAAGTTATAAACTGATCTCCAAAAACGCTTCGTTTTGAAGATACGGGGTGTTGAAATATTGCGAAAAAAATAGTTTTTTCTCATTTTCAGAAAAACTTTTCTAGCTTTCGCTTTCAAACCTAGTAGGTATTATTGTCACTTAAAAGCAAATTTATAGCTTGTTTTTGTTTTATAAGTGGCCTTCGTGAGACCGTTTCAATTATTTCTAATATTATAAAAAAGTTGTACGCCAATGGTTTATCGCAATTTGGGTTGGGTATCCAATTCTGAACAAAAATGATCTCTTTAGTTTTCTCGCTAAAAGGAACCGTTTTCGAGGAAAAAATAATTTTTGTTTGCATGTGCACCTAATATCTGAGGCTTGCAAATTAAATTAAGATAATTCGCCATATTTCAATTCGTTTTTATTTACATAACATATCCAGAAATTATAATAATAACTTGGGAATTCAATATTAATTAATACTAACAACTAAAAATAAATTAAAAATAAAAATATTTATAAAACATGAATACATAACAGGAGCTGTTTTGGAAGAACTTGGGGTTGGAATTCAAAATGCTTCTCAGACTCAGGCTCTTCAAAATGTTCAACGTCAAATCAGGGTGGCCGCGAATTCGGTACACAGAAGATGTCGCAAATGCATAGAAGCAATTTATTAGTATCATAAGTATTTATTCTTAGTTGTTTAGTTGTTAGTAGTTGGTATTAATTACTCCTTAATTTAAAAAATAGTTTCTAGAATTGTTGAGTAGTAATATATTTTTCTAATAATAATAATCACTTATTATAATTTCAGGGAATGTGATGTAAATAAAAACGAATTGAAGAGGCGTGAATTATCTTAATTTAATTTGCAAACATCAGATATTAAGTGCACATGCAAATATTTTTTTTTTTCGAAAACGGTTTGTTTTAGCGAAAAGACTTGAGAGACCATTTGTGTTTAGAATTCATCAGGATATCTAAATTTATTAACAAAATTTCGATAAACCATTGTCTTATAACTTTTTTTATTATTTTAATTAATTACAACGGTCTCAAGAAAAGCCACTGGTACAACAAAAACAAGTTTATCACGTTAAAAATTTGTTTTTAAGTGACAATAATGCCTACTAAGTTTAAAAGCTGTATCTAGAAAAGTTTTTTCTAAAAATAAGAAAAACAATTTTTTTGCAATATTTCAACTCACCGTATTTCCAAAGGAGTTTTTGGAGATAAGTTTACATGAACTTTTTTAATTATTCTTATCTGCTGAATATCTTCTCCATTATAATTCGGACCACACTTTATACTAATAAGGTTTTTTTTCTGAGTTCATTCTTGCTGATTTAATTGCTGTTTTAGACTTTCTTGCACTTGTTTCAAGGTTCTCGAACTTTATTCTTGTTGTTCTTGTTTCTAATTTACTTCTTTCAAACTATCTTTCATTTTTTATAAGTCCGAGGTTTTAAACTGATTTCAAGATATGTGCCTTTTCTAATTAGAGCATCTCGAAGTCGATCACATAGCTGTTTCTTTCCAAGGGCAACTTTCTTATATTCTTCGAGTTCCCTCTTGAGATCAGGCATTTTCAGTTCGGTTACCTTGATTATCTTTGCCTCTTTTATTAAATTAAAGAGTTGGGGTCCTTTGTGGATATATACTTCCACTGGTATAATGAAAATCATAAAGTGGGGACAGACTCGAGTGCATTGCCCACTGCTGCTGTTATAGACCAAGACACACAGCAACGTATTAAAAGTCGTCATTTCAAAAGCCTTGAAAATTTTATACTAAATTATTGCTTCGACACTGACTGTTCAGTTACTGGTATATTTTGAATCCCTCGGTCCTTTATTGGTTGAATGTCTATCTTGTATTACCAAAAAGCTGCTGGGTCTTATTTTCTCCTGCAGGCCGCACGTAGATGGAAGTATAGAGGAGAACTGTTAAAGTAAAAAAAACCTTATGGTCAAGATGTATTTCGAGTGAAAGAAAATACATCTAATACAACGTAATACTCAAAAGCGCATTACTGTATGGATGTGAGTTTCTGGAAAAGAGAGAATACCAAATGACAACTAGTGTGGTACAGGCATGTGTAGGGAATGAGAGAATTCTCAAACAATTCCTTAAATGGATACATAATAAGAAAAGGGGTAGACCGGAGAACACATGTATGTGTGGATTTCAGAAGACCATGTCGGGACAAAACCTACATCCCGGAGAGTGGGAGAATATAATAGACTGGAAACATGGTACCAGCAGGCGCAGAAGGCTATAAACCGGAATTATATATATTTAAGTTCAAACACCGAATTCGGCCACATGGAGGTAGATGTTTTCTGTCGGCCACTAACCGAAATTTTTAACCCAGTACGTGTCTAGGACAAATCAAAATACCCTCGTCGTGTTTTGGGTATTTCTGTTGAGTCCCTGCCCGAAATGGAATATCCGGAAAACGTTTGCACAAATTATCATAAGACTTGTTATTAGTATGGAAAGAAAATATTTATTAAAATTAATATTTTAAAAACATACCAAAGTATTAGTACATTTCTTTATCTTTTAAAGATTATTCCAAGATTTCAAAGTACCTATATATAGGGTGTTCCGTAGGGAAGCGGAAAACCTTCAACAATGAATAGAGGACCCCAATTTGGTTCTGAATATACTATATTTGATGGGTCTTACAAATTTATAACCGATATAACCGATCCTCTCAATACATTTAATTTATATTTGGTTCACCTATTCTTCTACTTCAACCCAAACGACTTGGCTATTTAATCTTATTTGTGAATCTCAAAAAACACCATATGTATTTTCGAATTTCCAAAATCCACTTACATGTTTGAAAATAGTACAAAAAGTGAAAGAAATGTGTACTGTATATTTTCCCGCATGCTCTTTCTCTACTAAATTTCAAAAATTTTAAATTTTGTAAATTAAGATGTCCAAAAACCAAAATATTTATATTTCATATTGAACTAATAACAAACTCGTTTAAATTTTATTTAATAGTTTTAGGACTGGTTGCAGGAGGCGGTTTTCAGGTCGGATATTTTCCAATAACAAGTTTTTAAATACATGCGAATACATGGAAGGTTTCCAACAGTAAAATTAAATGAAATTGTTGCAACAATCAAATTTTAAATTAGAACATGCTCACAGAGCAGTGTCTGATTCCAATTCACATTGCTTAGTAATCAAAAAGTTTACATCTTTATTATCAGTAAACAATAGTGGACATCTGCCGGTTCGTTTACCACATAAACTTTTTGAATTACATGTGGAATTGTCGAAATAAATTATTTGAAATCTTTTGACAAACGTTAGTTTGACAAATGAGCTAAGCGAACCAGCAGTAATCAGTCGTGTCCACGACATACTGATTTTTTATTACTGATTGGTAATCAGATACTGCTGTGGACGCGACCTATGATTACAATTACTAAGCGATTGATAGTCACTCATATACTTAAACTTCTATACCGCTAGCATTGTGGAAAAAAATAGGCAAAAATGAATCCAAAGACCTGGGGATAGCTGTCGATATGCGCATGCGTCATGGACTTTTTTGGTAAGAGAAGGGACGTCCCTATTTTGTTACCATGGATACCATATGTGGCATACATATATGACTCCAAGCCACCTCCCCCAACTTCCCCTTTCGCGCATGCGTACTAAACTGGATCAAATTATAGGTATATAGAATTATGTGTAGTCACTACTATGTGGACATGACCTTGGTATTATGACATTTGCGACATAACGATCGGCCGGGGAGTATATAAACTCTCTGCGATCTGCGTTGATCGTGTAGATTGTAGATAGATGTGAGAACTTAGATATTCCATGTTCGGGCATAGTTCCAGTGTCCAATCTCCAACATTATCGTAGATAATTATCGTCACATGTCATTGACATGATGTCAATGAAGGAATTTGATCTTACAACAATTAAGAATCACATAATTTGGAGGGATTTTTTTCTCCTGATAATTATGTTTAGTCACTACTATGTGGACATGACCTTGGTATTATGACATTTGCGACATAACGATCGGCCGGGGAGTATATAAACTCTCTGCGATCTGCGTTGATCGTGTAGTTTGTAGATAGATGTGAGAACTTAGATATTCCATGTTCGGGCGTAGTTCCAGTGTCCAATCTCCAACATTATCGTAGATAATTATCGTCACATGTCATTGACATGATGTCAATGAAGGAATTTGATCTTACAAGAATTAAGAATCACATAATTTGGAGGGAATTTTTTCTCCTGATAATAAATTATTCCTTATTGGGTCACACTTGGATCAGTATTAAGCGTAAAAGGTGGCGAGATACCCCGGCTTCTTATTCGATAGATTTAAATACGGCAACGACAGCGCCAAAAATCAGTCAGTTTTGAACGTGCCAACCCAGTGAAATAAATATTTTGATATAAATTGTAAATAGTAAGTTAGTTAGTAGTGAACAGTAGTGAATATAAATTGTAATACGTGGGTGTGAACTGTGAATTTCCATTATATTAAATAAATATAGATTTTATTGTTCAGTGTGTATGTGAATTTTTATTCAAAAATGAACAAAGGACATTAGTATATTCAGAGTTACCTTGGATCCTCTATACACCTTTGCTATTTTTCCCAATGGAATACTCTGTATAATTTGTTGAAAAAAGAATAGCTTCAAATATACTCACATTAAGAACAGATATCTTTGGAAGATTCTGTAACATTTTCCATTCTCGCCTAATGTAATCAACTGAACCAACAATCACAACGTGTTTGAGCTCATGATAATGGAAATTGCTAGCTCTTAGTGGCATAACTAAGTTCCTTAATCCGATTAGGGGTGAATCGGGATCCGCAAAAAGGCAAACCACAACGTGCCCGTTCAGGACTGTCATAGCTGCTTGGTTTCGGTCCTGTTAAAAAAAAGATAGTTTTCGATCTAACATGAGATATCAGAATACGATACCAGTATGCACTCCTCTAGATTCCTCGCTGGGCCCCAATGAAACATGCCCGTGCTGTCGTATTTCATCTCAGTCTTTTCAAAATCAAAATCTTTGGCTTGATCATCGGCTAGGCCGACAGGCAAAGCAACGCCGTTATTGTTTTGATTTGTCCCACTGCTGCTTCTGCTGGTTGGCCTGAAATTTTGGGCAAGCAACTTCAAATATATGTTTTTCTCAAATGAAGAACGCTAAAGCAGTTTATCTTAAAAGAAGTAAACTATCAAGCAATGTCTTGTAGTATTCTTCTATACAATATAGGCAATAAAATCTGTAATGACTTTTTCCATAATCAAAACTAGCACTACTTTTATTTAGCTGGTTGTCTATGTATAAAACACCATCTCTGGTTTCTATTCTAGGTAAGTCTGTATCTAATCATGAAGCAGACAATAAGCTGGATAACTTGAAGATTTTAAAAAATGTCTGATTCATGGACATTGACATGCAAATATTTCTAATCACTCTATTCTCAACCATTTTTTACAACCATTCATTTGGATTTGAATTTTAAAGCATGCCTGATTCTCAATAATGACATATCTAACGAAATGGTATATAATGCAACCTCTGAATAATTTGTTTTTCTCAATTATTCTAGAGTTTTTGAAATGAACTCCTTCTTCGTATATTCTGTTAACGTGACCTCTGTACAGTGAAAAACAAAATAAAAACTAAATAATTTACATGTCTTCTAAGGAACAATTAATAATACATGATGAGCAACGTATTCCTATTTATCATTTGAAATATCATGTTAATTTAGAGTCGAAATCGTATATACATGCTAAACAATAATTTATTAGTATTGAGACTTTGGGAGAACGAATATAATATATATGTGTAGAGATGCGATTTCATGTTTTGAGAACAGAAGTTGTAAACCCCCAAAATTCGATTTAAATTTTATTTTTGATTCGAGCTCAATCCTGATTTGAATTCGAACTAAAATCTAAACTTCGGACTAAGTCAAATCGTAAACAAATATTTTCATGAGACAGGCTTTAGTTTTAGTAGGTATTATCGTCGTGACCTAGCTGTAAGATTTAACATGTAGATTTTCAAGACTTTTGAAAGTCAACTCGAAAATCGTTGCTGTCTCTTGGTTTAAGTAAATGACAATGCTCTATGTTTTGTTATTTATCGACGATAAAGCTATCTTATTATGAAATATTTACCACATGATAGCTTAAGCTTTTACGAATGTTATATTTGTAATACATTCCAAACCTCGTGAGGAAACGCTGGAGGCAACCTTCATATCGATGATATATTTATCACATTTTTCTTTATATTTCCATTAAAATATGCAATAAGTTATTTTATGGGAAAATTAGAAAAACTATTTATTACTAGTAGGAATCTATGTTGAAAAATATAGCTCTGATACTAATATTAGAAACAATCTAAATTTATTTTATCTTAATTTACTGTAGAATATAACCCACGTTTTTTGGATATAAATAGCAGATGAGGAGCCGATGGAATGGCCGGCAAGATTCTTGTTGTTATTTTCATGTTATATTAAATAGTATAGCCTTTTCAATCAACATCGTTTGTAGTCCAGCTAGAGCTAGGTGGATTATCACTGCCATGAATAGGTATTCCAGATAATCTATCAGTTTGCAAGATGTCTTTTCAGTTCCTTGGATTTATAAAGGGTTCCGTTATTATGGCGAATATTCTTCTAGAGATTTTTAATATTGGTTTAAAAGTACAAGTGTTACTTGTATGGCACATCTAGATTAAGAGTCGTGTAGGACTATCAGCAGATAGCATGCGAAAAACGAGATTAAAAGGTTTCGCTAAGATTGAGAAAAAAAAAAAAAAATAAGAAGCGGAAATTGAATACTCACTTCACAATCCCACATTTAGCTGTACAAGTTTATTGTAAAAAATGACAGAATCTCCATTCCACTCATAGTTAGATCAAGAAAATATATTTTATTTAAGTGTGCCATACGTGGAATACTTTGTATTACATAATTCACAGGGATTTTATATAAAGTTAAACTTTAACAGTATTTATCCAGGAGAATAATGAAAATAAAGATCCAAATTAAGAACCTATTTCTTAATCTTTGGAAAAAATTGAGGTGGTGAATGAAATAAATAGTGAATTTTATACCTACTAAATCTACACTAGGTATTGTTTGTGTAACATTTGCCGTTGAATGAATGTTAGCTTAAAAAAGAATAAAATAGATGGCAGAGCCTTTCAAAAGTTAATAGGTAAATTTATTTATTTATCAAGAAAAAAGTCTGCACCTGATACTTTCAAGTAAATAGGAATAATGGAACTAAACTAGTATAGTATATAGTTTTGTATGAAAAGTCTTGTATATATGTTCTAGGGTCTATATTGAGAAGATAGTCGTGCAGATAAAGTGTCATTTAGTTGAGTGTGGTTCTGTTGATATGCACGTGATAGTGTACAGAAAGTTCCTAAAAATATAAATTCACATAGAACACCAAGTACAACACAAATAATGCAAAATATTGGAAATTGTAAATACATACAACAAGGTACATACCTAGTCTTTCAATGATACAAGCAACCCTTTAAATTTACTCGTAGATGCATAAGATTGGAGTGAAATATTATTTTCATTGGAATTGCTCACTTTGAAATAGCTCTCGCTAATAAAGGTGCATATATATTAAGCTACTAATTTTCCATTTATCCTTTCAAAATCTTGTAAAAGCATCCAATTAATATAACTAATAATTTATTTGTCAATGTTCTTTTGTTACTTGATCGTCATTTTTCCCACATTCTCAATCAAAAATAAATGATTTATTAGCCATATCCTTTTAATAGGTATTGAGTATTGATAACATATAGATATTTGTCATTTTATAATTAAAATAAATAAATATTCCTCAAATTTCAACATATTTCTAACATATTTTATAAGCAAAACAAATAATTTCAATTTCTAATTTGATATTCATATTGTTCTTTGATAGCAAAATTTGAATAAAATATATATTTTCACAAAAGAAAGATAGACTTTATTAGTTGGTTCAATGAAAAATTCAAAATTATGTTGACTCTACTCGTATTTGTAAGTGAATAAAATACTTGGCACCAACTTCAAAAGTACCGCAACCATTAGAATTATTATTATTTGAATTTTACAGTACCCCAAATAATAAAATTGGTCTTATTTTTTTTAAATATTAATTTTGAGTATTTCATTAAATTGTTGAAAAATTACTCTTCTATTCAGTAATTTAAATATAAGGCCTTAACAACTCTCAATACTCCACTTTCCAATAAAAAAGGAATCACCAAAATCAGTATACGTTTACAATGCAAAACGCACATACGTAATGAGAAAACATTAGAAATTTAGACTTGTATAGTAGGGTAGTGCGAAAAAGTTTTGAATTCATAGTTGTTATAGTGCGGAAAAGTTGCGAAGGGTATATATAAGAAAAACAAAAAAAAATTAAATCGGACTTCATCTTCCGATCGCGCAATCAGCCGAAAGTTTCATAAAATTAGTGAAAATAGTAATTTTCCATTTTTTTTGTTTTATTATCTATTTAAGTTACTATAACAAAATTGTTATTCTTCAAGAATTGAAAAACTGTAAAAAATATTTTTCTCTAGGAGTATATATGCCGATTGCGCAAGTCTATAGAAATATAACGAAATTCGCAATGTTTGGTCATATTTCATTTGTTTGGAAAATAGCAATATGAGGGCAAAAAGGTGTTAATTTTGAGTTAAAATCATTGTGCAGCTCTTCGCATGTTGGAGGTGGCTGCACTTCGAGTTCTACCTACACCCTTCCCAACCATCCAACCAATATGAAGGGTGTGTGATTGCTATTTATATTATTCACATTACTTACACTACATTTTTGGTATTTGGTTTAGTCTTTCTGATACCCTGTTTACTCTTTAGTTGTGATTGGTTTAAAATAAATTTTGTTATTTGCTATCAAAACTGGGCAGTATTGATCGAGATTCTAGTGTAGCTCTGATGTAACCGTTTCTTGAATGGGCCCCACACACCTTGAGTGAAGCTTCTGTTCACGCCTCGTTCTATGGCTTGCGTGTGACATTGGGAATCTTCTGATATCCCAATCTGGAATAACACCAGTCTGAATTAACAATCGATCATTTCTGTGTAGTCTGACGCATCGAAGTCCAAAGTAGGAGTGATAGAGTTTCTAATGGTTTTACCCTTTGAACGTGCCAGTCTTGAATTCAAAATTCTCCTCAGCCCTAACTCTCGAATATGCTTCCTTTCATCAAATATCACTACAATCAAGATGTTTTCGGGATGAGCGAAGAACGCATTCCTTTCAATTACAGAATGCACTACTGTCTTTCAGTCGTCTGACAGGTACCGAGATGTTTGTATAGCTTTGAAAACGTCACGTTCTCCTCGAAAGTGAAGCTGGTAAAAGAAGCGTCACTCAAGGTGTGTGGGCCCAATCAAGAATTTTCCGAACAAATTCAATATGACCAAAAATGGCATTTTTTTTACTGTTTTTCAATGCTTGGTAAAAAAAAATATGCTATAGTAACTTCCACACCACCCTATATTATACCCCCTTCGTTGTGGCGAAACGGGACAATAACTGAATACTCAAAGGGTAAATCGTGATTCACAACTTTTGCTTTAACGTACTTGTTTCATCTACATAAGTAATTAAGCATTTTTCGCTAGTCAGTCTTTACCATGAATGTTTCCTTACTCTGTCATATATCTTCTTGCAACATCAACGATACCTGTCTTTTGTAAGATCCACATCAGCTTAAGAAAATTAACAAGTAAATTGTCCCTTAGTAAAAATTTGTAATAAAGCCTGATGGAAATGATAGTTTTTCATTACAAAGTTGACTTTTAATTTATATGTAGTATATGAGCTTGCCTGCGGGCTGGCTAGTCCCTCATCGGGCACCTCCCACACAACACACAGATGGAGAAGTAGACATGTTCTACGATGAGATTGATAACGCTGTCAGGGAGCAACAGGCTCAGTTTACAGTTCTGTGTGGTGACTTCAATGACAAAATTGAAATGACATGGAGATATCAATCGGAAATTTTTTATCTGTACTTATACCAAATGATTAGTTTTTTTTCCAAAAGAAGCCTAACAGAAGGTGGACCTGGGAAAGTTTGGACGGTCGTACGAAGAACGAAATAGACTTTATTATTACTGACAAAAAGGATAGGTATAGTTAAAGATGTCAGTCCTAAATAAGATGGCTACTGGAAGTGACAATAAAATGGTACGAGCCAAAATGATAATCAATATCGGAAAAGAACGATACAGAATGATAAGGAAAACCGATAACAATGAACCTTGGAAGAATCCAATAGATCTAAGAACAATAGAGCAAGGTAGCACCGACCAACTAATCGAAGACTAACCAGAAGAAACCATGAATAGCTTAAACAATAAAATCATTAAAGCCCTGCTAAATAGTCATAAGATATTTTTCCGAGTCTCCTAAAGAAAGAAAAACTTAGCCAAGCTACTAAACAACTAAGAGAAAGAAGAAGGTTGATAAGACGTGAAAAGCTGTCCACTGTGGAGGAGCTAAAAGAAATTAACAAACAAATATCAAAGGCTACTAGACGCGACGTCAGATCTTCTAACCAGAGACAAATCCAACTGACTATAGAAAACATCAAAAGTATGAAAATATTGCGCAGAAATCTCCAAGGTAAAAAGACAAATAATCAAAGTAAAAAACACGGACACATCACAACAAACAGAAAAGGGATCCTGAGGATAGTTGAGGACTTCTACCAGTTACTATAAAAAAGTCAGATGGAAGCAAACTCTCTCTCAAGTATAAATCCAGAAATATCGACATGTAAATAGGGCATAATTAACCAAAGATCAGAGTAGCTACCAGATATCACCATTGTTGAAATAAGATTAGCACCAAGGAAAACATTGTAGCTGACGCATTTAAAATTGGTGGTCCTTGTTTACTCCAGAAGGTTAAAACTCTTTTTAATGTGTGCCATTTTTTACAGCACCATATCCCCCGACAAATGACATAATGCCACTTTTTCATTTCATTTATTCTTGCCAGTATCAATAAAGAAGAGTTTGCACACGTCAAACAGATAAATTAAATACACTTATTAAGTAACAATGCGTTTGTCTCAAAAAATGATTTATAGAAACAAAAAAAATATATATTAGAATACATTTATACATTATATTGATGCAGCTAGAGTAGAGTCCAGACTCGAAAACAAACTAGATTTCTACCAACCGACAAAGCAGCTGAATTCCAGAAGGCCTTTGATACAGTTTAGATGGATGCAGTCTTAGATTTATAAAGAAAATGTCGTGTAGACTACTGCTACACTTAAACTTATATTTAATATTTACAAAAACACCATTATGAAGCTAAATTACACGAAAACACCAACAATATTCACCTCGGCAGAGTCTGGCAGAGGGACACAATGTCACCCAAATTGTTCAATACCTAAAAGATATCCAGCAAATGCTACAAACGAAGTTCCCAGTGGAACTGTGGCTGTTGGTGGTAATGGCGTAGAACTCCTGGATGAATATATATACAGGGTGTGATTTTGTTCTGTAATCGGATTTATGGTTAAAAATATCAAAAATATGTTTTCACTAGATATATCTGATTTTTTAAATTCTATAATCCAAAAATATTTTCAGTTTTACCAGGTACGTCCAAATAGTCGGAATTGCACTCAACTTATTTTTTTCTTATGGAACATGCATATTCTTATTAATTTATTAAATTCTCCAAACAAATTTTAGTGCCAGTTAAAAAAAATCGAAATATAAATGTTCTAATTTTGATACATAACAGGCACTTTATAAAAATTAATATCTCAGAATATGTAAAAGACCAGAGAATGAAATTTTTATCCGAGACACATAATATTGAAGATTATTACGAATTGGTCAAATTCCCTTTATATTATAAAAGGGGTGAACAAAAAATAATTTTTGGAATGATTACAAAAAGTAAAAATATTTTGTAGTTTCCTAGGAAGAAAATTATAATATTTTTGAATTTCTTGGGTAACCTTAAAGTTATTAATATATTTAAAATAACATTAACCTTGGCTGCCATGAGTGATCGAATTTGAATAATTATCTGCATGATTATATCAATGGTAATGGGAATGAAAATATTAAAAAGAAGCAACCTCAATATTTATTGTAATAATAAACAGCAAACACAAAATTACCATAAGCAAAAAAATATGGAAACTGTGTATTTAATAATTGGAACAAATATTAATAGTTTTAAGACTCATAACATTAAGTTTTAAATAAAACAAAATTAATATGCAAACAAGAAACAATTAAATTGAGAATACCTACTAATAACAAATGATACAAATTTTGTCCATTTTGTTATATACAATAATGTACTCTTTTTAAAAAAGATGTTTTCACATTAGCTAGCATGTTAGGTTTAATTAACATAAATGCATTTCTAATGCGAACACTCATGTCACCACGGTTAGTTGGGGGCTCTTGAAAAACAATGTTTTTGAAAAACCCTCATAGAAAAAAATCACAAGGTGTTAAATCCAAAAATATTATAATTTTTTTCTTATGAAACAACAAAATATTCTTGGTAAATCACATGTAGAATTTTCTCCTCTAGCTATTAAGACAATAAAAAAATTACCAATCCATTTAAAAAATGGACTTTCTCAACTTTGTTTAACTTTTAGAAATATTTTTTTTTCACGCCTCGTTTAGTATAAAGGGAATTAAACTTATTCATGATAGTCTCGAATATTATGTGTAACACTGATAAAATAATCATTATCTGCTCTTTTACATGTTCTGAGATATAGATTTTTATAAAGTGCTTTTGATCTGTCTATTAAATCTAATAACAATAGTCATAAAGTTTTGTTATACAACTGACATTAAAATTTTATGGAGAGTATAATTAATTAATAAAAATATACATAAGCCATAAGAAAAAATGAAGTTAAGTGCAATTCCGACTATTTGGACGCATCTGGTACATCTGAAAATATCTTTGGATTATAGAACATAAAAGATGGACAAGAAGCCTGCTTGAATGAAAACCGGGATCTGATAAAAGAAGTAAAGGAAGATCCCCTAAACGTTGAACCGACGATATCAAAAGGATGAATGCCAATTAGATACAGAGTGCTCAGAACAAAAGGGAGAAGAAGAAAATTGGGGAGGCATATATCCAGCAGTGAAGGGCTGTTTGATGATGATATGAGCTTGATATTTTTGCATTCTTTAGGCAAGTGTAATTTATCACACAAATAAAATGAATGAAAACAACGAATTATAAATCTCATGTAACAATAATAATATCATATATATTTCTTCCAGAAAATACTTTTTCGGTACGCCATATCTATCCAAGATATTTATTCTTATGTTAATATTATAGTCATAGACCATTTCTAATAGTATTTTGAATGAAATCATTTTTATAGGTACTTATCTATATATGTGAGAAAGAGAAGTGATTTATTTTATCTAATAATTGGTTCATTACCAATACCTATAAAAGTCG
This sequence comes from Crioceris asparagi, assembly GCA_958507055.1. Classification (NCBI taxonomy): domain Eukaryota; kingdom Metazoa; phylum Arthropoda; class Insecta; order Coleoptera; family Chrysomelidae; genus Crioceris; species Crioceris asparagi. The sequence continues at coordinate 49,425,851 of OY293828.1, forward strand.
CTATATTTGAGTGATACTTTATAAAATAAAATGTCTAGAAGTCCTGTGATTGTGATATCAAACTACAGTTTTTTTATATTAAGTATATTTCTGTTACACAACTTATAGCTTGTACCAGTGAACTAAAATAAATGACCTTGTTGTATTTAGCTAATAAATCAAGCAAATGCAAGCAGCAACAGTTATTAGTGAAAAGTATATGCTTAAGCGTACATGAGTTTTTTCACTTCATAGGCTAGATGATAGCCGGCGTAAGACGTAGTCTCTTGCTCCGTTCTGAAAACAGCACACTGCTGATAGCACACCACATTTCCAAATGATTTCGAAAATATCAATTAAATACTTAAACTAAACTATTCAACTGATTGTAGTATCTATTGTACCTAGAGGTATTGAAATGCCTCAAGGTTTATCTAAATAAGAAATTGGAATAAACTCTGAAAGAACAGGTATTTTGAATATTCCTTAAATATCAGACATTAACTTTTAACCTTATAGCACAAGTGTTCATGTATGATGTACTCACTGAATAGGAAGGACGTGGTACATACCTATGCATGTATTTATATTATATAAAAGTGACCGTAGCTATAGAAATACATAATTAACATTTTTGAAACATAAAACATCTGGATGATTTTTATTTACTTTATTTAACACAGTTGAATAGTTTAGTCATATAATTGCCAGAAAAAATTCCGAATATAACTAATAAGAAGTTATAGCGTAATATACAAACTTGGATTGGATACATAATTAATATACACATTATATATTTTTTTAAATATATTTTAAATATATTTTAATAAATTTAGGAACATTCTCCAAAAGTGTTAATTCTTTCAAGAAATAAAATGAAGCAGTAATTGTAAGTTGATAGTTTTCTCAAAATATTGCAAGTAGATTATTAGTAGATATAATACCTCAAAAGGATTATTGAAAACACAAGCTTTAGAAATATTCATTCCCAATAGAAATTCTTTTGTTTTCCATTATTTAGAAAAAAATGTGTGAAACTGAATGCTGTAAATACTCAAGAATAACTTCTCATATTTCGAGGCAGACTCAGCTTCTGTTCTGGTTATGAATATAAGTATTTATGATTGGGCGACTCCTTTGGAATTCTTAATTCGTATTTTTCTCGTCATAAGACTATCATTTAGGAAATTTTATGCTCTTTGGTACGCGGAAAAGCTGAATATTGACTTGGACCCATACTTTGAAAACTAGGTACTTACCAACGGAAAATTGAGAAAAAAAAACTAGAAAAGGATGCGCTTAATTTACGACAATTTAGAAATTTAAGAAAAATGTAGGTTGATAGTAGGTACCTATAAAATGCATAGAGCAACCAACTTTGGAGAAGAAGTTAGATTGGTAAACATAAAATCAGATCAGCTTCTCAAACTTCTACTGGGACCCAGGAAGAGGATCTAGATTACCAAGAATCATGTGATGCGACATCAAGTTCTCTTTGTAAATAAGTTAGGTTTCCAAAAATCGTCGAGATGTGGACTTTGAATCTATCTCCAACTAAAGCAGTTCATTAGGGCTTTAAGCAAGGTAACAACTGAATATAAGTACCTAAGCTATTTGTCGACATTTATGGGATGTGAAGATTTCTTGTCGATTTGTTGACGTTACCTGTTACCAGCAGTAAGCTAATATATATAAATACATTTTAAGATTTTCAAATGTTAAATAGGACCTTATTCTAGTCTTAGTGAAGATTGACAACATATTGATTTTCAGCTGGAGCCTTATTATCTGAACATGAGAACTATTCAAGAATTATGCAGTGCCATGTAGCACTCATTTTCTCATGTCGGTGTGATAATATCTCTAAAAATAGTGTGGAAATTTCTAATATTTATTGGATTCGTATATTTCTTAGCTGCAATCAGTTTATTTAATTTTATTACCTAGAATTATAACCGGGCGAAACCATATTTTCATTTGTTGATCTGGTGATATTTGGTTTTACTTTATTCACTTGTTTGGTCGAATTCACCATGTTCACTGTTGGTACGGTACTGTTACGGTGGTTCTGGTTCCTATGACCCACTATAAAAGAATATTAAAATTAGATATTGAATATATATTTCAATAAATAGTATGGAAAAATTCGGATTAATGAACTAAATCTCTAGAGAATCTGTATATAATCTTGTATCTCTTGTAGAACTGCATTCTTGAGAATTCATTTAGTTTCAATTAAGCCAGTCGTGGGTATTGGAATCTAGAAGTACTAAGACAAAAAAAAATAAAACCATATCTAGACTGAATGAATCATTGCGTCTTCTTCTATAATAAGGGATTATGTATATTTAAACCATAGGTATAACTAAGAAATATTCAAAAAATCTGTATTAACGATTTCTTACAAACCGTATGTTATCAAATAGGGCGCAACTTACTTTACCTAAGTCTATTTTTTAGTCAGAGTTGCCTTTTCATTTCTATTTTTTGTTTTGTTAAGAATAACTACCTTATACGAAAGAAAATTTCGGGTAAGGCGCGTAATACAATGTTTCCATTGATGTTTGACCCCTGACCGCGGAATATGCCTCAAGAGAATTCGCAAATATGTAGGATCCTCAAGTTAAGTTTTAATAACCAGTGAAATTTGGTCGCAAATGTGTTTTTGAATTGCCGAATGGACAAACTGATATAAGGAAATCAGTAGTCTGTGTCAATTAATAATAATAAATCAATAACTTCCATAACATACATAGTTATATCCTAAAGAATAAAAAATAAAAAAAATCATAGTTGGATCAATCGAGAGAGTGATAAAAGCAATTATAGTAATTATATATAAATACATCTAGCATACGCATAAATAATCTGTTCAATGACAATAATTGTGATGGGGTCGCCATTTTTATTTATTATCTCTGTGGCAACTGCGTTATGTGTCGTGTTTTTTCACAGCTGCGACCCTTTTGTACACCAAATGCATGCCTTATGATTAGATAACCTTTCAATTAGGTAAATTGATCCTTTGAACAATATACACTAAAAACTTACAATGCATATCATCATGTCGATTCATATCACCTGCAAATAAAAAGCAGTCGATTAAAATAACACAACCGAATCGGAAAGTTAAATTTACTTAAAAAAGTGTACAGGCTAAATAATGTTCATCTAAATCTAGTGTTGAGATTGTTATTATTCTACTTCACAGTCACTAAAATGAATAAAGTAATTGTTGGTAGGTTGCAAAATGAAAAAGCGAGGAACTGTTCAACAGAGTTTATCAAGAAGCGTTTATATTTGCAATAAATTATTACATACATGTGTATCACAGTCTATTATGTGTATATAGTGTGATTTTATTGTCTATCGCATCGTGTCTACAAACATTCATCCCTTGAATTCTATTCTTTTTATTAACACATTTTACAAAGAAATAGGTAAATAACCTTTTTTCGATTTTGAAACTCATTCGGCAAAGCTTTATTTTTTAGACGATATAAAGGAAATGTGAAACATGAAAACAGAAACTTCTTTGATTTTTGAATAGATTTAAAAATAATACAAATGCTTGAAGATATTCCAATATTGAAATTTGAATAAAGGTAGTATAGTATAGTAAAAACAAAATAAAAGTTCATCAAGGAAATAATAATTTAGAAAGGGGAATAACTTATCAATAACTGATATGACAGATATCTTGAAGTAGGTACCTATTTGCGCATCTATGTATACCTAACTGTTGTGTATATAATGTTGTTGTATTTGTTTCGATTGAGAAAGGTTTGCAACTGGCAAATAGCAAATGAAGGTAATGACGAGAGCAATAAAAGGATAAAATTCAGCCCTGGCAATAGGTATTTTGTGCGATACACTTCTGGAATGATCACTATAAAAGTTTCAATAATTATACCTCGAACGTGAACCTTCTTGGGCAACTCTGGTGGTGTGAATGTGGAAGTAGGATGATGGTCATCTGTAAATTACAAACGATCCTCGCACATTCAACTATAAACAGATCTAGTTAAATCTACATTTATATTGTAGCATATCATTACTGAGTCTAATACGCAACTTAACAAGTTATTAAAAAATGTATATAAGCTCTGAGTGTCTGTTAAACTCATGATTTTTTTTAAATACATTTCACAACCAACAATTTGACCATAACAGAGGTCATTTTGAAACTTAGCGGCATCTCAAATATAACTTACATATTTATGTAATTTATAACTCTCTTTATATTGTAAATTGACTTTAATAGCGCTTATGTGATTTTACATAAATTATTTTCTTGCATCTCTTAATTGCTCATGTTAATAAAATATTCAAAACTGTATTCATTCTAATGTCAACTGTATTCAAAATATTTTTGTAGTGATAGCCTTAAGTATCAAGTATTACAGAGTGTTGCATACATTTTCATCAGTTTTACTACATAGTGAGCAACTAAAGCTACTACATCATTTCATCACAATATGTACGCCTGAGTTTATATGGATGCCACCATGCAACAATCCATAGCATGCAGAAGAGTGAAGAAAATCAGTTCAGGGAAATAAGTTAAAAATTGAATTATCAAACGAAAATAATTTCTTGGTGATCTGAATTATTGCCGTTAATTTGATTTAATGTCTTTACTTTATTTGACTTACTTGTAACTGGGATTTCCACCACACCTGTTGGTCATTCAAGTATAAAAGATTGTGAATTGTGAAAAAGATAGATATGCGATATAGATACGAAGCAATGCTTATTTTTTGCTCTGTTTCGAATGAAATGTATATGGAGGTGAAAATTGTTGGAGAAGTATAGGGGAAACATTATGTAAGTTTAATTTCCAAATGTTATTTGAGAACGATGACCAGAGGAAAAAAGAATTTCATAAATTACATATTTTTTTTTAAGTTTGTCCCGCTGTCATTTTGAAACTACGTGTTAAGTCATGCTTATTACCTACCAAAATCTGGTGCTCCGTTAAAACTTGATGACCCGTCAGTATTTTCAACTTCTCAGTAAGAATACAACTGTATTGGCTTATAATTCACGGAGATCCACTATGAATGGATCCAATAGGAAACATTGATTCAAATCCTACACCCACAAAAAGATCGGTCTCACCGAATCTGGGGGAGGCAAAAACTCATTCAATACCCTTTAACTAAGCTCTTTCTTGCAACTCTGAACATAAGAACTTTGAACTCTGAAGAACGCTTAGAGGAACTAGAAGAATAATTATATGAAATGGAATATACTGGGACTGAGCAAAACAAGACTGCCAGAAGAAAAATGCTCAATCCTTAAATCGGAACACAAGTTCTACCAGAACAACAGCGAATCTAATACTCACATAGGAGGTATAGGAATCAGAATAAATAAGAAAATAAAATATCTGATATCGATAACGACTTCAATATCTGATAGATTCATATACGCGGTGTTGAAATATCGAAAAGGTATAGCTTGCAAATAATTCAGGTATACGCTCTTACTAGTAACTCTGAGGATAAAGAAGTAGAACGATTATACTAAGAGATTTTAAAAGCGAAACTTGAAAAAGCACATTTCAAAATAATTATGTTTGATTTCAACGCCAAAGTGGGAATCAATAACATCGATAATATACCCATACTTTCTTCAAAAAACCGAACACCAGAAGATGAACATGGATGAGCCCAGACGGAAAAACAAAAAATGAAATAGACTTCGTAATATCGAACAAGAAATATATCGTGTCAGATCTATCATTTATCAACAGATTCGACATAGGTAGTGACCACAGGTTAGAGAGGGCAAAAGTAAAAATTTGAACAAAACAGAAAATACTCCTGACGTCAAACGAACTTAAAAATAACGAAGAACACTATCAAAAAGATCTAAGTAAAAGACTGGCACACGAAAGAGCTTAAATAATATGGATATAAATGAGTTAAAGAATAAAAAATAAGGAACAATATTCATATGGCAACCAGAAAAAAATGCTCAAAAGCAGATCCTAAGAAAAGCTAACTGAAAATAGATACAAGACAGTTTATGACAAAGGGAATAGGTTTGAGTAAAGGTTACTCTGAACACAAAGAACTGAGCAAAGATATCAGAAAAAAGTGAAACAGGATATAAAAAGCTACAACACCGAAGTAACCGGAAATATTATAGAAAGTAATAGAAACAAACAACAAAAAATCCATCACATGAAGGATAAAAAAGTCCGTCGATACGAAAAAGAGAAGATATCGGAGATAGTGGAAAGTTACTATATAGAACTATACTTCTCAGTCACACCTACAACTAGCAACACCAAAGGGTAAATCAAAACCGCTTTGAAACAAATGAGAAACCGAAGAGCTCCTTGCGAGGACGGAGTGACCACAGAGATGTTGGAATTGGGCTGCAAGATTATTTTAGATGCCTTCAAAATTCTGACGAATGAATGTCTCAAAAACAGCGCTGTACCGGATGCATGGCAGGCAAGGCAAGGTCACCCTTAGACACAAAAAGGTGATAATCTTAAATTAGATAATTACTGCCCAATAAGCCTCCAAGTCCTTACAAGCTACTAACAAGAATAATCACAAATATACGAAATAATAAATTCGATGATTACCAACAAGTCGAATAAGCAGGATTCCGTAAGGGGTTCAGTACAACAGAACATTACCAACACTACAAACACTCATAGAAAAGAGCAATGAATATAACGTACTTCTACATCTAGCTTTCGTGGACAAGATTTAGGCGTTTGACTCAATAGAACACTGGGCCATCTATCAGGGTATGAACAATGCAAGAATTGACTCAAGATATAGAGATATTTTGAAACATACATATGTCAACACAACCATACAGATACAAGTAACAGAAGACATTACAACGTCTAAAATAAAAATCAAACGAGGAGTCAGACAAGGAGACACTATCTCCTCAAAAGTGTTTATTCTTGCATTGGAGGACGTTTTCTGAAAACTCAACTTGGAAGAAAGCGGAGTGAAGATTGACGGTAGATACCTAAGCCATCTGAGATTCGCCGATGATATTGTGATAATAAGTGACACCGTAGAAGAACTGAAAGCAATGCTTGAAAACGAACATCAAACAAACTAAAGTGATGTCAGATTGTAACGAAGTGGTTTAGGTCAATGGCAACGAAGTTGAAAAAGTCCAGCAGTACATATATTTTATATATACTATTGTATTGGGCAAGCAAAGCCAGACAGCAGAAATAAATAGAAGAATTCTGATGACCTGTGCAGCGTCTGGAAAACTCAAAAAGGTACTAAGAAACCCACAAATACCCATCAACCTCAAAAGAAAAGAATTTACCAGTTGCATCTTGCCTGAACTGACCTACGGCATGGAGACCATGACACTTACAATTTAATCCGCCAATAGATTGATGGAGAGAGCAGTACTGGGTGTTAGCTTAAAATAACACATCCGAAACGAAAAAGTTCGTGAATGAACAAAAGTGGAGGATGTAATTAGTAAAATAACTTGTTTGAAATGGAGCTGGGTTGGTCATGTGGCCGGACCATGAAGGTAGATGGACAAAATACATAATACCTTGGCGACCAAGAAATCACAAAACATACGTAGAAGGACCACAGAAACGATCATTAGACGACAAAAAAGAAAAATTGGGAAGAAATTGGTACCAACTAGCCAAAGACAGGAGAAGTTGAAAAATTCAAGAAGAGATCCTTAAGCAGGAGTGGATGAGGAAGGGCTGTTGAAAAAGAAGAAGAATAGGTTCGATATTAGAAAGATACATTAACGACATCTCCACATTTGAAGACATCTAGCACAAGATATTTTTTTGAACTTTGTGCTTATTATAGGTGTAGGTATGTACATACATTGTTGTAAAACCATTTAATGAATGTAAGCGGGGAAGTGAAGAGGGTGGGGCAATGTCCAATGCACGCTTAAGTTTCAGAGTTCAAGTTAAGGATTGGTAGGGTGGATATATGTAGGTTTGTACCTACTGGTGTTTGTAACCAATTTGCTGCTCAACTTTTGAGAACCAAAAATTATATAAAGGTCGGATTGGTTTAATTCGATGCATATAATTCGCGTTTTTTTTCTTCGTCAATTGATTTCCTTTCTTATTGGATGTTGTTATGTTATATATGAAATCCAAGTAATTTCTTATTCTTTTCTACTGCTTTATTTTAATTTTTAGTAATGTATGAATAACATTAATGTTTTGTGTGTTTATTTTGTTGATTATATATGTATGGATAAATGGATATTTTGGCAAATCCTGTTTTGTTTTTTCGGTTGCCACTCTTGCGTGTCTACTGCATTTTGAAATTCATATTCTATTCTGCTCGACCAAACTTGATAGAAAAATCTGTTTTAGAGTTGTATGTTCCCGTACATAAATATATTGAAAGTATATTTATCGTTTAATTTCAAGCTCTAAATTTCGACAAGAAAGTTTTTTTCTGAAAAAAATTGAAATGGCAAAATTATGTATTTTATGAAATTCTCATTATTTTACTGTATTATGGAACCCCATAATTGATTAAGAATGTTATCTGAAGTGTAGATATACTATGAATACCATATTGTGGATCTCGAGGGTTTCTAGTCTCATTTTGACCACTTTGTTGTACCTACGTTTTACAGAAGTAACAATTAGTTTTCTGCTCTTTTATTTAAATCAAATTTATAAATTATTTCAACAGTTTATTGGTATGTATGAAGCAAAAGTATTTTTTTCTAATTTGGCTTGCATCTAGTAATGCCAGTTCTAATATTGAGTTGCCAGGAATAATACGTTCTTCCTTTTAAGGGGGACTTGAGTAATTACAGAAACGATCGGGTTCCATTGAGCAGAAATATTTAGATTTAATAATGTTTTTTGAATATCTAATAAAAAAATAAAATCCGAAGCTAAATTATAATCGGTACTGCCACATACCAGTAAGGTAAAATCTAACTCAATGATATTTAATACAGTATCATGACTGTATTAATCATATGTATTGTGCTAAATGTTAACGTCATTCAGTAGTCGAAGGAATATATCCCCGGGTAGCAGATTTTTTAATTATTTGATTCATATTCATAGTATAAGAACAATAAATAAAAGCATATACTATACTCCATAGCAAGCTATTATTAAAATATTTTCAATTTCAAGGATTATGTTTCTATGTTCAAGTATTAAGATATAGCACTACAATAAAATGAATTTATGAAATTGAAACAGTAGTAAACATATTATTAAGAAATAATTATAGAAGACTATCATGAACAAAACATTCAATTATTCAGTTACCGAATGACTGGCAATTACCCATTTACCAACATTTCTAGAGCTTAGGCCTTCTTTTCCATATCCAATCATGTACAGTTGCAACTTCGGCAGGAATTTTACGATAATATTTCAAAAATCATTTTCAGTTCTGCTAGGCCCAGAGAAAATCATTATATAACAAACATACGTGGTCTAACCGTGGCATTAGTTTTCAAAATGACTGCAACAGCGAATAATACACAGATCAGTGAATTATTATTGGCATTAAAATGAAGGCACTGATGTTAAGAACATATGTTTTCAACACCTTGCCACACATCGCATGGCTGTTTTAAGTGAAAAGTTATCAGCTTGCATAATAGCACATTGCAGTGATTTCCGTTGGCCTCCAAGTTTTTGCGATTCAATGCTGTTGGACATCCCATGTTCGAGCACTCATGAGCTATGCACTTCGGTATATTCGACAAATAATTGAAATTCCATATTGAAACTGAAATTATTACGTACAATCCCAATTATAAAAATAAAATATTAGCAGTGCTTCATACAGAACAGAAAGTTGTTGAAATAATTTAGAAGAAAGGAAAAGCTAAAATATTTAGGAGTCATGAAAATAAATTTAGAAATAGTAGAGGCGATTTAGGACGCAAAGCCTTGAGTAAAATGTAAATAGATGGTTAAACATAAATCATAAGATCGCAGTCATACGTTTATATGTTGGGTTAAAGGAGGACTTTGAAACAGTAGGTAATACGTAATAACTGAAAGTAATGTATACCCCATAGCGCCATAATGCAAATAAACTTTCTAAGATATTGACCACCTATTGCTCGCTTTACTTCATACTATGTGTTTAAAATTGAAAAACCTTTATAATCAGTGACTTATTTGATGTTTTGATTTAGAACTGTGTACAATATGTATGTAAGCCTGATTGTTTCGTTTTGGGTTTCTATGGGTTCAACATAAGTAGATTAATGAATGGAGAAGGATAACTAAATATTTGGTAAGCTAGAGTTATTGAAATTCTTTAGTGGGCGAATGTTTGGAAACATAGCTGACAAGTCAACCATATACTTAATATATAGAACCTCTAATAAAATCGTCTAATCAAAACACACCACTAGATCTGAAAATCACATCGAGCTAACACATTTAAAGATAAACAACTTCAAGCTTAGAGTCATGTCTGGTTTGTTTAGTGAGGAATTTGATTGGAGTTAATTAACCATAATTGAATGATGACAGGAGGATCGAAAGAGTTTCTGTTTATACAACTTGAATAATGTTTTTTCTCTAACACTTTTTTTGTCATCATACAATCATGGATACTGGTAGATATGTTTAGTTACCGAAAACAAAAATAAAAAAGTTATATCACAATAATACCGTTGAAAACTTGAGTGCTTTAAACAAAAGATAGATTTACTGCAATTCAAAATACTATCAGTACATTCAATGTTTTTAAATAAAGAGAATGCTTGCTTTTCAGAAATGTATGCTTCTGGAATAATCTCTCAATAACAACAAGACTTTTTGGAAAGTTTAGATTATATTTTCACTATTAGTACAATAGAAATAATTTAAGAAGACATTTTCCTTTTAATTTTAAGTTCACTTTACTGGAATTATTCATATATTTATTATTTTTATAGTTGAAAATCAAGAGGTAATCTTCAAACTAACTTTTTTGCATATGTCGATTCCAACGAACTACACATTGTGTTTTATTTAGACAAAACAGTACTGCCGCATATAAGTATAATTCAAATAAAGAAGTCCGATTTTTCACTATCTGAGAAACATACCATTTCTTCAGTGCATTCTTTTGTAGATACTTTATTATTTACAAATAATACTCTCGATGTGTAAAGTGACATATAGAAAATGTGATGTGTTTTCGTGAATTGAGTGATTGTAAATTTCGAAGAATCAATTGAAAATAAATTTGTATATACGTACTTGCTCGGCCAACCAATTGAATGGCTCTGACGCCTTTCCTGAATGTCGCCACTGTACAGCCAGACAAAAATTTGTATTGGTTAGTCCCAAGAACAGCCGATATTTACATACTTATCGAGCTGATTCTTTAATATATTTTTATGCTGCAACTAGCCCGTTGATTCCTTATTTCGAATCGTGTCAGTTCTTATAAAGAAACCTTTTAGATAATTTTTCTTATCTGTTTATTATTTGAAGCTCATGATTCGTACTTACAATAACATTATAGGTATCTGGTAAAAGAAACACGATATATCGTGGTCTATTATGTGTTGTATGGACTATACCCTCCATGATGTGTAGGGTGAATGCTTATCGCGAGTCAATGTCATTTTCGAAATGAGAATACAAGCAAATCATTCATATTCAGAACAAAGTTAATATTTAAAATGAATTCTATGGATCTTCAATTTATCAAGCTATAATCATTTTCATATTAAGAACATTTCGAAAGATTTTAAGAAATCCCAAGGCTTGTCGCAATAAAACTTCAAATCATATAAAAAACCAGAAATATATGAACTAATCAGTTTTAAGAAGAAGGGATTAAATTTCAAAGTGTCATATGAATAATATTTTGTAAATTTCTCTGTTGTTGGATTAGTCACTGTATTTTTGATTCTCAAGTTTATAGCTTATACAAATTACCAGGGGGTGCCATAGTGAATCGCTGCTATTTCCAGGTAATTTATTTCTACCATATTTGGGATACCAAAATATTAGAATATATTATTGAGGGTTGAGAAAAAAATTTGGTTTCGATGAATTTATGATATGGATATATGCGTGATCTTGGGGAATGCTAGGCTTTACGTGATACATACATTGGATCTTATCAGCTTCTTAGGAAAGTATTCCAAATATTCTCTATGGTATTCTTCCATATATTAAATAGGATATGAATAATTCCAGATGTATACCTTAACAGCCAGTGAATAAAATTGAATGTAATCTGAATATACATATTGTAGATTAAGGATAAAAATTAGAGCAAAGTACTGTAGGATATCTAGTCAATCTGGAATTAAACAAAATTAGATTTTCAGCTCTCTTACTGGAAAACTAGACTGATTAGAATTTCTTATTATTATTCTTGGAAAATGAATGTTTTGGATAACGCAGCATTTTATCAGGGAAATCTAATAACGATAAAAACATTCAGTCTGATTTCCCAGAATAAAAATCATGGCCGTGGCTTGCTATCAATAATGTCTTAGCCAACATTTTCAAAATAACCAAAAGATACAACATCGATAAACAAGTCTTTAGCTAGCGCAAAAAAGCAGGTCATAAATTCCGTCTGGCCTACCATCCCAGTATCTTTGGTAGGAGTTAAGGCCCTGTTTGACCATGCCAGTTTGCATCAAGATCATTCCGACATCTGGAAAAGCCAAGAAACTGAACAAAACAAGAAGAACGATTACTATTCCAGCAGATCCGACATGACCGTACACAAAATGATTGGTTCAGAGAATGCAGTTTCATAGATAGTTCATTCCAAATTACAGTTAGCTACTTGCATTTAATTTGCTTTTTTATAAATTATGTAGGTATTTACAAATTTCTATCATGTTTTTGGATATTTTGTTCCAGCTATTGGCAATGAAACTGTTCTCTGTCGAAACAAGTGATACTGATATTATTAGGCAGAGATTAATATGGTATCAAGCTTTCATTGCATTTTGATTTCCGTCAGTTCCCACATTGAAGAGATCATACAGACAATTCTTATGTACATATCTTTATCTTCAATAGAAAAAGGGGCTTAACCATGCATAGAATGTGCAAAAGGGTACAGAATGTGTGTCAATGTACATTCCGTCTTACAGGCAAAATATTCTGGACTCTGTTCATAATGATGGTAGTTGTGAAAAACAGAAGAAAATATGGGAATTGATTTTTTTTAAATAATCTTGAGTTTTGAAGCGAATTTGTAGAATGTATTGATAAGGTCTTAAATACTAAACTGTTTAAAAATATTTCGATGTAGAGTAGAAAAAAGATAATAAAAATGTATTTTATACATCAAATATTCTTTGGTACCAGAGTTTAAATATTAATTTCTCCATCTTTTATCTTTTTATCAGGCAAAAGCTATCGACCAATTTTCTTTGTAACTGAAGTCTAGTTTCTCCTTATACTCTGTTTTCAGCAAGCTAGAGGTATCAAATCAACCAACGTTATGAACAATGTCACAGTCTACCTTTTCGTAAAAAATCTTCTCATCAATAGAATTACTACACATATCAATAAATAGCAATCAATAAAAAGTGATTCATATATAAAAATTGGAATGTGTGTATGGAATAAAAATGCACAAACAAAATAACAGGTAAATTCACGATAGCAAAATCAAAACTATTCGCAGGAAGTAAGAAGGAAACGAGCCGATCTTTATAGGCAGGCAAGATCTAGACAGATCTAGAATCATTGTTTTAGATCATTTACCTAGATCATGGGACCAGTTTCTTTGTTGACCTGCCACTAGAAGTCACCACAAATATTTTAATTTGGGATGAAAGGCTAATTTTTCTTTAATTTTGCGAACACATTGACCTTTTTATTGAATTCAAACTTCAACGTCAACTCTAAGATATTTCAAGTTCAGTTACTTGATTTAAGATTTACTGCCCTTTATTTATTATTAATTTTGCTAAATTATTATTATATATGTAGCTGCACAATCACACATGAAACCAAATCAATAATCACTAAAATAAAGTTGAACGAATATATCTAGTGTTCAAGTTTACGATTGAAAAATCTTTATACCATACGGAATTAAATCGACAAATATCTAATACCAATATTCAATTTATCTGAGGTTAATGTATTCTCAAATAGCCTTAAACAATAAATGCTGATTTTACTCCAAATTTATGATCAATAGAGCCTGCAGGTATTGCAGTGAAGCTCTTCGAAATATTTTCCCAGTAATCAGAATTTCAATGTAATTTGAAATTTTAGAAAAAAATAGCTAATGATAAACTTTATGAAGGATATACAGATAATGCTGGTTGCAATTAATAGTTTTGATCATATTCCTGGAGTAAAAAAATCAATATTCCACATTTTATAACAAATTGAGGTCAAGGTGTTCACTCTTGACTTACTCCGTAGATGAATAAACACGTGTCAATCACATTTTGTGGTATATTTACATGAAAAAAGATCCGGAAAAGTGCTAGAGAGAGGTATAAGAGAAAAGTATATAGACATGTTATACAAGTCATTAGGGAACATATCACGATTTAATATGAAATTATCATAAATATAATTAGAAAAATATAGGTTTGTAAACTCACAGTTTTTGCATTTGCATTTCTTGATCAACGTCTCATCCTTGATCTCGTCATGGCATGCTTTACAGTAGAACCATGCTCTAAAAAAGGATTTGAAAATATAGCCACTATAGATCTAGATAGAATAGCAAATTTCTTAATTAATAAGAAATAATCAAAAAGTAAAAGGTCAATTAATCGATTGGAACATAATTGCATCAAATTATTCAGCGATTGTTTTCACCTTTTCACTTCGTCCGCTGATTGCGCTATAAAGAACCCTTGAGTATTAGCCACAATTTTGGCGCCTCTAGGATTAATGGATATCTTAGTATCCGCACCTTCAATTCCTTTAACTTCTATGGCTAGGAGGAGGAGTTTGAGCTTCGTAAAACACAATCTAAAGTTGGGAAAAGGAGAGATAATCAACAATTACTCACTGTTGAATAGTAAAGGAAGGATAACTATTTGACATATAAAAAATTATAACAATATAATTGTTTTAAGAATAAAACTTAACAATCTCCCCCAGGAACATTGGTCTAAATGTAAAAGTTTTTCATCAAAATGAAGAAATTCTCGCAAAATCACAAATAGCAACCCTTCCATTCTCAACCAAATTATTTAATTCAATTCAAAAATATCCAGAATTTATTATCATTCGTTAATATATTTACATAAGATATATTAAACAACTAAAGCACAAGAAATTCATTTAGCTAAGGGTGAAAATATACCTAATTAATGATTGATTAATGTGTACATTTATAAATCAAAATAACAAACATGCATCAATGTATTACAGAAAAAAAAGTAAACTCGAATAAAGAAGCTCAGCTAGAAGCTAAATACGTCAATATTACGACATAGTTTTAATAATTGTGACGTATAATCTTTTGTCAATTCCATCCCCCAAAGTGGAAGTTTGAATAGTTTGACCATAATAAAAGAGGTTCGTTACAATAATTGTTTTTTTTAAGTTGAGTATTTCTTGGTTTATTACGAGAGAAACTCTTATTGCCATGTTGAATATTTAAATAGAGGTGCCAATAATATTTGAATCAACATGCCTTCTAGTTTAAGTAAAATAAGAATTTGTATACAGCAAGCAACTATTGCTTAAATAGGAAACTTGTTTCATTCATTTAATTGAGGACGAAAGAACCAATTATACAGGGTGATTCATGGTCGATGGTACCTTAGACGTTTAAGGAAAACTATTCGTAGGATCGTTCTGAATATTGTATTATGTAGATTACACCTAGAGATCGATCGACTGAAAATATTCTCAGCCTTGCGACGTTGCCACTTATATCAAAAAGTATTAACAACTTTGATTTTTAAAATGAAACACCCTATATATTATCAACTTATTAGATTCTCTATCGCCTTCTGGTTATTCTTTCATAAAATACCCATACCTATCTCTAACAGTTTCCAGTGAATCAATTAATTTTCTTTTATTTTGTTCAAAACAATCAATTGCCCATTACTCTGAATTTTAGAATTGTGAAACAATGAAATTCCAGTAATAGCTTTAGAAATACTTCGTTCTTAGTTATTTTTGACGATTTTCTTTTTATGTTATACAGGGTCGTTCAAAATTCTTGATCTTTCCATCAGATCTATAAAAACACGAAAATGCGTTTTTTTAAATGGAACACCCTATATTTTACTATTTTATCAGAGAGAGAATCAAAATACCTTTGAAATGATATATCATGTTCCTATACCTAAATGGTCAGGTTTTCAAAATATAAGCAACTATCTATTAAGGTGAATTATTTCTAGCATTTTTATGATAGGTATTTGCTGGTTACCATGGTGATAAAACACAATTATTATTTAACAAACATTATTTGAGGTATTCCTTAAAACAATTTATCTAAAACGCAAAGATTTGAAGTAAAAAGTGTATTCAACACCAGTAGATACAAAATAAAGATGAACTGCGTCAACGCGTAATTAAATGCATTGAAGAGATAGATGCCCCTGAAATAAGAAAAGCTATTTTATAGGTGGAGAAACGTATTCTTAGATGCTTGGAAAGAAACGGTTGTCATTTTGAGAATCTATTATAAATGTTTAATTATTTATATTTCTTCACTAATTATTATTATTGAAACCTCTGTCCTTATCACTTGGTGATTGATTATTAATTAGATATTATACTGTTTTTATAATCTTTTGCGTAAATAATCTAACAAAAGATCACAAAATACATATGTCTATCGTTGAATTCTCAATATCAGTCAATGCATAGTTATTGCTAATTTTATTTTGAAATTGACTTAAGGCTCTGATGAATCTACTCAAGTATTATTGTTTTGTCAAGACTGAGTATGTTACCTATGAAAGTTTATTATTATTTTTAAATGAATTTACAGAGCACGGTAAATGAATCGTCTCTGCAGCCTACTTATCATCCCAAAGATGAGGAACGAAACTGTTTCGTAAATCAACATTTTGAATTAGCTTCTAGGAATCAGACAATTACTTATTTGTTCTGTGAATAGGTTTATACTTGTTGTATTTTTTGTACTTTGTGGGTATCTTGCATTAAATTTTCCGGTTTTTGCAATACTTTGATCACATTATCTATGAAGAATGAACAACTAAACAAACACTTATTCTTCCTCACGATAATTACTTGTCAAACTTTCCATCACCATGGTAACCAGCAATTACCTACTATAAAAATACTTGAAATAATTCACTTTATTAGATGGTTGCTTATATTTTGATAACCTGACCATTTGGGTATAGGAACATGATATATCATTTCAAAAGTATATTGATTCTCTATCAGAAGAAACAATAAAATGTAGAGTGTTCTATTTAAAAAAACGCATTTTTGGGTCTTTATAGATCTGATGGAAAGATCAAGAATTTCGAGCGACCCTGTAAAAAGAAAATCTGCAATAATAACTAAGAAAAAAGTATTTCTAAAGCTATTACTGGAATTTCATCGTTTCCCAATTCTAAAATTCAGAGTAATGGGCTATTGATTGCAGCTCTGCAATCTCTGCAAACAAAAGAAAATCAATTAATTCACTGGAAACTGTAAGAGATAGGTATGGGTATCTTATGAAAGAATAACTAGAAGGCGATAGAGAATCTAACAAATTAATAATATATAGGGTGTCTCATTTGAAAAATCAAAGTTGTTAATACTTTTTGATATAAGTGGCAATGTCGCAAGGCTGAAAATATTTTCAGTCGATAGATCTCTAGGTATAATCTACATAATACAATTTTCAGAAGGATCCTACGAATAGTTTTCCTTAAACGTCTAAGGTACCATCGACCTGAATCACCCTGTATATTATTCGGAGAGTTATCGGTTGGACGAAATATTTTTATAATTTTGAATTCCAGTTAATCCAAATCACTGATATTTTATATCTGTATAGTTACTGTTACTCTATAATTCAACACATTATATGAATGATCATGCACACGATCGCATAATAAATAATTATTGAATTATGATAAATTTTCTTCAATACATAGAGGGCATGCTTATATAGGTACCTACTTACGTAACTGATTATGTTACTAGAAAATAATCTTTATATTCTGCCTATTATACAAGAAATGTTTTTTTGTGTATAATAATAATGATTTAAAATTTAATGAGTTTGTCATGAGATTTCTTGATAGATTGCTTAGGAACATTTGTTGTGGCAAATTCAACAATTTGATTACAACAGTTTGTAGATTGCTGTATACATCACTTCTATTCTAAATCAATTTCTATCTATGTAAGGGCATTTTCTGAATATTAGCGAATACTTTGCTCAGCCCTAATGACAGCACTTCTAAGAGATATATAATGCAGGAGATGTATAGGTAGTTGTTAGTAATATGATGAAACTGTATAGGCACAAACTCAAGAAGAGGTTTCTGATCTATATAATATATATTATCTAAGTAATTAAGTTACTTTATCTTCATATTCAACACGATTCTTTGCTACTAAAAAGATATTCAGATATCTATCTATATCAAGATTAAGAATAAGCTGGAACGCAGCAAAAAATAAGTACACAGGGTTTATTGTGTTATTATTGATGATAGGGCAGGATCTTATAAAATAATTTGTTTGCCAGCTGTGATCCAGTCTCTAATTAGTAGCAAATTCTAAATAGACCGTGAATATTCTATATATAGAAACCTAACTTCGTGGCTTTGTGACAGAAAGAAACCCTGGATTATTTGTTTGTGTAAACTTGTGTAGGTGTTCTATTTTTTTTCGTGTGTTTAAGATCTTACTCGCTGGCCTGGGTGAACGACATGCCTGTGAATGAAGGGGAAAGAGTCTCTGTGTACATCTCGCATCCCGTGCCTTGAAGGTAATCGTTTTGCCAGACTTGGGTATCAGGAGACTGAAATACACAACACACTGCCACTGAAGACGACACCTGATAGTTTGTTGGAAATGTTTTTGTTGTCCGATAATGGCACCCAGTTTTTAATATTTATTGAATTCTTAGGTATAGTAAACAATGCTAATAGTAGCCTTAAATATATATTCGCAGTATAAAAATTATCAAAATTAATTTTCAATAGGAAACATGCATATAGGAACGTATTATTTGATCTAATCAAGAAATGGTCCCATAAACATTTCAACGTTCTTATAAACTATATTCAGCAACCGAATTGATCGAAACTAACCCCATGTAAGAGGGCATATATAGTTATTTTCGCAATAAATGATATTGTCTTTATGACTGCAATAAAACAACCGGGTATATTCCCATTATGAACATTATCCACAAGCAAATCACTCCAGGATCGGACTTTATATATCTAAATCGGTATATAATATAAGTAGGTAATTTAATTAAAATTAAAATTATGGAGGTACTTAGGAAACAAGTAATCTTACACACATTGTTTGTTTAAATAATATATTTAATGACATGAATACATGTTCCTCTCTTGAATCAATACATAGAGGGTTCATCTTCTACATCTGCTACTCAACCAATTTCAACAAAACGTTGGAGTGTCAATGTGGTCACGAGAAACCTTAAAGACAATTATTATGCAAATATATTTTACAACGTCTCCTGCTTGATACCTTTTCTTCAATCTATTCGGCTAAAACTCTATTGATGAGTGATTTCTCTGAGTTTTTGGGATATTCTTGATTATTTATATACAGACCATAACTTTATCATTCATCACCATGTATATTCTAGTTATAAAACAAGAACAAGTTATGGAGAGTAATCTATATACACGGTGGAGTATCGTATACGACACGGCCTCTGTATAGGAAACCATGTGATATCATTTACCTAATTGTTTCAACTAGTTCGATAAAGAATCTCCATATTTAAGTAAAATCTAAAATTACTCCCAAAAGAAGATAAATACCAAAGTTATGATTTTATTTTAATTGGATACCCTATCTATTTTCATATTCTTGAATTTTGTAGCCCAAATAAAGGTGAGTTATTTCAATATTCCCTATAGGTACCTATATTTAACCATTTTCTAAATATCTGAAGATTTGTTGAATTGTATGGTATGAAGAAATGTTTTGTAATTAACTCAATAATTAATTTTGAACTTCAGCAATTGTTCTATTTGCATGGATGAAGATTGGGAAAGTACCCATCATTATATTTCAATTGCAAACATTTTTCAGCATGTTGAGAAAATATGGTTGGAATATTTAAATTTAAAGCGTTGAGAAAATTTCAAATGCCATACCATATATTTTCCAACTGATAATTTTATTCTCTTTCTAACTGTATTAGGTTACCATAACAATCACCAAATATCAAAAGCAGAAAAAATATTGCAAAGCACCCGACTCGAAGCCACCTAGTACCTAGATTGATTAGAAACTGATAAGCTGACTCATGTTCCCATTCTTAATAAAAATAAAAAAATCAGGAATCTATTGTGCTTAGGTATAGGGAACCCTAACAAAGTTCAAGAAAGTATAAAATACAGGGTGTGCCATTTGAAATAACAAAGTTTCTTAAACTTTTTTAATTTAAATTCCCTAACCATATAGAATATATTGACTGTTTTGGAGTGGAATAAAAAGTATGAGCACAAGCTATAAGTACCAAAGATCAGAACTAAGCAAGGGCAGCGAGAAAACATGTCAGACAACAGTAGATAATGCTGATGCTCATCATCAGCTGGGAGCGCTTAAGAACACAATAGATCAAATTATGTCTGTCTTAAAAAACTCACAGCACTTTCTGGACAATTGTCAAGTTTACTGCCTTCTAATGACGCCATTAACGTATAGATGATAAAATAAATTTTACACTATTTACTCAGTCTTCATATTCACTTTATAAATGTTGTCTCCTTTATTCTTGCCTTACGAGTGTTATCCTCTTTTTAACTGTGTACAATGTTCCTTAAATTATCTAATATATGTCATATTGTCGTCCTTACCTTCTGTTTCAAATTCGCTTCTCGCTTATCACAATTTGCTAAATTGTGATAAGCTTACTCGTATAGCCGCGTTGGATGGTTGAGAGGCACAGTTGTCTACGTCATTATCAAGGACTTTGTATTGATTTTCTTAAAGACATTTTGAGAACTTTTACTTTGACAATCTATAAATAATGTCGCAAACTTACTGTGAAATTTTTGTTACAAAACCAATTATAATATTGGTTAATTTCATTCATATCAAATATTTTGATTGATGTATATGACTTAAATATAACATGTCCTTGTCAAATTCATTCCAGTTTACTAGCCAGTACAGGGTGACGTCAATAACTAACAGAAGAATGTACAGGAGCTTGTTGTTTTGGTCAATCTCTGACAGTTGTAGTTGTAATATTTGGACTTATGAGTGCTACCCTTGAATATGCTGTCAGTTGATGGCGTCTTTCAGTACCTACTGGTCAGTATACTGAACTGACTTATAATCATATTATTTACTCTATACCAAGTGATGCCACCCTGATTACAAAAATAGACTATACCACGAGCAAAATCTTTGCCACGAGTAGCGGTAGGAAAGTACACGTCCTAATGCATGTTTCCCGTTATGAATAAAGTGGACAGATAAGAAGCGTTATAGAAATACACCGGACTAAGGACAATAAATATTTGTATTGCAAATGACAAGAAACTATTCACGAAAATTTGAAGTTTTACAAAAAAAAAATAGTTATGAGATGTTGATCCTTAACCAACTGTTTTCTTAGTGTTGTTTACGATACCATAAATTCTGTTATCGAGAAAAATACCACTTAGGGATGGATATTATTTTTACCAGGAAAACATCAACAGCAGATATCACAAAAGCTTGCAGAAAATAATATAAACATTGGTCCAGTATTATCGTACAGAGTAACGATATCACTCTGAGATTATAGACTCAATTCACAAATGAATCGTTAGATTTTTATTAGATGTTAGTCTCAAAATGTCAATTTATTTACAGGAAATCTACTCCACAAAAGACTACAGTTGATATCAACAGTTTAGTTTATAGAGGAAAAGTCAAGTGTAGAAATAAAGGTCTCTAATTATTAAACTTATTTAAGGGTACCGTAGAAAAATGAAATAATCGAAATCTACTAACTGAATCAATATGCATGTCAAAGAAATTATATAAATGCATAAGATGTAAATGTATGTCTTTCACTAATTACCAGAAATAAGGAGAAAATTAAAATCAAAGCAATCATAAGATTATTCCAAGATGATGACCATATTTATTTGTGACTTGGACAATTTTCAAACTATTGCAAAACTTATATCGTAAGTTATAAAATAAAAGAGAGGTTTGTGTGTTCCTCTTGACATTTCATGTCCTTTGGTCATAATATTGTACTAAACTGTCAATATACAAAATAGGAGATCGATGAAATCGGAATACTTGTAACGGATGGACAAGATTAGGGTCCAGCATAAAAAAGTGCATCGGTTCATAATGGCTGGATGTATCCCTAAACCGACTTACTCTGTGGCCTTGGCAAAAGGCATGCCAATAAATGACGGGCTGAGTGTTTCTGTATACATTTCCATCCCAGTGCCACGTAAATAGTCATTTGTCCATATCTGCATGTCTGGTGACTAGAACTCATTAATTATTAGGACATAATCTTAATGTTAAATAAAGAATAAATCTGATACCTGCCGATTTAGTTTCTCTGCTGTTGATTACGTCATTTATTTTATATATATATATATACTAGGTGTCCCAACGTAACGTATACAGGCAAAATCTCCCAATTATTTGACACGATAATGAAAAAAATTAAAAACTGCTTTGAATGGCATCAAAATAGTCCTTACTTTTTATTTTCAAACGGCATCCCGTGTCATTCTATTTGGAATACCGCGATATATCATTTAACAAAAAAAAAACAATAACATTATGTGACTTTCTTACGTTATTCATTTATACTTATAATTATATTACTTACCTCCGCCTATGTTTTTAAAAACTTCAAATCGATGCAAATGATTGATGTTCTACACCATGTATAAAACATGAATTTTTTGACATAAAAAGCATCGTTCTGAAGTTGTTAAAAACAAGGGAGGAAACAATTGTTCATTTTTATCAGGATAATTAAATAACCCAAAAGAGTAACAAAATGTTAATGTATGGTTGGTATTAATAAAAAATACCATATAATATGTACTATCGTGGTATGACACGCAATTTTCAATGACAATATATAGTGGTAGCTACTACAGGGCTGTCAAATGTAATATCTTTTTTAATGACTAATTAGGAAGGTATTTTGATGCAATTCGAGGTTGTTTCTAATTTTTTTATTATCTTGTCAAATAAGCGAGTTATTGCCTGTATACGAGACATTCGCAGTAGGCATTTGAAATGGGGAGCGTGTCTTAGCTCTGCAATTGCATTTATATTGACTGAAACATCACTTGTCACTTTTAGCTTCCTATTTGTGTTTAGTAAAGGCATGTTCTCATTTTCAAAGGCCTACGGATGAGTTATTTTTAGATATAAATATATACCTAGGATGGCATACCAAAAAAACAATCGCTCTGGTTAAAAATCGTCAATCCATCAATAATGTCAAGGATATTTCGGATATAAATGTTTTTCAAAAGTGAAAGTTTATGACAAACATGAAGCAGCATGAGGATTTTTGAGCTCATGGTTTGTTAGAATGATTCTTAATAGGGTGAATTATAACTCATACCGTTTTGAATGACCGCATGGCGAAGAGATTGGCCATCATAGTGGAGAATCCAGGAGCTAGACAAGACTGGGCTATAAATCCTAGCTTCAATTCAGCTAAGCAGATCACATCGTCACCCTGTTTCCAGTCCCAAGATGGAATGTTAAGTAAGTAAGCCTGCAACAGAGATGATTTTGAGAATAATGTACAATTTTATCATATTTAGGTATATTTTATGTAGTAAAATTGTTTGATTGGGACAAACTTAAAAAGAAGCCGAATGTGATACAGATTTTTTTGTATTATAAAAAATAAGACGGCTCGTAGCCAGTTGATAGGCACATTTCGCCTAATTTGAATAAGCGTGGTACCCAGATGTCTAATCGTATTGTAACGGGAATTTATATTAAAACTGGGTTCGATTTATTTTCACTTATTTATTTATGCCCATAACTACACGACTATATACACATTTATATTCACACTTATTTCTCGGACTATATACGACTTTCTACTGTCTATATCTATGACCGACTGACTATCTACCACTAACTCTCTGGTTCCGTGGTCCGTGTGTTTATATCCACTTAACCTCCTATCTCGAAGCTTCTCGTCTAGAATAGACCAAATCAGTATATTCTCCATGTTTCTGGATTCCCAGGATGTTATTATTAACATTCTCCTTCGATCAAGACGCTTCCAGGGCTCCAGATATTTGTGTGTGTGTGTGATTGTCTTTTATTATTTGGGTGAGTTCTCACGTTACAGTATAATTTTTTTATTACGAACTATGTTGTGCTCTTTTATCTTCAAGATAATAAAATTACATTTACTCTCAGATCTGAAGTTTTGCTGGAGCAACCTTTAAAATGTTTATTGAGAACTTATTTTGTAGTGCTTAAGGTATAATTAAGTGCTGTATTCCGAAATTAATTGCTCTTATGGTTTTTAGGAAAATGGCTGCTTTGCTTTTAAAAATTATTTTTTTCTAGAAAATCGTAGTTGATGCTTGTAGAGCTAATTAAGTGCTAATTATTTGCTTTATTCCGAAATTAATTGCTCTTATAACTTTTTTCTAAATAGCTGCTTTGCTAACTTTAGACCTAAGTCTAAGAGAGCAGCCTTTAAAAATCAACTTTTTGAGAACCTCTTTTAGTGGTTATAGGGCTAATTAAGTGCTGTATTCCAAACTCAATTGTTCTTAAAGTTTTCTGAAAATGACTGCTTTGCTTTAAGAAACACATTTTCGAGAAAATCTTTTTTCGTGCTTGTAGAGCTAATTAAATGCTAATTAAATGCTGCATTTCGAAATTATCTGCTTTTATAGTTTTTAGAAAATGGCAGAGATTGTTGCTATCAGAGCAAAAACATATAATCTATAACCCCGATATATAAACTATATTAGTAACCATTATTTGAGGTATTTTTTTTATAAAAAATCAATAAAATTTACAAATTTCCTGTTATTTAATCAAGTGCTGTATGCCGAAATCAATTTTTATAATTTCTATAATATTTCGGCCAATACAATTATATCGGTAAGAAAAGTACTTACCGACGTGGTTAGTAATGAACTTATCCACCGGTAAACCTATCTTGCAGTCGTAGGAACATATACGGTTAGAAATCGAAAACAGTCCGGTCCTACAAAAATTAAGTTTTATGCCTTAGCTTTTTAGTATCAGAATTATACATTTCTTAATTGGGAGAGATAATAAATTCAAAACCATTTAAATCTCAATTTTAAAGTGGAATTAAAAATGGATTACATAAAATTAAGTACTTTCAAGTTGCCAGGTGTACCTTTAAAGCTATAAATATCCCCACAATAGATAAATTGATATTTTTATTTGTCTTAAAAAACGTTTTCTCTCAAAAAATTATTTGAGCAATTAATTTCGGAGTACCGCACTTAATTAGCCCTTTAGATCTAAAGATAGCAAAGCAGCAATTTTTTAAATATCAGAGCAATTAATTTCGGAATACAGCAATTAATTATCACTTAATTATTATAAAATAAGTTCTAAAAAAGTAAGTTTTCAAAGGTTGCTTTGCTAGCTTTAGTAAGCTAGCAAAGCAGCCATTTTCCAAAAAAAACTATAAGAGCAATTAATTTCGGAACACAGCATTTAATTAGCACTACAAGTACCAAATACGTATTTTTGATTCTGCTCACTTTGATCTGCTAGCTTTAGGGACGTAGAAATCTCAACATTTTAAAGTTATTTTCAGGGATACATACCTTTTTTATGGAAAACGAGATGTGTAAAGATCTGAGAGAGATAACTAAATGAGTAGCTTTTGTTTCTGGATCTAAGTGGCATATATTTCAGATCATTTAATCTAATGCAGCTGTGAAACCTGAGATAGATTTTTTTGACATTGGTCGACACATGATAAAATTCCTTTATGGTCGGACAAGTGCGGCTCTATAACTTCAAGAATGAAAATGTTATCATCTAAATTTGTGAACAGATTATCTACTCTAGTTTTTCTAGATTTAGTTATCCGCTGGTGTCAACAAAAAGTTTTTCTAGCATATCATGTGATAAAAAATATTTTTGCATTCAGTTAATTTATTGTCATTGGTTTTAAGTCTTAAAGTTATAATTGAAACTGAACGACAGCCAGTACCTTATTATTGGAGTTTTTTTCTGATAATATTCTGTGAAGATAATTTTGAAAAAAATTACTATCACCATCCGGTGATCTGTAGGCACAACAAAAACTAATTTTCATATTTTTAAGCTGTGTTAATTCTGCATCTATCTTCGCGCAAAGATCTTTTACACAAATGTTATCGAAATCTAAAGTGGTCTTGGTATAAATGCCACCATGAATACGAATCTGTCGAATATGAATTATTAGTCTATATCCTCGGAATATGATACGATAGAGTTTATGTCCTCCATATTAAATGAAACGTCTGTCAGTAGTAGTACGTCAGTATTGTTAGTTCACTTTGTTCCTAATACACTGAATAATGATTTAAAAAAATTAAATTTAAATACATAGTATAAATTAAAAAAATCTCAAAGAATGGTTTATATCTAGAGCGATTTTTTCTTCTATAGATTCGAATGGCACCAGGTTTATCCACATGATCACAAACGATTAACTTATAAGTGCTACGAATGTATATCAGAAGACCCTATATGAGTGGAAAAGTCGTTGAAATGAAATTCATGTGTTTCGTTATTGCCAGATTGCCGGACGCCCAATACGCGATGGAATGAAAGTTAACGTATTCAAAATGAATATATTAGCGCCGCGCTGCGCCAGATATATCGAACTAATTATATTAGAATATCAATCTAAAATCTCTTGGGACGTGCATGGAGCGTCCTTCCAATTTTGGTTCCATCGGTTAAGGTGATCATCTTGACCAGAATTACACTGATGTGTAATAGAGCGTCCTTATACGGACGCTCTGTTGATAGGGATATATATATATATATATTTTATATATATATATATATATATATATATATATATATATATATATGTATAAATAAATATATATATATATATATATATATATATATATATATATAAATATAAATATATATAAATATCCATATACACACATAAACATAGCGATTTAGCTGGCAATAATTTTTGTGACGCTCCTTTCGTTGTTTCTGCGCTATATAGATGAGTATTATTGCCCCCCGCCATTATGTGTCCTGACTGTCACGTCAGTGGTATAGCTTATACATGTAAAGAAAGAAGAAGAAAGAAGTAAACAAGCGCTCTATCTATACCATTGACGTGACAGTCAGGACACACAATAACGGGCGGCGATAATACTCATCTATACAGCGTTCTACTTCTACTAACTCCGGTGAAGTCAGAGAAAACTCGAAATCAGACATTTAAAGGTTTTCTTATCAATGCAGGTCTAATTGTCATTTTAAGTACAACGGCTTACCAGTTTAAAACTTCAAATTCCACTTGGATAACATATTGTAATATTTTCTCAATATCAAATCGTTTTTGCCGTTCAGAAAAAAATAGTGTGTTATATTCAGGAAAGATATTATATTTTGGCTTTCGAGCTAAAATCTATTTTTTTCCTTTGTATAATAAATAACTATTATTTATTTAATATGATCTAGATACACAAACAGCTACTATAATACATTATAAAAATTATAATACAACCTTTCTGCATTTTCGTGCTGCAAATTCCTTTATTTGCTCATCACATTGTAAGTCACTTGTTAAATCTCAATTCATTGAAAGAATTGATAAATGATTTAGTCAATAGTTTGATATTGTTGTCCTATATTATTTGTTTTCTACATAAGACATCCTGGAAAAGGATCACTCCTTATCACAGCTAGTGATTGGAACGTTAAAAACATCTTTAAAATAGTATAGCAATTTAGAAGAACATCAACATGTTTCTTTTCATATATTAGCATAAAAATTTCAATGCATGAGGTGTAAGACTTAGACTGAATCTTACTTAGAGTTTAACTGAAAGCACTCATTCTCTAAATGTTTGTTACATCATCTGAATAATAATCAATAATGTTATGTACATTTTCCAGATCTATGTTTTTCACCCATTAAAAATTTTAATTTCTTGCTATATGCCTCATAGACGTAGCTTCTTCTGTTTAAATCCATTATCAGTTTATCCAACTTAAATTTTTCAGCGCCATATAATGAGACTTTATCAGTAGATTTATCTACAAATGTTGATGTAGTGCGTCTGTTGTTTATGAGTTTATGTCACTGTATTCTGTTCCCACACTAGTACTTAATATTTTAGTCTTTCTTCGTATCCCTTCAGTTTCTGATCTGATTGGTGTCGTATACTGCTTACAAACTCATTTAATGACATAATGAACTGATTGCCTTTATAAATATCTAAGCCAAGGCTGTGTAACTTTTTGTTAACTAAATTGGTCGCTTTAGAATTTCTTCCCAAAAAATAATTAAAACTGCACTATCGAGTTTCGCCATTTTAGTAAATAAATTTCCTGTCTCTTTTTGAAAATCAACTTTTTCATCCTTCAAAATATTTTCATAATCATTTTTAAAAGTTCATAGTGACAAGACCATGTAGTCTGGCTGAACTTTTTAACGTAAATTTTAATTCTGTTTCAAGATTGAGCAGTTTCCACGTAATAGATGTGAGAAAATACAACCAAAACAAGCGGTGAGTCATTGCGTTCGATAGGCTCGCACATGGTTCAATTGATCTCAGAGTTTTCAACCTTATGATAGTCATGTTTAAAATTTTAGTTTTTTTTTAATTCACCGTATTGGCCTTTGTCTTCAGTGGGGCTGGGGGCCCTTCATATCTAAGGGGCACTGGGCTGCAGCCCAAAAAGCCTTTATATAGACCCGGCCCTGATAGGCTTGCAGTATAAATTATTGAAGTTTATTATGTCAAAATAATATTATTTAGTATTTTAGGCGTTCAGATTATTTGTAAATTATATATAATCATATTCTCTCACAATACGACATACATAACATTAAAAAGAAATAATGGAAAGCATCAATTACTTTAGAAGCAAGTCAATCTCTCTTACAAATTAACCAGAAAAAATATTAAAATAGTTGATGTAGGGAAATATTAACATACATCATCTTCATCGTATTCTCTCACAATACGATACACAATATGAAGTATCCTGAAAAGCATAAATTCATTCAAATGAAGATAATAATAATAAAATAAGATAAGCTGATTTCTCTCACAAATCAAACTGTAAGAATATTGTAAACATAGTTGATGTTATTTAATATAAATAGTTATCTAAAAATAGCAAATGGCGCAGTAAAAGGAAGGAAAAAAAATCATCGCATTACATCTCACTATAGGTTAAACATGAAATGAAAATCCTTTTGAATTAACTAAATTTCTCTCACCAATAACTAAGTTGATCTAGAGATCTCAAAATTCCTAATATTAGATGTAATAAAAGTATTTAAATAATCCTTTATCAGTATAATTTGTATACGCATATATACCCAATGAATAAAGAATAGAAACGAAAGAGCATATGCGCAAGTTGACATCTAAAACGAGCGACCAAATCGGCCATATTGTGTAACCAAATATAAGCCATGTCGTTGTTATGGTTGTGGTGTTTTGTAGGTTTTGATAGTATTTTTTGTGTTTAACTGCCAATTTGGGACAATATTTACTTGTATAGTTATCTTATTGTGAATATTGCGTTGGTACACACATGTTTATTGAGTGCATAGTGTTAATTTAGTGCCATAAGTGTTTATTATGGACTAGAAAAATAAGGTCAGTTGTGCAGCCTGTGGCTGTTCTAAAAGTCAACAAAATACAGAAGTTGGAATAACATTTCACCGGAAAGTACATTTCCATTACTTTTGGGACTTTTTTCACTATTTGATGATAAAAACTCAAAAATCTAATTTCCAATAAAATTGTAAACAAACAGTGACATTGATATGTCATGGGCGTAGGCATAAAAAAACATCAACATTTTTTTCACTCCTACACCTTGTGTTATTGAATAAAAATTGCAGTTTTTCTTATAAGCACACCAAAAATCATTAAATATGACATTCCTTAGGTACATGAAAATATTAAATAAGTATACCAAATATTTTTTTCTTAATGACGAATCGTTTTATGATACGTCACTGGTAACCTAAGACGCCATATGCAAGAACCATCACGGTCAACTTTCAAAATGCATTATCCTCCTTCCTTTCTATTCTTTATTCATTGTATATATCTATTCATAATATACAAAAAAAAATCATATGGATAAATATAACTATATGAGAATATAATACCTTATACCTACATATAGCTAGGTACATATTATATTTACACAGATATGTCAATTTAATAATAATAAATTCAATAATTTTTCTCAAGATATTTTTCAAAATTGAAATATCTGTGAGAATATAATGAGTGATATGCATAAAGTAGAATGGTCACCTTGGCCACTCATTTTTAAAGTGGCCACTCCACTTGAAATGCAAGCCAAGATGTGAGTATCTACTCATTTCGTGAGGATCTACTCGCTCTTCGACTACCAACTCTAATTTTCGTATGCATAAATAAGAGTATCTGCTTCGACTACTGAGTGCCTACATTCAAATGTATGAGTTCCCTTGTTAGTAGACTCAACTTCGTAAAGGTAGGTTGTCTGATGTGCTGGCTGAATTTATGCCTGTTAACAGCCTCTCAAAGTATATAAGGATTAACCTTACTCGGTCCCGGTCTGGATAATGTGATTAAATAAAACTGACCTTGCAATCTAGCAATAGTAGGATTGTATTTTCTTTGCAAGAAATTAAACAGCTCTGGTTCCCATTCTTTCAATTTTATTAGTTTATTCCCGGTTTGGTTCCTGTCAATATTTCCGTTCTTAACCTTCTTTTTAAGTTTTGTATCTTCTTCCAAATCTGTCCCTCATTATACTTCACTTCTAGTTCAGCTTTTAATTTTCGTTTTATGTCTTCTATTACTTTATGTATTCTACTTTGCACTTTCGGGATGTTAGATTTCTCTAGCAAAATACGATGTTGTTTTATTATACTGATGAAAACGGTTTGATTTTCAACAAAATCCACATTAGAACAGTTCGAAATTGCTGAATACCTATCGACATGCACACAAAAATAAAAAATCCCGATGGCCTGTAGTCAGCGGAAAGGTAAATTTCTCAAAATTCATTGAATTGAAATTTTAACAACTTTTTCATTGGTATACCTACATGTTATTACAGTTAGAGGTTTTTGTTTTGGCTGTTGAATATAAAGCAGACTGGGTTCGCGTTCCACTTCAAGGCAGAATTTTTTTTTCGCCTATTACTTTTTAATAAATATACTATATATTTTTTTAATCAGGGTCTATATTAAGATCTCCAGAAAATGTACAATTACATCAAATTTATATTGAGTGTTCATGTTTTATCAATATTTCTTATTTTTTCTTTATTAATTTTTATTTTTTTATGTGTGCATTTATGGAAAATTGCTTCGAACAAAAGTTGTAGGTGCCGATTATATCTATAACCTAAAATTATTTTTGATGATATTTGCACTACGGCTCTTTCTTGATAATTTTTTTAAATGTTTAAACGGTCGCCATATTTAAGAGATTGATTTTTGTAGCAAATTTGAACTTGATACCTCCAAAACTGCGACCTGTATCGTGTTAACAAATTTTGTAATTTCCCATATATATATATATATATATATATATATATATATATATATATATATATATATATATAATATCAAAATGTGAATGCTATTCACCTTTATGCTTTTATTTCATCGGATACAGTCATCCACTAGGAGCGGATCACGTGATTTGTTAATAATTGAATTATTTATACTATTTTTTGATTGGAAGTCAAATATAATATTTTATGTTATATAAATATCTACCTTGCTTTCGTCAGCGCCACATAAGTGGAAGCTGTATCCGCCAGCACCCAGCTCTCAGCTCCGTATGTTAGGATCGGTACAAATACTGTGTTGTATATATTTATCTTGGTTTTTCGTGTTATCTCTTTTCTGCCTCGGAATGTGTTTTTGATTGTATTAGTTTCGATGCATTCTCAATTCTCTTGTTAATTTCTGTGCACTGTAAACCCTTTTCATTTATATATATTCCAAGATATTTAAAGTCGTTCACTCTAGTTATTTTGCTGTTGTTTATACCACATTCAATTCTTCTCTCCTCCTTGCTTTTTATCATTATTTTTGTCTCTTCTTCATTTATTTTCAGATTTTTCAGTGTCAATTTATTTTCCCATATTTTTAGGTTCTTAACGAGGTCTGTCTCATTTTTCGTAAAAATAGCAAGATCATCTGCAAACAGACATGCCCTTAAGTACACAGGCTTCAGTTGTCTATGTCCTACGTAGAATTTGCTGGTTTCCTCTCTAGTCTCCTTTGTGACATCATCTATGACAAGGTTGAATAGCGTTGGGCTTAACATTCCACCTTGTCCGAGTCCAGCATTGGTTGTGAATTCCTCTGACCTTATGTTATCTGTTCTGACGTACATTCTATTTGTCTTGTGTAGGCTCAATATTGCTCAAATTAGTAAATTGGGCACTGCTCTTCTTACCAACGTTTCTTCTATTAAGTTCCTTGATTTGCTGTCAAATGCCTTTTCTAGATCTATGTAGGCGTGGTACATCTGTGAGTCCTTTTCAATTGTTTTTGCTATAGCTTGTTTGATTGTGAAAATGTAGTCATTTGTGCTTCTTCCTTTCCTGAAGCCGCTCTGTGTTTCTTTGATTTGATGGTCCACCTCTCTAATAAGTCGTTTTCCAGAACCCGTTCGTATACTTTCGAAGCCACGCTCATAAGGGTCATTCCTCGGTAGTTTTGACAGTCCCTCTTGTCACCTTTCTTGTATATGGGTAGTATAATCCCTACCTCCCAATCGCTGGGTATTTTGCCCTCTTGCCATGCTCTATTGCATATATAAGTTAGGAGTTCCATGCCCTTTCCCCCCAAATGTTTTAGCATTTCTGATGGTATGTTATCGTGTCCTGTCGCCTTACCGTTTTTGAGTCTTGCTATAGCTTCAATCACTTCTTTTTTGGTTATTTGGGATTCATTTGTCTCTATGTTAGGTCGGTTATTCGCATTTTATTCTTCTTCAATTACATGTGTGGTAAGAAGGCTTGAGAAATATATTCTCCATGTTTCTAGTATGTCATTTACATCCATAAACTTATTTCCGTCTTGGTCATTTATTTGTTTTATTTGTTGTTGATACGATTTTGGATTTCTCAAATTCTTCAGTATCTTGAAGAATAACTTGTGATTGGATTTGTAGTCTTTTTCCATTTTTCTTTCCATATCCTCTCCACATTATTTCCTTTTTGCCGCTATTTTTGTTTTCGCTGTCAACATGAAGTGGTCGCTATAGATTTCTGCTCCTCTCTTGACTCTGACATCCATTATTTTGTGTCTCTTTTCTTTCTTTAGCAATATATAGTATATTATTGATTTTTCGTCCCTGCTATCCACTACTCGGGTGTATTTGTGAATGTCCTTGTGTTTGAAGAATGTGTTCATTACTAGTAAGTTGTTTTGTAAACAATAATCAACTATTCGTGTACCATTATTGTTTCGGGTTGTTTCTCCATTCATACCGATAGTATGTCTGGTGCTCTTATCTCCGATGCCTACTCTTCCATTCAGATCTCCTAGCACGATGACTGTACTTGTGCAACTGTCTACGGCATCTGTGGCCGGCCTCTTCCCAGAAATTATCCTTTTTTGATGCAAGTTCATCTTCGTTAGGGCCATACAGTATTACAATGTTTTCTTCTTTTTGTATATTGAACTGGATCTTCAAAACTCTTTCTGATATAAATTGCCATGTTTTTATGTGTTGTGTTATATGTTTTTTAATGTAACAACCAACTCCACACTTAGCCCTTTCTTTTTGTTCTACTCCACTTAATATTGCCATATGTCCATTTTCCATATCTGCTGCATGTTTTTCTTTTTCGTTTCCGTGATTGCTAGTATATCTATGTCCATGCTCTCAAACTCTTCTAAGAGTTCTTTTTCTTTTCCGTTAATTCCCCTTACGTTCCATGTTGCAATTGTCCATCCTTGCTTTCTCTTTGCCATTTTATTTTTGAGATATTTTGCATTACCGTTTCCATTGCCATTGTTCTGATCCCTAGTCTTTCTATTTCTGAATCGCCGATCTAGTTTTTGAAGTCCTAGATGTTTTGTTGGTTTGCTCTTCAATTGTAGATGTTTCTGGTGATCTCTCAATAATCTTGTTTCGTCTGCTGAGTTTATGCCATTCATTGTTTGCAGTTGGTCGTCAATAATCAGTTGATTGTAATTAATTGTTGCTTTGAGTCTCTTTCTCCTTGCCTCTTTTAGTTTTGGAAAGAGCGCTTCTTTCTTTGACAATCTCTTTCGGGAAGTCTTCATCAATCCATATATTTGTTGTTGTTTTTTATTGATGGCATGTTCAGCCAAGGCACAAGATTTCTTATTACATCTTATATCACTTTTATGGGATGTTATTCTTCCTAAAATACTTCTAGAAGTTTGACCAATATATGATAATTCACAATCAAGGCAATTTATTTTATATACTACCCCAGACATTTCTGTCATATCTAAAGATGTCTTTATTTTGGAAAATAAATTAGATACGGTTTTAATATTTTTTCTTGCAATAATAACATTATACCCTCTAAAAACATTAACTAACTTATTAGTAAGCTCATCTATATAAGGTAAAGATCTATAAATAGGGAGGATATTTGTAGTAGAGGCATTATTGTTATTATCATTTAAAGAGTTCTCATGATTTATTTCAAGGTTTTCTATATTGACTTGAGGTTGAATTAAACATTTATTAATCAATTTCATAGGAAAAGAATTCTCAATTAATATTTTTTTCAATTTTGATAAACTTTCATTTCTATATATAGGATTCGAAACTTTGATCACTCTGTTTTTTAATGCCATAATCAAGTTAATTTTTATTTTCTGTGGATGATATGAATGGAAGTTTATGTATCTATTACTACATATAGGTTTTCTATACCATTTTGTTCTTAATAAACCTGTGTTATCTCTACATACCATCATATCTAAGAAAGGAAGACATTGTTCATTTTCTTTCTCAACTGTAAATTGAAGATGCTCGTTATAGGCATTAAAAATATTCAATGTTTCATCAACTCTATTAGTGGGTAGAGCTAAGATTAAATCATCTACATATCTTTTAATGAATGGTATTGGAAATGAAACTTTAGTTTTTGAAACTTGTATTAATTCATCTAAAACATAATTTACAAGAATAGGTGATATTGTTGAACCCATGGGAGTGCCAAATATTTGTTTATAATATTGGTCATTAAAAATCAAAAAAATAGAATCGAAAATAAATTGAAGAAATGATTCAAAAGTTTCGAGATTTAATGAACAAAACTTTTTAATATGATTCAATTTACGGGTTAGACAATCTAAAACAACTGGGAAAGGTAAATTTGTAAAAAGGGAAACTACGTCAAAACTGACAATTACATAGTCATTTGGAATCTGGTATTCATTTATAAAATTACTAAATTGAAAAGAATCCTTCATATAGAAATCATTATTGGTATCATAAGCTTTCGTTAGAATATCTTTGATATAAGATGCCAAATGATTATTAGGTGAATCAATTGAAGATACAATAGGTCTCATTGATAGTGTTGGCTTATGTATTTTTGGTAACGTATAAAATCTCGGTGCTTTTGCGTGATAGCACTTCAATTTTTTACTTGTGACTTGATCAATAATACCATCATCTTTAAGTTTAGAAATAATTTGATTGGCTTTAAGTTGTATTGTGTAAGTTGGATTATTTCTTAATCTCTTATAATATTTATTATCATTCAATAATTCCTGACTTTTATTAATATAATCCTCTTTAAACATTACAACTGTTACATTGCCTTTATCACTTCGTACAACGATAAGTTCCGTATGTTCTTTTAGAAAAGAACGACATTTACTGAATTTTTTTGACAATATGTGAGAGCTTTGATAATTCTTGTGAGTAAAATTTGTCAATATATTAGTGCATCTAGCTCTCACGCAATCTTTATCTTCTATATCAATACTTTTCAAAATAAATTCAAGATCAGACAAAATATAAGGAATATTAATATCTTTAAGACTTGGTGGTAAAGAAAATTTCGGACCTAATGCGAGGATTTGTTTCACTTCTAATGGAAGATCTACATTTGTCAAATTCTTAATCCATTTATCATGTATTTTAATTTGAGATGTCATCTTGTCTTTAAGATTCTCTAGTTTTCTTATATTATTAAGTCTAATTTCTTTGAATTTACGGTTATACTTAACAGAGAGTTTTCGATTGTATTCGTTGACAATTTGTAAAGGCAATGTTAGCTTTATCTGATTGATAATTGACTTTAATCTTCTGTCAAAAAAATTAATATTGCTAAAAGTGACTAATTTCTAAATTCAATAGTTCTTTTCTCAATTTGGTGTTACTACTGAATTTTCTGACCTGTTCTGCCTCTTGTGTGACCGATCATAGAGTCTATAGCATTTAGTCCATTACCAATATGATTCGGAAAGATACCAATGGATCTGCATTTAATGAGAAACACCTTCCTGTTCTGTAAGTTTGCAATTTTGATGTTGATATTGGCCCATTGCTTGAGAAGAGTAACGACAATAGTTCCATAACGGAGTTGGATGTCATTATAAAACCCCATAATGTTTTATATATTCTTGTAAATTATGTTTTAGATAAATTAACACAAGTTTCAAAAACTAAAGTTTCATTTCCAATACCATTCATTAAAAGATATGAAGATGATTTAATCTTAGCTCTACCCACTAATAGAGTTGATGAAACATTGAATATTTTTAATGCCTATAACGAGCATCTTCAATTTACAGTTGAGAAAGAAAATGAACAATGTCTTCCTTTCTTAGATATGATGGTATGTAGAGATAACACAGGTTTATTAAGAACAAAATGGTATAGAAAACCTATATGTAGTAATAGATACATAAACTTCCATTCATATCATCCACAGAAAATAAAAATTAACTTGATTATGGCATTAAAAAATAGAAATAAAAGTTTATCAAAATTGAAAAAAAAATAATTGAGAATTCTTCTCCTATGAAATTGATTAATAAATGTTTAATGCAACCTCAAGTCAATATAGAAAACCCTGAAATAAATCATGAGAACTCTTTAAATGATAATAACAATAATGCCTCTACTACAAATATCCTCCCTATTTATAGATCTTTACCTTATATAGATGAGCTTACAAATAAGTTAGTTAATGTTTTTAGAGGGTATAATGTTATTATTGCAAAAAAAAATATTAAAACCGTATCTAATTTATTTTCCAAAATAAAGACACCTCTAGAAATGACAGAAATGTCTGGGGTAGTATATAAAATAAATTGCCTTGATTGTGAATTATCATATATTGGTCAAACTTCTAGAAGTATTTTAGGAAGAATAACATCCCATAAAAGTGATATAAGATGTAATAAGAAATCTTGTACCTTGGCTGAACATGCCATCAATAAAAAAACATAGTATTGATTTTGATAATACTATTGCTCTTTATTCTGAGAAAAATTATTTTAAACGTGGTTTCTTAGAAATGATAAATATTAAAAAACATAATAATACAATGAATAAACTTTCTGATATTAATGGACTTAGTTCTATTTATTCATATATATTAAATCTCTATAATAATAAATTTAATAATTTTTCTCAAAATATTTCTCAAAATTGAAATATATGTGTGAATATAATATGTACCTAGCTCTATATGTAGGTATAGGCTAATTATATTCTCATATCATTTAGTTATATTTGTCAATTTTTTTTTCTGTTTTAGTATATTATAATAGATGGGTATATATGCGTATACAGATTATACTGAAGAAGGAGAATTAAAAAAAAAACAAAAGTTTATAACAACTAATATTAAGAGTTTCGAGATCTCTAGATCAACTGATTGGTGAGAGAAATTTAGTTGATTCAAAAGGATTTTCATTTCATGTTTAACCTTTAGTGAGATATAATACGATGATTTTTTCCTTCGCCATTTGCTTTATTGATATCACTATTTAAAATATATTAAATAACATGGAAAATGTTTAAAATATTCTTACATGTTGATTTGTGAGAGAAATCAGCTTATCATTATTATTAGCTTCATTGAATGAATGGATGCTTTTCAGGATATTTTATATTGTGTATCTATCGTATTGTGAGAGAATACGATAAAGATGATATATGTTAATATTTCTATTAGATATATCTGCTATTTTAATAAATTTCTCAGGTAAATTTGTGAGAGAGATTGATTTTAAAGTTATGTATGTCGTATTGTGAGAGAATATGATTATATATAATTAAAAAATAATCTGAATGCCTAACAAAATAGTAAATAATATTATTGACATAATAAACTTGAATTTATACTGCAATACCTACGAATTCAGATAGTCTAGTCTGTGTACGGGTATATATTTATTTATATTATGTGTTTCTAAGTCTGTTATAAATATTTTTTTTATAATTGAATAATAACTTTTTCTTTTTACTAAACTTATATCTGCCTCAATAT
This sequence comes from Crioceris asparagi, assembly GCA_958507055.1. NCBI lineage: Eukaryota > Metazoa > Arthropoda > Insecta > Coleoptera > Chrysomelidae > Crioceris > Crioceris asparagi. Next base: position 49,464,672 of record OY293828.1, read on the forward strand.
TTTCAAGTTTAATGTGTGACTTGTTAAAAAAGAGCTACAAACACAAAGATAACTCCTATATGATCTTTTCTAAGAAAACTTGAATCTAGACACTTTCAACTCTAGATATGCCGTTACATTGACATTTATAAATAACTAATGACATTTCTGATTGATGACTATGAAATCTTTCCTGTTTGTGGTTAATATTATGTAAATTCACGAATGTAAGTACTTTAATTAATAATCTATTATGTGGTTAAGAAAATTAGTAACGATTTTTAGTTTGCCCCGACGAAGAGAATAAACATTCTCGAAAGCTTGGCATAATCCAAAGAATTTTATTTATTAAATGACTGCATCCCCAACAAAAACTATTTTATCATATATATATATATATATATATATATATATATATATATATATATATATATATATACACAGAGTGTCCCACGGTCATGGCCTATTAGAAGTTTCTGGAGAATGACAAAAGCTATCGATTTGAAACTTTTATGGTGTCTATTAGAGAGTTTAAACTATCTTTGGAAAATATTTTCATAAAAAAATCACTTCCGGTTTTGCCGGAAGTAATAACAACTTTGTTATTTCAAATAGGATACCCCATATATCGATACATTTTTGAAATCTACACAAAATTTTGAGTTAAATGGATATACCTTTCCCTATAAGTACTTAAAGTTAATAGTTTTAGAGTTATTTAATTTTTTCCGCTATAAATCGACAAATGCGGGTTGATCGAAAATAGGTCATAACTTTTTTGTTATTTGCTTGACAAACGTGGAGTTAGAAGTTTTGGAATCTCTGCACATTATTTTGAAGACTTTATTATGATTTTTCTTAATTTCCTAAGAAATTATTAGAGCAAAATCGATATGAAGATGATTTAATTTCAAACGTTAATAACTTTCTTATTTTAAATAGAACATCCTGTATTTTTTTGCACTAGCATATACAAAATTAAAATACCTTTCTATTGATGTAACCATTTCCATATCTAAAGCTGATAGATTAACAGTTATTTCCGATTTTTTCAACAATTATTTTGTATTACCTTAACTTTGGAACGCATCAATACGGTAACCATAGTTACCACTCATTTATGTCAGTGTCAAAGTGTAAAATTAGAAATTGTCTCTTTCATAGTTTTTTTATTGAAATTTATCACAATCATGAATCGAGAATACACAAATGCCGATCTGCTCAACCTTTTTGCAATTTATGGAGAGTGTAATAGGATTGTTGCGAGATTGCGAGAACATGCAGGGCGTTTAACGCCCGAAATCCAAATTTGCCACCGATGACAGCAAAGAAATTTTGCCGGATTTCAGATAATTTTGTTCAACATGGCCAACAAAGTGTTCCAAGAAATCGGGTTCCTCCGATTACTGCTGACGAAGCAACACGAATTACCGTATTGGCCAACTTTTACTGAAATCCTCAAGCTTCGATTCGAAGCGCCGAACATCCAAGAAGACGAAAACTTTATGAAAAAAATAATTTGGACTGATGAAGCCAAATTTTTGCGAGAAGGAATCTTAAACTCAAAAAATAATCATTTCTGGGGAGAAGCAAACCTACATTTGACGAAAGAACAAAAGTTTCAAGTTAAATTCAGCTTCAACGTTTTTGCCCTACGAAAGACAACCCGCTTAAAGTTTTATATTCACGACGAAGTGCTGGACAGCGAAAAATAACTTGAAATATTGCGTACCATCATTACAGACTTTTCAGATGACTTGCCAAATTAACGAAGGCCATAAGGTGCTGGTATCAGACAAATTCGAATTTCGGGCGTTAAATTCCCTGCATGTTCTCGCGACAAACCTATTGCACTCTCCATAAATTGCTAAAAGGGTGAGCAGATCGACATGTGTGTATTCTCGATTCATGATTGTAATAAATTTCAATAAAAAAACTGTGAGAGACAATTTCTATTTTGCACTTTGACACTGACATAAATGAGTGGTAATTATGGATACCGTTTTGATGCGTTCCAAAGTTAAGGTAATACAAAATAATTGTTGAAAAATCGGAAATTGTTTAATAACTTTTAACCTGTCAACTTTAGATATGGAAGTGGTTATATCAATAGAAAGGTATTTTAATTTTGCATATGCTGATGCAAAAAAATACAGGGTGTTCTATTTGAAATAAGAAAGTTATTAACGTTTGAAATTAAGTCATCTTGATATCGATTTTTCTCTAATAATTTCTTAGGAAATTAAGAAAAATCATAATAAAGTCTTCAAAATAATGTGCAGAGATTCCAAAACTTCTAACTCCACGTTTGTCAAGCAAATAACAAAAAAGTTATGACCTATTTTCCATCAACCCGCATTTGTCGATTTTTACCGAAAAAAATTAAATAACTCTAAAACTAATAACTTTAAGTATAGGGAAAGGTATATCCATTTTACTCAAAATTTTGTTTAGATTTCAAAAACGTATCGACAGATGGGGTATCCTATTTGAAATAACAAAGTTGTTATTACTTCCGGCAAAACCGGAAGTGATTTCCTTATGAAAATATTTTCCAAAGATAGTTTAAACTCTCTAATAGACACCATAAAAGTTTCAAATCGATAGCTTTTGTCATTCTACAGAAACTTCCAACAGGCCATGACCGTGGGACACTTTATATATATATATAATATATATATATACAGGGTTGTCCATTAAGCGTGCGGTGGTCTCTAGCGATCTTACCGTTGCTGTTAGGTTAGGTTAGGTTATAATCAATATGAAACATACCACCTAAGAACTTATTGATATGGTTTATGTCCTTGGAGAATGGAAGAGAATAAACATTCTCGAAAGCTTGGTATAATCCGAAGAATTTTATTTAATAAATGACTGCATCCCCAACAAAAATTATTTTATCATATATATATATACAGGGTTGTCCATTAAGCGCGCGGTGGTCTCTCGCGATCTTACCGTTGAAATGGGAAGAAAATGTTCCGTATAAAAAGTGTTTCTTTTCGAGTGTTCTTTCTGCAGAAAATAATTTCAAATATGGCGGATATACCGGAAGCAGACATCAACTTCCTTATTTTAAATAGAACACTATGTATATTTTCACATTTTTGAATTCGGCATCGATTTTAAGGTTCAGTTTGTTAAGCATAGTTGTCTACGGAGTCTCCATTTGAAGTTATTCGGTAATCTTTAGAAAATTTGACGTTTGTAGTACTTCACAAAAATTGTAATATCTCGGAAACTACACCCGATCGAAACATGAGGTTTTCGCTGTTGCAAAGACCGAAAAGCGTAGTTATGTTTTAAAGTAGCTTTACTTCAAAAAGGACTTTAAATAATTACACTAGAAATTTTCAAATTTGAAGTTTGAAACATGCAAAAGTCCTTTTTTCGTATGGGATGGTATGTTAAGTATCATATCCATGAATGCGAAATTTAATTCTCATTTATAGGTCTATCTCTGTTGGTTTTCAAGCTATTAACGCTTTTTTTACAACGGTCCGGAGAAAATGGAAAAAATACTAGGCGGCATGGCTTACAGTTACGTCAAAGGAGTTGTCAAATTTATTAAAATTTATTGCGTGCTGTTAGGTTAGGTTAGGTTATAATCAATATGAAACATACCACCTAAGAGCTTATTGATATGGTTTATATCCTTGGAGAATGTTCAAAAAATTGTCTTCTCGCATCCCGAGTGTACGGCGAACGGTTTCCTGATAGAAGGCATCCAGATCCAAGATCTTTTGAAAGGCTGATGGATAGATTTGACAGGACCGGATCAGTTAACTACGAAAAACTTAGCAGAAGAAAACGTGTGATAACTGAAGATAATGAGTTTAATGTTCTTGCAACTGTAGTTGAAGACCCTCATAGCAGTACATCCGAAATCAGTCGCGATTTGGGCATTAGACAAACGTCTGTAAAAAGGATCTTAGCGAAGAATAATTATCATCCTTATCATGTACAGCTAAATCAAGCACTTAAAGAGCAAAATTTTGAAAATAGAAAAAAATTCTGTAATTGGGGTCTTGCTCGTTTATAAGAAGATGCATTGTTTTTAATGCCGTATTATTCACTGACGAAGCTACGTTTCATAATAACGGCTGCGTAAACCGGCATAATTTACATTTCTACGCAGATGCCAATCCGAATTTTGTGAGGACGATCGACAACCAGCATAGATAAGGCCCCACTTTTTTGATGAACACCTTACTGGAAATATCTTCCAAAATTTTTTGAATGAGAATCTAGATGATCTGTTGGAAAATCTACCACTGGATTTGTTGAGAAGAACGTAGTTTCAGTTGGATGGAGCGCCTGCACATTTTAGTGCCAGAGTCCGAAACACTCTGGATGAAAGATTTCCAGGACGCTGGATTGGAAGACGTGGACCCGTAGCCTAGCCACCAAGGTCACCAGATTTAACAAAATTGGATTTTTTCCTTTGGGGATACGTTAAAGATCTGGTCTACAAAATACCCCCAACAACAGCAGCAAACATGCGGGAAAGAATACGAGAGGAATTCATGTCTGTTACATCCATAATGTTACATAATGTAGATAGATCATTAACTGATAGATTTAATATGTATATACAGCAAAATGGTAGGCTATTTGAATATTTAATGGAATAAATCTGTACCAATAAAATATCTGCCATATGTTGTTTTCCTCTAGTTTTCCATTAACTAAACCATGTCGCCTACGATTTTTTTATTTTAGAATAATTTAAAAATCGCTAATAGCTTGAAAACCAATAAAGATAGGCGTAAATATGCCTTTCTAAAATCAAAACAGAATTAAATTTTACAATTCATTGATATGAAATTTAACATCCCACTGCATTTAAAAAGATAATTTTTGCATGTTTCAAACTTTTCAAATTTTAAAACTGCTAGCGTAATGATTTAAAGTTCTCTTGAAGTAATGCTACCTTTAAAACATAAGTACGTTCGCCGTACACTCGGGATGCGAGAAGATAATTTTTTGAACATTGTCCAAGGATATAAACCATATGAATTAGTTCTTGGGTGGTATTTTTCATATTGATTACGAGCCCTTACAGCACGCAATAAATTTTATTAAATTTGACAACTCCTTTGACGTAACTGTGAGCCATGCCGCCTAGTATTTTTTCCATTTTCTTCGTACCGTTGTAAAAAAAGCGTTAATAGATTGAAAACCAACAGAGATAGACCTTTAAATGAGAATTAAATTTCGCATTCATGGATATGATACTTAACATACCATCCCATATGAAAAAAAGGACTTTTGCATGTTTCAAATTTTTCAAATTTAAAAATATCTAGTGTAATTATAGTGTAAGTCCTTTGGAAGTAGTGCTATTTTAAAACATAACTACGTTTTTCGGTCTTTGCAAAAGCGAAAACCTCATGTTTCGATCGGGTGTAGTTTCCGAGATATTACAATTTTTGTGAAGACTACAAACGTCAAATTTTCTAAAGATTACCGAATAACTTCAAATGGAGACTCCGTAGACAACAACTATGCTTAACAAACTGGACCTTAAAATCGATGCCGAATTCAAAAATGTAAAAATATACATAGTGTTCTATTTAAAATAAGGAAGTTGATGTCTGCTTCCGGTATATCCGCCATATTTGAAATTATTTTCTGCAGAAAGAACAATCGAAAAGAAACACTTTTTATACGGAACATTTTCTTCCCATTTCAACGGTAAGATCGCTAGAGACCACCGCGCGCTTAATGGACAACCCTGAATATATATATATATATGATAAAATAATTTTTGTTGGGGATGCAGTCATTTATTAAATAAAATTCTTCGGGTTATACCAAGCTTTCGAGAATGTTTATTCTCATCCTCAGGGCAAACTAAAAATCGTTACAAATCATCCTAACCACATAAATTATTAATTAATTACTGACATGAATTTAGATAAAATTAACTATAAACAGGTTAGATTTCATACCCATCAATCAGAAATGTCATTAGTTATTTATAAATGTCATAATAACGGCATATCTAGAAATGAAAGTGTCTAGATTCAAGTTTTCTTAGAAAAGATCTTATATAAATTATCTTTGTGTTTGTAGTTATTTGAACAAGTCACACATTAAACTTGAAAATATTAGGGCAGATATAGGTTCAGTAATAAGAAAAAAAATATTATTCAATTAATAAGAAAAAAACATTTATAACAGATTTCGAAACACATAATATAAATAAATATATACCCGTACACAGACTTAACTATCTGGAATCATAAGGCTTGCAGTATAAATTGAAGTTTATGAGTCAATAATATTATTTACTATTTTGTTATATATATTCAGACTATTTGTAAATTATATATAATCACATTCTCTCACGATATGACATACATAACTAACCGGGGTCCGGATGTTGTCAATCAGCATCTGGGAGGAGTGAAGTGCCAACCCGGCGCGTCTCCAGGTGGCGGATAGGAGGGGGCCTCTGACGATGACTTTTATATGAGAAGGGGGCCTGCGGGGAAATAAGGCTCATTGAGACTAAAAACTCAATTGGCAGCCACGAATACCCTGCCGCGGACCAACTTCACCTGTCCCAGCTGTAGTGTCGTGGCTAAGGAAATTGCACTCAGGTACAACGATGCCAGGTGTGCGTTCGAGCTAACCTCGAAACCACCCTGTCAAACCAACGCATCCTGGTCGTCTGTGGTCATGTCTCGCGGGCCAGTGATGCGGGGGGGTCTTGGCTTAACCGCCCGGACCAAGAGGAAATAACCTCATCAAAAATTCTAAATCCAAGGCGGGAAACCAGGCCGAGGGATGCATGGTCAGATAGAGGACTGGTCTCTACTGGTTTCGACCTTGGAGCACAAGGGGGAACTCCACTGTATTAACCCCTTACTCCTGCATGCGGGGCTCTGCAGGAGTGGACCGATTTGTCCCCAGCTACTCGTGGGAATAATGTGGAAAAGACATATCAACCCAAACTCACCGGAGGAGAGATGGAGAAAGCCTCCACCTCCTCATCCGGGCTCCCTGTAAAAAGAGAAACGCCAAACGGCAAAGAAATCGTCTGCCGTTCGACCTGCCGAAACTCGGACAGCCGGGCGGCAGAGACGATCCACTGAGAAAGGGGCTCAGTGGAGCAGGAGTGCGGAAGTACCTGCGACTCCTCCATCAGGGACTTGCACCTGAGGAGGCCAGAAAACAGGCTCTTCAACACTCCACACCACCTACTGTCCCGACCCCGAAGGTAACACCGACGGGAAAAGGGACGGGAAAGAGAGGCGCGGAGCATATCACTCCTCCGGAACGGCCTCAGCCTAAAAAGCCGAAAACAGCTGCAGCAAAAACCGGGCATGCCACTGGATACGCTGCAGCTGCCAAGGCCGTAAAGGCTATTCGTGTGGGTATCATACCCAAGGATTACCCTAGAGTAATCCTGGAACCACAGCGGCTCTCAACACTGGAGGATACTCTAGTGGAAGAGATGTGCAGTGGAGAGGTGAAGGGAATGCACTTCACCGGTATACATTTCCGCTGTGGAATGATGCTGGTGGACTGCGGTTCTCAGGATTCGGCGGACTGGCTCATTGGAGTAGTGCCGGCCTTGAGGTCTTGGGAAGGACCCGAGTTAGTGGCGGTGGAGGAGAAAAACATCCCCAAACCCGTCACTGTAACGGTGTACTTCCCAAGAAGCTTCGAAATGGAGACGGAGAAGATCCTCCGACTCGTCGAAGTACAGAACACCTGGCTCAGTACCGGAGCCTGGAAAGTTCTCAACTCCAAAAAGGAGGGAACCGGTACTGTCCTCACGATTGGGATCAATCACCAATCAGGAGAGGCCCTGAAGGCAGAAGGATGCGTCTTAAACTTTAGGTTTGGACGTGTGTCTGTCTCGGGGCTAGGACGGAAAAATAATCCTGCGGGAGGTCTAAAAGATGCGGAGATGCCCTCCACATCCACGGACTCCGGTGTGCAGGATAAAACTGCTAGCTCAGGTCTGGTCGAGGCCGCTGCTGGCTCTGCCAAAGAAGCCGGGGTGGCAGAGAAATCATCTGCAGTCCTGGGGGAAGGGCGAACCAATGCGGGGGTCGAGGCCATAATCCGAGACCCAGATACCCGCTCGAGCTCCAAGGAGACTACCCTCCCGATGGATCCCGATGAGGGACAGGAGGAAAGAGAGGAGGGGGGAATTAGAGGCTGGACTACCAAGCCCCTACACCCCAGACTACAGCACCTTCATCGCTTTCTCCAAGGTGGCGCAAGTGAACTTGCATCACGCGAAGGGAGCTTCAGCAGTGATTGCAAGGCTGTTTGCGAAATCCCAACTGGATTTTGTACTGATCCAGGAACCCTGGACAGGCAAAGCAGGCCAAATTAGAGGTTTGGCATCTAAAGATTCAAAACTGATCTATGATCAGAGGCAGGAGTCCCCTCGTGTCTGTGTGATCATAAGAAACAACATTAATTACACATGTGTTTCAGAATTCATGACTCGGGACCTAGTTCCAATTCTAGTACACCTCAACACTGGGGGCATAAACCGAGACATAGTTATTGCATCTGCTTATTTCGCTGGAGAAAATACTGCAATACCTCCAGTAGAAGCTCAAGAGCTAGTGCAATACTGCAATAGCAGACAACTGCCAGTCATCATAGGCTGTGATGCCAATGCGCACAATGTTATTTGGGGAAGCACGAACAACAACCCTAGAGGTGAGTGCTTACTTGAATATCTCTTAGCTAATAATCTAGAAACCCTTAATGTGGGAACAACCCCCACTTTTGTCACGAGAGCAAGAGAAGAGGTCCTGGACGTAAGAATTGCCAGCTTTACTGCCAGGAATAACGTATTTGATTGGAGAGTGATGGAGGAACCCTCTCTCCCCGATCATAGGATTATAGAGTTTAGGATTGCGGGGGAAGTAACCTCACTGTCTCCAACTCGTAACCCTAGAAATACAGATTGGTCTAAATATAAGACCCTTCTGAAGCAAAACTTGGAACAGATCGAAAGTAATGGGGTCAAACACCCACACTGCGATCTGGATCAAGAGGTCGAACTGGTCAGTGTGGCGATAACGGAGGCATTCCAATCAAGTTGCCCACGTCGGTCCGTTGGTCCGTCGGCTCTTCAACAGGGCCAAAAGAGACCATAATTGGCAGGGCTACACCGAGAAGCTCAAACAATACAATAAGGAGATCAGGAAGGCCAAGAGGCTTCACTTTCAAGCTTTTTGTGAAAAGATCACTTCGACTCCTACTGCAGCCAGATTGCAAAAAGTCATGGCAAAAGGGGCAATCAGCCCCTTAATGTCGCTCAAGAAGCCAGACGGGACATACACTGAGGGAGAAGAGGAGCGATCTGCTCTACTTCTCAAAACACACTTCCCTGGAAGTGAACCCCTCAGTAGTACTGACGTAGCAATCCAAACCAAGAATCCTCGCAAGGAAGATTGGAGTATTGCTAAGAAGATATTTACAAGACAAAGGTTGGAATGGGCAGTCAACACCTTCCAACCTTATAAATCGCCGGGAGTAGATGGCATATTCCCAATACTCCTACAGAAAGGAATGGAGGAGATCCTTCCCCATCTCCTGAAGATTACAAGAAGCTTCCTAGCACGGGGCTTTATACCTAGCATATGACAAAGAGCCAAAGTAATCTTCATACCGAAAATAGGGAAGAAAAATGGGACTGATCCCCGATCTTTCCGACCTATCTGTTTAACATCGTTTTTACTGAAAACGATGGAGAAAGTAGTGGACAACTACATAAGAACAGAGATTCTGAAGGACAAACCACTTCATAAATGTCAGCATGCATACAGGGCGGGGTGTTCAACAGAAACCGCGCTGTATCAGCTAACTGAGATCATTCAGAGCTCTCTGAACAATAAAGAAATCGCAATGTGTGCCTTCCTGGACATATCTGGGGCTTTTGAGAACACCACACATGTGTCAATCAGGGGGGCACTCACACGGCGAGGAGTGAACAAGACCATTATCAAATGGATGTATGAGATGTTGAAGACGAGAATAGCTGAGTCCCAAGTAGGTGATCACACCACCTCTGTTAAAGCTACTCGTGGAACACCTCAAGGAGGAGTAATATCTCCCCTCCTATGGAGCTTATAAAGGCCTTAATGGCGTGCAGAAATCTGACTGGTAAGACTTGGGGATGTAACCCAAAAATACTGCGATGGATGTACGTCATGATTGTAAGACCGATAATATCATATGGGTCAATAGCCTGGCATGGCAAGGCAAGTCAGAGCAATACGAGGAAAACCCTCGATAGAATACAAAGACTAGCCTGTGTCTGTATCACTGGAGCCATGAGAACTTGCCCGACCAGGGCACTAGAGATCATCACAGATCTCACACCTCTCCATCTAGTGATAGACAGATTGGCCCATGAGGCCATTCTAAGACTATCTAGGGAAGGTTCAGACATGGTGGGAATTCGGAATCAGAGAGCTTGGTCCTCTTTGTACAAACACATCCCATCAGCAAACCTTCCCAGTGATGTAATGACAAAGAAAATTAGCATCGAGAGAACTTTCACCACGGTGCTAAGTAGCAGAGAAGATTGGGACAGGGGGCTCACAACCCAAGCTCTCAAAAAGAATACCATCAAATGGTACACTGATGGTTCTAAGACCACGACGGGGACAGGCGCTGGAGTGTTTGGGAATCGCACCAAATGCTCACCTGCGCTAGGCCGCTGCCCAAGCGTCTTTCAAGCAGAATTGCTTGCAATTGAGAGATGCGTGGAGGTGAACCTTGAAAGAAACTATCAGAAATGTGACATTGCAATACATTCTGATAGTCAAGCTGCAATTAAAGCACTGAACTCTCATACCATTGACTCTAAAATGGTATGGGAGTGCCGAAGGAAGCTCAATGAGCTAGGCAAGAACAACAGGGTCTACTTAGTCTGGGTTCCCGGCCACTCGGGAATCAAAGGCAACGAGGAGGCCAACACACTTGCCAGGAAAGGAGCACAAACTCCATTTACTGGCCCAGAACCCTTCTGTGGCACAGATAAAAGCACCTACAAGAAGGAGTTTCTGGAGAAGGAAAAAACCGTAAGAGAAACACTCTTGCGGGATACCCCTGGATTGGATCATTCCAAAAAGTTTCTAAAAAACTTTGATACTGCAAGATCCAAAAGGTATTTGGATCTCAGCAAGAACAAGCTACTCCTACTCACTGGATTTCTTACAGGACACTATTGCCTCAAGAAGCATCTAATGAGATTAGGTCTAGCAGAGGATGACGAGTGCAGATTCTGCGGGGAAGAGAAGGAAACTCCGGATCACCTGGTGACGGAATGCCTCGCCATTGCTAGCCAACGCAAACAGTGCCTTGGACTAGCAACCTGCAGTAGTGAGGAAGTATCCTCCTTGAAGCCAACCCAGATACTGGAGTTTATTAGAACTCTGGAACTGGAAGGCGAGTTGTAGACCGCGTATAGGCGAGTGCAACTCAGGTGGGGGGCACAATAGACCTTATGGTCGCAGTGCAATGTAACCCCCTCTTAAATCTAAATCTAAATCTAACTATAAAATAAAATGATGGAAAGCATCACTTAGAGGTCTGAAAATTCCTAATATTAGTTGTTATAAAATTATTTAAATAATCCTTTGTCGGTATAATGTGAATACCCATCTATTCAAACTATACTAAAAAAAACGTATGGACAAATATAACTATATGAGAATATAATATACTTACATATAGCTAGGTACATATTGGGTGATATGCATAAATTTGAGCGTGCACTCAGAAGAGCTACTCCCAAATTGTGGAGAGTAGCTACTCCTGTTAATGAGTAGTTACTCTTTTTTGATGTGCATAAAGTTTTCGGATAAAAATGGAGATGCCTCTCGGGTTATTCCGAGCGGGCGCTCAGTTTATAAGTTTCGACTTGTTTTTCGCGCCCTCTCTGCACTGAAACGGGTCAATCAGTGTTATTAGGTAAATTTCTTATAGAAATGTACCTATTGCGATCGTTCACACTTTTGAATTTCGAAAAAATTTCAACGGCATGATGTTATATGTCTATGAGTTAGTCCAAAAAACATTTGGTTCAAAAATTTATTTATATATATATATATATATATATATATATATATATATATATATAGTATTCTATAAATTAACAGTTTAAAACTTGACTACATTGTTTTTAAAGACATCTTTTGATATACGTGTTTCCCATTAAGTATACGACCTACGTTTATAACTTCGTAATGACCCTCACATTATTTATTTCTCATTTGGCTATTGGCAACTATCAAAGTAATCCTTCGACGGCATAACACTCTCTTAACGGCGCTTTTGTAAAATACTTATTTAATAAGAGGCGATAAGGGAATCTAATGTTTAAATCATCACTTTTCATGAACTTTAAATACATCATTCACAAAGGCTAAACTTGACACTGTCAGTGTCTCTCTGTTGCCACTACATCCTTCCCCGGGAGGGCAAAATAAAGTCTTTACAGCGGCCAGGGAGCTAGACAGATCTCGAGGGTCTTGAGGTCTCAGTCTCATTCGAACCTTGTGATGACGGTGAACGGAATACGGTTATCCTTGGCGAGATTGATTCTTGCTCACCGTCTGGCTTATGTCTTGTTCTTCCTGTTGCATTACAACCCAGGATTGGCTTTCCTCAAGGCCTCTCGGATAATCATCATTTATAGGTCAAACTGTATTCCCATGTTGCGTAAATCGTCTCTGATCGCCATCTCAATCGGCAATATTATGAAAATTTCACAGGCAGATGATCACAACGTCATCCTAACCTCGTCGCCAATGTAAAATAATTATTTAATAAGAAGCGAATAATGAATTCTAATGCTTTAATTAACACATTGCATGAACTCTAAATATATCATTCACGTAAGTCAAACTCGATAATACCAACTACAGAAATAATTCTCGTAGTCAGTTTTCAAATGCCCATAAGTTCAGTCAATGCAATAATTTATAGTCAAACCGGTTCCCATTGTGCATAATTTTAAGTTTCGGGAGCAGCCATAATTGGTAAAAGGTTGCGTCATAACAAATTTTCTCAAAGTTTATTGGTCTTCTGACCTCATGGATCATATTTTTGGTATGGTATCAACATGGACATAACTTTGCTTCGACTTGAACGTGCTTTCTTTGGCGGCATGGAAGTTTTCACTATTAAACATTTAACTTTGATCACCATTAATAATCTTCTCAAATAAAATATTTGCCAGGAGCAATTTTGAAATGAATTGTTCACATATACGAGTCGCTCCCAAATTCTCATTTATAATTATCGAATTACCAGTTCTTCAAACTCAACGATCACTTTTTGATTTTGAAAAAAAACATACAAAAAGTACTTTGAGGAAATACTGAACTTGGAACTATGACGTCCTGTTAGTAAGTGCGGTAGCTGGCGAGTTCACGAAAAGTCACTGGTATTGCTGGTACCTTTAATTAGATGACTTTAACAATAAAATTCTTACCTTGTTGTGATATTGCATCAACTGTATAATGACGCGGATGTCATCGCTGTAGTTCTTGATAGAGATAACCCTCATGATATTTGCTGCATCTTCAGCATCAGGATCTTGGCAGTATTTATTTGCCAGTACCAGGCATGCATCAGCTTCATGCACCTAAAAGTTTCAAATACATTAAGAATAACTCCCATGGTGATACATTATTTAGTGCCGTGAGACTAATTGTGCAATATAATAAATAGTATCATGTTTTTATAGGAACATCATTATGTAGATCTACCATAAAAAAATAATTTATCTTCTAATGATTAATTTTTCGCTAATTGTTAAATTTTATTTGCTAAATGTTATTCATCAAAAAATCCTTCATCTGATTAACTGATAACTATTTTAGATTTTCATGCATTATTTCGAGATAACAATTCATTCCAGAATAAACAAAGAAATTCTAAATATTTCTAAGTGAAAATTAAATTGCTGCCTAGGGCTGTAAGGCATGCATAGTAATTTTGTGAGCATATATTTGTATAAAAAAAATCGTCTACCTCAGGGCCAACTTACCAAGATTTGGTCTTTGTTTCTTGGATTAAGGTCTTTCGTTTCTATCTATTATATATATATATATATATATATGTTTGTAAAGTAGGAATTGTGTTTCAACGTTTTTAGTAAAAATAGTTCATAAGGCTTTTAAAGCAATATATTATATTATTAAAATTTATTTATATTTATTGCGATATTTTTCATGGAAGTGATGGAAAATATCATGTTTTCTAACACATCTATTACACATTAAGATTGGTTGATTTATTTTTAGAATTTAAAATACTCAACATCCGGTTAAAGCGGAAGGAATGGTTCATATCTAAGATGATCTATTTGTCTGAAATGGGAATGAATGATTTCATTATTATTGTTCATACTGAGAAAATTCTTGAAATATATTTTATATAACAGGAGTGAACGGAACAATATGAATGCTTTTATCTTGACTATTCAAGTCAAAGAAGGTATTTTGTGTAGAAAAGATTAAAAATATCATTCATTAAACAGGCGGTGTTCTTAAACTGGATGTAATCCTCAAATTCTCTCAATAGTATCAGTAACTGTTATTTATGTATTTAGTTAGATGGTTGGCATTTAATTATTTTTATCAAAAAGTGTGCTTGTGAATGTGTTACACCAATTACAACAAAAATAATTATATACATGGTTAAAACAATCAAATCAACGATAAAGCAACAGAAAGGTTACCACCAAAAAGGTTCATTGAAGCTTCATTCAAGATATAACTAAATCGTGAATGCAAATATAGAGTTACTTCACTAAGCTAGATGTAATAAACAAATGAAAAAACATCCCTTCTCCCCAGTCAAAAATTGTTTCAACTAATATAAACTTGCTTTAGCTTTTTAAAATTCTGATTCTTCGTGGCTTTCACATTTTCAATTCTTTAACCTTGGGTACCCACGGATGATTAAGTATCAAGGCTTCAAAATAAATAAAGCCTAACTTACAAAATACCTACCTATATAGAGAACTCTATTTGGTTCCAAGTCAGACTCATAAAAAAATCAAGGCATGAAAATGTAACTACAGTTTTATGAACGCTGAATACCCGCTTCCCATCTCCACTCATGCAACAGATATTATGACAGTTATCTGCTTGGCTCGAATGATAAGATACCATCCAAAACAAACGGATCTTATATCTGCTTTCCATAGTTTGTTTTATAATGTATTTCATCGTACTTTTAACATATTATACTAAAAAGGCGTACCCACCTGGTTCACATGGAAGCAATCCGCCGTAACAAAATAAGTGTACCCGTTTCATCAATGGAACCCGCAATTTTATTAATTAGGTATATAAAACGGTAAAAAATACAGAGTTATGAATCTTGTCATATTTGAAACAGATCAAAAGCTTGAATGTTCCCTCGGTATATTGAAGATAAATTTTATGACAGAAATGATCTATTTTCTATCTTTTCTATGGCTCCTGTAGTCGAAGCATGCCGGGTCCCCGTGTCCCGAAAGGTGTGAGTAGGTTAACTTCGGTAAATTGAAATTAAGACTACGTCTATGGCACAATCACTAGATAAACGCATATTACCTTACGAAACTAAAAAGACAGATAGCCTGGATAACCAACATCACGATGTGCGCTAAGGGTACTACCAGCAAAAATAACAAAAAATAAAAATAATGAAAAAATCTATTTCCTATATTTTTAATATATTTAAAATAGTTTTGTAAAGTATTACAACTTTTGTCTTGACATCCGATTTGAATGAAATAGAGCCTTTTATTCTACTTAAAGCCAAGCTCTAACTACCTGTGAAAACCGCATTCAAATCCGTTCTGTAATTTCTTTACCCCACACATCGGGTTCCAGACAGATATATAAAAAGTCTGCATATACTCTAACACAGCGTCTGCAAAGGAATCTGACTCCAAAAATAGTAAAGATAAATGAATTCAAGGGGGCAAATATAAGGCGAGAAATGGTATCAAGTGCTTTGGTTTGTTAGCGGTAGATGATTTTGTTGACAATTGCATTTATATTTTAACGTAAAATTCATCAACTGGATTCAACGAAGATCTTTTCACACTAGTGGTTACATTGACTTCAGTTAAGAGGTGTTAGGTTAACCATCAGGATGAAATTGATATACTGATCGTAATCTTTCTGATCTATTACCTCTACTATTCAGGCCGATTTAGGATGAAAAGGTCGTTCCTGATTTTTTAGCTCCTATTAGTCTTTACAAATCTCGGAATAGGGTTGGTTCGTAATTCTTTCCAAGGTCCAAACAGATTTTAATTAGAACGCCCAAAATTAATTTACTAACGCCTCGGCCACGGCGATGCTTCCTTGATATGGATGGGATTAATCTTCAGGCTATTTCACACTACCGGCACCATCGTTTCACATCCTCTTTAGCTCGGTACAACTAGTTGTGGTAACTGTTTTATAATACAGGACAACTACACTGGATCAAATAACTTCGATTCGAGCACATATTTCATGCTAAAACGACGTTTCCATATGGTGCATCGCTCTTCTGCGCTGATTCTATTTATTTGGACTGCCATTCTTGCACTTAAAAACAAATCTGGGGTAAACCGATAGTTGCTCATGATCTCTAAAACTCAGAAATTTTCTCCAGTCACCAGCACTTTCAAAATCCCAAAACTGCCCTCAATTGTAAAAGGAAACTCAAAAACTGGGGTTTGATTAATTTTCCTAACTATAAAAACGATTTATTTACTGCAATATTAATTCTGCAATATTAATAATGACGCCTATCCTTAATTCTATACTCATGTAAGTAAGTTCTCTCTTAATCCATTTAATTTGAATTCTCCCGCGTTATCGTAGTTGATATGGTCGACATTCACACATACGAGAGATTGGGAAGAGAGCACCCATTTGAACATGATTGAGTGATAGAAATAAATAATTTTGATTATTATTAATAACCCAGATATACCTTACGTATTTTTAAAAGGATACTAAGCATAGTTGACCGTAATATTTTTTTCTCCTTGTTCTTCTAAATTTGGACAGATGGCGCATTAATAGCAAAAGTGAAAAGTTTCAGATAAGCTATTGTGACAGTTTGCTCGGTGACGTCTAACAGAAAATCTTTGTGTACCTGCAAATTTCTTTATAAATAGAACATGTCATATCCCATCGATCTGAGACCAACTGGGTGAGTATTTGTTATTGTAAAAGTAATTGAACGTTACAAGCTTCTGGAAATACATTCTAAAAGTTTTGCATTCACATGTATAATAGAGGATTACATTGGTTTTCTATCACATGTTGAGTTTTGTATATTTATTTGTGACTGTCCTTCTAGTAGGATCAAGTATCGCGTAGAAGAATGTACTGGGAAACAGTACGTGACATGCACAATGAGCTTGTATCCACTGCACTTTGAAGGGATAGATTTGAGTTCATTTTATCACACCTTCATTGCTGTGACCATCTAAATTAAGATAAGAGCGACAAGTGCGCAACGGTAAGACACTAGACGAGAAGTTTCAAGATCATGTTCCACATTCAGAACATTAAAGTGTTGATTAGAGTGTGATTCGCTATTTTGGACAACGTTCGTACGAACAGTTTATAAGAGGAATACTAATAACATATGGAAATAAATTTTGTACTGGAACATAGAGTTTGAACCAAAGACAATGGAAAATAATGGAAACGTAGACATACAGCGCAATGTATTTATTTTCCAACCACTCGGAAGATTCACTCTCAGCTGTAGGTGGACTCAATCTAGTTTTCAGTGTTTGATTTTGGTCATACACGTATAGATTTCGCGAAACCGTGAGCAAAATATTATAGATGGTTAGTTTTCCCCGGCGATGTTGCTAACTCAATTATTTATCGGTAGATCTTGTGTTTTTATACACGGTATCCATTATCTTTGGTTTGAACCATATCAAGTTGATAAAAGCCTTCGGTAATTTTGACTTATGCAGACGTGCTCTTCTCTTTAGATTTATTTCCATATCACATCTTCTTTGACAATGTCTTGATAAGGGTTCCATTATTAAATAACCTTGCAGAAAAAAGGTATTCGAGGTAATGGGAAACGAGAATGTCTAATTATTCCGAAACAAACAAAAGAATGACAAAGAAAAAGAAAAGAGGTTTTTTTGAACATAAGATCATGGAAGATAACCGATTAGTCATTGCTACATGGAATGATAATAATATTGTCAATATAGCATCCAATTCAGAGAATTTATTGCCTCCAAAAAGGTACTTCGGTATTCACAGAAAGAAAAAGAAAGCCACTGCCTAGATATGTGGGTACACAATGCATGGCAATTGTACAAAAAGAAGAAGGAAAGCTAGACCACTTGAATTTTTGTCGAAGAATTTGACGCGAGCATCGGTACAAAGAAGTCGCTTTTCAAGTCTGGACAACATCGAATTCACGAGAACATTGACACTAGCTTTGACAGAAATGACCATTTTATAATGGCTCAAAAAAACAAACAAGATGTCGTGTTTGTCACACAAACGTGTCGACAAAATATCAGAAGTGTGATGTGAAATTACAAATAAACTGCTTTATCACATATCATACACGATAAAAGATTTAATAATTATTTTATGTAATAAACATGTAAATTTCTTAAGTTTTGATTTTTATTCATTATGTGGTATTTATATGTCTACCGTCCTTCTAGGAGGACATCCATTTTTTCCAAAAAAATATATTACACAGATAAACTGACCAAATACCTATACTATACATCAATATAGTCCACTAATGATACACATATTAAAATGTTATTGTTATGCTGCGTAAAAAAATCAGGCATATCTGTCTTAAATTTATGTACCTAAATAATGAATTCAGTGTATAATTAACATTGAATATATTTTCTTTGTTTCACAGGTGAGGTTTGTAAAAATTTGTTATACTTGTAGTGTTAAGGTAATAATATTAATTTTTAGTTTTACAGAGAAACACTGATTATTTATTCATTATTAATCTCTAAGGAAGATAGTTATAGACATAGTATTACAATGACAATATAATAAATATAAAATTGCTACATTGCTACAGTTCTATTAAATTTCATATAATATTTTAAATATTATCAATTATCTCTCTAAAGAAGTATAACACTTTTTTTGAAGTTTCCATTTAAATTTCGTTTAGAGCTTAAGACAAAAGTTTAGGCCCGGCGCAAAATGAGGCTGCGTGAGTAACGGCGAGTTTTTGACCGACGAACCCCAAACGGAGGAGGTATACAATTCGACTGTGTGCTTTTTTTTTGGTTTGTGCGCGCATTTTATATAGTAATCATACTCCGATTTTGATGATTTTTAATTCATTTGAAAGAGGAGGCTTGAGAAATGGTCCCATATTCATAAAAACGGGAATCCGACATCTCGTTCCCTCCGAAAACCGCCCCCGAAGGGGGTGGAGGGGGCAAATTTTCTCGAAAATTGAAAATCTGCGTTAGTATAATTAAAGATAGGACAATATCCGGAAACGTTTAAATTGGACATTTTTTCAAAAGAGTAACGGTCTTCGATATAGAGACATTTTAAATTGTCAAATATACCTATTTTCGCTATGTGGAGAGGGCGATTTCTGTCGAAAATTGAAAATCTGTTTGCAGTACATGAAAGACATAATTAATTGTAGCAACATTTATAATGAACATTTTTCCCTTACAGTTACGGTTTTCGAGTAAAATCGGTGTTAAAATGGTAACAACTAAAATATTCAAGCGTATTTCCGCAGCGATGTTCTGAGATCTCAATAATAACAACTACAAACTACAAGCAAGGAATATACGAGGGTAATAGAATAAGTACTATCTTGATTGGTACTAGTGAACGTTCAACCATTTTCGTGACTAATGTTACACTCAAAAGTGTGAAATAAATATTTTTTACAAAAAATTGGACCGACGTTATTAGTTGGTGCACTGAAAAGTATAAAATAATATTAATTCTATTGGGGCTGGTACTTGTGAAGTTGGTGCCAAAAGTTATCAATCTACCTGCAACTGCACAACTTCAAAAGTAACAGCACCAATAGAATTAATATTATTTTATACTTTTCAGTGCACCAACTAATAAAGTCGGTCCAATTTTTTGTAAGAAATATTTATTGTGAAACTATGTTACTTATTTTCTTAGTTAATGATGAATCTACTGGGGAATATGTCAGTCTACTTATGAGTCTAGATTCATACAGTCATTTTCGTAGTTAGAATTTCTGTTGTTTATTTGAATTACTTTTTTGTTTTATAATATGGAAAATGTAATAATTAATTTTAAAA
This sequence comes from Crioceris asparagi, assembly GCA_958507055.1. NCBI lineage: Eukaryota > Metazoa > Arthropoda > Insecta > Coleoptera > Chrysomelidae > Crioceris > Crioceris asparagi. Next base: position 49,484,968 of record OY293828.1, read on the forward strand.
AAGTTATCAATGCAAGATAACAAATTGGCGCAATCAGTAGGATAACTCAACGTTTGAAAGAACACGCGAATGCTCACTACCAGTGGTGGTATCCAAACCTTCAAGTGAAGAACTGTAGCCAAAGAAGACAAGTAAGAAGGTACTACATCCCCAGAAGAACACGCGAACGCTACTATCTGTTGGTGGTGGTTCTGAAAGAAGAAGTCCAGGGAGGCGTCCTCACTCCATTGGTACAGAAAGCATCACAGAGAATAAGACAAATCTATCGTTCATCTTACTATAAGTAAATTATCATGTTAATATTTTACGTTAAATTGATACCGAAGAAAACTGTTCGATTGTCTAAAATTTGGATTTTTCGCCATTTCTTATGAAGCGAAAATATCGAAGCTGAAATAAAACAGTACAAATTGTCGGAAATATTTAGTATGATACCAGAATTTGACGGTCCAATAGGATCTACCAATAAATATTGCTTCTAGAGCTTTATGTAAAGCTGAGACCAAATTCTCTACAACTGAACAAAAAATACTGATACATTTTTTAGAATAAAAAAATAACCATTTCAAAGAATGTGCTAATTTACAATCGAATTTTCATTTTGGCTGCTAATGAAAAAGAACCATCAACTATAGTCCACATCAGAAAAGTGTAGAGTAACAAATTATGATAACGAAGGGATCTCCATTGTATTCTGCCATATAGGCGCCTTGTAGCTATTAATATAACATAGGCCAGTCTGAAAAGGGAGAAAGCTCCCAATCAGACAAGAAGAAATAAAATAAATATATACACTCAAACCATTGTAAAATTACAGAAACAAAATAAATGCTTTTTGAATTGAATTATTAATATAACGAGATTATTATGCGATTTATAATAGTCGGCTGTCGCCTCGTCACCTAGCAATGTCCGAGACTGTGTTAAATCGCTAATAATCGAGATATATTCAAAGCTTTCTCGTATCATTGACAACGGCGATGCAACAAAGATTTATGCCATTTCATTTTGGCATTTCAAAAAATCATCATTAAAATCATGCAAGATTTTGATATTCCTGACGATATATTAGTTGTAGCCAACACTATAAGGTTGAACTTACTTCCAGACGAATCTAAAATCCATTAAGAAAAATCTTATCGGCGGTTTTGTGAATGGCGAAACAACGTACATGTTCAAGTTGAAAACTGTCAAAATATTGTTTTACATGTCCATGAAAACTAGTTCTAATATTATTTGGTTTCTAACGTGTTATTATTTCGTAACTAACATATTAAATTATGGTAACTTATGAGTAACTAAGGTTTTATGTAGGTATTGGCAAAGAAGATAGATACTATATATCTTCTTTGGTATTGGTACGTTTATGATGTTAATAATAATTATTAAAAATTTCATATAAAGATGTCTCAATTTTCAATGATACGATAAATTCATAAAAATCTCTTCATTATCATAATTTATTACTCTACACCTCTGAGATGCAGTATTGGAAAACTAGAACCAGAACCAACAGATACACTAAATCATGAACAAGGAGTTTTAATGACAGACGAATTTAATAGATTTGTTGACTCCTATACGACAAGATATACTGACTACTCAAAAATTTAAATTACTAACGACCAACTATTAGAAAAATCACACAAAAATATTCTCATAAATTAGAGGATCTACACTACAAAACTTTAGAAGATAATTTTGAAGAGCATCCAGATTTCCATATGAATTTAGTAAATGTTCTTTCAATTAAAACAAATACGTATCTTTTTTATTATACCTATCACAAATGATCCAAAACAACATTTATTTTTTTCTCTTTTCAAACAGCAAAATAAGTTCAATTCATCCACAATTTATTGATAATAGTCTAGTTTAACGTCTTTAGAATTAGAATTGTACTCTAATAAACACTAACATCCTTCAAAATTAACAAAAATATGCTTAATAATCGTAAATACCTATAAGTTCGCGAAAAACGAATTTATCATGTTTGTGATATTGAATATTTTTTAAATATTCGTTAACGAAAGTAAAAATTAGAAAAGTACCAATAGATCGTTGACGAAAGCATAAACCAAGTGGTCAGATTTTAATTGTTTAAAGGTAGATATAGTTTCATATTTAAAATTTACTAAAAAATAGTTTTTAAAAATACTTCAAAGCAAAAATACGATATTATGGCAACTTTTGATGATGAAGGAGACGAACTTTGCCTTCAGGCTTTCGAAAATATGAATTCAGTGATTGCTTTACAAGAAGACATTGTCGTTATTTTTTCTAAAGCAAATATTCTTGGAAATGGAATTCATAAAATAAACTTATGCTGAAAAAGTTATACTGGCAGCGTTGGCAACATTAATATTAACAGCACTTGAATGTTGAATATACTGCACAAGTCAATCATCACTCCGTTCAACCTCACTGTTTCGCGAACTTATGTTTAGTATATTCACGCATTTTTTTGTTAATATTGAAGGGTTACCGTTTATTAGAGACATCATTTTTCTTTTTTTATCAACAAATCAATAAAAACAATTTGCATCAATTTTATTAAAAATTAAAAATTATGCTAACATACATATATTTTTCAGGGCTTTTATTGCAAAAACCGCTAAACTAGACTTTTACCAATTTATTATATAGAAAATAATCTTGACTTACCTATTCTGGAAATATTTCTTATATTTTTTATAATGTTGATATTAAATTCAGACTTTGTTAAAATGTCACTACGATACCAGATTCAGATAACAACCTATCATTGTAGTAGACTAATATCATAAAGGAAAACCAACATACATCGTGGAATTAACGTAACAATTAGGCGAATTAAAGGTGTAACTGGACAGGATTGGCAAAGGACGTGTACCATTATATCAAAACTGTGACGATTGCCAAAAATTTAAAATCTGTAGGAAAAATTTGAGTGCTTCTTTAGAGATCACAAATACATCGAAAACTCCTTTCGAGAGAATTAATATTTATATTTTTTTGAATATCCAACAAAAAAATGTGCCCTTACAATTCGGTACTAATTTATCAAATTTGCACAGGTATATGAATAACAGATAAAAACATCAACAATTGCAAATACTGTATTCTTCCAACATTTTGGTTCACCTTTAAGTATACATGATGATTATGGAATATGGCAGAGAATTTGATAGTTAATTCATTAAAGTTTTGTGTTCTCTGTACGAAATAAAACTGTCATTTTCAAGCGTAGGTCATCAGCAATCTAATGGTTCTTTGGAGATATTTCATGGAACATTTCTTGAGATGATAAGGGCTCATAAAGCAGAAAATTCGAATGAACATCCTTTTAACATTTTTCCATATGCAGTAATTTATTATACACGAAACTTACTACTACATCTAGTAGACCTCCTGAGATCTTTTATAATGAAAAAGCTAAATACTATTAAAAGATTGCCAGAGAAAAGACATCAGAAGGAAACAGCTAAAATTTAGTTTGATAGAAATATGTCGGGGAAACAAAAAATTTGAATGTAGGAAATAAGTTTTATTTACTTAAGATAATCTTAAATCAAAGACAAAATCATAATATATTCAATGGCCGGAAATTTATAGATTGTCTTTATCCGATACTAATTCTAGACAATATAACAGGCTTATATCATTTTTTACCAAAAACATAAAAGTAAATTGCGCGTGACGATGATTTACTTCTGTACATAAATAACATTAATTGAATAAATAACATTAGTCTAAATCATTGATTAATCACAGACTTTGCTTTCAAAATTTAATTGCCTAATAAAAACTCTTTTATTTTTGAAGTGAAACTTCTTTAGCCGCATTGGGAGTGATTTGAAAACTGCGTTCGTATAAGAGAGATAAAATATATAGTTTGAATGGGAGAAAATGAGAAAGAGCTCAACGTTGTCACAGAGAGAGAGAGAGAGGAAAACAGAAAAGAAACTTCGTGACGCGAAAGAGAGAAAAATACGACTTGAATGAGATTGAGTAAGAGAGAGCATAGAACGCTTAGGCTAGGCTAAGATAAATAGTGTAGTCACTGTAGCCCTGGTTAGTATATGTATGAATGTGTAGTGTATATCTATATACTACACACTTACCATTGGCCATTATCGATCTCCGCTTTGTGCGGCATTCGTACCTATAGCCGACGTAGGCGTGCGTAGCCGAAATTTTGTGCCGAACATATAAATATTTTATCTATGGTGCCGAAAATGCTGTGTGCCTTCCAACATACCTAGTAGCATCGTCGCGCGTGCGCGCTTTGCTACAGAATAGGAAAGTATATACCTAGATACAGACCCTATACTCTCTATGTGAGCGACTTAACTTAGTGGTTAGAGCGTCGTGTTAGTCGTGTGAAGCATTTCGTAAGTATTTATTATATTTTATATGATTTCAATTCATTCATCGAATATTTCGTAAATACATAGCAATTTAGAACGTTTATATGAAATGCACGTGGTGACTGTTAACAGGTGTAAAAAGACCACGTGAACACTAACCAGGGAACATAAGAGCAACAGAGACCTAAGCCGTCACTGACTCATTAGCTGCTTTTAAGTCATTGGTAAGTAATATCTACCAAGAATTTATATTATTTTATTAATGACTATAAAAATATCTAACATGTATGATATAATTTTGCAGATTTCATAATGCCGAAAAATAATAATTATCATCGCAGCCATTTACATTTCTCCAAACAACAAAATTGAAGATATTATATATTTCATCCACCGTTCGTTACTGGTATACAGTCGAAACGGTGATGCGATTCTTGGCAGAGGAGAAGATAGATTACCCATGATCCTTAGCGGTGATTTCAATGTTAACTTCCAATCGGATCATTCACAGCCATTGGTTAATTTTCTTCTCGAAAATTTCAATTTGCGGATGAGTAACAATGCCAATAGTCCAACAAAAAAATCGGGAGCAACCATAGATGCACTATTTTCGCGATATCTAGATTGTATCGAGTCGCGAACATATATATCGTATTTTAGTTATCATAAGCTGATTGTATCTAGTATAAGAATGAATGAACCAAATGAAGAGAGTATGGAAATAGAAGAAATAAATTAATTATTATTATTATTATTAATTTCATTTGTACGGTGTTGTTATTTTCCAATATTGTTATTAATGAATAAATGTTTCTCTCCCTCACTATGATTTAGAATAGTTAACAAACGATTAGCTTTTTCTCATTCTCTCTCACCAAGAATGCTATTGAAGTTTCACTTCTGCCATGTGTACTGAGCTACACCGGATTTTTTTTTCAACTTACAGATTACATTTATTTTTTTCATCGACATTGGACACTAATAAGACATATGGTTAAAACCTTTTGATTCCATCTGTTCTTTTCTATTTAATTTTAGTTCGTGCTTAACTAAGCCGTATTGCTTACAGCCTTATTATCTTATTTCTCACCCTAACTTATTTTTATGTTTTCTATATCTTGGCAAAAATTAAATTAGAAAAGTTTAATGAAAAATGCATAATGGGCATGTTGAGGGATATGCAGATTGAATAAGAAATCTATACAAATATTTTAGCCAGTTGACCTTTTTGATATAAAAAAATCAAACACTTTTTCATTATAAAAAAGAAAAACATAAAAAAAATTCTTATTCAGAATATGAGAATTCATAGCCAGATTTTTGTTGCATATGGTTTCTTTATTATTGCCCAGTGGCAATGGCGATGAATTTATCTAATATATATCATATTGTAATAATTTATAGTGAATGTAAAGGAGAAAACCAGAAACATTTCTCAGTAGAAAGATTTATAAATTATGGTAAATCTGCAGCTATGATGCATTGATTACGTGACCAATAAACTAAGAATTTCAAACCATCGTAAAATACAGACGAATGACATGCCTATCCGATAAAATAAAAATGCTCACGGTTTTATTGTTTGTGTACGTACTTCTTCGCCAAATTTAAAGCTATATTCACCTGATAGTAGACGATTTGGAATATATATGATGAGTAATTATCCTCGCACTTCATACTCCAATACAGGTATGACTGGCGAACTGTCGAGTATTTTTTATAGATTTTATATGTTCGTATTTCATTGGTGTGAATTAGAAGATTCTAGACCTATTTTTTCTCTTGAATGCGGAATTTTCAATAGTGTAAATTCTTCAAATATGTCACGTTGAATCATGATCTTAATGGTTTACAAATATTTCAAATTCATCCTGTCTAATAATAATATGAAGAACCTATTAAAGAGAAGTTTCAAGCTATAGACCTACCTACAAACCTATATCCGTTAAAATAATTAAACAATAAAAGTTAATAATACCGCTTCTTATATTAATATAAAGCAAATAACCATTTCGGTAACAAAATACTTCTCTGCAATAATTAGGAGTTAATTTGATTCTGATATGTTATATCTCAACTAGTGCCCCAATGAGCCTCAAGGGGTACAATCTGATTACTTACCTTGACCCTTTGTAGGTCAATTGGATTCATAATGGTACCTTGGAAGAATTCAACTGTAGTGAAATGTCTCTTGAAAAGACCTTCCAACTCAAGGTCCGGTGGTTTCCTGCACATTCCAATAGTTTACCACAAAAGATACAAGCCATTTATCCATAAAGCCCTAATAAACTTACAAACTACAATAAATATTTATAGAGAATTGGCTATATCAGCTGAAAATAATATCCATGCAGTAGAGTTTCAGGCTCGTGACTAGGTCCACACTACGGCTGTTGAACTTTGAAGGGTTCTTTGTGGTAAGAATTATTCTATCAGAAACTGTAGAAACATAGTATTGGAGTAGTGAAAACAAAGAGTCCTTCAAAGATGTAAAAAAATGTGCTGCAAAAGAAATAAGCAATAAAAATAATATTTTAAGGCACCATTCCATAATGTTGAAAACCGGTGCAATCGGTACCTTGACTCTTTCAAGGTCAACGGCGTTCATCATTGTACCCTGAAAAAACTCCACTGTCGTGTAATGGCGCTTCAATAGCCCCTCCAACTCCAAATCTGGTTCTTTTCTAAAAATTCCGGAAACCTTATATCCTCAATTAAATACAACTTCAGAAGGATGTTGTTCTTTTCGCGAGCTCTTTATGTTAAGTAGCAGTTTAGGTGGTTTTCTCCTGGCTTATTTTAAAAATATTTTCATTCTTCTCCATTTTCTAATTGTTAGTAAAGTCCTGCAGTTTTATAATTTGAAAGCTTTTAAAGTTGTAAAAACTATTAATCATTAATATCGAAACATCTTAGGGTAAAAAAAAGTATAAATAAAAGCAACCCATTAACGAATTCTTCTTAAGCGCTTCAAGGTTGTTCAAACATAAAATCAACAGTATTTTGATACTGAAATTTCAGTAAAGTACCTATTCTGCAAACTAAAAATTATGAATTTATTTAATAATTATCATAAAATAATTCATGGAAGAGTTTTCTTGCAACTAAGAATATAATTCTAATGGGTCGTACATATCACCGCCCATACTTTATAACTCATTGGTTAGTTATGAGGTTGATATCCTTTGAAACTTTATCTATATCATATTTCGGATAATACAGAGTGTCAGAGATGTTCCGGCAGGAAAAACATATAATACGTACGGAACCCTTTCAACGTGAGCCCGACTCTCAATTGACCACTTAATAGGTTAAAGTCATTCATATTCTTGCTCATTGACCGACTTATAATTTGACTCTATGATTCTTTTTATGTATTTAACCTTGTTTCGCATAGTGAATGTGCACCGGTTTTAGTGATTTTTTCGCATTAAAAAGTGTGTCGTAACTAAGATTATATTTATAATGAATCTTTGGCAGGGTTTTGTCTGAATGACTCGTTTTTTTAGCTTATATACGTTTTGTTATCGTTTTTATATCATGAGAATTGCCGTACTGTATGTGTCAAAACTGATAACAGTAAAATTGTGTTTGTGAACCTTTTTATTTATTTCGAACCACCCAGGGCGCTGTATCTTACCGGTGTGTAGGATTTCGGGGGGGGCAATATTTTGGCGACCGTGACAGATCTACAGTTTTTGAAAGACAGTATAGTAGTGAGGTACGAATATAGTAAACGTGAAATTGTATCAACATCGAAAAGTAACGGGAAAACACTGATACAATTGGGTGATCGGACTCGACAGTTTTGGACTTGATAACAATATGGCCAATCTCGAAACAACTAAGAAAACTTGCTAAGTATTAAAAAAGTGCTTTAAAAAAGCAGCAAACGAATTAGACGGACATTTCGTATTTACTGATGTCGAAATCTCTTGGGAATGCTTGAAGCTCAAGTGGGACAACTAATGTGCTGATGATAATGAAGTCTACAAATCGTTGCTTGATGAGAAAGCTACCGAAAGCCAGTTGATGGGAGAAATGGAACAATGTGAAGCCTAGTTGAAAAGGTTTACAGGTTTGAGGTTACAAGTTGCAAAACTCCTGTTAAAGCATTTTAATGAGCAGTCTGGCGATGGTGATATGGGTAAGGTAGACCCAAGTAAAGGTAAGCGAAAATTGAAATTAGGTAGTTACCTGAAATAAAGTTCAGACAATATGATGGCAGATTTTGGTCACAATTCACAAAATTCATTTGGACCAAGACATAGAAAACTGTGATAAAATAGAACACCTATTGCAAGCTACCGTACCTGACAGTCGTGCTCGGCAAATGGTGGAAAGTTTTACTTGTCTCGATGAAAATTCTGGTCTGCATGAAATCGAGATATGGACGTGATGATTTACAGATTGAATTCTATGTATGTGAGCTGCTAAAGTGGATGTCCACCACACAAAAGTATGAACTATCTAAGGTCTACGATCAGATAGAAACACAATTAAGAGCACTTGATACATTAGGTATTACGTCAGACAAGTACGCAGCATTATTATTTCCACTTATCGAGTCCTGCTTGCCACAACAATTACTTAGAATCTGGCAAAGATCTCTTTATAATTCGAGACTTGATTTCGAAAATGTCAATATCAATGCTTCTCAAAACGATGAACCAGACACTCGTCTTGAAAATAGACTAAAAAATTGTTACGTTATTGTGAGGTCGGAGGTGGAAAAGGAACAGCGAATCGTTTTAGCCAGTGCGGGCGAAAAAGACTTTTGGGATATTATGCCACGGGAAAAATAACTGCCGCGGGTCTGTTGAATAACGAATTCAATGTTGTCAAGTGTGTATTTTGCCAAGGAGTAAAGAAAAGTGACGAGTGCTTTAAAACACAAAATATGACTAGACTAGCTTTCGCCCGCCACTTCGTGCGCGTGAAAAACTGCATTCAATTCCATTCCATTCGTCGTAGTAGTTTTTGCGTGATGCGTGTACAAACATAGAGAAGGACAGACAGACGTGATAAAAATATTTTAATTTAGACCTCTAGTAATACATCGGTGAAAACTGCATTCAATTCCATGCAGTAGTTTTTGCGTGATGCGCGTACAAACATTCAGACAGACAGATAAAAATTTAAAAAAACTGTTTTTTGGTTTCTGTTGCTCAGATAAAGGCCCCCATATTATTTTTCGTTAAATATCTTTAATTTGCAGTCAAAACCCTACTATCAAAACTATAGAAATTTCATAAAAAAATTGACACCCCTTTTTACCCCTTAGGGGTTGAATTATGCAAAATCCCGACTTAATGAGCATCTATGTTCTAAAAGGAATCCCCATTCAAAATTTGAGACTTCTAGCACTTTTAGTTTCTTAGATTTTGTGAATAGTGAGCTAGTGAGCTAGTGATGAACGTATTTTGACTGAGAAAAAAGCGTGTTTTAGATGTTTGAAAGTTGATCATCAATCACGCAAGTGTAGTGTGCGGTTCCGCGCATGTCCTGTTGATGTGTCCGGATCTACCTAGTAATAAGTTGCAAAAATCATCAGATGAAATAGAAAATCACACGTAAGATGTTCGGAAAGATAAAAGCATGATGAATTTAACAGGTGAAAATGTGTTTTTACAAGTTTTAAAAATAGAGGTTAGAGGCACTAGTGGCAAAAAAATCGTAAGAGCGTTTGTTGGTACAGGGAGTACCAAAAGCTACATTTTGAAATCTGTCGTGTCAGAGCTCAACTTACTGCCAAAAAGGGCCTAAGAAATTACCCATTGCTTATTCGGCGGTATAATAAAAAAGAAATGCATTTTGTGTACGATATTACAATCTTTGAAGGGCATTTCTCGCACACATTTGAAGTTTTGAACCAAAAGCAAATTTGTCATGAAGTTGCACCTGTTTATTACGGCCCTTGGGTTGATGAATTAAATTCCAAAAATATCGAAATTTCAGAATTTGATAGTCAGTGACCTACCGAAATGTTGTTAGGAGCAGACGTAATAAATAAGATATTTACTGCCAAAAGACTCATGTTAAGTTGTGTGCTAGTGGCTTATGAAAACTATGTGGGATGGACATTTGAAGGAACATTTATTCATACCATAAGGGTCAGTCAATGGCATTAGTGTCAATGTTTACCAATCCAACAATTATCTTTGGACCTTGCACGTACTGGAAATATACGTTCCCACTGACAGAAATAGCTGAGGAAGCTAGAAAGCTTTTTACAGATACAACAACGATCGAAGAAGAAGGAAGGTTTGTCTTGGATAGAAAATCACCGTCCCTTACCGACGAATTACATTATCGCCAAAAAGAGACTTGACCGCACAATACTAAAGTTGGAAAAGAAAAACATAACATTACGATACTCAGAAGTTTTCCAAGAGTGTGAATATCTTAAGATCATAGAAAGAACCTATTGTGACATGACTAAAGGACACCTTCTACCCCACAGGCCGGTCATCACAGAGGGATCAATTACAGCGGTCAGACCAGTTTTTGACGCAAGCGCACATGAAAAAGACAAGCCGTCCTTAAATCAGTGTCTGTAAAAGGGTGAAAATTTAATCGAGAAAAATACCACCCATAGTTACAAGATTCAGAGAGTTTTTGCAGATTATTGTGAATCCGAAAGATCGACAGGTTTTAAAGTTTTTATGGAAGGACAAAAATGATCAAGAGATCATTAACCAACACAACAGAGTTGTTTTCGGATAAATTTGTTCCCCTTTCTTGCTCGGAGCAACAGTAGAGCATCATATATTAGAATGCTATATAAGGTGCTCAATAAATGTGCATATTCTAGAGAAACCATTGAGAGACTCTCTACAAGCTTTTATGTCGATAACTGTGTTGCTATAGCCTGCCAGATAAAGAGATCCTAAACAAATTTATCAAAGAATCAGTGGAAGTAATGGTGGAAGCACACATGGAACTCATAGGGTGGGAATATTCTGGAAAATTTAATGAAGAAGGAAGCGTGGCAGTGTTGAGATTAAGATGGTTTACAGGTAAAGATGTGTTTACATTGAATCCTGAGATCTAGTGGTGACGAAAAGAAAGCTACTGAGCATATCTCAAAAGCTATTTAGCTTCGAAGGCTACACGTGTCCGGCTACGTTGAAACCCAAGTTAAGGTTACAAAAGAATTCTGAATGGCTGATTTCGAGTCTCAGTAGCAGTCTCGACAGCCAAAGTCGAACTTGGGTAAATATTGAGAAATGCCCACAGTCTAACAGACTTTTCAGCAAATCCTATCTGCGCTTCCTAGCAATAGACCCTGGGTAATGCATAGGGTACAGTGCTTGTACGAAAAGCTAACTTCAGGCGTCTTCTCAATAACGGGACCCTCTGGCTAAGGTATGGTAACCCTAACAAAAGGGTCCCCGTGCCCCTAGGTGGCGGCCAGTGTTGACAAGTTTGCTTATTAGAAAAATAACGTTGTAACTGTCTCAAATAGATCACGTTGATCACGGCCCGTTAGAAATCGTTAAAAAATGGCAAAGAATGAGAAGGACAGCAAAAGACGCATATTAAGACAAGCAGGAAAAGGTTTTGTGACAAGAAAATGTCAAGAAAAACCTGAAAAACAAGGACCAATGCTGATATGTGAAAAAACGATGCATGTGATTGTTTACTCTAGTTTTTTTTAGGAGTGCCAGTAAAAATGCGACAAAATAATTGAAAAGAAAAGAATCTTATCTTTTATGTACAATAAAAAGTTTCTATATTTTGTTTTATTTGATCAAGCGATTTTAATAATAGATTTCTCTAATTGATTGGCCAAAATTAAAGATATTGCAACTGAAACAAAAGGAACAAGAAGAAACTTGGCATTATTTTGTTGCTTACAACGTTATTCCGGGAAGGTCTTCTATTGCTGACAGTGGTCATGTCTCGCGGACAAGACTTACTGGGGATCTCGGCTTAATCGCCTGGACCAAGAGGAGACAACCTCAATAAAAACTGAAACTCACGGTGGGGGACTGCACCAAGGGGTAGCATAGTCGAATAGAAGATCAGCTTCTACTGGTCCCATCTTGGGGCACCGGGCGAAACCCCATAATATACGCCTTACCTGTTCAAGCGAGGCACTGGAGAGGAGGACAGGAATTCCATAGCTTCTCGTAGGCTCTGTATGGACCAAAGAAAACCATCGAAAACCGCCTAGGACACAACTAACATCAGCAAGGTTATAGAAGCTGCTGAAGCAACTATGTCTACTGGACAAGAAAAGGCCGGAGATTCAAGGCGAACTCTCTTGAAGAGGTGGACCGTATGTCGGAAGAAAACCTGGCTGTCAGGGGCATCCAGAAGAAGGGTACAGGCTCTACTGAAGGGAGGCTTTGATTACACCAAAGTTAAAAAGGCTGTGATCAAGGAAAACTTCACAAGAAGTAAGCAACCAAAGGACGTTAAGTCTAGTAAGGCTAGAGAAGAAGTGAAAAAACGCCCAGCAGAGGCCATGTTGGAGCCAGAAGGAAGATATGTTATTCTTATTAATTTTTTTAGAATACCCTGTGAAGTATACTTTTGACTGGGTTAAAAAACAAAGAAAAGTTGAGATTTAGTAGTTTGTCAAGTTCAGATTTGTGTTGTCAAGTTGATAATAAAAAAGTTGAAATACAGTTGAAAAGGCTATAATTTAGTAAAAATAGCTATTACATTGGTCCTTCGAGATAAATTTGAACCACTATGGAACAAAAAGATGAACAAAACTTCCGAAAGTACGAAGAAGTAAGAGATGCAACAAAAGAGTCCCACTACTGAAGTATGTAGATAAAGACAATTCAGAACTTAGTTCAAGTGTAGCCCTTCAGGAAAAAGGTTATACAAGTCCTGCAGAAAAAGTCGCGTCTATGAAAAATGTGCAAGGGAATATTCCTAATAGTATCACTGAAGGAAGTGTGCATTCTGCAGTTATTGATGGAAAAGTTGAAAGCACTAGGAAGAGAACGCATATATTTAATGAAGGAAGCCGAAATTCAAAGAAAATTTACAGAAAAAAGTGAAGTAAGCACTATCGCCGAAGAAAACCAAGCGTTTTCTATGTGTTCCCAACGATTATATGAAGATCCATTAATTGTAAAAAACTTGGTTAATAATTCAAAAGTGTATAGAAATAAAGCAAACCAATTCAGAAGAAAAGGAAGATTTAGAATTCATACCTTTTTCCGATAAAAGGTCTTTGTATTCTGTTGGGGGTGGAGGAAACAATCCTTTATACATGGATATTATTAGACAGTTTATTGAAAATACAAAAACTACCAATAAAATTTTGATGCAACATAAAATGCGAAATCTCCCTCAGTTTTCTGGTGATCTGTCAGAATGGCCTATTTTCATATAAAAAGATCTTCAGAAGAACTAAATTTAACTGATCAAGACAATTTGATACGTTTGGACAAAGCTCTCTAAGGTAAAGCAAGAGACACTGTCAAGGTACTACTCATATCTCCAAGAAATGTTACAAAAATTATTAAAATGTTGAAAATGAACTTTGGAAGGACAGATTGGATAGTCCTTTCCTTGATCGAAAAAGTAAGAAAGGTGAACATCGTGAAAGAAGACAAATTCTTGGATTCAGTTCTCTAATACAATAAATAATATGCTCACAACCATGAAAAATGTGAATTCTTCCTCTCATCTTTTTAATCCAGAATTATTAGCAGTTATGTTAGATAAACTTCCTACCCTTCAGAAATTCTCTTGGGGAAAGTTCAAGCACAATCGTGATCGTGACTTGAAACTTCCTTAGAAGATTTCACGGACTGGTTCGAAGAAGAACTGAATTCCATGGCGGCTATCAGTAATCCTTTCCAAAGATGTAGCTCAAACAAACCTTTTCAAAGAAAGAAAACCGTATTGGTTTTCCGGCCATTCGATTGTCAAATGCTGTGTTTCCTTTGCCTCAAAGTGGGTCACTTGGCTACAAAGTGTTTCTTAAAATCCAGATGTGGCAAGGATGGATGTAGAGGAAGACATAACTCCCTTCTTCATATCCAAAGCAATAAAAAAATGAACATGATGTTGGATTTCCTGACAATAGAGAAAGTGATTCCACTAAAAGATATTTGTCTGCAGATTTTTGTGCTAGTTTAATCAGTAATTACACACGAAAAGAAAATAAAACTGCTTTACTGAGGATAGCCCCAATAATTATACGGGGACCTGCAGGAGAAATTTGAGCATATGCTCTTTTTGATGAAGGTCCAGGTGCACCATAATTGAAAATGATTTGGCTAGTAGACTGCAACTTCCTGGTCCTGTCGTGCCCCTTTGTTTCTAGTGGACAAAAGAGATAACCCACTATGAAGATCACTCAAAAATGGTTTCCCTTCACATTGCTGCCGATAAAACTACTCCAGTATTTTTTAAACTAAAACAAGTCAGAACTGTGAAAAATCTTAGACTCCCTAGACTAAGATTGGATGTTGAAGATCTTGCAAGGAGGTCTCCCTATCTGAATCAGAATATTTGGGAGTCCATGGAGAATGTTAAACCGGAGCTGTGGATTGGACAAGACAATTGTGGTCTAATTGTACCAAGAGATAATATTCAGCCCAAATTGAATCAGCTCATAACGCCCTCATGAAAGTTAAGAGACAATTCATGGACCTATTTATGAAAGCAACCATGTAAATTTCATAGCCCATAATAGTCTATGCTGCCGTCATGTTGGAGATGAAGAACTGCATCAGTTGGTTAAAGACAGCTTTCGCTTGGAAGTTTTTGGTGTTAAAATGCAGGATCATGTCAAGTCAGTAGACAAGAGAGCTGTGGAGATAATGGAAAAAACTCTGAAAAAAGTTGGGAGTCATTACGAGGTTGGACACTTATGGAAGAAGGAAAGTTGTTCATTAACACCAAGCAAAGAAAATGCAATGAAAAGATTGTATTGTATGGAAAGAAAAATGGACAAGGATTCCGAATTTGCTGCCCAATATACGGCCAAAGTTGCCGAATACGTCAAAAAAGGTTACACTGATAAGTTGAGCCCTGAAGAAATACCAAACAATAAAAGAACTTGGTATCTTCCACATTTTGCTGTTTGGAATATTATGGAAGAAGTAAAATATGCGAGGACATTATGGATAATAAAAAACTCTGACTTTTTATGTTTCTCATATGAAATTTCAATTCTGAAGTGACAAAAAACTGTTCCCAAGTCAAGTCGACTCTATGAACTTTCAGTATTTTTGGATGAGAAGGTAATACGGTTGGGGAGCAGAATCCCTGAAAATGACAAAATTGGTATGTTTTTTTAATCAAGAAACCCTATTGTTTTGGACCCAAATCATAAATTCACGTCTTTGTTAATTGATCAGTACCACAAAGAGTCGAATCACATGGAAATAGAAATGGTCGGTAATTATATCAGATCGAAATATTGGATCCTCAACATCCGTGCCGCGGTGAAGAAATGTTTTAATAATTGCCAACAATGCAGAAATAGGAAATGCAAACTACAACCACCTCAGATGGGAATGTTGCCACCAAAACGACTAGCAGCATTCACTTATCCATTTTCTTTTGTCGGAATAGATTTTTTCGGACCCATGACTGTTACAGTTGGACGAAGAATTGAAAAAAGATATGGTGTGATTTTCACCTGCCTTACAGAAAGAGCAGTACACATAGAATTAGCCGCTTCCCTAGATACAAGTTCCACTATATTAGCCATCCGAAGATTTATGTGTAGAATAGGACAACCAACGGAATTCAGGACTGATAACGGAATTGAACGATTGATTGATTGATTGATTGATAAAAACGGCTCTTAAGATCAGTCTGAAAGCCATCAACCCCAAAGAAGAAGTTTTGACTACCTTCTTGTCTGAAATTGAATATATTATCAACTCAAGGCCTTTGATAAATATTTCTGTAGACCCAAACGAACCGGAGGCTATAACACCTAATCATTTTTTGTTGCTGAGACCTGGCGATGTTAAATCTTATGGTGACGTTGAACTCTCCAGCAGAAAACAATGGCGAATTGCTCAGGAATTGGCAGATTCCTATTGGAGGCGTTGGGTTAATGAATACAGACCCACTCTTATGCAGAGGCAAAAGTGATATGATAAAACTAAACCCATTAAAATCGGGGATATAGTCCTGGATGTCGATGAGAAAGCTCCCAGGAATCAGTGGATGATAGGACGAGTAGAAGAAACATTCCCTGGTAAAGATGGTATTATAAGAGTCGTTCAAATAAAGATTGGAAAAGGAACCTACATGAGATTAGTAGCAAAATTATACATTCTTCCTGCAATGGAGTGAAATGGCAGTTAGCTCATCTATGCTTTGGGTGGAAAATGTTGGACCAGAAGGAAGATATGTTCTTTTTTTTAGAATACCCTGTGAAGTATACTTTTGACGGGGTTAAAAAACAAGGAAATATTTAGATTTAGTATTTTGTCAAGTTCAGATTTGTATTGTCAAATTGATAATAAAAAAGTTGAAATACAGTTGAAAAGGCTATAATTTAGTAAAAATAGCTATTACAGGCTATTTAGAAGGCGGTAAAGCGCCCCAGATAGCAAGGGACAACTCTTCTACAGGTAAAACCTGTGACTAAAAGGCCCAGAACGGAGGGTAGACCATCCTTGATGCAACCTCGTCTGAAAGGATAGCTATAGTTGGGGAAGGGCATCCTAGAAAAACAGATGGAAGTGGATAGGCTGAAAGCTGTCCAACTCTCCATTATGAAAGTCTATGAGGCAGTTCCAGAAGACGGGCCGCAAGTAAGCTTCGTCAAATGCACGCATAAGCCTGGCTACCTTCTAGTGACTTGCGCAGATGTAACAAGCTCAGACTGGCTAGAGCTACGGTTACCTGGGATAATGTAAGTCTGGGAAACTGGGAAGGATACCTCATTTCCCTCAGAGAGTGGCTTAAGGGCGGAACGGTCACTACGGGTAAATAAATCCTAGAAGTGGCAGTGGACCAGATTAATGAGGCAATAACAAATGCCTATCACGAAAAATGCCCAGAATGAACGAAGCAACAAAAGGGAATACTGTTTGGTGGAGCAATCACCTCGAGGCTCTAAGAACCGAGGTGAGAAGGTGAATAGCCACATCCAACGGAAACTGGGATCTATATAGGAGTAAATTAATTCATTCATAATAAGGAGCTCCGGAAGGCTAAAAGAGAGTCGTGGAGAAGGTTCTGCGAAGAGATCCATAAGACTCCAGCAAGTGTCCGAAGCTGCAAGGCCTTAGCCAAGGATCACCCCAAGGACAAGGTTAGTTTCCTGAATAATGCTGACGGGAACTACGCAGAAACGGCCGAAAAAAATTTTGAGATGCTTACAAAAGCACACTTCCCAGCAGCCACAATTTATCAAGGTCGATCGGTGGCAACTGAGAAGCGCGAGGAGGCAAGAAGACTCAAGCGAGGGAACTTATAAATTACCACCGCCATCGCAAGGACAGATAAAATAAAATAGGCCATAGAGGAATTCCAACCCTTAAAATCACCAGGGGAGGATGGAAATAAACCAGCGCTGATAAAAGAAGGTAAAGAGTGACACATCTAAGCAAAATCATTAAAGCTAGCCTAATTTGGAGACACACCCTGGTTGATGACAAAAATATAGCAGTGGCCACCTTTCTGGATAAAGAGGGAGCATTCAATAATGCTTCAACCACATCCATAACAAGGTGTTTGGAAAGAAGAGGAGTAGAGCCCTTAATCTGCGGGTGGATCGAAGCAAATCTCAAGGACAGGGTAATTACATCCGCCCTGGGAGAGGCAACCATTACAGCAGAGGTGGGCAGAGGATGTCCTCAAGGAGTTCTAGTTCTAGTAGACACTCTTCAAGTCAGATTGTCTGACCAAGGTCTACCTGGGGACGCGGATGATCTAGCCATAGTCATCAAAGGAGGAATTCCAAATACACTCTCCGAACATACCCAAAATGCATTGAATATAGTAAGCGACTGGTGTAGGGAGGAAGAACTTTCAGTGAATCCTCACAAAAACACACTTATTGCGTTCACAAAAAAAAAACGGAACCTGCAAAGACTACAAAAGCCTCAGATCAACGGGGTGGAGGTTCCATTTGATGATGAAAAAATACCTAGGGGTAAACCTGTGACCAGAAGCTAACATGGAACTCACACATTGGGAAAACCATACACAAGTCCAGAATTTCCGTAGGAAGGTGTAGACAGATGTGTGGTAAGAACTGGGGGCTAAACCCCTGTATGACCAAATGGTTATACACACAGGTCGAATGGCCAATGATATCCTATATGTCAATAGTGTGATGGCCTAGGACACGGCTAAAAGGAGGCCAGAAACAGCACAGTGGTATTCAGAGTCAGGTCTGCCTAAGTATTGTAGGGGCCATGGGAACGACGCCAACTGCCGCCATGGAGGTAATACTTAACCTACCTCCACTACATATTATAGTCAGTATTCAGCAAAGACCTACACCGATAAGTCAAAAACTGGAATAGTCATTTACTTGGGCAGCCAAGCAGCACTGAAGGCGCTGAACTCATATCAAACAAAATCAAGATTGATATGGGAATGCCGCAAGGCCCTGAACAGCCTAGGAAGTCACAACAGGCTAACCTTAGCCTGGGTTCCAGGGTATCAGCAAATTGATGGCAACACAAAGGCTGACCAACAAGCCTAGCAGGGAGCGGAACAGGCTATGATGGACCAGAGCCCTCCTGCGGAATTGCTAAATGACTCATTTAAGGATATTTTTATCAATGGATCAAGAACCACAGGAGAGAGACAAGCCAATTTTTTCAAAAAAAACTCTCAGCCTAAATGTCCCAAGAAATACTAAATAAAAGTCGAAAAATGAAAAAGATATTGGTAGGGATGCTGAGAGAACACTGTAGGCTTAAGAAGCACATGAACAATATGGGCCTGGACGAGGACGAACTATGTAGGTTCTGTCAGGGAGAGAAGGAAACCACAGTTCACATACTCTGCGAATATGAAGCCCTGGTAAGAGTTCGGTTTCAATTATTCGACAAAGAGAAACCGAACACCGATAGCTATGTGAAGGACTCGGTATCTAGATTGTTAAGTCTGCTGAAAAAGGTAAATTTAGATACTGAGCTATAAGGCAATAGACCAAAACTAGTCGCGGTGGGCTTGAAAGCGCAGCCACTCCAACTAATCTAATCTAATGAAATATATAGTTGCAACAGCTGTGGACCAAGAATAACACATGGGATGCAAAAGTAGACCAAGATCTAGCCCATGTTTTTAAAGATTGGGTCAAGGATTTACCAATCTTGACAAACATTGAAATTCCTAGATGGAATAAAATTGGAAATTCAGAACCGAGAGAAGTAACGATACATACGTTTGTGGACCCCTCACAACAAGCTAATGCAGCTACCATCGCGTCGCATGCATCATAAACAGAGACTCAGAGAACAGTTGCGTTATAGAATTCAGATAGAATATCTTCGACAGCTTAAACTTCTATTCGACAAAAAACCGAGTGAGTCCATTAAATTAGACCAAATCGTTCTAATAGGAATTGATTTTACAAAACGTGTAGAATGGTTTTTGGCTCGTGTCATAGAGGTCATTCCAGGCAAAGACGGTCGTACGAGATTTGTGACTGTAAAAACCGTGTGAACTGTTTTACTTATTTCGAACCACCCGGCCCTAGATCTTACCAGTGTGTAGGATTTCAGCGGGGAAAACAGAGAATATATCTGAGAAAGAGTCCAACATTCTAATTTTCAGGGTTGTCTATCTTATAGACCATATAATAGATATAAATTGACATTTGTACAACAATGTTGTTTATCAATATAAAAGTTATCGTTTCCGTAAATACGAACTGATTTATGACTTCATGGCACTTTTGTATAAGCACGGCACTTGTGTGGCTTTCTGCTTTAAGTCTATTAGTAATCCACCAATTTCCCTGCCACCGTAGCCTCGCCGCATATAGAGTTTGGATTATAAGCTACGTTAGTAATAGGATCCGCCGATCAAATCTCCATTGGGGTACCTCCGATTTTTTTTATCGATATTAACGTTTTGTGCTTGCTATTATCTATTACAGTTAATCCTTCCGTATCAACAATTCTTGGAATAATATTTTGAGAACCACGTTTAATTTTGGTGAGTTCTAAAATCAGGACTTATTTTGAAATTATTGATAATATGTTTCCTTTGAATAAATTTATTTTGCGGAACATAATATCTTTGTTATTCCGCAAACCACAAGCCAAGAGTTCCAGCTAAATTGATTGATACCACAGATAATAAATTATTGTGAGCGAGAGAATTATGACTTTTTGTGGTCTTGTTCTGTTGTTTTTTTCAAAAAAAACTTGATCGCCCTACTTATATGGATTCTTTACCAAACAAGTTGTAAGATGTATGTCAAAATTTATCAATAGCTGTAAAAAATGCAATATGGCTACAAAATGATGGAGCCCCAGCAGAGGATCTCAACCCAAACTTTCCAAATCTGTTCAATGGAACAGAAGGTCCAATTAACTGACCAACTCTATCTCCTGACACAACCTTTTTTCAAGTTGCAATACATTCACTATGTAAATGGCGTCTAGTTAACAACAAAATATTTCAACATGATGTTAACATGGTGACATCGTGTATACTTGATAATAATTTTCCAAAATCGGTCTTATGATACAAGTGACGTATTCAAAATATCAATCTCATATTTTTTAAGTAGCAACAGAGCTATACTTTGTTTCACGAATCATGGCTATTGTGTGTAATCATTCACGAGCTACGTACATATCGCTATACGTCTCATCGCATCTCATTATCATGAAATTCTCTACTACGTTTTTCGATCAGTATGCCAAGCTTATCTCCTTCCATATAACGATAGGGCCACAGAATATATAACCAACCAGAACGCTAACAGAGAGAGAGAGGTTTAAAATAGTGATTTTCTTCCTAGTTCATAACAAACATGGAGAATAAATATAAATCTCACAATGTTTGTTTAATGCAGAATTGTAATGATAAAACTAATAAAGTGAAATGCATAAATTCCTTGAAAGTTAGAATAAATGAATTGCTAAAAATTACAAGGTTTAAATTTGTTTTCAGAAGCAGATTAAAACAAGACTGTATGGAAAATCATTTTGGTGTGATTAGACAGCAAAATGGCAATTGCCGAAACCCATCCCCTATCCAAAGAGCCTTCAAGAAGCTTTTATGTTTAAATTTATTTTATACTGGGACAAAAAATTGTGAAGACGATGGAGACAGTTTGCTTCTGAAGATAACAGATACTAGTTGCTCGGCAAACTATACTGACAAAACCATCATTTACAATGAAGATACAGAAATAAAAAAGTTTGTTTTCCAAAGTGACGATCAAACTGATAATGAGTTAAAAAAACTTGGATAGATACATTAGTGGGTATCTAATAAGAAAATCACTACTAAAACATAATTGCCTGATTTGTGGAAGTTAAGCCAATGCACAAACCAATCTTTATAATACTCCATTTTTTTGTCATTTGAAAGCATATAATAATGCAAACTTGGACCTGTTTGGCAACTTTCTAACCTTATGATGCCCAACGTTTTGTTTTTTTATTTCTAATTTAGACTGAATATTTAATAAAAAAAATTAAAAAATTCTCCGTCGAACCCAACATTGTAAGACGGCTGGGTGAAATCGGTAAAAATATTGATTTTATTCACCCATGCCCTTATTTTCCCCGAGAATATGTTATAACTTTATTTATGAAAGTGAAAATGTTTTATACTATCAAATATAGTAATAGGAACTTAAAAAATATTAATAATAGTAATTTAATTGTGTAGAAGCATTTATAGTACATATTAGTATATTAACATATGTATATATATTTATTTTAGTATTTATCATTATATAAGAAAGGATGGATAAATAAATATGACTAAAACTTCTATACATCTATTTGTATTATTTATCAATAACTAAAATACTATGCCGGGCCTGTCTGAGAAAGTTTAAATATTAGAAACATACCTGAGACCAGCCCTGGCTTTTCAAATAGCTCAAGCGCTCAAGGTCATAGGCGAAAACATCGGACCTCTCTTTCAGTTAAACTTCTGGTTGGTTTATATCCTGTGATAGGGCGCTGCACGTATATCCGACGGCAACGCAATCTCTCTTTCATAGGCGTCACAAAGTCATTGTGACATTTCAGATAATTCAGGTGCATAAATTTGTATTTCATAACTCAAGCAATAATTGTATATAAAATGTATTTTGTGTTTCTGCATTATTGTTGATAATAAATCTTTCATATTATGATTGCTTCTTTAATCAATCGATATTTTTTCCTTAAATTATATGAACTTCCTTAAATGCCATATCTTAGCCCGAAATCGTTAAGCCACTGATTTACTCCCCTTTGTTGGATTGATCCATTTTTCATGTTTTCAAGGCAGATGCCAACATTCGTCAAACAAAGTATATTAAAGATGGGATGTGAAATGCATACCCATACAGTCTTCCCATTTAGTTTAAGGATTAAACAGAATCTCCTTCATATACCTATCTGAGATTAAAAAAAGATCATATTTTATTGCTTTCAATTTAATTATTAACCATAATAGAAAAGATCTTTTTAATACCTGTGTAAAAATACCACTTCTACATCGACATCCTCTCGATCTTCATGAAGAAAGTCCTTCAAAAAATGTGACACTGATTCGTACGTGATGTGTCCGCAAACCACGATATGCCTAAACAGAAAACAACATTAGTAAAATCAGAAAATATATGTACTGAATTTCCCAATTAGTCTTCAATCAGTGTGCGTGCATAGTGAATTACTAAAAAATCTTGAACACTAGAGTTAGTAATGCATTTTTTTAAATAGAATAGAATAATTCTAGGACTATTTCATTGAATAACATGCATTAAATTTGAGAAAACTGTGATATTAAAAAAAGTGCTGAGGCGCTTTCTCGAGAAATAAATATATCGTTGGATATGTGAGATACGATTACACCTACACAATGAATACAAAGGGACTTGATCCAAACTAACCAGAAAATAACAACATGAGAATTACTAGTGTTATGAAAGCCAAAGGCTCGGTTTTTGAAGAATAAGAACAGATAATACAAATGCTATTTATTTATATTGTAGACCTTCAATGAGTGGCAAATTGTCTACTCTCAGATTATTTTGATTGAGTTTCAATTTGAAATAAAATAAACATATGTACATGAGATACATAGAAAATGAAGAAGATGGAATTTATACAGAGCAATTTCTATATTATCACTTTTTTATTGTTAGGCATTATTTTTTACTTATCGTTTGTTTTCAGAGCACCGAATATTTTTGAAATTTATAATAGCATTTTAACTCCTTGCAACTTGTGTTACCAGAAAAGTGAATTATTAGTTTCTAAATTTTTAAACCGATAGCCTAATCTATTCTATTATTTACAGAAGTGTGAGCGCCTATCCACAGCCTGGCCACGCACATTTCGGTGGCGCTTCGAGTCATGCATCCACTTACTAGACAATTAAACATAGGAGTACAACTTGAGCAGAACCTATTTGGTTCGTCCCAGGAGAGGACTCCTCTCGAAAATCAAATGAGAAAATAAATAAATGAACTACACGTGGCAGGAAAACAATGGGTACACATCGACACAACATTTAAAGATTAGGAGGAAACATTGAAGGGATAGACAAAGAAGCGTGCAGGAGAAGGTAAACAGCAAGTAGCTCTGTAACAATAAACCGTACCCCAATAGTGAGAAGTTGGAATAAAACGTTGAGTGGGTGTACCAGAAAGTTTGTGGTCAATGCTATTACTTTGTAGCCACAATGAATTTCGCTTTACCACAAACTTTGAATTTACAGGCATTTACTCAACCGTTTATCCCACAATATATTCTACTGCTTTTATTCGCTAACCAGTTCTAAGAATCGTATGATAGAACCGGTGGAATGCAAAAACAAAATACTATGGATTTCTCACCTTCTGCCTCGTTCATTCTTCAAAGTCCCACCATATTTTGGTCTAGTTCCGATTAAGTCAATGATCTCGGGGATACAACTGGCGAAAATCGCCTGGAGACGCCCAACAAATAAATACATTTTTGACAGCCATCGAACAAAGGCAAGTTATTGGTTGCATCTTGTCAGTGAGTAAGTGAGTATTTAATTTCTATTTATCATAGCTACATTCTTTCGACAAGACGCAGCCAGCTAACAAGAATAGACGTCACGTTCTCTGTTTTGCTTTAAGCACATAATGGGATGTGGTTTTTTTGGAAAGGGATGGCAAAAAAGGAATTTGGGATATACACAAACCTAATTAACAAAAATATTAATTCTCACAACGATTAGTCCAAATGAGGAGCCTTACAGGTCACATTTATAATATGATAAACTCAGAAATTATTGGATTTGTTAATTTCTTCAAAATATGGTCGGTATACGGTCATCCTGCACATTTTTTCGAAGAATTCGCGCCGTGCGTGGCTCTAGCAGGCTGTGCAGGCAGTTTTAGGTGCTACTATAAGACTACAGGGCCAGCTATAGTCTAAATATGCTGAAATAGACATGTTCAGTAATTTAAGACTATGATTTTTAAGGAGTATGCCAATGTTCTGTTCAGAAAATAGTTTATTTTCTTTTTCTACATAATACAAATTATCTACTTAGAGAATTTTAGAATTCAGAAATAAACATGAATTAAGAATCACGACTGAAATGGTTTGCAATAAACAGATCTCTAGAGCATGTTATTGTTCACGATATAACTGTATAGTATCTATTATATACTTTAACTGTAGTGTTTGAGTGATGCGACTGATGCAAAGTTTGATATTAAAGTTTCTGCCAATTTTTGAACATTTGAATACAATAGAGTAAATGTAGACTAAAAATACTCGACTGATAATGATAGTTTGGAATTTGACTTTATAGTAGAAAAACCATTATTAAGGCTAGATATAAATCGTGATATTACTATTTCCAAACAGAACATGGATACAAACCTACCTCAGACTTGATAAATTCCACAACATGTCTTTGGTAATAGTGATCCAAATCTCAAAGGAGAATTTAATTAGATATACTTTCAATGAGTCTATGTAACCTCAATCATGAATTCGAAAATAGTTATAGCAAAGACTGCAAAATACTACAAACTTCCGACTTGGAACTCTACTACAATCCCATTCTGTATGCTCTGTCCACAACAAGCAAATAATTATGTAAGTTTTCAATCACGGAAAATCAGTTTTAAAACTATTGGAAAAAATGTGAGTGTAGAAGGGATATTATCGAATAATAGGATGTGGGTGGAGAGGTTATACTCTGAGATAATTAGATCAAATTATTAGTGGAATAAGCATACAGAATGCATTTTTAAATTTCGGCAGCTAGCACCATGCCAAATTAACCAACTCTATGTGAAGTGAAATGCTATATAATTGAGACAGAAATATTACCCAATATTTTGTGGTCATGCCGAATAAGCACGTAGTTTCCAGAATAAGGGTAATATATCTGAACTACTGTGTAATATAGACTAGGATATATTTAAGTTTCAAAATTATGGCGTAATTCCCTTGTTAACAATTTCTTTTCAGTTGGTACTAACTATATGCCTAGTCTAGATTAAAAATGGTAGCCAAAATCATAATTTAAGTGCTACTTAGTTACAAAACTCATTAAATATAGCATCATTCCGATTGGTTAAATTTAGGTAGAACGAGTTAACATTGTGTGAGAATATCTAAATTGCTGAATAGTTCCTGACTCTCATCTGGCTATTTTAATTTAAAGTGCAATCGATAAATTTATCCACTCCATTGAATTCTTTCAATAGACTGTTGTGATTTGGTTATTGTTTTATTAGTTTCATAAAAATTCAGCTACAATTTGGGCATATTGAATCAAACCAGTTTGTAGATGTCCCATCATATTAGTTATACAATGACTTATAAGAGAGATCTCAGTAATTATGTCTCAGATTCCCCAGCAAATCTGTCTTACTAATGTTATCGTTGAAGATAATGATCGTTCGCCCTGTACCGTTGTTTATGAAGTTGGTGTTTAAATAGGTATTATTGCATTTGAAATCATATTTTGAGAACATTTTCTAACGAGAGTCGTTGCAGGATGCATTCATTTACATAGTGATCCTGAGTATCAGCAGTTTAAATTGCGCACGCAAATGTCATTCGTTAAAAAAGTCAATTCAACTCTGGCCTGGGTTTTGATACCTGCGTCGTATGTCTTTGCTGTACTTTCCGCCATACTTGGGACGATTGGCTGCTAGCTCTGTAATCTCGGGGATCCAGCTGGCAAAAACGGCCTAACAAGAACCCACAAACCCCATCAGGCTCCTCCTCGGACCCCACTTTCAAAATACTACTCTACTACTTTTATATTTTGATCATGGTTTAAGCTAATATATTCTACCATTCGACATTTATTATAAGGTACCTATATAATGTGGTACCAAGGCACTTGGCATAAACATAATCTATAAAATTGGTAACACAAGAAGAATTTCATTTAGTCTAGATACATTTTTTACACTACAAAAATGATATAGTTCGACAAAGTGTTTAAATAAGACCATTGTGATTCTATATATTTATATTCATAAACTTGTCTTAGAAATATAATAAGATACTTTTTTCTCCCATAGGTAGGTACTTGGGCTAAATTTAATTTTGATATTAATTTTTAATTTTACAGTCAAGTTTAAAAAAGTTGCAAAGTAGATTCATAATTTTTTCCTAGGAATCTGTTGCCAGACAAATTCGAGTATAGCCAGTATTTTTTCTAAGCAATATATTTTACATATTATTTCTATTAATTTTAGTAGAATAATTTATTTTGTAATCATTAATATAATAACATAATCAAGCAGATTTGGTTGTTTGATAGTTTCATACATACATAAAATACATTAGATATATTTTAGGAAAATAATTATAGAATCAATCACTACCTCCAAATACAATTGTAAATAATTTGTGACATCAGTTCCACCCAACATACCTATTAGAATATTTCTAAATAATATTTCTCTTAGGTTATTTCAACTTAAAACTATTGTCTGATGAAATTGTATCCAATTGTTATATTAATTGTTATACTTATAGATTTATATTTATGCCAAGTGGATGTTACTTTCCAAATAATCAATGTTATTCTCACAGTACATATCTGATCAATTAACACAATAGGGATAAGGGTGGGAATCGACGACACTATTATGCCAGAATAATTAAAAAAAATTATAGGGTTATCAGAAAATCATACATATTAGTGTGCAATATAAAGTTAAAGTGTTCTACACTCAAACGTTGCAGTTGTACCAAATGAGTTGCTACTATGACGCACATGTTAGTGCATCCGTTGAAGAAATTGTCAAGAATATATATTTGTCATTGCTCCATTTGTGAATGGAGATATTATGAAGTACATTCGCACTTATCTATTGATTCATAGACAAAATCTTCAATTCTGGCTCCACCAAACATGATACATTGTGTGCGAGGGCTGGCTGTGTGTTTTATAATCAAATATTTTAACAAGTCTATATTCAGAGACATGCATTAACGGCTGTACAAGTTTAGCAGAATCTCATTTTCCTTATGAATTCAATATCCTAATTATAAAAGAATGAAGATAATATGGTCACTATGAGTAACATTAATCAAAATTTTGCTGGACTTACCTAAAAGCATGATTAATTCTTTGAATATATATTTATCAAATTTTAAATGAAAAATAAACATTGACATAATTTTTTAGGAGTTTCTGAATCACACCCAGAAACTATCATAAAATATTTGGCGCTAGGAAATTTTGACGCCCATGAAAATTGTATATTAGTAAGGATATAAAGACATTTGTCTTTTGAGAGGATCATTTAACATTATTTGATTGTTGAACAAATAAGGGTTGATATGGTGTTTTTCTCTAAAAAGATTCTAAATGTACTTGCACTTCACAGTGCAATAAGCGTTATTAAGAACAAAAAACTAAACTTAATTGTTCAATGAAATAAAATTGATGTGATTGTTATTGGTTCATTATCTGTAAACCTTCCAAACCAAAAAATGTGGTTGCCTTTTCCATTTGATCGAGCATATTTTGAAAAATTATCAAACCTTTATTTGATTCAAGTTTTCGATCCTGATCACGAATTTAATTTTTAAGTCAGCTGCTTTTAAATTTAGATACTTATTCTAAGAAATATGTTTTCTCATTATTTTGGTACAACAGAGAGAAGGATACATCTGAGAAAGTAATTTCGTTTCTCAATTGGTTCATTGATATCTATTTATAATAATCAACACAAATGGGACAAGAAGGCTGGAGTATTTTTGTTTGAGAACGCGTTCAAAAGGGTTGTACAGAACAGAACCCCACCAATTATGCAGAAAAAATAATTAGATACAAATCCTCCCATCATTTGGAAATTAATTGCTAGTGGTGTTTTGTTTGAACATTTTTTGGGATGGAGTAACTTATAACTATATAAACCTATAACCTTTTGACGGACTGAAATTAGAAAGTATTCTCTGTAATTTTTAATGTAATGTTTATTGGACTTGCATTGTTGGAGATCTGGAATTGGCAATAGTGTCATTAATAATTATTTTTTATATGTATATGTTTGATCGGTACCGCATAAAATAATTTTTTGGTGTCAAAATTTCCCAGACGTCCAAACCTCAGTGCCAAAAAGTGATGTCGCCAGAAAGCGGCTTTACTATACTTACTTAATGCCAGCACAAGCTCCGCCTATGTTGCTACGTCAATGCAGAGGTATGAAATAGTCAGCGGCGTCAGCACGTTCTTCTATATGTACTTCATGCTAACACGGCTTGTTGACGATTTCAGTATTATCTAACATTTTATTTAAATTTGAAATGGAAAAACATATCAGTGAAAGTTATAAAGATGTAGTTCTCAAATATATTTACACAGTCACTTCTTTTGGTCAAAAAACTATATCAGCTATATGGTTTTTAAACGCACAAGGCACCAGACAGAGGCAAGCTAATTGGAGTTCAACCTACAGAAATAATTCCATAAAATAAACATAGAGGGCAGAAAGAGGCTGATAACAGGACGTCCCATTATTGAAAAAAGTAGTTCTAAATACAAGAGGGTAAAATCAAGCATTCCTTGAACTTGAAAGACAATATAAATAAAAATCAACCAAATGCTGAAATTCACTAAAACATTTAATAGGAATACAAATTTATGTTTAAAATACGTTGTCTAAGATATCTTATCATTTAATTCTATTTTTAATTTGGTATATGTATTATTATTCTAATTTTTGGCTACAAAAATTAGTAGGTATCAATTTACCTATTAAAATAATTTAGTTTAATAACTACATAAATAGTTTTATATTTCCCTATACATACGTATTTCCAAAAATCGAAGTTGGAAAGAAAATTAAGGCGACGCCAAAATTACATTCAGGATAACGTTCTAACGCTGCCTATGATTTCATACATCTGCGATGACTTAGCAACATAGGCGGTACTGCATGCAGTACAGATGAGACGCCGCCAAGAAGTAATATTATTATTTACAACGGAGTTAAAAGATGAGATAATTCATAAATTGATAAATTACTTATCATTACAGAATAGGTACTAGATAATCTTAAATTGATAGTGTATTCTTTGGAGCAAACAGACTCAAAAACTAGTAAAAAATAATGTAATACCATAGGCGTAAGGATGTATATGAGGATTCCGTCTGAGAGTAAGGCCGGGATCAGCCAACTTCGTAATCATAATTCATAATCATAAAACATAACCATAATCGCATTCTTAATTTGTATTCCTTAGCATGTAGTTACCCAAGTTTTTAATTCTTAATTTTTAAAATGAAGGTGAAGCAACATTTTGCTGCAGGGTTTATTTTTTGTTTTTATCGTTTACAAGTTGTATGGCTGCATTAGTCGCAAAAAGAGGAAAGAGAACAAGGCGATTTGGAGTTCGACCGATGAATCGAAAACGAAATAGTGAAGAACTATGTGCGACATTAATTAATGACATGTTGAAGTTAGAAGGACAATTTTTTAAATACACTAGAATGACCATGAATAAATTGTTTTTCCTGTAAGCTCTGGCATATCCTTATTTAAAAAAAGACAACAGAAAGGTCCACATTTGTACGGAGCAACGTTTAATACTTACAGTAATATAGAAAATATCCATATATCTTTATATATAACGGATATTCATTTTTAGCTATTTATCTGAAGGTTGCTCAATGCAAGAAATAGCGTGGGGTTATAGAATTGAAAAAAGTACGGCAAGGATTCTCAGAGTTAGGTTAGGATTTGACAACAAACTGACCCAAAAGTGATAGGGACGCATGCGCTTTGAATAAAATTTCTTAATTCGTAATTCTAAATTCTTGAAAGTTAAAAGTTTGGAACTTTTCAAGGCCACGTCTTACGAAATAAAGTTGTGCTTATGAATTAAATTATAAACCAACGCATCCAAAATAAGTAATTTTACTTTTAATTTACGCATTAAAAATATGTTTATGATTATGAATTACGCTATTAAATTGGCTAATCCCGGCCTAAGTTAATAAAACTTAGCGGTCAATGAATGGACTTGTTTAGCCGATAGTGCGCGCATCATCGCGCTACGCGCAACTACTCTCCTCTCAAGTTTTCAACTTGACTTCTCCTCATAACCCCTATTAGCATGTGACAGGGCTACTTTACAATATTCAACTTTGGAACTGAGAAATATTTATATGTGATCAAACACGTCGTAAATAAATATTTTAAAGTTAAAAGAACTCACCACACAAGATTAAAATTCATATTATAATGGAGGTTATGAGCAAATGTCACTTAAAGTAGAATCTACTACGTGCTGTATTTTCGCCTCCACTGTACTGTAACCCAAAAATTATTTCAGAAATTTTGACATTTAATTGACAACCATTGTCATTCAATTCATACGTTCTATTCATTATTGGTTCAAAACAAGGATATTTTAAGAAGGATAAGCGACTCGAGGTATCTGACATTCAGTGTGTTCCTAAATACAAAACATTAGCCTGGCTAGGCTTAAATTATGTCATCCGTCAATGTCCATATATCTATAAATTTTTAACGGCTAATGTTTTGAATTTTGGAACAGACAGTGTGTTTGAAAAATGCTCTGTATTATCAAGGCGTTATGTGGACAAACAGCACAGCACAGCAACTGCCTAAGCATATTGACAAATTCCTTTCTCAATAAGCTTTCCAGAGAGGTGCCACAAGTGGTGTATTTTAATTTGAAAAAACAAAGTTGATTAGGGCTGCGCCCCCTTTTTGGGTCCCCATTTTTTTTAAATGATGGTAGCGAATTCCTTAAAAACTCTTTTAGGACGTATTTTTGGATTTTTGAAAAATCTTGTTCCCAGTGCCGCTATACGCAGCGTTTCATTTAAAATCCCCACTCTGTATAAACGCAGTTGCAGATGATTCAAGTAAATATATGCTCTCATTATCAAAGGCTTACTGGGGATGAGTTTTTTTTTGGATCACTCGATATGAGTGGCAGGAAATAAAAAAATCTCAAAATAAATTGAAACTTTCGAGATGGGAATTATTTAGAACACCCGAAGGATTAAAATTTATGTGGAGCCGATAATGAATTCACTGAAGAGGGTAAAAACACATTATACATCTATGGATAGAAATAATAATACAGTTTGGATTTCAACTTTCAAAATATTACTGCTAATTTAATGATCTTCATATTTCTTAATGACGATACTTTATTATTACTGCTCAAATAAAACACAAAATGCATGTATTAACTTTGCTTGTATCAAAATCAGAACACGTCTAAACGCCATTTCTTCTATTTCTATAGAGAAAATTAGTGGATTACTTTCAATAATGATAATTAATTTTAGTAACATTAGTAATATTTTTAGAACATACCTAAGCTTTTTTTGCCTCTGACAAAATAAACACTAGAAACTCTGTAATTTTGAACTGGGTATAAGTACAAGTACACAGGTTTTGAAATACATCACGTCTGCAAACTCAAAAACTGAAAAAATGTAAGACTGGATTATTATTTTAAACATTCTTGCAACCCACTGCACAATACTTCTGGATTTCTGAATTATCATATTTTTTAATAATAGATAAAACCACGATAGATAATTTAACTTAGCGCTAATGACACATAAATACAGCATTTTGTAGATTCTACTTTATTAGACTAGCACAAAGTACTCATAAATAGGTCTGCACAATAAGAAAAGGTAAATTTATATTCTTTCAAAAGAAATTGCTGATTGTGAATGTTCAAAAAGCTCTGTTGCGTGTGGTTAAAGGTTGTGATAACAATTGACAAGAAGAATAACTGACGGTCTTAGAAATCATTTCAGGTAATAAGACGTAATATTATTGTCTATCTAAATGAATCAAATCATGTCATCCATAACATCTTTATGTATTTTTTATGATGATGGTGGAGATGGCTGCGTTTTGTGATGAATAGCTATTGTCCGCGCTAAATAGGTAGGTACTAGTAGTACTAGAAAAGAAACAGGCTAGCTTTAAGTAGTGGAGAGCATTGCTAAACAAGCCTAGCTGGTGTGCTGTCCGAAAACTTTCTCTTAACCCGGTCGACAGCTATCTAGCGCCAACAATAGCGATTTTTCGCCAAATGGAACGATTATACCTATATATTATGGTATTATTTTACCGTTTATTCTACTGCGCGTTGATAATTACTATAAAATCAAATGAGATGATACTTGTTAGGTAACCATATTACCTATAAGAATAAAAGAAAATATACCTCTTTCCGTGTTCTCTCTTGTACTCGCCGCCGTATTTGGACCTAGTACCTACTAGATCTATGATTTCGGGTATGCTACTAGCAAATATTGCCTGGAAAGAAACATTCTCAGATGCGTCAATTTAATGTGTGTTAACTTTTTATAGATCTATACAATTGTGATATATACAGATGAGTTCATCTATGTTTGGGTTACAAAAGATACATTGTAATAGAAAATAGAAGTTAACCTAACAGACAGTAGATAAGAGTAAATAAACCAGAATCATCTTTTTTTACCTTGAATATAACTGTATGTACTACATCTATCAGATAATATAAAAAAACAAATCTTATGAGACAGAGACCATTTTGTCTATATTTAATAGAAAATGAAGATTTCAAAAGACAAAAACTGTTAAAAAATAATTTTAAGAATATTCTCTTCACTGCGAAATTAAACGAGAAAAATGTACTAATCTTATCTATATAACTCTGTCCAAGAAAAATAACCAAATTGATTTTTTTTAATAGTGTGTCTCAATTCTAAATTCTTGAATAGATGGGTTCAATAATTGATATTATGTAACCAATTTAGGAAATATATCTATCATTTTTTTTAATCTACTTGCAGCATATGACTGAATAGGTGCCGTAATTTTTTCATATAAATATCATTGTTAAATGTATTAATTGGGGTATTTTAGTTCGTTGTGTAACATAAACATAAACTAACCAAAGCGTGCAAATCTAAGAGCAGAAGAAAGCGCTGAAGCAGGTGCTGTGCAGGCATTTTACATGCTTATAGTGTGGAGTTTATCAAGCAGAAACATATCATATGTAGTGTCTGTCATCAATGTTATATTGAAAAAAATAAATAACATTATGATATGATTCGCTGCATAGAAAATAACACGTACACAAGACAGTATAGTATACAAATACCTACTGTTATAAGAATAAAAAATTAAGAAAATAACAAAGAAATACCTAGAGATCCCATAGGTTGATAGGTATATGAGGTATATGAGAAGGAAAAATATGGTCAAAGGGTTTGGGTTACCTAGTGAAAATCTATTCTCAATATGAAATGTCGAGTAGTCCAGTATTGCTTTAATTATTATTGAAATTTTTATAAACTATCATATAACACTAGATAAAGTGGCTCAGTTCTTGAAATTCACCAAGATACTTCAATCAGTTCAAAGTTAATCTTTATTCATGTAGGATCAACATTTAATTAAATTAAAATTTAATTTTCAAGAATCAAGCCACAAAAGAATATGCGATAGATTTTGGAATAGTTCTGAGAAAGAGAGTATAAGCCTTAAAAGCTGAACATTGCAACATCGCATCTTGTTGTAGTTTATCGTATACAGAGAGCAGAATGGGAATTCGACAAAATTGGGATGAAATTTTACTCACCAAGCCGACTAGGAGAAAAAACACCAGGAATGTCCTGCCAAGAACAGTGTGACAATATACGTCACCGTATCCCACAGTAGACATAGTAACAATTAAAAAGTAAACGCAGGTCCAGTAAGGCAGAGGATGAGGGTTGCTGAAATCTAGAGGATCGCCAGAATTCTCCAGCTGATAACATAATATTCCTGTTTAGAATTTTATTGCTCCTGAGAAGGATATATAAATAACATGTGAACATACATTTATAATTCAATATAATTTGAATTTTATACAATTTATAACTATCGGTCATTTTTCATGATAATGCAACTATGAATTGATATACAGAACTCAACAAATAGCTGATAAGTTACAAGGCATTTAATTATCTTAATAATACGTATTATAGAAATACTCAATATATTATAATACTCAATAGGTTATATCCGGCCAATGAGTAATCTAGAAGCTATACTTATATTTAATATTATATAACTTTAGAGAGTAAAATCTTACCAAATGGATGATTCCAGCCGCTGTAAGCCACACTGATATAAATATGGACACTAACTGAGCAAGGCGTATGGAACTGGAAGTCTTCAGAATATTGAGGTATTGTAAAATATCTGGTACAGTCATCAAACGTAGAGCACGCAGGAATCTTAGACCTAAAAAAGATTATTGAACTACGTAGTGTAACAGATTTTATTACTCGATACGATTCTTATGTTGAATTTCCGATTTTGTATGTAATATGTATTTGTTAATGAATTGAAACTGTCAATTAATTTGGTTTACCAGCCCTTACTAAAATTTTCAAGATATTTTGTATCTTTATCATAAATCATTACCTAGTCTACAAATGTGATAGTAAACATCGTTTTTGGAGTAAAGTAAAATGAAAAATATGTTTTGTCAGCTCATTTTATTATTATTTATTTTCCTTCAGTTAATAAATGCAAGACTATATTTGTTTCGTATATTTTGCCATTTTATAGTGTAGAGTATTCGGTATTTTATTTGCGAATTAATAAACTTGTTGATTATGAATAAACGCTCCAGCTCAGGCCCAATTTTCGTTTAGAGCAGGTGACTGGAAAGCTTAGGATTGTGATTTAAGAGGTTTCGAAGTGCTAGCGGCTTGAATAAAAAGTCCGATAAGGACCAAATCAATTCTTTAATTTACTTAATGGCACCACATGCAGAACAGGTACTTGCATCGTTAAAACTAAGTGCCGAAGAAGCAGCCAGCTATAAAACTGTTCTAGAGAAGTTCATAAATCACAATATACCTTTACAAAACGATGAACGATGAACGATGCTGTTTCCATATGAGAACACAGGAAGATGATTGGAAGAGTTACAACTAAATGGTACTCTAATTCTAGAGGAATCTGTTACAAGTGCACGCCAATCAGAATCTGTACGGAAGCAGCAAGAATCATTTCGAAACGCCAGTTCTTCAGTAGATGCCATCAAGTTCAAATCGAGAAAATCACTACCTTAAAAATCAGTAGCACGTCGAAGAGTTGTCGATGGTGTGGACGTCCGGAAAGTCATGACAAGCTAAAATGTAACAAGTGTCCAATAAAAGGCCATTACGCACTAGTTTGTACTAGTCAGAAAAAGTAAAAAAATGTGAACAAAGTCGAGGCTGAAGATGAGAGTTTCGTAGGAGCAGTCAATAATCAAAAACTGGCAGCCTGTGGGAAACAAAAGTTATAATTTCGAGCAAAGAAATAAAGTGGATACAGGGACTGAAGTAAGTGTTATGCCAGAGAACGTCTACAAACGTTTGTTTACAGGATAGAACTTACAAAGCGCAAGGAAGGAACAGACTAGATGTGACTGGAATTGTGACAACGTAAGTAAGAGCGCGAAGAGTACAATTGTTCAAGAGAAGTTATATGTGTTATCAATAG
Source organism: Crioceris asparagi (assembly GCA_958507055.1). Classification (NCBI taxonomy): domain Eukaryota; kingdom Metazoa; phylum Arthropoda; class Insecta; order Coleoptera; family Chrysomelidae; genus Crioceris; species Crioceris asparagi. Next base: position 49,521,445 of record OY293828.1, read on the forward strand.
GCCTAGTTAAGCGCCTATTTGAAGTGAAAAAGTCGTTCGATACCTTCCAAAATTTTTACAAACTGTTTTGTGGGTTAATAAACACTAGTTAGATGTACACAAAATACGGCTGCAATCAAATGCAATACTATATGCAGTTCAAGTTCCGAGTCGGGTAGCGTTACCTTTAAGAGAAGCATCAAAAAAAGAACTTCAGTCTCTCAGCAAGCGAGAGGTTATCGAACCAGTAAACGGATCATCAGACTGGAGTGCACAAGTAGTCACAGTCAAAGAAAAACAACATTATTCGTCTATGTGTTGAAACAAGAATGTTAAAAGAGTTAAAAGAGTAGTGTATCCAATTCCAGATGTAGAATTAACCTTGGGTCAGTTAGACGGAGCTCAAGTTTTCAGCAAAATTGATGCGAATAATGGATTCTGGCAAATACCTTTGGATGTCAATTACTGGTAGGAATAAACGGTGTGATAAATAAATAAATAAATATGTCATTTTGATGATGTCATCATACATGGATAACAAGCGTCTAGACACTGTGTTGGGGAAAATACCAACCGCTGGTTGGACGTTGAACAAAGCAAAATGTCAGTTTCGTCAAAGTTCTAAACATTTTGGATCACATCGTGTCAAATGAAGTAGTAGTTCCAGGTAAAGAAAAAATCAAAGTGATAAATGAATTTCCACAGCCGGAAAATAAAAGTGAGTTGAAAAAGTTCCTTGGAATGGTAAATTTCTTTTCAAAATTCGTCCCAAACATGTCAAAAATTGCGCAGCCGTTGTACGATTTTTTGATAGAAGACGTTGAATGGTGTTAGAATGACACAAAAGAATGCTTACATATCTTAAGCAGATTTTGGCGAGCCCGCTGATGTTGTCATTGAACGACGTATCAGAAGATGTGATACTCGATACTCTCTGTAGATGCATCATCCTTTGGATTGGGAGGAGTGTTGATGCAAAAACAGTCATATGGAGAAATCAAGCCAGTTGCATACTCGAGAACCTTGTCATCAACTGAACGATAATACGCTCAAATCGAAAGCGAGGCTTTAGCGATCATGTTTGGCTGCGAGAAATTCTCGAGATTCATCACTGGGAAGAGATTCACTGTCGAGACTGATCATAAACCCCTGGTTTCCTTTCTGCAAAAGAAAGAACTAGACAATCTGACTCCAAAATTTCAGAGAATTTATATGAAACTAATGAGATAGGACTTTGAAGTTGCCTACCGTCCTGGCAAAGAGTTTGTCATCGCAGGCACGCTATCGAGAGGTCCACTCAAGACTGTTGGTTGTCAAGAATTAGTAAAAGAAGTTACTGCATTTGTTCAGCTAATAAAACAGTTTTCGTTAACTGATAAGCGATTGGTTGAAATAATTGGACAGCTTCGTGATCCGGTATGCGTCGAGATACGAAAATAAGCGGAAAAAGGTGGGCCAGAACTTCGCAAAATTTCGCAGTTGGTCATTCCATATTGCAAACATCCGAATATAATCACGCTATAAGAAGATATTCTAATGAAACACAGCAGAACATTAATTCCACTGTGTCTGAGAAGAGACATTTTGAACCGCATTCACAATGGTCATAAAGACATCAACAAGTGCAGATCGTTGGCTAGGCAGTCAGTTTGGTTGCCGGGGCTTTCTGTTCAAAACTGCGTAGTTTGCATCAAAAACGAACAAGATCCAACAGAACCCTTAATGCCATCAGAATACCCAGAAGGACCGTGAAAAATCATGGGAACCGATTTGTTAAAACTACAAGGATTTTGGTACTTCATCGTCACCGATTATTTTTTGAGATATATTGAAGTTGCTAAATTGGAAAAAAACTTCAGACTGCATAATCTTTCATTTAAAATCGATATTCGCATGACATGGAATTCCAGAGATAGTTCGAAGTGATAATGGCTCAATATTCACAAAGAGTTGGGTCCAGTTACCATACATTTGCAACAGAATATGGGTTCCAAATAGTAACATCATGTCCGCGATACCCTCAAAGTTACGGGTTTATCGAAAGTCACGTGAAAAACTTCAAGAATCGCTTCAAGAAGAGCACATATCCATATAAAATGCTTTTAGTTTCACGACCAACTCCGTTGCAATCAGGGGTTAGTCCTACCGAGTTAGATTTGTGTCGGTCGAATCAAAACAACTAGATCCTTGACTGCCTCATCGAACTAAAATTTTTGAGACAGAGAAGAGGAGAATAGAAAAGCAAAAACGGAACTTCTGTGATCGAAAAATCATCACTGAGTTAACTGAACTTCCGACTGGTTAAAGAGTTTGGATATCTGATTTCAGTCAAAGAGGCACCGTTGAAGAGCATCATTCATTGCTATGTTCGTACATTGTTCGAAGTCTGGCTGGTGTCTATAGAAGAAATCGAAAGTTTCCACATCCTGTAACGACAAAATTGGAATGGAAATTAACTACCAAGAAGAGGAAAACATAGAAGTTCAGCAAGAGCCTCAAGATCCAGAGGTAAATCCAACAAAAAACGAGTCAAATTCAGTCAGAGTCCCGTCTAATAAGTCATCGTCACCTCAAGTCTTGCGCCGTAACCAGAGAAAAGTTCGGGCTCCCCATCGACTCGATCCTTAGGAATGGAGATGTAGATATTTGCAGTAGATCTACTGTCAACTTAATCTATTACTCTATGTTCCTATGCTATATGGTAGTAGAAGTAGGCAAGTAGGCAGTTATGCTCTGGACGCTAGCTGTCAATTGTCAGCAGACACGTGAAGCTTTCGAGAACCTATTCTGTGCATTATTTGCGAATTAATAAACTTGTTGATTATTAATAAATGCTACATATACAGGAATGTCATGGTCTAAATATTTTACGCTCAAAAACCAAATTCGGTCACTGTCCGAAATCAAATACCCAGAGCACGTTGTGGGCGAACTAATTTTCTCACTCACCTATTTAATTCTCCACTTCGGTAAAAACTTTTGTGTATTTCGTAGTTGCAGAAATATCGAAAGAGTATCTCTCTTTTAGGTAAATTTCTTATAAAAATGTCCATATTGCGATCGTTCACACTTTTGAATTTCGAAAAAAAATCAAGGGCATGTTGTTATATGTCTATAAGTACATCCAAACATTTCCAACACTTCTAGTTTCCTTTCTATTAAAGAAACAACTGGTCAGGGTCTCTTCGAAACAGTTATAAAAATGTTCAATGCCTTAAATATCAATGTTGCAGACATGCGTGGACAATCATGGGATAAATATGAAAGGCAAACGCAAAGGATAACAGCAAAACAAATTATAAATTAACTCTAGAGCTACAATCATCCCGTATGTTGCGCATGCGTTAAACCTTGTGGTACATTATGCTGCTAAACTTTCAAATGATAGATACTATAAACATTTTTGGGACCGTTCTAGAAGTATATATTTTTCATCAGTTTCACCAAAGCGCTAGTTAATTTTGCAAAAACATACAAATTATGATTAATACCACTTTTTACAACGCGATGGGAAAGTAGGGTTGAAGCTATAAAACCTCTCAACTTAAATTTAAATGATGTGTTTCAAGCATTGCTTGAAGTTTTTAACGATGCAACAAAGGATTTGGAGTCCAGAAATGAAGCAAAGGAGACTAAACTTTATTCATTTAAGTTCATTTTTTCTTTTTACTTTCCTAGACTATTGTTGTATCTGTATAAGGAAAGTATTGTAATCGTGTGAAATTTTCGGTTTCGAAATTTTTACAATTGTTGACGTTTCAGAGTTTTCTAAGTCTAATAAACATATTTTCAGCCATTGGTTTGTCTGTCTGTCTGTCTTTGACTGCATCATCTTGGGAACGGATCTGTGTATTTTGATGCTTTCTTTTTTATTTTGTTTGGTACCAATACCACTCCTCGGTGGCACTGAATGTGAATCCTTTATACACTGGGTGCTGAAGTAAAGCCAAAAAAATGTGTTCTGCTCAAGACTGTAGCGCGAAAACGGCTCTAAGGATTTTGATTAAACTTGCCTAAAGTATTCTTCTGAAAGCTGTTTACTTTTCAGATATGTCAGATTCTGGCTAAGGGGTTCATCTTCCAAAAAATGTAATATTACCATTGTTGTTCGTTTTGATCGGACGATTTCTCATTGACTGGAATTTGTCTACGAGCGGTAGGAAAGTCGTGTGACACCAGATTTTTATAATTGGTACGCATAGTAAACTTAATTAATCTAGTAAGTGAAATGATACAAAGCCCCAATAATAATTTGTAAATAATACAAGAAAATCTCAAACATATAATCATTGAATTACTTGTTCGTGGAGGCAATGACTATTTCGAAAAAGTGAGTTCAGCTTCAGAAATTATAGCAATGGAGTTAGAAATTAAACCTACATTGCCTGAAGTACGAAGTAGATGTAATAAAAAGCGATTGTTTGATTACGAAGCCCCTGATGGTGTTGTACAAAATTCAAAAGTTTTAAAATAATTTTGTGTTTTGTATTTTATATACGTCTATAACCTCAATTAAAGAAAATTTGAACAGATTATAGTAATGATTTTAATATAATATATACAACTTTAATGAATGGTCAGATGACAATAATTTGAAGCACTCAAAATATCGTCCTCTGACCATTCATTTATTATACGAAGAGTTGAAAACGTCAGGAAAAATAGGTTTTTCTAGAGTAAAAATAATATAAACATTAAAGATACTTAATGGCAAGGAAAATAGATTTTTAATGTTTATATTGTCTTATGTGTTAGGGAAGTTTATTTTCTATCGTGGTATATGTTATTTTTTGTATTATATGAATATGTGTTTTTTGATTCATTTGTAGATACTGAAGACATTTAAAAAATATTTCGCATTATTTTTTATAGTATCTACGTAATTGGGATAATCTCAAACTTCGACTTTTTTTCTAAATATCGTTGCCTTATTGAAATTGTATCAAATTATTTTCGAAACAATAAAGATTTTTTCAAATATATGTAAATATATTGCCTTCATTTTAAAACGAGCCACCCTAAATATCTTTTGACTTTGAGGAAAATTGAATAAACAAAAAAACACGTCAGTTTAGATATACAGGGGGAAGTGTTTTTTCATATTTGATAAAATTATATCAATCACCTCCTCACCTACAACTAACCTATCTTTAATATGTCAAATGACAGTCCCCAGTCCCCATAGTGTGATACATCATTTTGAAGGGCATACAATAGGGATATTGTCTCTAGTTGTAACTTTAAATAAAGTTGTGTTCAATCAATGAATACATTAAATACAATAAATAATTTTTTGGAGCATATTTAATTATAAATGACTGAATAAAACTAATTTAAAGTGCGATAAATAATACACTTTATCACGTGACTGCGAACACCAATCATAGCGCATTACGTCTTGCTAAACAATCTAACCAGCCAACGACAACAGACATTCTATCATTTATCTTCAAGTGGTTATAAGCTCTGTGATTCATTGGAAATATCTCTTACGTTTTTGTTAATAAATAATCAGTGTATTTGCCACAACGGAGGCTGAATTTACCAAAGCGGACAGCTCTAATTTGCCAAGAATAGATTATTTGATGATGGCAAATTTCTTTGCTAGAAACACGGATTATTGTTCTGCGGAACTTAGGAACGTGAAAGAGTCTGTAAGTATAATTGACCACTCTACCTACTTTATGATTTTTTGCTATAAAAAGAAATTCTTGCCTTTTTATAGCTGACCGACACAAATCAGTAGTGGTAATGGGTCTTTTTGGTTGACAGGAAAATTTTGTAGGTACACAACCAGCTTTCATTCTTATTTGTGATATGTTCCACATAATTTTCATTATGTTTTTCAAGCTAAAATTAGAATTCGATTATTTTTCTGATGAAATAAACAGTGACTCCTATATAAACATGCATTGTCAACATAACCTAAACTATCTGCATCTGATTTTGAAATAAGTTTCTAATTATTTTTTCGTAAATTATTATCAGAACTTACATCAAACTAATCTTTACAAAAATAAATTGTTGATGATGTTGTTAAAGATGCTGGATCTCTTCTACCTAAAGTTAACCACTTTCTCCTTATATCTTTCTTTTTCGGAACGTAGAGAAATTGTTTATCTGGTGTGCTAATCACTGTTGAGTTACACATGGGAACTGCACAGTATTTATAAAACTTTGTATTCTTTTTTCATATAACAATCTCAATTGTCAAGCAAATTAACACTGACAATCTGACAAATACACAGATGCCACAGAGGAAGAGTAAATATAAATCACATAACACATATGACAGGCTTTAATATTGTTTCGTCAATAACGGCGCACATTGATAAAATAAATTATTCTAACTCAATAAACTCTCTAATTATTAGAACTCATTTTTTCTTCCGATTCGGTCCATCGATTTCATGTTTTTTGGTACCGTTGAATAACAAATTGTATGCCCTTTAAAAAATAAAAATAATATAATGTATCACCCTATAGGGACTGCCATTTGACATATTAAAGTTAGGTTAGCTGGAGGTGAGGAGGTCCTTTATACAATTTTATCATACATGAAAATACACTTCCCCCTGTATATATAAGCTAACGTTTTATTTTCTCTCCTCGTTCTGAAATGAAAACACTGTATGTTGCACAAAGGTGCATACTACCCTTTCTGTGGCATTAGATAGATAGACACACACGTTAAATTTGATTAAAAAAAATAAGCTAAGAACTCTTTCGATTTTCAACTTTCAAACAAAAATTAAAATTGGTTCATCTGCTTAAGAGCTATGATGCCATAGACAGCTACACTACAGTTAAACACGTTAAGCTTAAACTGAAGGCCTGTTTTATAATGTCCATTTGACCGAAGGTTGAAACTCAACCGAGGTCAACAGTGATTTTCTGTATTATAAACCTTCAATCAAAGGTTGAAATGACAGCAACTGACAGTTTTCTCAAACATTTCAACCGTAGACTTTGCCTTCTACTTCATAAAACTGGGCCTAATACCCCTCTGCGTCGGGCGTTAAAAATTGCAAAATTGTTCTTCTAAGAAATACAAATATAAGCAAATAGCGTGAATCACACGAAATGTATTAAAAGACAAAATGTTATTGCAAAATTTATAATAATAATAGCCGTGTCAAGAGATGAAGTTAAAGTTATAGATAGATTTAACTCTTCTTCTGGCAACAAATTCATCATACTTTTGATACTTACATTATAATATGTTCTCCACACACAAAAACATCCTGCTAGATTCACGCCATATTTCTCTATTGTAATTCTAGACAATGTTTTTAATTCAGGAAAAAGTGAGAATGAAAATATTATCTTTTTGATAAAAACAATAGTTCTAGAGAAAAAAACTACTTTTATCGCTGCAAAGGTTTCGAAAACCCTTTTTATTATTATTCATTTTTGTAATACTTATCTTCCTAATTATTTTATACAATTCATTAAATCATGAAAAAGTTATCTCATCAAGAGTGCTTGTGCAATGAAAAACCAACAATATTGTTTTAACGGTTTTATACCAAAACGATAGAATAGATCGGAAATTGAGAAAATGTGTTTGCCCATAATGCATTCTTTCGGACAGTGACCGTATAGAAATACCCAGAACGCGATATGGGTGTTTTGATTTTTCCACGTGGGGAAACAGTTGGCCGAAATTGGAGTTTGAGCGTAATATATAACAATAACTTCTAGGCTCTAGATCGCTGGAGCTGAATTTTTGCGCGGACAAAGACTACTCTTTAGGTACTAAACAGGGCTTATACAGCCAATCGGACTTCTGAATTTAAGATAAAATATTCTTAAGAAAAAAGTACTGATTCTGAGTACCTAATGGCATGATAAAATGTAAAATTTTATTTGTATTTCCGGAATGCTGAGATGTACCTACTTGCCTCTGGTTATATTCTTATAACACCTTTACTAAATTTGATTAGAAACTCAAAATTTGGGAATAGTTCGTCCACAATTTATCGTAGGTATCTCAGAAATTGATTATTGTATCAAAGAACTTTGTCAATTGCTTACTGTTTTTATTTGTTATTAACAAGTCAAGAACATGAGAAAAAACGGTATTCTACTACTTTTGGATGGCGAACTTCAATATCTGGCTAAGATGAGGATGTGTTTTTGAATCTGAAATCTGAATATTTTTTAAAGATTACCAAGTCTTGTTTTGGAAATATAAGCAAACACTTCTATTTACTTCCTAACAACCTTTCTAAATTCCAATTGTTGAAGTTCTACAAATACTTGGAACACCCTATATATCTGGTTCTATATTACACCTATTACCGTTTTTACAACATAATACATTTTACTGTCACTTTACATAAATGTGTTTGTTTATTCATTTTACGGGTGTTTCTGTTATTGAGCTGAATACGACATACTCATATAGAATATATAACTTTAGATGTTTTTTCTTCAATGTATCAACATGCAAAGCATTTATTATATTACATAACATACGTATGTACGTTATTATACATTTATTAACTTACCGATCCATGTTCGATCTAAATAAATTGAGACGAAGGACGGGGGAATCGTGAAGTAGTCTACGAATGAGTACATTTCTAGCATGAACCATAACTTATCACTAGCTGCTATAAACTGGAAAAGAAAGAAGAATTGTAAGAAATTTCTATTTTTATTTATTCTAAACTGATTATTTAATACCGTTCAAAGTACAAAGACATAAAATAGATCTAATTTATTTAGTAAACTTCATAAAATCTATGAACCTATTTGGGTGATTCAATCAAAATATCTAGGTCCTAAGGTCATATTTTCTATCATATTTCGTAGAATCAAGGTAATCCTTCTGTAAGAAATCATTAATTATACAAATTCAAATGTAGACCAATGGAAGTATGATATCAAGCATCTAGTAATGGCAGAAGCTTTTAATAAATATTTTTTTGTAAATTAGTGTGTGACTGAAAAGTTCATAATTTCCAACAATCGATTCTATCAAAATAATATTTATAGGTGACCCAACCGAAACGGAAATGTTACAAGTTATTGCCTAGCTAAAAAGTGGTAAATAGCCTGAAAAAATTACAAAGTGAATCTCACTCTCTCATCTCTATTTTTATACATATGTATATCTACATCTCTGACATTTCTTCAATAACGATATAAAAAGTGATGTATTTCCCGATAAACTTAAAGCTGCCATTGTAATAATTCCAATGTAGGTACAGTGCAACCCATTTTGGTTGGGACAGCCAGGTATCTCGGTTGTTGTTGAAGAAAGAACCTTGCGGTTTTCGCGTTCCTATGTCACTTTTTTGTGAAACTCAAGATGGCCTGAACAGATTGAGCCTAAATTCTTTTATTCATAAGATACAGGGCGTTTTTGAAAATTCACACTTTTTGGATTGCCCACAGATCTACGAAGTTTCTCAGGGATAATGTGGAATTTAGAACTTATCCCATAGAGAATTTTATGCGGAATCCAGTGGCGCACGTAATTTTTTTTTCGGGTTATGGTAATGGATATACGACTCCAACTTATATTTTTTTCAATGGAACACCCTCTATTTTATTACTATATTATTAAATTCCTTTTTTTTTCCTGCAAAATAATATATAATATATGAAGATAAAGTTTTAAAAAATGCTCCAAAATAACTGAAAAATTGAATTTTAATAGTGGGCTATGGTTTCTTCATACAAAAAAGGTTCCAATTGAAGGAATATTACTTGTGAAGTTTCCATGAAAGAAACAAAAACAATACTAACGCTAATTCACAACAAAACACAAAACTCATTTATTGAATTGTTCAATTTGATGTCCATTTTCCCTAACACATAATTGACTCACTTTCTCAATACGTTTTAATGTATTTGAAATATTAAGGGCCCCCCTCTGTAAATTCTAGAAAGCTTCCTCTATTGTGGCTTATAATAATATATAAACATAAAGTTTTCAAAAATGCTGTAAAATTACTAACACATAGAATTTTAATAGTACTCTGGATTTCAAAGTCTTACTACAGGGATTATTATTTGTGATTTTTTTTATACTAGGTCACAGAAGATACAAATATTGTTGTTGCCCTTTGGAGCATTGTTTCATCAAATGATTGTGGAGGAAGCAACAAAACTGCTGTCATAATAATCAATTTTTGACCGACGAATCCCGAACGGAGGACGTATACAATTCGACTGTCTGCTTTTTAGGTAAATTTCTTATAGAAATGTACGTATTGCGATCGTTCACACTTTTGAATTTCGAAAAAATTTCAACGGCATGTTGTTATATGTCTATAAGTTAGTCCCAAAAAAACATTTGGTTCAAAAGTTTATATATATATATATAATTCTATTTTGGATGTATCTTGGGATTTAGGTTTGCACAAAAGGGGTCAGATATTCATCGTAGCGTATATTTTAAAATTTAAGACGTTTCGCTTGGGGCTCCAAGCTTGATCAGTTAAAAAACATATTACTGCTGAAATATTAATAAAATAAATGAATACATATAAAATTACCTTTCGTACCTTAGACACATATAAGAACTAGTTTATGTTAAACATAATTGACATTTTTTTATTCTATGTGGAAATCAATGACTTTTTTTAACACGCTTATATTATCAGGTTTGTTGAGTATGGCATACTTAATAAACCTGATAAAAAAAGAAAAATCATTGATTTCCACATAGGATAAAAAAATGTCAATTATGTTTAACATAAACTAGTTCTTATACGTTCTTATATTTAAACAGGTAAGTTTTAGAAACAAGATGTCATACAATGCCTTATTGTAAAATACTCGTTTACCTTTTATTTTTTTTTTAACATTTTATGATAGCATACTGTTCGTTCTGAAAAAATCTTAAAGCTATTATAAAATTTATCGAATTCACTAAATCCCCAAGCACAAACCCACTAGAACACATCCAAATTGATTATCATGGCAGCAGATTTGTTGATTCCATCACAATCACTTGATAAAACAATGCTCCAAAAGGCAACAACAATATTTGTAATCTCTGTGACCTACTATAAAAAAATCACAAATAATAATCCCTGTAGTAAGACTTTGAAATCCATGGTACTATTAAAATTCAATGTGATAGTAATTTTACAGCATTTTTGAAAACTTTATGTTTATATATTATTATTATTAACAACAGCTTTCTAGAATTTACAAAGACGGCCCTTAATATTTTAAATGCATTAAGACGTATTGAGATAGTGAGTGTTAGGGAAAATGGACATCAAATTGAACAATTCAACAAATAAGTTTTGTGTTTTGTTAGTGAATTAGCGTTAGTACTGTTTTTGTTTCTGTCATGGAAAATTCAAGAGTAATATTCTGTCAATTCGAACTTTTTTGTATGAAGAAACCATAGCCCACTATTAAAATTCAATGTTTGAGTGATTTTTGAGCATTTTTTGAAACTTTATGTTCATATATTATACATTATTTCGAAGGAAAAAAGGAATTTATTGAGATAATAAACTACAGGGTGTTCTATCGAAAAAAATATAAGTTTGAGTCGTATATCCATTACCATACCCCGAAAAAAAATGCGTGCGCCGATGGATTCTGCATTAAATTCTCTGTGGAATAAGTTTTCAATTTGACATTATCGCTGAGAAACTTCGTAGATCTGTGGGGAATCCAATAGTGTGAAATTTCAAAAACGCCCTTACTTTACACCCTTACTTACGAACAAAAGAAGTTAGGCAAAATCTGTTCAGGCCATCTTGAGTTTCTCAAAAAAGTGAAGGTGAGTTTATACAGTAAATAAAATAAAATAAGAAACAAATTAAAATTGAAATAAGAATAATCTCAAAAAAGATTGGTTTATACAGATGACGAAAATAAAATAAGAATGAACCAATGAAATCACAGCTTTTTTGACAAAAACTTTTGTGTTGTATGCAAGTTGAGTGTTCTCTGGTGGTTGATCATGCGCATTATCAGTTTCCAAACAAAATAAAATAAAATAAGAAATAAAGATGAAAGTTGGCCATCTTTAGTTCTTATTCTTATTTCTTAATTTAGCTTATTTCGTGTATAAACGCTCCCATGGAAATGAGCATGTTCAACTTTCTTATTTTATCTTAATTTGTTTCTTATTCTATTTTATTTACTGTATAAACTCACCTTGACACAGGAACGTAAGGTTATATCTTCAACAACAACCGAGATACCTGGCTGTCTCAACCAAAATGGGATGCACTGTTCAAACAGATGAAAAAACTGACGCTTCTAATTATATACCTCTATTATCGCTTATTGTGTAACAGGTATTTATTTGTAAATATTAAAAACTTGAGTCCGTTGTATATAATATTATAAAATAATTGTTTCCGAAAACAATATGCTTCAGAGAGATTAGGTCAACTTAACATGCAATGGCAAATCTTCACTATCAGGTACATACTCGTAGTTTTTAGATTCATGTATACATTTGTTGACCTCGCCTATATTTTTCAATATATGGCAAGATTTGAGTATGTCCACGGTCGATAACTCCGTTATTACAAAGGAAATTAAAAAAAGCTATTTACAAAAGTTCTCGGCAGTCTTAACCTTTATTTTTTTAATTATTAAAAATGTACAGGATGTTCATCTAGATGGGTACAGAACAATCTTTTAAATGGTATACCCTCTATTTTATTTTAAATCTATACATCTTTAAGATTACAGCAATGTAGATTTATACTGGATTATACAGGGATTTTCTCAACTTTTCTAAATGGAAAATTATTGATGGAAGCAGGCGATTTCTGGAAAATGTTTCCAACACCCATACGATATATGTTTGTTATTCAACAGAAAATCATATTTGTAAAGCTACTATATGCTAAATTCACTAAAAAAGCTTTCCCAAACTATATGAGATATAGCATGGTGGTAAAGGTAAAGATCTAAAGTAGATCTCTATGGGTTAAGTACTGTTATGTGGATAGTTTATCTCTTATTTTCGGTTATTATTCGTTTTAGTATGGTCTTCTTTACTATAGTTGTTGCTCTATTTCATTGATTCTAGAATAAGTAGATTTATTCTAGGACCTTCCAAAAACGATAATTGAAGTAAATTTCCTCATACTATTGTCAGTGTCAGTATGACTCTTACTTATTGCTAACTTGGTGATTTTGAGATGCAAACACAACGCGCGTTGTGTTGAGCGAATGTCAAATTTCTGATACATGATTGGTGATGTGAAAGTTCAGTTAGTTCTGATTGACTGGTTTCGCTAAACACAACGCTTGTTGTGTTTTTAATCTCGAAATCAAAATATGAGTTTGACAAGCGTCTAGAATAGTCTCAAACGATGTCATGTCAAATTCAGCTATATATGGCCACGTTGATCATGGGTCTGAGTCAGTCTATGGAATCAGTTAGTCAGAATTAGATGTTGATAGTAGTTCGGTCGTTGAAAGGTGATGGTCAAAGTGACATGTGACAAAAAGTACTATTGTTGGAGGTGGTGTACACTATGTTTAGCACAAGGTTAAACAAGTTACAATACTATATTCAGCTGAAAAATGCTAAAAATAATAGGAGTGTGATATCTGAAACTTTACCGCTTATTTTTTATAATGAAATGGAAGACAGAAATTTGAAAACTATTCCTTACGGAGTAATCGATGTTTGAGATACATAACATAACGGTATACGAGATATGTAAGGTAATTAACTCATACCTATCTAAGTAGACAACAAAATATATCTATGCAAGCAATTCAAAACTTGCAATACATATTTGAATTAAAAATAAAAATCCTGATGGCTCTTATAGCTAGGGGATAGGTAAATTTCAGTTTTAATTTTTTTTTTCTATTAATTTTATGGGAATGTTTCAGAAAAATGTTGTAGAGACATATTACATCTTTAATTTGAAAATATTTGAAGACGATTATTTTATGAGAATTTTTTTTAAAGTTTGGTTGGTCGCCCTTTTGATACTATAAGAACTAGTCAGATCATGCACATTTACAAACTCGACCGAGATATTTGTAAAACTGATTTCTGTTTCAAATTTGAACTTGATATCTCTAAGACATTGTTTACAAATTTCGTAATAGGTATCCCAAATATATACTATATATTAAATATGAACTTTCGGAGTATTACCTATTCTCTACTGTGGACTTAGAAGTCATTCATATATTCCTCATGATAAGTTGAAACTCATACAGTGGTTGATATTTTTAAACTGAGCACTCTGCCTAGGTATATTTATTTATTTATTGTGTGAAAAAATCTGCATTTCGGGGACAGTCTCAAATATAGCATGTTTTACAAGCAATCATCAATAGATAATGAGGAATGTAATTTTGTAAGAGTTTATGTTGATCTTGACGTGTTCCAAAATCTCAGTTCTCTAACATTATTTGAATTTCACTATTTCACTGTCACAGACACAGGAGACACAGAAAACACATGGAGGTGCGCACTTTTGTTATGCGCAGATTTTAGGCCACGACCCTGCCATCGTTCACAGCGTCACCCCCTCCCCTCCCACCCTGACATATCTCATGTCTAAAGTCTTCTTGGCGAAAGCTCCAGGCGCTTGGTGAATCTGAAGAGAAGGTCACTGCATGATCTTAGCTCTACGTGGTGATGCCTTGGAAATCTTAAATACCCTAACTGGCGGCGAACATTCGTATGAGAGTTTAGTAGATCAACTTGAAAGGGGATACGGTGACCAACATCTACAACAGGTTTACCAAGCACAGTTAGAGTATGGGCAACAGAGGTATGACAACACATTGCAGCAGTATGAAATTGATGTTGTCTAGCTCGTTCGACTGACATACCCTACAGCGCCAAGAGACTTTATTGACAGGTTAAGAGTACAAACATTCATTGGCGGTATAAGAGATATTGAAATGCAACAAACCCTTCTGTTAAGTAGTCCTACAAGAATTGAAGAAGCCCTTGCACGTGCACTTGAATACGAAGCTGCCAAACAGGCGTCCAGAAGTCATCACAGACTGCGACAGACACGATGGGTCAATTCAATACAAGAGAAGTCGTACGGCAATGGTAACTCCATTAAGCAAATTATTAAAATGTTACAAACACTGGATGGACAAACAACTGAACAAAGAACTCTGACTTTGTGTTGGAACAATAAGAAAATATAAAGAAGAATTGTCCACAGCTTCAAACTAGCAATGTTCAGGAGAACTTCAGTTAGCCAGTTTTGAGGCGCGAAGACTGACTTACTCCAACCAAGCCCTCATTAAAAATCAAAATTGCCCGACTGAGTCATGAAGGATGTAGCCTGGATGTGAAAGGAAGAATATGCGGTCATGACGGTAATATTGTTATTGATACTGGTTCATACTCTACCATTGTGCGAGCTTATGTTATTCCAGCTTGCAAAGTTGACCATCCCAATTGAAGTTATATACATGAAATTGCAAATGGGGTGACAATACCCGTCATTGGTACTGACAAGGCATATATTCAGCTGGGACAATCAAAATTCAGACATAAAGTATTTGCTGCCGAAATTTTGGACCAAGTTTTATTTGGTCTAGAAATCATGAATAAGACCAAATACTCAAAATCAATGAAGAACAACATCTAAATCTAAAATAAGAAAAATTAAGGAAAACAGAACCATTATGATACCGGGTTGGTCTGACAATCTCATCCATGTTAAAATAGAAGGTTCTAAGTGTAAGGATGCACTGGTACTAGAAAGTAACCCAGAATGTCCGCCAAAGGAAATGATCTTCGAAAACGCATTAATAAATCCATTAAGGAGCATCCAATTAAGGTCTGCTCGAAGAACCTAAAGTTTTTACGAAAAATTAAATAACTGCATGTGAGGCAAAATTTGTGATTTATGGGAGAAGTACAAAGAACTATTTTTTTTGCTGAAACAGATCTAGGACGAACGAATATGGTACATGACTTTACCACAGACAACCAATAAAACAAATTCCAAGAAGAATACCATTAGCAAAACAAAATGAAATGGAAATACTTATAGATAACACGAGGAAACAGAAGGTAATTGAACCTTCGAATAATCCTTGGTTGTCACCAGTTGTCTCAGTTACAAAAAAATGGCTCGATTAGGTTTTGTATTGATCATAGTAAATGAAACGAAATCACAAAAAATACAGTTATCCTCTTCCCAGAATAGATATACTGGATTGGCTGTCAATAGCGAAATGGGTTTCTACATTGAACTTGAAAAGTGGATATTGGCAAGTCGAAATGCATCCTGAAGATAAAGAAAAGACGGCATTTTCATGCAACACTGGTCTATGGAAATTCCCCGTAATGTCATTCGGTTTGTGCAGTGCCCTAGCGACTTCTAAAAGATTGAGTATACCTTCAGCGAAACATTTGAGGAACACCTGAAAAATCTAGAAGAGGTATTTCAACGATTCTCACAAGCAAATCTTGAACTTAATTTCGAGAAATGTGCTTTCCCAAGTACTGAAGTGGTGATTTGGGACACATAGTATCCACAGATGGAGTAAGAACAGACTCGGAAAAGACAGAAGTGCCATAACTTTTTAGCAAATGAAGATATAGTCATGCCGTTGCGACATATTGTGTTGCAAATTTGATCTACTTTCCAAATCTAATGAAATATTCATACGGTTCGATTTGCGATTTCGGAGCAAAATTAAAAAAACAGATAACTTTATAAAACCCGCCACATAGTGAGCGCGGAAATAACCAGAAAGGCATGGATGGTTTTATATTATGTTCACCAAACCTTCCTTTCTTAAACCAGACCTTGTTAATAGAATTCCGTTAAGCCAAACTTAAATTATGGACACTTGTACTCAAAAAAGCTTTTTAAAAGCCTTTATTTTACGTCCTACAATTAAAAATCATATATCAAAAAGATGGGCCATTAAGGGGATAATATCTGGAGACCGAGCTTAGCTCGGTTAAAACAGGATTTAAGATGAGTCTATAAGAGTTACTAAGGATATTTAAACCAAATGTCCATATTTCTGGTTAAAATGTATTGCGATCGGTAAATACTGCTTTTATTGTTCACATAGGTATTCGTAAGTTATATATATCGATATAAATATGAATGTGTAATATGAATGATAGATATACCAAAACTGTTGAAATAATAAGTGTGGATGGACCTCGCTAATTATTACCAAAATCTGCTAACCCTTCCTTGAAATAGCTAATGTGTACCTTAAGGGTCGCAATATCTTAGATATATACAAATTTTCATTGAAAATTTTCGATTACATTATTAGAAACTCATATTAACATCTTTTATTTGAAAAATGGGTTTTGTTAACAAAAAAAAACTCTAAGTTGATCAGAATTCGAACCCAGGAGCTCTAGATCAATACACGGAAGCTTAACCATAGGACTATTTTTTCGTATGATGTTATTGGGTTCATATTGATATACTAACTATAATCTGTAGAACTCGTCAAATGTGAATATTAATTGCTGAAAACGATTTTAATAGTGAATGTGAATACAACCAATCGATTCAATACACCCTAAAACCCATACATATGAATTTTCATCGAAATCCGTAGACCAGATTCCGAGATAAAATTTGCACATATATATATATATATATATATATATATATATATATATATATATATATATATATATATATATATATATATATAATGAATTTTTAATGATTGGGGTTGCAGTCAAAATGCCAATAAAATAAAAACGCTTTAATCAATGTCGAGCTTTCGGTAACGCTTGTTACCTTCATCGGGACAAACTAAAATAACGAACAAATTAATTATAACAAAAAATATTAATAATATGAACTACTTACAATCGTGAGATTAATGAAATTTACCAGCTACAAACATTTGTTATTATGCATTTAACTTTATGATTGAACTTTTATGTTTCATAATTAAAAGTTACTATGGAATTACGCATACTAAGATCAATCTATGTATGTAGCTAATAAAAATGGAACACACTTCAGAAGTTAATCACAGGATATATCATTTAAAAAATGGATATAATATAAAAATATGGCATTATCTTGTATAATATGAAACAATATATTAATTTAGAGAAACATCAGATGGCACACTATGATAATTATCATTATATAATTTTAAAATATATGAGTAAATGGAACTAAGTCCATTTATATCCGAACGTTTATTCATAACATTTGTTTCTTTTTGAATATGAATCATTTCTAAGAAACTTCGTTTAAAAATGTTCTTTTCAGAACATAGAACAATTGAGTTTTCAAAATCTATAGTGTGCTTTTTGTTTATGGCATGTTCGGTCAAGGCAAGCTCGACATTGATTAAAGAGTTTTAATTTTATTGGCATTTTGACTGCAACCCCAATCATTAAAAATTCATCATTAATTAGACAGTCAAGAATTTACAATTCATTTTATATATATATATATATATATATATATATATATATATATATATATATATATATATATATGTTATATAAAGTTATAATTGAATTATTTTTTAAAGTCATATAATAGTAACAAAGTATTATTTTTAAATATTATTTCATAATATTATATTACATCCGCAAGACGCAGTATCTCACCATATCGTATTACATTTACAAGACGCGGTAGTATTGCACCATATCATATTACATCTCCAAGACGCAGTTTTAAGAAGATAACAAAAGTGATAAGGATGTTTACGTGCCAGAGATGCAGACCAGTAGTCAGCAAGTTACCATAAAAAGACCATTGTTAATTGTTTATCCAGTTCGGCCTCCAAAAAGACATTACTATGTATTTTAATTATAATATTTCTAGAAGTTTCGATTCAACCTTAGGAGAATAGATCCATTGTATTAATTTACGTTTCTTTTTATATTTCTGATGATTAAACATTTTTGATTGTATAAATACTAGATCTCCAGCTAACAGCATCATTCACTTGTTCACTAATACTTGTGAGTCGATACTTGTGAGTCGACACTTGTGAGTCTAGATTCATACAGTCATGTAAAGTTAAGTTATATTTTATTTGTACTTTAATTTTTTTTGTGTTAATAAATAATTGTTTTTAAAAAGTTAATTCCAAGTTATGTGATTTAACAAATTGGCGCAGACAGTAGGATAAAACAAGGCCTACTTCAACAACAAGTTTCCCCTCATTATTACAGTGGTTTCCTAACCTTTAAAGGAAAGAACCAGCAACTCTGAAGAAAGAAGAGTAGAAATACTTCAACGTTGGTAAAACAAGGCTTACTTCAACAACAAGTATCCCCTCATTATCAACGGTGGAAAAAACCAGCAACTCCGAAGAAAGAAGAATAAGATTCTTCAACAACTTACCAACTTACAGAAGAGGTCCAACGAGGCGTCCTCACTCCTTTGTAAACCACATCGCAGAGAACAAGACAAATCAATGTACATTTTACTGTAAGTGAATTATCACGTATATTAATTTTTAAATTTTTAAACTGTTCGATTTTCTTTTATCATATTTTTATATATTTGATATTTTATATTTAATTAAATCAAAATGGCAAATGAAAGAAATCCAGCTCAAGAGGTTGAGCTTGAACCATATAGAATTTCGGAAATATTTTGTATCGTGCCTGAATTTGAAGGTGATCAGATATTTCTCGAAACATTTTTAAATGCATGTGATTGTGCTTATAATATGTCAACCAGAGACCAAAAAGCTCTGTTAGTGATTCACATTAAAAATAAATTAAAGGGAAAAGCGGCTCAACTAATCAGCTCGCGAAATCCTCAGACTTACGCAGAGATAAGACAACTTTTAAATCTTCATTTTGGTGATTCAAGAGACCTTACTTCTCTTATTCATGATTTACAAAGATTAAAACAATTATCGAATGAGTCAGCTCTAACATTTTTCAATAGAGTGCAAGTCTTGAATGCTGAAATGCATGCAAATATACAAAAAACATCAAATTTATCAAATGAACAAAAGGTTGCACAAGAAATTCTTATTGATACTATGGCTCTTAATACTTTATTAACTGGACTTGAACCCCGTCTAGGACAACTTATTCGTGCTAGTCAGCCTGAAAATTTGTTAGAAGCACAAATTCGCATACGAAGAGAATTGCAATTATCATATTTTGAGAACCAAAAATTTAATAAGCCAGCTTCTAATATTGTAAGTAAACCTCAAAATATATTAAATGTTAGAAAACCCCAAATACAAACTGTAAAATGCGTTTCATGTGGTAAAAATGGTCATACTTCTAATCAATGTCGTTTCCAACAGCAAAGACCATCAGCTCCAAGCTATAACCCAAATTTCAATAATAATTTCCAGAGACCAATGAATTTCCAAAATCAATCACAAAATACTGTGCAAAATAGACCGAATGTTCCTACTCAACAAAGTGAGTGTTTAACATATTTTTACCGAATGTCCAAAATTCTCTGTGCAGCGAAACACATGTAACTTGGATCCAAATATCAACAATATTATTGGGAGAAATTGTGATATCTCGAATATTATTAAGTTCATAAAGTGTATAGATATTATTAAAAAAATATAAAATTGTACAACTCGCTAATAACCATAAAAAATAATAAACTACCCACGTAACACTGCCCCCTTCTTAGCTTTGATCGTCCCAATCAAATGTCACCTCAGTCCCTTTGTACGGTGAAAGTCTGTCGATATGAAACACTTTCATTTTACTGCGTGGGGATTTCTGAATTCTATATACCATATCGTTTATCCTCTTCATAACGGAATGCACACATTAAAAACCTAGCCGGAGTGTGTAATAGAAGACTTAATTTGTTGAAAACATTAGCACATAAGGAGAGGAGATCTGACTGTCAAACACTACTGCACGTTTATAGAACACTCATTAGATCTAAAATGGACTTTGGGTGTATTGAATACGATTCAGCAAACAAGAAAACACTCAAGTTACTCGACTCAATCCACAACAAAGCCTTACGAATATCATTAGGTGCCTTCTCTACAACGCCAGTCGAAAGTATCTACTGTGCAACTGGAGAGCCATCTCTTCATAACAGGCGTACCTACCTCAGTTTGACCTATGCAGCAACAGTAAGTGCAACACCAACAAATCCCACTCACAGTAACACATTCTATGATAAATATCAGAATCTCTTCACAAATCCAAAGAGAACGTATAAACCTTTCTACGAAAGAATCCGCAATCATTTGTCTAACTTCGATTTATCCCTACCCAAAACATTTCCTACTACATTTAACCCTCCTTTCCCTTGGACCATCAAATCGCCGAACTGTAACACGAGTCTGTCACATTTCGACAAAGTTAACAACAATAGCCAATCCATCAAAAATGAACTCAATCAAATCATCTCTGACTACTCTAATTACTCAGAAATCTACACTGACGTTTCAAAACCAATGAAGGAGTAGGAGCTGCAATCGTTACAACCGAATTCTTCTCCTATAAGCTACCCTCAACGACCAGTATATTCAATGCAGAACTTTATGCCATTTACCGTGCGTTAGTCTATATCAATAGGAGAGGTGAAGACAAATTTGTTATTTTAAGCGATTCACTTAGCGCCATAGGGCCAGTTATGAGGTGGAAAATGGATGGAGCAAGACCTACTTGGCAGGAGATATCAGATTTATCACCTTTGATAAAAGGATATCACTTTGGGAATCTTTAATAATTGATGATGACGTTTTGAAAAGAAAATGAGATAGCAATGATGGTAACACAGTTCATTTTCAAATAATTCTTCCACGGAAAAGAATTGCACAAGTACTACAAGAGATTCATTGTGGAGCAAGTGGTGGCCATTTAGGTATCAATAAAACTTTATCGAAGATCAGAGAGAAGTTCTACTGGTTAGGAAGTCATGCTGATGTAGAGGACTGGTGTCGGCGATGCGATACCTGCTTTACCAGTAAAGGCCCAAATACCAGAACCCGCCATAGGATGCAGCAGTACAATGTGGGTGCCTCATTTAAGCGAATAGCCATCGATATTACGGAACCATTTCCAATAAGCAGCTCTGGAAATAAATATCTCTTGATCATCATGGGTTATTTCAGTAAATGGCCAGAAGTAGTGGCAATTCCAAATCAGGAGTCAAAAACAGTGGCCGATGCCCTAATTGAACATTGGATAAGTCGGTTTGGTGTGCCGTTAGAGATTCATTCGGACCAACGTCGAAATTTTGAGTCGGAAATCCTTCAGAGTGTGTGTAACCTAATGGGGATTAAGAAAACTCGTACAACTCCACTGCATCCACAATCCGATGGAATGGTGGAGAGATTTAACAGAACACTAAAAAATTATTTGAGGTCAGCAATCAATGAACACCAAACAAACTGGGATAAGTGTATACCGCTCTTCCTACTGGCCTATAGATCTTCCACTCATGAATCGACCTAAGAATCCCCAGCTGGCACTGTGCTTGGTAGTAATCGGAAACTTCCATCTGACATCTTGTTTGGTTCACCAAGCGAACCTCCCACATCTGTAGATGCCTACATTCAGAGTTTGAGGCAAAGACATAATCACAATCTTGTTGGAAAACAGTTGAAGATTTCTAGTGATCGAATGAAGGCCCGATATGATATTCGCGCAGAAACGGGACTATTTCAAACTGGTGATAAAGTGTGGTTGTACAATACACAAAGACGAAAAGGTCGTTCTCCAAAGTTTGAGAAAAAATGGGAGGGACCATATAATGCAAAGTGAAGTGTCTATACCCCAGAAATCCAATTGCACAAAAAATAAAAACTGAACTCCAAGTGATCCAGCAACGGAAAAAAGAAGTTTTTGCCATTTGGATACCATCACATATCGGAATTCCGGGCAATGAAAAAGCCGACGAATGCCCTCGTGGTGCAATTAAATCTGCTGAAGCCGAAACGGTGTTGAGAGTAGTATCTACAGATATTAAATCGAAGGCTAAAGCATCGATAATCCAAAAATGGCAAAATCACTGGCAAGTGTCCAGTTCAAAATTACGGAAAATAAAATATGATGTCAAACCCTGGCCTGACGAAACAAATAACCGTAAACATCAAGTGCTCATCAATCGACTACGCCTAGACCACACCAATCTGACTCACAGCTATCTGCTGAATCACAACGAAGACCCAATGTGTGACACATGTGAAACAGTTTAATTTATCATCAAATATAACCAAGAACTTTATAGTTTTAACATATTTGAGATTTTGTCCATATAGTTAGAGGAGTGGTATATTTTTCATTTCTTTTTTGGAGAAGAGTACACATTTTGTTTTTTCTGTTGAAAAAACGAATCCGCTTTCTTTGGACCATTGCTCTAGGTTCGAGAGTACTTCCTGTGAAAGCGATATTAAAGTGTCCATATTTTTGTTTTTGCAGAACAGTACCAGATCATCCGCGTACAGACGTGCTTTCATTGTTAGTTTATTTTCTTTCAGAATACCGTTTATGGCAATAAGGAACAGAGTTGGACTGATGACAGAGCCTTTTGGAGTACCATTCTCAAGTGTGTAAAGACTTGAGAACGTTTCATTTGTTCTGACGCAAAAAGATCTTGTTTTCAGGAAGTTCTGGATGAAGGCAAGGCAGTGGCCATGAATTTTCCATGAGTTTAGTATTTTCATAATACGGTATCTCCATGCAGTATCGAATGCCCTTTTTATATCAAAGAAGATGGCCAAGCATTTTTGTTTTACTGCTACGGCTTTATGGATATCGCTTTCTAAATCCAGAATATTATCATTGGCGGATCTGTGTTGTTTTTGCTCGGGAACCAGTAGCTTTCGATGTTCAAGGGTCCAGAGCAGTCTTCTGTTGATGATCTTTTCTAAGATTTTACACATAACACATGTGAGCGAAATTGGTCTATAGGAGCAAGCGTTAGTTTTAGGTTTATGTGCTTTAAGAATTGGGACAATTATTGCCTCTGCCCATGCTGATGTTAATTTGTGTTCTATCCATATTAGGTTGTATATGCGCAGAAGGAGCGGGTGTGCATTAGCTGGGAGATTTTTGATGAAAACTAATGGGATCTCATCGGGGCCGTGACTTGTATTTTTGAAGCTTGAGAGGGCGTCTTCGTATTCTTCTCTACTTATAGGCAAATTCAACGGGTCCTCGTGGTCAATGACGGTGGGGATTTCGATTGCTTCTTCTTCTCTTTTTTTTGAAAGGAATGATTCTTCACAGTTGGACTTTTCCTTATACATTTACGCCAAAGCTTCAGCAATTTCTTGTTTATCTGTCACAATTCTATTATCCACTTCCAGGTTATTGATTTCATGGTTCGTATAGGCTCCCAAAATACTCCTCACTTTTTTCCATACGTCAGTCATGGGTGTTGAACTGTTGATACTCGAAATATAGTGACTCCATGAGGTACACTTAGCATTCTTTTTTGTGACTCTTGATATTGCCCTTAATCTTTTGAATTCAATTATGTTTTCTGGGGTTTTGTAGCGTTTGCATTTATTGAAAGCTTTTTTACTATCCTGTATAGCTTGTTTGCATTCATTACTCCACCAAGGAACCGGATTATATTTAGATTTAAAAGAAGTTTTTCGGATAGCAGTTCCAGCTGCATGCAAGATAACTCTAGTAAAATTGGCTAAAGTTTCGTCGATATTGTCAATGACTGCACATGTTGATATGTCTTCTTCTACGGTGGCTGCAAAGAGTTTCCAGTCGGCTGATTTGATAGTCCATTTTGGAATTCGATGATTTGATTGTTCTCTTCTGAGGATTTTCGGTATCACTATAGGATTATGGTCACTATTATAGCTAAACGCCAGAGCTTCCTAGGTTAGAAAAGGTGTGAGATTTGGATCACACATCGTGAGATCCAGAATAGAGGATTCTCCTGTGGGCGCATTAAATCTGGTTTTTTCCTCCATTGTTTAGTAGAGAAAAATTGAAGTGGTTTATTAGTTTTTCGATGGTCCGACCTCTGCAGTTGGTGAGAAGAGAATCCCATATGAAATTATGGCCATTGAAATCTCCGACAATGATACGTGGTTGTGGAATCTGTTCTATCAAATTCAGTAAATCCGATATATCAATTGTTTGGTTTGGTGGAAGATATATATTGCAGATAGAGATCTTATTTCCTTCTAGTGTAACAGCAATAGCTTCGAAGTTAGTATCTATCTCGATAAGTTTTGCTGGAAAATTTTCGTCAAAGAATACAGCTACACCACCACTTGCACGCCCCTGCACTATTCTGTTTTAGAGAAATGGTAGAAAATTTTTCAAACTCTGGGTTTTATTGTTTTTGAGGTGTATTTCTTGTAGGCAAATTATATTTGTATTTTGTTCCGAAATTTGTACTTGTAACATTGGTAAGTTGTGGTAGAAACCATTTATATTTCATTGCAGAATTGAGTTGAAGGCTATGAAGGTGAGAGTGAGGATGATGATAGATTTAATTAGTACGTGGCCTCCTGAGACGAGTCACTTTCGATATCGGTGACTGACCCTCCATTTTTTTCTCCTCCCAGATGTGTCAACAGTTTTCTCTTTAGTTTGATGCACCTAGATTTGATGTTCCTTTCACTGAAGTGTGGATATATTTCCGTGAGCATATAAACCATAGCGTAGATATCATTGGTGTAATTTTTAGCTACACTGACCTGGTCAGTGGATCCCCAGGCTTTGTCGAAAAGGTCCTTGATTTGATTGTAATTTAAAACAAATGTGGGAGAGTGTGTATTTATGAAATTTGCCGTGGGTTTGAATAAATCATCTATTTCTTTGTTGGTCTTTGGTTTTTTGGCTCGAGAGATTTCCGGAGGTTTGATGAATGGGTCATCTACAGTCTCTTGTTTATCTGTTTCGGTGCCTTCGTCAGTTGGTGTTATTATATCTTCTACGGGACGTTTACCACTTAATGTGTTCAGTGGCGCCAGGCTTTGCGTATCAGACGGTTGCTGACTTTCAGGAGAGGTTTGTGGTGTCGAAGTTATTCTTGCTTCACTTGAAGGTGTTTTACATTGTGAGGCAATATGTCCAGTCATCTTACAATTGAAACAGGTGAGTCCATCTTGGGAGAGGAAAATTCGATAGGATGTATCATCAAAAGTTACTAAGATTGATTCCGGAACTGTTACTTATGGAGTACTGATATACACATGTCTTCAAAAACTCAGGATGTGGCTATAGTCGGAGACGGATGCGCTAATTCGCAGAATGCTTATTGGAGAAATCGGAGAAATACCATTTTTTTGTAATTCTTGTTCGAGCAGGTCATGAGGGATGGTTGGGCATACATTGGATAAAACAAGTTGCTGAGTTGGAGTTACCAGTCGCCTAGCCCGTACTGCTTCACCATTTATTTCGATGATTCCGTTTTGATTCATAAATTTATCGACTGTTTCTTTGCTCGATAGTTACACACAGATTCTGTTGTTCGATAATCTCGATGCAAATATTATGTTTTTAGGATTTACTATAGATCCCACTTTCATAAGGTAGTCTTGGAGTCGGATGCCGTCTATGCCATTGAAATTTATCGCTTGTTCTTTGGTGGGAAATTGTTGTTGGGTAAATGCAGCAGAATAGCTTTTGTTAGTTTCATTCTGGGATCCTCTGTAGTCAGAAGTCCCAGGTATTGGTATTGACGAATTCATTTTAAATTTAAGTGGAAAGCAGTTGAAATTTCTGTTATTATTTATTTTAGTTTAGTTTAGTAGTGTTTGTTCTGATTCCTTGTTTACAATAGTTATCGCTTGTATATTTTATTAAATAGTTCCAGAATTAGTTGATTTGTTCTCGATCCTTCCAGAAACTATATGTGAGGTACACTTTGTCCCAATATTGTCAGTTTGACAAGCATTTAGAACATTATTATGTGCGTCTAGATAATCAAAGAACCTTCTCGATGAATGTCATGTCAAGATTCAGATATATAAAGCCGTGTCGATCACGGGACACAGTCAGTTTATTGTATCTGTCAATTGGAGACAGAAGTCAAAAGTAGTTGAAACGCGATAGTCGAAGTGACAAGTTGTGACAGTTGTACTACAACAGAAGGCTTTGTACAGAGTGTTCGAAAATAAACCATTGGAAGCAATCTGTGAACTTTTGAGTATTACGCAAGTGAACTCACCCCACAACGTTAAGCACAGGGTTAAACGTTACAATATCATTAACCTATACCAAATCACATTCTGATATAGCTAATATTTTGCTTAATCTTATTTATAATTTAAAATAGGTTTTAAATGCTCATTACAACCTAACCTAACCTAACCTAAACCAAGAATAGCGTTCTCTACTCATAGATGCTCAATAAACTGAAATTATGTTATTACCGTCATATTGGCAAATTCTAAGACAAACTGATAGAATCTGAATGATCAGGCCTAGGGCATACGAAAATATATTTGGCAGCAATAATCAAAAAATAAGTTTCTATGCGTACGTTTTAGCGACATGTTCCAGCTTCTATTTGTCATAAGTTCTATCAGAAACTGTCATAGTGTGTCGTAAAATATAACCTCTTGATAAGTAGTCAATCAAAAATCAGCTGAAGTCGGATGTATGTGTGTGAACGATTCCTCTCATCTATTTTCCACATCTTATTATCCCCACTCTTAACTGTATTCGTTCAGCTAATGCTGGGAATCTCGCGCACGCGAAAGAGGTTTGATGAAGGAGATCATCACCAAAGTCGGCACATGAAACCCCGTTCAACTAGATGTGAAAAGAGGCGTGAGCATCCTCCCCGACTTGAAAAGACTGAGGAATTTCAACCAATAAGAAAAATGCGAGTTTAATATATGGGAAAATTGTTGTGAGAAAAAAAGCTGATTTGAATACTGCTAACCATCAACATAATGACAAACTTATTACTACTCTATATTGGCCAAAACTACAACAAAAAATAATTCTATTAAAAAAAATAATACAATGAGTGAAACGTTGGAAGCGGGCAAATCTTTGCAAAAGGGCTCTTTATTATCTTGCCTCGAGAACGAAGTAACACCACGCGAGTAACTCCATCATAACCTGGATAAAATTCTTCAATAATACCAAGAGGCCAATGGAATGGAAGCCCATCATCTTGTTGTATAATCACGATAGTACCAACTTCGACACTATTTTCTCTTTCATGCCATTTCTGTCTTTCTGGAAGCGTATGTAAGTAGTCAAAGCGCCATCTTTTCCAATAAATTTGAACAAGGCTGTCTAGCAAACATTTAGTAATACTTTTATTTTTATCAACATGATAGACTTTGTCGAGGGCTAGTCATTAGAGAACGGGTGGGTGTAAGAATATCCGGTGGTGGTTCGTCAGGAAAAAGACCTGGCGGGCGCGAGCTTAAATGACACTCGATGTGAGTAAGAACAGTCAACATTTGCTGATCAATTACGCGATGTACCTAGATATGTTTTTGCACATTTTATATTTGTTTCCCACAAACCACCGAAATGCGATTCAAGGAGAGGAATAGCATGTAAAGCTTTTCTATGTTTAGCCAATTCAAAATCAATTACACTTCAAGTTTCTTCTGCCTCTAAGAAATAAAAAACTCGTTTAAATGACGTTTCGTGCAAATAAAATTTGTTGCGTTATCAGAGTAAATAACAACAACTGGACCACGTCTCAAAATAAAGCGCTTAAACGCGTCTATGAAAGTCTCTGTACTGAGATCAGAAGCAATTTCAAGGTGTATTGCCTTACGAAATAGACGAAGAGGTAAATATTTGCCTTTGTAGTTTGAACACCGCGATGCCTTGTCATGGTAAGATTGACGTAATAACGAAGTTGGTAAATGCGAACTAGTATGACGATGATGATGATCTATTAATATTATCGCATCGCCGAAGAAATATAGGATGGTGATTATCAAACGGTACGTTAGCATTGGTGAGTCTGCCACCATGCTTGTCAATCGCTACCGAAGGCTGGGACAGAACAATAATTTCCGCAATCTCGAGATCAGAAGATGTTATCAAGTTATTGAGGGGAAGTTTTTTAATCATACGCAAGATATAAACAATTATAAGTAGCAGTTTTGAGCAAGTGGAAATCCGCAATCCAAGGTTGTATAACAGTGAATCTTCGACTTCAATAATTGTAGCACTGAATGTTCTGATCTTTCTTCGGGTAAGTCTACATCGACTGACTAAAATGGTTTTATTGACCAGTCCCCCATAGTGGATGATCTTATAACTGAGATGGCAAAAGACCTCGAGATGCGCAATCGCTTCGTTTTTCAACACCATCAATGAGGAAAAAACCTTCAGGAGCGCAATTTTCATGTATAATATTTACATGGTTGGCAACATACACTTGCCAACGATGAGGTTACAAGTGTATCCACGAAAAAGCAATTGTCGAATCAGAAAAGGAACATAGCGTTTGAGCGTAGAAAGCAGTATGGCTGCACAAAGCTCAAGACGAGCGAGCGATGTAAATTTTGGTGACGCAACCTTTGATTTAGAGCAAGCCCGGTTAAGAGTCACATCCCCATTTGGGTGAGTCACTTGCAAATATGAACATCAATATGCCAGCTAGCACACCGAAACCAACAATGTTAACGACACAATTTTGAGCAACGCCTAAATGTCGTGGGATTTGCAATTGCGATGAAAGCGATTGTTCAACCTTGAATTGAGAAAAGCGCTTAGAAATATTACCTATTAACTTCCTCATCCCATCCAATTTGCGCAAGCCAAAATTCTTGTATTAAGAACTTAGCATAAAATATGACTGGAACAACAAGCCAAGCACGTTGTACAGATGAGCAAACCCGGACAGAATAATACGTTTCGTGCAACCTTGGTTCTTATCTCCATGAGTTGTGAATGTGCATGTATCTAAACAAGGGAGCCATCATAAACCTAATATTTTTAGATTATCTCTATCCGAAAACTCCATGAAAGCGCGACGTGAAGGTGGTACGTGAGTTAACAACTTTGAGTTACTGACCCACTTAACTAGGCCGAAACTTCCTAGATCAAAAACATAGTGATCAGTTGATGTGATAACTCAAACCCTGTTTCGATATTAAGAACTGAAGTTGTAACGTTATACGAAAATATCTCTAGCGGCCAATTCAGGTGCTAGTGGAAAAACCTCTTTATTATCGGCTGCTAGGTGGCGTATATAACGTATTGCTAAATATGGACTGGAGCGAAGACAAAAGGCGACCGAATTGAATTGGAAAATGCGACTAGGTTCAGATTCATCAAATCTATAAAGATTTTTTTTATATTTACGGTGGTCTTTCATTACCAGAATGCGCAGATAAAATTTGTTGGACGTCCGCAGTAATAGCAATCGGCAGAAACCAAAATTTCAAAAGTAGCTGAAATAATTCAGTTGGTAAATTTGGACTAGTGTACAAAATATCATTTAAAGATATATTGGTGCCTGTCACAGCGTCAAGCACTGGACTCGTATTAGTAGTAGATTTGTCAGGCCGAAGCACAGGGTGATACAGAAACTATATATCTATCTTGGAGCGCGAAAGGCGAATATGGGATTTCAGACAAATAACCTTTATTTATATACTCTTTGATAATCTCATTGTAAGCGAGACTTAATTCCGGAATTATCCCAAATTTGCGTCCTAGCGAAGCCTGCGTTTTGCACTCTTACGAAAGTAACCTGAAGAGGCAGGATTGGATTTGAAAAGTAACGCAACGATAAATCGACCAGAAGGATCACGTGATGTGGTTGAGTTAAACATAGCCTCACATTTCAGGTCATCAAGATTGATGATAGGTCGCGAAAATATTTCTCCGATTCCCAAAATTTTGTTAAATTTGAGTTTAATTCGTCACTGGTTAAAGGGCCGGAGAACCAATCTACGTCAACAGGGGGGATTGTAGTTGTAGGCATTTCACCCATGATGATGTAGCCAAGCGAAGTCTCGAATATCGGGAGTTTAGCGGCGGAAATATAAAAAGCATCATCAACAGCATAATTTGGTGCGTGAGAAGTATTGTTAGCAGCGGAGACAACGGAGCGGTTTTTTTGGCGGTGGCTTGCTTCCATATCGATTTAAGTGGTTATATTCCAGCATCCATCAGCAAGAGTCAAATATGATCAACAACCATTAACTGAATATTATAAATGTCATCCGTATGACGGGATAGTATTTTAAATGATACATGACCAAGTATACTATAGTTTGCAGATTCAACTGTTTTAACAAAGGAATTTTAAGCGGAGTGATTTTTAATTTGTTTTCTACAACATGATAAACTGATTAAATTATTTTGTGAAGGCTATCTAATAAACATCTAATAATAGATTTATATTGTTTGCTTGTTAAGCGTAGACTTGTGCGGTAGAAAGTAAAATAGTAGTGGGTACCGAAGACGCGTGCATGGCTACAGTATTTACGATCGGTGTTAAGGGAGCTTTCGAATGCGAGTGTCGCGAGGTGGTAGTAGTTTATACACAAAAACTGAATAAAAATACAACCAAAATGTTTTCAACACTTTACACTATAAATTGAAACAAAATAATACAAAATCTCCACTTATATATTTAAGCACATGACACACCCTGACCTTTTTCAAATGTGAGTCTTAACTAAACTAAGAGAAAAGTTGTCTAGTTTATATAAATTCATTTCATATATATTAAAGATGGTTAAGGCAAATAATTAAGTAACTATATATACAATAGGGGGCTGGAATTTCCATTGATTAGGTCATTGAGGAGATTACCAGAACGTTTCACTTGTTGATGACTCAAGTAAGTTTAATTTTTATCTTTTCTTTCCGGAATGTAAAATTCTGAAATTGTTATTAAAGCTGTGATTATTTTTAATAAATTGTGATGCATAATTATAATTATCTTTATGGAAATTTTATTTCAGTTTGACCAACGTAAGTTTTCGGACAATCTCCACAAGTGAGTTCGTAAACCCCAATTGTATAGTACCCAAGCCTCTGGAAGTGTCTAAAATAACGCGTAGCAAGCGATTCTCTCCCTGAAGGGTAACCACTGAGGAAAACACGTCTGTGCGCAGGTTTACGACGTATGTCGTTCTCATTTGAAACGAACTATACCATTGAGGGCGGAACGGCAATTGTAGCTGCCGTGAAGTTACTATTGTTTGCAATTCGCAAAATTGTTTCCCAATATATCACTAATACTATTCTGCTTTTGCTTAGCCGAATCAAAGTGGTATGATGACGCACATTACATATATTACACCGAGACGTCGGATTGCAATTAAAATTGGTGTGTCGAATGCTTAAGCAAGTAGTACAAAATCTCTTATCTTTCACTAATTTCAATATAATGTAAGATTTCATTGATTTAAATTTAGGACATTGATAAACTTGAATGTGTGTATTATAACTGCATACTGGGCATAAAGCATTTGAAGCATATGAATTTTCCGGAGTTATTACGAATGTGTGCGAATTTATATTTCTAACGCTTTTGAAACAGTAACCTGTATTGCCAGTGAAAATTGAAAATCTAAGAATTACTAACTAAAGATCAAATTATTTCTAACCACATTCACTTTGAAATTTTTTTCCATAGAGTTACGGTTTTCGAGTTACAGCAGTGGTGAAGTCTGAAATATGTGTACATAAGTATTTCCGCCGCGATTTTTTGTGATATCCAAATAATAAATAGTCCTAAAAAGTACAAGCAAAGAATATACATGGATAATAGTCGAAGTGAACGTTCAACGATTTTCGTGACTAATATTAGGTAGATACACTCAAAAGTGTGAAATAATCTTTTTTGGAAAAAAATTGGACCAACTTTATTAGTTGGTGCACTGAAAAATACAAAATAATATTAATTCTATTGGTGCTGGTACTTGTAAAGTTGGTGTGAAATGTTTTAATCAAATTGCAGCTGCATAACTTCAAAAAGGTACCAGCAATAATAGAATTAATAATATTTTGTATTTTTCATTGCAACCAACGTCGATCCATTTTTTTGTAAAAAATATTTATTTGGAAACAAATTATTGAAGAAACATCAAAATGTTTTATAAGTTTCAGTTAAATTGACACAGACTGCATTGTTTCAGGTCGACGAAAAGCGACGAAATGATTTTAAAACAAAATTCTAGATTTATCAAAACCATACCAAGAAAGATGTTGTTCATCAAGAGACTAGAAATCACCTATCAAAAAGAAAGTGTAAGGAATTATCCAAGGTTGTATTGCTGGTCCAATCATGGTATGATATGTTTTTAATAATTTTTATTCTGTATTAGACCCTTTCCTTCAACATATGACGAGTTACGGTCATGATTCAAATTTAATAACCCAACACAGACCAAAAACTTATTGTCAATGTTGAAAGTCTATTTGATAGAATTAGCTTTTAGTTTACTGAGATATAGCGAGAAAACAGTGATACCTAATTGCTTTAGCTATTTCGATTTCCAATGAAATTTAGCCTGAACATTGCAGAATAAGATCTAAATGTTATCAATTTACTAGGTATATTGTTGGGCTATAGCATATAACATTCATCAAGAAATTTAATTCAGCATGCTATGGAAGAAATTTAAATGAAAGTCTGAAAAAGATCTTGTGTTTTGCCAAATTTTAATTACTGATAGTCATCTTTAGAGAGAAAAATATGCTCTGAGATCAATAAATATAATGCACTACAGTAAGATATACATAAATCTGTTCTGGGTAGCAATAACTGAAAAAGGTCCACACTATATCTACGTGTCCTCAATTTTTGAATCAGCTACCACATCATATAGGGGGCTTAACAAATTATGAAGTACTTATATAAAAACTTCAGAAGAAATTGCACCAGAAGTTTCTCTTAGAGCGCCCTATAATGTAATTGATTTCCTAGGAAATATGTTGAAATTATAATTGTGAGAATGGGAGAGTGAGTCTGTGAATGAGGTTTTTTGACAGTATTTTCTTAGTGCTTGATATGTTAGTAAATCGATGTGTAACTCCCGATTTGAAATAGATTGTTATTATTATATTGGAAATTTCCAATCTGATTCTAGTAGGTCAATATGACCATAAAGTATCACAGCAGTGACTGATTTTGTTGAATGCGCACATAAAAGAGGCCTTTAGAAATCATAATTTTTCTAATTTGAAACTAGGTATTATGCAAAATTAAGATATCCATTCAGATTAGGTTCACCTTTGAAATAGTTCATTATTTATCAGTCACTTGTTAATATGATGTCCATTTGAATCTTGTTGTATGAAACTTTAGCCATCCGATTATCACAACATAATTTTGATACGTTTGAATAGCGCGTGCGTATAAAACTCCAGATTGACGAAATAATAACTCATTAGGATGGTCGTCAAACCATAGTTTTTGCACGAGGTTGAAACTTGTATTCTTTACTTTCTTGCAGTTTTTGAAAATAACCCTAAATTCTTATCACCAAGATAGAGAAACATAGGTATGTTTGTAGTTCCAATGCCTAAGCGGAATTGATGATTTTGAGGTCTCTTGTTTGCAAAATTTTTGTCGAAAAACTTATTTCAAATATTCAAGCGATATTCTATAAAGCTTCAAGGATAACCATTCAAAGTGTATCTAAATGGTAGATTAATGGATTGACTGCTGAGCTGCTTAAAGACAAAGCGATCTCCTTAGGTTCTGATGCTTCATACGTAATACTATGAAAAGCACAAAACATTTTCTTTCAGTATGATCTTTTTTGCTCGGCAAGTGTCATACCATCTGCTTTAATCAAATTTTGTGTTTCATGACCATACATTATAGTCGGTAGATATTGTTGGGAAGTGGGAACTTATCATTTTGACTCAGGCAACTAACCAGGTCTTCACTATACTCACTCTTATAAAAAAATAGACCATAAAAAATATGTTGAAGGCAAGGTCAATTTGTTGAGTTATATTGTTGCTCCACTCTTGGCATCGCTCAACTCCGTCACTGGAATAAGAAGAAGACAAATTTTAAATAAAAAACGTGTTGAACATATTTGGTTAGCTGGTTAGCGAATCAAATGATATTGGAGTGAATGCCCAATTTTGAAATATCAAATAGTACCAAGTTAATTTTAATTGACTGTCTACTCCAATCTCACAAGCGGAGTCCTATTGAGTAATTCTAATTAATATTGAAAAGCGATTCTTTCCTAACAAATAATATTCACTCAAATATGTATTCTAAGAAGTTTAGACTCAATAAAGAAAAAATATTTATAAGTTCTTACAATTCAGACATAGATATTGTATAGAGGCATAGAATGAAGAATATTCGTAGTATATTTAAAAAATCATATATCTGAATGTATAGATAATAATACTTATTAAATAACTTATCGTTAGGTACGAAGACGATTCAACAAACACCAATAATGAGGATCAAACTTGTTCTATCTAATTATGGATAGATAGGAATCTTATCTCTCTAGTAATCAAACTTATGTGAAAGGTTGTACTGTAATGAATTATTAGAAAATAAAAATAAAACAGACTTTTGTTAAAGTTTTCAACATATTATCTTCTCGTCAGAGTAACTTGAGGCCAAAAAGCGTACTTTGGACACTAGTCTGTGTGTCTGACTAAATGTCGATGCCCTGTTATTAATTATTTTTTTATGAATTTACGACTTCATTGCTTGAGTTAGGAAGGACCTGGAGAATGTATTCGAAACATAAAGATTGAAGGAACAAACTATTCAAATCAGGTGTGAGTATCATTGTATATTTCTAAATTACAATTCATTTTATTTAATCAAACCTCTTGCCATTCACTGCTTCTAAATTGGTTTACATTTAATTCAGCTTTTCACATGTTTTTGCAGTAATTTGGTCAAATTTTCCACAAAGAATTAAACTTATTTAAATAGTTTTTTTTCCCATTTGCAGGTTCTGAATAAATTATCTTGAACATCTGACAACAGCAAGATCATACTTATTCTTGTTGGAGCAGTAAGTATCAATTCTTTTTATTAGAACCTTTTACAAAAATGCTAAAAATAGTCTCTTTAAGAGGATTGATATTTTTTTGGAAAACCCGAGTATTTAGGGATAGGAACATGTTATACCAAACCAAAGGCATTCAAATTGCCTTTGAGAAAAAGTAATAATATACAGTGGGTTCTATTTGGAAAAATGCACTTTTTACTATTTTTGAATGTAGCAAAGAAACCAATAATTTTGGAAGATCCTGTATACTACACAGTGTATAGCATAGAACAAATCTCCCTCAAAATAACGAATAAACAAGACTTTCAAAGCTATGACCAAACTTCCATCTTCATACAAACTAAAACAGCAGATGAATAAGCCATCAGTTGGAGTTATGGATGTTTTAAAAATAGACATTATCTTACGAAAACGGTTAAGGGCCATTCAGAAGGTGAGATTTTCTCGTCTGAAAAGTACAATTATCGAGTTCCTATTATTGTAATTTTTTGGGAGAGGCAGATACTGATACGTGGAAAGACGACAATCAACTCGCCATTTATATTAAGGTCACCATATTAACAAAAGATAAAATGAGACAGATATGGTATTTTTGTGGAGATTGATGCTTGTGATAGCGTCCGATTTCTCGCTCAAATTGAGCGATAAACTCTCTCCATCTAAATGGCCCCTTAGAGATAAGTGTACGAATTTGTTGGACAAAAGTAACCAGAAGTCGCAAGAGCACCTATTATCACAAGCAATATTTACCAAACAAATTTCTAGAAATCCATTTCATTCTGCACAGGTAATAATGTAACGGGTTGGCGTAGGACTCGTAGGCTGTGTTCAGGGAGTCCTTATCTGCACTACCTCGCACATCGGCTGTTCACGGAGCTCAATGGTAGTACTATAAACGCTATTGTGACGTCATGAATTTTGTGTTACGTCATAACTGAATGCTATCAACCTATTTCTTCCGAGGTATGGATAGTGTTGTGTTTGCAAGCCACAATGACTGGAATACTGTACATATGACAGACGTCATACTGACACTAACATAACAAACCGATAATCGTTAATGATCTGGACAGTTTTCTAGAGTGGACAAGGATAAAAGTCTCTACTCAATGGGATAAGTTAAATAAATAATTTGACTGAAATATTTTCTCACGATGTGGAAACTTAGGTGCAATTAAGATGCAGTGGTCACCAAATTCTTCTTCAAGAGTTTGGTTTCTTCTAATTATTCAATCCTCAGTATTATTGGAATCAATCAAGTTTTTGAGATACGTAGGCATCGAAAAACTAACGTCTCGCAAATTTACAAAAAAAATAATGAAATTAATGACAAATATTATTTATTTAATCCAAAATTTATTGAAAGTTAACATTCTAAAAGATAATTTTTATTTATAACAATGATGTTTGAGTGACCATTCTGTGAAAAAACTAACAAGATGCTCACCAATATTGAGGGCTGCCTAAAAGTGTAGAAAATTGCAAGCATAAACCAGATATTCGGGCCGAGATCTTTACGCAGGTTTGAAATTGAAAGTCATGGTATGGCAAATAGATATGCCAGTCAATACTTAAGTTACTGCGGGAAAGTAGTTTCAATTTGTACATAGAGTCGAGATTGAACTGTTGTCGCGGAAAGAGATGAATGTATTATCAGCTGATCAAAAATACTAATTTAAAGTTAAATTATGATTTTGTTAAAGTGTGTGAGTGAGTACATCTAAAACTAGTGACAAAGCACATCAATATCATAAACTGTAAGTTGTTTTGGAATCCATCATACTAAATAGGAGATAAACAATAACCAATTCGACCTTAACTCGCCGTATAAGCGATCAAGGTGGATGGATGGTCCAGCCAACCGGCCCGTACCCAGAAATCACAACGACGAAAGAAATTTATAAATATGAATGAAGATTTTCAAGAAGGGAGCTCTGCGTACAGGGCATCTCAGCACAACCCCCTACAGCCTCAACAACAAATAACTAAATCCTAAACAGCAGCTCTTAACCAAACAGTACAAAAATTTCCTTCAAAAAAGTAGGCATTCCTTTTCACATAGAAAATGTTAAACTGGAAGAATATCTTATTGCATTAGGAAAAATTGTTAAACCAAGCAACATGATCTTATCTTCAAAAATATCAAACAATGGAATATGTATATATTTATCAAATGAACAAATGGTAGAAAACTTCATGACTAACAACAACGGAAAAATACAAATCAATGAATACAGCATTCAACCTCGCAGATTGATTACTCCAAATGAGAGACTTCTGATATCCAATGTCTGCCCCTCAATACCTCACAATATTATTGAATCTAAACTCATCAAGTTAGGTATCAAGCTATTGTCACTTACTTTCCTTAAAATTGGTACATCCAACCCATAATTCAAGCACATCTACAGTTTCCGTAGACATACTTACTTCTCCCCATCAAACCAACCCAAAATTCCAGAGTGCATCCTTATATCCCATGAACAAACCTCTTATCGCATTTTCCTAACAACAGACCAACAGTCCTGCTTTAGATGTAAACAAACGGGACATGTTGCAACCAACTGTACCAATAGTTCCAGCCTTAACGTAAACCAGAAATTACTAACAAACATAGCATGCCAGAACAAGAACAAGCTACAGGAACCAGGGAGTTAACGGAGGCTATCAATAACCTTCAAGACACAACAGTGGAGACGTTTAGGCCACCAATACCTACCCAGTCAACATCCGCTGCAACCCATCACCTGTCAACATCCCCACCATCAACAGTAATGTCCACTAATAACACTACACTAAAACCCATACATACTCCATCACAGTCAACAAAACGAACCATATCGGATATGATCACACCTCCTCCACATCCTGACAATGGACCAACATTTGCAAAGCCTAACATGGAACCAAATAAAAAAGCTAAGTCTAGTAAGCCTCCAGGATCACCACCATCAATGGAAGAACTTCTGGCGCCCACCAAACATTTGTTCGACGAGGAACCATCAAAGTTTGCCTTGGCCTATGAAGAAATAAAGCATTTTTTGA
The DNA here is from genome assembly GCA_958507055.1 of Crioceris asparagi. Taxonomy (NCBI): domain Eukaryota; kingdom Metazoa; phylum Arthropoda; class Insecta; order Coleoptera; family Chrysomelidae; genus Crioceris; species Crioceris asparagi. The sequence continues at coordinate 49,560,295 of OY293828.1, forward strand.
AAATGTTTATGGATCCCCAGACCCCCTTAGTATAGCTAAGACCTACACAAACAAAGTCACCAACCTCCTTGAAATATTAAAGAAAATATACCCTTACCTGACCGACAGAAAAATGAAAGTAAAGTGTACTAAAGTGCAAAACAAAATAAGAAAAAAACTTCTACTTGAGGATATATCGAAAAGTGACACAGGCCAAGACACCTACTAATAGTCTCCACCATTTTCACATCAATTTTACAATGGAATCTGAATAGGTAGTAGCATTTAGAAGTGCTAAAAATTCTTCTATCAGAACATAAACCATCAATATTATGCCTACAAGAAACTCACTTCCGCGATCCTAAGATACACAACCTATCCAATTTCACAGGTTTCTTTAATATCCGAGAAAATCCAATACACGCCATCTATGTTTCAAATAACGTGGAGTCTGAACATCTTCCATTGAGAACGGATTTAGAAGTGGTGGCAGTGACTGTAAACGGTCACTGGAAACTCCACATATGTAACATCTATATCCCTCACAACGAACAGCCGAGTAAAGAAGACATCACAGATCTAATAAGCCAAATACGAACACCTAGAATAATTTTGGGTGACTTCAATGCCCACAATCCAATCTGGGGATCAAAGAAAATTACACCGATAGGTTGTAAGATTGAGAAAATAATTGATAATAATAATAATAATAATAATAATAATAGTAATAATAATAAAGTTTATTGATGTAACATACTGCGTACTTACACCAGCCAAACAAAATACATAATAATATTTTATTTATAAAAAAATGTACATTCAAATATAATTTTAACAAAATAATAATAAGAAAATAATAGGTAGTATGAGAATGATTACTCAGACTAATTAACTAAAGTCATGGACACTGATACCATCGTTCAGAAATTCGAGGAAATCATAATATATTTTCCTCAACAGAAAGCGTTTAACCATAGGTTTTAAATGAATCCAGCCTCAATACAATGAACAATGGTCAGAACAATCGATTCAACACCCACAATGGAGAATTCACGGCAATCGACTTAACTTTCTGTGATCCAGCCCTAGGGATATCACTAAATTTGGAAGTTCTCACAAACCTCTACGGAAGCGACCACATCCCAATAGTATTAACGGAAAACAAGCCGTCTTCCGAACATAATCGGACCACAAAATGGAGACTGAACAACGCCGATTGAAGAGCCTTTTCTTTATCTATAGAATAGAAAATAGAAGACTTGGACACAAGGATTACTCATAATCTTTCCATCGATCCCTTAGTGGAAACATATCCAAATATAATAGTTTCAACTGCTGAATCAATGCTAGGGAAAACAAGAACACCAAAAAATTATAAACCTGTGCCATGGTGCTCACCCGAATGCGAAGAAGCCATCAGATAGTCAAAACATGCTTTCAACAGATTCAAAATACATAGAACAGAAGAGAACCTCAGCGAATTCAAAAGATTGAGAGCAAATCATGGATCCAATTTGTGTCAAGTATCAACGTCTGGAAGAAAATGAAAAAAATATCAGGAGAATATAACACAAAAAATATAACCAAATTAGCTTTACAAAATAAAGATCTCATCACTTCTCAGGAAATAAGTGAAGCACTAGCCTACACTTACTACTAGCACTCTCAGAATAGTAATTATCATCCAGATTTTATAAAAAGAAAACTTGTCCAAGAATCATCAGCCATATCAGTCGAGGTACAACCCGACAACCCTTTAAATGCAGCTGTATCGATGATTGAGTTCAATGAATCTCTCAACAGCACCAAATACGCCTTACCAGGACCAGATAATATTCCAGTAATATTTCTGCAAAAGCTACCACAGAACGCCAAGGAAGTACTACTATCTATCTACAATAAATTATGGTCTACTAACGTTTTCCCAAAAGCTTGGCGAGAGTCTATAATTATACCAATACATAGAGGTCGTAAATCGAAAATTCTACCGGAATCTTACAGACCGATTTCATTAACATGCGTTGTGTTTAAAATTATGGAGAAAATCATCAACAGAAGGCTATTGTGGACACTGGAACAAAAAACCTTCTTATTCCAGAACAGAACGGCTTCCGAAGAAACCGTTGCACTGCAGATAACCTAGTGGATCTAGAATCAGATATATATGAAGCGTTCTTAAACAAACAGTAATGTATAGCTATTTTATTCGACGTAACAAGAGCTTATGATAATGTCTGGCGATATGACATCCTGACAACATTAGAGAATTGCTCCATAAAGGGAAATATTTTTGCCTTTGTTACCAATATACTTAAAGATAGACGTTTTCAAATGAAAGTAAATGGATACCTCTCTAAACCAGGAAATCAGGATAATGGAATACCACAAGGATCGCCATTGAGCGTTACATTATTTCTAATAGCCGTTAACCGCATAATAGACAGATGCAAAGCACCTGTAAAAGTAAGATTATACGCTGATGAATTGGTTATCTTCTGTAAAGGATGGAATCAAATCTCCACCCAAACTACTTTACAAAACACTATAAGGGGTCTGGAATTTTCATTATCAAAAACCAAAGCTATATTTTTTTCCAGGAAACACCAGTCAAGTCCCCCAGAGTTTATCCTCCACAATAGCCCTATAGAATATGTCAAGAATATCCAGTTCCTAGACATGATTTTTGACGATAAACTCAATTGGAAGCTTCACGTAAGCTACGTCAAAAAGTCATGCCATAAAAGATTAAACCTTTTAAAATCAATAGCATCCAAAGAATGGGAGCGGATTCCACAATTTTGATTGGGATATATAAGACCCTCAAACAATCAAAATTAAAGTATGGTTCTATTGTGTACAACCCAGCCAAGAAAACTGTACTGAAGGACTTAGACATAATACAGAATAGTGCCCTAAGAATTGCGTTACGAGCATTTTGTACCTCTCCTATCAAATATCTTCAATGTGAAGCTGGCGAACCATCCCTATCACTCAGAAGACAATTTTTAACTCTTCAGTTTACATCTTCGGTTATCTCCAATCCAGAAAGACCAGTATACGCCAACGTTACTGCCAAACGATTCAAAAACTCTTTTCTCACCAGTCACAACAGCGACCCTCCATTCTACGAGAGGGTGAATAAAGGATTAGTACATTTCGAACTCACCTTACTAGAATCCTACCTCAATACCAATAGCGAATCTCCACCCTAGACAATTAACCTCCCAATTTTTGACACTAGCCTCACCAGCTTAAACAAAAAAGAAATTAATGCTCAGTCGATGAGAAAAGCATTCCAAGACCAGTTAGACATACACAAAGATTATATCTGCATATATACTGACGCATCAAAAATGGAAGAAGGAGTAGGGGCCTCATTTACTACAGAAAATCATGATACCACTTTCAAATTACCACATACAGCCACAGTCTATACAGGAGAATTATATGCTGTTTGGGAAGCTACGGAGTTCCCGACAGACAGAAAAATAAAAAGAAGCCTTATAATAACCGATTCCCTCAGTACGCTGGAGGCACTGGCAGAAATTTACCCCACCAACCCAATACTTATTCTAATAAAAGAAGAACTCAAGAAAAGTCACGAAAACGGAATGTTTATTAATATGTTGTGGGCGCCCTCTCACACTGGTATCGAAGGGAATGAAAAAGCTGATCACCTAGCTAAAACCAAGTCCAAACATCTAAGGCCAATGTTCATACTGACATGAAAACATTCCTGAAAAAAGTCCAATCCAAAAAATGGCAATCCGAATGGGATACCTCCAATACTAAGCTGTCTGAGGTTAAGAAAAGTATACTTCCACACAAAGACTCACCAAAGAGCAGAAAACACCAAGTGATTCTGACCCGACTACAAATAGGTCATACAAGGTTAACACATGAATACCTTTTAACCCGCAGTCCACAACACATTTGTGATCGGTGCAACACCCAACTAACAATGAAGCATATTCTCTGTGACTGCCCATTTTACTGCCAAGAGCGAATACATCACCACATCCCGGAAATACTGAAGGACATCTTGGGGAAAGCTAGGAACAAGAGTGTAGTGATTTCCTTCCTTATTTGTATAGGGATTTCAAAACATTTATCACACTCTATCTGAATTTTAGTAAATAGTGTAAAATATATGTACTGTCCAGCGCTAATAAACCTAGCGGTTGATGCGATTTGTAATAAAAGAAAATTGTTCATATTCCAGCTTTAGTTAAAATACGAATCTATATATATAAAAATGGATGTTGCTATGTCTGTCCGTTCGTTCGAAGTTAATAGACTTTGACACCGCTTGATATATCATTATGAAAGTTGGCACGTATATGTATCTTTTTATGGGGAAGGTTTTTACGCTATCCACTTTTTTGTAACTCGCCACTAGATGGCGCTGCGGCACATGAACTTTTATACCGTTCGAACGATGGCGATGAAAATTTGTATACATACGTAATTGAATACATAGAATATTTTTGTGTTATCAACTTTGTTACAACTCACTACCAGATGGCGCTGCAGCACATCAACTTTTATACTGTTCGAATGATCGCGATGAAAATTTGTATACATAGGTATTTGAGCACATAGAATATTTTTGTGTTATTAACTTATAACAAATCACCGACAGATGGCGCTCATGTACTTCAACTTTTATACCGAGGCAAGTGGACACACAAACTGACAGACATACCAACATCGATTTTTATATATTTAGAGTTATTATATTTTTTCTTTTCTTCACAATTTTCTACAACGACTTATACATTTTAGGTTAGGCAGGACAACGTGGGCCAGGTTCGCTAGTAAAATATAACCATCTTCACTATTATGTACTTCAACCCAAATTTATCCCATGTATTGACGCCGGTTCTGTTCCAGATTGAAAAGCTTTTTCAATTAGTAATATTTTTCAATTTCTCAGACGAGTCTTTTCAAAGACAAAAAATAAGTCACTGGTCGTGTCCACAGCAGTGTCTGATTACCAGTCGATTAGTAATCAGAAATCACGACATGACTGATTACTGATACATCGCTTAGCTCATTAGTCAAACTGACATCTGTCATGTTGACTGCCAAATGAATATAAATGTTTTAAATTCACAAATTTTATTTATTAGAAAGATTAAGTCGACAGATTGAAAATAGAACGAGATACTTTATTGTAGAATATATTTATAAAGAAAAAGATTAAATAAATAAAAAAAGACAATGTGTCATCTCCACAATTTATAATTAAAAATTAAAATTTATTAAATTAAATGCGAGAAAGGATTTCTCGCATCGACCTCAAAAATGTAACACAGAAGAATTTTTTCCGTTATAATTTAATTTTATTTTGTAAGAATTATGTTTAATTTATTTTCGGGTTTATGTTATTTGTCGGGCAATTTATATAATGTGAGAGTTTTCTAAATTATTTTATTTTTATTTTTTATTTATTTTTATAATTTGATTGGTTACATTTAGTATCCTAAGATGTTTATTTTACCATAACCTTATATCTAGATTGATAATGGAATTTACCAAACCCGAAACATGTCTCATTTAATTTAATAAATTTTAATTTTTAATTATAAATTGTGGAGATAACACATTGTTTTTTTATTTAATTTCATCACTACTCCACTTTGAGAATGGATTTCTTCTTGAAATACCTTGAAATAAGAAAAAGATTATTTAGTGGAAGATACAATAGATGTCCATAATAGGTAGCCTTTCTCAATGTTTTTCTTGTTTATTTGAAATTTCAGCTATTTATATATAACCGGCAATTATTGGTGCTTCTGTTGGTACAATGTCCACCATTGACGTGGGTTTTTGTTGTGGTTTTCCCCGTCCCCAGCTTCACCGGGCATTTAAAGCATAGCTGGTCCCCTGGTAACATTCCACAAGTATTAACCCGCATTTTCCATTAAAATTGTATTGAAAGGACGTCTGACAAGGGGGCAAGTCCCTATCAGACAAGGAAAGAATAAAATTAATAAATAATACACACACAATTGTCAAAACTTTTTCTGAAAATAAATAATGAAATGAATGAATGGTACATTGGGCCATTGGGGAAAGGTATATTCGCTATGAAATCTCCCAGCGTTTGCATTTCATCTTCGTGAATAATAATAATAATAATAATAACAGTCTTTATTTCAAATTGTATGCATACATTCCATGGGACATAGACAATACAAAGGAAATAGTGTCATCAAAAATAAATACTGATAAGTTAACAAAAAAACATAGTTTTTTATTCAAATATGATTTCAATACTCAAGAAAGTCAGCTACATTATGGTTCTAACTGCACTAGCAATTCCTTCACAAGTTTCTTATACAATCGAATGTTAGTTTGTGTGATTTGGTAGCTTATTGAAAAATTTTAGACACATGTAATGTGAACCCTTTTCAGTTATTGCTAACCGATGAGTTGGGTAATTTAAATTGATGTTTCTAGTATCATACTGATGAGTGACATGTGAGTCAAAATCAGCCCTCCAGGACCTAAAATTCTTGTTGAATTATCCATAATATGGAAGATATTTCCAAACTATCAAAGTTATAAATGAAAATTTAGAATGACATTTATAGCAAAATTAAAAATTTTGCTAAGCAGATATTTCACAACAAATGAAGAGCATCCCTCAAACAGTATTTAAGTACGTAGTTCTGAATCTCAGTAAAACTCAGGTTCAGACGGCAAAAATAGCAATAGCGCCAAATACCATTTACAAAAAGATGGTTTTTTTTGTTTACTGATTAGTAAGCGTTTGGTAATCAGGCACTGCTGTGAGCACGACCAATTTTCTTATCTCGTACCTTAACTCCTTAACCTCAATGTGACAGCAAATGACAGAAGTGAACGCAATCGCAAAATAGTGTTCACAGAGCTTGCTATCACTAACACACAATAAGCTCCATGAACAGCATCGGTAGTGTTTGCATTGATAGAGCAGATAGCGACTCCCTAAACACAGCCGTAGTATCACACTAATAAAACTATAATATTTCATGCCAATTCAACCTTCACAATCTTTTAAGTTTTGGCGAATGCACAACTTATCAGTTGAAATGAAAATAGAATAGCACGTTTGATCCGCATAAATAATAAACATATTACATTGATAATGCATACATACAGAATACATATAATACAACAAAATACATAATTGCATCTTAGAAAAACAACGGCTAATATCTGCTTAATTTCATAGCTATTAAGACAAAAATATGAAAAACCTAATGCCGTATCTAGACAATAAAAATGATAGACTTGAATCAAAGAAAATAGTTGCATTGCCAAAACTAATGTCTCTTTTGTCTAGCAAGTTGTCTCCTCACTAATTGCCAAAATATTTTCAATGCTATCGCGTCATGATATAGAACCAAAATAGAATTCGTAAATTATGAGTAGCAAAACTGAGATAAAATACAATTCAGAATTGCGTTGTGTTAGTATTGCGATATTAGCTATTGAGAAAATAATGTTTGGTTCTCACATCAAAGGAAATATTGTCACAAAATAGTTATACCTACCCAATATTGTTTGTAATTCAGGTAGAATTTTTTTTTTCTTCATTTTATTGAATTTATATTATTCCTATATAAAACTCATCAAGGGAATAAGAAAATGAACAATTTATATTTTTAGCGACCTGAATTATAAGACAATAATAATGTCTGTTTTCCTACATAATCTCACAATTAGTACAGGCAGTTAGCGACGATCACATTACCTACGAATTGACACACTCATGCACTTTATTTTTCACAAGTTTTATATATGCCATTAGCATCACAGTCTGGCATAGTTATGTTAATGAAATACTTATCTCACAGTTGCGGAAATAGCGAAAATTATATTTACCCAGCATGGTAACTAAAAAATAAAAAATAAAACAATAAGTTAGGGGAATTGTTTATCCAACTTTTGTGTCTTTTATAAAAGTTAGAGAAACAGAGGGGGATGAAAACATGACATTTTTCAAGAAAATGTAGCATTTTAACCTGAGTAACTTAAGCTGTTCCCTTACAGTTTTTGACACTAGTTGCGATGGTACATTTTCTATAGTTAGCACCGATCTAATGAAAAAGGTAGTATTCAGAAAATTAGTAACTAATAGCTCAGAAATAGATACAGCATGACTCTATAAATATGAACTTTGATATACAATATACAAGGGATTCATTTACAAGATATTTGATACAGATGAAAAAAGCTTTAAATACTTACTTTGAGGCATCTATGAAGTAAATTACTAGAGACGCTATACTTAGTATAAATACTAGGACAACCTGAAATAGAATAAAAGTATTATTAGATATTTGTTTCAATATTCAGATTCGTCTTATACTATCAACTAAATTATTGTATTTTAGTTTAGATGAATTTGGTTGTGACTATATCGATTATACAGTTTGATGAGATAGAGTTATGGCGTCGACTAGCCCAACCCAATAGGTCAGGTAATGTGCAAAGCTATTTCTAGATTGCATCAATGTATGTGCCTAATTGTGACAACTGTATTAGAAATTAAATCATATTAACATCCTAATAAGTTAATCTCTAAAGTGAGTAGCCCTATATATCGTTCTAGAGTCGATGTTGTTATTCATCATCGAACACCATGAACGATTTCAGAATTTATAGTTAGGTACTTATTTATTGTATTAATGATCAATAGCCATAATTATTTCTTTATGAATATTTATTTATCGTCAAGCATGTGCATCTGCTGAATTTCAGTGAAGAAGCAGACAATTTAATTTTGTGAATACTCGTCTTGTCTATGATAATCTCAACTTATAGTCACAAATAAGGAACAACAGGAATTTAATGGAGTGCAAAACTATAATACATTATTTTAATTTCATGTTTACTGTATACCATCTAAACTTTGTGAAATATATTTTATAGCGTGTCTTGTACGACAAATTTCTCTATCATCATACCCATGTTGAGAACACATAATTTAAAATGACCGAGTTAAGCCGATATTGCAAATTCCATGAGGATGCGAAAGGACAATTGCGCTTTATCAGCAATGACCTATATAATACGGTATCGACGAGGCCTAAATAGCAAGCGATTAGTCTTGTAAATATGTAGCGGAGGGTGACCTTATAATAATAATAGTAATAAATATACTTTATTGTTCAAAGATGAAAATGTTGTTGACAAAGCTTCAAATACCTACACTTATAAATAAAATACATCAAATATTGCACGAAATACACAGATATACACGATTATAATATAAAATAAATAAGTAAAATAATCAAACAAATATTCCTTAGTCAGATCATTATCAAACAATTCTGATAAAATACAAAAGTGTCCCTTACACACTAGATTTTTTATGTTTTTCCAAAAATCTCTATATCTATATTAGAATCTTTGACTTCGATTAGCAAATGATTATACATCTTGAGTCCGTTGTTATTAAACGAATCTTTGAAGAGAGAGAACGATGGTATGGGTAATTTCAAGTTATTTCTGAAACTTTGTCGTGGGGAATATTGAGAAGAAATGTTTCCAAACTTCAGAATATGTTTTCTTACAAGATAAACAGTTTCCAGAATAAAGAGAGCTACGAGGGTCAGGATCTTATTATCTATAAATAGTTGCCTGCATGAATCCCGTGGTCCAATTTTACCTAAATTTCTAATTGCTCTATTTTGTATTTTGAGGACCGAGTCAAGCAAATTTGAGCTACACACTACCAAGAAGGGTATACCTTACCTCAAATGTGGTTCTATCAGAGCATAATATGCAGTTTTGGCAGTAGATACTCCAAATTCTTTAGCAATTATCCTAAAGTCATAACATCCAGCAGAAAATTTTCAATTTTTTGTCTTATGTGCATATCAAACTTCAATTTATTATCTAAATTGAAACCCAGAAATCTAAGACAGTCTTTATTCTCAATGATAAAATTATCTAAGGTAACAAGTTAAGGAGGCTATGTTCGTTTTTGTGATATTAAATGATAGGTTTGAATCACGCCAAGTCTTGAAATTTCGTATATCTCGAATCTCGAGATATTTTTTCGTTTAGATCTTCAACGGTCTTATTACTCTATAAAATTTTAGTATTAGTAGTATTAATGTATAATAAAAACCTAATTGGACCCAGAACCGATCCTTGTGGCACTTCCGAATCTATCTCAGCGATCCTTGAAATTTTATTAGTCTTTACTAATTGACTAAGCCCTGTGAGGTATGAGGAAAGGAAAAAGTTTTTCGATGATTTTTGCTAGAGTCGGTATGAGGGATTATCGATATCTAAAATTTGAGGGATTACCTAGGTCCCCGCCTTTGTGTAATGGAATTACTATGGACATCTTTAGAAAAGATGGAGATGTACCCTAACGAAATGACAGATTTATTAGTGCGATTGAAGTATAGATGGCAACTCTTAGAAGGTTTTCGAAAATGTCTATTGAGACGTCATCGTAGCCAGCTGCTTTTTTATTTTGTATTTATTTCAGTACTTCCCACAGTTCGTCAATATTCCTATCATGTAATATCAAATATTTATCAGTTCCATAATATTCGAGATGTATTAACGCATCATATGGTATAGTTTGAATAACCATCGAATGGGGGTTTGTCATACCTTGTCCATCTCTTTTTTTGTTTGTAAATTAAGTGAAATAAAATTTTAACTTCATAAACATACGTCTTCGATGAGCTCGGCTGATTGTTATTTTGACGTTTGTTATTGTTCTCTTTGACGTTTAATGTTAAACATTTTGTGTCAGTGTTTTGGGGTAAGATATTAAAATTTAATTCAAACTATTTACGACATGCGTAAAATGGCAGATGAAGTCAGGAATCGTGACGTAACCCCATTCGATGGGTATTCAAACTGTAGTGTAGTATTCTCCTTAAGCTTTTTTGAAATTGAACAGTAGAAATCATTCATTTCATTTGAACTTAATGGTATTTCTGAACCGATTATTTTTAAAGGTTTATCCCTCAAATCGTTTATTATGGACCATATTTCTTTCATTTTGTTATTTGATTTGCCTATTCTATTCTTAAGTGATTTTCTTTTGCAAGTTTAAGTACTGCTCTATAGATTCTGCGGTATTTATTTAAGTATTCTAGTCTACCTTTTCTATATAGCTATATACAGGATGAAGAAGAATAAAGAACTAAACTACGTCATCTTGTGGGGATATTTTGAATGTAACGTGTTAAAGAATAAGTCACCAACATTGGTGGGCACCGTTAATCGTTAATCATTAATTCGTTTGTTAAAAGTTAACTTCGTTAATCAGTAGAGCGTTACATTCTCGAAAATTAAACGCAAGTTAAAGTTAACCGATAAAAGTTAAAAATTTAAAACTTATGGGGTCAGAGTGATAGGTAAATAAAAAAAAAGAAGTAAAACAAATTAAATACACACTTATTTACTTCGATGATAAAATAGGTAGAAATAAGGCTATTATTAATCGTTATTTTGCATTAAGTAATTTAGGTGCATGTTCCCCTTCATAAAAATTGACATTTCAAAATTTATATCCGACAACGATATCTTTACCCGTAGAAAAAAGACGCAGCAATAACTAGATGATATAGCAATGTTATATTTAATAAAAGATTTACTACCACTGGTTGACCTAGAAAGGCAGCATCCGTAAAAGATTCTTTTGACTTCGTGTCTAGCAAAGTTCTTATCAAATTCTGAACTTTATTTTCAGAGATTTGTGGTCTCTAGACCTATTTTCTTCAGACTGATTAACTGTGCTGTAAAAATCATCCACTTCTTCATGGCGTGGGCGCGTAATTAAAATAAACAAAATGACAGCATGTCAACAAACGACTAATGTAACGGACTAAAGTTAACGGAAGTTCAATTTAAGGGAAGTTAACAAGAGCGTTAACATGTTTTGATATTAACTTAATCCGTTCAGCAGATTTTTAACTTCGTTAATTAACGATTAACGGATTAACAAGTTAATGCCCACCTTTGGCCACCAAGAACAATTATAGTTTCCACAAAAAGTGGTTCAATGTTCTCAGATAATGTTGCGGAAGGTGATCAATAACTTCAGGGCTCGGCTTGGCTGAAACTATATGAGTAACATATTTGCATTTTGAAGTGATACAAAAGAAAAATTGTGAAATTCTATTACCTTTCTTAACTATTTCTTCAAAATTGCTCTCCTTTATATACAAGGTAAATTTCAAATACTTGAGAATATTTTAACATTTTGATCATCATATATCTACTATAGAAGAGAAAAAAATCATCAAATTTCCAGCGCCCATCAAGAATAAATCAAATATTAGGTAGTTTTTTCATGAAATTTCTGTTAATTCGATACTAAGACCATTTTAAAAAACCTTTCAATAATTAATTTATTGAGAATAATCTAATAGGGTTTAAAGTTGTTATTAAAAAAAGTACCTTCAAATTAGATGTTCTATCAAAAAATTAAACAAAATATAGGGTACGTATGACATTTGAAATAATGAAGTTGATCTGATATCTGAACATGGGTAGATGTGACAACACTGAAATAATAAAACGTCTAATAGTCCATCGAGTTTAAAATATCCTTTATATGTATCTACATTAAGGATATTGCGATTAAATATAGATTATAAATATTACCAACACATTATGTGAGTTATAAAAGGTTGGGTACGTATCGTAATGAAGCATTAACACTGATCTCACTTGTAACTTTATTTTTAAGAAGGTTTTATAGAAAATGTGTTGCTTCATATACAAATAAAGTGGAGACTTTGCAGTTTTAAAGTAGTAATCTATCATTTTTAATATCAATCATTCTGTTAGAAAATTGCCATAGCGTATGGATAAAAAATGTAACTATCGTAATACTAATATGACTTGTTTATCTACTAAGCTACAGGTAATATTGCAAATATGTAGCGGAGGTAATATTGTAGTGGAAGAGAATAGAGTAATACAGATATCTCTATATGTCAAAAATTCTAGATGATCTAAAAACAACAGTTAGTAAACAGATCGGAATGAATTTCTTAAATGACACCGATAGATATTTGTGAGAAATTTACTTGACATATAGTTTCTGGAAGATTTGAGGATAATTACAATAACTCTAGAAATAATTAATGAAAGACACAATAATAACAATGAGTACGTGTTAACTTATCTTAGCTTTAATAGTCCCCATCAAACATCGCCCAAGTCCATTCTTAAATCTAAGCTGGGGGAGCTCCTTGCATCCTCTTGTACCAATCCTCACGCTTGCCTCCCGAGGAACACAGATAACGCAGTGGTCTTTCTGATCATCAAAATGTTTCACTGTACCACAACTACCACCTCTTCCGGATGGACGTTTTCAAATAAATGATCTATAACCAAAAGCTACCATGGTCCCTTGATGCCATATGAGCTTTACTACAACGTGATCTTGAATTGCGATCACGCAATCTAGATATGTAGCGATTATGTGGCGATTGAGTATTTCTTGCCTGTTCCAGTCTACACTTCATAAGGAACTCGGATCACATCCGCAAAAGTAACCATTTCATCGAATCTTTTGATCTGGTATTTACTATATATTCTCAGCAAAATACGACGAATCCTACTCCTAACATTAATTGTAACTTGTAGGCTTGTGCTGAACGGGGGGAGTTCACTTGAGTCATTCACTCCAAACTTCGCAGTTTGCTTCCAAAAATTTATTTCCAACACCGTGTACACCACCTTCCGTACTAGTATTTTTTGTCACAATTTGTCACATTGAATATCACCTGTCAACGTCTATACCTACTGAACTACTATTAACATCTGACTGACTTATCCATGATCACCGCGGCTTTATATAGCTGAATCTTGAATGAAACCAATAAAGATTTTTCTAATTAATGAAATACACAAGTAATAACGATAGCAAACAATGTATATGCCAAAATTAATAAAAAACGACGAATAAATAGACATTTTGAATAAAAATTAGAGTAGATATTTGATTAGTTCTGCTTCAGTAATAATCATTTAGTCTACAATTGGAAGATATATTTATATTAATAATGCTTGATAGTTGGTAAAAAATGATGTGTACCTACCAAAGTAATTACTAAAGATATTATATCTATATTAATTACTTTGGTTGCTTAATGCGTCCTGAGCTCTGAAGATTTAACTTGTGCCTCCTAACTGGAAACTTTAGATTGTTATTTAATTTTTTAAAATACATTGTATTTTACATGACAATATAGCAGCACCTTTCATGAGAGTTATATCATAGCAAAAGAATATTAAACAAAAGCTTTTTTAATAAGAACAAGAGTACCAGCCGGATTTTAATGATTTGCACACACTTGTAACAAAGACCAGTAAGAGAATACGATGAAAATAAAGACTCTCCCCATCGCTGTATCCTTGAAAAACTAGAGTTACTATGCTGCTGCAAAGATTATAAATATTCTGCATCACAAGCCTTCTTCAACAGAAAACGATCTCTTAAATAAGGAAACACGATGTGACAAAGTCCGTTTCTTCAAAATTTCAAAGTACTTATACTTTCCTTAGGATTAAAATTGTTTACGTTAATTGTATGAGGATTTTCAATTGCATATTGCTACCATGTGTTGAGAAAAGTCGACCAGCGAGACGCAGGTTCGCTTCTCGCGTTCGTGCTGTACGTTGTGCGTATTGGTACGAAAATGCCATCGAGGAGTGCTTATGTGTATCTTATCACAAAACCTAGTCAACGGACCATTGCGTGACTGAAATAATTTGCTGCAATAAATGTAAAAAAAAATAATTTCTCTTCTGAAATTAACTGTTGTGGTTACTTTTTACCATGACGACAAATAAAATACATTCTACGAATAATAAAAGAAAAAATAAATAAAACATAACGGTAATTTCTGAAAAAATAAACTAATAACTTACATTATACGAAATTAAAAAACAACTTCTGAATAATAAACTAAAATTTAAAAAACCTACAAATCTAATGTAATAAAGGTTCACGTAAACCACCTTGCATACTTGATTTGTACGCCGCTTCTCAATGTAGAGTATTCAGATGGTCGACTCATCGGGCCAATATGCTTTGAAAATTCATCCGTTCGAATACCAGCTCTCGAGAATCTTGCTATTTAGGTGGTCTAATTTGGAATTCCCCATTGCGCATGTCCAAATTTCAAAAAGGACGTCAACGTTGCCGGATGTTTTGCTGATAATTGACGAAGGATAGAAGTAAGTAATTTTTACTATCTAATTTACATTTTAACGGTTACGCAGGATATTTATCATTTATTTAATTTTTCTAAAGCGTTGTACACTACCTTGTGAGCTCTGATAAATCTGTGCAACTGTATTCATATAATAGGAAGTATAAATTTATATTCATCCTCACGAAACTTGATATTTTGATAATGGGACATTATCATCATCAGCATCTGATGCTTCGGCATCTAATAAGGGTTGAATTTCTTCTGGTCATATCAATTTTAAACTACATATTCTGTATTGGTTCTGATTCAAATACTTGAAAGTAAATACTAGTTTTCTAGCTTTTTGGTTACCAAGACGATTTGTGGAAAGATATATTTCCAATCCTGCGGTTGCCCCTATGGCTGTTGGTAGTTGCTCATATAGATTTACAAAATTATTCTTCTTTAAGCAAGTAGCAAATGCGTCTTTGTTGAATTTGCAAGCTTGAGAAAAAACATAACAAGTTATATTCAAGTTGTTCCTATTTGAGTGATGTGAACAGAAGCAATAAAATTAAAGTCTTCTATTTCAAAGCTTAGGCAACTAACTCTACACTACAAAGTATATTTTATATTGTATATATGTCAATAAATTAGTAATTTGAGAATATTTTCAATATCAGTTAACCTCTACTAATAATTGTTACAAGTCAGAAGACAGCAGAAGTTCCTCCATATTTTGTAGAATCAATATATAAGCAGATTACATTTTTAATCATTTTAATATCTATTGTGTGTTTTCTATGAATCTTCTTCATAGAAAACAATCAATTCAATTCGTAGTTTGACGTGCTTTTTTGACATCTGCGCATGCTCAATGGAAGCTCCACATTAGACCACCTAAAGTACAAGATTGTCCAGCTCTCTCTCTTCTCTCTCTCTCTCTCTCTCTCTCTCTCTCTATATATATATATATATATATATATATATATATATATATATATATATATATAATACATTTTGAATGATTGGGGCTGCAGTCAAAATGCCAATAAAATTAAAACTCTTTAATCAATGTCGAGCTTTCGGTAACGCTTGTTACCTTCATCGGGACAAACTAAAATAACGAACAAATTAATTATAACGAAAAATATTAATAATATGAACTACTTACAATCGTGAGATTAATTAAATTTACCAGCTAAAAACATTTAAGCATTTAACATTATTTACTCATATATTTTAAAATTATATAATGATAATTATCGTAGTGTGCCATCTGATGTTTCTCTAAATTAATATATTGTTTCATATTATACAAGATAATGCCATATTTTTGTATTATATCCATTTTTTTAACGATATTTCCTGTGATTAACTTCTGGTGTGTGTTCCATCTTTATTAGCTACATACATAGATTGATCTTAGTATGCGTAGTTCCATAGCAACTTGTAATTATGAAACTTAAGAAACTCAATCATAAAGTTAAACGCATAATAACAAATGTTTGTAGCTTGTAAATTTCATTAATCTCACGATTGTAAGTAGTTCATATTATTAATATTTTTCGTTATAATTAATTTGTTCGTTATTTTAGTTTGTCCCGATGAAGGTAACAAGCGTTACTTAAAGCTCGACATTGATATAAAGAGTTTTAATTTTATTGGCATTTTGACTGCAACCCCAAACATTAAAAATTCATTCCATATATAAAGTTGATCATATTTCCGCCATGAAAAAAAAATTAATTTATGTGTATTAGCACTGCTAATTTACGTTAACCGATAAACATTTGCACTGACTGCAAACGTCAAATCACTTGTTCGTTTTATAAAATACTAGAAATGGGGGCTCTAGTAACTAGTGAGGAGAAAATTGGGTTAGTTTTGATTGTCGTAGATAATTAGATAGCTGCTGCTTCTCAATGACTATAATTATCTCCGACAATCAAAGCTATTTAAATTTTCTCCTCACTAGTTAATAGAGCCGCCATTTCTTGTATTTTTCTAAGTTCTTTTATTATTAATTTATTATGTGGTTAAGATAATACTTAACGATTTTTAGTTTGCCCTGACGAAGAAAATGAACATTCTCGAAAGCTTGGCATAATCCAAAGAATTTTATTTAATAAATGACTGCATCCCCAAAAAAAATCTATTTTATCAAATATTAACAGGGTTATTCACAACACTAACTTGCCTAATTTAAATAGAATGTTATATTTTTTTTAGCAAATTGTGATTCTACTTTCGATTTTAAGTTAACTTTTATCAGGATTCCCTATATCAAAAATCTATACTTTTTGAGATATTTTGATTTTGGTGAAAATTCTTGCAAAAATATATCCTGAAATCAGAAATGGTAAGTGATGTAAAATTTAAGAGGTGTTTTTTAAACACGTAATAATGGGTATTATGTCGTTCGTTCGGCCTAGGTACAATTAATATTAAACATACAGGGGGCTCTAGGAATCGAGCCAAACTTCAAAACATTCGATATGGAAAAAGTTGCTCATTTTAAGTGGATTATAATTTTTTTATCATCCTATCAAGTGTTTTTCTCTTTTTCGATCCATCTTAGCATTACCTATACCTAAATTTTCATGTTTTGCAGATAATTTGAGTTATTTGTGAATGTTAGGAAACCAACCATAATTTCATTTTATTTGAAAGTATTTTATTTCATTAATCAACTAGCTATGGCCGGTCATGATGGCAAGCAAGCCTGAATGGTCATGAGAACATAAAACATTATTTGTGTGTTGTTAGTTATTGCATTGTCTCAAGCGTATGATTTCCATTTGATGCATATCAAAATTTCCTTCATTATTAATATTTCTGAAAAAACATAACATTCAAGTTAAAAAACTGAAGAAAAAATCATAACTCAATAAACACCACTTTATTATTCTAAATATTAAAATTTATCAATAGCTTGAAAGGTATTCAAAAAGTAACAGGAAAGAAGGCACATAAATGAATATAAATTAATCATTTCAGCAATAATGAAATAGCAAAAATGTTCACAATGTAACTAAAAACTTATCTAATTGTTCAAAATGTTGCTCGTTTGTATTTAAACATTTTTGTAATCGGTCGCGAACACTGTTGACGGTTGCTCTACGAATTTCATCACCACTCAATTCTTGAAACGCCCCTCTTATTCTGTCCTTTAATTCTAGTTTGGTATTTACTGGGGTTTTGTACACTTTACTTTTAATGACGCCCTAAAGATAAAAATCGAGTGGAGTGAGGTCAGGACTTCTAGCTTGCCACGGGCAAGGACCGCGCCTTCCAAACATTGCCAAACATATAATTTAAAAGTTCCGTTACATCTCCGGTACTATGAGTAGGAGCACCATCCAGTTGGTAACAACAGCTTCTATAGTCGTTTAAAGGCAATTCGTCCATAAAATCACTAACGATTGTCCTTAAGATATACAAATAACGCTCAGAAGAGAGTACTCCATCGTATATGTGGTAACAAATTTTATTGTCTTTCATTAAACACAATACGTTGCAACTAAATTTCACCTGATACCTCACTTCCCTTATTGCATGTGGGTTTCGGTTTGTCCAGAAATGATTGTTCCGACGGTTAAATACTCCCTCCCGTGAAAAGTTCCAAATTATCTTTTTCAAAAAGTTCTGGTCCTCTTCTATGTAGTTTAAAAGTCTCTGGCAAAATTGCGTCCGATGATCAGCATTTCCATGATGTAAAGCCTGCACTGTCATAAATTTGTAGTTGTGCATTTTATGCTTACCCAGGATCCTTTGAATAGATGAGTAACTGCCGCACTGTGGATAGATGCTAGAGGATGGGCTTCGAAATAAGCTAGAACATTAATTTCATTTTCTTCGTTGCCCAAGGAAATTGGATTCAATTCTTCTGAATTTCTTCTCAGTCATCGTTGGCAAATTGGGATATAATTCATTAAATCGACGGCACGTCCTACTAATAACTCTGTTGCACTCCCCGTATAAGTAAAATAAATTTATAAAATGAGCATTTGAATAATGGTTTTCCATATTTAGAAATATTAAATAACTTTAACACTCTTATAGCTTTCAAATACATAAATCACTGACAGCTTGTCATCACGACAGGTCATAGCTACTTGATTAATTTAAAAAAAATACTTTCAAAATTAATGAGGGTTTTCCAACATTCACAAATAACTCAAATTATCTGCAAAACATGAAAATTTAGGTATAGGCAATGCTAATATGGATCTAAAGAGAGAAAAACACTTGATAGGGTGACACAATAAAAATTATTATGATCTATTTAAAATTAGCGATTTTTTCAATATTGAATATTTTGAAGTTTGGCTCGATTTTTGGAGCCCCCTGTATGTTTAATTATATTTGTACCTAGCCTGAACGAAAGAGACAATACCCGTTATAACGTGTTTAAAAAACACCTCTTGAATTTCACAGCAGACATAATTACCATTTCTGATTTCAGGAGATGTTTTCGCAAGAATTTTCACCAAATTCAAATTATCTCTTTGATAAACAAATATAGCATTCTATTTAAATTAAGCAAGTTAGTGTCTACTTCCGGTATAAATGGAAGTGACAATAATTCGCCATTATTTTAGATTGATAGAATATATCCAAAAACTCGCTACTGCAAATTTTCAGCTCCAGATTCCCAGTAGTTTTCGTGAAACTTCTAATAGACCCTCATCGTGAATAACCCTGTATATATAAAATAAAAAGACGTTCTTGAGGATGCAGTCATGTATTGAATAAAATCCTTTAATTAAAGCCGAGCTTTCGGGAATGTTTATCACTTTTCAGAATAATCATGTTTAACTTATGTGTGTCATATATATATATATATGTTATATGAAGTTATATTTGCAATATTAAGGAAATTAAGTATCGAAGTCATCCAGTCACAATTCCATTTGACTGTTGCAAGGATATTCCTGAAAAAATACAAATTCCAGAACTAGAATCTCTTAAGTAAAACAAAATTGATTCCGAAGATTTGAACATTGCACAACACAAACTAAATCAGTATTCAGAAGAGTTAGAGAACATGATGAAACAATCTCCGATCAGTAAATATACGCATTGGTTTATCATTTTAACCATTGTAATAATAATTTTATTGGTAATACTTTATGTGGCCTGTAAATGTAGAAGAAAGCATCATCGAATTGGAATAGCTTTAACCAACGACTACCCACCATCACCACCAGGACCAGGTCCCAGTGTTTCATTCCAGCAAAGTATTAGAAGAATTCTTCCTAAAAGAAGAGCAAGTATCCATGTCGGAGAACCCATAGAAGAAAACATCGAATTAAATTGAAATAAATCAGTAACTTAAAAAGAAGTTGCAAACTCCACCAACTTTTCTTCAATGGGGAAGTTGTTATATGAAGTTATATTTGCAATATACAATAGACTTTCAGTTACGGACACGGAGCCCACCACATAGAGTCTTTTTGTGGTCATACGAGAAGTGGGATATATATTAGTATAGTAGTATAGATTCCAATTGTTATAGTTATAACAATGCTCACATACATTTCTCTCCTAAAGTGAATAATACATAAAAAATCAATGATCATAAATAAATTGGTGCCAAAGTAGTCTGCACCTTTCCATATTATTCCATTAGAATGTCGTGAATGCTAGCGTGCATTGAATATTTAACCAAATATTTCCGCACGTGATACGAGCATTGAATATTTCATGGTTCATTGTATCCGGTCAAGTCAAATCGCACTCCATATCCGACCTGCAAAGCACATCATGCTAATGATTACCGACTAATTTGAAGTGAATATATGTCTATATGTATGTATGTTAAGGATTTGAGAACTACATGAAAATTAAAATAATAATGTCTGCGTATCCACTTTATATTAAACACAATAGAATAGTTATTTTCAACTACCGAAGCATACCTCCTACTCCTTCTAAACATTCGATCGATAAGAGAAATAACTGGCTGTATCTCTAAAATTATATACTAGTAAAAAAATGATTCATTTCATTTCACATGAGTTTGCTCCTATACTTTTTACTCTACCTTGTCAAATAACAGGTATGGATGTGTGGAAAACCTACCTCAATAAAATATTTGTAATTTTTGTATCAGATTCTGCATTTTGGAAAACGTTGGAAAAAACTCAGTACTTATGATACTACGACAAGAAGATATCTCATCTTCAACGACGCCAGTCCGTGACAAACATAACGTTAGGGACAACCATGGAACGCATGTTTGAAACGATATTCTCATATTTTATGCTTGCTTGCAAGTCGGGTTGTGGCAATTTGGATTTTCCTGTACCTACTTAATACATAATTAGTCATATTTGTGGCTTCTGCCATGTAATGCCATTTTCATCATGAGGGAATAATGAATCAAGATCTACAAAAGATACAAATTAATTTTCCATAATATGTCGATATTTTTGTTCGATTCGATTCGATTATAGAATAGTTTGAGAACAATCAGCGCCATCTATTGGTGAGTTATGTCAAAGTGGCTAGCATAAAACATTCTTCTTGAATACAGCTGAATACCTTAGCTTAGTTGTTATAATGTTTTTCTCATAGTATGTCCTCCAAGCCCCATAAAAAATAATATTTTCCAGAAGTACAAAGAACTGCACAAATAACAGCTAATTTATGAGTGTCACTATGTTTTAGCTAATGTTTGAAACCATTTTATTTGATAATTTGTACGATTCATGAAACTTAGAAATTATATTGGACATGCAACAGGCTGAGATCAGAGTGGGCTTGTACCAGGACGATCCTGTACTGATAATCTCTATATTTTCCAAATTATGGAAAAAACTCACTTAGTCAATCAAGAGGTGCATATGGCCCATATAGACCTAGAGAAGGCATACGACATGGTACCTAGATGTAAGCTTTATTTTTTTGGATTTGTCTGAATCATTAAAACAATCTATGGGGATAACATAGCCTATATTAAACTCGGAAATGAATTGTCTGCACCCATACAACCCCTAAAAGGACTACGACAAGGATACAGCCTGTTTCCGTTCCTGTTCAATGTTTATATTGAAAGAGCATTAAGAAGTTGGAAGAGGAGGTGGCATGATATGAACATGCTTATAAACAACGAGCATTTTTTTATACTCAATTTCGCATATAACCAGGTAGTTTTGGCTTTAGATGCCTATGATCTGGAATTTATGATCACAAGAAAGATTATTCAAAGTGAGGACTGCAAGTGAGTTTAAAGAAGACCGAGTACTTAATAGCAACTACAGACGCGAGCTTTGAAGTCCTTATACATGACGAGGTGAACATAAATTAGGTGGAGACTATTAAATACCTTGGCGTGACAATAACAAGAAATGGCTTAGGAAGTAAGGAAATTCAAACCGTATTAATAGTTGTAAGCGAATCATAGGCTGCCTAAATAGCCTGTGGGGGGATCTACATATCTCTAACACGACTAAAAAGAATTTAGGAACAGCACTAACAGCACTGGTCGGGTCAGTGCTTCTTTATGAGTCAGAGCTAAAGACTATGGGAGCTGATCTAAAATGAAGAGGCAGCAGACATGGATTATCTTAGAAGGAGTGCAAGAATGTCCCGATTAGATAGATAGATAGATAGATTTATTGAGATAGGATATCCTAATATACAACTAGCTAGAAATTATAGATTAAAGAAAGATATGTGGTGCATATTACAATAATATAAAATAAAAAACAAATATTGGACGACTACATTATAAAATTATTAATAGGATAAGCATAATATCTCAACACAAAAATTTGAACTAAAGGTAACACACACATAATAATTATCATATTTGTACATTCAACACAAATTTCTTCAATTCGTTGTTGAAACTGTTCAGAGATGGGCTATTTTAAATTACCGTTGATAATTTGTTGAACTGATCAATCCCCTTGAAAAATAATGATTGGTTATGTTTATGTTTAAATTATTATTATTTCTAGAGAAGAGAGGAACGAATGAAGAGGTAAGACGACTCATGAGAGCAAATGATACCGTAGTTACAAGAGTGGAAAAAAGAAGCCTGAAATAGTTTGGAGACATTCTCTGGATGCAAGATGACCGATGGCCAAAAAGAGTGTTCCAGTGGGCACCAACTGGTAGAAGGAAAAGGGGATCTGACTGATGGGTATGATGTCCTTGATAAATTTCCCTAATGTTTATATTAGATAATTTTCTGTTTGTTCTTTTGGCCATGTGACATTAGTTTCAATTCAAAATAAAATCTGACTTGGATTCAATCTTCAAATTGTTTCTAACCGATAGAAGTATGCTCCATAAAAAAAACCTCAAAAGTCATTCTGAAGTAAGAACCCTTATAAAAAAATCTGCTTGGTTCATAACTCCGCTGTGAGATATTCAATTTTAACGATTCATCAATTGAAGTTAAAAAAAAAAACCGGAGAAATTTTCAAGCTAATCACACTTGTAATAGGTACATACTTTGACAGATACCTAATTCAATTTATTATTCATCATTTTGGAGCAAACAAAAGAAGACCTAATGAGACGTTACTTTGTCGTTGGAGATCAGGAACATGATGTAGTGAAAGAAAAATTATTTGTTTTAAAGGTTTGGCTGTCTTGGCCTATAGGATCCCTAGAAGGGGAAGGAAATATTGAAAGTATTTTTGATTTGTTTAAAATGAGTCCATTTCTCAAATGAAAAATAAATCATCAAACTCGGTGCACGTTTTCTAGGCGACGAGGATAAACAAACGTAAAGAAAAAAGCACTCAATGGAGATGTACATCTCCTCCGTTTGGGAAGTCGGTCAAAAATTTATAGATCTGAGAATAACTAGCAAAAGTAGACTCTTTCAGATAATTATATTTAGAAAAGTGGTTGTTGATCGAAGGAAGTAACGCGATCACTTTACGTTAACTTAATAACAAACGACCACGGAAATTAATTATATCATTTAACTCTTTGAATTCTAGATTGCATGCATATAAAACGACATAATGCTGCAAAAAATTGATGCAGTGCGACCGATAAAATGATATTGATTAAAAAAAGAAACTACTTTCTTTAGTTCTTTTTGTTGGAATGAATTAAGCGTTATCTATCTTTTGAATTGCCAACAAACGCTATTAAACACAGTCATTAGGATGTACATATGCCCATTTTTGTGACATAAAGATTAAGCCCTGAATTTGAAATCTACTAGAGAATAAACCATTCTGTATCGATTATGCAAAAAGAAA
The DNA here is from genome assembly GCA_958507055.1 of Crioceris asparagi. Classification (NCBI taxonomy): domain Eukaryota; kingdom Metazoa; phylum Arthropoda; class Insecta; order Coleoptera; family Chrysomelidae; genus Crioceris; species Crioceris asparagi. The sequence goes on from OY293828.1 coordinate 49,584,683, forward strand.
TGCACCTACCGATAATTTACAGGGAGATAATTGATATTAAAATTGCCATTTAACACCTTGCTATTTTGTCTGGAAGTGAGCTAATTTAGAAGAACATGAATTGATATGATATGTTCCTATAAAGATTAAGATTCCAAAAACTTGTTTTAAGAATCTATATTTTCATTAGATTCTGTGATTAAAAGAAAAATGATACCTCCCGTGCTTCGTTATAGAGATATTTAGGTTTTAATGACGTGAAAAGTTAACGGTGAAGCTAATTTCCTACCGCCATTGTTTGAACGACAAAACATGATGCAACATCGCACCCTAGAAATTAAAGAAATATATGCACACATAGTACCTTCACAGGGTGTTATAAACTGCAAGTGAATAAATATTACTGAAGTGACTAGTAATTATAAATAAAAATAAGAATAATTGAACCAAATGTTCAAACATAATCTTTAGATACAGGGTGAATGCGCCTGTTGTCGGCACTTAGTGGAGTTTCTCAAATAAACTGAGCATTATACAACAACGATAAGTTCAAATCTTTCTGTGGCAATTTTATTACTTGCCCTATGATATTATAAATAAGTTTATACAACTAAGATAATGCAAACATCACTGGGCCCTTATAAAAGAAATATTTATTGGAAAAATATATTTTCCGTCGGCTCTCGGACACTCATCATTTTTCTCGGACACGTGAAGTGAGAATCATCATAAAATAATATATTATATAGGTATATGTATAACGAAAATAATCATGTATTTCCAAAAACAAAACAATGTAAAAAACAAACATGTCTTAAAAACATAAAATAGGTACCAGGTAGGTATATAGGTAGGTATAATAAATATAGTACAAAAACATTTCTTGGAAAGAAATGGATGCCACCAGGTAGACATTTCTCAAAGTAAGTACAAAGTACAAGAAATAATATAAATTCTACATAAAAACAGCAAACTGAATTAACGCTTATAATTTACATGAAATACACCCAAATTATTTTGTTGCAGCTTCTTTGTAGCTCAAGTGTGCAAGCCAAATGATACCAATTGGGGCAGATATCACAGCCAAGGTTTTTTAAAGAATCATCTTCCGTGTCTTCCTCCTCGCAAAGAGCACATACTACTTTTGATTTTTTATTTTCTTTGCTTTCTTTGGCTCTTTTCTAACTTTAGTTGAATTTTTAGCATTTTGTTTCTCTAGTCTTTCTACTTTCTTCCTCTTTTGGGCTTCAAGTTTCCTTTCTTTTTCTAGCTCCTTTTTCTCATAGTATGTCCTCGAAGTTTTAGATGAGATAGCACTAGGTAACTTCTCCTTTTTCTTATCTTCTGAGCTTCTTTGTATAGGTTCCGGAAATTTAAGGCGGCAACTAAATGGACTTACCGCTACGGTACCAGCAGCAAAGGTTTTTACTGGAGTTTGTTCTTTTGGCCACTACTTGAAGTCGGTTATTTTGTCATCAAGTATCTCGATTTTTAAAGGAGATGTTTCCGTTTGTAATACTTCCACATTTCTTATGTCACCAAAATTGATGTTGCCTTTGGAACAGAATCATAAGCATCCATGTATCAATCGTGTGTGAACTGGCCATAATCACAAGTGATAAGTGGAGCTCTGGTGAACATAAGGTATGTGCCTTGTTTCATTTGAATATATCGATCTGTTCGCGAGCTGCTAAAATTCCTATCACCACGGAGAGAATTTGAAAATAAACACCGTCCAACAAGTGTCGTCGATGGCGATATTTGAATAAACAATCATTAAATAAAAATTAAATAAGTTCGATCATAGTTATATCTCTCATAACGGACAATATATAAATAGAGAATTACACAGCATTTTATAAATTAAACTGTAGGAGTAACGACATCGTGCTGGTCATTACGACTATTCAATGTATCGATGCGTCTTCATCATGGCTAATGTAAACCAATATACCTTGGAAGATGTTATGAACGCCTTGAAAAAGTATAACAAAGATCTACGTGAAAAAATTGATAGTGTTGAAAATAATATTCATACTCTAACCGAGAGAGGGTAAACTTAATAACATCGATCATAGAATAAGCAGTGTTAAAGCAGAAAAAAACAAATTGAAAGATAGATTGAGAGAAGCAGAGAGGAAAGGGAGATCAAAAAAATTATTATTCTTCGGAGTAAAAGAAGAGTTAGATACCGAGTCAATTATACAGCTTAACAGAAAGATTGTAGAAATAATAAGAAAAAACGGAAAACTCAGGCCTATCCTAGTGGAATTTTTACGAGGATACCAACTTAAGGAAGTTGTGAAGAATCTGAAGAGATTAAAAGGGTCGCAAATATCAGCTAGTGAAGACCTCATTCCGGAAAATCCAGAGAAAAGGAAAATACTTATAGACATTTCCAAAGAACTCAGAGAAGCTGGTAGAAAGCAAAGAAATATATCCGGTACATACTTCTCTCCACCACCGCCCAGGCAAGCATATAGTGAGCCCACAACACCGGTCATCACTCCGGAAGAGGAATTACTTACTGACTCAGAACATCTTTCCATTCCAGCAAAGAAAGAAGAAATAAGTCAAAAAAATAAGGAAAAAACTGAAATAGAAATAAAACCCAAACAAGAAATCCAGGCAAAAATCATAAGAAAAAATATAGAAAACCCGGAAACAAACAAATATCATCACACGAACAGCTAAGAACCGCATACTGCACAGAAATCCAAGTGTAACCGATAATATTCCATAAAGTTTATAAATGACATTTCATATTCTTACTTTAGTACTATTTTATACGTTAACACTTATTATATATAGTTCATAAACTGTTCATTCCAATATTTTATACTATGGATCAATACATACGAGACTTTGATATAAAAGGCGTAGAAACATTTAACGTCAAAAATTATCAAGAATGTAGGGAGCACCTCGGAATCAACCGCAATAATAACAACTTCAAAATTCTACATCAAAATATCCGAAGTGTCAATAAAAATCATGATGAATTTGAAATCTTTTTGAATAACTTGGCATCCGATATAGACCGTATTATTTTTACTGAAACATGGAAAATTCCCGATCCGAATTTATATAATATAGAAGGGTACAACACGATATATAATATGGGCGAGTTCAATAAGAAGAAGAAGATATTGTACAAATGTCTGATATAAATGCTCTGAAAATCAAAATTGATCTGTACCCAAACAAGAGCATCATAATAACCGCTCTTTACAATTCACCATCGATCACCGTCAAAGATTTTAGTCAACATCTACAACGCCATTTCGAGAAGAATTGCGAACCCTCGTTTATTCAAATTTTTGTCGGTGACATCAATATAGACGTGCTAGACGTCGATGAATCCACTCTAGAATACAAAAGCATCCTAAATGAGTTTGGTTACATGTCAACAATTAATAACGCAACAAGGGTACAGGATAATCATCGCTCTTGTATAGATCATATATTCTTGAAATCTGAGAAAGACATCACCGAAAGCAGACTACCTCTAATTATACAGACATGTATTACGGATCATTTTACCATTGTGCTACAGATAGTTCTTGAGCTACCACGAAATAATAAAAAAGAAGATAAATCCTTCAAAATTACAAATCACAAAAAGCTATGTGAAAAATTGAGTGGAATAAATTGGTTTAACGTATACTCTGCTCCTAATCCTGATGCAGCTGCGGATGAATTCGTCAAGATTATAAGTAATAGCATCACAACATGCACTTCATCACGAATAATCCAAAGAAAGAACACAAAAATCGCACCATGGATGACAAACGGTTTGCTGAAATAGGCAACAACAAAAAATACCATGTTCAGAAATCTCCTTCGAAATCCCAATGACGTGCAGCTCAAAACAGAATATAAAAAATATAAAAATAAACTAACATCATACATAAAGAGAGCTAAATTCAGATACTATAATAACATAATCGATTCAAGAACAAACAATACTAAAAAACTATGGGAAGTCGTTCAAGATTTGACAAGAACCAAGAAGAAAAAACAAACCATAGATTCGATAAAAAATGACACCGGTGAAATCTTAACAGACAAAAGGGAAATTTCAAATGAAATGAACCATAAATTTGGAAAAATCGATAGCTTGCTCGCAAAAAGAATAAAAAAGGTTCCAGACTTCATGATTGAACGTTCTCCTGCAGCCAATACATTCGTCTTGTTACCCACCAGCACAGTTGAGATAAGAGATATAATTAACAATTTGAAAACGGAAAAATCCGTAGGGTCTGATGACATAAGAGCCGAAACCATAAAGATAGTTTGCACCCACATAATCAAACCTCTCACCCACGTAATCAATACATGTATGGAGACAGGTACTTGGCCAGCAATATTCAAAAAAAAAAACACTCGTGATTCCAGTCCACAAAAAGGGAGACAAAATGGACGTGAACAACTACAGACCAATATCGTTGATAACTCAAATGTCAAAAATATTTGAAAAATTATTGAAAACTCGATTAAATTCGTTTTCAAATACACACAACCTTCTTTCCGAAAAACAGTTTGGCTTTAAAGAAAAAATTTCAACTCAATACGCGATTTTAGCCCTGACAAATGAGATCTATGATTCTATCAATGGAAACAACCCATGTTTATGTATATTTTTAGATATATCAAAGGCATTCGAGACCGTAAGCCTTCCCCTTCTTTTACAATCACTGGAAGATATAGGCGTGAAGAATAACTGTTTGAAATTATTCGAAAATTATTTAACTAATCGGTAACAGTTTGTAAAAGTGGAAAATGTAATAAGTAATGAAGAGTGCGTTGAGTATGGAATTCCTGAAGGAACTGTCTTAGGCCCTTATTGCTTTTGCAGACGATACTGCTATTTTCTATAAAGAAAATTATTGGCAGACTCTCAAAACCACGGCGGAGGCGGACTTCTGTTCAATAAAGAAATGGCTGGACTTTAAATTGCTCACAATAAATTTTGAAAAAACTAAATTCGTGCATTTCACTTGTAATAAATCTAGCACACCATCATACAAACAATTGAAAATCGAAGTACCGGGGCAGATATTCACCATATCATCTACAACAAAAATAAAATATCTGGGAATATACATAGATTGCAACATGAAATGGGATGTACACATAAACTATGTTATTAAAAAGTTACAAGGTGTGATTTACAAAATGAGATGTTTGAAAAATATTTTACCTCACAACCGCCTAAAAACTCTCTATCATTCACTGGTCGAAAGTCATTTACGATATGGTATTCTAGCTTGGGGTGGAGCACTCAGAACACACATCCAACCACTTGAGGTTATACAACGTAGATATCTAAAACTGATCTACAATAAAAACTGGCGATATGCTTCAAACGATATATATTTTGAAAGTGAAATACTTGACATGAGACAACTATACTTCTTGAACATCAATCTAAAATTCCATTCCATTCGCGTCCCTTCCTTCCCACAACTATGGAACTCGAAGACGAAATCACCACGTTATTCTCCATATGACGAAATCCTTATGTCAACGCTCTGTTAATTTTAAGGCGCCAAGAATACACAATAATCTACCAGAAGAAATAAAGTCAATCACTTCACTAACCTTTTTTAAAAGCAAACAAAAAAAAATTATACATGACACTCCTCGGAAATTTTTCATAGACATTACTGAAGTCAAAAACTGAATAAAATCTTTCTCGTATGTATCTGATACAAAATATCCCCAATGATATGTCTGTATAAATGTGTACTTATTATCGTTTCTAAATTGTGTGTATATTTTGTATATCTTATGTTTTATAATAGTTTTTAAGCTTTGATTATTGTATTTTATTTTCTTATCGTATTCTATTTATATTTAATCTAAAAACCGTATATTTATATACCTCTAGTTTTAGTAAAATCAAGTTATATTATTTATATCTCGAAACAAGCGTGAACACGCTTATCGAGTATCAACATTTATATATTGGTATTGGTTCAGGTTTGTTGCCTATTGTAGCAGTAGTCAAAGTGCATATTTCTATTGGTGGTACTTGAGTCTTTTCGTATGTGCCAGCAATATTGCTTTCATGGTTCACAGTGAATCTCTTAAGAAGCGGTTGCTCTTTTTTTGTGTTCGTTTACCAAATTGGTTTTGTCTTTCAAATGGCACCTTTCTATTGATGATTCCTCACTTTTTTGACCATTTCCTGTTAGGTTTTCCAGTTTACCAGGAAAATCACCTTTATGTCGTTCTTCAATATCTTTGACTTCTTCAGGTTTGGTCTCCATCGTGTTTTTTTCGTTTAAAGGGAAATTTTGCTCCTTTAGTTTTTTCTAATTGACTTATATTTACAGCTAATATATCATTCTCAAAAACGCCAACATCTTATTTTGTTTGAAGTTATTCTACCAAATTTATAGAGAAATTAACATTAGATGGTAAAAAAATAAGCTGTATTTCATCAAAAGGGATTACTTCTACAGATTTCATAGGTAGTATAGTTGCTACTGCAACTGTGTCAGCTTCTAGGTTATCTGATGCAAAATCTATGTCAATATCTTTTGACTTTGTGTACAAATTGCCGAATTTTATGTTACTAATAATGTGAACGTTTTGTTTTTCGCCATTACTTGTAGACTCTTTTGAAATTATAAGCTTATCTTTTTCATTATAAACTATATCTACGTTGATACTGCAATACATTAATTTAATTTCAGTTCTTATTACTTTCTTGGCTATTTCAATTTCTTCGTGGCTTACTTCGTTGTCAAAACTGGAAATTTCATTGTTCTGTTGATTATTAAATACATGTTCAAGTTATTTCTTACACATTTAGAATAATCAAAGTTATTGGGCTCCAACGGAAATAGACCACATTTTTGAAATCCATTTCTGATGCAAGGTACCATATCCGTTTTACCCAGAGCTTCCTGGAAAACCTTACAGAAATTCAGTTTAGTCACTGCAACATTGATGTCTTCTTGTTTGGTTTGACACATTCTAATGGATATCTTTTATCGTTGTTATCCATAATGATAAATACTAGTATCAGTTTTCCACAATATTTATTAATAACGACAATTGTTTCGCTAACACAGTAGCTTTTTCAAGTTATATAAAGTATTTCATAGTCTGAAGACTACTTTATATAACTTTAAAAAGCTACTGTGGAAAACTGATACTAGTATTTATCATTATGGATAACAACGATAAATTAATCAATTTCCATCAAGTACAGACCAACTCAATCCAGAAACTAATGGATTTCCTCCACTGGTATTTTAATGGCCTAAAAGCACTTACGTCCGCTGGAAGAAGCACATGCGTTGTGTTTGCCGGCAATGCACACAAAATAATTGCATTTTGTTCGCAATATTCGTTCGCTAAGTGGTAAATTTATGTGCGACCTTTGTCAATCAATAAATAGTATAATTGGCCTTTATATGTTATTACTTTTGAGCCATTGATTAAAATCATTGCAGACGTACTCGAAGAAAACATCACTCTTCATAAAACTGCTGTCTGACTTTCCCAACATCCAGTTTTCTGGCATGTTGTTAATTAAGGCTTTTCATGGTCTGACATATGGAAATACAACCAGAAGGGGACAAATATCACCATTAGCGTTAAACATGATTAATTCAGTCAATGTTTCCTTTTGTTTTCCTAACTTTACTGAATATACATTTTTGTAGCCACGAGGAGCTAGTACTTTCCCAGTTTTTGGGCAAAGAGAAAACCCTGACGCATCCCCATTGTATATTCGGCTGGGATCTGACATAATGTCTTCAATGCTATTTTCGTCTAGAAAATTCTGTAGTAAATGAAACCAGGCTCTTATCTATTCTTCTCTTACCACTGCTCTTGCTTTATTAATACCCTCAGGTTTTCTTAGACGTATTTTCTTGATTCATTTAATTTTAAGCAAATATTATTAAATCCCACTAGGTTTTCTGCAACCAAAGCTAGCCTAATTGATATTATCATTATTTTCAATGAAAATTTACTACTTGGTGGGGTTTACCACCATGATCTACATGATGTTTCTGGTCATCAATTAATTTATTGCTCCGTCCATGTTAAAGTGCCAATTTTAACGCCTAGGTTTATAAAATTTCGTGATTTCAAATATTTCCGTATAGAAAGTTTTAATACTGATCTGCAGAATGTAAACTGGAGTATTATATATGATCTAGATGAGCTGGACGATAAAGTCTGTACTCTCACGAATTTTGTAATAAATATCATCGCTCTACATGCGCCAAAACGAATAACCAAGCCATAATTAACTTGGTTCACTGATGTTCTAAAGATCATGAAAAAATATAGAATTAGTCTTTCATCAAAATTTATATGCGATGCAATTAGAAATCAAAATAGTGGAGCTAGTGACAAACACTGAACGACATAATTGTTTATAATAGAAGAAAAACTTACTATTAAATATTTCAAAATTCAAATAGAATCAATTACTTTTTTGTTGAGACTGTTCACCGTATATGTCCTACAATTGACACTCACCCAGTTAGATTCTATAGGAATACCACGGTTACTGATAAAGTGCTTGACTTGTCCATGGTAAATGATAACGACGTTATTTGGGCAATTTCCCAAATAAAATCATATGCTGCTGGCTCTGATGGACTTACACTACAAATTATTAGGCTTTGTTGTCATTTGATTTTACCCTTTCTTACTCATTTTCTTAATAAAACGATAAAAGATGGAAATTTTTTGACAGACTGGAAGCTGGCAAAGATTCTAGCTATGCCTAAGGTACATAGTCCAAAAGATTATTCTGATATTCGGCCAATTAGTCTCTTAAGTGTTTTATCATTTTTTTTCGAAAAATAGTGAAAAAGCAAATAGTTAATTACCTCAATGTTAACAAATTAATATTTGAAGTCCAGTCGGGGCCTAGGAAGGGATTTAGCACAGCCACTACATTGTTAAAAGTATTAGATAGTATTATTGATGATGCACATAAAGGAAATACATCAGTTTTAGTGTTACTCGTTTATAGTAACGCTTTTAATACTTTAGATCGTAACTTACTCCTTACTCTGCGCCAAACTTCACTATTATGGTTTCAAAGAGAATACTATAAGCTTAATGATGGACTACCTGGTTGGTAGGTCACAGTATGTACTTTGTAATCGGAAGACATCACAAAACTTGAACTTTGATAGAGGAGTAACACAAGGGTCCATTCTCGGACCCGTGTTATTTGTTGTCTTTACATAGATATGCATAATTATGCACCTAGTTGCACCTTAAATCAACATGCCGATGACAGTCAAATCCTAACGAATTTCAATAAATATAATGTAATTTTTTTAAATAAATTGTGTAGATGACCTTAAGATTTATTTTCCTCAAATTATCAACTCCACTTTGAGAAATAGACTTTTTTCTACAAATGTAATGCTTGTAACGCAGAACAAACACTAAATAATTGCTTAAACACTATTTATGCCTACTCTACTAATGATGGATTAAAAATTAACCCAAAAAAATCAGTAGTAATTTACTTTGTAGCACATCGCGATTGGGCCAAGATCAATATTAATATTAGTATGGCACAAGTTAAAATCCCAGTTGTAAGTGAATGCAAAAATTTTAGTATTATCTTTGACAGTAAATTAGTATTTAGGAGTCAGGTTGTGAGGGTCACTCTAAAAGGCATACTATGGTTTGTGTAATCTGTATAAGAATCAACACATACTCGAATCAGGTCTAAGAAAACAATTACCTGAGACCCTGATACTTTCGCATTGCAATCACTCTAATTTGGTATATGCCTCTATTTGGATATGCAATCAGCTAATAAATTACATAGAATTAAAAATTTTTGTATACGCTTTATTTATGGTTTGCGAATTACAGACCATGTGAGCCATAAATTAAAGGAGTTAAAGTGGTGAAATATAAAAGACCGAGAAAAGCTACAACAGGGATGCTTTCTGCATAAGTTGATAAAAAATAGCACTCCTGAATATCTCCGAAACAAGTTAACATTTAGAAATACAGTACATCAACGCAACACTAGGTACCTACAGGAATTTCTTTCAGATACCCAGACACAAAACAAGTTTATTTAAACGGTCATTTCATTATACATCTATCAGACTACTGAACGAAATTTCTACCAATTTTCTTGATATGTCTTACCTACTTTTCGTTTAAAAATAAATACAAAAATGTACTGCTCAGAAAAAATTAAGCCTTCTCTGTACTACAATTTGTGTTAGACATTCTTTATATTATTTGTATGAATGATATTATGTATCATTTAATCAAAATTGTTAGGTTGTTGAAATTTTATGATAATTTAGCTACTAACATAAGCATTGTAAATTACAAACTAAGAGAACTGTATTTTGTTTTACATGTTTGGTTAATAGCAGCTCTGCTGAATTTCGACGAGTTTAAAATAAAGGCTTTTCATCATTATTATTATTATTATATTATTCTTATTCATAGAAGAATTTTGGCACCAACTTCAAAAGTACCAGCTAATTTTTTCGAGTATTTTTCAGTTCAACAACTGATAAAGTCAGTACCATTTTTGGTAAAAATATCTATTTCACACTTTTGAGTGTAATATGAAAATCGTTGAACGTTCTCTAATACCTAAGAAGATAGTACTTATTTTACCCATGTATATCCCTTGCTTTTACCTACTTGTTATTGTCCAGTGATCTTAAAACGTCACCACGGAAATACACATATTTCAGACAATACGACTGCTGTTACTTGAGAACCTTAACTTAAAAAAAAATATCCCATTGAAATATTGCTACATATAATTAATCTCTTTTTTAATTTGACCGTCTCATATTTTAGATTTTCTAAAAAAACTGCCCCCCTCACATAGTGGAAATACACATATTTCGGTCGAAAACCGCAAATCTTTTGAAAACATTTTCAATTTAAACCTTTCCGGATATGGTCTCATCTTTGATTCTGCCGTTTCAGATTTTCGATTTTCGAGAAAAATTGACCCCTCCTTGGAGGGAAGGAGATTTCGGATTTGAATTTTCTGCCATAGATTAAAAAAAGAAAACATACAACTGAATTGTATACCTCGATCCTTTTTTGAAGTCGATCAATAAGATTACAAAGTCTATTAATGCAACAAAAACTGCATGGTGCATATTTCGTAAATTTTCTAATAGCACTAAGAACAGCTTTAAAAATTTAGTAAGTAAATGAACATAATAAATGTACCATATCCAACCCAAAGGACGTTGCTGAACTGTTCAATACCTTTTTCATTGATAGTGTCATTAATACCTATAGGCAATCAAATTCCAAAACTACATTTAAAGATAAAATCAAATTACATAGCAAATCTATATTTCTCTTTCCTTTTCATTGTTAAAGAAAGCTTAGACTAAATGCAGTTAGTCAATAACTCATTTACAGGGAGTTTTCCCCGAAAAACTAAAAATTAATAAAACTATTCCTATACACAAGAAAGGGGACATTAAGATTAAGATTATAGGCCCGTTACTCTGTCCCTCCTTTTCTACAACGTTATCGAGTACTGTTTTTTAAACGAGATCTTAAGATTATTGAAAAAAACAAGATTTTGAAAAAAATCAATATTGATTTCGTTCAGGATATTGTACCATTGATGCAATATATGCCTTTTTGTAGAAGGTAGTTAGTTACATTTAGTCCTGTGAGTGCCCAGTGGGAATCTTCTGCGATTTAACTAAAGCGTTTGATTGTGTTGTTCATTATATCGTCTTAAAGTGTATTAGGGGTAATACGCAAAAATGGATATCTAGTCATTTGATGGGCAGGGAACAATTTGTTAAAATAAGGAATATGTATCGGAGTACCACTGAGCTGTTTTGGGTCCTGTGTTATTCCTATATCAATGTCATTGATAATGAGTTGGATAGTGATATTTATCTTTATGCCGATGATGCAACTGTCTTCGTTTCAGCTGGCAGAAATAGCGCGTTAGATAGTAATATCCAAAAAGATCTGAATAATTGGTATCAATGGTTTAATAACAATGTTCTATACTCGTACATGAACACCTTTAAAACAAAATACAGTGTATTTCATAATCACAATAAACATATGATTGTTAACCTCAAGTTGAATGGCATGGACCTTGAAAAGCCAGACTTAATTCGATTCTTAGGAATCAAGTTGGATGAGTGCCTTACATGAAGGAGACATTGTAAGAATGTGTGCTCTAAACTGAACACTGGACACTTTTTGTTAAGAAATTTGAGAAACGTTCTCAAGCAAGATCAATTATTATGCTATTATGCACAGGCACATTCCAGTATTCGATATGGCCTTCTGTTCTGGGGGTCTCGATGTGGCTCCGCGAATGTGTTCTTGTGTCAGAAAAGGATTATAAAATGCATGGTTGGCATTCCGCATACTGCTATTTGCAGAACCTTATTTCGATCACTTAACAAAATTACTCTGCCATCTCTTCTAATCCTAAATTGGGCTATTTTGGTTTATAAAAATAAAGATCCATTTTTTAGGCAGGCTCTTCGCAAAGTTGCTCTCCAATTGAAAATGTTTAATAAGAGGAAATTAGCCAACAATTTGTGTTATGTGCACAATCGTTCAAAATAGTATTATTTCTTCTGTTGCAAACCTTGAATAAGTTATAAAGTTATAAGTTAGAGCGATGATCGCCACTAAAGCGGCCAACACACCTTTAATGCATACTGCGATGCAGACATCGACACTTCTGTTTCATGATGCAAAATGCAGTTTATGAGGTACTGAGTAAAGTATTTGGCATCAGTTGAGGCTTGCGGCGATGCAAAGTCATAATGTACTGGGAAAAATTAAAGAATCATATGAACCAATTACTGCAGATTCGTGGGGAAAAGCTGTTCAGCACATTATTAAAATTAAAGAACCATATTCAGAATGTATTGTAGTTCCACCATTAATTATTAATTTGCAAGACGACAATGATAGTGAGAGTGAATCTGAATTGTTCATGTCTATATAATGATATGTATATATATTTTTCAGCTTTTCACTACATCTATTCTATATTTACATTTTTTAACAAATAAAGTACATTTTATGTACATATTATTTTTTCAGGTTTTTATTGCATATATTCAAAATATTTTTTTATGTAAAATATTATATTCTTATAAAATATTAAAGCTAGTTTGTTTTTCATTGGAGGCACTGAAATATTAGTATGTTCAGATCAATTATTTTTATCATGAATATTTTAAAGACGGTCCTGGACTTTACCGAATTATTTCAGAATTTCTACCTGTCAATAAGAATTTACAATGTGATAAATCTTCTTATCTTCATAGCCCTTCTTCACTTCTGAGCAATAATATGCAAATTAGCCACTATAATTTGTAGGCTACTATACTTATCTCAAAACATCGCGGCGCCGATATACATATATATTTCAGACCATTGCTGTAACGCGCAAACCGGAACTGTTCAAAAAAAATTCAATTTAAACGTTTCCGGATATGGCCCCCTTCTAATTTTTAAATCTCGAATTTTCGATTCTCTGAAAAAATTTCCCCTTCAATTTTCTGGAAAAACTGCCCCCACCAACCCCTTTGGGGGATTTTTTCAAAGCACGTTTACTATGCAAAAGTCCCGAACAAATATAAAAATAAAAAAATAAAAACATTCAGACATACAGTCGAATTGTATACCTCCTCCGTTTGGGAAGTCGGTCAAAAATTTAAATGTTTCATATTACTTCGAGGAAATCTGTTGTCAGAACGAAGAAGCTTCTAGAAATAGGTATTTTATATGGATGGGCACTTATATTAATAAATTTATTCTATAAATTTAGTATGAGTGATATCAGCTCTGTGGAAATAGCGTTCATCTATTTGTACGAGAAGATCTTGTACCTATCTGCTAGTTTAGTTCAAATGTATACATCCATACAAATAAATAAAATAGTAGTGTTTCTCAGTGATTTTTGAAGTTATACTTCTTTATGCTCATTGGGATGGTGTGTTGGTGGAAAAACCGCGTCACGCTAAAAGTGAGAAAAATCGTCGATTAAACGTTTTCGTATATATTTTTTTTCTTCTGGCTTGTAGATGAAATTTTTAATAATTAAATCGTATATTACATTTCCTTATTAGTTACCGAGTTTTTTTGAGGTAGTCATTGTTGTCTGTCTGTCTGTCAACACTATAACTCGGAAAATACTTAACCGATTAACACCATGCTTGGTACACAAATACGTAAGCGTAATACCTCCTATGGGATTGATTTTCAACTGTCTGTCTGTCTGTATATCTGTTAACACGATATCTCGGAAAATACTTAAGCGATCGACACCAAACTTGGTACACAAATACCTACGTAAGGGTAATACCTCCTATGAGATTGATTTTCAGCTGCCTGTCTGTCTGTGTGTGATTACAAGATTGATATCCAGACCTGAAACAGCACCCTCAACGTCGGAGAAATCCGCCACCTGAGGAGGAGTTTGTTTGTCCAGAGTGCCCCAGAATAATACGTCCAAGAATTGGTCTTTTTAGCCACGGAACTCATAAGAGTTGACAAGAATGTGTATTTTACTCTATTTTATTTGTCTTTATGTTTTTTATTCTAAGGTTCTTTTGGAACGTTCCTTCTATTGTCTTCTTAACTCTTCTTTTTATACTTGAACCTACGGGTAGAGCAATATATATATATATATATATATATATATATATATATATATATATATATATATATATATATATATATATATATACAAGATTGAGAAGAAATTACTGATAATGATAATAATATATAGGTTTATTGTATAATAATGAAGTTATTCATAATAATATATTGAAGAGAAATATATTGAATAACAGAGAAAAATGTCTTATATTTCATTTATATGTCCAGTCTGTGTGTGTGAGTTGGTGTGTGCGAATAGCCAAAGAAGTATAGCTTCCACTGTCTGGTACGACGCAGACCCAGTTTTTAATAGATTTTTCTCTTTAAGCTCACATGGTTTATTGCACGTCAATAAAACCGAAATAAGCGTTTTTATTTTTTCTTTATGTTTGTCCTGGCTCATCACTAAAACGGCTGAATCGATTTGGAAGAAACCATCTTTCAAAGGTTGAACACACTTTCGAGAAAAATATAGGCTACTGCTCTAATCCTACACGTGGTTCGCCAACCAAGCTGACATCAGCGGTTTGTAATTCCATATTGTTGGGATGTGGTGGTAACTCTTTTTATTATTATTATTATTATTATTATTATTAGACAGAGAATCACGGGTATTATTACCTACTTATAATAAATTCTCTTTCATAATTGTAACAGGGATTTTGTAAGAGGCTTCTAAAGTATTTTTACGCATTATGTTGTGGGCTCCCTGTAGTGCAAAATATTTAGATTAAGATTACAATAATATTATTTCTATACCTATTATCGGTTAATTGACTTTTGAGGCACTAAGCGTTGGCCTTCTTTCTTACTTGAATTGCATGCGCGCTAAATTCATCTAATCTTTCATAAAACCCCACTTTCTAGATCGAAAGATTTATTATAATTGTTTTCAAACCATAGATTTTACATAATTTGTTTCTGTATTCTTTGTTTTATAGGGTACCAACATCGGTCGCCTATGACTCAGGTGGCATCCTGCTCTCAATAGCAGTGTCTGATAGTCTAGTGAATAATGAATATCTAAAAAAATTCTTAAGTCCGCTGCAGGCGGAGTATGTTTTGCTGCATGATTGCTTGCTTGTGTTGGCTTCACACGATGCAGGCCATCATGTATGTAAAAGACAGTACAGAGAAATATGACTGTGACAAATGATACAAAATATTGAACATTCTAATCAATCTATATTTCTAATCATTGTTACAACAGAGAAAATGTCCCAAAAATCAAAAATAACATCATGTGCAAAATAACTTTTGTTTGAGTACTCGACTAGTTCCGAGTGCCTCGACAAGGCACGATGCGTGAAAACAATCACCGAAAATAGCACCGGTTGTACAATGGAAATTGTGTGAGAGGGGTGGGAAAGTCGAGTGAGTGGGCACACCAGATTTTTATAGAGACTAAGTAAATCAATCTTCTTTGACTATACCGTGCTTAGAAAAAGAAAAATCGAGAGCACAAATCATTTCATCAAAAACAATACAACGTGTAGGACACTTTTTACCTAAAATAATTGTTTTTAAAGCATAAAATTTAATGAGGCACGTAATATTAAACACACCATATACTTTTTCGAGCAAACTGGACATCAAACTATTCCAACATATTATGTTTCAGATTTGTGTTTTGCGATCTTGGGAGATACGGGAAGGGGAAATAATCATCATCAAAGTCACCTTTTCATTTGCAAACCGTAAAAAAATATTAAGAAATATATTTGTCTTCCTACTTTTTATCCGCTCTGTATTTAGAATAGGACTACAACCTACACCTACCTGAGATTTTATATTCGCAGGATATAACAAATGCTTCGCTGTCGTGACGTTGTGACATTGTCAAAGTTGCAAGATTTATTTGAAAAACGTTTACTGGAAACATTTCATGTGATTGAGCGAAAATTTGAACATCGTCTGCCGGTGACATCTCTGCCTCAACACGTGAATAGAACAAGATCTATTTTTATCAACACGTTTTATTTTTAATCAGAATCTCGCTCTAAGTACTGAAATATATTAGAAATCAGATTTATTTGTATATATGGCTTTTCACTTGGCTCTATACAGATAAAGTTATCGACGATCGATTATTATAATAGCTATGATAATTTAGAAGAATCTTCAAGAATTGTAAAAATTTTAGAAGACAGGAGATTACACTAAGATCTTGCTTTTCTCTAATCCTAATTTTGTTTATCATTTTTTGCTTTATGTTATCTTATTTATATACCTATCTGTTCTGTGAGTCATAGGATCAAATATTATATTGAATGGTCTATCTTCCTCGAGATCTTCCTTGATTTTTTATCTTGTTTATAGTATGTTTTATATATGTTACGCTCAAAGACCGAATTTGGCGACAGGCCGAAATTTTTACCCAGAACGCGACTGCTTTAGTCAAATGAAGAAATCATAGCACAGATTTACGATGTTAGGGTTAGGATTGAACCCTCCTGAACTACCACCTCCCTAGATTGCCCGCACTGTTACTGTTCTAGTGAAGATGGTGAAAACGTGTTGTCTATGTCACGTTGTGGGTATAAATGTGGTCGAATTAGATTTTTGAGCATAATATATACATAAAGGGTTACTGATTAGTGTGATAAAACTCTGTACATATCTTATTATAAGAAATATCAAAATAAATTATTTATAAAAACTATAGCCAGCTTTGACTTACAAATTTCCAATTTAGTCACATTAGTAAATATCTGCTGCGGCGGAACTATCTACATTCTTTAAACGGATATACCCTGTATTTTATTGGCCGACGAACCTCGAACGGAGGAGGTATACAATTCGACTGTCTGCTTGTTTTTGGTTCGTGCGCGCCTTTTATATAAAGGGTGTTCGAGCAGCATTTCAAACCAAACTCAAACCGTCAGAGGCATGCGCATTTTAATTTTAAGAAGACGGAAATTAATATGCGCATGCTCCACAATCACGGAACACAGTTGGAAACTGGTCCAAACTACTGCTCGAACACCCTTATAGTAAACGAGCTCCGATGTTGATGATTTTGGATTCATTTGAAAGAAGGGGACTGAGAAATGGTCCCATATTCATAACAACGCAAATCTGAAATCTCCTTCACTCCGAAAACCGCCCCCGAAGGGGTGGTGGGGGTGAATTTTCTCGAAAATCGAAAATCTGAGTTGGTATAATTAAAGATAGGACAATATCCGGAAACGTTTAAAATGAACATTTTTTC
This sequence comes from Crioceris asparagi, assembly GCA_958507055.1. Taxonomy (NCBI): domain Eukaryota; kingdom Metazoa; phylum Arthropoda; class Insecta; order Coleoptera; family Chrysomelidae; genus Crioceris; species Crioceris asparagi. The sequence continues at coordinate 49,602,522 of OY293828.1, forward strand.
AAAAGTGTTACGGTTTTCGACGCCTGTTAAATATGTATTTTTGCTATGTGGAGAGGCCAATTTCTTTCGAAAATTGAAAATTTTTCGATACTACATGAAAGATATAATTATTTGTAGCAACATTTATAATGAACATTTTTTCCTTAGAGTTACGGTTTTCGATTTAAATCGGTGTTAAAATGGTAACAACTAAAATATTCAAGCGTATTTCCGCAGCGATGTTCTGAGATCTCAATAATAACAACTACAAGCAAGGAATATACGTGGGTAATAGGATAAGTACTATCTTCATTGATATGGTATAGTGAACGTTCAACGATTTTCGGGACTAATGTTACACTCAAAAGTGTGAAATAAATATTTTTTACAAAAAAATTGGAACTACGTTATTAGTTGATGCACTGAAAAGTATAAAATAATATTACTTCTATTGGTGATGGTACTTGTGAAGTTGGTGCCAAAAGTTATCAATCTAACTGCAACTGCAACTTCAAAAGTACCATCACCAATAGAAGTAATATTATTTTATACTCTTCAGTGCATCAAGTAATAACGTCGGTCCAATTTTTTGTAAAAAATATTTATTTTAAACTTAAAATCCACTTCACTTCCCTGTTAAAACAATATAAAGATCAAATGTGTTAAACAAGGTATTTAAAAAGTTATAACCAATTTTAGATGAAAACCGCAACAAGTTCTACGCCCTGTATATCTGAAGAGGGATACAAGAGCAATGATCTATTGTAGTCATAGGTTCTAAATAATTGTCAAAATTTAGAAAAAAAAATGATTATGCTAATCTAATCTAATACTGAATGAGTCTAAATACAAATATTTTTTTTATTTTATCACCTTTTATTTTATCGTATCATGAACAGAAATTACCATCGTTTACTTTATTTTTTTCCCAAATATTCCCTATATCTCAGTTTTGGAGATATTTTAAGTTTTCTTAAAATTTTCAATGTTTCTGTTAAAAAATAAATGGATGTGATATGGGTGTTGGAAGAATATTTCAAGAATTCCGTTTTTGCATCAGGGACATATCACAGTCACAGTCTGATATTACTTAATCTTGCTCAAACCTTTTCAACATTTAGATATATTATAACTATTATATTTAGGGTTGATATCATACTGTGTTGGTTTGAAAAAAACTGAAAAAGTAATGTATTTATGTTTTGACTCACTCGGTATTAGACTTACTACACAATATTAGCTGAATCAATAAATTTTATAAACTTTGAAGATCATTCAAAAACTATAGCGACTATGGATACACCTTTTCAGTTATTCAGGGCGGTAAACTTGTAATGATTTTCTTCAAAAATTTGTTATAACTTATCAAATACCTTGTATAGCACATTACAACTTTATATTGTTGTAATAGGGAAATGAAGTGGATTTCAGATTTGGTATAAAATACAGGATGTTTAATTTAAAAAATGAAGCCTGTAATATTGCAACTAATATTAAAATGTGAAGCTCAAAGCTGGCTAAACTTTTTACATATAAAAATTTGATATATTTTATAATAGCTTTATCACACTAATCAATTACCCACTATAATAGCAACATACATATGAAGAATTCAAGTTATCTGACACCAAAACCTAGATTAGGATTGAGGCGATGTTTATTCCTATTTTTTATTTTTTATTTTAAAGAGACCTCGGTAGTAGGTAATCCCAAATTTCGATCTTGATAAAATATCCTAAAATTTGAAACCCACTTAATGATAAAAATTTTGAAATCAGACACTTTAACATGGACTTTTATGGGACTTTCGTGAAGATAAAGAAGTTTATCTTTATATCTTGAGGTTAGTGTTAAATAATTTATATTTTAAAGAGCATATACGATGAAGCACCTATGAGAGTAATAAGTTCGAATAAAATGACGCAATCAATTATTGATAGGTGCAACCACAGGAATACTCCAAAGTGAAACTGTGAGTCCATTACGCTTCTCATTGTTTTTATCAGATATTATTTTTTTTAGTAGAAGCCGTGCAAGGGGCACAAATATAGATAAAATAAATGAAATTATGATGCTAGATCTTAGAAGAAAACTGAAATACTTGTAAAAATATAGCATTCGAAATGAGCACAACATAAATTCAAGCAAAACAAAAATTATCGTTTTTACTAGGAGTACAGGAAAGACAAATAAAGAATTACTCTTATTGTTCGGATATTAGCAATATCTTCTGTATAAAAAAAGGTTAGCACACAGACAGTAGAATCTAGTGGCTTAGCTTGATTTTAAAATAAAAGCATCGAAATTTGCCCACCCTGTACATGGCGTCTGAATCAGTTTTTCCACTGCGAAATCCGTATTAGATATCTTGTATAATTTTATTTCTATCGATGAATTGTACTCAGCGACTTTTTATACATTTTTCGAAAATTTGACCTAAGCTATTTATGACGCTGATAAGTCCATAATTATTTATTTAGTTTTATCAGTAGCTTTATGGGTTGGTATAATTGTGTCGGAACTGTCCTGTTTGAATAATAAGATTGAATAAATGTTTACAGGCTACAAAATATATTGGTGACTCTGCTTTCTTTCTTGACAAAACTGCTCAGTCTCATGTACAGGGTGGGCTAATTTGCTTTTATAGGGTAACTTGGTAACTATTAGATATAGAAAAAAATCAATGACGCAGTCTCGATCTCTTTTTTGAGGTTAACTCAATGGTGAAAACAAAAATTAGCTATCGTCTTTTGTTTTCGAGTTATAACCTAATATTCAATTTTGTGTGTATTAGACGCATGCCTGTATCTTACTTATTTGTGAAGTTATTGAAATTTGCTTTTGATATTCTTCAGGCACTTTTTTGAGTAGAGTCCAGTGGCGTAGCTGGATTTTTAATTGGCTTCTAAAATTTCAAGTTATGAGATAAACTTGAATTTTTTTATGTAAACAATCGACGATTATAGCTTATTTTCAAAGGTCTATTTTTTCTCTTTTCAAAAATATATAGTTTATAGGGCGTTAAATACAGAATAACTTATTTTAGACATGAATTAAATTTACTCAATTGATTTTTCATTTTATACATAGTCGGCGTTTGTCAATTATGGCATTATTGTTGAGTCTGTCATTAGGGAATCTAGTTTCGTATTTGATGATAAACGCATCAAGAAGTCAAAAATGGTTTACGAGAACTATGAGAAATATGATGTGATGGAATGTTTTGTTAGAAGCAACAACAATTCAGATATAGCTGCGAACTTATATTTTAATCTATATCCAGAAAGAAGACAACCTCATAAGGATATAAGGTTAAGAGACAACCTTATCAATTATGGAGCATTTAACAAGCCATGGAGGATTATAAAATTCTACGAGATTCATGAGACAAGCCAATGCAGTATTTTCTTCAATTCCGTCAAAAATTGAAAACATCATCGTTTTGAAAGAAACAACTGATCGAAGCGCGATTCGTTACCAAAGAAGAAGCCAACCAATTTTATCCGAGTGCAATTCGTCTTTTTGAGTTTAGAACAAAGTGATTTCCGTGGCAAAATATATTTATGTAGGCTGTCTCAATACTGAGCAGAAAGCCTTTGTTCACCAAAAACTCCACAAAAAGTCAGTTAATGATACTGGTGAATTTGCCGTATGAGATCACTTTTGCACCACTACTGCTGCTTATATGTAACAGAACAACATATCTCCTTTTGCCGTGTCAATAGATTGTACTAATAATACAACTATAGTGGTGAAAAGAAATAATTTCCCACTGCTTGTAATATGACAATTCATAAATTTCAAGAAGTAACATATGCAGAGATCGTTCTCGAATATCACAAAAGCCATTCATTCTATTGTACTTTGCATTATCGCGGGTAATTCAGGGTCTCCGGAGGTTTTACCACTGTCTGAAGGTTGCATCGTCAATAGCTGGGCATCAAGCGGAATTTCGCCACTCAATTATCTGGTTATAATTAAACAACAACTGATTGAGTCTATTACCAAGAAGGAAGGACTATTAATGAAATTGCCAAAATCTACAAGCCCATGCCAGAGACCTCACGGATTCTGTTCTCCAAAGTTGCAATATTTTACTACTTTCGGAAACAAAATCATAATAAAGTTGACATTCCAAATTTTATTTGTGTGACGTAATATAAGCGTCAAGGAGTAAGAGCTGCTGGAGTAGGTATTTACCAAAATTCTTCTGTGTCCACCGTGATTGCAATTGAATGTGCAACAAGAAAAAGATGTGCTCAAACCGAAGGCTGGTGAAATATGTGCTGCTGAATGCGTGAATAATGGCAGTCTACGAATATTATTGGCAACGGCAACAGTATATATTTCACGATAGAACTCTGCTACCAAATACTACTGAAGATGCAGCACTCTTGGATGGATTTAGACAGACTACCTTTCATTCTCGGTGGAGATTTCAATTTTAATTTCAATACACTGGAGTCCCAACAAATGTCCTAAAAGGAAAGTTGAGATTGGGACTTAATTCCAGTGTAGCCACGATAAGATATGGATTTTTGATTTTTGACCGACGAACCAAACGGAGGAGGTATTCAATTCGACTATTTGTCTGCATTTTTTTTGTTCTTTTCTTTCGTAGATATTGAGAAACGATTTTCATGTTTCCTTTTTCATTTGACAGAGGACTATTGAGAATTAATCCCATTAAAATAGACATTTAACATGTCCTTCTACTGAAATACTTCTCCGAAAGGGGTTAGCGGGAGTAATATTTTCGTGGATCGAAAATTTGAGATAACAAAATTAAAGAAGAGACCATATTCGGCAACGTTTAAATTGGTCATGTTTTGAAAAATCATAGGTTTCCAAGTTACATCAGTGGAAAAATTTGAGATATTTTTGTCTGTGCAATGTGGGTGTATTTTTTTCGAAAATTGAAAATATGAAACTGCCAAATTAAAGAAGAGATTATATGAAGCAACATTTAAAATGGGCATTTACGGTTTCCGAGTTACAGCAATGTTAAAGTCTGAAATATGTGGATATCCGCGATGTTAAAATATCTGAGTAAGTACCTGACGCGTTATCTTCTTTGAATGATTTGAACGTTGAATGATTTTGATGACTAAAGTTACACTCAAAAGTGTGATATAAATATTTCTTATAAAAAAATGGACCGATTTTATTAGTGGTGCACTAAAAAACATAAAATAATATTAATTCTATTGGTTCTGATACTTTTGAAAAAGTTTTCAATCTAACTAAAACTGCACAACTTTAGAATGATCAGTACCAATAGAATTAATATTATTTTGTGTTTTTCTGTGCATCAACTACTAGTCGGACAATTTTTTTAATAAACAGTTATTTATTATTATTCGATTTTGGCTCGAGAGCTTGAATCTAATATTCTTCACGTGTATAATACACCATTTTTTTCCGACGGGAAAACGATGATTCAATATTGAAAAAATATTATAATATATTAAAGACAGAAAATTATCGAAGTGAAATTTGAAGTTTTACTGGTAGGCTGCTATACTTATAGTGAAAATTAGACCTGCGTTGCTAAGGAAACCTTTAAAGTAATCAAATATCTGTGAATTTAATTCTGTTATCGGATTTAAAAATTGCGAACTAGTGGTTGTTTGCAGTTGTATGTTTGTAAAAATTTCTGAGTTCGAGTTTCGCTTGACTTCACGGAGTTAGTAGAAGCAGCGAAAGTAGTATCACATAAATTATTGACAGCTAAATCGCTATATTTCTGTATATCGGGAAAAAGTTTTCTCTTCCCGTAGAAAAAAAGGAATTTTATAAAAGTGATACTCTGTCACCAGTCAACAGAGATAAAATGTCAAACTTTTTCCCGTGACAGCAAAAAAGTATTTCAGGATTACTCCAAAAATTGGACCGACGTTATTACTTGATGTACTGAAAAATACTAAATAATATTAATTCTATTAGTACTGGTAATTCTAATGTTATGCATTTGTATTTAGATAGAAGATTTTTGGCACCAACTTCAAAAATACTAGCACCAATAGAATTAATATTACCGATTTTGTATTTGTCAGTACACCAAGTAATAACGTCGATCCAATTTTTTGTAAGAAATGTTTATTTCACACTTTTGAGTGTAACATTAATCATCAAAATCATTCAACTTTCACCAAAGAAGATAAAACGTTACTTATTTCAGATTTCAAAACATCGCGAAAATACACATATTTCAGATTTTATAAGTGCTGTAACTGGGATTTTTTTTAAATGTCCTATTCAAATATTCAAATTAAAGGAGAGATTTCCCTTTAGTTTGGCTTTCTCAAATTTAAAATTTTCGAAAAAAGAAATGCCCGCGACATATAGCAAAAACACATATTTCACATTTTACAACCGCTGTAACTCGGAAACTTATGTTTTTTAAAATGTCCAATTTAAGCGTTGGCGGATATGGTATCTTTTTTAATTTTGACATTTACCATTTAAAAGGCGCGAACAACCATAAAATACATCTAGAGAAACAATCGAATTGTCAATAAAAGGGAAGCGATGTCTCTACCATGTACAGGTATAATTAGTGTGTTAGTCAGGTTTCCATTCGACGAAAAAATTTTGGGTTATATTATAGAGTTTCTAGAATAGTACGGATTTTTTTTGCTACTATCTGTGTTTTCAGATTGAAGGTTTTATAATACCTAAATTAGAATTTAGTCACATTTCCATCATTTATCATAAATCACTTACTATTTTTAACTTCAAACCCGTGCTTTGTCAGAAAAGATTTTTGGAATATACCAAACTCTAGAATTTTGAACTGTATATAGGATTTGTTGTAACAAATCCAAAAATTTTTAAATAAATCACGTCTGCAGATAAATACAATACATTACAACTCCAGTACAAGTTAGCTTTTCTAGGTATCCGGAGACCCTAGAAAAACGGTTAAAATGTAAGACGGAATTCTTATTTTTGTGGATTTCCGAATCACTATATTTTTTGATAAGACCTAATTGTATATTGTATATTAAGAGCAGAAAGTACCTACGTTTTTGTCGCTCGTGCATGAAAAACATGCGAGAGCAGAAAGTTGTGCTCGAAATATACACGTAATTTTTTCGATGACCTTAATATATGGTGGTGTACAATTATTAATCACGTTTGTCGCGTGAACTCATTATTTTTGAGAAATACTGGCAACTCTGACAACCCGTTCGTTATCGAAACTAGCGTTGCGGAGCAACGTTTGAATAGCTAATATTTTTTATTGGTAGAAAGCGAAATCGCTCTAGAATGGCAATTATGTGCTTGCGCTCGCAACGATAGATAAATTTACTTTGTACTAATAACGAATAAAACGCTTGATGTGAATGACATTGACGTGAACATAAGATGCCGAGCAAATGTCAAAATGACTGAAAGAATAATGGGTTACTGCGTTAGAGTGTCACAAATAATGCACGTAGTAGATTCTACTTAATAGCCTATATGTCAAATGGAAAGATTCCAAAACTCACAAAAGCACTGTATCGGGCTAAAGTGACAGTTGAAACAGTAGGTAGGTATATGTATGAGACAGGAATATAACGCAAGGTTTGTTAGTTGCAACCTAAAATCAACTACCAGCTAACATGCACATAAATATATCAATAAATATCAAATATATATCTCACTCAGCAAAAAAAATCCCGCCACAACAATAATATGTATCAAGGGTGCAATACAGGTTTCTATTAACCGCAACATGTATGTAAGGTCCATAAACGTTATTTGCGCGGGTGCTAAAGTAGTCCACGGGTGGTAAAGCGACACTTTACGCCAGAGAAACGTATTTTTAATCTGGACTTATCACATGGTCGTGCATAAAAACTATCTATATATTCTTCACGAACTATAAATTTGTTGAAAAGAAAGAAACGGAAATATTTTCGGAAAGTGTCTAGGAAGATAGTTTGAGAAATTAGAATTCTAAAACTGAGGAAAATTTTATAATAAAATTAATAAAATAAAACAAATAAAAAGTTCATCGGATTAAGTTTGATAACATTGACCCCGAATTATAAGTAATCATTTTTTAAGTAATTTGAAACTTATAGAAAGAACGAATTAGTCCATTTGTAGCTTGTTCAAATGAGGAGACCATTTTGTCCTCCAGTTAAGAATTCGATAAATAATTGTAGTATTGGTATAAAACTAACTCCCGAACGTGAACAAAATCAATTATTATTTATTTGATATCGAAATCATGGCTAAGAGTGAGAAGTAAATTAAGCCATTTGAAATGTTTCCAGCTAGATGTTTAGGCAATAAAACGTTAGTTATAGTAAAAACATACCAATAATACACCATGTAATAGGCTAATTCTACATAGTTCCTTATTGCTATTGCGATGATACAATAAACATCAAAGTATTAATGGATGCAGACGACATGAAGTGTATTTATGACTTATGCTATAACAACTTGTCTATTCCCACATTATTGTCAGTTGGTATTACAGTTGGTAGTAAAATATATTCTTCGTTTTTCCTAGCATTGGCAAAATAAAAGTATAAGAAGCCTTTAATTATATTTCTTTTTTCAGCTACTTTAGAAGTGTAAGGTAACGTAGTTTATAATTTTAATTTGTTGTTTATGACACAGAAGCAGCAGCTAGTTAGAGACCTAATTTCACCCCCGTTAACGAGTTCCTAAAAAAACAATTATTCTAGAGAATGAGGTGCCTTTAGGATAGGTTCTCCTATCTTCTGAGAACATTCAAAAGGAAAACAAACTTGATGAGTAGGGTGGATGCAGCTAAGTTGGCGCGACGGAATGTGTTTGGAATCCGCTGAAGCTAAGCTCCTTGATCCAGAATATACCTACTTAAATATAAAATAAGCTCTCTTAACTAGTGACGATATCACGAAGGACGGCCGCTCGCTTTGCTCACCCTAATCACTACGTACACAGTACATACATAGTAAACACATACATAGAAAAACAGACAGACATTTTCCTAAAAAAACTTTTTATATGCCTCTGGATACCTCGAAACGTGGAGATTTGCCAAAATTAAAATTTCGAAAATCGCACACAATACGAAGACTTAAAATTATAAAAAAGAAATAAGTAGGGCATGTCTAGAAAGCATGGATCCATCAATTAAACGGAAGGCTTCTATGGTCCTGTTTGTCATATCATCTACAGTTGCTAAATAAAAACCGATTTCGCCACGTACCTCCAAAGATAAGAATCTATAGGAGTAAGTTCTGGGGATCGCGCAGGCCAAGTTAAAGTATACATCCTCTGTGTTAGAATAAGAGTGATATAACAAGTGATAAACCAATCAGCACATTGTCGATAAAGTGACGATTTTCAATTTCATAATAATTCTATCCGTTGACAAATATTATAATTCTCGTCAATAATGTCATTAGTTTTAATACAAAACGCAACTCTACCACCTTATCATAACTAAAATTCTAGATATAAGTTCTGAGGATCAGCGTGTAACTGTTCTAATCAATTTCCGAAATATTTGCTATTGCTGCAATTTCCTTATTGTTCGAAACATGTTTTTATGGTGTTATTAGAATTTGCAACCCATTCTCCTCCCAGATCAGACAAGTAATTATTTTATTTTTGGTATATAACACATAAGCAGTGAGTTCAAACCCGTCTCCTTACTTTTGGAATAAAGACGCCTGTGTAGTTCTTGCATATGGATATTTCTGCCAGCTTTGCCAATACAGTAGGTGAGCCATATTCAGTAAGTCTTCGCGAGTGGAATACATTAAAATGTGTAAATTTTTACTAGGGCTAGCTATTTTTAAGCTACATTTTTAAGATACATTTCTATAGAAATAAATATCTTTCCTGATCTAATCAGATAAAATGAACTGACCAAAAAAAAGTACATGGAAATTGAATGATTTTCTAGAATTTTTCTATTTATTAAGGAAGTCTCAATGTTTTCTGGTACATTATTGGAACACCAATTCGGTGATTTCACATACTTTTTTCTTGATGATTCTAAAACTTTATTAAAAAAAGTTAGCCCGTGTTAATAAAAAGTTCAAAAACACTAAAAATTAAATTGGTTCAAAAAGTGTGCGTTTTAGCGCCCACTGTGACGTCACAGTTTCCGCTCATGTGGCATTAGCTGATCTTATGTATTATGTCAGTAATCATTGTGACAGTGAACACCAAGCAGCCCCCGTATCATGTAAAATTTAGCAACTAGTTGCAATCGCGTTGTTTTCTCAGTGTTGCCAAAGTCTATTAGACGCTGTTTATAAAATATTGAATAAAAAGGAGAAAACAGCAATTTCATTGAGAACATAATATAAAGTAATTTATTATTCAAAAATACATGCAACCAACCTCACTTTGTTACTTTTCACTCGAGTATCCGCTTAGACTCAAGACTGTCAGAGCGACAACACTGTACCAAATTAACGTTTTGACAGCGACGATTGTGCAATAGTTCCGGTCGCATTGCAGTTGCTAGTTACATGATAACCCCCCGGGATTGTAAATTTTATATCTGGTGGTTATGGTGGACGCATATCAGACAATGAAATTTGCAAAGCAAGGTATTGCGCACCCGAACAAACTACTTGTTCATGATTAGAGCTGGGAAGTGTGACGTTTCAAGCGGGAATCTGATCTTGTTTTTAAATACATGAACAAACTGAAATCAACATTTCTATAATTAAAATATGTCTGAATATAGGTAATTTTAATGGTGAATTGCTTGTATGCAGTTTAAACTGTATTGTTTAAAACTCTTAAAACACAAAAAATACAAAGAATCCAAGGACCCTATTAAATAAATACTTTAAAGTTATCTTGAAATTTGAATTGATGCTTTCAGGTTTCTTCCTGTTTATGTCTAGGCCACTCATAATTGGATTCACTAGTACCTTGACTTTTGGCAAAAGCAATGCAACGTTATTGGTACTACAAATAGAAAACAGCTATCCAACTAGCGACGGCATTAGCCAAAACAGAGATTTAATAAAATATCTCCACACCTGCTCACATTATTAATTAATAAGAGAATATCTAATTTTTGATTTTTCAGAACGTCAACTGATTTTCTAGAAAATCTTCGTGGCTTCTCGTATCTTTCAAGCTATCTATTTCAGACTGTATTATTTTTAAAATGTAAACTTGATCAGCCAGTGTGCACTTGACGATGTGCCAGAAAAATCACATAGGTCTATTATAACAAACATTCTAAAGGACGTTGGATTCTTCATTTAAAATTATAGCTTATGTAAGGCCACATGATTCTACAAACAAAAGGATTGTTTACGAGGTGATATGTCTTTGTACGGACTTCTGTGTAAAGATTCTTCATGAATTCTACTTTCATATATTTGGAGGAGACCTCAACAATATTATATATATATATATAAATGAATTGTGAATTCTTGACTGTCTAATTAATTAATTAATGATAAATTTTTAATGATTGGGGTTGCAGTCAAAATGCCAATAAAATTAAAAGTCTTTAATCAATGTCGAGCTTTCGGTAACGCTTGTTACCTTCATATTATACAAGATAATGCCATATTTTTATATTATATCCATTTTTTAAATGATATTTCCAGTGATTAACTTCTGAAGTGTGTTCCATTTTTATTAGCTACATACATAGATTGATCTTAGTATCCGTAATTCCATAGTATCTTGTAATTATGAAACATAAAAAACTCAATCATAAAGTTAAATGCATAATAACAAATGTTTGTAGCTGGTAAATTTCATTAATCTCACGATTGTAAGTAGTTCATATTAATATTTTTTGTTATAATTAATTTGTTTGTTATTTTAGTTTGTCCCGATGAAGGTAACAAGCGTTGCCGAAAGCTCGACATTGATTAAAGAGTTTTAATTTTTATTGGTATTTTGACTGCAACCCCAATCATTAAAAATTCATCATTAATTAGACACTCAAGAATTTACAATTCATTATATATATATATATAATGAGTTATCTGGTAGAACGACTGTCTAGTTAAGATACAAGATTTAAATTATCAGGTATTGCAGTCTGTTGGCACAAAGAAAACTCTTTATCTTTTATTCAAGCTTTCGAAACGTTAATTGTTTCTTCGTCAGGAAATCTACAATATTTATAATATAATAAAATATGTAACAAATGATGATTACTTACAAGATTTGATGTTGCAATACCTGATAATTTAAATCTTGTATATGCCAATATATATATATATATATATATATATATATATATATATATATATATATATATATTTAATTCAATTACCTGCTTTATTTTAAGCTTTAGCAATGACCTGACGAGAAATCAAATACAACCATTAGAATTTACTTGATAGTTTAAGAGTCAATGATTTACTTCTGCTTAAATTATCGCACAAGCTTTCGAAAAAAGGCTTCCCAAATAATTCTAAATATTCTAAATTGGGAACAATTTTCAAGAAATTTATAAAAAGTTTAAGAATATTTTGATGGACATGGCAAAAAAAATCTATATAGATATTCATTATTACATTAACTTTTATGCATCACTCTATTCAAATAAATAAGTTGTGTCTTTAGAGGTGACAAAAGATGTTTGTTTACTCGCAATACCTAATTTCAGTTAAACTGTGTATAAATGTATTTTTAATTTCATGTAATGCCAGTATGTACCTAAGTAATAGTACTTCCTCAAATGAAAAAAATCGATATGTAAACGAAGAAGGTAATTTCTCAATCCATTTACAAGGCATTCATCATGGACGCGTCAGAACGTTGTATATGGAGTTTATACCGTAATATGATACTAATAAATTATTTACAGAATGATGTGCTGACAATATTGACAATTGGAAAGCTTTTGAAATGGGTTGGGACGAGGGTTGGGAATTGTAAAAACTCATCAAATGAAGTAGAAATATGTATTCACTTATTTAGAATGGCCTGGAAGTATCAACTATCTAGCCCAGACAAATAGTAGGTAGTTAAAAAAAATTATGTAACGTCGGAAGAGGACTATCATGCCATTCGAAACTTCTTCATATATATGAGAGGTTGCGACATACACCGTTTCAAAAATATTCTCAGTTGAAGTCATGAAAATAATTAACGTATATTTTAAACGGAAAAAATTCAAAGGGTTTAATCGCCATAAAAACAGATAATATTTATAACCTAATCTTAATAGTAGTATTTCTAGTCTCTTTATTTTTATGACCTAATCGATCGTAGTATTGACAATCTTATATTATCTGTAGTGAATTATTAATCAAAGAAAACTGCAAAAGAGTTACCAAGATAACTCATTTTTCCATCTAGATTTGGTTCTTCCTATAAATTTGTTGCTCCCGCAGTTATTCTTTTCTAGCTTTTTTTTTCACGTATTCTATCGGATCTGTTAAGTTGCCCCCATATTAATATTTTGATTTAAAAACTGCAAGCACACACCTAGCACACTCCAGCACAACAAAAAATAGAACTAGCACAACTTTCGTTTGGAATATAATAAGAAAAGAAGGCCGGGGGAGCCATCTTAACAGTTGCCCCCCCCCATTACAAATTTTGTATCATAGCTTGCACAACCTAGCACAAACCAATTTGAAGCTAGCACTCCTCATATAACTTATGGAAAAAATTCCAAAGAAAAAAAAATACCCCCCCATATTAATATTTTATTTTCAAATAAATTCTGCAAGCTTCTACATACCTAGCACAACCTTGCACAACCAAAATCAAAACTTGCACAGCACCCAATAACTTAAGAAAAAATAGTAAAGAAAAAATAGGAGCCCCCCATCTTAATATTTTGGTTTCAAATAAATTGTACAGTGCATCCCATTTTGGTTGAGACAGCCAAGTATCTCAGTTGTTGTTGAAGATAGAACCTTGCGGTTTTCGCGTTCCTGTGTCACTTTTTTGTGAAAGTCAAGATGGCATGAACAGATTTTGCCTAACTTATTTTGCTCATAAGTTACAGGACGTTTTTGAAAATTCACACACAGATCTACGAAGTTTCTCAGCGATAATGTCAAATTGAGAACTTATCCCTTAGACAATTTTATGCAGAATCCAGTGGGGCACGCAACGTTTTTTTCGGGGTATGGTAATGGATATACGAATCAAACTTATAATTTTTTCAATGGAACACCCTTTATTTTATTATCTCATTAAATTCCTTATTTTTTTTTCCTTTAAAATAATATATAACATATAAGCATGAAGTTTACGTTATTCATTTCTCTATATGAGATCCTCTTCTATTTCTGCAAACCGTAATGCAACATCTGTTCGAAGAACTGAGTCTGAAATAAAGTTCAACTAACTAAATTGAGCTTGTATCAGCTACAGTAACGCAGCCATAAATGGATGAGCATCAAGTTAGCTAAGCACCTGTCACGAATCGACTCGAGAGTAGGTGGATAATTTGCCGCTAATTAGTCGTGAATTAGTTGTGAAAATACCGAATTTGTCGTTTTTTGTTTTTTTGTTTTTTTCGGATGCTTTGCTAACTTGATATAAACTTAGCAAAGCACGGCTCAAAAAATGACTTTAAAGTCGTAGAAGAATGGGAATAGGATCAGTTTTTGCCGCTAATTAGTTGTTAATTAGTTGTGAAGAAATTAATTTCCTAATTTTTTTTTTGTTTTTTTTGGGTGCCTTGCTAACTTGATACAAAATTAGCAAAACACGCCTTGAAAAAATAACTTTAGAGCGTTCGTAGAAGAATGGGAATGGAATAAGTTTTTGCCGCTAATTAGTTGTGAAGAAATTAATTTCCCAATTTGTTAAGATTGGTTGAAAAATTCAGAAACTGATATACTGAGAAATATATATTTAATGCTGAGACGATTTCTCTTTTACCAAAAACCGTTTTATTACCAAACAAAATCATTTAAAGGTAATGATAATTCAGATATTTATAGTAGTTTATAAAATAAACATAGCACTTAATGTATTCATAAAATACAAAGCAAAAGTATTTTTCAAAAAGTACAAAATTCTCAGATTCTATGAATTGGCATTTCTAATTCACTTTGAAGGACCTTTTGAAATCACGGAAAGAAATAAAATCTCGAAATCGAATTAATTTCTGTACAACTAATTAGCGACTAATTAGCGGCAAAAATGTATCCCAATACCATTCTTCTACGAACGCTCTAAAGTCATTTTTTGTAGGCGTGCTCTGCTAACTCTATATCAAGTTAGCAAAGCACCCAAAAAAACAAAAAAAAAATATTTTAGGAAATTTATTTCTTCACAACTAAATAGCAACTAATTAGCGGCAAATTCTTGTTTTATTCCCATTATTCTATGAACGCTCTAGTCATTTTTGGAGGCGTGCTTTGCTAACTTTGTATCAAGTTAACAAGGCACCCAAAAAGAAATAAAAAATAATAATTTAGGAAATTAATTCCTTCAAAACTAATTAACGACTAATTAGCGGCAAAAACTGATCCTATTCCCATTCTTCTATGAACGCTCTAAAGTCATTTTTGGGAAGTGTGCTTTGCTAACTTTATATCAAGTTAGCAAAGCACCCAAAAAATAAACAAAAAATTAATTTCTTCACAACTAATAACTAATTTACAGCAAAAACTTATCCCATTCCCATTCTTCTACGAACGCTCTAAAGTCATTTTTTGAAAGCGTGCTTTGCTAACTTTATATTAAGTTAGCAAAGCACCCAAAAAATAAACAAAAAAATCAATTTGGAAAATTAATTTCTTCACAACTAATTAGCGACTAATTAGCGGCAAAAACTTATCCCATTCCCATTCTTCTGCGAACGCTTTAAATTCATTTTTTGAAGGCGTGCTTTGCTAACTTTATATCAGGTTAGCAAAGCACCCAAAAAATAAACAAAAAAATCAATTTGGAAAATTAATTTCTTCACAACTAATTAGCGACTAATTAGCGGCAAAAACTTATCCCATTCTCATTCTTCTGCGAATGCTTTAAATTCATTTTTGAAGGGGTGCTTTGCTAACTTTATATCAAGTTAGCAAAGCACCAAAAAAAAATACAAAAAACGACAAAATTGGTGTTTTCACAACTTATTCACGACTAATTAACGGCAAATTATCCACCTACTCTCGAGTCGATTCTTGACAGGTGCTTAGCTAACTTGATGCTCATCATAAATGGGCTTATTTGGCGGAAAACCCCTCTTGTAGATAACTGTTGGAAAAGGCTGAGTTCGAGAGTAAATGCACTAGTTAAGCGCCAAGTACCGGCGACAGCGGCTATTTTCAGCTAGTATGCTAATCTAGCGCTGACCCCATTCACGGCTTTGCTGACATGCGACCCCATTCAGGTCTCTTCTGAATATTGGAGCCCGATTTAGGGAACCGCTGAATATTGGGCTGCCGCGAGCTTTAAGACGCCAAGTAGAACTTTACATACATTCGTCACCTTTAGGACTTAAGATTTAGTGTATGATTATATTAAGGGTGATAAGATGATAAAGATGTGAAACATCTATTGGAGCGCCTTGGGGTGAGAGAGTATGTGTTTATTGGCTCCTTCTCTTGTCTCTTCTCTTCAAAGTCCTAAATTGGGCTCCATGTTTGTGAAATCGTCATGCTAGTGGGGACCAGAATCAGGCCTCTAAGTCTCCAAATCCGTGAATAGGGCTTCAGTGTTCACCGGACTCAATGTCAAAAAGTCTTGAATGGGTCCCCAATGTCAATGGAGTTTCTAAAATAAGACCCCCAATGTTAAGCGGAATCCTTAATGGGGCCCAATGTCAGTAAAGGACGCTATAAACTATAAAAGGGAACCATTGAGTGCTAGATTTGCATACAAGCTGAAAAAAATGTTTTCTGGAAGCTTTATCGGCCAGTTCGTGCTTTCCAGTTTCTTTGTTATTAATGTCATTTGATAAAGTTGCTTCTACGTTTACAGATACGTCGTAGATGAGATTAGAATTTGCAAGCAGTAATGTGTGGATGCAAGGGAATTTCTGTATTGTAATCGACTTTTGATACCTCTAAAGTTGAGTTTATATAAATGCTGTTTCTATATAAATTGTGTTTTTATTATGAACGAAACATGTATTTATTCATTTATTCTCATGTATACAGTGAGGGGATGATGTAATTTAATTTTTTTCATGCGCAGGAATATAAATTATACACATGGTGGTCCAAAAAGTAGATAAGATGATTTGTTTTTAGATGAACACTCATTTTTTTATTTCATATCAAAGCAAACTGTAGTTTGCAGAGGTGAGAGTGGTTACCTTGCGGAACCTCGCACTTCTGCCTACAAAAGCATTATTTAAAGAAACATGTTGAATTTTCAGGGTCACGCTCGAGGTCACGTAATGGTTTTTCCTGATTAATTCAAAAATAAGGCTTGAAGTTAATGAGGTATTGTGTATAATACATTTCTACAAGGATAAGTAATCATTTGAAAATGTTTTGAAGTCTTAAAAGGCTGTAATATTTATATTATCAATATATGTAAAACCAAATGGACGGATTCAACAATTAATTTTTTTCAACTCTTCAGTGTTGTATTGTGTTGTATTTCAAAACCATGCAAACAACTTCGCTTTTTTTCGAAATTGGTACATTTTGAACGCAATAGTAATTTTTGTCAAACGTATGATCTAACTAAATGGCAACAATAAGGTGGAGGTAGAGTAATTCTCTCCCAAATGACAAGTGTCTTAAGCATAGATACTGTCTATGGTCTTAAGTCATAATACCAAACTGACAAATGTTGTAACGATAGACGTTATATACATGGACTGGTAATCGACAGAAAATCCCGGGTCCAACCATGTTCTACAGATAATATTTGAGATATGAGTATGAACCCTATAACATCATAGGGCAAAAATAGTCATATGGTAAAGATTCCGAGTATTAACCTAGAGTCCTCGATTCGCATTCTGATAAGCTTCGATTATTTTTTTAACAAAACCCATTTTTTAAATAAAAGATCTTTATATGAGTTTCTAATAATTTAATCGGAAATTTTCAATGAAAATTTGTACATATCTGATATATTGCGATCCTTAAGATACACATTAGCTACAATAACAAACTACAACGGCACATCTTCAAAATTACCAGCACCAATAGAATTAATATAATTTTGTATTTTTCAGTGCAACAACTGATAAAGTCGGTCCAATTTCAAAATATTTATTTCACATTTTTGAGTGTAACATTAGTAATGAAAATTGTTGAACGTTCACTAATACCCAAAAAGTTATAGGTAGGTTTAGCTCATACTACGCGAGTTAAGTTTTAATGACCGAAAAATAACTTTTTAAAAACGTTTATTCTAACATACAAGATTACATCAACAGGACAAGATTATATCTGAGATTATTATATGCATTACATGGTTTTATATTAAAATAAATGAAAGATGAAAGTTGTAATATGATCCAGTGAGACGTTGTGGAGCCGTGGTCTGGTTACATGACTCGTCCACGTCCACGTGGTTCGACTTCAGGATTGATCTAGGCAGATTTCGTTCTTCTAACGGAATTTCGATGACAGTAGCTGGCTTTGGTCGTCTTGATTTCAGGAGTTTTATTTTTCTTCTTATTAGAAAGATGATGGCACCAATGGTGATTAATATGATAAAGCTAAGGGTGATTCCAAAATGTCCTCGGTGGAACTCAATGGGAAGTATGTTGGGCTCTTGGTATTGTGGTATCATCTTAGTCGGCTCGTCTAGATGTAGTGGTTTGACATTTAGCTTATGTTTGACTTTTGATGGTTCTTGGTGATTAGGCCATTCTTCTGAAAAAGTTCTATTTGAACCTGTCCATGTATGTTTCTGGAATGAATATGTGCAGTCGCTATTTCCCAAGACATCATTACATTTTGTGATTTTGACAGATTTAAAAGATTTCGAACAATCCTCATTGATGTCTTCGGGTTGTTTTGTGCAGATGATAGTATTTCCGTTAGTTAGTTGAGTGAATAAGGAGAAATTGTTGTTGACAGTGGCGAAGTTGCATTTTGATAAATCGTCTAGGCTACACAGGTCTTCATGTGGTACTTTTTGGCAGTACCAGAGTGAAAATGTCTTTATGCAGTCCTCGCTGGTCCATTTAGTTGAGCCTTTTGAGTTGAGGGCAAACGTATGGGGTGGTAGGAGGATATTGTTACGAGTACTAGGAATAGGAATTATTTTGGACAAATGATAAAATTCATTGGCTAATATAGGTATTTTTAAAGTACAAATGAGTGTTTTTGAAGTGAACATAAGATTAACTTTAGTGATTTCTAATAAAGTTGGGATATCTGGAGCGATTTCAGTGTGAGAGTGAGTTGAGTGTAAATAATTGAAAATTTCTTTTAGTTCCTGTTGGTTTATCAATTCGACATTTAGTATGCCTTGATTGCTGAATGAAATAGTTCTCAAAAGTGTCTGAATGTGATTTCTTAAATTTCTGATCTGTTCTAGCTCTATGTGAATAATTATTTCACTATTCAACCTATCCTCTAAGTCTGATAAGTCTTTATAAACATTTCTGCATGTGTTTGTATTTTCTGCAAATCTTTTTGCCATCTTTCTGTTATTTGACCTGCTAATGTATGTAGCTTGGAAATTTCAGTCATTAATTTCTCTTCGTTAGAGTTAATCTTCATAAAATTATTTTGAATGTCAATTAGATCGTTTTGATCTAGATTTCCTGATATGTATCTTATAGCTGAGCCTAAACCATCGAATAGACTTCTTTTTTGATTTTTGTCGGGGCGAGAATATATTCTCAGTTTGTTAATATCTTCTGATAGAAGATCAATGTCTCGTTTGTAAGTATTTGCTAAGTTAAGTTTATCAGGGTTGATTTGGTTGATTATAGGTATTTGATTTAATGATAATTTAGCATATGTAGTCTCGATACTCTCAATACTTATTGTAAAATAAACCTTATGATAGTTAACCTTATATTTAGCTAAGCCTAAGTTGTATAATATGTATCCAGGGGGATCAATTGGTGTCAGCTGAAGTGCCTGGTTGATGGTTGTCAGTGTCATTGTCAATCTGAAAAGAGTTAGTATTTTTGATCATGTGTTTACTGATTCTCTTTTCTTTTTGTGGTACAAGATTTTGTTCCTTTGATTTCTTTGGATCTAGTAAAATTTTCTTGTATCTAGGTTTTATTTTATTTCTAGGTTCTGTATTTAAATAAACAATATCAGTTTTTGAGATTTTTCCTGTAAATTGTTTGATTGCTTATTGAATTGTTTTTGATAAAGGTCGTTATAGAAAGGGATGATTTCTTGTTTCCTATGCTCATTATAGTCTTGTATTTGTTTTTCTGGATTAATTTTATGTAGATTAAGATTTTCGTAGGGACCATAAAGTAATGAAAACGGTGTAAAATTAGTTACGGAGTGAACGGATTGGTTGTAAATTAAAATTGCTGTGGTGATTAATTCCGTTGTACTTTCTTTGGATTTTTGTCTGAGAATACGTAGTTTCTCTATTAAAGTGGATGTGCTCTTTCGATTGGTAAATTCCCAGTATGAGCTTGAGGAGTAGTATAGTGAATACGAATTTGGAACATGGACATGAATTCTTTGAAGGTTTCGCTGGAGAATTCTTTGGCATTGTCGCAAGTTATCTGTGAA
Organism: Crioceris asparagi; assembly: GCA_958507055.1. NCBI lineage: Eukaryota > Metazoa > Arthropoda > Insecta > Coleoptera > Chrysomelidae > Crioceris > Crioceris asparagi. The sequence goes on from OY293828.1 coordinate 49,623,077, forward strand.
GGATAATTATGATGATAAAAGTAATGGCGTAATTTGTTCAAAATTGATATGGAATTTGCGTCGTGAAGTTCATATGCTTGAAGGTATCTGGTAAATAAATCTATGATTGTGAAATATCGCTTGTTTTCTACAAAAAATATGTCTATGTGGAGTATTTCAAAAGGTCTTTTGGCTATGAGAGCTCCTGAAAATGGGAATTTCCGAGGATTCCGGTCGTATTTGGAAGTTAAACATAATTCACATTTATTAATATGATTTGTGACAAGATCTTGAATTTTTGGAAAATAGTATTGAGACTGAAGGTGTTTTGTAGTTTCTGTTATTCCATTGTGTGTATGTGAGTGATAGTCTGAAATTATTCGTATCTGTTCATCTTTATTAAGGATATCTTTCAGAAACGTATTAACTTTAACAATTTTTACGTTGGGTTCAAATATTTCGGAACATTTCCTATAGGCCGATTGAATGAGATCGTCTTCTTCGCAGTATATATAGTACGTTTTCGTAGGGTCTATAATTTCGTGAAACATATTGCCTAGTATAGTTTCGTCAATTCCTCTTCTGAGTGTTAAAGTGTATCTATTCTTTCCAAAAGGTTTTGTAAACACAATATCGTTTTTGTCACCGTATTTCAATAAAATTTGATAATGAGCGGAATTTAAAGATTTTTCAGATATTGGAAAATTAAACACTGGATTTTCTTGTGCTGTATGTCTAGTTTCACCTGAATTGTTACTCTTTTCGCCATCGTCTGTTGCGCACTTGATTGATTTGAGAAAGGGTTAGCGTTCAAAATATTGTCTGCTTCACTATTTGTTATCGATAAATTGGATTCTGAGCCGAACGTTGGTAATACCGACAGAAGGTCGATATCTTTATTTTGATCACCTTTAATTAAGTCTAAATTCTTCTTTGCCGTATTCATAGGGGGCACAACTATAATGTCACTAATAATGTTCACTTTAGGTTCCTCTCTAGCGGATTTCATAAGAGCTAATTTTTTTCTATTGCGTCTGTTGGAGATGATTTCATCTATAGCATTTATCTCAATTCTTGAGAGGTCAGTGAAGTTGGCGGTGCACTTTTCGTGTAGAATAAAACCAATAGTTGATTAATTTGCCGTTAATTTACCGTTAATTATCCGTTAAGTCAAATATTTTGCCGTTGCATTATTTTTTGAAAAAAAGACGTGCACCGCCAACTTCGCGTGAAGTTAGCGGTGCACCTGACAAAAAGCAAAGAAGCGAATGTGGTCGACCGAAATTAATGATTGGGGAATTAGCCGTTAATTAGCCGTTAATTATCTGTTAATTCAGATAGTTGGAATTTTTAATTTTTTCCAAGAAAACATAGGTGTATCGCTAACTTCGCGTGAAGTTAGCGGTGTACCCCTGTAAAAAACGACGAAATAAAATGCCCAGGGAGAAATTAACAATTTCGTGATTTGCAGTTAATAAGCCGCTCATTATTCGTGAAGTGAGATATTTTGCTTCTCTATTTTTTATTGAAAAAATGAGGTGCACCGCTAAATTCACACGAAGATAGCGGTACACCTCCTAAAAAACAATGAAGCGAATGATGTGGACCAAAATTGATGATTAGGGAATTTGCCGTTAATTAGCCGCTCATTATGCGTGAGTTGAGATATTTTGCTTCTCTATTTTTTATTGAAAAATGAGGTGCACCGCTAAATGCACACGAAGATGGCGGTGCACCTCCTAAAAACAATCAAGCGAATGATGTGGACCAAAATTAATGATTGGGGAATTTACCGTTAATAAGCCGCTAATTCTCCGTTAAGGCTAATACTTTACGAATTTCTCATTTTTCCAAAAAACATAGGTGTTAGCAGTGTACCCCTCTAAAAACCGGAGAATAAAAAAACAATTATTATTATTATTATATTCATGTTTTGCTGCTTTCCAAATTACGGTTAGTATGAAATGATTTGCCACAGATTTAATAAATTTTTTTTCTTTATTATATTGTATACTTATTCGTCATATAAAGTTTTGTATGTATTATCAAAATCAAAATTTCCAGCCCGTACAAGCTATCGCGTCTTACTAAGAATACTTATGCAAATTGGTTAGATTTTTAATATTTATGTATACAATATAATATAGATGAAAATTATCTTTTATTTGGGGTTACAGTAAAAATGGCAATTGCTAACTCTTTAGTTACGTCAAGCTTTCTATAATGCTTATTATCTGCTTCAGCACTTCAAATGATTTTTTATACATTGTAAAGCTTTCAGGTTTTCATTTATGACAAAATATAGGCAAAAGTAAAATGTGGCTTTAAACATTTAACAGTAAAAACCTTTTAAAAGTTTGAAATCCACCTTGTAAAGTGAAAAAAACGACTTTTTACAAGTAAAATTTTTAAAAATATGTTTTTTCAATAAAATGTGGAGCAGCGGAATATCTCACCTCACGAATAATGAGCGACTAATCAAAGGCAAATTCCCTAATCATCAATTTTGGTCCACTTCATACGCTTGATTGTTTTTTAGGAGGTGCACCGCCATCTTCGTGTGAATTTAGCGGTGCACCTAATTTTTTCAATAAAAAATAGAGAAGCAAAATATCTCACTTCACGAATAATGAGCGGCCAATTAACTGCAAATTACACAATTGTTAATTTCTCCCTGGGCATTTTATTTCGTTGTTTTTTACAGGGGTACACCGCTAACTTCACGCGAAGTTAGCGATACACCTATGATTTCTTGGAAAAAATTAAAAGTTCGAAGTATCTGACTTAACAGATAATTAACGGCTAATTAACGGCAAGTTGCCCAATCATTAATTGTGGTCGATCTCATTCGCTTCTTTGCTTTTTGCCAGGGTGCACCGCTAACTTCACGCAAAGTTGGCGGTGCACGTCTCGTTTTCAAAAAATAATGCAACGGCAAAATATTTGACATAACGGATAATTAACGGTAAATTAACGGCAAATTAAGTAACTATTGGTTTTATTCTCCACGAAAAGTGCACCGCCAATTTCACTGACCTATTCTTGAGAGAGCATCAGCTACGTAGTTCTCTTTACCTTTTTTATATTTAATTTCAAAATTAAATTCCTCAAGTTTTAGTTTCCATCGAATAAGTCGTTGATTTGGTTCTTTCAATGAATGTAACCAAACTAAGGGTTTATGGTCAGTTTCTATAAGGAATTTTCTACCAAATAGATAGGGACGGAAATGTTTACAGCTGTCGATAATTGCAAGCAGTTCTTTTTCAATAGTACCATAATTCTTTTCGGCTGAATTCAATGTTCTTGAGTAGAATGCGATTGGGTGAGAGTTTTGAGAGATAACGCTTTCTATGGCAACATTAGCATTAGCATTAGCATCTATAGTTAGAGTGAATATTTTTGAAAAATCGGGGTATGCAAGAACAGGGCATTACAAATAATTTGTTTACATTTTTCGAATGAATCAATATATTCTTGATCTTTAAGATTTATTTTAGTACCTTTCTTAAGATATTTATTGATCGGATGGGAAATTTTGGCAAAATCTTTTATAAACTTTCGGTAATATGAAATCATACCAAGAAATGATCTTATTTGTTTCTCAGATTTCGGAAGGGGAAACGATTGAATTGCTTCAATTTTATTTGGGTTAGGTTTAATTCCATCTGGAGTGATGATATGTCCTAGAAATGCTACCTCCTTTCTCAGGAATTCGGATTTATCTAACTGAATTTCTAAATTATAATTTTGAAGCTGTTGGAAAATTTGTTTTACATGTAATATATGTTCTTGAAGTGATCTAGAGAATATAATGATATCGTCCATATATACGAAACAGAACTTATAAAGGAATGGTCGTAGAATTGTATCCATAACCCTCTGGAATGTTGCTGGGGCGTTCTTTAGGCCAAATGGCATACGAGTATATTCGTAGTGACCATTGTCGACAGTGAAGGCAGTCTTCTCAGCCGAATCTGGATGAATTTCTATTTGGTGGAATCCTTGGGCAAGATCTAGTGTCGAAAAGTAAACACATCTGCCAAGATTGTCAAGAATTTCGTCGATTCTGGGTAAAGGATATTTATCTTCGATAGTTTTTTCGTTTAATTTTCTATAGTCTATAACCATACGGAATTTCCTTTTTCCACTGGAGTCTAATTTTTTGGAGACAATCCAAACAGGGGAACTATAAGGAGAGATACTGGGTTTTATAATTTTATTATCTAGAAGTTTTTGGATCTGATTTTGTATCTCTTCTTTAAGATGGTATGGATATCTATATGACTTTTGATAAATAGGCTCTTCATCAGCAGTTCTAATGTTATGTTTGACAGCATGAGTGAAAGAAAGATCAGAGTTTTCGTTATAGAAGATGCTTCTGTATGCTTTGCAAGTTGAAATGATGAGGCTTTTCTCCTCGGGGTTCAGATATTCTGTTCGAATAAGTTTAGTAATGTCTATATCATTATAAATGTCATAATTTGGACCAGATTGTTTGAATGTTGATAGGGGTTGGACTGGAATTGGTTCATGAAAGTTTATGGCAATTTGTGAGAATTGTAGATCTTGTTCAATTGGAATTTGTACGTATCCGTCTGAAGCTGAAGTGATGCACTCAGGGATAGAAATATTGTTTAAAGAAATTTCTGGTAAAACTACAGGGCCGTTGTCAAGTGTTACAGGAATTTTCAATATAGGCTTATCAAGTTGTTCTGTGTATGGTTCAAATAAACCAGGATTTATCTCAAAATGAAATGGTATTTTAATATTTGCATTTTTTAATATATGATTCTTAGAATCTATAAGAGCTTTAAGAATATCAAAATCTTGACTACCAATAAGAGCATCGAATTTTCGTGCCATGGGACTATAAACATGTCGAAAATATGTTCTATTCCAAAATCGTTTAATAGAGGATATTGACAACTCAATGAGCCATTATAAGTGGTTTTAATTGATTTCACGGAAAATTTTGACTTGTAAATGTAATTGGAGAATAGTCGAAAGGCTGGTTCTGGATTGATTATCGAATTGGTTGCTCCTGGGTCAATTAATATCTTAAGATCTAATCCGGGAAGGTAAATGAAAGGTAGTTTTGGTGATGAGTTTATATTGTTGATATCTATTCCGAGGCTATTAATTAAAAATTTTCAGTTTCCTCATTTTCTTCGATATTTAAATTTTGGAACTGATCGTCTGTATTATCTATGTATGTCTGTTCGTTATATGTGTATTCGTCTTGATAAGTACCGTAATCTTAATTTTCATCTTCGTTATAGTCTTGTTCGACGTTGAATAGTTCTTCTACCATTACTCTAGGGGGGGCGGTTTGTTTAAAATGGTTCTGTGGTCTGTTTTGGGGCCTAAAAGTATGAGCTGTTGATATGCTCATCGGTGTGGGTTTGTAATTGTCATGTGGTTTCTGTTGTCTTTTGAAAACTTGTGAGTTAGAAGGGAATTGTTTGGGTGGGATGGGTTGATTTTCATTTGGAAATTTCGGAAGTATTTGTGGTCTAAATGGCTGATATTGAAAGGACTGATTTGGCAATTGAGGTTGGAATTGTTGGGGTTGAAATGGTTGACTAGGCATATGTGGCCTGAATTGTTGATATTGAACGGGAAAATGTGAATTTTGAGATCTGAATTGTTGGAAGTGGAGGGGTTGTTTATTCTGATAATTTGATGATTGAGATTTCTGGGGTGGGCGTATTTTTGTTGACTTCTGAGCTCTAAGGAAGTTTGCAAATTCTATCTGGGACCTTTCGTTATCTAGTTTCTTACACTTACATGTTCAAGGCTTGGAATTGAAATGTGAAGAAGATGATTTCGGTAGGGTTCTAATAGACCTGCTTTAAATATTGCAAGGGTTTGTTCAGTGTACATATTTTCTTTGGACTTACGAACACTTTCATCATTTGTATTGATTGCTAAATGTTCCTTAAGAATTTGTAATTTCGAAATAACTTCTTCATAGAATTCTGAAAAGGTTTGTGGATAGATTTGAATTGTGATATTAAGATCGTGAGCTAGTAGCTCTTCGGACCTAGGATCTCCGAATCGTTCAGTAAGGGCTTTCTTCAGGCTAAGCCAAGTTTCGAAGGATTGGTTAATAATGACATCTCTAGCTGGACCAGAAAGCTTGGCTTTAATTTGTTCTAAGACTAGAGTGTTGAACAGATGATTGTCTTTTGTTTCTAGAAGCATTATATATTTCTCGGACTGCCTAATAAAATATGCGAGGTCTTTCGAACCACCGGAATATTTGGGCAGGAGGTTGTTTGCCATTGTTATCTCAAGTTGGGTAATAGGGATAGGATTAGCCATGTTGTTTATTGTTTCGTCCGATTGAGAGATATCTAAATGTTCGAGTAATTTAAGTAAACTGTCTGTACGAATAGGTGATCTAGATCGACTACGATTATTGCTCATAAATAAATTCAACTAACAACAAAAAATATATAAAAAAATACGAGAAATTAATCACTTCAATTTCTAAAAATATGATTTATGAAAAAAAAATTGCAGAGAATGTGTTGTACATGCAAAAAAAATGGTACTACTGGTATTTATTTTAAGTAAATCAATAAAATCAATCTTATTTTATAAAGAATATATTCACTGAAGGAACTATATTTCTTTACTAAATTCCACAGATGAGAATTAGCCAATAAATTAAATTAAAGGAAAATGAGTTACAGGATAATGCACAAAAGGATCATTTGTAAGGTTCTTCCTTGTCTCTGGATTCACTGAAGGAACTGGAGCCTGTTTGACGACCTGGATTCCACTGAAGGGGTCTGATGTGGGCCGGAGATATTTCTTCTTTGATGCACCTCGTAGTTGAACACAGTCACTAATGTCTTATCAAAAATTGTTCGAGATATCGTCTTAATTTCTTGATAGAAAACAGTAAAACGTCTACCGCACTGAAGGGGTAATTAATCGATTCACCGACGATATCCTCTTCGCAGCGCCAGTTAAGTTTTAATGACCGAAAAATAACTTTTTAAAAACGTTTACTCTAACATACAAGATTACATCAACAGGACAAGATTATATCTGAGATTATTATATGCATTACATGGTTTTATATTAAAATAAAAGAAAGATCAGCATTAAGTTGTAATATGATCCAGTGAGACGTTGTGGAGCCGTGGTCTGGCTACATGACTCGCGCGAACAGCCATAAAAATAATAAAAAAAGCAATCTTACAACCGAATTGTATATCTTCTTTTTTGAAGTCGGTCAAAAATAGCATAATGAAGTAGGAGCGTTTCTAATCTATATTATGAACTATTTCTAAATTATATTTATACTATTTTCATAAACAATAAATAAATAAATATATATATATATATATATATATATATATATATATAAATAAAAAAAAATCTTTGTTGATAGCGATAACATCACCTTAATATTATTATTGAAGCAATATGTTACTCAAAACTGCAATTCTGATTACAGTTGTTTTGCTCAAGATTGTCTTTGACTGCCTTTGCCAGACAGAGGAGGTGTTTGAAAACAACATGATTATAGAAAATTAAATTTAGTCCTTGATAGCTAACCGATTTCCAAAAAAATCCATATCCCCAAAAAACATTCCCAATGTAAAAGTTTTGGAGGTGAGAGCTATATTCTGCAAAACTCAATAAAAAATCTCAAATCTCTCGCATATGGTCAGTAAGAGCTAAACCACATAGCTATTTTACTTCTGATCTGGCGTTCTAGTAATGATGTTGCAGGTTGGTGAAGAAATAGAAATGCTCGAGTCCAGATTTACTGTAAATGTGGGTTATGAATATAATTGGAATTGTGATTTCATGGAAGGAATTTTGGAGGTGGTGAGAAGCGTACCATTAAAGCAAAATTCTTATACAAAAAATTGTATCGGTCTGGTTCAGCTCTTACTGAGCGTAAGCGAAAGATTTGAGATTTTTTTGCAGAATATAGCTCTCACCTCAAAAAGTTTTATATTGAGAATTTTTTGGGGATTGCATTTGCATAACATTCTAAGTATATGTTTCTATTCCGTCAGATAGTTTATACAGGGTACCCCAAATCAGAAATGAATGTATTGGAATCTTTATAAATATCTGAGCTACAGGGTACTTTAAATAGGAAACGTCGTTCGGAATTCAAAAAAATATCCTTCTCAAAAAATACTCCAGGCTCTATGGTGGAAGTCGCATTTATGAATATGTTTTTCGTTTTAGCACCTAGAATGAATATTTTATGGATTTAAGAATACATGTTTTCAGAGCTCAACAATGTATTCAGAAAACTTATTTTGTGTTTTGTTTCACCTCTTTGAAGTTGGCATGGCAAATTTGGAAGGCAAACAAAAAAGTATTGAATAATTAGCCGCAAATTAACCGTGAAAATAAAAAATTAACCGCATGCAAAGAAACCCGGAAATTGGTTTGCATGCTAGCTTCAAGTGAAATTGGCATGCAAAAACCGTAAAATCGGTTAGGATCGTCCCAGCCAATTCTACCCTGGCTCATAATTTGCCGCTAATTAACCGCTGACGATACAGCCTCACACTTAAGGCCAATGAAATTTATTTTCGAAAACACCGCTTGTTTTTGAAAAAATCGCATGTTTTTCATACGTACAATAAAACGAACGTTCTAAAATCTAACGGGATCGTTCTAGCTACCTGTAAATGGGCCGAAATGTTACTCCAACTATCGCACTAATTAACCGTGAAAGAGAAAAATTAACCGCAAGCTAAGAAACCCGAAATTTGGTTTGCATGCTAGCTTCAAGTAAAGTTGGCATGTAAAAACCGTAAAATCGGTTAGGATCGCCCCTGCCAATTCCACCTTGGCTATTCGCCGCTAATTAACCGCTGATTATACAGCCTCACACTTAAGGCAAATGATTTTTTTTTCGAAAACATCGCTTGTTTTTGAAAAAATCGCATGTTTTTCATACCTACAATAAAACGAACGTTCTAAAATCTAACGGGATCGTTCTAGCTACCTGTAAATGGGCCGAAATGTTACTCCAACTATCGCACTAATTAACCGTGAAAGAGAAAAATTAACCGCAAGCCAATAAACTCGAAATTTGATTTGCATGCTAGCTTCAAGTAAAGTATGTATGAAAAACATGCGATGTTTTGAAAAACAAGCGATGTTTTCGAAAAAAAATTTCATTGGCCTTAAGTATGAGGCTGTATCGTCAGCGGATAATTAGCGGCAAATTATGAGCCAGGGTGGAATTGGTTGGGACGATCCTAACCGATTTTACTGTTTTTGCATGCCAACTTTACTTGAAGCTAGCTTGCAAACGAAATTTCGGGTTTCTTTGCTTGCGGTTAATTTTTGTCTCTCACGGTTAATTAGTGCGATAGCTGGAGTAACATTTCGGCCCATTTACAGGTAGCTAGAACGATCCCGTTAGATTTTAGAACGTTCGTTTTATTGTACGTATGAAAAACATGCGATGTTTTGAAAAACAAGCGATGTTTTCGAAAAAAAAATTCATTGGCCTTAAGTGTGACGCTGTATCGTCAGCGGTTAATTAGCGGCAAATTATGAGCCAGGGTGGAATTCGCTGGGACGATCCTTTACGGTTTTTGCATGCCAACTTCACTTGAAGCTAGCATGCAAACCAATTTCCGGGTTTCTTTGCATGCGGTTAATTTTTTATTTTCACGGTTAATTTACGGCTAATTAACGGCTAATTATTCAATACTTTGTTTGTTTGTCTGCCAAATTTGCCTTGCCAACTTCAAAGAGGTTTTTGTTACTCAGTTTTGTCCAGTAACATTATTATTTTGACTGCTATGTTACATGTATTATTCAATAAATACTGTCCCAAAACGTTCTCAATTATGTAGAATAAGGCTCCTTTTTTCGACCATTTTTGACCTAAATCGGAATATAGCTATTTAAGACATGGCTTTGAAAAATGATTTCTCTACAATCAAAAATTTGGTCTTTTCATCATTGAGAAGCTTTGTGTAAGATTATTTATTAGATTAAAAGTCCAACATAATAGCCATACGAAATAACAGTTAGATGATGTAATGAAAAAATAAAAGGCAATTTAAATTTGTTTAGCTCTTCTTAAAAAAGTTTTTTCTTATTCTTGAATCCGTTAAATAATAATTTTATGAGCTAAAATGGAAAATATATATATAAATGCAACTTTCCACATAATTTTCTAAAACACCATAAAATCTAGTATATTTAAAATATATATATAACGTATTTTTATCTCGAAATTCTAAACAACTTTGCATATTTAAGCTACTCTGTAGCTAAAATATTTAACAAGATACCAATTCGTTTATCTCTAATTAGGAACATTTATAATATAGAAGTTATAGATAAATTCATTGCACGCCACAAAAAAAATCACTCAATGTTGAAAGATCACGCTTTCTGCATTTCGATTCTAAAGAAATACTTTTCATAATAAGGTTAATAAACATACTGGTCAATTGGAAATAATGTATTATTCATTCTTCATATATAAGAGTAGAAGTTTATAAATACCTGAAAAAATGATGAGCTACATGTAACAATTAAGTATATGAAATTTTATTTTACCATCCACTAATGTTGGTAGGTACCTTAAACTTTGAGAAAGGCTTCGATAAGAATAATGATCAAATTTATCTATATTCTTTAGTTAAGTGTTATGAAGTAGCAAAATAAGTTAACAAAATGTTCTTAAGTCCAACGAGAATCCCAGACGTATGAATAAAGGGGATAGATTAAATAATTATTTATTATTTTATGTCGTATTTCTTTAGAAAGAGGCTCTCTCTTAAACCATAAATGTATAAGCAAGTGCTTGTATTAGTACGCTTATTGATAAGCTCACAAAAATATTTCATTCAAAGATTTTTATATCCCTATGATGACATTTTAGGCAGAAACTATTATTTCATGAATTTCACGTGATATCATTTTTAAATAGATATTTGTCATATGTAAACAAGATTATACATTCCAATAAATTTGGATGGTACGGTTCGAGTCTAGATTTCAACTGTCACTGTGAGAGTGCTTTTAGACATATGACATTTTCAATGCCATAACAAAAAACTCTACTATTTTCACTTAATACTCAACGTACTGTTTGTATCTGCTTTTAGTCGACCTCATTTAAGTTAATAAAAATCTCGACCTAGGTACGCCCATTTTCAATTTAAGTTATTTCGAAGTTAACAAATCAACAGCCTTCATTGATTTTGAAGTTCTCAGAATATAATTTTTATGACAAAAAAAAATGGAAATAATCGATAATCACATGATTTTATAGAAGGAATAAAACTGATAGCCAGCTCCAGCTAAAAGGAACTGATACTGAACACTTGAACAAAAATATTACCTTATAAAATAATAATAATTATTGTACATCTTGAATTTAAGAGAGATGCTATCGATTTTTCTCTGACAAGGAGGTGAAATTTGGTTCCAAGTCTAAAAATTACGTACCAGAATCCTTCCTGTGGTGGTTTGTCCAGATATCAACTCTCCCGCCCAGTCCTTGGCCTCCGTCATAAATGTCCCCTCGAACTCCTGCTTGCCTTGTCTGGCGGCCTTCTGTTCCTTCTGCTTGGGATCGTTGGGCCCCAGGTCGGCCTCCCTTCTGCAGCAAAGGAAGGCGAAGAGGCGCCATACCAACACGATGAGCAGGCCGGCAAGAAAAGTGCAGATGGACGACAGCAAGAAACACCAGTATTTCCTGTCCTCCAGGCAAGTGTCGACGGTGACATTTTGTTGGGCGGTCACTGCCGCTTCCTCTTCACTCATTCCCCAAAGCCGCTATCAAGATTTGGAGGCATCCGTTCGTTCTTGACACTGACTGTTTGCTGGATTTCACCGAGGAGGTTTCATCGGAATCACAATAATCACGCAACCTAGTAAACGACGCCACTCGCGACGTCCTCGAAACAACTGAGCGCACGACGTCGTCGACGTTAGCTCATTCGCTCAAACGGGCATGCGACTCGACCTAGAGCTAGTGCTGGTTACACGACGACACTGCGCGCGTTTCCTTAATCCGCTGGTGCATGTCTGCCAAGTTTCTAATTTGGAGGAAGTTAGAGAGCTATTCACCAATAATAATTTGAATGAGGCTAGTAGTATTGCCAAATTTTGATAAAAATCAACTATACATTAAGTAGTATTTTCCTTTTATTAAAACATGTTCCGTATCACTTTCTGTTCTCATATAAAACTTTAATGTATTTTTCTTATTAGATTTAAGCTATTTTATATACATATATATCAATTATTATAAGGATATATCGACCAACGCGTTGTTTGTTCTTAATCCAAGCTTTCGAAACTTTATTTTTGTTTCATCATCAGGGAAACTACAGAGAAAATTAATATAAAACTTATTGCATAATTAAAATTATCTTGTGACTTACAGTACGTGAGGTTAATTAAAGTTGACAACATTCAAAAATATAGGACGTTATAACGCTTTATTAAGAAACTAATTGTTGAATACTTCAAATTATAACGAATACTTAAAATAAAATGATTTTCTTAGATTCGTTTACAAGGGATACAGCTGACACATTTTGACATTATAAGTCTATGAGGGAACAATAGCAATTTAGAATAAACAGATACAGGATAAATCAATTGTCCAGCTGGCCATCACAAAACAGTGAGAATGGAGAGGTTAATAAATATGTGTATATAACGCTTAGTTTTTGGTCAGATTTTTTGTTAATAGTATTTATGTTTCCGTTAATATGATACATTTCTAGCGTCCGACTTTTAGTCAAATTAATCTCTCTACCTAAAATATTTGGTTGATGATAAGCAATGTAATGTTTTGTTTCATGTACATGTGATGCCAGTGCACACCTATCATGATGTTTGCGTTCGTCGCTCTTATGACAACTAATTCTGTTTTTTAGCAATTGTGAAATTTGCCCTATGTAACTTCTATTGCAGTCCATGCATTTTAATTGATATATCACATTTGGTTGATATAAAGGCGGTGTTTTGTCTTTAATTTTTGTGAAGAGGGATGAAACTTTCTTCATACTTTTTGTAGTTATTTCAATATTCTCATTCCGTAGCACTCTCCTTATTTTTAGCGTGAGGCTGTCAATACTTGGCAGAGTGTAGTAACGTAGTGTCTGTCTGGATGTAAGAACACCATTGTCTCTTGTACCATCGTCGTCACGAGTTGATGGAATACTATTATTGCTGAATAACAATTTACTCGTCAAATGTCTTGGATATGAGTTTTTTGTCAGGATACGTTTTAGTTTTATAAGATTTCTGTGAATTAAGGATTCATGACAGATCTTCTGTATTCTATGTTTCATTCCATTGATGAAGTTTATTTTTGTCTTGATACTATGATCAGAACGATAATTTAAAAATCTATTGCCTTTATATCAACCAAATGTGATATATCAATTAAAATGCATGGACTGCAATAGAAGTTACATAGGGCAAACATCACAATTGCTAAAAAACAGAATTAGTTGTCATAAGAGCGACGAACGCAAACATCATGATAGGTGTGCACTAGCATCACTTGTACATGAAACGAAACATTCCATTGCTTATCATCAACCAAATATTTTAGGTAGGGAGAATAATTTGACTAAAAGACGGACGCTAGAAATGTATCATATTAACAGAAACATAAATACTATTAACAAAAAATCTGACCAAAAACTAAGCGTTATCATACTAGTAAGTCACAAGATAATTTTAATTTCAATTATGCAATAAGTTTTATATTAATTTTCTGTGTAATTTCCCTGATGATGAAACAAAAATAAAGTTTCGAAAGCTTGGATTAAGAACAAAGAGAATGGTACTTTAATCTCAAACAACGCGTTGGTCGATATACCCTTATAATAATTAACATATCTTCGCGACCACAAATCATCAATATTATGTATATATATATATATATATATATATATATATATATATATATATATATATATATATATATATATATATATATATATTTGATATGTTTAACACCATAGATTGCGTCCAGGTGAGGCAACAATGATGACTAAGCCAATATGTTTAGAAATTTATTTTTTGATGCGGAATTTTCGGTGACAGTTTTCACCTTCACCAGCGCCTGAAGAGATTAACAAAAGTAATTGTATGGAATGTGTTTAAATATAGGTATGATTAACTTACATAAAAATGTATTCTTATGGACCTGAATTAAGTAAAAAATCGACCTTCATAACATATAGAAATAATAAAAAATTATGTATTAGATAAAAGTACCGACTTATAGAATAGAACGATTAGACGGTTGGAACATTAAACAATAAAAGATGCCATACAACACGGACAACGCGACAAACTGACTAATGATTGACATATTACACATTTACTAAATAAACAACAAAAGAAGAAGAAGAGAGACTGTGTTGTCATTGTCTCAAAAATTCTTAACCTATCGTGAAAACATAAACAAATATACAAATAGTCAACATTACGACACCAAAACATTACATAGGCCAAGGGGGCTTCCTTGTTGTTATATCCTGGCATAGGAGGTATGTGTAGATGGAACTCACACCTGCTACGTCTTTCTTGAAATTCATTGAAGCTGAACAAGCCTTGATGTAACACATTTCAACGAATTTTCTTTTGAACTGGTTGTTTACCTGTTCAAGGACCTTAACACTTCCATAGTCAATGATATGTGATGTTGAGTTGACGTGTTGGCTGAGTGCTGTTGTTGTTGGTTTATGCACTGTCACTTTTGTGGAGAGCGATACGTTTGGATAATTTTTGGCACGATTCACCGATGTACACCTTCTCACATCCGCCACACTTGATAGAGTAAACTGTGTCTGATTTTGACAGGGTAGGAACCTTGTCTTTAAGATTTGTGAAATATTTACTCAATCTGTTGTAGGTTGTGGACGATACTACAATGTTGTACTTTCGTAGCATGCATGTTATCTGGGGTGTTAAACCCACGATGAACGGTAACTTTGCGTAAGCTACTTCCACTGGGGCATCTGTTAGGGGATGTCTTGGAGGTCTTGGAAGGTGCGGAGATTGGCCAAACAATAACTTCGTAAGTAATTTTTTAGGATAATAGTTAGATTTTAGTATCCCATATAATAGTTTTAGGTTTTTTTCCGTGTAAGAAGGGTGACAAATTTTCAAAATTCTGTTTTTTAGACCCAGAATGATATTCACTTTTTGTTCGTAAGGATGGTAAGAATGGAACGGTATGTATCTCCCAGAGTAGGTTTTCTTCGTGTACCAATCTAGGGGGGTGGGAGGCACGGAAAGGATTCTAAGGATCCCTGAAAACATAGATAAAAATAATGCACGAAAAATGTCAGATCTAAGAAATTTAATGACAAAACGCATATTAAATGTTACAATAAATGACACAAATAAGAAAATCAAGAACTTAGAAACCTCATTGAGGCTGGCGGGCAGTTTCTTGGAAGAAAACCTCCCACCGCACATTTTCTTAGAGTTCACACGCAGACAGGATGTACGATACAAAGCTCTATTCAAAAAAATTAAACAAAAAAATATCAACAACCTTAACCTACTAAGAGATCCACTAGTGTCTTGTACAACAGCAAACAGCTCTTCTTGGTTGGTAAATAGAACAGACGTGATTATTCCTAATGAGGTGAAGGCTTTTCTATCTCTTGGCCATAAGTTTTCTTTACCTGTAACGGTTAAAGATATCAACATATACACTTACCTTGCAGATATAGAGTATTGCATTAAAAGAATACCACCAGAATCCCAAGACTTACAACGTACCATCATAACGAACAAGATTACTAATCACATCAAAAACAACAAACATGTCATCAGTCCCTCTTTTGCAGTCGAACAGAAGACAAAAAGATTCCTAAAAGATAATCCAAATGTTATAGTTACAAAGGCAGATAAAGGTAACACAACGGTAGTCATGAATAAAGCAGAGTACTTACTCAAATCAGAACAATTGCTATGTGACGAGGAATTCTACAAAAAAATCAATCGAGATCTGACACCTTCGGTAGAAAAAGAGACTAATTTGAGGATAAAAAAGCTCTATGATGCTAAGCATATTCCACTTGATATGAAAAGAGATCTAACTGGATACAAGGGCATTGCACCAAAGTACTACGGATTACCAAAAATCCACAAAGATGGTTGTGCCTTACGTCCCATCATCTCGTGCAAAAAGGCCCCAACACAGCCATTAGCTGGTTTTTTGGCAGGCATATTAGATGTTTCATTCGCCTCCTATAACTCTTTCAGAGTTAAAGACTCTTTTGAATTTGCTGAAAAGATAAATAATTTGCAATTACCGCCCAACTATGAATTGGTGAGC
Source organism: Crioceris asparagi (assembly GCA_958507055.1). Lineage (NCBI taxonomy): Eukaryota > Metazoa > Arthropoda > Insecta > Coleoptera > Chrysomelidae > Crioceris > Crioceris asparagi. The sequence goes on from OY293828.1 coordinate 49,639,392, forward strand.
TTTGATGTTAATTCCCTCTTCACCAACATACCTTTGGAATTGGTTGTATCCATTATATCAGATAACTACCATCTTATTGAACCAAACACTACGATTTAAAAAAATATGTTTATTGAGCTAATTACCTTCTTATACAACAACACTTACTTTTGTTTTAAATCCCAGTTTTATCGACAAATCAAAGGAGCTCCAATGGGAGGGGCGATCTCACCATCATTGGCAGAAATTACAATGAACTCCTTACTTCATTACTGCAAACAAAAAGTGGACTTCGACTTTCCGTTTATCTACCAATACGTTGATGACCTCATATGCGCTGTTTCTGAAAATAAGATCGATTACACATTGAACATATTTAACTCATACAATTCAAATCTTGTCTTTACGTATGAATCGGAAACTGACAGAGGAGTACCCTTCTTGGACACACGTGTAATTAGACATGGAGACAACACCATTAGACTAGATTGGTACACGAAGAAAACCTACTCTGGGAGATACATACCGTTCCATTCTTACCATCCTTACGAACAAAAAGTGAATATCATTCTGGGTCTAAAAAACAGAATTTTGAAAATTTGTCACCCTTCTTACACGGAAAAAAACCTAAAACTATTATATGGGATACTAAAATCTAACTATTATCCTAAAAAATTACTTACGAAGTTATTGTTTGGCCAATCTCCGCACCTTCCAAGACCTCCAAGACATCCCCTAACAGATGCCCCAGTGGAAGTAGCTTACGCAAAGTTACCGTTCATCGTGGGTTTAACACCCCAGATAACAGGCATGCTACGAAAGTACAACATTGTAGTATCGTCCACAACCTACAACAGATTGAGTAAATATTTCACAAATCTTAAAGACAAGGTTCCTACCCTGTCAAAATCAGACACAGTTTACTCTATCAAGTGTGGCGGATGTGAGAAGGTGTACATCGGTGAATCGTGCCAAAAATTATCCAAACGTATCGCTCTCCACAAAAGTGACACAGTGCATAAACCAACAACAACAGCACTCAGCCAACACGTCAACTCAACATCACATATCATTGACTATGGAAGTGTTAAGGTCCTTGAACAGGTAAACAACCAGTTCAAAAGAAAATTCGTTGAAATGTGTTACATCAAGGCTTGTTCAGCTTCAATGAATTTCAAGAAAGACGTAGCAGGTGTGAGTTCCATCTACACATACCTCCTATGCCAGGATATAACAACAAGGAAGCCCCCTTGGCCTATTTAATGTTTTGGTGTCGTAATGTTGACTATTTGTATATTTGTTTATGTTGTCACGATAGGTTAAGAATTTTTGAGACAATGACAACACAGTCTCTCTTCTTCTTCTTTTGTTGTTTATTTAGTAAATGTGTAATATGTCAATCATTAGTCAGTTTGTCGCGTTGTCCGTGTTGTATGGCATCTTTTATTGTTTAATGTTCCAACCGTCTAATCGTTCTATTCTATAAGTCGGTACTTTTATCTAATACATAATTTTTTATTATTTCTATATGTTATGAAGGTCGATTTTTTACTTAATTCAGGTCCATAAGAATACATTTTTATGTAAGTTAATCATACCTATATTTAAACACATTCCATACAATTACTTTTGTTAATCTCTTCAGGCGCTGATGAAGGTGAAAACTGTCACCGAAAATTCCGCATCAAAAAATAAATTTCTAAACATATTGGCTTAGTCATCATTGTTGCCTCACCTGGACGCATTCTATGGTGTTAAACATATCAAATTTATAATAAAGCGTCGTTAATTGATCATTTATATATATATATATATATATATACAACAAATCATCCATCATTTTCCGAAAATTTATGTATAAAACCCGATCTTTCCTAAAAAATAATCCTAATCCATTGATAACAAAATCGGATATAGGCAACGTTACTGTCATTATGGAAAAACAAAAATATATGATAATATATATGATTTAATGGACGAAACCATTTTGAATAGTTCACCTTATATCAAGCTACCTACTGGTATTCCGACAAAATGCAATTCTTGGATAAAAACACTCCACGAACCAAAATAATTAATGACACCACTAAGAAAAGTTTGACATGCTATAACGGTATATCTCCTAGGTTATAAGCTTTGCCGAAAATACACAAACCTATATTATCATTACGGCCAACTGTATCATCGATAGGATCACCAACTCAACTTATATCGGCATTCCTTATTGACATACACAAGCGTATAATAAGAGTAATGAATACATTAAGGATTCTTTTGAAGTATACGAAACGTTTAACCAAGTATTCAGATTCGAATTCAGATTCAGATTCTTTATTTATGCAAATGCTAATAAATTAACGTACATACGTTCAATATGAGAATATATAAACTAAATAAGTACACTAGATACACTACAAATAGAATTATGAAATAAAGGTATAAAACACACTCAACTTAAGTTTAATTACTATGACAGATTAAAATGCATGGGACATGTTACACATTAAAAAATCATTTACATTATAAAAACTTTTTTTAATCAAAAATAATTTAACTTTATTTTTAAATTGTTTCATAGGAAGGTTCTGCACTACTGTAGGAAGGTTATTGAAATATTTAACAGCTAGCAAATTTGGGCCATTCTGGCATCTCTTCAATCTAAAAAAAGGTGTTATTAATGTATCTTTTTTGCGAGTGTCGTAGGAGTGAAAGTAACTGCTAGCTCTGAATAAATGTAAGTTTTTTTTGGCATACAAGAGATTCTCGTAAATAAAAAGAGAAGGAAGTGTTAATATTTTTTTCTCTTGAAATGCTATCTTGCAATCCTCTCGATAGCCCAGACCTGTAATTATACGTACAGCCTCTCGCTGTAAGGCGAAAATTCTCGCTGCACCATATGCATTACCCCATACAATTATGGCTTACAACAGCAATGAATGACAGAGAGCAAAGTAAACAGTCCTCAACACCTCCTCAGAGATACTATTTCTGATATTTCTTAATAAATAATTATTTCTAGCTAGTTTCCTTGCTAACCCGTCGGTATGTTTATCCCAGCTCAATCTTGAATCCAGAGTTATACCCAGAAATCGTACAGTCTCCGAAAATTCCAGTTCTGTGACATACTCTCTTAGTGAAAAAAACATTTCATGGGTGTTATCCTCGTTTAAAATGGGACAACGGTCATTAAACCAAGTCTTGTGGGGTTGCTTTGTGGTAAATCATTTACATATATTAAAAATAACAATGGTCCCAATATTGAGCCTTGTGGGACCCCTACTCCCAAGGTCAAACTCGTAGACATGAAACCTCCTAAATGTCCCCGCTGTGTTCTGTTTGTAAGATATGATTCCATAAGCTTAAGGCTTTTTGAATCAAAGTTATATGACCGAAGCCTATCAATTAAAAGAGTGTGCGAAACACAGTCAAAGGCCCTACTTAGATCACAGAAGATAGTGCTCTTGTATTGGTGACATTCAAAGGTACTGAGTATATGTGTTACAAAATCAATAATACAAGAAGTAGTGCTGCGAGAGTTTCTGAATCCATGTTGAGCTTCTGTGAAGATATTATTCGCCTCAAAATATTTAATAATCTGAGCAGCAATACATTTTTCAAATATTTTCGATATGACCGGAAGAAGGGATATCGGTCTGTAGTTTCCAATATCGTGTTTATCTCCCTAGTTTTTATAAATGGGAAGGACAACAGCATCTTTAAGAGCAGCTTGAAAATTATCACCTTCTATGCACAAGTTGATAAGTGTCGTCAGTGGATACAAAATAATTTCTCTAACCGATTTTATTAGAGGCACATTTAGTCCATAGATATCATAGCTTTTTTGTTTTTGAGGTTCATTATTATAACCCGGACCTCATTATATGTTACAGATTGGCAAGAAAACTGGTATTATTAGATTTCCTTATCCTGTAGTCATTGTGATTTATCTTCGTTTTTGTAAGGGCTTTTTTATATTCTTGTCTATAAGAGTTGCGGTGGCAGCGTAACTCGTCGGACGGGTTTTGTTTATACAACTCATTGAAAAAATGCATCCATTCTCTGTGATTTCTGAGTGTTCCATTGAACCAACCACAGTGACCCTTTTGTATACAAGTTGTTTTGTATTTTTTCTCAGGAAAGGCAGATTTAAACGACATAACTAATGTATCTATAAAGAATGTCATTTTTGTGTCAAGGTCAGTTCTTCTTTCGTTTATGAAGTCCCATGATATATCCTCAACTAGATTGTAAAAAATCAGCTTACCTGCTGTTGTCAACGGTCTACAGATTTTTGTTGATGTTAGACAAGTTTTATTTAAAACACAGACAGGCAGCCTAAATATTTGGCTAAGGTGATCAGATAGGTCTGGATCTTTGCTCTCTGTCTAACTCGGCTCCACACCATCGCTAAAATTAATAAAGACATTGTCAATACAATTATTACCACGGGTTGAATTGAAAAATAATTACTCAAAGCCATAGCTCAATACAAGATCAGTGAACTTACTTTTTTCAGTATTGTTTTACCCAAAGTTAATATTGAAATCACCTGCTAAGACAGTTTTTTTATTCACATCTAGTAATTCCAAAACCTGTCCTAATATTTCTAAAAATGTATTAAAATTCCCAGAAGGGGATCTATAAATGGACAAAATATACAAATTATAATTTCTCAGGAAAATACCACATATTTCTAAGTCTTTTTCTTTTGAAAGGTTCTTAATATTTAAGTTTTCTTCTGTCTCAATATTAGAGTTGAGAAGAATAGCAACTCCACCTCTTTTATATATCTCCCTGCTTGATTCAGCACCTAGCTTAAAGTTAACCATACTAATTTTCTCTATTTCTTCCTTTCTCATGCTGTGTTCACATAAACATAAAATATCTATACTATTTAGATTCAAGAAAACTTCCAGTTCATTGGTTTTATTTCTTAAGGAGGCAATGTTATATTGCATGATTTTCAATTGTCTTATGTCCTTTGTTATGCAGGATTTTAAATGTTTCCTGACCTGACACGGTGCTGAATGTTCTGAAAATGGTTCACTATTACTCCTTTAGGCCATAATCAATTAAATCACTCACTGCAGATTTAAGTTCTTCTATTTCTGAGTTCTTCTCCACAATTTTATTGGCTATACGCAGTTCCCGCTCCATAACCTCATTTGAGCAGGTTGTACAATTAATTAAACTTTTACTTCCACTGATGACTCGCATCCCAGTAATTCTTAGTGCACAAGACGGATGATAGCACCCGCGGCACACTGAGCACCTTACACTGTTTTTGTCGATATTTTCTTTGCAAAACTTGCATTTTAATTCCTCTGCATCGCACAGACCATTTTTACGATCCGCCATGATGATCTCCAACTGGATATGTAAGTTACATTACCAACCAATTTTGTTTTAGCCAATCTAGATATAGTATCTCTATTTAATATTCAACGTAAATATTGTCTAGCCATTGAATGTAAATAGGACTCTATAAGTGCCATATTATGTAAAATTGAGAAATATGTTTTTAATCAAATGTTATCATTTTTGTTTGATTCCACGTATTTCTTATATCAAGGTAGTTTTTATAAACAGACATTTGGTTCACCTATGGGAGCGAAAGTATCTCCAATATTGGCAAACTATGCTATAGACTATTTACTCGACATGGTGATACCTGTCCTACCTTATGATCTATTCTTTATAAAGAAATATGTGGATGACATAGCCTTACCCGAGAATGGTTTTAATGAGCTTTTGGAAATTTTTGACAGCTACAATCCTGATATACAGTTTACAATAGAAACAGAGGATCAGATCAATCCGTACCTTTCCTTGACACAATTTTCATAAGAATGATGGACAACACATTGATTGGCATAGAAAGTCAATGGCATCAAGTAGATTAATCAATTTTCTGTCATATCAAAGCTACAGAACTAAAATTAACTTAGTTAAACAAATGAAACTAAGAGTTCAACGAATCTCAGATTCTCGATTTCATCATTCATTTGTTTAAGCTTTTCACTGATATCTCTTATCCAACGTCATTGATAAAGACAATCTTGTATAATAGCTCATTAGATGAAACTAATAGTATCATACATGAAGCTGTTACTTTCTTGACTCCAATATTTGCTAGCCTACCCTACATACATAATATCACACCGAAGATCACAAAGATTTTCAAAGGCATAAATGGTATAAAAATGTCCAGCAAAATGGTCTTATCAATTAATACGGTGTTTTCAAAATTACAAAATAAGATCTCTTGCATGTCCCAATCTAATGTTTTTTATTGTATCGCATGTCAGGATTGTGACATAAATAAGTAAATAGGCCAGACTTCTAGACAACTAAAAGACAGAATTACATCCCACAAAAGTAATATCATATTATACCCTGATAGGTGTACTCTCGGGCAAGATTTCAATTTACTAGAACACAAAATGGATTATGATTCCGCTAAAATTATTGCAGTCGACAAGAATCAAAGACGGCGATGTTTCCTTGAAATGGCATTCATTTGCCACTGTTAATGCTATCAATAAGAAAACTGATATTAGTCACCATAGTGAAGTATATTCATATTTATTATCGATAACAATGAAACATAGATGAACAGCAATACATCTGTCTGTCAAATCTTAATTTTGGAAGCATGACAATAAAATAGTGTAAACAATTTTTTATATTTTAATTTGGTTATGTTTTGATCATTCAATGTTATTTTTTTTGTTATATGTTAACTCATGTCTTTTATTGTAAAACTTTAACTTCAATGTCACTATCATAGGAATGTATCCTCACTAACGAAAGTTCCAAAATATTATGTAAAATCAGTATATAAAAAAATGTTAATGTTTATTCTAGTTTCCCTGAAGATGGAACAAATAAATTCCGAAAGCCCGGATTAAGTTAAAAGAGTTTTTTACCTTAAAAGCGTTATTTCCCAATTAATTTACCAACTTTGTATACATATATTACTGTGGATTTTTTGAACCATCTATCGTATATTCTCAGGTATCTCTTGGGATTTAGGTTCGTGTTTTAAAAACATCAAAACGATAAAAACATATAATTAAATCAAAAAAACATAATTAAAAAGACGTTTCGCCATTGGGGCTCCAAAGCTTCATCAGTTTTACATTACTAATATAAGTGAAATTAAGGTTAGAGTTATAATTAAATTTTTAGATTATTTCTCTTACCACAAATACACTCCCGATATTATTTATTTATGATGAGTAGGTATATATATATATATATATATATATATATATATATATATATATATATATATATATATATATATATATATATATATATAATCTTTTTTTTCACATAATATGTATTTAAATCATTTTTAAAAAAGGAAATTTTATTTTTGTTTCGGATGATTTTTTTTATAAGATTGCAGGAGTTGTATGATTTAGACATATGACGTATGATGTCAGTACGCATGACTTCTTTGGAAAATTTTCTTTGTAATTGTTCTGTTCTGTGTTCGTTTTATTTATTTGTTCTTTGATTCTTATGCATCAAGTCCAACTAAAGAAAAACATTTGTGTTATGGTTTTATTTGAATGAGATAGGGAGAAAAGTATTGATATGGTAATTAAGGTTTTTGGGTAGATGTATAAATGATTTTGTGGTATATCGTGCTGAGGTTTTTTATGTCTTTTTTATCGTTTAGTGCGTTAGGGTTGCCTTTTATATGTATCATTTCTAAAAGTTCTCTTTTTTGGTATCTTTTTCAGTAGCTAGAATTGTTGTTTTTTGTAGTTAAATTCATGTTTGGTGGCTTTCTTGTGTTTGTTGAGGGCTGTTGTAGCTTTTTTGTGTATTTGTGCCCCTTTATTCTATTTTCTAGATGTTGTGCTGTTTGTCCTATGTATATCTTGTTGCACGTTTTTCGCTACACGGGATTTGATATACCACATTTGTTTTCTTGTATAGCGGATTATCTGTTTTTAATTTCGAAAAAATTGTGTTGTTGAGAGTATTGTGTCCTTTGTGTCCAATGTTTAGTTTGTGAAATTTTTTCGGAGAGTCCTTTGACATATGGTAGTCCTATATGAGTATTATTGGGGGAGGTATTTTGCTTTTTCCCCCTCGATTGGTTGTAAAATGCATATATTATCTTTTTAAAAATCTTATTTATGATGGATGGGGGGAATTTATTATTTATTAATCCTTTTTTGCTTTCTTAATTGCTTTTTGTCGGATTTCTGGATCTGATAGATTTATGGCACGATCTGCCGTAGCCCAACACCACGCCCTGACTTAACACCTGTAAAAGCTAGGAAGATTAAGATTGGATCTGACAGGGAGGCTTTAGCTGCCTGTAATTCTCTTGCGCAGGAAAATATAGACTTTGTCATGGAAAAAAATACAAGGAAAGATAATTTGCTAAATATTGACCAAATGACTCCACCTATAGTGCAGATGTCCCGTAATTCGGATACGGCTGATGGTCGTTATTTGTTGGCTAGACTGAGGGACTCTTCCTTATTAAAAGCTCTTCGGCTATTTCTAGCCTATCTTCATGACCAACCATCCAGTGTATGTTTTGAAGGGCACACCACCACCAGCATCAAATTAACTCTAGCTTCAGAGGGACTTCCAAGTGACGTGGACACCTTGCGTTAGTTGTACTATCGCTACCACAACGCATATGGTATTGACTCAGCCGAAATGGAAGCTTCAGAAAATTAGGGAGAGTCATGGCAAATATTTTTTTACTGGCTCTCCAAAAAGGAATCAAAATTATTAACTAAATTGACGCGAACAGAGGATCAAGCACCCTCTGTAAAATTGGACGATGGCAAGCTTAGTGTTTTTCTTATTAATATTCAGTCCTTAAGACACAAAAGAGATGAATTATTTCTCTTATTAGAAAAACTTAATTTTCCAGGAATTATTGCCATAACTGAGCATTGGTTAAATGTTGATGAGCCTGTGTTTATCAAAAATTACGCTACAGTAACTAGATTTAATAGAAGTAATTTATCTCATGGAGGTACTATGACAATGTCTACAAATAGCGACTTTTCGGCTGCAACTAAATTCGATAATCTATTGTCTGAAAAAGTATTTGAATTTTCCATTGTCTATCATAATGCTTATGATCTTTATATTATTTGTATTTACAGAACACCTGACGCTGACTTGCATATATTCAGTCAAAAATTACTGAGCTTGCTTGAATCCCTGCCTTTAAAAAGCAAGTTAATTTTATGTAGCGACCTTAATATTGACTTTTCCAATGTGTGTGCTGCTCAAGAATCTCTTCAGTTCATTTTCGACTCTTTTGGCATAATCATACATGTTGACTCACCAACCAGAATAACTAAAACTAGTTCTAGAACTATAGACTATGTCGTATCATCTTTCGATCCAAAATTCGGATCATGAAGCAGTACTAACAAAATTTTCGGATAAATCTAAGTGCAAAAATGCTTTGCGCAAATTATGCCGTATTTTTTCTGATAAAAATTTTCGTAATTTCAACCACCTGTCTAATAACAGACTGGTTTGTCCTCTCTGACGATGTCAATATCGAATTTCCTAGATTTATAAAAACTTTATCTAACTTGGCATTCAAATCCTTTCCTCTTAGGCCCCTAAAAATCAAACAACATTAACCCTGGTCTACTAAAGGCTTACGTACATCTGCAAAGAACATACGCTCACTATCCTACCTAAAAAAATCATCGGACAGCGTCTTCTACCATGATTACGTCAAAAGGTTACAGAAAAACCTATCATAAGACTATAAAAGCTGCCAAGGACATTTATTATAATAGGAGGCTGGCCAATTCCGGAAATGTTGCTAAAGAAATGTGGTCTATTGTGAATGACTTAAGAAATAAGACCTCTTCATCTAACACAATCTCTATTTCACCCGAGAACCTAAATAATTACTTTGTAGATGTAGCAAAAAATTTAAAGAACACCATAACTCCTTCTGATAACCCCCTCTCATTTCTCCCTAAGGCTAATATGAATTTACACAGTTTCTTGTTTACGCCCGTAGTATTAGCAGAGCTTAACAGTACAATTAATGACATTAAAAACAAATCCTCATCTGGGGCTGATGGGCTTACTCTGAGAATGTGCTCGAACCTACCGGAGTGCACATTGAATCATTTTATTACTTTAATTAACAATTCATTCCAAAATGGAGTTTTTCCAAACTGTCTTAAGACGGCAATAATTGTTCCTTTGCATAAAGGAGGAGATCAAGCTTCGAACTATCGCCCAATTGCACTCCTTCCCACATTATCAAAGATCATCGAAAGATTGGTTAGAAAAAGGCTTCTATCTTTTCTCTTTAAATATAATATACGCTCTACCCATCAATTTGGATTTTTATATAACAAATGCACAAATGATGCCATGTTTTCCCTCTTTAATAATGTATATTCAAACCTGATCAACCATCACTCTATAGCAACAATTTTCTGTGATTTCTCTAAGGCTTTTGATTGCGTAGATCATAAAATATTAACTAATAAATTGAAGTACTACGTTTTCAGAGGAGTGTCGCTCGAATGGTTTAAGTCGTATCTCATCAGCAGGAGTCAGATCGTGAGGGTTGATACGTCGATGTCTTCTTGCATAACAATTGAATATGGAGTGCCTCAAGGTTCAGTACTGGGCCCTATTTTGTTTCTGCTTTTTATCAACGACATTACTAGTCTGAACATTAGCTGTGAAATCTGCCTCTTTGCGGATGATACTAGTTTCACGTGGAGCAACCCAGATATTACAACACATAGGACTGTAGCTAGAGACTTAGTCACGATTAAATCTTGGTGCGATTCAAATCTCCTATGCCTCAACGTTTCTAAAACAAAAGTTTTATCATATAAAATTACATTGCAATCTTTTGTGCTTAATAACACCACTATTGAGGCCGTTAAATCTGTGAAATTCATGGGGCTTATTGTAGACAACCGTTTAAAATAGGACTCGCACATCGATGCTTTATCAAAAAGGTTAGGTTCTGCCTGCTTTGCGCTGAGATCAGTTTCCAAGGAGCTCAACTTGTCTACTTCTAGAACAGTCTATTATGTCATTTTTGAGTCGCACCTCCGATACGCCCTTCCATTCTGGGGTACGTGTTGTGCGACTCAATTTGAACGTATTTTTAAACTGCAGAAGAGAGCTGTTCGGTATTCACTGAGACTTAGCAGTAGGACTCACTGCCAGGATTACTTTGAAAAATTTAAAATATTAACTCTTCCATCCCTATTCATATTTGAATCTGTATACTTAATTGGCAAGCACGTATCTTCTATTCCAGAGAGGCCATCTCACAACTATCCGCTTAGAAACACGGGGAATGATCTTTATCTGCCAACCCCTCGCTCAGAGTTGGTTAAAAGCTCTATACTGTACAATGCGAAAAATGCACAATCATCTACCATTTGAAATTAAGTCCATAAGATCTTTTCCTGAATTTCGAAAGGTTTTGAAATCATACTTACTGGAGAGAGCCTTTTATGCAGTAAGCGACTTTTTTGTTAAAAATTGTTAATACTTAATATTAAGCTTCTTACACCAACTGGTTTAGTGAATATTATTTGATGTTTGATATCCTAAGGGTCTTTTGTAATGTAAAATCATCTGTCACATGAAATTAAATCTATAACGGCTTTTCCCAGATTTTGACAAACTTTCAATTAAATACCTACTACCTAGGATAATGCCTTTTATGCAGTTAACGACTTTTTTCACTAAGGCACGTTTCTGCTCAGCTCACGCACTGGTTGATTGTACAAAATTTGTTTTTGTTTTGTGATTTAGTTAGTGTTTACCTTCTGACTGAATTTACAGCTATATATTAACTTACTTTCTAACCGAATATACAGCTGTAGGTTACATTCTTATACTTATTATCTTATATTTTTACATCTTTATATTTCTATATTTTTGTTTTATATTATATAAATTTATTTAATTTTAATTTAATTTTTAGTTTTGACTTTGTTTTGTTTTTGTATTGTTTGATTTTGATATTTTTATTTTGCTTTGTCTACAAAATTTATATTTTTTCGACAATAAAGCATTTCTCTCTCTCTCTCTCTCTCTCTCTCTCTCTCTCTCTGCAAAGCCCATAATGACAGATTTTTTTGGGATAATGGATGGTGTGATCTAAAATTGAGGTATCTGCCAGACCAAGTCTCTTTTGTTCTATTGTCTAGGAAACTGATTTGATTGTTCTTTTCTACTTCGATGGTGAAATTTAATTTTGGATGGAATAAATTGAACATTTCTTGAACGTAGTTTGATTTATTGTCTGGTATTAATAGTATGCAATCGTCAACATATCTTCGATAAAAGGGTAATGCGAAATTTAATTTGGGTATGATATTATTTTCAAGTTCTTCAAGAACAAGATGTGATACAACACTTGATATTGCAGGTCCCATAGCATAACCATCTATTTGTTTATAATATTTATCTTTATATTGAAAATATGTGGATGTGAGGGTGATCTCTAGTGCCTTTTGAAATTCGTTGAGTGGTAGTGTGGTATTTTTTTAATTCTTCCCTATGTTTGTTTATTATGTCTTGTGCTAGTTTCAGCGGAATATTTGTATACAGTGATGTGACGTCTAGAGAAATGAGTATATGGTTTGGTGGTACTTCTATGTTTTATATTTGAGATTTAAATTGGTACGAGTCTTTGATGAAATATTTGTTTTGGCACGTTATTTTACTTATGATGTTTGCTAGGTATTTTGATAATTGTTCGAAAGGCGACTGAATACATGATATAATTGGTCTAAGTGGCATGTTTTGTTTTTGTAGTTTTGGAAGGCCGTATATTTTTGGTGGTAATGCATTATTTATTTTTAATTTTGATGATATTTTTGGAGAGATATATTTGTTTTCTTCCCATTTTTTTACATAATAAGACCGTACAAACTAAACATTGGACACAAAGGACACAATACTCTCAACAAAACATTTTTTTCTAAATTAAAAACAGATAATCCGCTATACAAGAAAACAAATGTGGTATATCAAATCCCGTGTAGCGAAGAAACGTGCAACAAGATATACATAGGACAAACATCACAACATCTAGAAAATAGAATAAAGGGGCACAAATACACAAAAAATGCTACAACAGCCCTCAACATACACAAGAAAGCCACCAAACATGAATTTAACTACAAAAACAACAATTCTAGCTACTGAAAAAGATACCAAAAAAAGAGATTTTTAGAAAAGATACATATAAAAGGCAACCCTAACGCACTAAACGATAAAAAAGACATAAAAAACCTCAGCACGATATACCACAAAATCATTTATACATCTACCCAAAAACCTTAATTACCATATCAATACTTTTCTCCCTATCTCATTCAAATAAAACCATAACACAAATGTTTTTCTTTAATTGGACTTGATGCATAAAAATCAAAGAACAAATAAATAAAACTTCTAAATCCTGCAACTCCTGCAATCTTATAAAAAAAATAATCTGAAACAAAAATCAAATTTCCTTTTTTAAAAATGATTTAAATACATATTATGTTAAAAAAAATATTTATATATATATATACCTACTCATCATAAATAAATAATATCGGAAGTGTATTTGTGGTAAGAGAAATAATCTAAAAATTTAATTATAAGTCTAACCTTAATTTCACTTATTTTAGTAATGTAGAACTGATGAAGCTTTGGAGCCCCAATGGCGAAACGTCTTTTTAATTATGTTTTTTAATTTAATTATATTTTTTTATCGTTTTGATGTTTTTTAAAACACGAACATAAATCCCAAGCGATACCTGAGTATATATAAATATATATATATATATATATATATATATATATATATATATATATATATATATTTAGAGATTTATATCAAACCTGAGCCAGTGATAGCAAATCGTACATGCAGTTCTGAGCCAGAGCAACAAACCTGAGCCGTATATGTGGCTCAGGATTGTTTTTGCCTTTTAGAAGACTCGTATCTTTCAAAAAATATTGGTGCTAGTTTCCAGTGATACCCAGTCGTATCCAATACGAAACGTTCGCTACTGTCCTCTGATAATATAACTTACTTATACTTATAAATTTTTACGCGCTAATTATTCCCTCCGAAATTTGGCTCAGGTTTGTATGAAAGATCAAACTTTTAGTTCAGCAAAAAGCCTACTGTAGCTCTGTGGTAGAAAGTCACAAATACAAATGTATATATGTAAATCTATGTTTGTACCATCAAACCTGAGCCGTCCAAATATGGCAACGCTGTGATTCTGTTCCTACATCATTATATCAATGCACTTATATTCTTTCTTTAAATAATACTAGCAAAGGTAAGAATATCTAAATAAAAATTATACATCATGGTATCTAATACTATTTTTTGAAAATGTCCAGTTGGGTTATTCACTAAAAATGGCACGGATCATAATATATGAATGTCTGTTTGTTGCATTTATATAGACATCCCAAAAATAAATAAAAGATACATTTTATTCGAGATATGCCTTCATTATACACTAAACTTTTTTTAAACGCAATTGAAATTCAACTAACAGATACTTAGTAAACTTGTACTCGATATATATAAGAGCAACTGGAACAAATTTGATAATATCTAATAATAAGAAATATATTCTCTCGAATCGATTGATTGAATCGATCTTAGTACTTATATTTTTTATGGAAACTAAATAGTTCTATAAAATTTTATTTGCTATTATATTTACTCTTAAATACTATGAATTGTCAAATTTCTAAAATATTCTCTCATATTCTGGCTAAACCGTTCCTTCTACTTTAAAATTGAATGTGACTTTTCTTGTTCACCTTGACGTATTCAAGAGAAATGAATGGTCATACCAGTTTTTTTAGAAGAAACTATTCATTAGCTAAAGCATATGAACTAAAGAATACTTTTTTAACAAAAACAGTGCGTCAAAATTAGAAATCAACGGATCCAATGGATCGAAATAAAAATAGATCTATTGAATAATTTTTATCAAAATTTTCAGTGTAATATAATTATATACTGGGTGAGTTTTAAGTGTGTCCACGTTCAATTCGTATTTTGAAATTAATTATAAATGCAAAGTATGTTATCTAATAATCTTCCATTTTCACATTATTGCGTAAATTATGTACAGCGTATGTAAAAACTCATATGACCTGTATTTTATATCATATATATTTATTAAAATGTTGTTGCAACCTTTAGTTTGTATAAATGAAAATAATATATTGGAAAAAATATAAAACTATTAAAAATCATTCAAAACTCAGTTCTAACTACCTTATATCCATTTTCAGTATCATCAATAGGAATCCAAGTCACTGCTATATCAACTGCATAGTTGATAAAATAAAATAGCTAATTTTAATAATATTGTTGAAAATGCTCGAACAAAAGAATCATATTGAGTAGGCTGTGAAAAAAATAGCATGAAAATATAATTTACTTCTCAGATAATCACGTGTTACTATCAGTATCTTGCATTTTCAATAATATCAAAAATTCTGAGTAGATTTTCAATTAACTGCATTTTTGACCGACGAACCCCGAATGGAGGAGGTATACAATTCGACTTTCTGCTTTTTTTTGTTTGAACGCGCGTTTTAAACAGTAATCCTATTTGATGATTTCTGATTCAGTTAGAAGAGGAGACTTGAGAAATGGTCCCATATTCATAAAAACGCAAATCCAAAATCTCCATCCCACCGAATAACACCTCCAAAGGGGGTGGAGGGCCCGAATGACTAAGTGACCTTGGACGTAAAATAATCGCTGTTACTGATACCACGTTTTAGCTGTCAAATTCATAGTTTTGAAAGTTGAACTAAACGTCTGTTACAAGAACCCAAATGAATCAGTATCCAAAATGTGTGATAGAATAGTGGAAAGATCCTGTCGTGAATTTATTGTCAAATATTTTGAATTAGGTATCTACCTCCAATGAATAGGAATAAATTTTAATTCTTAAGCCCAGGTTTATTCTTCTGGAACAAAAATCCACTCAGCAGTAGGATTAAAATAATAACCCAAGTTGAACAAAAGAATTAAGTGAATGTTTTGATATTTAGTATCGAGTTTAGAATTAAGGACACGTCTATTACCTTACCTACAAATCGTTTATTCATGAAACGTAAGAACTTGAAAAAGAAATTGCAAAAACAAAACTACAAGATATGATGTGTGTGTCCTTCGTTTTGGTTTCAGCATTCAACAAAACGTTCCTGGACGGCATAATTTGTGGCTCTTCTTATTTCATCTTCTCTATTAAATCCTATATAGATCTAGGTTCAGTTTTATACAGCTCTTCATTGACTCTCCCCCACAAGTAGAAATCAAGTGGTGTCAAATCCGGCGAACGTGGTGGCGAAAGTCGCGGACCTCTATTTCCCCACCTCCTATCTCTTAACAAATACTGATTCATTTGAATTTTTGTATCAGTGGTTTTGTATTTCAACTTTCAAAACTATCATTTTGACGGCTAAAACGTGGTAACAGCGATTGTTTTGTTTTTAGAAATTCGTAAAAAAGACATTCGCATAGAAAATTGTAAAAAATCTCCAATATCGTATTTATGATTTCAAAAACAAACATAATACAGTGTAATTTTAAAATTCAATACCAAATGATTGAAAAATAGGTATGTGTTTTGTTTTTTAACTTTTGTCATTGACGTATTTAATTTTTTTAGAGTGGTTAACAAGACAATTTTCAAAATAATGGGCCTACTGAAGGAGATCCCAACATCGGGCTACCGATCAAAAACAACTTTTTGTTTTTCCGGTTGACAATAAGAGAGATATAAATTTTTAAAAATAGACATCTGTCATAAGAACTTTTTGCAGTATAATTGACTTACGTCAAAAACTATGACAGATAACTTATAACAACTGGAGATACATAAATAAATCCGCGGAATTCAAATATGTAATAAAAAACAGGGGTTTCCATTTGAAAAAACAAATTTAGTAGAATTTCCAGTGTAACCGGAAGTTCCATCATCTTGTAAATATTACACACGTTAAAAAATCACCCTGTATATAAGGGGCAATTTTGTGAATAATAATAATAAGATTATATAAGTTTATAAATTTAAGTATATATATATATATATATATATATATATATATATATAAGTTTAATGACTATATATTTCATACAACAGGCAATAAGTTCTTAGACGGAGCCAAAGTTTTGTATAAGCATGCTGGTATGAGTGGTATTGAAAATCCAAAATTCATAGATTACGCAAACATTTGGCAACTGTAACTCAGTTACTACAGTTTTCAGAGAGTGACTTAGAACAACTATCTAGATTCATGGGGCCCTTGAGACACATTGTAATCTTTATAGATATTCCGATAGTTCCTACCCGACAGCAATACTATCCAAATTATTGCTTCTTACATCTCAAGGAGGATAAGAAAAATGTATTTGATTAGACTTAAATAATATAAACATTGACTAAGCTCCCGTTTCCGAAAACATTCATATAGATTATATTCTAGATGAACGATTACCGGATGAGGCGGTACAGACCATCAACGATGGGATAACTAGAAATTCTAATAATGAGTATGTTCCCAGACAAGAACAAATTTTAAATATATGAAACAACCAAAGACGCTTCTACTTGGGAAACATTATTGCAATATTTTTGTGACCTCATAAAGTGTTCTTAGTTCTAAGAAGAGTGAAGTAAATGTATTTTTAGAAGAACATTTCGGCTTATTTAACAATAGAATGACTTCCTAAAATTAGTTGTACCTATACAACTTTTATACAGGAAAACTCTAATATATAATATATATATTATATATTATATATAACTAATACCCTGTGAATAATGTTTCCCGTTTCTGTTTTATTATTATTACTGTCTGTTTTACCCGGCATCTCGGGCATATGCATATATAAAAGACTTGAGTTTTGAACCCATCTACCTCAGAT
This sequence comes from Crioceris asparagi, assembly GCA_958507055.1. NCBI lineage: Eukaryota > Metazoa > Arthropoda > Insecta > Coleoptera > Chrysomelidae > Crioceris > Crioceris asparagi. The sequence continues at coordinate 49,657,339 of OY293828.1, forward strand.
TCCTACTCGCATCTAGAACAAATCCGAACACCCAACCCTGATCCATTCACAGACACAAAGAGAGAACAGAACAGGAGGCCCAGTCACACTTACAGCCGCTACCAGTTTATATTCTAATATCATTCTACATACATACATGGTAAAAAGACCATCAAAATTCAGCCATATACAATAGACTTTCATCACAAAGAGTCCCACGGGCACTGAAAACTTTACAGTAATTTGACTGAGGTATGATAAACACGTGTGCAAAATTGGGTTTGGATATCTTGAATAGTGTAAGAGCCCAAACGGCACACACAAACCCGCACATGCAAACTCAATATATTTCAATATAACTCAATAAACTTTGCCAAATTATGAGCAGTATGAAGTTTGGCAACAACGCACTAGTCAGGTTTGTCAACTCAAATCCATAAAGTTGTATATTTGGCTCAGATTGGATATAAGTATCTAGTGGCTCAGGGCTGCACAAAAATGAGTCTATATATAAGAATAGCAAAAATAATGGAAAAAATGTTTTAGCGGATGTATATTATGATAAATGGTTATAGTTGAGCATATAAATGAACTCAAAATTGTCAAAAATATTTTTCTTTAATATTAAATATTTAAAGGGTGGCTCAGTATAGTATGAAATATCTAGTGGCCTGGGTTTGATAGAAATATCTATATATATATTGATTTTGTATTCTTGACTGGTTTTATAATAAATAAAAAGATGTTCTTGGGGATGCAATCATATAATCAATAAAATTCTTTGATAAATTTGTGATAAGTTCTATATTCCTCAGATCTATGATGCACTGATAGTGATCTAGAAAATCAGTTTCTAAAAGTCCGTCAAAGTCTATGTCCAAATTGAAGATATAAACTTTATGGGGATCTCTAAAATTGAAGGGGACTAGGGTAGATTCTGAGAAATTTATTTTCTGGTCTTAATACCCTGTATTATAAAATTTTCAAGAATTCTTTGAGGGAAATTTTGAGAAGCGTTAGGTTTAAAAATTGAAAGTCCTGCTCCTGAGTCCATGAAAAATTTAAAGGTTTTAGAAGCGTCGTTAATATAATAGAGATTATTTGATTTGACAGAGAGCAGAGGATTTATAAGAAGTTCTGTTCTTGGAAGTTCAAGTTGGGGTTGAAGCTGTCTAGATTTATGGATTGAATTGGGCTTGAATTTGTGTGATCTCTGGATCTTCGTTCGGAGGTTCCGTCGGAGGAAGCGAATCTTGGTGAAAATCCGGCATTACTTCATTTGATGTTTCAGAAGGGTAATTCGAGTAATAGTTATCTTGTGACGTCTGAGTTGAATATTCGTTGTTATGATATGGTTTATTTTGAACGTCTGGTTCAGAATAATCAGGGTAATAGGGATCGTACTGTTCGTAGTTCAGGTGGTATGTTCCGTTTTGCTGGTATTTGTTATGATTTGGGTTAGGTTGGACCACGGAAGGTCTGGTGTTACCTAAATTCGGATTTGGCCGTATTACAGAAGGTCGATCTCTTCTGAAATTTGGGTTTGGTTGGAAATTAGATTGAAATCGTTGTTGAACAACCTCAAAATGATTTTGTTGCGAATTGGACTGTTGTGGATGATGTTGTTGGGACGGGCCTTATTTGTGGCTGAAAATTTGTAGGTTGAAATGGTCTTTGTCTAGTCTGCGCTAGTATGTCCTATACGTTTGCAATTTATGCATTGTTTTTGTGGCACATGCTGATTGGGTTTTCGTAAAGGAACGTTGATATTCTTATTAGGATTATTAAATTTTTGAGATTCGAAGTAATTAAGTTGCAATTCTCGACGAGCTCGGTTTGTAGCGGTCAAAATATCAGCAGGGTCGCTGGCTCTAACAATTTGTCCTAGTTGTGGGTCTAGTCCGGTCAGAAGCATATTCAAGGCCATTGTTTTAGCTAGACGAGTTTGTGCGTTTTTCTTCTCTTGACTGATATTTTGTTTATTGATCGAAGCATACATTTTCGCTTTGTGCGTTTGCAACCTGGTTATAAATGTTAAAGGCGATTCGTTTGGCAATTGTTTTATACGTTGCAGATCTTGTATTAGTGATGACATATCTCGAGCATCACCAAAATGACTCTCTAGCAGTAGTTTAATCTCCTGCCAAGTGGCTGGATTTCTTTAGTTGATTAATTCGGCTGCTCTGCCGCGCAGTTTGTTTCTTACATGTAAATGTAGGATCGTTTTTTGATTCCCTACCACCATATTAAAATCTGTAGGGCATGATAATATGAAAATATTGAGGAATATCTGATTGCCATCATATTCTGTTGTAAGCTGTAAGAGTTCGTTTTACATGGAAAAAACATGTATTATATTGAATTGATTGTCTTTTAAAGAATTCACTTGTAATATTAAGAGGTATTATCATTATAATCTCACTTTTTAATTTACAAAATGCTCTTTCCATATCTCGAATCTTATCATGAGTTATTTTAATTTCTATATTAAGAATCTTGGATCTTAACCTGTTGTTGAAGTTTTCAACTTTGTGTTGACTTCTGTCTCTGGTTTCACCTGTGAGGTTTTCAATGTTACAGCTAAATTTGAAAGGTTTAATCTAGAAAGTAGCATTGATATGAATGTACTATCACATTGGATTAAGAATTTAACAAACGTAGTTTTACCTCAAGAAGTTAGCAATCTCTTGGCACTAGGACCGAAATTTAGTATAGCACCTTCTTCAAAAGACATTATTATTCGTAAAATGTTGGCAGATATAGACCTTATTTCTTCTTCTGTTGACAATAATACTCGAAATCTATTTTTATCAAAGATTACTAATTTAATAACAAATTATTTTCATAATAATATTCACCATAAAAAAATAAGACTAACCTTTGATAAATGTAAACAATTTCTTAAAGATAATCCAGAAATTAGAATCATAGAGTCCGACAAAATGAATGTCATCAACAATATAACAATCTTGCACTTACTCACCTTCAAGATCAACAATATTACAAAATTCTTCCAAGAGATCCTAGTTCTACCGTACAACAAAAAGCTAATAAACTCATAAGTCAACTTAAAAAGAAAAAAGCTATATATGAATCTGAATGTAAGCGATACAAAGTTTATAATGGCATTTGTAGTAAATTCTATGGTTTACCAAAAATACATAAACCCACTTTACAGTTAAGACCAATAGTTTCAGCAATTAATAGCTCTAACAATGGTATATCTCAATTAGTAACAGATATTTTGACTCGCTCGTATGACTCCAATAACCAGAATTTTGTCAAAGATTCCTTCCATTTTGCAGAATTTATCAATGAATTCCAACCTGATGAATATGTTATTTTAAGTCTGGATGTTAAAGCCCTGTTCAATAAAATTTCCTTTGATATGGCAGAAAGAAGTATTGTAAATAAATGGAACATCATAAAACAACATTGCAAAATTTCGAAAAAAGAATTTATTAAAAACCTTAAATTTGTATTTGATACAAACGTTTTTTCATACAAAAATACATTCTATAAACAAATATTAGGAACACCGATGGGAAGTGCAGTATCACCTATTGTTTCTCAATATGTTAAGGACGAACTTTTTGATCAATGTCTCAGTCGTCTTAGTTTCAATGTACCCTTCTTGAAAAAAAATTGTTGATGATATTGTTCTCAGCATATCTAATAATGGCAAAGATGAAATCTTAAGAATTTCCAATGGTTTCAACCCACTGTTACAATTTACAGTAGAAGAAGAAGATATTAAGAAAATATTCTCTTCTTAGATACCAGGCTACATCGTAAAACTAATAACAAAATTATAACTTCCTGGTATACTAAACCAGGATCTTCAGGTCGTTTTATACATTTTAAATCTGACCATCAACTACGCCAAAAAATTAACCTGGTACTGACAATGAAGAACAGAATATATAAAATTAGTCATGCTTCTATGCGAAAACAAGATCTTGATAAATTAAAAAAACTTGTTTATTCAATGTGATTATCCGATTCAATTGATCAAGAAATTATTATTTAGTAGTCTTCAAACTACATTAAGGGAACCAAGAATTGAAACAACACAACCAAACAGTATCAAATACTTCTCTCTACCTAATATTAATATAATAACCCCTAAAATCAAACAGATATTGGCACCTTTTAAAAATATTAAAATAGCTTATAAAACTACAATCAGACTTAAAAATATTTTTTTCAAAACTAAAAGATAAAACAGACAAAATGTTGATGTCAGGTAAAGTATTCCATGCATGGATTGCAATAAAGTATACATCGGTGAAACAAGCAGACATTTAATAGATCGTATAACATCACGCAGAAGTGACCTAAGAAAATCTGTGCTTTCTTGTACACTTGCAAATCAGGCAGTTACTAACAATCACAATGTTAACTATGAAAACAAAGAACAAATTATATTAATGCCCGAACTGACATAGAACAAATGAACATTATTTATACGTATCTATTACACTTAGATGATAATAGAAACACGCATCTAAATAACTCAATATAATCCTATACCTATTTATTATTAAATTAATTATACTCCGTATAGCAGTTATAATACATCAAAATAAAATAGCAATTATAAAATGTTGAATGTATCTACTGACAATTTGATAAATTGAATGTCTTAATTTAATAAGACATACATTTTATACATTGATAATAAATATTTTAAAAGTAGTTTTAAGTTATTTTATTATATGAATCTCTACAACAATAGTTTATGCAACCTCAAATCTTGTAAGTAATATTTTATTATCATTTGTTACAAATTGTATTATATTATAAATATTGTAGATTTCCTGACGAAGAAACAATAAATGTTTCGAAAGCTTGAATGAAAGATAAAAAGTTTTCTTTGTGCCAACAGACTGCAATATCTGAAAATTTAAATCTTGTATCTTAACTAGACAGTCGTTCTACCAGATAACTTATTATAATCATCATCATCATCATTTTCAGCCTAATTCGTACGATTTTTCACGTAGTGGCCTCCCTTACATATTTATGTATTGTTCTCTCATTTGAGCCCATTGTTGTCTATCGTTGGCTATTCGGGCCCATGTTGTTCCTGCTTTCTTGATGTCATGGTCCTATCTTATGTTTGGTCTTCGTCTTGGTCTCTTTTTATTTCGAGGGTACCATAGTGTATTTTTTGTGGTCCATCTATTGTCTGTTCTTCTAGCTAAGTGCCCTGCCCATTGCCATTTGAGTGCCTTGATTCTGTGGATTACATCTGTAACCTGGGTCTTATGTCGTATCCACTCGATTCTTTTGCGGTCTCTCTTGGTTATTCCTAGCATAGTTCTTTCCATAGATCGTTGTGTTACCTGGAGTTTTCTTACGATATCTGGTAGAGGGGCATTCTTGATTTGAATATTATTGTGTTTCTTCCGAACGTTCTCCATGCTAGTTCTGTTAATCTCTGGGAGTAGAGATCCGGAGTTGTGTATTAGTTGGCCCAAGTATATGTATTCTTCTACTATTTCAAGAGTCGTGTTGTTTATTTGTATTTCTTGTTCGTCTACCAGTTTGTTATACATGATTTTCGTCTTGGCAAGGTTCATTCTTAGGCCTACCTCATTGCTTGCGGTGTTCAGCTCATTAATTTGCTGTTGAAGTTCTTCAGGGTTATTAGCGATCAGTCTCCTATTAGATACTTGAAATGGCTGTTGTCATCGTCGAGTGTTTGTGTGATTTCATTGTAGAATTCCTCTTATTCTTCGTCTGAGTGACTTATTGTTGGGGCGTAGATCTGTATAATTTGTATCTTGTATCTCTTAGATATTTGTAGGGTTAGACTGGCTACCCTATCTGAGATACTTCATACATTGACTATTCTGTCTTTCCATGCCTTCTTAATGAGGAATTCTACACCACTCGTTCTACCGTTCGGTGTACCTCGATAGTAGAGGATGTTGCCTGATTCAATTTCCAATAGCTCTTCATTTTTCCTTCTTACTTCGCTGAGACCTATGATGTCCCACTTGATGTTTTCTGCCTCCTTTTCCAGCTCCACTATTTTGGATACGAATAGCGTTGTTGTCTTGGATGGGTATTGTTTAGACTCCGCAGATTCTTAGCACCCTGGGCCATTCAGGCCTACGGAGAATGAAGGCCATGGTTTTTGTCCTGTGTTCATGTTTGGGGTCGTGAGGCTTGCCCTACCACGCTGCCTCAGTGCGGGTTGGTAGGGGACGAGAGGTGTCGTCCGCTAGCTTTCGCTATTTACTAGTGGACCTTGTACCCCCGGGTGGATAGTGGATTTTTTCATTGATGGAAAAAACCCTGCCTTGAGTGGGATTCGAACCCGGGACCTCAGGATTTGAAATCTTTGAGGTCGGCGTTCTAACCCACTGAGCCACCATTGGGGATAGACATATATATATATATATATATATATATATATATATATATATATATATATATATATATATATATATATATATATATATATATATATATATATATGCCGCTTTCAGCGCATGCCAAGAAATCAAATGCAATGTTACAGATCTTGAAGCATATTTGCACAACATTGATAATAGTACCAATATTACCATTATTGTTGACATGAATATAGATATACTAAAAAAAATTTTGAAATCGCGAATAACTACATACTGACTCTCTCATCCTTTGGATTAATAATAATTAATATCTCATAAAATATTAGCTATAAACATAAGGGTCATTAATAAACTGACATTGTTTTTCCATTTTGATCTGAAAAGTAAATTAAAATTATAAACATTCCCTAAGAAAAAACAAAGTTGTGTAGAGTTCCAACTATTTAGAAACACCCGGTATAATTGAAAATATTTTTATGTTGTAGAATGTTTAAAATGCGATTGGGTTAGTTATAAACATTTTCTCCTAATCTTTACAATAACCCCGTAATCGTCCGAATACCTACGCACTCAATCTCCCACCTTGTATTTCATAACTTGAAATGTACCTAGATATTTATAGATATTTATATCAACAGCGGGCCGCGTCTAATTATAAAAAAAGCTACATCGTGTGATCTGAACCAAAAGCAAAAACCAAAAAAAATTATGCACGAGTAGGCAATGTTAGGAGAAATATACCTAGGTATCAAATATTAATAATTATTAATAACCCACAGCGTACGAAAACGTCTAATTCCTGATCGCTCTGCCATCTATTAGTGAATAGATGTATTAACACGTACTGCCATAAGGATTGCAATTCTATATACGTCTCTGTTCATTGCTACTGCTACATCTACCTCATTTTTGCCATTTAGTTTTTAGTTGGACTATACGTTTGACAAATATTATTAATGCGTTAAAAATGTACCACTTTCGAATAAGAGCGAAGTAGTTTGCATGCTTTTAAAATATTAAATGATTTTACAATCATGATCATAATTAATTTGTTAGTTTCACTTAGGTATTTATCCGATATCTATATCAGTTAGGTATTTAAAAACAGGTAAAATTTTAGGCAACACCGTAGAGTCTTGAAAATAATAAATTGTGAAATCCGTCTATTTGGTTCTACATATATTGATAATATAATTATTACAGCCTTTTACGAGTTGAGAACATTTTCAAATGATTACTTATCATTGTAGGATTCTATTAAATATAATATCTTGTTAATTTCAAGCCATATTTTTAAATTAATCGGGAAAAACCATTACGTGGCCTTGAAAATCCAACATTTTTCTGTAAATAATGTGTTGTTATAATCATAGCTTTGGTTTTATTAACATTGAGTTTAAGTTTGCGATTCTGTTTAGAAAGTATGATATATCAATAGCTCTATCAAAGGTTACATTACTTTTGCAGTCTCCACCATATCATCAGCAAATAGATTAAGGAACTCACAATCTCGAATATAGTTCACATCATTTAGGTATAAGATAAATAAAATATGTTCCTGTACACTTTCATGGGGTACTCCAGAGGTGACATTTTTATTATCTGGGGAAAAGGCATATCCAGAGAACTCTTCTTTGATGAGATTTCTGAATAATTATTAAGTCACTATAACTTGGCACATAAAATGGTGAAATTACAAATAACTATTATAATTATTTTATAATGAGGCTTCTTAGTATTCATAAAAACTATTTTAATAATATGCATTTTATCATGAACATACAAATTATTATTTATTTATTTAATAATTATTGTAGTAAAATTTTATCTAAATCAAGATTTTTCAAAGTGATATTTTTATCAAAGACAATTTATTTTTATTTTTTATTCTTAATTATTGAACTCGCAGTAGATTATTTGTGAATTTTGCAACATATTTACTTTATTATCGCATTATTTTTTTCATTGACATTTGTAACTTATTAATTATTTTCGTGTCTTCAGGCATACGAATTTTTTGGATATTTTGCAGGTCTAACTTTTTTGTTTATTATAATATTCATCGATTTTTAATAAAAAAGTTGAAACTCAATTGTATAAAAACATAGGACAAGAAAAGATATAGTGGTCGCGAAAAAAATAAATTATTATTCTGTTCTGTGCCAATTCAAACTTCCCTGTACCAAATTTCATTGAAATACTTGATTTACTTTCGAAGATATTTCAAGAAATGTTAATCAAAACATTACCTAACCTAACCAGAGACCTCTTAATAAATAATAGTTGTTTAATTGTATTTGCTTGACTATCCCTAGAGTATGTACCATTAGCTAAGGGACACCCAGTATACGATGCTCAGCTCTGGCAATTGTCTTTTACACTTTTACGCCTATATAGTTATTTTATTATATATTTACTGGATTCTTTTACTTCATAGGTGACCCATGCATTATTATGTTGTTTCTGATATCTAAGTTTTTTTGGGAAAAAAATATTAAATTGTCTGAGGAATACTGAGTAAAAATATTCAAATTTTTGATTAGTAACACTTCAGTTATGAATTTCGGACCAGTTGACATTTTTAAGAGTTGATATAAAGGAATTAATTATGTCTTGTAAGATCTAAAATAAACTTTTTGTGGCTTTTGTTTTTAATTTTTCACACCAGTATGAAAGAGTACAGCTTCATGATGGAAAAATAGAAAATTTTCCCCAAAACTTTAAGAACATGATGGTAAATTCGAAAATATCAAGTCTAGCGACGTTTGACGTGTCTTAAAAATATGAGTGTTGTAACGGACATATAAAAATTACTGGGATTTATTTATTTTTAAAGTCTATTTATTTCTACACTCTTTATAACACACAATAAACATCGACAATTATATACAATTTATATTCACTATTTATCTAACTTACAATATTTATATTTACACTACATTATTGTGTACTATGTACAATTTATATATAACTATTTACAATTTATATTCACTATTTACACCAGAGCGATATTTATTTCTTTAACCACACCGGACTCTACTGATTGAACTGACCGAACTGGCAGGACTCCCCTGCATCGAGCAACTGCCACGGACTGACTGTCTTCACACTTTCTTCTTCTTGTTCTTCTTTGTTCTTGCTGCTGGTGGTTTTTTGTTTTCCATCCTTACAGCTCATCTTAATTTTGGTGGGTTCAACACCCATTTGATGCTTGCTTTGGTGGGGGTGGTTTGCTCTTTTTTTTACTCCACACTCCACAGCACTCTCCAATATATAGGCAAGCTACTCCTCTTATTTATGACACCCATCTTCCAACGCCACGGGAGCGTTTCCGAGCTAGCGCGAACTCAATAGATGCTTCGGGAATATCTCTTGACCTTGACCCATTGCCTTGTACGGTAGAACCATAGGATCGCGTTGTATCAGTTAAGAGAATGGTGCAGATAATTGCGCGTAACATAAGGACAAATTGCTGTGCAGTACAACGCCCACGATTCGAGTTTTCACACATTCAGTGATCACGAGAGAGTTTTACTCTTGGCGTTAGAGCTAAAGTGTGGCAGTTGTTTATTTCATTGGAAGTGTACGGAAGGTTTCTGAATTAATTGTAATTCACTGATTTTTGCAATCTGATCATTTATTGTAATATTCTATATATACTGTAATGTATATAATAATAAATAAATTTTAACAAATGATATCTTGCAAGTGTTTTCTGTTAGTTATTTCTATGAAGATATGTTACAAAATGGCTGAAAAATCCGTAACTGATATTCTGGAGAATGTATGTATAGGCTTGCATATTAAAACGATTAAAGTGGAAAGTAATGAACATTTTACAGTCGATTTGCAATGTAAACTAGTGAAAGGAGAACATTCTGAGGAACAGTCTAACAACTGGGTGTCAAAATTTTCTGACCTGACTTATACCAACTGGATATGTAAGAGACGCTTTGCAAATCCTTCACCTTACATATTTCGGAAGATATTAACAAGATAGTTAAGCGACGAAGGGAAGATAACAGAAACAAGAAATGTGGCGCGACCATTGATTTTAAATTGAAAAAAATCTATCGTGACACAATCAGATTGCTTGTTAAAGGAGGGAAGAAATGCAGTTATACTTACTTATCAATAATTTTTGCCATTCTCATAAAGTCCACGTTGCTTATGCGTATAGCTATTTACGAATGAACAATAACACCATAGAGACGTTTAATTAATACTTTAAATTAGGAATGACTCCTTCAGCATCTAAAGCATATGATGAGATAAAAATACTTGAAAGCGAGGAACACAATATTCTATCTCTGCTAGCCAATGCGCAAATCAATCCGACGTAAAGTAAAATATATATACGACAAATGGCGCAAATTAGAATATGGAGATCCCGAAGAAACTAGTATTCTACAAATATTGAGTTCAAAAACGGGAGAGTTCGAGAAAGCTGGCGTTGAAGTAGTTTTACGAGAAAATCCTCTTTTAATAGTTATTGTTACCCCAATTATGCAACGAACAATAGATGAAGAATTTTCTAACGAAATTGTATGTATTGTATTCTAATACACCGGAACAAGCTGACGAAAATTTCTATCTTTTGATGGCAAGTGAGGAAATAGTTAAAAATAATTTGGAAAAAGAACATTTTACAAAACTATGGGAAAGAAGATTAGAGTGGTCTATTACCTACCTATAGAAGCAATTTACCTACAAGAGGGTATAATACGAACAATTTTACTGAAGCATCTATTCGTATCTTCAAAGATGTTATTTTACAACGCTGCAAAGGCTCTTAATAGTTGTGCACTAGTTGATTTCATTGTAACTACATTTGAACACTACTACACTATAATAGGAGATTACCAGAATTTGCAAACTCACGACGAACTAAACATCAAATAGATTACAAAATTTTATTTTTTTGTAGGAGAGCAAAAGACATCGACAAATTGTTAAAAATCATGTATATCATGTAGTATCGGCAACAGAAAAGCCTTTGCTTTATACTGTTAATATAAATATCGCATTTTATGGTTGCCCTCAAGGTAAAATTGGAGCATTTTGTAAGCACCTATGCGCTTTAGAGCAGCAGTGTGGATTCCTTTTTAAAAATTCTCCATCTTTATTTTACAAAGACAATGTGAAATTAGCTAAAATAGCAATGGGGGCAGATGCTCCAATAGAATTCTTCAAGAAGATAGAAAGTGATGAACCCTCGGAGAAAATATTGAACGACTTAGAGGAAGTCCCTGAAGAAATTGCCACATACCATAAGAAAGATGAGATTCCTGTTCAAAATTTGGTAGATGATAATCATGCCAACCACAAAAAAGTTTCGTGATCAACTCAACAGGCTTAGTAATATTTTGGACGAAAATAGTTCACAGAGGCCGTTACTATTTTAATCAAATTAAATTAATTGTTAAAATATGTTTACTCTCCAACTCAGGCGTTGAATTTTGCAGCGAATGCATTTTTTCGAGTTCTAATGCATTCTCTGTTGAAAAATAGGTTATTGCCACGACTACTCCAACATGTCTGTTATGTTTTTTTATTGCGCCTCCTTTGGAAAATATTTTTTTAGTGCCACTTATTACAAACTTTTCAGATATATAAGAGAATGATAGTTCGAGCAATCAAAAAACAAAATCAACGTGTACGGGCATTTTTTTGCAAAAATTGATTCCATTAAAATAAAAAATTCACCTTCAATAATATTGCAACGGAATAAAATGTCTATTTTTATTTACATTATTTTCAAAAACAGTTTTTTAATTAAAAACCTACTTTAGAATTGTTTATTTTAATTTGTATTATTAAATTTGCATTTATTACATTTCCTTTTATTTTTATTTCACTATCTGATACGTTAACTTCATAAATAGTGTAAAAGAAAAATTCTTATTAGGGGTTCAATGCAAACTAGCGTGTTGAAATGCACTGGGATATGTCTTAAATAATGCGAGGGTTTTGTTAGCCAATGTCGATACTGGTACAACAGCGCTATAACGCTGATATGGTTGTACTGTGCAGGCATATGGATTTACGCACCCAGGCATGCATCACGCACAAGCCTACTATAATGGCGCCGAAGCCAAGTTCGTTACAGTATTAAAATCACTTAAAACTAAAATAGACAATTCAATTTATAAAACTTAGCTAACATAGTTTTTATTCGATGATGAAAGGCATCAAAGTAGCCTTTTGGCGAACGGATTAAGTCAAATGAAATTTCTAATGCCTCTAATAATTCAAATATCATCCCTATAGTCTGATACCACAATTGTAGATAGTGACTCATGTTTTAAAGAGATTTCATAGGCCAGTCAAAGTATGCTTTTACTCTATAGAAAAATTTGTTTTTGTTACTTACTTGTAGGTTTTTTGAATACCGACAAAAGGAAAAATATTGTGCTAATTAATAAATAAATTGTGGGTTATTGCAAAATCTCTTTAACGTTCAAGAGAACTGAAATATTTTCAATAATTTTTCTGGTCTCTAACACTGATATATTGCAACAACGTTGATGATCAGATGGAATTCTTCAGGTTCATAAGCGTGCTGATAGGGATTTTATAAAGCAGAGGACGGAATTGTTTGTTAATATAGTGGAAGGTGGTTTTACGGTTACTTTTTGTGAATTGTGAGTAATTCAGTTTCAATTACATTTTTTGAATAGACGCAGCCGATACTTTATAAAAATCCATAATAAAAGTATACAAAGACACTAAACACAAGATTTTCGCAAGAATTATTTTTAAAAATAACCGCACGCCTATGAATCGTCGATTTCCTTTCCTCTCAGACCCGCAAAGGTCTATGTTGAAAATATGAGTCACTATCTACGATAGTGGTATCATATTATAGTTATACTAGATCTTTACCTTATATAGATGAGCTCACTAAGTTAGAAAATGTTTTTAGAGGGTATAATGTTACTGTTGCAAGAAATAATAATAAAACCGTATCTAATTTATTTAATAAAGACTCCTTCAGAAACGACTGAAAATTCTGGTGTAGTATATAAAATAAACTGCCTTAATTTTGAATTATCATATATTGGTCAAACTTCTATAAGTATTTTAGGAAGAATAACTTGCTATAAGAGTGATATAAAGTGTAATAAGAAATATTCTGTCTCTGCTGAACATGCATGCCATCAATAGAAAACATGGTATGGATTTTGATAATACTATTGTTTTATGTTCTGAGAAAAAATATTTTAAACGTGGTTTCTTAGAAGTGATAAATATTTAAAAAACATAATAATAGTATGAACAAACGTTCAGATATTTAAGAACTTAGTCCCATTTATTCTTATATCTTAAATCTTTGTAATAATAAATTTAATAATTTTTCTCAAGAGATTTCTGAAAATTGAAATATATGTGTGAATATAATAAGTACATACCTAGATATATGTATAAGCAGAGCAGCACTGCCCCGAAAACAGCGAGAGAGTATGTTTTTCCAAGTACCTACAGTTTCTCCGGAAGGGTGTCTAGAAATTTATCTTGAGACATATCGGTGGTTCGAAATCGTTTATTGTAGGTCACCATATCTTTGGTAGGTTACACTTTTAAGGCAGAGAAGCCGCCAACACTCGAGTACGAATAAAGAAGAAGAAGCTGTACACGTCCACGCGTTGCGTTGCAAAAATAAAATAAAAATAATAACGAGATATTCCTACTCAAACGCAAATCAATCGAAGGAGTTCAATTCCAAAGCAAAGAGGTAAGAAATATTTAAATCTGCTCGAACAGATACCTAACTCCGTACAGGTTAAGGTAGTTATCGCACGAACTGAATCTCTACGGATTTCTCTTAAATTTCAGGATTAAAGAACTTGAACAACCATTTTTTCGATAGCCAAATTTTACAGAAATGCACCATGTTGAATTGGAAACATTATTCATTCTACATTTGTGAAATACAGCGAGACATTTTTCTCCACTTTTACTTTATTCAAAACTAAAATATAATGTAAAATCAATGGTGAGAACTACATATTTATAAATTGAGAGCAATTCATTTTACTCTCTAAAATATTGGTATTTGTAGTTGAATAGCTCCCAAAAGTTTGAAGGAAACTGTTAGAAATAAATTTTGATTATTTATCTCTAAAACTTCAATATCAAATATTGCTTCATGAAAAGTGTTCAGTCTTCCAGAGAATATTTTTGGTAAAAATATTATAAATATCAAGTATGTACGTATCAAAGTTTAATCCTAAATAATTCAAAATTACACATTACACGATTCATTAAAGTAAGTTCAAAATTCAAAAATTCATTCACACTATAGAATACAATCTTATATGAAGCTCATTTATTAAATTTCTATGCTATAAATGCTGGTCAATCCTGACATATTATTTCATATAATATAGATAGTTGTTTCTAAATATTTCACCACAATTTCCTTTTCACTGCCAATTGCACTGATATTTAGGAAAACAAGAGACAATGTGAGAATTATAAAATAACTATTCTTATGAAATGAACAGAATGGTAACCGAAAAAGCTAAATTTCGACACAGTGTCACACGAAATCATTGAGCCACAAAGAAATGAATTCGAGATCTACGAAAACTAAATTTAACAATGCACTCGGGAACAATGAAGATGCCAAGTGACAAAGCCTGTTTTTCAGAAGTAAGTAAAAGAATATTTTAGGAGACTTAACAAGAAAATATCAAAAAATAATGTGCTAAATATTTGTTACCATTTTAAAATGCAAGGTTTTGAATATTTTTTAAATTTTCTGGCTTTCCCGACCCCCAGATCTGACACCTGCTGACTTTTACATTCGGTGTATATCAAAAGATGTTATATATACTTCAAATATAGTCATTTGTTTGTACATCTGATTGCAAATACAACTACAAATAATATTAATTAGTTGGTGAAATTTCATAAATAAGTATAGCAAAACATATCCAATTTTTTACATTTCTAAAACCACGAATGTCTAAGTTAAATGGAAAATTATTAAACAATTCCCAAAAATTCGCAACTCAAAAAAATCTGGTGTGTCCACTCACGACTTTCCTACCACTCGCAGTCAAATTCCAGTGTTTGAAAATTTTTACTTTATTACAACACTTTCCTTACATAGCGACGATAATAGCGGTAGGAAAGTAAAAATCATCTGGTCAAATCATGCTACCACTCATTTTTTTCAGCATATCAAGACAAACAACATTGGTCATATAAAATTTTTTCGCAAGATGAAACGTTTCGTCAGAATCTGAAGAAACATGTGGAAAATATGAAATTTTATTCAAACAAACTTTTTTTGTGCTTTTTCTCAGAGATGGCACTGTATGTGGGTGGTAAAGGGCTCTCAGAAGAATACTTTAGGCAAGTTTAATCAAAATCCTTAGAGCCGTTTACGCGCTACAGTATTGAGCAAAACACATTTTTGGCTCTAGCTCAACACCCAGTGTATACATGATTCTCATTCAGTGCCACCGGCGAGTGATATAGTAACCAAACAAAATAAAAAAGAAAGCAACAAAATACACCGATCCGTTCCCGAGATAATGCTGTCACAGACAGACAGACAGGCCAATGGCTGAGAGTATGTTTACTAGACTTAGAAAACTCTGAAACGTGAACATTTGTAAAAATCTCGATACCGAAAATTTCACACGATTACAATACTTTCCTTGTACAGCTACTATATATGGTAGCGTAGGAAAGTAAAAATAACAAATATTCAACATATTTGTTTTTTTGACTTTCAAATTTTCATTATGAATCGCCTGCTAACAAAGTTCGTATAGTTATGTCGTAACTAATACAGGGGATGCTTTTCTGATCCTTGTAAAAAAAAGTTGATGTTTTTTTTAGAGAACTAAGGATTAGCTGTGACGAAACATTGCAAGATAATTTTGTAAGTCTCATTATCCAGAGCTGAAAAAAATGCTTTAATTTTTGTAAACACCATGTAGAAGACGTCTCAACTTTTTCGTCATTCAGCTGATTCCGTATCTATTACTGTTTTCAGATCTTAATGCTAGCCAATCTTTATCTTTAACACACGTTTATTCATAACAACGCATACTTCATCTCTTGCACAATTTCGGAATACTTTCTGGCATTAATAAAATATTATCCCATAATTCTCATTGCGTTTTTAATTACTTATTTTTTCTATATTTAATCTAACGTGTGCCAAGACAATGGTTATCTCTTATGAAAGCCCTAAATATTTTTTTTGATAAAGTTTTAATTAGTCCGTATTCCAATATGGGTAAGGCAGGGTAGGCCAACCCACACTAGTAATAATATAGTTACTAAATCTTTTGAAATTGTGCAGAAATTAAGTGACATTTTGAACGCTAAATAACCAAAAAGATGATGTCTCAGCGCACGTGTATTTCTATAGGAGACAGGGAGACCTACTCCCACAAGTGATATCTGCCTCCAGCACGTTTTCCGTGCACGGAATAGTTCAGTGATATAACATAACATGTATCAAATTGAACTTCTAAAGTAGAAATCGCAAAAATAATTAATACACCTGAGCAAAGGGGCGTAACTCAAAAGCGTTAGGCGACCGTCGCTTCTGGGTTCATGTCAAATTAATTCACTTTCGGACTCGTGTGATAGTCACTGCTCACCTTCGACTCATCAGCTAGCTTAGAAACTAGAGTCTGGTAGGTCACCCGGGTCTAGACTCCAGGCGCTAAGAATGCCACCCGTAAGAGCATTCACGGTCTCAGTAAATTTGAGATATCCTCGGCAATATCACTTTCACCAGATATTCGCCCCTTTACACATTTGTAGCATTAACTACTACTAGTACTCTCCTACCAACTGCCAATGCCCAAGTAGCTATATAAGGAAAGTATTTTAATCGTCCGCTTTCCAGCAAATATTTACGTCTTAGGGTTCTCTGAATCCAAACACATATTTTCAGCCATTAGTATGCTATATGAATGAAATGAAATAATCCGTCACGATGTCACGTGATGTAAGTATTCAGCCAATTGTAGCAATTGGGTATATTCATTCGGAACTGATCGATAATAGAGAGTTATATGAAAATATTTAAATTGTCATTAAACGTCAACATCATATCATTACATAAAATATAATGTTATTTCAGTTGCTAAATATCTTCGAGCTCTCTTTATATTTCTCTGTGAAAATGGCAATCTACTATTTTATTTCTGTTTTTGAGGAGATGGAAAAGTCAGCACTATTTCTGAAATATGCTTTAAAGTACCTATTTGTTGAGTATTTCAAAGAATAGAGAGCATTTATTTATTTGAAATGACAGTTTAGTGATACCTAATATCAAAACTGTATTTTGATTTACATCTAGTTAGTTAGTTATCAAAATCTTTGACTTAATGTTAAAAAAAGACATATAGTATTCGCAGGACTTTCAGAGTTTGCCACGATAATATCGATCAGGGGCATTTATATGAATATGGCTGAAGATATTCGAATCTAATAAACTATACTATAACTATTTTATTCATAAAAACATATTATTTGGAGGTTTATTGTCTTGTTATAACGCGACACTCGAACCAGTATATTATTCATAAACGTTCAATAGCGTTAAAACACTTAAACAGTGATATTATAACTTATAGAAGGTTCGACGTCTAATAGGGTAATACATATTTTTTACAAGAGATTTAACCGACGTTATTAATTGGTGCACTGAAAAATACCAAATAATGTTAATTCTATTGTTTCCGGTACTTTTGAAGTTGTGCAGTTGCAGTTACTTTGAAAACTTTTGGCACCAACTTCACCGGCATCAAAATAAATAATATTATTTTGTATTTTCCAGTGCACCAATTAATTAAGTCGGATCAATTTTTTTTATATTTTTTTTATATGACCTGATCACTCAGATTCGATGATGGTAACAAAAATATTTCAGTTATGACAGCTTTATTGAACATTTTTAAGTAAGAAAGTTATATTAGGTTTATGAGCATTGTAAGTAATGGGTATCTGAAACCTATTTTAAGGGATCTTTATGAATAAGAGTGTAAGTATATATTGCTCGTTAAGTTAATACCTTTCTTATCAGAATCTGTTGAGGTAGATATGACAAAATACTCTTGGTAATAAGGATCCTAAGGGTGGGAAAAACTTCAAAAGTCAATATTAGAAAAATATAATCTTCAAATCAGACATAGTACGGCTGAAAATATAAATTTAAGTGGTGACCTTTAATATCACTATCATTTTGGCTGATTTATGAGTCATGAACGAGTGGCGGACAACTCATGATCATATCCTGATTTAGTTAGAAATTTGAATATGTCATTAGGATACTAATTTTAGGCTCATATTGAAATTTGCGGATTTAAATGTGTTTTAAAACACTGGCGGAACGAAATGAAAATTTATTATTTTTAAATATAAACACAATCAACTCTGATAAATAAATCAAATAATTAGTGATATAGTATGTATAAATAATTTTGTTTTAATTACTTCTTATAGCCGTATTTTACGTGCCTGTGGAGGCGTAGCTATTTGGTGTAGGAAAGATGTTGATGTAAAGAAAATAGATGTAGAAAACTTCTCTTCTGAAGAAGATTTCGAGGCGTGTGCAGTTGCCATTAGATTTAGCAAGAAGGTATGTATAATTATTAACTGCTACCGATCACCTAGTGGAAATCTTGATGTTTTCCTATCTAAAATGAATGACCTATGGGACATTCTTTACAAACCAAATGTTATATTTATTATTTGTGGAGATATGAGCTTGGACAGTATGAAATATAATATAAAATTTGTTCAGCTAAGATCGATTCTGACTACTTAGGTCTAAATGCTCAAGTTAAATGGCCTACTAGAGTAACTCCTACATCGTGTACTTTGATTGATCATTTTTTTTCAAACTGTCCTGAGGGAACGGTATGTGTCATTGATAAGACCATATCGGACCATAGAACTGTACTTTATGATTTTATTAATAAACGATATCAAACGTAACATATTTCAAAAAAGTTAAATTTTAGCGATTATAATACCAGTAACTTTGTAAATGCTCTTCAAGGTAAGGACTGGTCAGGTTTGTATGAAGAAGACTGTATGGATGATGCATTCAACTATTTTCATGATATTTTTTTACACAACTTTAATCAACACTTTCCTCTGATATCTACAATAAAAAGGGAATGTAAATAAGAATTGGGTGAACCGGAACATAAAAAATCCAGTGCTGATCTGAAGAATCTCTTGGTTTTATCAAAAGTAGGTATACTCAGAGCTTGTGCCTTTATATAAACGGAGCATTCTAAGTTAATCCACCAAACAAAAAAAGTTTTTATCAGAGGTAAATTTCAGATTCTGAAAATAAAATGAATACTGCGTGGAGAATAATTTCCGAAATAAATAATAGACAACTGACAGTTAAAACATTGCTATAAAAATGATGATACTATCTCCGATGATCCACTTACTGTTGCTGAATTATTTAACGATTTCTTCGTAAAATCTCCTCACGATTTGACACCTCCGGTTAATGGTATTGATAATGAAAATGAACTTCATATCAACTATTTTAATCCTAAATCTATATATTTGAATCCTTTCACTGAACAAGAATTACTAGATACTCTTACAAATAAAATAAAAAACAAAAGATTATTCCGAATTTTATTATTAAAAAGGTGTTACATCCTTAGACCTTATATCCATGGACTGCTAATCGACAGAAAATCCCGGGCCCAACATGAAGCAGTTCAAGCAAATCCAATGTTTTACGGGCAGTTACGAATCTGATATTTCAGATGTCAGAAGCAGAGAGCACATACAATAATACAATATAGCGCAGACTACCATTTTGAAGGTAGTGTTCTCTGCCACCAATATAGAATCTTTTGTGGTCAGAAGTCATAATATTCATATTGTTTTTGTTGACATCGAAAAATCGAAATAATCTGTGGAAATATCCCTACTAATGCTAGTGTTCTCGTTGTGGTTAAATATTAAAAGTGGTGCTGAAATAATTGATTTAATCAATAGTATGTGCAATGTGTAAAGATCAGTCGTGAAAAATGTTGGACAAACTACACTTTTGTCTAATTTGTGGGCATATACTCAACAGTCTGTTCGGGGGAATTTCTTGCCACATGTATGCATTTTTCCTATTTTAATTGTTTTGTTTACCTACCTCAATTTTTCTGTACTTATTTGATCTTTTATATATTTTTGGAAAAATAAATGCTATTTTTTGCAACAAATTTATTTATAACCTGAACTTATTACCGACAGTATTGATTAAAGCCAGCTGGATGGCACTATAACATCTATGGCCTATGGTATGCGTGCATATTTATAAGCTTTCAAGAAAGCTATTTTCTACTTATTTCTATAGTTCTGCCTTTCCAAACTATATAATATATATAATGTTTCGCATATTCAAGCAGTACCCTTTGATTCTATTATTATTGGCACTACGCGCTACTAGAGATGTTAGCAAATGAGACCAAATTATTATTTATTATTAATTTACGATCCTAATATTTCCAATCTTAAGAAATTATCAAAGTATACAGACTTATTCAACTATTTTTTAAATAGAAATATTTCAATGAAATAAGATGAACCAATATTATATCTTATTTGAATGAATTCACTGCAAAGATAGTTACGCCACTGGAGAGTCTGCATCTACGCGCAGACCCTATGCATATACGTCGTTGCTACGACCATGGTTTGCCTGAAACACGTCACTAAAGCCTTGTATGTTGGTCCGCTTCGATTTGCGGGCAAGCATAGTGGATTGGCAGTCCATGAATTATAAGGTCTATAGCTACATCTGATTATCAAACCTATAACTTATTTAATCAACGTTTCTTTCAAATGTGAGTCTTTTCCTACAGCCTTAAAATATGGTAAAGTAATCCCTATCTATAAAAAGGGTGATACTTTATTAAAAATTATAGGCCGGTTACGATCCCCTGCAGTTTTCAAATACTTTTTGAGTATGTTTATCTTGACCGTTTACTAAATTTTATTGAACGCTTCAATATCTTGTCTACTAGTCAGCATGGATTTTGGTCGGATAAATCAACTTCAACAGCGTTAATAGAGATTTATAATGAACTCGTATGTCACATAAACAGCGGCGAAGCACCTATTGCAATCCTGTGCGATCTTAGTAAGGCATTTGATTGTGTGGACCACCAAAAACTTTTTAGTAAGTTATATAAAATAGGGATTAGGGGAAATGGACTGAATTGGATTAAATCTTTTTTAACTTCTCGTTCTCAGTATGTCTCCGTGAAACATAATGACGCTGAAGGTATTAAAATAAGTAATTCTAAGCAATCCTTTTTAACCATGAGCGTTCCTCAGGGATCGATCTTAGGTCCAATTTTATTTATTCTATAAGTGAGTGATATTAGCGTATGCATTTCTGAGGACAAATTTATAGCATATGCGGATGATTTTTCCATTGTTACAACATCAAAAAACTCACTTACCTTAGAATCAAAATGTCGGGACCTCATAAATATAATATGCAATTATTTACAAGGTAATAACTTACACTTTAATCAAAATAAAACTGAAATTATTAAGTTTCACACTAGACAGAATAAGTGTGATAACTTCTCGATTGCATTTGAGAGTAATAAGAGAGAGTTATAAGATGTATTTTAAATTTGAAGCAACGGGAATCTTGTCGAGGGAGATTTCAACAACTTGGAATCTTAAATCTGACGTGCGTATAGGCATATTTACGAAATCTGCAAATTTATATTTCTGAATAAGTCCAAGTTTCCCTGCAATTCCGACCTGCATAACCACCATACCCGAGGAAGTAACGATAATCATACAGTAAAATGTCGGCTGGATATTAGTAAAAACGCACCCCACCATATATATATATATATATATATATATAATAATGATAGATGCTCTACACCTTTGTGCTTTTATTTAGTTGGACACAACCACCACTAGAAGCGGATCACGTGATTTCAAGCTTGTTAGCTTTCATCAGCGCCACATAAGTGGAAGCTGTATCCAACTAGACAAAAGCAACTGGAAGATAGTCGGAATTTACCAGACCAGATCTACCAGCGGGACACACTTCGCGCCACCTAGGTATTGAGAGCCTAATTACGTTTAACGTAAGGATATGTGTAAATGAAGATATCTATATTTCATAAATGAAAGAGTATAATATATATAATAATGATAGATGCTCTACACCTTTGTGCTTTTATTTAGTTGGACACAACCACCACTAGAAGCGGATCACGTGATTTCAAGCTTGTTAGCTTTCATCAGCGCCACATAAGTGGAAGCTGTATCCAACTAGACAAAAGCAACTGGAAGATAGTCGGAATTTACCAGATCAGATCTACCAGCGGGACACACTTCGCGCCACCTAGGTATTGAGAGCCCAATTACGTTTAACGTAAGGATATGTGTAAATGAAGATATCTATATTTCATAAATGAAAGAGTATAATATATATAATAATGATAGATGCTCTACACCTTTGTGCTTTTATTTAGTTGGACACAACCACCACTAGAAGCGGATCACGTGATTTCAAGCTTGTTAGCTTTCATCAGCTTCTAGTGGTGGTTGTGTCCAACTAAATAAAAGCACAAAGGTGTAGAGCATCTATCATTATTATATATATTATACTCTTTCATTTATGAAATATAGATATCTTCATTTACACATATCCTTACGTTAAACGTAATTAGGCTCTCAATACCTAGGTGGCGCGAAGTGTGTCCCGCTGGTAGATCTGGTCTGGTATATTCCGACTATCTTCCAGTTGCTTTTGTCTAGTTGAATACAGCTTCCACTTATGTGGCGCTGATGAAAGCTAACAAGCTTGAAATCACGTGATCCGCTTCTAGTGGTGGTTGTGTCCAACTAAATAAAAGCACAAAGGTGTAGAGCATCTATCATTATTATATATATTATACTCTTTCATTTATGAAATATAGATATCTTCATTTACACATATCCTTACGTTAAACGTAATTAGGCTCTCAATACCTAGGTGGCGCGAAGTGTGTCCCGCTGGTAGATCTGGTCTGGTAAATTCCGACTATCTTCCAGTTGCTTTTGTCTAGTTGGATACAGCTTCCACTTATGTGGCGCTGATGAAAGCTAACAAGCTTGAAATCACGTGATCCGCTTCTAGTGGTGGTTGTGTCCAACTAAATAAAAGCACAAAGGTGTAGAGCATCTATCATTATTATATATATTATATATACTCTTTCATTTATGAAATATAGATATCTTCATTTACACATATCCTTACGTTAAACGTAATTAGGCTCTCAATACCTAGGTGGCGCGAAGTGTGTCCCGCTGGTAGATCTGGTCTGGTAAATTCCGACTATCTTCCAGTTGCTTTTGTCTAGTTGGATACAGCTTCCACTTATGTGGCGCTGATGAAAGCTAACAAGCTTGAAATCACGTGATCCGCTTCTAGTGGTGGTTGTGTCCAACTAAATAAAAGCACAAAGGTGTAGAGCATCTATCATTATTATATATATTATACTCTTTCATTTATGAAATATAGATATCTTCATTTACACATATCCTTACGTTAAACGTAATTAGGCTCTCAATACCTAGGTGGCGCGAAGTGTGTCCCGCTGGTAGATCTGGTCTGGTAAATTCCGACTATCTTCCAGTTGCTTTTGTCTAGTTGGATACAGCTTCCACTTATGTGGCGCTGATGAAAGCTAACAAGCTTGAAATCACGTGATCCGCTTCTAGTGGTGGTTGTGTCCAACTAAATAAAAGCACAAAGGTGTAGAGCATCTATCATTATTATATATATTATACTCTTTCATTTATGAAATATAGATATCTTCATTTACACATATCCTTACGTTAAACGTAATTAGGCTCTCAATACCTAGGTGGCGCGAAGTGTGTCCCGCTGGTAGATCTGGTCTGGTAAATTCCGACTATCTTCCAGTTGCTTTTGTCTAGTTGGATACAGCTTCCACTTATGTGGCGCTGATGAAAGCTAACAAGCTTGAAATCACGTGATCCGCTTCTAGTGGTGGTTGTGTCCAACTAAATAAAAGCACAAAGGTGTAGAGCATCTATCATTATTATATATATTATACTCTTTCATTTATGAAATATAGATATCTTCATTTATATATATATATATATATATATATATATATATATATATATATATATATATAAGAGAATACATAGTATGCGATATACTGAAAAAATATTTTTGCAATACTGGAGCCTCGAGGTTCCGGACATAATTCTTAAAATTCTTTTTTGAGCTATAAAGACTTTATAAAAACTAAGTTAGAGACTAATTAAAAAAAAATATAAAATAAAGTTAGTGGGTGTGTTAGTCAATAATCTTACGAAACGATGGTTACAATTGGCTACTCTTCGTTAAATATTCCAAGCTTTCGGAAACCACTTGTTTCCTTTCTCAAGGCTCTGCAAATGATGGAAAAATGTTTGTTGAAAAAAGGGGAAGCCATTTTAAATAAAATGAAGAAGCAATGTGACGTGTATTCAGTACTTACTTAACAGTGAGATCTGAATGAAAATTGGATAAATACTAGCTGGTAGGTAACCAATTGCATCATCGTAGACTCGAACATTCCTCAACACTTAATAGTTTAATTTTTAGATTTTTTTTAATACGGATAAAAAACATAAATTCAAAATTACAAACAAGAACGAAAAGACATTATAATTATGTTCGCACCATGAAGGGAAGGATTATTTGATTATTTCACATAGAAGTGACATTAATAGAGACAAGAAAACCTGTGCACTTGCTGAGCACGTATTATTGATGAAACATCAGATGGACTTTAATGAAGTTCAGATCCAAGAAACAGAGCCCACTTATTCCAAAAGAATTTTCCTTGAAATGGCACATATTAAATTGGAACAGAATCCACTCAACATACGCAGTGACACTGACCACTTAAGTCATATCTTTGAATATGTTTTGTTACTTTACAATTCTAGAAACACACTCACGTTCGATGGTCCTTATAGTCCTTAACTACCGAGAAGACTTGTTTTAAGTTGCTTACACTTTAACTGTATTTCTTATATAACACATATCTTATACTCATACCCATCCATGTAATTACAATATCAGCGACCCGTCCTATTATCGATCCTCAGCATTTTCATACATTTTCAATATTACACCCAGTGGCAGTAGGTGTACGTGAACGTTCATAGCAGTCAGTTAATAGCAAACAACATAAAGAAATGGCACTAGAACAGTTGATGGTGGGTAGATTTAACATAAATCAATACCACCAACGTGCCTCTTGATCGAAGGGGCTTGATGGGTGTGGCAGATTTCATCTAACACAAAAAAACATTTCTTGCCAACAGACATCTTCAGATGAATTATTACATCTAATTTATTGTGCGGACGCTGCTAGTAGGTTGTACTTCTTGGGACTGTTTTCCAATTATTACAACTTTAAGGACAATATCAAAACTGATCTATAGTGGCAGTAGATTCAGCATACAGGAAACAACATCGACCACCTAAATGACATCTTAGAATATATTCTCTTTACAACTCGAGAAACATGCTCACCTTTGATGATGTTCATAGTTCTTAATTATTACAAAAAAAAATAATAATAATAATTATGAGAATAGTAGATTGATGGCAAATTTATTATAAATCAATATCCGCACAAGTTGCCAAAGGTATGGTGTGCTAATTACAGTGACTTGAAGTGATGTGGCAGATCAAATCCAGCACGAAACGCATACTTTATACTTGCAATACGGACGTTAAGACGAACATTCATATTCTTAGGGTCTTTCCATCCCGTATAAATTGAGGACACTATCAAAACTGGTCTATAGTGGCAGTAGATTCAGCATGGTAGGCAACAAGTTTCATTTGTATTATGAGTAGATCTATGTGGCAGATTTTTTTACTCAAATAATAATTTTTTTTTGTATTTTTGGGCACCTAACTGATAGTTGGTTACATGGTGGTACATCATAGATATGCCATTTGCATTATTTGCTGCTCTTCTTTTCTTTGTCTTTTAATTCATGGATTTTGCGACGAACCACTGAACGTCCCTCTTGTTTAGAAATCCCAGTCACCAGATTGTGTGACACATAACGTTTTGTGGCCCATCATTTGGTACTCTGTAAACTTTGTTTAACATTTTCATGTTCCATATCTAACGTCAACTTTTGAAGGCTCAATAATAACAACAAAAAATTAATCAATATAATGTAATTTTGAAGAAATATATATACATAATTATAAACTACCTATCGGATTGATAAACATTCACTAGATGAACAGACCCGATAATTTACACATGCTCTTTTACAGTTACGGTTCATTGATGGCAAAAGAGAATAATAATAAGAGAGATGCTTTTCATCATCATATTAGACAAGTCCAGTATTATTAGTTCCCAAATTAAATTGCAATAATTATCAACAATATCTATAAAAGTTATTATTTTACGATTTGGAGTGATGCAGATCAAATTCAAAAAACGTTTACCGCCTTTGGATTATTAACTTCCCCAACTACTACCATGACTTTTAAGATTTACTCCCATTGGTCAAACAACTACTTCCTTATTGTAACTAAATACAAATAATAAAAAAACATCCAATAAAGATGTTCTCCAATCACATGTACCTCGGGAAGAAATATTTTAATTTAGTTCATTAAAATTTTAGATATCATGTGAGTCGGAATTGATAGTGGCTTACTATGAGCTTCCGAGTACCTTCAGAGCATTCACTCACCTATTTTTATTTATAATGTCTTTTCGTTCTTGTTTGTAATTTTGAATTTATGTTTTTTATCCGTATTAAAAAAAATCTAAAAATTAAACTATTAAGTGTTGAGGAATGTTCGAGTCTACGGTGATGCAATTGGTTACCTACCAGCTAGTATTTATCCAATTTTCATTCAGATCTCACTGTTAAGTAAGTACTGAATACACGTCAAATTGCCTCTTCATTTTATTTAAAATGGCTTCCCCTTTTTTCAACAAACATTTTTCTATCATTTGCAGAGCCTTGAGAAAGGAAACAAGTGGTTTCCGAAAGCTTGGAATATTTAACGAAGAGTAGCCAATTGTAACCATCGTTATGATTAAGATTATTGACAAACACACCCACTAACTTTATTTTATATATATATATATATATATATATATATATATATATATATTATATTTGTAATTTGATAGATGATAGTTCACACTGTATTCTTTATGTTTCTTTGACTTTCTTTTGTAGTTGACACGTCCCATCCCGAGAGGGCGAGACAGAATTAATAAACTATTATTATTATTATTATTAATACTACCTGATCACTGATCATTATCACCCATCCTACGACGCGCAACATAGCATCATTAGATACCTACTGCATCAAACACACGTACAATTCTTTCTTACGAAATCATTGAATTGTTTTTAATAATAAAATATCCAGGCGATACATACTCAACTTGCCATTCATAGCTAAGATTGGGCATCACGATATAGAATCCACAAAATTAACAAGTGTGTAGGACCTTACCAAAGAGAATAATATAACACAAGCAAACAAAAGCTAAAAACAACAAGTAAACATCGCTAACAATTAACTCTCATTCGAAAAGCATGCATATACCACGATCTTCTCAACTCTACAAATCATCATCGGATTATATTTTTTAAACAAGACACTGTACCTAATGCCCATATAGAATTTAACGCAAAATAGCTTTGGAGGTACTTGCAAAAGCTTATAATGTAATTTCACGCAAACGTCGACTAATTCTATTCCTGTTTCTCGGAGAGGTATACAGTCAAAATGGCTGTCTGCAATGATTCCGAATATAAATAACCAATTAGATTTATGGTCAAAAATATGAATTTCTTCCCAAAGCTTTCACTTCGGTGTAGTAGTCTTAAGTAGGTACACACCTAGAATGGAGAAATTGGAAAATGTTCAAATGGTCAAATTCAATTTTGGCTTAAGAGGAATTGTTCAGCCTGTATATGATTCCCGAATTAGTTATAAAATTTGACAATTGATTTTTTCCTGCCTTTTCACAGAGATACGCGTTAACTCGGTTAGTAGAGGACTTTTAATAAAATGTTTTATACAAGTTTTAACAAAATCCTGCTCAAAACACGCTCTTCAACTATTGCTTAGCAACCAGTGAAAGCAACCCTAGAAACAAAATCGGTTACTCTGTTCCCAAGATAATCTTGTCCATAGAGTAATAAATAGAATATAGAGTAGCAACTCTATGATGTAAAAATTGTCTCAAATTCAAGTACTTGACTGCCATCTCTGCATTGCACGAAGAACTAAATGAGAATTTTTTTTGGCCGGCGTCAAATTTGAAATTTAATAGCTCGTAATTTGAAATCATCTTAATTTAATTTCGTAGGTTTCTCATAAAGTAAAATTTTATTGCTTAGCTTTATAAAGAAATCTATGATATTAATTAATTATATGATATAAGAATTAACAATATTGATGAATACCGGAAAAATAAATATTAATATATATATATATATATATATATATATATATATATATATATATATATATATATATATATATATATATATATATATATATGAATAATAATTTCACGCCTAGCTGGTAAATTGAACCTACATTTCGTAGGGTGCCGCAATAAGAACGAGGTTTGTCGTCTACATATTGCGTTTGTGTGCATGTTTTCCACTATACTGCTCAATCAGATTGATTACCAAACATAGCATCAGTCTCCCAGATATATATCATGATTTCGAGGTTGTTGCCTCTCATCAGTATATCGTAGGGTGAAGAGCCATATTTGATAATCAATCCTTATTTGGAACTCATACTTGTATCAATCTTCGGTATAGAACTGCCGATTGTTATTATCCACCATTATACATGCTTAATATATCGCTCATACTTGTCTCCACCGACAGTTCTATACCGAAGATTGATACAAGTATGAGTTCCAAATAAGGATTGATTATCAAATATGGCTCTTCACCCTACGATATACTGATGAGAGGCAACAACCTCGAAATCATGATATATATCTGGGAGACTGATGCTATGTTTGGTAATCAATCTGATTGAGCAGTATAGTGGAAAACATGCACACAAACGCAATATGTAGACGACAAACCTCGTTCTTATTGCGGCACCCTACGAAATGTAGGTTCAATTTACCAGCTAGGCGTGAAATTATTATTCATATTCTAATATGGTCATCTGGTACGGATAGCTCCTC
Organism: Crioceris asparagi; assembly: GCA_958507055.1. NCBI lineage: Eukaryota > Metazoa > Arthropoda > Insecta > Coleoptera > Chrysomelidae > Crioceris > Crioceris asparagi. Next base: position 49,686,953 of record OY293828.1, read on the forward strand.
ATTTATTTATATATATATATATATATATATATATATATATATATATATATATATATATATATATATTGAATTCTATTTAAAACAAATTATATGTGCAATAATTGCTAAACAATAATGAATTCATGAACAAAAGTTATCATTAGATACAGAGATAAGTTTACAGTTATATACCTTTCCCTGGTTAAATCTTAGAAATAAGTTTATTAAATGAAAACAGATTAATAGAGAGAGTCAACTAGATGATGTTCACCGTTCTACAGGGACCTACTTATATATAATTATATTGCACTGTCAGCACTATGCTTATGGTTAACAATATATCCTTATTTTAATAAATGGTTCAGCTGTAATGACCATATAACTTTACAAAAAAGTAATTCAACTTAGCTATTTTTTAAAAAATTGTTGATATATTCAAAATTGTACAATAGAGGAATATGTACATATATACAACTACCAAATAATAAATAATATCTGACCGCTAATATAAAAGGTATCAGTTTAGTTTGGGTGAAAAGTGAAATCACTAATACAAATATTACATTAAATTATTATGTATTTTCAGAATGATTTACAGCAATGATTTGTCGTTATGAGAAAGATAAATATGTGAAATTCTATCTTCAAAAATATAAGCTCAATTTCTTATAAATAAAATTACAGGACCACTGCATATTTTTGGAGAACATGATTAGATTAAAGGAGAAACTTTTTTAGAATCGTTCTAATATGTATATCAGGTACACTAGAAACTTCATTATGTGAGGTAGATACAAACAAATTGATGCCATTTTTGTTACATATAAGTTAATAATAACATTAACTTCAAGTATAATTCACAAACAATATGATACAACTTTCAAGTGCCATATTGGTGTGTTCTCTGTCATTGTTACCAATGATCTAAGAGAACCTACTATTCCAGAATAGTTTTACTAGGAAAGTCATAGAAATATATAGTTAATATGTTTTTGGCTTACCATTTAATTCTCATTCATCCAGCAAATGCTGTTTTCGGGTGGCACGGTTAATTGGGGTAGTAATAATTTAAGATGGTTTTCAACGGGATTCGATCTCGATAGAATTCTCTTCATTTTTGGTATTATACAATTTGAACAACCTTCATTCTGACAATGGTTATTGAATCTGAAATAGAATCTGATGAGCTCAAACATATAGGTGTATCATATACTTATTTACTCACTAATTAGATTTTCTAGCAATGTGTACCCACTAGAAATCTGAGATGTTTCTACAAGATGATCAGTAGGGGATCCTTGCTGGTAATCTGCAATCCCAATTATTATATTATTATTATTAAATATGCATATAAAATGAGAAACATTCAGAGCACCAATAATCTATATTTACATAGATTTATTATTATTTCACTTAGATTTTGGTAAAAGTTTTCTTAAAAAAATAATATATACATATTATTCCGTTACGAAAATCAAGAAAGTATAACAAAAAATGTCTCCTTTTTTAATATTATTAAACATTAATAAGTTATTATTTTTTGCACATTCCTTTCTTTCTTTACTAAGGCTGATGTTGTGATGTTTCTTTTTTCTTCTTTTCTTCGAGTTAGGATGGTTTTCCAGATTGTATGCGATTATTTCCTTCAAGTCCCCTATCTTTTCTTCGAACTACATTCGCGACAGAATAACAAATTGCGTGATCACGACGAGCTTAGACAATAACTGACTGAAATGGGTTAGATTTTCTAATAATATGCAAATTGCAAATCCTATACCAATATGGTAAATTTCTGCACTGAAATAGATTAGAATTTGTAACTATTTTTTGCAAACAAATGCTACTCGCCGTCGTGACTGAATTGGTATAGGAAATGTAAATTTGCCTATTTACATAATATATCCTATACCAATGCAGTCACGACGTTTGGATTAGCTGGTGAAGTGATATCAATAAAAAAAAGATGATTTTCTGTTCGAAACAAAATCAGTAGCCCATTCACAAAATAATTTGAAAGTAAATCTCACTGATTCTGTAAAACTAGGATAAGTGGAAATTTCATAAGAAATGAAAACATGTATGTATAACAACGTTAACCTAGAATATGCACTATTTTGACCTGTGACGCATTATAAAATATAAGAAAACTAAATAGTCTTTTTGTACCAGATTTGATATATTTTTTTAGGGAATTTCATCATCACCTTGTTATGTATACCTACCTAATTTATACTTACGGAATTATATCGCCGGTAGAATTTAACCATAGCCTCAATTTTCTATTTCTAATATACCACATTTGAGTAATATTAACAAAAATCAGTATTTACTTATAAGTACTTACTTATAAGTATCAGCATCAGCATTAAGTAAATACTGAAATGTATATTAAAAAATAAATGCTAATACTTAGAAGTATCTACTGATAAATCTTAAGTATTTTCTTATTTAGTCTAAATTTTATTACAAGTAAAAAATACAACCAACGCACGTCACCACTTCGTCAAATCAATTTACACTTGAAATATATACAAACCTCAAAGAATTTACTGTCCTACATTTATTTATCGACCATCATGTCGTTTCATTCGGAAGTGAAGGAAGTGGCAAGAGTTTTTCGAAAATTAATAGTTGAATTTTACATTTGTGGCCAAATTTGCATGGAATAACCCTACCCTATTATTTTAAATAAATGTAAGACTCCCGCAATAAAAAAACTAAACGTCTTAGCCACGCTTAAGCAACAGTATGCAAGTAAGATATCATGCCTTATTATAAAATGTTGTAAGTTAACTATGAAAATGTTGTAGATAACTTTGGAATACCTACTGATGTCAGAAAAATAGATAAACTATAACCTGAAGGCGGTAGTAAAAAAAAGAGTGATGCCAACATAAATGGGAATAAAGAGAATAAATAATAGTTTAAAAAACTAAAAAACACGATTTAATAGCCAACCAAACTAAAAATTAGAAAATAATTTCAATAACACTTCATATAAGGGTAGAATGATTAATAAAATATATTATTTTAATGTGAAAAAGCGTGGGTTGCTTGATGTCCATTGATGTAAATATTTTATGTTGATAGATAGTGATATAAGTAAAGCCATTATAAGATTATCTTAGAAAGCACCCCACGCTAAACGCTATATACATACATACATACGTACATACCAAGCTAATAAATTTTTGGTTTGTTATTAAAGCGTGTTTTTTCAGTTTTTTAAACTATTATTTTTTCTCTAATTTTTAGTTCGGTTTGCTATTAAAACGCGTTTTTTCAGTTTTAAGCTTGTTAAGATTAATACTGATATAAGTGTGATCCAATAAAGATTATCTCATTATCTGATTCAAGCAAGATCAAATTATTTCTTCAGTATGGAACGACAATGTCCATAGATCAACGACAATGTCGGACAATGGCATCCGTCACTGGAAATACGCACGGGCATGGAACATCTATCCTTTATCTACACGATCAAGATGAAAGGAGAGTTTATATACTCTCTGGCAGATCGTTTTGTCACAAATGTCAGACGTTCATAATAAAAAACTTAAAATTTAATTTTGTGTCACAAACAAGAAGACTGGAAAAAAGGCGAGTAAACTTCCTATACTTCTCTACGTAGCCACATGAGATAACAAAAGTTGCATATAATAGCGTGATAGCGTGGTATCGTGTACGACGAACACTGACGAACATCTTGACAATTACCTTAAATATTTGTTCTCTTTATCTATCTTCGTGATCATGATCGGCTGTTTTTTCTACGAGAGCCGCTTGTTGCGCACGGCATGGTGCGCAAAGACGCATTTACAAAAGGTAAGCGTATGAAATTTTACACGATTTTTAGGGCTAGTTAAATCTCCTCGTTCCCATTCTTCTTGGTCACAAATGTACAATAATTCACATAAAAAAAAGGGAGATGGCAGATATACTCATAGGTACGGTTCAAATCTTAAATGCCTAATAAAAACTATTTTTGATTTTTTTATTCAAAAATTATACTTCTCTATTTTGCTGTATAAATAAAATAAGCATTTTGAGACGTGTACTTTGTACTTAGAAATCTTCTAAGTTTTTTCACACGCCCACTCACTCTTAAACTCCATCGCAAATCTTTCCAACGCACATGCATAACGAAAATTCCACAAAAATACATCCATAAAGCTCCGAGAGATATGAGTATGAAACACTTCATCAAAAAGTCCCACTCGCACGTACACAACTATAAGTACGAAACCTCTGATCGGAAAGTCCCTCTCGCACGTACACAACATCACAAAACCTTCCAACCCACATACAGATAGAAAGTTGCACGAAAATTCATCCAGAAGTTAAAAAAACTCATAGGTATGGAAACCTCCACCAAAAAGTCCCACTCGCACTTACATGCCATCACATATCCCCTTAAAATACATGCATATCCAAAATTCCACGAGAATCCATCCATAGAGCTCAGAGATATAGGTATGAAACTCCCCATCAAGGTGTTCCACTCGCACATACACATATAAATTGAGTCGATCACGGACGTTGACTGTTAGAGATAGATAGTCAGTCATAGATCACAATCGGTCAAGATCATATACAGTAGAACGTCGTATATAGTCAGAGAAATAAGTGTGAATATAAATATGTATATAGTCGTGTAGTTATGGTGTAAATAAATAAGTGAAAATAAATCGAACCCAGTTTTAATATAAATCCCCGTTACATTGGTGTCAGTGTGGAATCAGTCAGTGAGTGAATGTAAAATTGGACAGACTTTAAGAGACTGTGGTTTCGTGTAGAGTTGAGTGTTTTCGTAACTTTTTGTTAGATTTAAGTTTAAGTTTAAGTCTATTTTGTTCGTTTTCGTGTTGGTGTAAAGACTTTTTGTTCGTTTTTGTGTTACTGTGTAGAGACTCGTTACTTCGTTTTCGTGTGAAGACTTTTCGTTCGTTTTCGTGTGAATGTGAAGACTTTTTCTCGTGTTTGTGTGAAGAATTTTGTTCGTTTTCGTGTCGAAGACTTTAAAAACTGTATTGACTAATTGAGTTAATAAAAATAATTAAAATTCAAATTAGATCAGTTAACCGTGGAATCACTCAAAGAACAGTTGGTGGAGCGGGATTGTGATGATTCCGGTAATAAAGCGACTCTCCAGAAACGGTTAAGGGACACTTTGATTGAAAATGGAGAAGATCCTGATGTGTTCGAGTTCCACTCTCCGGAAGAACTGTTACTGAAAGAGGTGAAGGAAGAAATTTCTAGAAATAATAATGAAAAATTCGAAGAAATTTCTAGAAATAATAACAAAAAATTCGAAGAAATTTCTAGAATTTATAATGAAAAATTTGAAGAAATTTCTAGAAATAATAACGAAAAATTCGAGGAAGTAACCAGGAAATTTGGAGTGAAATTTGATGAAGTCTCGAAAAAGTTTGAAGAAGTTTCTAGAACTCTTAAGACGAAATTAAAGATGTTTCCAGAAAAAGTGATGCGAGGTTTGAAGAAATTTCAAGAATTGTTGACGAAAACTTTGTCACGACAGAGAAGAACATGGAGCTACTGCAACAAAAAATCAAGACACTGGAAATGTCAGTTAAGAATGGTAGCTGCAGTGGGAGCCAGACATTCAAAGGCGAAGATGACTTAGCCGCAGGTAGTATGAGGGTTAAGCTGCCAAACTTTGATGGCAAGTGCTCCTGGTCAACCTATCGAAAGCAGTTTGAAGCAGTGGCTATGGCTAACCAGTGGACCGAAGAGCAGAAAGCTGTTTCGTTAACTGCTGCTTTACGAGGTGATGCAGCCGACATCTTAAGGTCTATTCCAGCTGGCCAAGCAAACTACCATGTCTTTCTTTCTAAATTGGAGAATCGGTATGGAGACAGTCATCTTCAGCAAGTATTCAAAGCACAATTACGATCTCGGGTGCAACATGCAAATGAGAGTCTGCAAGAATTTGAGGGGGAAGTAGCTCGTATTGTGCGGCTAGCATATCCTACAGCTGCCGATAGCTTCCTTGATGAAATTGCGGTGGACACATTTGTAAATGGATTGAGGGAGAGCGAGCTGCAGAAGGCGTTGAAGCTGGCTAGAAGAAGCACTAGCTATTGCTTTGGAGCATGAAGCCGCTAGCCAAACTGCCTGAGGGCGCCGTGTAAAAGCAATCGAAGAAGAAGACCTATCCAATAGAGAGTCCCTTTTAGACATGATCAGGAAGCTAGTGACGGGAGCGCAGTCAAAGAAGAAAGAGCCAAGCTATTGGAACCAGTTGTAAGAAGAAGGCGGCACAGTCGTAAAAATTAAAACGTGTCGAGATGGAAGACAAGGTTTGTCCTATTCGACGAACAACCGTAGAGAATAAGGAGTGGCAGCCCGAACAAATGAAACTGGCCCAAGAAAACGACCCATGTTTGAGAGTGGTCTTGGAGTTGATGCGCCGTATGGAGAAGCCGTCTTGGCAGGATATAAGCTTACGAAGCCCTGAAGTGAAAGCATATTGAAGCCAATGGGACTCTTTTTGTGCTAAGAGATGATCTGCTGTATAGAACCTTTGAGTCTGAAGATGGCACTGAATCCAGATTACAACTAGTTGTGCCAAGAAACAAAGTGCCGGAGGTACTACGTCAGCTACATGACGGAGCCTCGGGTGGACATTTTGGAATCACCAAGACTCTGCAGAAGGTTCGAGAGCGATTTCATTGGGTGAATTGCAAAGAAGATGTGAGACAGTGATGCCGTGTGAAGTGTGAAGTGTGTGCATTCAGCAATGGACCACATGGCAGAAAGCGGGAACCTATGAGGTAGCATAATGTTGGGAGTCCCATGGAGCGAGTTGCGGTGGATATTGCGGGACCATTTCCTGAAACGGACAATGGGAATAAGTATATCCTGGTAGCCATGGATTACTTCACAAAGTGGACAGAGGCGTACGCAATCCCTAACCAAGAAGCATCGACCGTCGCCGAGGTGTTGGTGAAAGAATTCTTTTCACGTTTTGGCGTTCCTCTTGAAATCCATTCGGATCAAGGAAGAAACTTCGAGTCAGCCCTGTTCCAAGATGTGTGCAGACTAATAGGTGCGAACAAGACCAGAACGACACCTTTGCATCCTCAATCGGACGGAAATGTAGAGAGGATGAACCGAACCATGGGCAAGCACCTCTCTAAGGTTGTCTCAGAACATCAGCGAGATTGGGACCAATACATCCATTTGTTCCTGATGGCCTATCGGGTGGCTGTGATTGAAACAACTGGTCAGACTCCTGCTAGTTTAATGTTGGGGCGCAAATTACGCTTACCCTGTGACCTGGAATTCGGTCTCAGACCTGCAGAGGACAGTGTCGCAGGAGAAGGATACGTCGATCAATTGAGGGCCAGAATAGATAAAATCCATGAGTTAGCCAGACAGAACATCCAGGTTGACAGTGATCGAATGAAGCACCACTACAATATTCGATCAGCTGATGGAGTTTTCAACGTGGGGGACCTTGTTTGGCTGTATAATCCCCAACGACGTCGAGGCCTTTGTCCCAAACTCCAAAGGCAATGGGAATGGCCATATGAACTTATGAAGATGATAAATGACGTCATATATCGTATCCAAAAGTTACCAAGGGGAAAACCTAGAGTGGTGCACATAAACCGACTCGCACTATATGCTGGATGAAACAACCAGGAAATAGCACGAGTTTCTATTGCCGACTGTGTAGCGGAGGATCTACGTATGGGCCGAGGAATTGCTCTGGTGTTTAGAAGGAAGTTTGGAAGACTGGATGAATTGTCAGCCCAACTACCAAGAGTAGGAAAAGTTCTGCGATTAGCAGATGGTAATCGGAACCTCTTCTATTTGGTTACGAAGAAGATGTCTAGAGGAATACCCACTTACAAGGACATGGTATGCACTGAAGAGTCTAAGGAATGAAGTCAGGAATTATGACATCAAGAAGTTGGGTCTTCCAAAAATAGGCTACGGGTTGGACGGGCTAGATTGGAGGATTTTTAAGGAGCATGATCGAATACAGCTTCCAGGACGCTGGTGTGCAAATTACCGTGTGTTGCTTCAATCCAAAAGGAGTGTACTCGGGAAAGACGATAGACGGTTACTTCTTCAACACAAGGGTATTTGCCTGGCAGGAACCAAGTGCAGATTCCGCCATGGAACGGAAATCCAGCGAGGTACTACCAAGGATGATTCTGATCGGGACGATCAGATGCTAAGGAGGGGGCAGTGTTACGTGAAGACTTACCCGAATAAAGACACCCACACACACACAACTATCTGGAAGAACACTCTGGAGCCCGGGAAACATCTCGATTACTCTCGAAGGAATATATTGGGAAATACATCCAGAATAATATATTAGAACGAACGAGAAGTTTCGAGATAGGAGGTTAAGAGGATATAAACAGAGTCGATCACGGACGTTGACAGTTAGTGATAAATAGTCAGTCATAGATCACAATCGGTCATAGATCATAGACTGTAGAAAGTCTTATATAGTCAGAGAAATAAGTGTGAATATAAATGTGTATATAGCCGTGTAGTTATGGTGTAAATAAATAAGTGAAAATAAATCGAACCCAGTTTTAATATAAATCCCCGTTACAATACATTTACCTCCTGACAAACCCAAGCCAAAATTAATTTGTCATACAAATCGAGAGTGCGGACTTCTTATATGTTTGCTGTGTGATGCTGCATGGTGTCGTACTGATTTTAATGCTAATGTGAAATCTGGAAAAGGTTTCTTCTTATCAATAAATATTGTAGTATGTTCTGAACATGGCCACATAACTTTCAAATCGCTCGAGTCAATAAAAACAACTAACTCTAACCCTAGCGATCTGCTTACTAAAAAACTTCTAATACTAAATTTTCACCTACAATATACTGAAAATACAACTGGTCAGGAAGAGATAACTATGGATGAAGAATTGGCAGTAAAACAGTCGAATGTAGTTTCTGTTACATCGGACACTGGATCTTACTCATCAAATAAAAGAAAAATAATAAATGACATTGGTGACTCTGGGGTAACATGTGAAAATTGTTCTTCATGTTATCAAGAGAATAATTACCTTAAGCAGTTGAATTTGGAGTTAAGAAATAATAGAACTGAATTAAGGGAACATAACAAATATCTCAGGACCATTGAAAAAAATACTGACCAAAAGGTAAACTCAACGTGTTATGCATCTATTGAGGCAAATAATAAGAGAATACCTACCACTACTTGTACAACCTGCTGAAAAATGCAAGGGCAATTTAATAGATCTAGTACATAAGGAAATCTCATGTCAAAAGTCTACAAAAGTAAATAATATCAAACAATTAAAAAATGGCAGTTCATCTAAATTGTGTGAACAAGCAGGATTTTGAACTTTTGTGTAAAACTTTCAAGGATAAAAATAGTGAAAAACTAACTGTGTCTGAAATTGAGAAAAAAGACCCAAAGATCAAAATCATAAACGTGCATATAAACTCAGATTCAGCTAATGCAAAATTAAGTGAAAGTGAAATAAATCTACTACATAATGATATATTACAGCGAAATGAGCTACTAAGGGAGGAATTCAATATAGTCTACTCATTCAAACAGAAAAATGGTAAGTTCTCCATAATATCTGAAACGAAATCAGAAGCATATGCAAAGATCATGAAATTTGGATAAATTTTTATTGGATATCAAAATTGCAAAGTGCTAGATGACTTCAATGACAGACTGTGTAAAAAGTGTTGTGGATACGGCTATGGTGCTAATAAATGCCCCAATATAGATAAAGGTGATTATTTAATTTGCTTGAAATCTTCAAATGAAGAGAAAAGTGGAACACTCAGCAGATGATAAGAAAAACTGCGATACATACAAAGCTCGATGTGAAAAACATATAAATAACACAATTTATCCATGGCGCCTGAAAGAACCTTTCAAGGTATAGTTAAAATCACAAATCTTCTATCTTTTTAATTTTTCAGTAATTGTAAATCAACATAACTAAGCCGAAACTTTTTTTTCGGTACTAATTTTAATATTTTAATTAAATAACCAATAAAAATGGCACATGAAATTGATTTTCAGTTAAATAATTAAAAATGTTACAGTAACACTGATGATTTAATTTCGGGAGGTATTTATCCAAGTGCTGAACTATCTGTATTGAATGTGAATATAAGAAGCATCCGCAAAAATTTAAATAAGTTAAAAACATTGCTGGATGAGCTTGAAGATAAACCTGATTTGATCGTATGTTCTGAAGCATGGCTCATTCAAAATATAGGTTTTATTGATTTGGATAATTATCAACTATTTTCTAACGAAAGCTATATAAATTAGTGTGATGGTGTTATAATATATGTAAATAGGACTATAGTTTTTGAAATGATCAATGAAAAATATGGTAACTTAAGTATAATAAGTGCTATAATAAAACTAATAAATAATGAATCAATAAAAATATCAGGATTATATAGGAGTCACGATCTAAATGAAGAAGAATTCATAGATAACCTAAAAACATTTATTGGAATAAATAAAAACTTGAAAAATCATGTAATAATTGGTGACGCAAATTTAGATATTTTGAACTTATAAAATTATGCTGAAGAATATTTTTATACACTGTCACAACAGGGTTACCTGTCGTTGATAAACTCAGCGACGAGAGTCAATAATACATCCCAAACATGTATTGATCATATATTTTTAAGAAGCAATTTTGAAGCTAGAGCAGGTAAACTAATAAATAATATTACAGATCACTGGCGTTCTCTCATAGTTTAAAACATTCAAATAAATCAAAATTATTTTTTAACAAAAATCAATTCAAAACACTTTGTAATAATGAGAACTGGTCAGATGTCCTAACGACAGGGGATCCTGAAATAGCCCTCAATATACTACTAGATAAAATTAAACTGTATCATAGCAAGGCACATAACAAAACGGATAAAAAGCAAACACCTAGAAAGCAGTGGATAACTAGAACGCTATTGCAATGTATTAATACTAAAGCTAAACTACAAAAAAGTTGGAAAATTGATGCAACAAACTTGGTAAAAAAGGGTGTATATGAACTATTCAAAAATATTGAGGAAAATATTATCAAAGTCTAAGGAAGATTTTGAACAAAAACAAATACAGGGTGCGAATTCTCAAGAGCTCTGGAGATATATTAATAAAAAACTTAACAAAAATACGAAAAATAATTCGATTGGTGTAATTGAAAGTAATGGTGCGATAATTTATAGTGATAAAGTTAAGGCTGATCTATTTAATGAATATTTTAGTAAAATTGGTACTGCAATAATAAGTGAATAAAGGATAGTTTCAAATGTAATACATGAAATTCCAGAACAACCGCTTTACCATAAAATGTTGTTCATTAGACCTACAGATGAAGACGAAATAATTAGTATTATATATAATCTCAAGAGTAAATCTGGGGGTTGTGATGGAATTCATGCCAGGCTAATAAAAATAGTAGCAGTAAACATAGCAAAACCACTTACATATATTATAAATAAAGTTATAGAACAAGGAAAATGTCCGTCACATTTCAAGACAGCTGAAGTATCTCCAATTTTCAAATCTGGAAATAGGAGAGGTATTGGAAACTATAGACTAACATCTGTGTTATCTAATACTACAAAATTTTTTGAAAAAGTGCTCTACTCTAGAATATTTAATTTTGTAACTAGAATGAATATAATAGGTATGCGAAAACCAGTTTGAATTTATAAAAAATAGAAATACAAACGATGCACTTATACAAGTTAGTAAATTGCTATACAACAATCTTGCTGAAAGTAAGCCTACTGCTATCACGTTTCTGGACTACTCAAAAGCGTTTGATACCATGATCACAATATTTTATCAACTAAACTATACAAAATGGGCATAAGAGGTCTTAGCTTAAACTTACTAGATTCTTATCTTGCAGACATAACTCAAATAGTAAAAATAAATGGTCATATGAGTAAAAAATGTTTTGTGAACGTTGGTGACCCTCAGGGTTCAATTCTTAGTCCGCTGCTGTTTATTCTTTATATAAATGATTCATTAAAACTAATCCCAGAACTCATTGATTATGCTGATGATTCAGCTGTCTTGACATGTGGTTCAACATGGTCGGAAGTTGAAGCAGTGCAAAATGCTAAGCTGGAAATAATACTGTCCTGGCTATATATAAACAAACTGATACTAAATATTGACAAATCTGTTGTTGTTACCTTTGTTAATTACAAGAACTCAATTCCAGAAACAATAAATGATAAGCCACTTCAGAGAGTAACAGAAGCAAAATATCTTGGGATCATATTTGAGCAGCATATCCGATGGGAGCAACACATAAAAAGTCTCATAAAACGACTCAAATAACTAGTTTTTGTATTTTATAAGCTAAAAAGAGTTCTGTCCGTTAATCAAATGCTTAAAATTTACTATGGCATATTTCAAAGTACCGCGACATATGGGCTACTAAGTTGGGGTATATTACAAGTGATTGGGCTCCCAAATGATAATGTGAAAGCACCACTGCTAATCAAACAAGTATTTATACTAAATTTACTTGTTTGTAAGTATGAAGAGTATAAGAGACTATTCACTGAGAGTGAGTACAAAACCAGAGCAAAGCAGATTCAACTACCGTTATATACTAGTACAATTGGTAAAAAAGAATTTGAATATATAGCACTAATTAATTACAATAAATTGTCAAATTATAATAAAGACATCAATGGCTCAAAAACTCTTATTAATTTAAAATTTAAAAAATGGGCTATGGAAAAAGGAATAACATAGAAACAAAGCAACTCTTACATTATCTCAAAGATAAGGAAGGAAATAATTACAAGTACGATTATGTTCAAGCAAACAGATAGTTCAGTAAAGATTAATCAAATGAGGAGATACATATTTGAGTTTTTTGGCAAGCAATATATTTATTAGTTAATTCTTCTTATAATTTTGTTTATTTTATGGTTTTCAAGATATTTCATAACTAGTTTTCTTTTTATTTTATTTTTATTGTTATTCTTATTTTTATTTTTAAGTTTTCTTTATATTTAAAGATAGCCTTATCCTATGTACAGGCCTTGAATGGCTTCCTATAGGAAAAACAACATTTTAACATTAACAAATTTGATAAAATATTTCCATTAAGTTATTTATAACATCAAATGCAGTTGTTATTTCTATTTATTTATTTTTTATAATGTATTGTTTCTTTATATTATTATAGGCAATAAATATTATTATTATTATTATTATATACAATTTAAATCGACTGTTATTTATATACAACTATTTATACTGGACAATGGACAAGCTCTTTTCATTATATATACCTAGAAAGGCGATATGCCTGAAACGATTGTACCTGACGAGGTATTCCACCAACTCTACCACTACTCCATTTTTGAACGGCGACCTAACCGGAGGAGGTATACAATTTGATGTATTTTTATAGATTTTTGCGCCATATGAATAGTAAACGTGCTCCGATTTTCATGATTCTTTTTCCATTTTAAAGTGGACTATTGAGAGATGGTTCCATGTTATTCAAAATGTCTTTCCCAAAAAAAACTTCTCCGAATGGGCTGGAGGGGGCAATTTTTCTCGAAAATCTAAAATCTGAGATGGCAGAATTAAAGTTGATATTATATACGGAAACGTTTAAAATGAAAATTTTTTCAAAAGATTTACGGTTTTCGAGTTACAGCATAAAAAATAAAGAGTACCAATTTCCACCGCGAAGTTTTGTGATTTCTGAACAATAACAAGTACAAGCAAAGCATATACAAGGGTAATAGGATAAGTACTATCGCCGATTTTCATGTTACATGTTACACTTAGAAATGTGAAATGAATATTTTTAACCAAAAATTGGACCGACTTTATTAGTTGGTGCACTGGAAAATAAAAATAATAATAATTCTATTGGTGCTGGTCCTTTTGAAGTTAATGCCAAAACTCTTATATCTAACTACAATTGCACAACTCTAAAAGTACCAGCACCAATATAATCAATATTATTTTAAACTTTTGAGTGCACCAATTATAAAAGATGGTCCATTAGTGGGTTAAAAATATTTATGAATTAATATTGTTATGAATTTTTGAGTGCGCCATATAATGAAAGTCGGTCTTCTTGTTTGTAGAAAAATCATTTCACATTTTTCAGTGTTTCATTAGTGTTAAGCAAACACTACTATTCAGTGATTTCAAAGCATTACGGCAATCTTACACATTCATAGTGCTGTAGAAGAAGAAGAAAAAGAAGAAGAAGAAATGTATTAACTTTAAAAATACAGAAACGATGTGTGGGACAGACATAGCAATATTAATGTTACGGATACAATAAAGTCCAACATATAGATTTACTAAGATTTAAGATTAAGGTTAACATATAGTATAAAATACATACAAAATATACAGAAATTATACAGGCAAAACTTGTTATAGCTATTCACATATAAAATTACACTATGGTCAGAGTAACAAAGCAATTTAACAATGAAAATATTATATTTAACTATTTGTCACATCCATGCATGTGTAAATACATTATTGATGATATACAATACATAGGATTTTTAACAAGAGATTATTTTATCAAATGTTTCAATTTATTTGTGGAATATGTCTTCCAATTCACTGGTATACGATTATACAGCTTCAAGGGCAGAAATTCTGTCTGCTTCATAGTTATTTTATGGTTCACTTGTGGTAATCTGAGCAGGCTCTTATTTCTGTTATCATAATTGTGGATTTGAGATCCCATTGTAATTTTGTGTTTGTTTTTATGTACCCACAGTTATGTCTACGCAAGGTAGAGTTAAAATTTTTAGCTTAATTAAAATTGGCTTAGCATGTTCTCTTGGTCCCACGTTTGCAATCGTCCGGATATATTTTTTTGAGAAATCACTCGAAGCACCCCTTGCTAGTTCCCCATATTAGAATATTAGAATACCATAGGTTAGATGGCAGTGAGCCATACCATAATAAACTGACTTCAGTACTTCTAGAGATAATTTATCCTTCAAGCTTCTCAGTATAAAGTGGTTTTTAGATAACTTCTTGTTCAGCTCCACCGTGTGTATCTTCCAGATTAGTTCAGCATCTATAGTAAAGCCAAGAATTTTGACTTCTGTTTCATTATTATAATGTTCCTTTTGTTTTGTAAATGTAATGCTTTTTGTCTTATTTTTGTTAAGAGAGAGGGCATTGGAGTTAAAGTACATTTCACCTTTTGTCATTGTTTTTCCGATATCCTGTCGATTTCTTCAAGATCTCTACTAAGAATTAAAAAAGTTGAATCATCAGCATACATAAAAACGTCCAGTGACCATATATTTTGGTAAATCGTTAATAAAGATTATAAATAATAGTGACCCAAGCACTGATCCCTGGGGAAGTCCGTGTTTGACGTGTATAGTATTGGAGGTCTCACTGTTAAATGACACATAGTGGTATCCATCTTTTAGATATGTTTGGATTAAACTGAGAGCTGTTCCCCGGATTCTATACTTATAATGTTTTCCTAACAGAATACTGTGTGAGACACTGTCAAAGGCTTTTGATAGATCGCATAATATTGCTTTAGAATGTATACCGGCGTCTATGTTTTTGACTACTTGGTGAACCAGATCTGTTACCAATTGAGTGGTTGATCTGAGAGCTCGGAATCCGTATTGACAGTTATCAAAATTTTTGTTCTTCGCAAAGAAATCGATCAATCTGTCTTTGATAGTGATCTCAATAATTTTTGATAGTATTGGAGTTATGGTGATGAATCTGTCACAATCATTGCAGTTACCTTTCTTTAGAATTGGGATTGCTTTGCCTAGTTTAAGATGGGATGGGAATATTCCTTTATTCGGGCAAGTATTTACCAGGTGAGTAAGGGGGAAACTCATAGTTTCAGGTATGAGTTTGATAATTCTGGAGCTTATGTCATAAGCATCCGTGCTGGAGCTGCTATTTAGGGATTGGATGATTTTTATTATTTCTTTTTCGTTTGTTGGCCTAAAAAAATTGAATCTTTAACGGTATTTCTTAAGATTTTATCCCCCTTCGATTCAGTGGGAGGATTTTTTCAAAGATATCATTGATCATTGATGCACTATATTTGCATAAATCATTAGCACTAAGGCTAAAGCTCAGGTTTCGAGGACGCGTTTTGCCTTGGATTTCATTGACCACCCTCCATGCTGTTTTTGACTTATTTTTACTGTTATTGAGAATTCTGTTATACATTGTCCTTTTTGATTTCTTTATCTGCTCCCTATATACTTTTTGTATTGATGGAATATATGTTTCAGTTGATGGTTAACTGAATTTCTATAGTTTCGTTTGTTTTGATTAACTATTTGTCTCATAATTTTCAATTCTTCGGTGAACCACTCCGGTTTATGACTGTTCTGTTTTATATGTTTTAGAGGAAATGCAAGTTCGGTAACATAAGAGATATTATCACAAATGAATTTTGATTGATGTTCTGGACTATCCGAGGCCAGATAGTGGGACTAGTAGATTTTATTCATATATTCTTTGAATTCAGCTATACACATTTCAGTCAAAGGTCTTGTGAGATTGGGAATGTTATTGACTGACTTGTTGTTGACTGCCAAACTAATGTATTGAAAATAATTATCTGATATATCTTCTGGTAGGAGACCGAACCTTTTGAAACTGTTGAAGTTCATACAAACGTTGTCAATGCAAGTAGCAGAACGGTCAGAGACCCTCGTTGGTTCACTCAATTGAGCTTTGAAATTGAATGCAGCTAAAAGGTTCTCAAGTCCATGTTTCTCTTTACTGTTAACTAAGAAGTTTACATCTAATAGGACAATGTTTCTAGGATTCTTACTAAGAAACTCTAACATAAGTTCAAGAGAAGTCAAAAATTGTTCCAGATTACCGTTTGTTGATCTATAAATTGTGACTATGACAGTATTATCTACCTTAATAGCCGTGAACTCGGCAATTATTTCTGTACAGAATTTCTCCACGAGGGCATAAGTTATTCGTTACATAAATGGCTACATGAATTTATTTCTACAATAAAAGTTTACAAGTGTATAGTTACCTATGCCAGTGAATTGGATCTGTTCAATAGGTGACCAAATTTCACTAAAACACAGTACATGGAACGGATCATCCATCATCATCTTTTTACTTGAATATTCCAGCTTTGTGGTGCTAATGAGGTTTTTACTGCCCAAACTTTGTTGTTTTCTTCGGCAGTGTTGGTTGACGATCTTTGCGGGGTATTACCCACTTGAGCTTTGGAATGGAACTTTTTTTCTAGAATGAAAAGCTGACTCCACCGTCGCTGGTCGTTCCTTTGGCGGAGCATCAGCAGTTTTTATTGCCCCATCACTATCTTCAATGAGAGCATCAGGAACATTTGCCGCTTTGTCTTCTAGATAATTAAGTTTTTCGAAAAGTGTTTTAATTATCAGGTTCTTGTGTTTGATTATGTTTTTAAGGTACATCAGTTCTTTTTTACTGGATCTTCATCCATGTATATAAATTCCTAAGATAAGGATCGATCAGTTTTATTGTTACACATACATTCCTCGAAATCATATCTTTTGCTTGCTATATTTTGCAGCTCTTTTAGATTGTTAACTTGCGAAGCATATGTTTTATTATCTTCTTCTAGGCTTCTTATGGAATTCAACATTTCTTTGTTAATTTCTTGTAGTGCGATGTAATTTTCTTGCAATTTGATGTTCCTTAAATTTGTTTGAGTATCAAGCTTCATGGTGTTTAATTCCTGTAATATTTTTCTGTTTTCTTCTTGAAGGTGTGTAATATCTTCTTTCAAGTTGTGATTTTGTTTTTTGACGGCGAAACATTGCAAACAGTTACATACATGGTTGGAGAATATGTCGATTTCATCTTTCTGCTGCCTGATTTTTAATTCCAAAGTTTTTATAGTCTCCTTATACAAGCAGAGATCAAATGAATATCTGCTCTCAGCATCCAGCGCGTCAGCTTCAAAGGATTGAGATGTTCTCTTGATTCGTGCTATATATTCATTTTTGCTTAATAATTCCTCTTCCAGCTTTTTTATTTGGTCTAGGAGAGTGTCTAATTTATTAGTATTTACATCAGAATTATTAGTAGATTGGGAGTACGAACATATTTTGTATTTGTTTCCACTCATATTGCAGTTCCGTTTGTTCAGTACGGTCTAGATGACGATCCCTTTTTCCAAATAATATGAAAATTTGAGAGCCGGTCCTGATGTTCAAGCTCTAAAATGAGATAAATATGGTACAGCTGGGTATTTAATGTCCTAGTACAGCTGCTTCTTCTTTATAATTGTTATTTTTTGCATTTTTTGTCAATCATCTAGACATGCATTGTAACTAGATATGGTATGAACCAATAAAATAAAGATTTGCTGATAGCTTGAGAACACTTTTTTATATTTTATAATAATAACAATAGTGATATAAAATTTACATTGATTTGTAGGAATGCTTATTGCTTGTGTATTTTTATCAAGTTTTGGTCGCCTTCAGTACATTGCTAGATAGATAATCATGCTTCGATTTTAACCACTCCGTCATCGATTTCATTTTTATTTCTCGATTTGAGTTTTCTATCTTTTATAACTGCCTAAGTATTGGAAAATCAGAAATCTGATTACTTCTGAACATTTAGGTATTGTAGAACTGTAAATTCCTCAATTAATAGCGAGGTACAGCAAAAGATTGATCTATTTACCTAGGAAATATTCAAATAATCAAATGCGATACCACGAGTTTCCTGAAAATGCAAAATGGATCAGTGGCAACGTTGCAGGGTCGCCTACGATGCGACAATCAATACGCACACATTGGAGCGCGCAAGGCACACTTCGATCCTCTGCTCCTCCAACGTCGTCTCCGTTGAACTGGTACACCTGTTGGCCCTCTTCGAAATGATCGCCAGATATCTAGGTAGTCCATGAATTCAAGACAATATTTTCAACTTTGTATAAAATTATAATAATCAATAACTGAGAAAATACCAAGAATGTTTTCAATATAATCTTTGACTTAGAGCACCTGGATACACTGACCTGATAATATCATCGGCCTGTGAATAGAGAGTAGTCAACTTTGAGGATAAAAGTTAATGTAGGTATTATAATACTTCATCATAATCGTACAAGACTAGAAACCCATCAATATAGATCAAATTAAATAGATATTCCACAAAAACCCAAATCTAAGACTAGAAAATGCTTTTGATCTTAATCCATGTAGGTACACAGACACGAACAAATCTAAATTGTGACGTTATCTAATTCTATCTAAACAGCTACACATATATGATAAAATTGTAACAGGTCGATGTCTGTACAATAAAGATATTTAAGAAAAAATAATATGAGGGTTCTTTATTAGAGTAACAGAAACTAAAACAACAGTTTTTAGAATTTTTTTCTGTCTGTCTATATGTTTTTACGCGATTCACGCGCTCTCTGTCTTTCTGTATGTGTGTAGATGCATCACGCAAAGACTACTACACAGAATTTAATACAATTTTCACCGATGTATTGCTAGAGGTCTAACTTACAATATGTTCTATTTTACCGCATCTGTTTGTCTGTTAGTATGTTTGTACACGCATCAGGCAAAACTACTAAATGGAATTGAATGCAATTTTCACCGATGTGTTTTTTGAGGTCTAATTTGAAATATAGGCCTGCGTCTGTCTGCATGGAAATTAATGCAGTTTTTCACGCGCACGCGGGTAAAAGCTAGTTTATGTATGAAACTGAACGTCTTTGAGTGTGTATATGTGTGGGTGTGTATGTACCGTTTGGGCTCTTAACACTGTTCGAGATATCCCAACCAAATTTTGTCAATGGACAATTTTGTGAGAGTTTGTCAGTGCGACTGAGATTTCAAGGTGGAAGTTTCCATATCGGAAAACCCCTATGACATATGTAGAAGAATTTTCATGCTGTTCTGTCTTGGTGCTTGACTTTGGCTGGATCTGGGTTGGTGTTCGGACTGGTTTTAGGTGCGAGTAGGACACTGAGATATAAGGGTTCCATACTCAGACTTTTGATGTCTTTATGTTTTCTTAACAGAATTAACCAAAGTGTTTGGCCGGGAAGTACCGGTTTAAACAGCTAGTTAGAAAATAAAAATTAATCCGAATTTTTCTATTTTAGTTTCCTAAATAATTTTAAACACTTATCAACTTTTATTAACTCCGAATAAAACTCAGATTATAGTTAGATAGAAATAATGATAAATAACAACCATAAACCCTTAATTATTAATACTCCATTCAATTTTACTCATGCAAGCTAAACGTTAGAACAGTCAAAACCAGATTCCATTTTTGCCCAATCACTTCAATGATATTATCGAACAAAAATATTTCTTACAAAAAATAGGACCGACTTTATTAGTTGGTGCACTCAAAAGAACGAAATAATAATAATTCTAATGGAGCTGGTAATTTTGAAGCTGTGTTTTTATCTTAGTCAATGAATGTAATTACGAAAAAAGACTACCTAATTCACGAGAAAAGGAACCCAAAGGTATGAATAAATAATAATAATAAATAACAACATGAATTGAAAATTACCTATACTATACTCATATTTTTATTTGGATGGGATAGATCAATAATTCCTTATATTAATAAATGTTTTCTTTACTGGATGAAAGATGACACTTTCAGATCAATCACTTGTCAGACATTGTACCAACTTAATATTTAAATTTTGAAAACTCTCCCCACTATCAAATGAAAAAGAGAAACATTTCTAAGAAATAGCAAAAAATAAATCAGCCACACAGATATACCTTGTTTTTTGTACATATTTGTTAATGTTTTCATTTTAATTTTATAAATGTTATAAGTCTCAGTGTTATACTAATATTTAGGTCCATATGAGTGTATTTACTTCTTTTGCAGTTGCAGTTAGATTGATAAATTTTGGCACCAACTTCACAAGTACCAGCACCAATAGAATTATTATTATTTAGAATATTTCGGTGCACCAACTAATAACTTCGGTCCATTTTTTTATTAAATATATATACTTTTGAGTGTAACATTAGTCACGAAAATCGTTGAACGTTCACTAATACCAAAGAAGATATACTAGTTATCCTATTACCCACGTATATTCCTTGCTTGTACTGGTTATTTATTTAGAGATCTCAAAACATCGCGGCAGAAATACGCATAATTATTTTAGATTTAACCATTTTACCACCGCTGTAACTCGAAAACCGTAACTCTAAGGAAAAAATGTTGCTTGAAATAATCTGGTCGTTCATGTGATAGCCTCAGATTTTCAATTTCAAAATGAAAACTTCCCCTCCATATCGCGAAAATAAACATATTTGAGATGTTAACATCGCTGTAACTCACAAACCGTAGCTCTTCTAAAAAATATCAATTTAAACGTTAAATTTTTTATTCTGCCACCTAGAATTTTAGATTTTCTAGAAAAATTGCTCCCTTCGGGAAAGTTTTTTGAAGGAAAGCAAATTTCGGATTTGAGATTTTACAAATGTGGGACCATTTCTCTAGTATATTCTTTCAAACAAATAAAATATCATCAAAATCGTTTACTATATACAACGCGAGCAAAACCAAACAAACAAAAAAAGCAGACAGTCGAATTATATACCTCCCCCACTTGGGTTCGTGGGTCAAAAAGGATGAAATTCTATTACGTTGTCAGTTATATATATATATATATATATATATATATATATATATATATATATATATATATATATATATATATATATATAAATAAAAAGATGCTCTTGAGGATGCAGTCATATAATCAATAAAATTCTTTGATTAAAGCCGAGCTTTCGAGAATGTTTATTCTCTTCTTCAGGGAAAAAATCGTGAATTTAGACATTTGTAATTGATGGCTATGAAATCTTTCCAGTTTTTGGCTAGTTTATTCTAAATTTACGATTTTTGCCCTGAAGAAGAGAATAAACATTCTCGAAAGCTCGGCTTTAATCAAAGAATTTCATTGATTATATGACTGCATCCCCAAGAACATCTTTTTATTTATTATAAAACCAGTCAAGAATACAATATATATATATATATATATATATATAAAAGGTACAGCTGCATTCAGAACAAATTTGATAGGAGCACAATTTGCAATTGAATCCAAAATTATAAGTTAACCAATAGAAAATGTTAGGGAGAATTTATATCAAATTCAACTCTAATATGCGCGTAAAATTAAATTCAGAAGCAGCCTAAGTTGACTGTTGATAATATTAATATTTCGAGTGTGGCCAATTATTTCTAATTATTGTTCTAGGTGCTTCAGATTTAAACCTTTTTTGGTCTAGTGCATTATTCGGAAACATGTTGCATCAGCATGTACATGTTAGAATATTAAGAGATGCTTTCCGAATTTGGAGAAGCCACTCTCGTGTTTGAATTTGGTATATTATGTTTTCTAATTTGGAAATTTCGATTTGTTTTGCCTATATAAAATGCCGGACAAGAGTTACAGATAATTTTATACACACCAATCCTGCGTAGGCTGTCTATATTTTCTTTATTATTAAAAAAAATAGTTTTCAATTAGTTTGAACTGAGATATGAAACCTTGAAGTACCTACCTATTCATTTAACAATTTGGCAAGTTTGTATTAGGTATTCCATTGTGAGGGAAATGTATTAGATAAATTTCTTATAATAATGTACCTATTGCGATCGTTCACACTTTTGAATTTCGAAAAACTTTCAACGGCATATTGTTAAGTCCAAAAAAACTTTTGGTTCAAAAGATTATATATACAGGCTGTTTCAAATTCGACACTCACCATTGGGATCTCGGAAACTATATTCCCTATAGTTTCCGGTTAAATTGGGGCAAAGTGGCGCATTTATGTGCTCAAAAATACGCCGTTTAGAAAGTTTGGAAATTTTGAGTAGTTCCGGAGATATCCGGAAAAAACAAATTTTCGTAAAATCATTTCATTTTTTTCCTGGCTTTATTTCTTAATGAATTTTTAAATAAATAACAAATTTGCGTTGCCACTTTTTTCACTCTATGTGTAACTATCATGAACTTTTTTTTTCTTATGGGAGCCATATTCGCATTCCACAAATTTGAATAGCCCATTTTATTACCTTTTCGACGATGT
This sequence comes from Crioceris asparagi, assembly GCA_958507055.1. Lineage (NCBI taxonomy): Eukaryota > Metazoa > Arthropoda > Insecta > Coleoptera > Chrysomelidae > Crioceris > Crioceris asparagi. The sequence goes on from OY293828.1 coordinate 49,710,086, forward strand.
ATCAGTTGTTGTTCTAAAAATCCGAGAAATTAAATAAAGCAGTTGGCTTTGATTTTTCCAATCGGTGACACGTAAATGACATTATGTATTATTGTCAATTGCTGAGTCGTTGAAAATGGAGTTCTGCAATGAAGAAAAACGAAATATGATAAAACTTTATTACAAGAATGATAGAAACAGTGTGAATAAATACATTGGAAGTGTATCTTAAGATGTATCCTGAAAGTCGACAACCACAACCAAATTTGTCCAAATTGATGGACAGAATTCGCGAGGAGTTTGGTTCATTTGAAAAACTTAAGTTTAATTATAAATTATACCTCATTAATCATGATTTATTTCGTTTCTTCATCAATCCTGTCTCCAGTTTTTTTGTCTGGGTTTTTAAAGGAACCATGTTTAGCTAAAATTGTATCCAATAAGTTGAATAAAGATCTGTGGGGTTGTCATCTCTCGGGATATCTACATGTTAAGATGATACACTTCCAATGTATTCATAATACTATTTCTATCATTCTTGTAATAAAGTTTTATCATATCTCGTTTTTCTTCATTGGAGTACTCCATTTTCAACGACTCAGCAAATGACATTCTGTAGTATTGACAATACTACAGAATGTCATTTACGTTTCACCGATTGGAAAAATTAAAGCCAACTACTTTATAAAAGTAATTTATTTAATTTCTCGGATTTTTAGGACAACAAGGCCAGCTTATAAATAATAATAAAAAGGGCTATTCAAACTTGTGGAATGTCAATATGGCTCCCATAAGAAAAAAAAGTTCATGATAGTTACACACAGACGAAACGTCAGGTTACAAAATTATTAACACCATTGGAAAGACTGAAAAAAGTGGCAAAGCAAATGTGTTATTTATTTAAAAATTCATTAAGAAATAAAGCCAGGAAAAGAATAAAATGATTTTCCGAAAATTCAGTTTTCCCGGATGTCTCCGGAACTATTCAAAATATTCAATTTTTTTGAACGGCGTATTGTTGAGCACATAAATGCGCAACTTTTCCCCAATTTAACCATCTTTAACCATCACCAATGTTAAAACATTAAACTTGATTTTCACTTTTTAAAAACACTTATTAACTTCAAACACAATAATAATTATACACTGAAACTATTATAAACTTGTAAAAATATAAAAGATAAAATAAAACTAAACCAATGACTTTAATGAATCTAAACTCAAAAATGAGACTCTCTAAAGAGTAATTCAAAAAGCGTAACTAATGGTGAAGCGCTAGTATTTATACAATAAAAATATCTACTCAGCAAGAATGATAATGACTTCGAAATAATATAATAATAATAATATAAAACTTTAAATCGAAACTTCTAGACCATTTTATAGAAAGCTTAGTAAGATCTTTTTGGAGGCAAGTTGAGGAGAATATGGTAACAATGGTCTTAGTTGAATCGTGCTGACGGCTGGTCTGCGTCCATGGCGCTTGAACATTCTTATCTTCTTTATTTCTTGGAAATGAAGCGTGAGAGTTGAATTGAATAAAATTATAATTAAAAAAAAAATTGTATTACTTTTTTGCAAATATAATAATATTATAATATTTTAATAATACACCCCAATATAATTTTATATAACAGCTCCTCCTTTTAAAGAAAAGTTGATGGATTTTGCAACAACTTTTAAATGACTGATTTGTTTGAATTTAACTCAATTATTTCTTCAATGGGTTCTCCCACGTGAATACTTGGTCTTCTTCTTGGAATGATTCACTCGATTCTTTGATGGAATGAAACATCAGGATCTGGTCTTGGTGGAGGTGGTGGATGATCAGTGGTTAAAGCTATTCCAATACGGGGATGTCTTCTCTTACATTTGCAAGTAACATAAAGTATAAACAATAAAACGATTAGGACAATAGTAAGAATAGTAAACCAGTGAGTATATTTAGTTATTGGAGATTGCTTCATCATTCTGTCCAATTCTTCCGAATATTGATTTAATTTGTGTTGAGCAATATTCAGGTCTTCAATGTCAATTTTTTAAGCCGAAGAGGTTTTAGTTCTGGAATTTGAATCTTCTCAGACATGTCTTAACAACAATCCAAAGGTATCGACACTGGATGACTTCTGTAGATAATTTCTTTATAGGTATCAAATGGAAATTGGCCATGAATTCTTGTACTTCCAACAAAAGCACTGAACTCAGGTTGTAGTTTTAAGAGGCTATTGGTTTTGATAATTTCTGATTTTACTTCTGTTTCTACATTTAACGGTAACTGGTAGAGGATCAGTGTTATTAACCAAAGGTTTTGGCTGATTTGATTAACATTATAATCTTTAACAAAGACAAGGGATATTTGACAGGTTTTGGGTAGCTTGGTCAATGTTCTTAATAATTGTGCTTCACAAATTGTATCGTTATCAATGGGATATGGTAGAAGATCGGAACTTATTTGCATCGTGGTCTGGACTCTTGCATTTGTCCAAATTTTGCTGTGTAAGATACAGTAATGAATCATCGCCTCACGCTATATATTTTTGAGTAGTTGACAAAATATGATATAAACCTGTTCGATTGTCCAATATTGGAATTGGATATAGTCGATACAATGTATAAACTGCTGGATCAATAAGAGGAATTTTTAGAACAAATATTACTTTAGTTCCTGACTGATATGCTTCTAATTCTATAATATTTAAATATTAGACAATGAAGTTTCTATTGCCTTAATATCATCGTTGAAAGTTTTCTCATCAACTTGAAGTTTTTGAATGGTATTATTGAAATTTTTAATTACAGATGTTGTGACTGAAATTTGTGTAAATTTTCTAATTAATGTTCATCTTGGGACAATTTATTAATACAAGTATCAAAATATTCGCCATCTGAAACTGTACCATTGCCATTAAAAATTCTCTAGAGTTATAGGACTTAGTTTCTCCGAGTATCTCTTTATATTTCTGACCTATACAGTTTGAAATTTGTGTTAATAAACTAATATGTGTCTGAACTTCCGATTTAAAAGCTAAGTATCTTGGAGAATCATCTTCCAACGTATCCAAGATATCTATCAATATTCTGTCATTATTGTCCATTGCTTTTTTAATGGGGCTTAAGTCTCTATATACCAAAAGAGTCCATTTGTCATTAGTAATTTTTACAGTGGTTTCTTCATGGAAAAATATGCCCACGGTGTTATTGACAGGAGTGAGCAGAGGAGTGAGAGTCAATTGGGCTGATGTGATAGATATCAACCACAGTAATCTGAAACCAAAAGAGAGTACGGTTTCAGTCTATCAAAATTTACTTTTGTTTTTTGATTAGTTACAGAATTTAAAACTAAAGCAGAAGTGTCAAGTAATTGAATAATTTTGAAAGGACCATTGAAAAGATTTTGCCCTTTGTCTTTAATTTGTGATTCTTTCACATACACTTTATCTCCGAATTAGGTTGCCTGTCTGATATGTCGAATCTAATTTTCTTTCTTTTTCTTTCTGATGTTCTGTCTTCATTCGAGCAAGTTTATCATAATATTCCATTCGGGTACTTAAGTCACGTACGTATTTTATTATAAGAGCCCTTTCGTTGTATAGAATTTCGGGTGGTCTACTAGATGTGTCCCAAAGATTAACTCATATGGAGTGAATCCTGTTGTTTTACTCTTCGTCTTTGTAACATATGCATACGGCAGAATTGAATGAATGTTAATCGGGGTTTCGGGATTCTCTGCTTTATGTGCACGGATCATTTCTAAAAGTGTTCCGTGAAATCGTTCTAATGAGCCATTTGACTGAGGACAAGGTCGTATAGTATAAGGTTTTGCACATGAACAAATATAGGGAGGACAAGTAACACGAGTAGTGGGGGTAGCACAAAAAACACTGGATTATCGTCTCTCATTGCCGTAGGTTGCGCAAAATCGCGCTGCGCATCCTTCTGTACCGGGCGAGCAGGATGCAGGATTGGATAAAATATAAAATTGATATTTATTTATCATTCACCTAACCTCCTTCATCTGTGTTACTTACTCTATGTTGATAACCTATCTACATCTACTTGTATACTTTATATTATGATATGATTTATTGTACGTAGTACATACAGTAGTACCATAGTAGTACGTTCTCTTTGTGAGCGAGGTTTTGTTTATTTATTTGATGTATGGGGCGAGGTGGCCAGCATAGAACACCTGCCTCCAAGCCACAATTATAGTCAAAGATATATGCTATAGTTATTTGTTTATTTTTATGTAGCTAGAAGCTGAAATCAATTGTCGTTCGTTGTGTTTGTTTGAAATTTCTATTATATTGGTTGGTACAAGAGTTGAGGCTGCTGAGGTACAGGTACAGTGGTGCTTACAAATAATTGAAGAAAATGCCGCCATCATGTTGTGTGATTCAATGCGGCACCAAAGCAGGCAGCCAAGTCCAAGAGAATAATTGTGCAAGTTTATTTGAATTAAATTCCGTGAGTAGTCTTATACTACATTCAATTTATTATATAGGTAGGTAGGACCTAACACTTTTTTTTCACACAGGTTCACAATAAAATACCTACTATAATAAATATATGCTACGCTAGAATACCAAATTCTGCCTCTGAAAATTATTCCTTGCCCACAACGACACATAGGCAAATGTGTTATATTTCCTTTACTAGAAAAAAATTCAAACCCAATTCAACGTCGCGTTCTGGATAAGAATTTATGTCTTTGAGCGTAACATAGGAAGGTACATATGTAATAAGAGAAATCAAAGAACTAAAATGTTTCACCGATAATTAATTTAATTTTTCTATCAACATTTGTCAGTCTTACGCTTAATACATTTTCTACTTATAAAAAAATGAGGTTTCATTTTCCTACCTTTCACAGTTTAATTTTTTGAGCCCAATACCTAAAGTAAAAGAAAAATGTATGATTAAAAGCACAGATTCCACTAGGACAAATATTGGATTGGAAAAATTAATTGAGGAAATTAATGACACGACCAATATTATACAATCGAATTCTTAAAAAAGCTACAGATGATAGCGATAAACATTTAACATACAAAAAAATGGAATCTGAAAATTAAACAACATTAAGAACTACTATCACTTACTCCTTATGTTGTAGTATGAGCAAGAACGAGTTTGAGTAGTTAGGCATTCATTCGCTGAAAGTTCTTCCACATCTTGGATCCAATTTGGAATATCCCAAGTAATACAAGTTAATAAATCTTCCTGATGATATACGTCGCCTCACATCTTTCGATCAAAAGAAAGAAGTACAGATGCTTCAATATTGTCTTCAATCCTTAAGAAATACCGCCCAATGCTTGTTTGGTAATTTCACTTTCAGACTTCTTGCAGAGCCCTTTTAATTCATATCCATAGAGTATTTTACAGAAGAGTGGAACACAGGAATAAAATGCTATTGTTCACAAAAGCACTAACATTCTTAATTGATTTTATATCATTACAACAATGATTTTATATTGCTCACAATTCAAATTTGATGACAAAAAAATTACCTCAACTGACTATTCTAATGACTTCAGGTAATGTAATAAATAGTAAATAGCATAGATTTAAAGAGAGGTTAAATGGTTAGGTTATAGGATTTGTTGTTATAGGTTAGCTTAACTTTTCTTATTTGACATCTTGCACGTACGCAAAGGGAGTGAGGTAGTTACACTCAGTGAGATACTGCGCAACCTACCAAATTGACAACTTATCACCGAAGTAATTTTAGCCACTGTTGCCTATAGCACTGCATACAGAGTTACTCATCCTCTCTTTATACATTCTTGGTTTTGCATCTCCACTTAGAAAAGTGTCACACTTATTGAAGGAGTTTTTCGTAATTCTAGGTTTGGCCACGCAAGTCGCTGTAATCTAGTGTCGTTGCCAATTTATTAAATTTGATTCTTAATTTGTACTATTTATTAGTTATCAGTATTCTTTGATTTGTACTGTACTGAATTCAAATTAATTTCACAAACGGTTAGCGAATTATTTAATCTGGCGTTACTAATTTTCTTTCTGACAATCTATTTTCTTCAGAAATTGATAGGAATTTCTCAATTCAATAATAATTTATTTGCTGCTGATTTTATATCATTGGTTGATAATTGCCGAATATCAAAGTACTTATACCGAAGATCAGGATCAGATAAACCGAGGCTATTATTAATGTGTAATATAAAAGGCAGGGTGGAGTAAGAAATAAGGCTGGAATTTTAGTTCCAAGGTACGTTTTCAATTCTTTCCATAAATCAGATTTAAATTCAAGAAAAATTTCAGCTCTTGTTATTTCGATAATTGATCGGCCTCCAGAAAATTTCCAGTATTTTAGATTCCATCCATGATCCATCTACTATATATTCATTGTATATTAATGCATGTTGTAATAATTTACGAAGATCTACTTAAGTGTACCCAAACCATAAGGGGCCGATAAACCGGGATACTAAAAAATGTTTATTATAACGGAAGATTGAGTAACTATATGAGTTACGTTATCAGTCTCAAGGTAAGTACAAATTCAGAGCAAATTTATCTATTAATATTGTTTATCTTCGAGAAAATGCCTAACATTGTTCAATATTCTAATATGGGCCAAGTGAACTGAAGACAAGAAGCAGCTAAACCGAAATACATTGAAATGTAATAAGTTATACTTTAAAACTGTATCATTATATTCTAGCTGTTTATATATGGTCAACGAAATACTTTCAGCTCATTTTCGGGAGTTTACAGACTGCGTGTATAATCTCATTTTCGTATGCATGTATAGAAATTTACATGCGAGTGTTTTTTTCATACGAAAGCGAACTTATAGGCATCGAAAAATAGGTACTTATTAACTTTGTGACTGGCTTAGGTAATGTAGTCAAATATGTAATTTATTGAGAATATTTATTTTCATTAAACTTGGCTTATGTTCATAATAGAGGGTGTGATAACCATATCTTTCCAAATATCCAATCATGGAATAAAATTGAACTTAAATTCAGATTTGTCAATATATTTCAGCTCCGTATATATATTTTTTATCTATGTTTCAGCTGAGTAAACTCAGTTCATTGGAATAATAGGCAGTAACTAAGGTTAAATTAGATCTACATGTCGAATAATAAGGAAAACTTCTCTGTATGGGTTCATTGTGGCTCCTATCGGTCATAACTATACATATATGAAATACGAAGGCAAATAGTGCCATAGCACAAGCATTTCCAACTTACGATGAACATAACTCGATCCTTTGCAATCTTATCATTTTTTCAAAAATAGAAATGGATTATGGATAATTATTTGTTTTTTATATGAGACAGAGAACACTACCTACATAGGAGATCTGGAAGGTAATGTAGTTTACACTTTCACGCCGTACAGTAATGAAATAAAATTATTTTCGTACAATATGGATATGGCACTTTTCAATGTTTATGTTTGATGTACTTATAAAAAAAACTAAATATACATAGAGGGCGAAAAATAGCCAATATGAAACTCCAGTTGTGAACGCCTGTATATGTATAAATAATTGTAAGTATGGGCTATGGAGGTTTCTACAGTCCGTAATACAGGCCTTCAGAAGCCCTTATCTTACTAACAGAAATATAATCAAGTTCGCTACAGTCCTCAATATGTTAATGATATGCTTAGGCATTCTTATACTTACTTAATCGGAGTCTTATAGAGGGTTTGGGAAACAGGTTAGGAAAAATAATAATAGAACATTTTTTTTATTCGTTAAAAATATTTTATTTTATTCAATTGTTTGTCAATTTGGATTTTTTTCGTAACAAAATTATGTGCAAGCATAATATTTTGCTGATGAGTTTGTTCTCATTCTCAATCGGATATAGTGTAACTACACTGTTTATGGTGCCAAAGTAGTCTTGAAATACTTGTCCAGCTTGCAAATGATGCATATTTAATGAATCTAAGATTCCAGGTAGCTGCCATCTCTCCACATTGAACAGTCGCCCATAAACGTGTTAACCCAATCAAAATAACTTTTGCCATTGGTCCTTTGGATAAGTCGGTAACACTCCAAGACTTTGGAATTACTACGGAATATTTCTTCTCATCCTCAATGGGATGTAAATTTCGGGCAAGACCTATAAATATATTAGTTAATAAAACCTTAGAAAACACTAATTCTTAAATTTCCAATGTACGTTTTTCAATCATGGTAGGAATTTGAAAAACGCAATTCATTTAGAAGTTTCGCAGATTTCAAATAAAAAACTTCACAAAGTTGATGTTTTCTTATTTAGAAATAGAAATATTTAGAAATGTTTCACGAAATGCATAAATCGAATGTGGAAGTTCAGCAAAAAAATAATACTTCTTATAGGCTGATGTCAATAAATTATTATTCAGGTTCCTGGATTATAATATTCGGGATCTCGAAACGGCCTATCACTTATCTGGGACTTCAACAAAGACGTTTCAGCTGATGACGATGCTACTATATGGAATATGGAATGAATTCCGCAGCTAGGTTAGTTCGATGGACTTCTTGACTGAAAGGAGCTGGTTGTATCTACATGCTCAATTTCGTTGAAGTTCTCTTCCGTTATATATGTAATCACAGATAAGAGGATTTTTAACTTTTTTGTTCATATTACTAGTTCATGCACATATATGTGGTCTATCAAGATTTTAATTTTCGGTAATAGTCTAGTTTAGGGGCTTTTGCTATAAAAGCCTTAAAAAATCAAATGTTAGTAAAAATACATATATGGTAACATAACTTTTAATAAAATTGAGGCGGAAGACGCTATTTTTAATGATTTATTACAAAAAATAGCAAAATATGGTGGTTTTGGTACTTACGACTTTTAGCAGAAATTTTCGATTTGGAATTTTCTTTTCAATCCCAAATAGTATATAACCATCCTTGTATTCTATTTAATACTAAAATAGTTCAAAATAAGCAAGAATATGCGTGAAAATATAAAATATAAGTTCACAAAAAGTGAAGTAAAACGAATTGACGGTTGTCTTATGTAGTACATCCTGAACTACCAAGTTCTATTAATATCAATGTTGCCAACTCTGTCAGTATAACTTTTGTACTATGAAATACTCTGTCAGTATAACTTTTGTACCAAGAAATTATTTTATAAATATGTATTCTATGATTTGAATTTCATTTCCAATAATACTTGCTTTAGAAAAGTTAACAACAATAACAACAGAATTTAGTATATTATACGAATTTGTCTTGTATAGTTTAACGTTTTCTAAAATGACAAGTACTGAGCTCTTCTTTCTTTCTCAATATCTTGTCGTAAAGCAATCAATGAATTCATATTTTCAAAAGCCTGAAGACAAATCTCGTCACCTTCAGCATCAAAGGTTGCCATGATATGTACGTATTTTTGCTCTAAAGCAAGTATTTATGAAAAATTCATTTTTAGTAAATTTTAAACATAGAACTAAACCTTCAGACATTTAAAATCTTACTACTTAGTTTATGCTTTCGTTATCGAATATTTTTAAAGATGTTCAATAGTTCAATATCATAAACATAGTTTTGGCAACGTTGGAATAGTCGTATATCAATGCTGTTAACGTCAAGTCGTGTCGTCAAACATACTACATAAATCAACCGTCAATCCTTTTTATGTGAACTTATATTTACTATTTTCACGCATATTTTTGCTTATTTTAAACAATTTTAGTATTAAATAGAATACAAGGATGGTTATATACTATTTGGGATTGAAAAGAAAATTCCAAATCGAAAATTTCTGCTAAAAGTCGTAAGTACCAAAACCACCATATTTTGCTATTTTTTGTAATAAATCATTAAAAATAGCGTCTTCCGCCTCAATTTTATTAAAAGTTATGTTATCATATATGTATTTTTACTAACATTTGATTTTTTAGGACTTTTATAGCAAAAGCCCCTAAACTAGACTATTACCTAATTTTCATTATTCTATGCTGTTGATACTTATTCTATAATAGTTGGCATGGTTAAATTACAATCTATGTCCATTTCTTTTTGAATTTGTTCTTCGGAAATTCTGCAGTGCTCGTCCATAATATTATCTGTACTCGGAACTCGGAATGATATCACCAAAAATAATTGGAATAGCGCAGCCGGGCAATCGAGGGCGCTAGGAAAGAGCCTGCAAGAAATTATTTAATTCAATGGTGTGTATTGAACAGCTACATGATAACAAGGTAATATAAAGCGTGTAAAAATAAATGCTCACTTCTGCAATACTTTTCCGCTCGAGTCACTCGAGTCATGTTTTACATGTTTCCTAACAATATATTTTTCTTCTGCTTTTCAGAAATGCAATGCGAAGATTTGAACTCCACTAATCTAGAAATAGCGGCTTTCCAAATTTGCAATCTTTTGAAATCATTTGGCACTTTTAAAATCGAAACTTTCTTCACACCATTGTAACTATGGACTTGCATTCCGAAATAACACATAATCTTGCCATGTTGTAAGTCTTAATATAATAATTTAATAAAGTTATAACAAAAAACAAGATTATATACTAAAAGCGAATATTGACTCTTAGATTAATTTCAGAGACAACCATTTCATTTGAAACAGATACCCGCAGCCAATAACACATTGACACTAGCGACTAGCGCCACACCCGAAATGGCTATAATACAAACTAAAAATGTCTTCAATTTCCATGACAATTTCACCTACACAAACTCCGTGGAGATGGAAGACCTAATATTATACGACCGTGACTGAGGATCACCAACACTTTAAAATGTAATTTTTATGTCATAGAGTGAGCATAAATCCTAAATTAATGAATTATCGAATTATCTGCCACAATCACAGTGAATTCTTTATGGTGTTCCAAAATGTTGGAAGAAACTAATAGAGTATTAGCTACTGTTGATGATTTTTATCTGATATCGGGTATGCTTGCCTGAATTTAGTTAATTCGTCCCTAATTGTAAGAGTATAATTTTTTGTAGGATATTCAAAAATATCAATATTAATTCTTTCGAAAGGTGTTTTCGGTGTTTCTCTTATAACCAAAGGTGTACTTAAATTTTTTCTACAAAATTTCACTTTCTGGTAAATCTCACAATTCTTAATCAACTGTTCTACGTGTTATGTTATTCCTGTCCAATTATATTTTGATATGATTCCTTTTATGGTCTTATTAATTCCTCGATGTATGTTACTTTTACCTTTGTGGTACTGATCTAGAATGACACGTATTTCATCTAAATCTGGTGTTCTAACAATATTTTGACACACTCTAAATTGTATGTCATTAGGGAATTATTGGAAGCGCTATAAGGTAAATGCATGTATCCTGTTCTATAAGCAGAAGTGGCTGAAATAACGACCCGTGATAAGTTGTCAATTTGGTATGTTGCGCAGTATTTTACTGAGTGTCTATTGTTGTATTTAAGTTTCCTTCGCCCATACTACATAAGGATGCGCAGCGTGATTTTGCGCAACCTACCGAAATGACATACGATAACCCAATGTTTTTTGTGCTACTTCCACTACTCGTGTTACTCCCTATATTTGTTCATGGGTAAATGCCTTATTATGGTCGTTCTTAAAATGATAGATAAGCATGCGCACTATAAAAAAATATGGGAACCATAATAAAATACTGCCTTTCTCTATTTACGACTAGTTACTGTAAGTATTTAAGGTTTTCTTAAGGTGAGTTTATACAGTAAATAAAATAAAATAAGAAAGTTGCTCATTTCCATGGAAGCGTTTATACACGAAATAAGCTAAATTAAGAAATAAGTATAAGAAGATTTTCCTTATTCAACGAATCTAACCTCACAAAAAACATGATTTCTTTAAAACCTTCAAATATTTGGTGTGCTTGTGTTAAAATTAGCCAAATCACTTTTGAACAACAAAACGAAGACGCAGACAAAAGTATTAAGTTAGCTATTGCTACTGCTTATCCAGACAAATTGTCAATTTAAAGAGTGCGTTCCAGTAGATCTTTATTTTTTCGAGACATAAGGTAAAGACCTTATTAAAATAAGACAACCCCTTAATACTGCATGACGTAAAAAAATATTTCCAATAACTCCCTAATAATATTAGCAAAAATGAAAGATATTATTTATAAGATTGGTAATCCAAGATTATTTTCAACAAAATAAATTTTGGAATGGTCAAATTTACTCTGATCTTTAGATAGAGAGAAAAACAATTGTTGAATCACTAATTTTGGATCATAAGTAAGAGATATTATATAAAATTTTCGATCTTTTACCGCCTTGCTAGAATAAACATTTACTGAATTCAAATGAAAGTCATAATTTTCTTCTGAAAATATCCTCTATAATTTTGTGTTTTTTGTGTTCAGCTAAACCAAGGAAAGATTTTATTTTATTTGGATTTTTGGGTTCCGGAAAATTTTGTAAACATTCTATTTTGATTGGGTTTATTTGACACCATCTTGGGTAATAATATGTCCAACATAAGAGACCTCTTTCCTAAGAAATTCGCATTTATCTGGTTGAATTTTTAGGTTGGCTTTTCGAAGTCTATCAAAAACTTCAGTGAGACGAGTGACATGTTCATGAATAGTAGCAGAATAAATGATGATATCGTCCATATAAACACGACACCTCTCATTTTGATTGCCAAGTAGAATATTGTCCATGACTCGCTGGAAAGTGGACGGGGCATTTTTGAGTCCAAACGGCATACGAACAAATTCATAATGACCTTTATCAACTGAGAAAGCTGTTTTGGATATATCATTAGAATTAATTTCAATTTGATGGAAATCTGAAGCTAAATCAACAGTGGTGAAACATTGGCATCTTCCAAGTTGGTCGAGAAGATCTGAACAATACACTCATTTGGTGGAATACTTGGAAACAGATTAACCACATCAAAGGGTGCCTACAACAACAAAGTACAACGGCACAACTTCAAAATTACCAGCACCAATAGAATTAATATTATTTTATATTTTTCAGTGCAACAAATGATAAAGTCGGTCCAATTTTTTGTAAAAAATATTTATTGTAAATATGTAGATCAAATTGAAGCAAGTTATGATTTATCGAATTCGCTCTAAGCTGGGTGAAGGAGGTTGTCGTCAATGCATTTTTATTGGTGACGTAGGTAGGTAACCGCCAGTGGATTTTGAATTTGGTGACAATTTTAACCTAATATGCCATGTTTATTTATAAAATATATATTTTTTTTGATTATTTACCTGTGCCTATAAATAAGTACCAATTTAAAAAATATTTTTATTGGAAAGGCCCATTATGAAAAATAATGGAATTTTCATATATAGGTATATAAAATTAAAGAAACTTCAAAAATTGTAAATAAGCAACTATTTTACAAAATTTGAAGAAAAATTCAATGTACAAAATGTTCAGTTTTCAATATTTTCGATTTATCCCAGAATTTTCGAAAATTTTCGAAAACCAAGTTAATATAAAAAATAATGCAGTTGTTTTGGATTCTTTAATGTTAATATTAAAAAATAAGAAACAATATACAAAATATAAACTATATAAAATTGTAATAAGCATGTTCCAAATATACATTATATACACAATATTAAGCACTATAAGAAATATAAAACAAACTAAATTTAAAACAGTGTGGAATTAATGCTAATGAAAGTTATTTATGCTGCAAATTTTTTATTTTTGGGTGTTCCTTATAACCCTTACTTTTGTTTAATATTGTTCATTTACAATATTTAAACAAACTTCTCCTAATTAAGGGATTCATAGATTTTGTATAGAATATAAAATTGTTTTGGATCCTTCAATACATCGTTTGTTTGCATTGCACTAATACACGTATTACACTTGAATTTTTCAATTGTCTTTTTGACCAAATATCCTTCATAGTAAAAAGTGGAACAGTCCTGTAGTAATACGACATGCTTTTTTTGTGGACTAGTAGGTGGGATAATTGATGAAGATGAGTTGGTCAGAGACGAAACAGAAGACGTGCTTACATTACCATCTGTTCCTTCTAATTTCGTTTCAACAGAACATTCTTCTATATTAAGGATCTCGTCTAAATCATGTTCATACATTTTCGTCATAGATGCAATCATGTTATTAATAATTGTGGTTCTGAAGTTTGTCCTCAATACTTTCACGGAGGGATTCTATTAAAGCCGCCTCGTCTGAAAAGTGAAAATAAGTTTTCAATAGGATCTTGGTTTATTCGGCTGGTTAATATAAACGCCTTTTGCGTATTATACAATAAATTAATTCCTTGTATTGTTTGGATTATACCTTCAAACGAAGGAGGCCTCTTTTCTTTTCCGGTTTAACTTTTTTATATTTTGGAATATTTCAGTTCCATTATCCAGTATTGCCATTATTTGAGGATATCTATCACACAAAGCGCAATTATATTCATTATTAGAAAATAATGTTCTGCTGTTCAGTGCATCAAAAAAATGGTTTAAAAATTCCACAAAATTTGCTGTAAAGATGGCTGTTTTGGATTGCAGTTGCTGTGTTTTTACCAGTATTTTTTAAAGTGGTTGCTACTGTACGACTGAAAATTTGGAAAGCTAGCTTGCAGGACATTTTTTGGAAATTGTTGGGGTTGATATGAGCATCAGTAATTTTTACCATGGCTCTAGCACTTGCACTTGTTTTGTCTATTTCGTATGCTTTTACTATATCAGAAAATGATACACTTCCTTCGTCAGTACGAAAGTTTCCATTTAGTAAATTATTTCTGAAGCTTTTGAACAAATGTAGAGTATCATACACGCAAATAATTAACTTATCTCTTGTTTTAAAGTACGGTTGGTCCGTGGTTACATTCAACTTCCGTAATGCTCTTTGATTATTTGTACCTTGGTCGCATACACATATAGTAGGTTCAAACCCAACATCAATAATATATAATATATAATAATATACATGTCAATGTTAATTTCACTAAATCGTTACGTTTAATTCCATTTTGATTTATGTAATAAGTTAATGGCAATTTCCAATTGCAATATAGTCCTCTTATCATGAATACTACATCTCATTTATTTGGACGATAATATATTCAGAGGATATTTCAAATTCAATGGCATACTATTTTTATAATTATATTTTATATTTTTTATAGTATTAATTGCACTCAAATGTAATAAAAAAATAGAGAAGGCAAAGATATGGTTTTTAGAAATTAACAAACCAGCTAAAATTTGAAAATCCCTATACAGGCTGTATTGTCCTCTAACCTTAGAGGTCAATGGTTCCAACTCATGCGCCTCGGATAAAACTGACTAAACTATTACGAATTCCGAAAAAAACTCTTCAGGAAAGTTGTAAGGTTTCATGTTTTCTATAAATTAAAGTAAATATACAATATAAGGGGTGTTGCTTACTAGAAGTAACATAACCTCAATTTGTTATTTCTTATGGAACATCCTATATATTATTTTACTTTCCAATTCCACATTAAATTTGTAAGACATTTCACTAAATTAAAAATGTACTCATCTCTTTTTCTTTTTAAGACATAATTTAATGCGTGCTTTTTTACGAAAAACCTGTCCCTAGTCCCTACTTAAACTTTTATAGCTTTTTTTAACGAAGACAGATAACATTATAGTTTTAATACCAAACTATAGCTGAAATAATAAAACAACCTGTAAAACGTGATCACAAAAACAATAAACCCCTTGACAAGGTGAAAAGTATTTACGCAAAATAATTCGTTTCCAAAAAGCACCTTCTGCAAATGAAGAAACTCGTAAGAAACTTGAAAATTTCATTATTTCAACTCAAGACAGCAAAGACTCGGGGCCATCTAATGTTTTTCATTGTGGATAATATAACATTCAAATAAAAACAAATCAAACTGCTATAGAGTGTAAAAATATATGCGGTGGATCGTATCACATAAAATGCAGCCAACTACAAGGTAAGGGTTTCGAGTTTTATTCGAGAGAATTGAAAAAAACGAGAGTAAAAGTAAAATAGAAAAATTAAAAATAGTCACGCAACCATTAGAAAATCTAACGAAAATTGTCAGAAAAACATGTTATTTGTAAATAAAGGAATAATAACATTATTGAAAAAACTAAAAAGATAGAGATAATTTATGGAAAGAAAACAAAATAATAAAGAACGAAATCAATGAAATGAAAAAACAACTGCAACATTTAAAACCAAAAGCTGATTCTTATGAATAAAATATACTAAAAAATAATATTGAAATTAAGGGTGTTGAAAACAAGTCCAAATGAAAGATGAAGAAATTTCGAAGTCCATTTATAGAAGAATTAGAATTTACTTAGAAATAAAAATATAGTCAGTGTTGTCAAGAAGTATCGGAGAATCGATACAAAATGCAAAATATATGTAAAATAATCATAGGCAACACTGCAAACAAAGTATCATTGGTATTCTGTGGTACTGTGGTTACCGGCAGCGAGCAAGTAAGCCAAGTGTTAATGGCGGACTCAGCCACAAGTGATTTTAAGTTCTCTTTTATTGTAATGAAGATTAAATAGTTTAATAAATATTCTTCGCATAGCACATCATTCTAGTTATTCTTATTAACAAGTGTCAGCCCTTCTTTAACTGGAAAACCAAATAATATAATCAAAATCACCCTTTCAACCAATAAAATCAAAAATAATATCATTCAAAGAGCCAAAAAATACTACAAACAAGTGGAAAACTTACGAACGACATTAATCTCCCAGGATTAGATTTCACAATATTTATTAATGAAGAACTAACACGAAAAAACACATTTTTACTGGGAAAATGCAAGGAAACTCGTTATGAAAGAATATTTGTGAGAAGAAGTAGAAAGAAATAATTATTATAGAAAATGAAGAAAAATTGTATGTCCAAGAAGGAAAATAAGAATAATACGAGAGAGATATCTTTTAAAAACATCTAAAAATCTATTTTTATGAACTTATTCATTAAACAAATTGAAGATTACGACACTAAAATTGTGGACAGTTTTGAAAGGTAATATTTTGATAAAAATGAAAACGATGGGGTAATGATTTTCATATCATTTCATACCATATTATAATTTCATTTGGTAATTTCAAAATAAACAATATGCAAAGAAAATAAAAAATCTCTTTAATTAACATATTTTCAATATACAAACCACCTTCTTTCGATCCATATTTATTCAATTATTACACTTAAACTCATTCTTTCATCAATACAAAAGCAAAGTAAGGTTTGTTCAGTTTATTTATGCATAAACTGATATAATGTAGGTATATCTTACTGTATTCAAAATTGTTATGAATTCATCGCCCTTTAATTTTTTAACTTCAGGAGTTCAGGAGAATATTTTCTAGTTTCTCAATAGAATTTCAATTAAATTATAATTTCACTATACTCATATATATGTGGGTATAATTAATAACAAAATAATATTTTTTATTTCTAGCCCTCTTTTCACCTCGTCAATTAGTTTACTTGTTTAATATAGAACAATAAGAAGTTTCTATCGATGCTTATTTGTTTTACCTCTCTTTCTTTGTTGTTTCTGTTTTTAATGAATATGCCAGGCATACATGTTGATTCTGAACTTGCCATATCCTCTGTATAGGTTTACTCATTATAGAACAATCCATTGAAAATATATTATTTTTATAGTAATGCAAATGAATATAAAAATTATACATACCACAGTTTTTGATCCATTGGGTCACAAGCTCTTTATTTTGTATGGGGAATCGACACATAACTAACTGTGGATACTTCCTTTTGGATTTCCCGATTAAATAAGCACATTTGTTACCAGACACGGTTTCAAGACACAAATCAAATTAGGAATAACAGAAGATAGTAACACTTGTTAGGAAACACATTTTTGGAAACTCACTACTAAGGTGCCTAGTTATACACATTAAGGTTCTAATGCTAATAAAGGGCTGGAAAACTCTTCTAACTAATCGTTAAGGAGATTACCCGAGTGTTCCTATAGGATAATTTTTAATGCTTCTAATAGGTTTAATTTTAATTCTTTATTCTCAACATTTCTCAGAATTCTAAAATTATCATTAAATGTATGCCCATATTCTATATGATGTAATGCATAATTACAATCTGTTTTCTGATTAACAAATGATCTCTTCTGTTCATTAATTATAGTTTCAAAATCTAAGAAATTAATAGAGTTGTTACTTTAAACTTCTATAGTAAACTTAATGGAAGGGTGGAGACTATTAATGAATTTAAAAAATCTGTCTACGTTGGACAGATTTGTGCAACGAAACTTCTGAATTCTCTTCTTTGTCTCTTCATTCCCGTGGTGGTGGACGATTTTTTTTAAATAAACAAATAA
Organism: Crioceris asparagi; assembly: GCA_958507055.1. Lineage (NCBI taxonomy): Eukaryota > Metazoa > Arthropoda > Insecta > Coleoptera > Chrysomelidae > Crioceris > Crioceris asparagi. Next base: position 49,728,360 of record OY293828.1, read on the forward strand.
ACGTCTTAATTCAACTGGCTGCGTTGTCGATTTTCCAGTAATTACTGGTATTTACAAGGATTATTCATAATCTTTTCATAAAACAGCCAATAATAATGTATTCATATATAACAAAGTATTGTGGAAAACCATTATTTCCGATCTCTAACTTTCGTGAAAATTTGAAAGCGTATGGTCCATTTTATTACGAAAATATCTAATAAAGAGCGCTGATTGATGTGTAACACAGTCCAAAAAAAATTAGTATCATAATTTTGAGAGTCTTTATTGTCAACAATATACTAATTTTTATCAACCACATAAATTTATTTTTTGCACGAATATCAGGACCCTGAATACCATCTTAACGTTCCACTACTGCTCGTCCCAGACGCTGGAACCCAAGCGCGAATAATTTTGACAGCGCCATCTGGTTTTGTATAGCTACACTACTAGTCAAATTTAATTGCTTGCATCCACTTCGGCCGATGCTAGCATCCAAAATCCGCACATTAAAGTATAGGAACGAGCCGTCTGTGTTGGAATAGATTGTCTGTGCTATTGCTCTCCTTCTCTCGATTTGAACTATACTTATGTATATCTGTTTTCCAGCAATTCCACAACAAATTACTGTTTGTCTACCACAACACACATAACCATAGAGTAATATATACGACGATCTGCCAGAGAGGACCTATATACCAGAGAATAGAGACGTATATATACGCTCCATGCTCGTGCGTAATTCCAGTGACGGATCCCATTGTCCGACATTGTCGTTCCATGTCGATGAAAAAGTGATCTTGCTTGAATGAGATAATTATAATTAATAAATATTGGGTCACACTTGGAGCTTAACAGGCGGCGAGATGTCTGCTATCTAAGTTCTAATTCGAAATTTAGACCGTATGGGGCCTGATAAATTGCTGCAGAATCCATTGATACAAGAACCGAAAGTAATAAAAACTATTGATTATTTAAAAAGAATTAAATATTATCAAACAAATTAGTATTAATAATAACTACCCAATTAAATTAATCAACTATACCATAGACTCTTAATCAAATTCACTAATAGAAGTTTAATCGTTCACACTACGTCAAAATATTCCTCAATACCATTCATAGGCAAAGTTTCTCAAGATATAAAAAAACATTCTAAAACGCCACAATAAAGAATTAAACGTGTGTTTCTTTACTAACAACACATTACATAACAGGTTAGTGAACAACAAGGATAAGGTCAATCTTTTAGGAAAATTTGGAGTCTATGAAATTTCCTGTTCCACACAGAATTGAGGAACATACTAAACTTATTGATAAAAATCAATCTTTGTTTCTTAATGTACCTTTTTATGAAATCAATTCAAGCAGTTCATTCGCTAATCACATCAATCATAAACACACATTTGATGTTAACAAGGATGTTAAAATACTACACATTCCTGCAAAGGGTAGGTTGTTGAATGTCTTAGAGATATTTGAAATAAATTGGAATAATAATACCTATGTAACTTCACTTAACGAACAAAATAATTTTGATTGTATTTCTTTCTTCAATTCACTTACTTTTTGAACTTTGAATTGTTTATAAACATATTTTGACTTTTGTGCTTTTCCTTATCCTAACCTTAATTAAGATATAACTGTATTGGCAGATACTTGATGGAAATTCATGTTATAAAATATAAAATGAAAAAATAAATATATTTCCACAATATATTAACAGAAACACATGACAATTGTTTCGACACACTGTGTCTTTATCAAATATGAGTGACAACTAAAATCTAAGATGACATGTACCTATATAAATACAACTGAGGATGGTCATTAATAACTAATTTCTAAATAATTATATATTTAACAATGGACGAGACATGCAATCGATCTGGTCATTGAGGAGATTACCTGAATGTTTTCGTTTATTGATCTCTAGGGACTCAAGAAGATTAAGTCTTAATCCTTTCTTTTCTACATGTAATATTCTATAATTATTGTTAAATAAGTGATTGGATTCAATAAGATACGGGTTTGAAAATTTCTACCAGTTTGACCTATATAAACCTTCAAGCAATCTCCACAAATAAGTTCGTAAACACCAGATTTACAGTGATCTGGAATTTTTGATTCATTATTTTTAATGAATTTACCTAATGTATTATTACATTTAAAGACTATTCTCAGATCATGTCTTTTCTTCAAATATTTTGTCACTATTTCGGTAGGACGACCAATATAAGTAAATGTACATAATTTATAATTTGGATCAAATGAAAGTGAAAGTGTAGGGTAAACCATATTGACAGCTTTCTTATAGAAGATTTTAGATAAAAGATGATCTACTAAATCCACTTTGAAACTGTTGTTGATGGCAATTTGTTTAATGATATTCAATTCCTTCTGGAAATTACTAGCACTCATGGGAATGTTAACAAGTCTATGGATATAACTATTAAAGGCTGCTATTTTATGTTTGAATGGATGATTAGAACTATTGTGGATGACAGAATCACTGTGTGAGAGATTATGGTATATAGAAAATTCATGTTTGTTATTTACTTTGGAGATAGTCAAATCAAGAAAATTAATTAAATGATTGTTTTCTACTTCCATGGTGAACTTAATAGATGGATGAAGGGAATTAATGAAGTTCAAGAATCGGTTAAGGTTCCTATCAGTGCTAATGAAGCATCCTAAAATATCATCAACATATCTATACCAATATATAAAATGTTTACTAAGTGAGTGGTTATGGATAGTAGTTTCTAGAGTATTCATGAAAATTTCAGCTAGTATTGGGCTAAGTGGATTACCCATAATCAAACCTTCTTTGGAAGTATAAATATTCCCATTGAATTCAAAATAATTTTGATCCAAACACAAGATAAGTAGATCTAAGATATCTTGTTTGATAATAGGATTTGTATTGTATTTTGTGAGGATAGAATTGATGATTTTAATGACGTCAATGGGAGAGATACTCGGAAACAAATTCTGTACATCAAACGATATTTGCCTCGCATTATTAGGAATATTGAGATCTTTGATCTTATTGACAAGTTGGTATGAGTTAGAAATAGTATATTTCGGAGTGAAACGGCAATAGCTACGCAGAATATCTATAAGTTTAAAATATATCTTATGTGTTGGAGCTGATAAAAAGGAAACAACATGTCTTATAGGAGATTCCGGCTTGTGGAGCTTAATTAGAGAATATAGTCTAGGGACCTGAAGGTTCATAACCTTTAAATAGAATTTTTATATTTCTGTGAAAATAGAGAATTCTTTGAGTAAATCCTTAACTTGTTTTTATAGAGATCTGTGGGATCAAAACTGATAATTTGAAACTTATCAGATGAAAGAAAGTTATTAGGTTTATTAATGTATTCTAATTTATCCATAGCTAAATATTAAACTTTGTTCGACAGATTTAAATCTGTCTTAATTGTTCGGAAAATCTGGGGGATGATCTTTGATTTGAACAGTACGAAAATTTTGACGATTAATGTTCTCTGGGGGTTTAAAATTTTGGCTACTGTTTTGGAAATATTCTGGTTCTGAATAATTGTAACCAGTATAATTATTTGATATTCATTTTCAAATTGATTTTGATTTTTAAAATAAAAATTATCATGATTATTAACATTAAGACCAATGACCTCGTTAAATTACTGAGGGTCTTATTTGAGATTGCTCTTGTGGATGAAAAGTTCTTTGTTGATTATGGAAATCATTATTGGGTCTAGTACGTGATATATTTACATTAGATTGTGGAAATTGTGATCTTTGAAAATGCTTATTAACATTCGGGACATAGCTTCGACCAGCTCTTTGCTGTTGAAAGCGACATTGATTAGATGTACGGCCAATTTTTCCACATGAATAAAATTTAAGAATTTGTGTTTGTCTAATTGTTGGGGTTCTCATTGAGTTATTAGAAGGTTGTTTATTGAATTTCTGATTTTCAAAATATGAAAGTTGTAATTCTCTTCTAATTCTAATTTGAACTTCTATTAAATTAGCGGGTTGTTTATCACGGATTAATTGTCCAAGGCGAGTTTCAAGACCAGTTAATAATGTATTAAGTGCCATTGAATCTATTAATAATTCTTGTGCTATCTTTTGCTCAGCTGATAAATTTGAAGATTTGTGAATATTTGCGTGCATTTTATCATTAAGCACTTGTAATCTATTGAAAAAAGTTAAGGCTGATTGATTTGGAATCTGTTTTATTCTTTGTAGATCTTGAATTAATGATTAAAGATCTCTTGAATCTCCAAAATGTAGATTCATAAGTTGTCTAATTTCGGGATAAGATTGTAAATTTCGCGAGCTTATTAACTGTGCAGCTCTTACTCATATTTTTTTATATGAATCACTAAGATAGCGTTCTGATCTCTTGATGACATGTTATATGCACAATCGCATGCCTTAGAAATTTAGCAAGAAATATCTGATCACCTTCAAATTCAGGGATAATTCAAAATATTTCTGATAATTTGTATGATTCTAACTCTGCTTCGTTTTGATTTTCGTTAGCCATAGTATTTCTTTTAAAAAAATATTATAATAAATAGGGTAATTATCACCAATAAAAAAATTAAATAAAAATACTCTTAATATTTGAAAATCGAAAAGTAGAATGGCAATAAAAAAATAAAGAGAAGATTCACTTACAGTACGACAACCACTGGAATGCTTCTGCAAACGTCAAAAGTCAGCGTTCGCGTGTGGCAATGTAGTACCAAGGGTATTCTTCTTCAGCTACTGTTCTTCTTCTTCAGCACGGTATTTTCTTCTTCAAAGGTTAGGAAACCTTCGTGATAATGAGGGGAAACTTCTTCGAAGTAGGCCTTGTTTTATCAGGTTGACGAATATCCTATTGACTGCGGCAATTTGTTAAATCGTAAAACTTGATTTTCACTTTTTAAAAACATTTATTAACTTCAAACACAATAATAATTATACACTGAAAATATTATAAACCAATGACTTTGATGAATCTAAACTCAAAAATGGGACTCTCTCTCTAAAGAGTATTTATACAATAAAAATATCTACTCATCAAGAATGATAATGACGTCAAAATAATATAATAATAATAATATAAAACTTTAAATCAAAACTTCTAGAACATTTTATAGAAAGCTTAGTAAGATCTTTTTGGAGGCCAGTTGAGGAGAATATGGTAACAATGGTTTTTGTTGAATCTTGCTGAAGGCTGGTCTGCGTCCATGGCGCGTGAACATCCTTATCTTCTTTATTTCTTGTAAATGAAGCATGAGAGTTGAATTGAATAAGATTATAATTTAATAATTTTGAGTTATAGATATAATCCGTACGTAAATCTTTTGTTCGAAACAATGTTTCATATAATGCACAGAACAAAATTTAATGAAGAGAAAATAAGAAATATTGGTAAAACATGAACACTCAATATAAATTTGATGTAATAGTACATTTTCTGGAGATCTTAATATAGACCCTGATTATTATTATTATGAAAGAACCGGGTTTGAGGGACGTTACCCTTTATGGGCACCTCGACCTTAAGGTCTTTTGTACCATCCCGTGATGTACTATTGTACTGTAATTTCTGGGTTTAGATCCAGCTCCTTGAAATAAATGTTTAGTGCTCTTGTACCACAGGCTTTTAGGTCCTCATAGGTGGGAAACGCCCTTCCTAGGACCCTTAGTCTTTTATGCGCTAAGGTTTCGCATTCGGTTAAAAGGTGATTTACAGATTCTATTGCTTTTGTGCAAAAACTGCAGGAATCAGTTGTAGTGATTCCAGTTTCTCAGATCGTTTCTTTTAAGGAAAAGTAGGTTATTTTTCTTTGAGTATTGCCAGTCTATTAGGCGTTTGGCTTGACTGGCTTGCTCTAGGTCGTGCCAGTACTTGGTTTTCAGCCTTGATTCCCACTTTTTCATTTCTATTTTAACATGTTGCTTTGCATATCCACAGAATGGCTCAGGGCCTGTTGGAAGCCTTTCAGGGCCTTTTTTGGCCAAAGAGTCAGCTTTTTCGTTGCCTGGAATGTTCTTGTGTCCTGGTATCCATATAAGGCAAACTTTGTTGCCTCTTACCAGTTGCACAAGACCTTCATGACATTCTTTTACCAGTTTTGAGGTTTTAGCAATATTTGCCACTGTTTTGATTGTGGGCTGGCTATCACTTGCTATATAGATTTTCGCCCCCCTGTGCCTCCTTTTACGAATTGCATGGGTGCATTCTACAAAAGCCATTATTTCTGCCTGAAAAATTGTGCCCGCCCAAGGATCTGTGAATTTCTGTGGAAGGTCCACAGACCCCCAGACCGGCTCTTCCACCCCTCAGTGAACCATCCGTTTCCACAGGCAGAGGAGTCCTCATCCATTCATCCACAGTTGGTATTTTTATTTCGTAGTTTCTGCTGAAGCAGAGTTGTGTTCCCATATCATCGACTGGAATGTCTTTTAGATGTGGAATTTTGTTTAGAATGCTGCAGTGTCCTGTCACTCTCGCATAACTTGTTTTGCTTGTTCTATGAATTCTTAGGGCTTCATCTAATGCACACCTCTGGATAGGCAAATGCAGTGGGGTTAAGTTCAAGATGACTTCCATTGCTGCAGTTGGTGTTGTTTGCATTGCCCCTGAGATTCCTATGCAAGCTAGCCTTTGAATATTTTTCAGTTCATTTTGAATTGAACTCTGTTCTGTTTTCAGACACCAGACTGAGGCTGCATATGTAATAGCCGGACGGACTATAGGACATAAGACCAGTAGGCCATATTAGGACTAAGTCCCCAAGTTTTTCCCAGTAGCTGTCTGCATACATTGAGATTCATTAGGGCTTTTTCTTTTATATGTGTAATTTGTCTATTCCAGTTCAGTTTTTGATCCAGGTAAACACCTAGATATTTAACTTCCTTGGAAAGAAATATTTCTTTACCATCTAAAAGTAATGGGAATTCAATGTCGACCTTCCTTTTTTTGGTGAATGGTATGATAACCGTCTTTTTGGGATTGATGTTCAGTCCCCTGCCTCTGCACCACCTTAGTACAAGTGCGAGAGCATCTTGCATCTATGTTCTTAAGGTTTTCATATCTTTTCCTGAGAATATTAGGGTGACATCATCAGCAAAGCCGATAACGCCATAGCCCATCTCAGTTAGTTCGCAAAGGAGTTCATCCACCACGATGGACCATAGCATGGGAGATAGGACCTCTCCTTGGGGGCATCCTCTGGCAGTCCTTATCGTTTTTGATTCGTCTCCCATTTTTGCAGTAATTTCTCTGCTTGTTAGCATAGATGTTATCCATTTTATAGTTAATGGATTTAATCCCTTTGCACTGGCAGAGTTTTCAATGGCCTCAAAGGATGTATTGTCGAAGGCTCCTTGAATGTCCAGAAATGCACATAGTGCTATTTCCTTCCACTCTATCGCCTTTTCAATCCTTCCAGTGAGGTCGTCCAGTGCAGTGATAGTCGAAATGCCTTTTTGGTAGGCATACTGATTTTTATGGAGTGGGTACCTAGCTAGGCATCCTTCTCTGATGTGAAGGTCCAGCAACTTCTCCATACTTTTTAGAAAGAAGGAAGATAGGCTTATCGGTCTAAATGATTTAGGCTGTTCGATTGCTCTGCCAGCCTTTGGTATAAAGGACACCTTTACTCCCCTCCATACTTTCGGTATCCAACCTAGAACATGGCTTGCTCAGAAGATTTCTGTAAGAATTTGACCTATATGTCTCACTTTTTTGAATCATTATAGGTTCAACTTCGTCACCACCTGGGGACGTATGTGGTTTGAAACTGCTGACAGTCCATTCCACTTTTTCCCTTGTGATGATTTTTTTTAGATGCATTCATTGCCCTTGTGATACCTTCGTAATATGGGGTTGCCTCTACTTGTCGTTTGCTGTTCTACAGTCCGGGAAGTGCGTTTGAAGCAGAAGCTCCAACGTCTCTTTTCTGTCCAGAGTGTAGTTGCCATCTTCTTTTACCAGATAACCTAGGTCATTAGAGTGTTGTCTCTTTGTGGGGAGTTCTTCTATCCCTTCACACATTGATTTCCAAGAGTTTCTCTCTCTGAGAGTTTTGTTGTATTTGGTGAGGCTGAGCAATAAGTACCCCAGTCCCCTCGTTTGTTAGCTTTGTTGAACAGGCTTCTCGCAAGCTTTCGGCATTGTTCAAGCTCTCCGTTCCACCAGGCAACCTTTTTCTTAGGCGCCCTTAGGGGCAGCTTGTTTCGAGGGAACTGTTCAAAATGCTGGTCAGATCATTTGCAGCCTTTTCCAGGTCTTCAATAGTTTCGATAGATCCAGTCCTTAGGTTCTCCACCTCAGACTTTATGTGATCATCAAAGGAGGTCCAATTTGTTTTTTGGACTACTTCTAACGTTTAACCCTGTGCTAAACGTTGTGGGGTGAGTTCACTTGCGTAATACTCAAAATTCGCAGATTGCTTCCAATGATTTATTTTCAAACACACTGTACACAGCTTTCTGTTGTAGTACAACTGTCACTATTTGTCACTTTGACTATCGCGTTCCAACTACTTTCGAGTTATGTCTCCAATTGACTGATACAATAAACTGACTCTCTGTCCCGTGATCGACACGGCTTTATATACCTGAATCATGACATGACATTCATCGAGAATGTTCTATGATTATCTAGATGAACATAATTAATGTTCTAGATCCTTGTCAAACTGACAATAATATGACAAATTGTACCTCACATATAGTTTCTGGAAGGATCAAAAATAAATCTACTATAATTCTAGAACTACATAATGAAATACACAAGCAACACTATTGAAAATAAGGTAGCAAAATGAATACAAACTAAAAGAAATAATAACAGTAAGTACAAGATAAACTACCCACGTAACACTGCCCCCTTCTTAACCTCAGTCCCTTTGTACAGTGAAAGTCTGTCGATATGAACCACTTTCATTTTACTGCGTGGGGATTTCTGAATTCTATATACCACATCGTTTATCCTCTTGATAATGGTATATGGTCCCTCCCATTGTTTGTCAAACTTTGGAGACCGACCTTTTCGTCTTTGTGGATTGTACAACCACACTTTATCACCAATTTTAAATTGTCCGGTTTCTGCACGAATGTCATATCGGGCCTTCATTCGATCACTAGAAATCTTCAACTGTTTTCTAACCAGATTGTGTATTTCCTCGAGTCTTCGCCTTGAACTTTGAATGTAGGCATCTACAGATGTGGGAGGTTCGCTTGGTGAACCAAACAAGATGTCAGATGGAAGTTTCAGATTTCTACCAAGCACAATGCCAGCTGGGGATTCTCTGGTCGATTCATGAGTGGAAGATCTATAGGCCAGTAGGAACAGCGGTATACACTTATCCCAGTTTGTTTGGTGTTCATTGATTGCTGACCTCAAATAATTTTTTAGTGTTCTGTTAAATCTCTCTACCATTCCATCGGATTGTGGATGCAGTGGAGTTGTACGAGTTTTCTTAATCCCCATTGGGTTACACACACTCTGAAAGATTTCCGACTCAAAATTTGGACCTTGGTCCGAGTGAATTTCTAACGGCACACCAAACCGACTTATCCAATGTTCAATTAGGGCATTGGCCACTGTTTTTGCCTCCTGATTTGGAATTGTGACTACCTCTGGCCATTTACTGAAATAATCCATGATGCTTATTAGAAATGACCCCGTAATATCGATGGCTATTCGCTCAAATGGGGCACCCACATTGTACTGCTGCATCCTATGGCGGGTTCTGGTATTTGGGCCTTTACTGGTAAAGCAGGTATCGCATCGCCGACACCAGTCCTCTACGTCAGCACGGCTTCCTAACCAGTAGAACCTCTCTCTAATCTTCGATAAAGTTTTATTGATACCTAAATGGCCACCACTTGCTCCATAATGAATCTCTTGCAGTACTTGTGCAATTTTTTTCCGTGGAAGAATTATTTGCAAATGAACAGTCTTACCATCATTACTTTCCCATTTTCTTTTTAAAACGTTATCATCAATTACTAAAAATTCCCAAAGTGACCAGTATCCTTTTATGACAGGAGACAAATCTGATATCTCCTGCCAAGTAGGTCTTGCTCCATCCAATTCCACCTCATCACTGGTCCAATATCATTATCATCCAGTTGGTCTTGCTTGAGTACTTCCGAACTCCAGTTTGGGTCACCATTTATCAAAGTTCGTTTGACTTTAAGAATTTCTGGCACATTATTTTCAAGTCTTGAACAGTTTTTACAGTCCTCTGCACAAGGCCGTCTTGACAATGCATCAGCGTTTCTGTTGTTAATACCAGGACGATGTTCAATTTTAAAGTCATATTCTTGAAGTTGTTGGAGCCAGCGCGCTATCTGACCTTCTGGGCTCTAGAACTGAAACAGCCATTTAAGTGATGCGTGATCGGTCCCTAGAACAAATGTCTGACCCTATAAATATTTGTGGAATTGTCTTATTGCCTTGACTACAGCTAGTAACTCCTGCCGCGTCACACAGTAATTTTGTTCAGTCTTTGATAAACTCTTACTGTAATATGCTAGTACATACTCCATTCCTTCTATTCTTTGGGACAAAATTGCCCCAATTCCTGTTTTACTGGCATCAGTATCTAGGATAAATTCTCCTTCTCTGTGGGGATAAGGCCAGAACAATAGAAGAGCACAAAGCACCTTTCAGATATTCGAAAGCATTCTGACATTCTGGAGTCCAATTGTAAGGTCTTTCCGCCTCAGTTAGTCGATGCAATGGACGGGCAATACTAGCAAAATTCTTTACGAACCGTCTGTAAAATGAACACAGGCCTAAGAAACTTCGCAGTTCTGTTTTGTTCCTTGGTACAGGCCAATTATGAACCACTTCTGTTTTTTCCGGATCTGTTCTCACACCATTTGCGGATATTATGTGTCCTAAATACTTCACCTCAGTTCTTAGGAAAGCACATTTCTCGGGATTAAGTTTAAGGTTTGCTTGTGAGAATCGTGAAATACCTCTTCTAGATTTTTCAAGTGTTCCTCAAATGTTTCACTGAAAACGATTACATCATCAAGGTATACTAAACATTTCTTTCCAATGAGTCCACGAGTCCAATCTCTCAAAATTCGCTGGAGCGTTGCATAATCCGAATGGCATTACATTGAATCGCCATAGACCAGTATTGGCTGAAAATGCTGTCTTTTCTTTATCCTCAGGATGTATTTCGACATGCCAATATCCACTTTTCAAGTCCAATGTAGAAAACCATTTCGCTCCTGACAACCAATCCAGTGTATCGTCTATTCTAGGAAGAGGATAACTGTCTTTTTTTGTGATTTCATTTAATTTTCTATAATCAACACAAAACCTAGTCGAGCCATCTTTCTTTGTGACTAAGACAACCGGTGACAATCAAGGAATGTTCGAAGGTTCAATTACCTTTTGTTTCCTCATGTTATCTATAAGTATTGCCATTTCATTTTGTTTTGCTAATGGTACCCTTCTAGGAATTTGTTTTATTGGTTGTTTGTTGCCTGTGTTAATGCGATGTTGTACCATATTAGTTCGTCCTAGATCTGTTTCCGAAAAAGAAAATTGTTCTTTGTATTTCTCCCATAAATCACCAAATTTCACCTTCTGTTGGTTAGGAAGTTGAGAAATGATTCTCTCTTTCAGCTCCCTTCCTTTCTGGCACATGGTTTTCCCTTGACTGCTTGAGATTTTGACAGATACTATAGGTTCCGCACAGGCAATTACTTCATTTTCCATTAAAACTCTAGGTTCTTCGGACAGATTATTATTAATTGGATGCTCACTTGATGGACTTATTAATGCGTTTTCTATAATCATTTCCTTTGGCAGACATTCTGGATTACTTTCCAGTACCAGTGCCTCATTGCACTTAGAACCTTCTATTTTAACATGGATGAGATTGTCAGACCATCCAGGTATCGTAATGGTCCTGTGTACCTTAATTTTTTCTATTCTAGATTCAGATGTTGACATAAACAACTCTTCTTCATTAACTTTGAGTATTCGGTCTTGGAGGTTCAGATTGAAGCCAAATTTATTCATGATGTCTAGCCCAAATAAAACTTCGTCCAAAATCTCGGCAACAAATACTTTATGTCTGAATTTTGATTTTCCCAGCTGAATATCTGCCTCGAGAGTACCAATGACGGGTATTGTCACTCCATTTGCAGTTTCAAGTATATAACTTCTATTGGGATGGTCAAATTTGCAAGCAGAAATAACATCAGCTCGCACAATGGTAGAACATGAACCAGTATCAATAACAATATTACAATCCCGACCGCATATTCTTCCTTTCACAACCAAGCTGGATCCTTAATGACTCAGTCGGGAAATTTTGATTTTTAATGATGTTAGGGCTTAGCTGGAGTAAGCCAGTCTTCGCCCCGCAAAAAAAAAAGTTTTCCTGCACATTGCTATTTTGAGGCTGTGGACAATTCTTCTTTATATGTCCTTCTTGTCCACAATTCCAACACAAAGTCTTAGTTCTTTGTTCATTTGTTTGCCCATACAATTTTTGTAACATTTTAATAATGTGCTTTATGGAGTTACCATTGCCATACGACTTCTCTTGGGTTGAATTGACCCATCGTGTCTGTCGCAGTCTGAGATGACTTCTGGACGCCTGTTTAGCAGCTTTGTATTCAAGTGCACGTGCAAGGGCATCTTCAATTCTTGTAGGACTACTTAACCGAAGGGCTTGTTGCATTTCAATATCTCTTATACCATCAATGAATGTTTGTACCGTTAACCTATCAAATAAGTCTTTTGGTGCTGTAGGATATGCCAATCGAACGAGCCGGGCAACATCAATTTCATATTGTTGTAGTGTTTCTCCAGACCGTTGCTGCTTATTCTTTGACTGTGCTTGATAAACTTGTAGATTTTGGTCACCGTAACGCATTTCAAGTTGATCCACTAAAATCTCATACGAAGGTTCGCCGCCAGTTTAGGTATTTAAGATTTCCAAGGCATCACCACGGAGAGCCAAGATCAATGCGGTGGCCTTCTCTTCATCTGACCAACCACTAGCCAAAGCAGCAGCATAAAACTGCTTTTTATATGTAGAACAAAACTGTTTACCATCGAAATTTGGGGCTTCAATTTTTACTGGATTAACTACACCATTTTGAATTTCATTGGAAGATCTCAGAGGCACTTCAGGTTTCGTTTGCAACATCTTTTCTTCTATTAACTGAAATTTTTGATCAATACTTCCTCGAACTTTTTCTAGTTTCTGTTCAACTTCTTCTTGAACTTTCTCTAATTTCTGGTCATCTTCCTCTTTATCCTCTTGTCGCACTCTTGCTTGTTCTTCTAAGATTTGTCTTATTCTTGTTTCTTGTTCTTCTTTTTCCTGCTTTCTAATTCTTTCTTGTTCTTCTTTATCTTGTTGCCTAATTCTTTCTTGTTCTTCTTTATCTTGTTGCCTAATTCTTTCTTGTTCTTGTCTACTTCTTTCTTGTTCTTGTCTACTTCTTTCTTGATTTTCTAGAATTTGACTTATTTTTGTTTGGTCTTCCTTTCTAATTCTTTCTTGTTCTTCTTTATTCTTTTTCAGGAACTCCAATATTTCTGCAAAATTTGCCATTTCGTCGTAATCTTTGGATCTGGTATTCACCATATATTCTCAGCAAAATGCGAAGATCCCACTTCTGACACCAATTGTAACGTTTAACCCTGTGCTAAACGTTGTGGGGTGAGTTCACTTGCGTAATACTCGAAATTCACAGATTGCTTCCAATGATTTATTTTCAAACACACTGCACACGGTTTTCTGTTGTAGTACAACTGTCACTATTTTTCACTTTGACTATCGCGTTCCAACTACTTTCGAGTTATGTCTCCAATTGACTGATACAATAAACTGACTCTGTCCCGTGATCGGCAAGGCTTTATATACCTGAATCATGACATGACATTCATCGAGAATGTTCTATGATTATCTAGACGAACATAATTAATGTTCTAGATCCTTGTCAAACTGACAATAGTATGACAAATTGTACCTCACATATAGTTTCTGGAAGGATCGAGAATAAATCTACTATAATTCTAGAACTACAAAATGAAATACACAAGCAACACTATTGAAAATAAGGTAGCAGAATGAATACAAACTAAAAGAAATAATAAGTACATGATAAACTACCCACGTAACATACTCTTCTCTTTTCCAGTTGGGGACTCTCGGATTCCACCTCAAACAGAAGATAATTATGATCTGACATCGAGGCTTCATCCGAAACTCTCCATTTGGAATTTTGTTTAGACATGAGAGCATTTGAAAACGTAATGTCTAAGACCTCTTGCCTTATTTTATTTACGAACGTAGGATTATTTCCTTTGTTTGCAATTTGTAAATTATTTCGGGTTAGAAATTCTAAGAGACCTCTATAATTTATTTTTGACCTTCCCTATGCCAGGTGATGGGCATTTGCGTCACACCCGACAATAAAGTTCAAGTTATTTAACATGCAAAATCTAAATAATTGACCTACCTCCTTCGGTGGGGCTTCTTGTTCCTCTCCCGGGAAGTAAGCTAAGGCGCAGATCAGTTGTATCTTCTGCGCCCCAATCATCAGGTCAACCAGCACTGCACTAGGTCTCCTCTGACAAACTGGGTTATGGATGTAAACTTCATTCTGCTACTTAGGATTATGGCCGCACGCGGCCTTTCTCCTTTGGTGCAGTATATCAGTTTGCCCCTACTTTTTGGCATCCCTCTTATTTGGACCCTGCTGTAGTTTGGCTCCTGTAACAGACCAATGTCAATTGACTCTCTGTCCATCACCGACTCTAGGATACTCATGGCCGCTTTGGATCGGTGGAGATTTATTTGGGCAAATTTAATTCCCCTTATCTTTAAGTTATCCTTAAGGGGCCCTCTTCTTGTGGCTCTAGGCCCTATAGCATTTGAGCTGTCCGCTCCCGCAGCGACCATCAAGTAGAATTTTGGTCAGGATCTTTCTGCGTTTCCCCTTCCAGATCCCTGTTCTTTCCTCCTACAGGACTTGTCGCTGCTTGGGAAGCAGTTTTTTTTCAAGTTTAGCTTTACTTCGCCAAACTTGAAGTTGATAATAAGGCCATCGCTCTTGAGTTTGACCTCTGATAGTGGGTCGACGGTGAAGGTGAGTAGGGCTGCTGTCCTTTCCTCAGTCCTTCGCAGAGCCCTCCAGTTGCTGGTGTCCAGCCCATCATTTTGGGACTCAATGTATCCCATAATGTTGTGGGTCGTTTCCGAGTGGCTATCCCTGAAGTAGCCATTTAGCACAGATGGCTGGGGAAGATTTTCCCCTCCCACGGCAACAACATTTGCTCCTTCCCAGGGTTTGAGCTCCAGGCTCTTGAGCCACTCTGCAGTTTCATTATTTTTGCATAAAATAAGGATCCAGACAGGTTTAAAGTTAGCATCGAGGATGCAGGGTTTGACGCCCTCAACTTTCCTCTGCTGCATGACCCTTTCCAGGACGTGCTTCTGAACGGTCTTCAATTTATTCGTGGTCTGGGTATGCATGATGCCAACCCTAATAACCAAAGCCGCGTTCCTATAGGACCCAGCCTTAGGTGGAATCTTCCGCTTCTCGGCTGCATCCCTAGAAGCAGCAGCTGCTTGGCTGGTCGAGAGAGTCGATTGGGCGTTTGGTCCTTGTCGACTTCCTACGTCCGTCTTGCCTTTTTTTTCTTCGAGGCTTCCATAGGCGAGGACTCATCAGACCTCATCCTTTTGGTAATTTTTGCCGAAGCTGAGTGCTTTTGTATGGGCCTTAGGGCCTTTTTACGTACCTCTTCAATGCCCATGCCGCTTTAATTTAAGCCTCTTCTTCGCAGCTCCACTCATCCTACTTGCTTCCTGTGAGGGTTCCACTTCCATGGCCTGTTGGGGCTCTATGAGCTCCCTTGCCTTGGTGGTGGATTTCACCGGGATAGTTTGAGGTGCACTAGACACCTCTTCAGTTTTTGGTCATTGAGGATCGCCATCCTTTATTTGTTTTTTTGATTTTGGTTCATAATAAGACCCACGAGTAGCTAGGGAACTAAGGGTCCCTCACAGCAGAGCCCCGCATGCCGTGAGGAGGCTAATTGAAACTGGAGGACGCCAGGTATCCAAAGTTCCGCTACTAACGACCGGGCTCGCCCCCGGCCACGCAGCCTTGACGAAGCTGTTCCATCTTGGCTTGGCACAAAGATATGCAGGCTTTAGGCCTAAGCCTTTAAGTCTACGTACGTCCACTCCCAGAGGAGCAGATACCCGATGAGTCCGGACTCATCGGGGGGCTGCTTGTTAGTGATTTCTTCAGAGCTTTTAAGTCGTCGTTTCGTGCCCGGTTCAAACCAAGGTTCGAACTGACCACGATGCGGTCAAGTCTTTACTGAGCCCACGCTGCATTGGTTTCACATTCATGGGTGAGATCTGTTTATAAGATCATCCGTTCATTCATACAAGCAGAGCCCATTTATATGGATGCACATTCATTCATTCATTCGTTCTCCCAAAGCAGCTCGGCGTCAATATCCCCACAGGAAACCAGGCTCCCAATCCAACGACAAGGTCCTACAGCCCCTATCGAGGGAACCCTGATTAAGAAAAATATATAATATATTTATTGATAAGAAATAGGCGAAAAAAAAATTCTGGTTGGCCGTCGGGATTTTTTTTATTGATAGAGTTGGGCGTTAAAATATAATTTATATTTTATATTTATATACGTTTTATAATGTATACTTTATTTTGAATTTTTTTTTTAATTTTTTGATAGAAATTGATCAATGAGTTGGGGGTCGTATCCATTACGGAAAACTAGTTTTATAGTTAACAGTTCTTTCTGTAAAGCAATTACATCCAAGGACAAAGATACGAGCCTGTGAATGTATATATTGAAAGGCTGCGACTTTATGGCTAAAGGGATGATGAGATTATTGGTGTTTAAGTAATGCATCTGTTTGTGAAGGCTTTCGGAACACCTCAAAGCCAAACTTGTCATCTGTTATTGAAACTTTAAGATCAAGAAAATGAATACTTCAATTTTCATCTTGTAGTTCTAATGTGAATTTTATTTTGCTATGTAGGCTGTTGACATAGGTAACAAATTCGTGTAAGGGTTCAATAGTTCCTGATCATAGAATAAATATGTCGTCTACGTATCTAGGATAAAATTTTAAAAATGTTGTATAATTGTTGTTATTAGGTAAATTTCTTATAGAAATGTACCTATTTCGATTGTTCACACTTACGAATTTCGAAAATAATCAACGGCATGTTGATATATTTCTATAAGTAAGTCCAAAAAACTTTTGGTTCAAAAGTTCATATATATGTTAAAACACTTAACTTGGAATTAACTTTTCAAAAACAATTATTTATTAACACAAAAAATTAAAGTACAAATATAACTTAACTTTACATGACTGTATGAATCTAGACTCACAAGTGTCGACTCACAAGTGATGCCATAAGCTAGAGATCTAGTATTTATACAATCAAAAATGTTTGATCATCAAAAATATAAAAAGAAACGTAAATTAATACAATGGATCTCTTCTCCTAAGGTTGAATCGAAACTTCTAGAAATATTATAATTAAAATACATAGTAATGTCTTTTTGGAGGCCGAACTGGATAAACAATAAACAATGGTCTTTATGGTAACTTGCTGACTACTGGTCTGCATCTCTGGCACGTAAATATCCTTATCACTTTTGTTATCTTCTTAAACTGCGTCTTGGAGATGTAATATGATGTGGTGCAATATTACTGCGTCTTGCAGATGTAATACGATATGGTGAGATACTGCGTCTTGCGGATGTAATATAATATTATGAAATAATATTTAAAATAATACTTTGTTATTGTTATTATTATTTGACATTAAAAAATAATTCAATTATAACTTTATATAACAACTCCCCCATTTAAGAAAAGTTGGTGGAGTTTGCAACAACTTTTTAAGTTAATGATTTATTTGGATTTAATTCGATATTCTCTTCTATGGGTTCTCCGACATGGATACTTGCTCTTCTTTTCGGAAGAATTCTTCTTATACTTTGCTGGAATGAAATACTGGAACCTGGTCCTGGTGGTGATGGTGGGTAATCGTTGGTTAAAGCTATTCCAATTCGATGATGCTTTCTTCTACATTTACAGGTCACATAAAGTATTACCAATAAAATTATTACTACAATGGTTAAAATGATGAACCAATGTGTATATTTACTGATCGGAGATTGTTTCATCATTTTTTCTAATTCTTCTGAATACTGATTTAGTTTGTGTTGTGCAATATTCAAATCTTCGGAATCAATTTTGTTCAAGTTAAGAGGTTCTAGTTCAGGAATTTGTAATTTTTCAGGAATATCTTTGCAACAGTCAAATGGAATTGTGACTGGATGACTTCAATACTTGATTTCTTGGTATGTGTCAATTGGGTATTGAGCATGAACTCTTGTACTTCTAATAAAGGCACTACACTCAGGTTGTAATTTCAGTAAACTATTAGTTTTAATAATTTCTGATTTAATTTCCCTATTTCCACATTTAATCGTGATTGGCAAAGGGTCCGAAACAGTGATTAACCATAGATTTAAATCAATTTGGTAGACATTATAATCTTTAACAAAAAGAAGAGATGTTTGACATGTCTTGGGTATCTGAGTTAATCTTCTTAATAGTTGTGCTTCGCAAATTGCATCGTTGTCAATTGGATATGGGAGGAGATTAGAACAGATTTTTATGTTTCTTTCAAGAGTCTTGCAATTATCCAGATTTCGCAATGACAAATACAGCAGTGAATCATCATCCCGCGCAATATATTTTTGTGTAGTTGGTAAAATATGATAGATACCTGTTCGATCATCTAATATTGGTATTGGATAGAGTCGATATAGTATATAAGCTTCTGGATCAATGAGAGGAATTTTGAGAACAAATATTATTTTACTTTCTGATTGATATGCCTCTAATTCAATAATATTAAGATAATTAGCTATATTTGACGTATACGGTTGTGAAGGTAAATTATTTCTTACAAGAGATTTTGCTATATCTTGTAAAGAATTGATTAAATCTGAAGGTGCTATTATTGAGCTATGTAATAATCTTATGCGAGCAAAAGTGATACAATTTAAAATAGTATTAAGGGAATCTTCTAAGAAAATATAGCTTTCCATTAGTGATTCACAAATATTCAATATCCTTATTTGTGCTTCACAAAATGCGACATCATCAGCAATATCCATCAAAGTATTTTGAATTTCTTTTATATCTTCATTAAAAGTCTTCTCATCAATTTGTAATTTTTGTATAGTATTATTAAAATTTTTAATAACAGAAGTTGTAACTGAAATTTGTTTTTTAAGAAGATTTTGCAACTCAAATTCATCATGAGATAATTTGTTAATACAATCATTATAATATTCTCCATCTGATGCATCTAAATTACCAGTAATAGTTTTCCAAACAGTTCCGACTCCATTAAATATACCTCGCTTTGCCCTGGAGTTATATGATTTAGTTTCTCCTATAATTTCTTTATATTTTGGACCTATTGAATTCGAAATTTGTGATAATAAACTTATGTGTGTTTGAACTTCAGACTTAAAAGCTATAAACCTTGGAGACGGATCTTCTAAAGTATCCAAAATTTCTATAAGTATTTTATCATTATTTTCCATTGTTTTCTTAATTGGGGCCAGATCTTTGTAAACTAAAAGTGTCCATTTTTCATTCGTAATTTTGATAGTACATTCTTCATGGAAAAAGATTCCAACGGTGTTATTAACAGGATTAAGTGTGTATTGAGCTGATATAATATTTATCAGCACGAAGAATCTGAAACCAAAGAAACTACTCATAGTAGGGTTTCAGTCTATCGAAATTAATTTTTGATTTTTGATTAGTTTGTGGATTTAAAACTTTTGCAGAATTATCAAATAATTGCACAATTTCAAAAGGACCATTAAACAAATTTTGACTTTTATCTTTAATTTGAGATTCTTTAAGATAAACTTTATCTCCTATTTTATACTCTGGAAGCTTTCCTGAAATATTTTTATCAAATCTAATTTTTGCTTTTTCTTTCTGACTTGCTGTTTTTGCTCGTGCAATTTTATAATAATGTTGCATTCTGTTGTTCAAATCACGTATATATTTAGTAATAAGAGCCTTCTCATTATATAAAGTTTCAGGTGGTCTACTAGACGTATGACCAAAAATCAGTTCATATGGGGTAAAACCAGTTGTTTTGTTTTTAATATTATTATAACATATAACCGCATATGGCAAAATATTAAACGGATGTTCGTCTGGATTTTCTGTCTTATGTGCACGGATCATTTCCACAAGAGTTCCGTGAAATCTTTCTAAAGAACCATTCGATTGTGGATGGCCAACGCTAGAAAAAGTGAGCTTTATGTCATAAAGCGTACACAAATCTTTTATTAATGAATTATCAAATTCTCGACCATAATCGCAATGAATTCTCAAAGGTGTTCCGAAATGTTGAAAGAATATTAATAGTGTATTTACAACTGTTGAAGATTTTTTATTTGAAATAGGATAAGCTTGAGTAAATTTAGTTAACTCATCTCGAATCGTTAAAGCGTAATTTCTTGTTGGATACTCAAAAATATCAATATTAAGTCTTTCAAACGGAGTTTTTGGTGTTTCTGTTATTACCAGAGGAGTGCTTAAATTCTTACGACAGATTTTTACTTTTTGACAAGTTTCACAGTTTTTAATAAATTGTTCTACATCTTTTGTTAGTCCTGTCCAGTTATACTTAGATTTTATCCGTCGTATAGTTTCATTTATTCCGCGATGTAAATTACTTTTGCCTTTATGATTGGTCCAATATGATAGGTATTTCATCTCGGTCAGGTGTTTTAACAATATTTTGACAGACTACAAATTTTAAATCAACATTAGCAAAAATAAAAGAGAATACTTCTAAAATAGGTAACTCAAGATTATTTTCTATATGATAAGTTTTTGAAGGATCAAATTTACTTTGTTCTTTAAATAATGTATAAAATAATTGTTGAACTACAAACTCTGGATCGTAAATAAGAGGTATTATAAAATACCTATAAATAATAAACAAATAAACAATATTTACTAAATTCATTTGAAAATCAAAATTTTCTTCAAAAATATCTATCTATATCTAATCTATTAAATTCGTCTGTCATTAATTCATCCCGTTCCTCTATAAGTGTTTCATTTTTTTGTGGTTCTATAGGATCATTAGGGTCTTTACTTGTTGATGGTATAACCTCATTAGTTTCATTATTTGCCAAAATTGTAATTTTAGATTGTAGATTTGCACATTCTTTAAAATGATTAATTTTAATTCTTGAAAGTGCATCTGCATTTTTATTAATTTTGCCTGGCTTGTACTCAATTTTGTAATCATATTCTTCCAATTTGAGTCGCCATCTAGCTAGTCTGCTTCCGGGATCTTTAATGGAAAAAAGCCATGTTAATGGACGATGATCAGTGACTAGCGTAAATTTTCTTCCAAATAAATAAGGACGAAAATGTTTTACTGCCCATACAATAGCAAGGAGTTCTCGTTCTATTGTTGAATACCTTGTTTCTGCACTACATAATGTTCTCGAAGCATAACTTACTGGTAGATCTTTACCAATGGGACCTTGTGATAGAACAGCGCCAATGGCAAATGCACTAGCATCAGTTGTGAGAATAAATGGTTCTTCAAAATTTGGATATCTCAAAATAGGATCTGAAGTAAGTGCAGCTTTTAGATCATTGAAAGAATTTTTACATTCATTATTGAAAATAAAAGAAACATCTTTTTGTAAAAGTCTTGTAAGGGGTTTAGAAATTTTGGCAAAATTTGGTATAAAGAGACGATAATATCCTGCTAAACCAAGGAAAGATTTTACATCTTTAGGATTTTTAGGTTCCGGGAAATTTTTGAGACATTCTATTTTTGCTGGATTTGTTTTAACACCATCTTGGGTAATGATATCTCCAAGATAAGCGACTTCTTTTTTAAGAAATTCGCATTTATCTGGTTGAATTTTCAAGTTGGCTTTCCGAAGTCTGTTGAAAACTTCAGTCAGACGAAAAACATGTTCATGAATAGTAGAAGAATAAATTATTATGTCATCCATATAAACAAGACATCTTTCATTTTGAATGCCAAGTAAAATGTTGTCCATGACGCGTTGGAAAGTGGACGGGGCATTTTTGAGTCCAAACGGCATTCGAACGAATTCATAGTGACCGTTATCAACTGAAAAAGCTGTTTTGGAGATATCTTTTGGTTCAATTTCGATTTGATGGAAACCTGAGGCTAAGTCAAGAGTGGTAAAATATTGACATCTTCCTAGTTGATCAAGGAGATCAGAAATGTTGGGTAATGGATATTTATCATCTACCGTAATTTCATTTAATTTACGATAATCAACAACCACACGCCATTTTTGTTTTCCTGAAGCATCAAGCTTCTTTGGCACAACCCAAACTGGGGATGACCATGGTGAAATAGAATGACGTATAATACCTTGTTCCAACATTTTGTTCACCTGAGTTTTTACCTATTCTTTATGAATTTGGGGGTATCTATATGATTTAGTAAATATAGGTCTCGCATTATCAGTTTCAATTGAATGTTTAATTTCATTAGTAAATGTTAGTTGGTCTCCTTCCAAATAAAAAATATCAGAAAATTCTAAACATAAATTTGTTTTCTTCTTCGTTGAGATGATCTGTACGCAACTGATCCAAAATTATAGTGTTTCTATCAACAGGTTGATTAAATTTAGTTTTATTTTCATTAACGCAATTAAAATTTAAAAAACATTCGGAATTCGGAATGGGATCTAGATTCAAATTTGGAAATTCAACAATTTTTGGAATAGCATTCGAATTAATAATTGAAGTAAAGAATTCACCTTCTTCATTTACATGTACCAAAGCATTTGGAATTCTAACATTTTCTATTGCGTGTCCGAAAAGTAGTGCATCTATGTGTTTGTTAAATTACATTTCAATTTGAAATTTTTTTCAATTCTTGGCTCAAGTTGTATTTGCATTCTTAATTTTCAAACCTGCTAAACCACCTTGTTTTTGATTTTGACTTAATAATTTTTCTATATTTCCAAATCGTTTCTTAAATTCCGCGGCAATGCCTTTTTGCATTTGCATATCTTTCGCCACGCAATGAGCTAATGAATAATCATGAGGCATGTCAATAATATCAATGTTTTTCTCAGCTATTTTTTATAACAATTTTCAGTATTTTGTTCAAATTGTAAGAATTCAGAATCTTGTTCACAAATTTGATTATTTTGAAACAAGTGTGATGTTTCGGTAACTTTAAACAGAGGTATAGTTTTGAAATTAGTTATCAATTGTTTTGATTCAAATCAATTATACAATTATAATGTTCTAGGAAATCTGAACCCAAAATTCCATCAAAATCAATATTAAGATAATTAATAAAAACTTTATGTGGATCTTTTGCAGAAAATGGAATAAGTACAGATTCTTTTAGTAAAATTTTTTGATCAGTTATCCCTTGAATAGTTACATATTCAGTAAATCTTTGAGGAAATTTCTTAACAGTATTTTCTTTAAAAATAGAAACTCCTGCACCTGTATCAATAAGCAACTTAAACTCTTTAGAAGCATCTTCAATATAATAAAGATTTTTGGAATTAACAGTCAAAAATGGATTTAAAGAAAATTTTGATCGGGAAAATTTACATTCGGGTTCATCTCTTCGAAATTTAATGTTTGGGTTCTGGTAACTGTTTCTGAAATTAAATTCTCTGTTGTCGGACAATCTGGGGGATGGTCTTTGACTGGGGCAATAGGAAAATCCTGAAAATTTGAAATTACTTCAGCAGAAACAAAATTTTGAGAATCTCTCTCAAACTCAGAAAAATGTTCTTTATTTTGAACAATTGGCAATTCTTGGAAATTTGAAATTACTTCGGCAGACATAAAATTTTGAGAATCTTTTTCGAACTCAGAAAGATTATGAAATGAATAGTTATTATCATCTTCCTGGAAGTTATTTCCAAAATTATCTTGAATATCATAAAGATTATGATCCAGATCAGAGCCTAAGTATTCATCATAATAGTCAGAATTATCGCTCTTAAGGCCGATTAAATGAGCTCGTTGTTGGAAATTAGGATTCTTTTGAATCACTGAGGGTCTTACTTGAGATTGTCCCTGTGGTTGAAAAGGTCTTTGCTGGGGAACATTACTATTTGGTCTATTTTGTAAATTATTTTGTGGTTGATTTTGGAAATTTAATGGTCTTTGAAAATTTTGGTAGAAATTCTGATTGGAGCTTGGAATAAAAGCTCTTTGGTGTTGAAAACGACATTGATTAGAAGTATGACCATTTTTACCACATGAAAAGCATTTTACAGTTTGTATTTGGGGTTTTCTAACATTTAATATATTTTGAGGTTTACTTACAATATTAGAAGCTGGCTTATTAAATTTTTGGTTCTCAAAATATGATAATTGCAATTCTCTTCGTATGCGAATTTGTGCTTCTAACAAGTTTTCAGGCTGACTAGCACGAATAAGTTGTCCTAGACGGGGTTCAAGTCCAGTTAATAAAGTATTAAGAGCCATAGTATCAATAAGAATTTCTTGTGCAACCTTTTGTTCATTTGATAAATTTGATGTTTTTTGTATATTTGCATGCATTTTAGCATTCAAGACTTGCACTCTATTGAAAAATGTTAGAGCTGACTCATTCGATAATTGTTTTAAATCTTTGTAAATCATGAATAAGAGAAGTAAGGTCTCTTGAATCACCAAAATGAAGATTTAAAAGTTGTCTTATCTCTGCGTAAGTCTGAGTATTTCGCGAGCTGATTAGTTGAGCCGCTTTTCCCTTTAATTTATTTTTAATGTGAATCACTAACAGAGCCTTTTGGTCTCTGGTAGACATATTATAAGCACAATCACATGCATTTAAAAATGTTCCGAGAAATATCTGATCACCTTCCAATTCAGGTACGATACAAAATATTTCCGAAATTCTATATGGTTCAAGCTCAACCTCTTGAGCTGGATTTCTTTCATTTGCCATTTTGATTTAATTAAATATAAAGTATCAAATATAAAAAAAATATTATAAAAGAAAATCGAACAGTATAAAAAAATTAAAAATTAATATACGTGATAATTCACATACAGTAAGATTTACATTGATTTGTCTTGTTCTCTGCGATGTGGTTTACAAAGGAGTGAGGACGCCTCGTTGGACCTCTTCTGTAAGTTGTTGAAGAATCTTATTCTTCTTTCTTCAGAGTTACTTGTTTTTTCCACCGTTGATAATGAGGGGATACTTGTTGTTGAAGTAAGCCTTGTTTTACCAACGTTGAAATATTTCTACTCTTCTTTCTTCAGAGTTGCTGGTTCTTTCCTTTAAATGTTAGGAAACCACCGTTGATAATGAGGGGAAACTTGTTGTTGAAGTAGGCCTTGTTTTACCAACATTGAAGTATCCTACTGACTGCGCCAATTCGTTAAATCACATAACTTGGAATTAACTTTTTAAAAACAATTATTTATTAATACAAAAAAATAAAATACAAATAAAATATATCTTAACTTTACATGACTGATGAATCTAGACTCACAAGTGATGCCGTTAGCTGGAGATCTAGTATTTATACAGTCAAAAATGTTTAATCATCAAAAATATAAAAAGAAACGTAAATTAATACAATGGATCTCTTCTCCTAAGGTTGAATCGAAACTTCTAGAAATATTATAATTAAAACACATAGTAATGTCTTTTTGGAGGCCGAACTGGATAAACAATTAACAATGGTTTTTATGGTAACTTGCTGACTACTGGTCTGCATCTCTGGCACGTAAATATCCTTATCACTTTTGTTATCTTCTTAAACTGCGTCTTGGAGATGTAATATGATGTGGTGCAATATTACTGCGTCTTGCAGATGTAATACGATATGGTGAGATACTGCGTCTTGCGGATGTAATATAATATTATGAAATAATATTTAAAATAATACTTTGTTATTGTTATTATTATTTGACTTTAAAAAATAATTCAATTATAACTTTATATAACATATATATCTCTCTATCCTCCTGGAGTCCATACATTGACCATTTTCTATCTTCTGTCCAAGTTCAACCGTGTGTCCGTATATAAGGACGCCCAGATGTATCCCCATAAAAATTTTGCCACCATGCCTAGATCATCATTTGGCGTTATTCTACGAAAATAAGTTTGGACGCTCCGAAATCTGGGAAATTGATTTTTACATACACGAGTGTATATACGTAGTTCTAGCACTTGATCGGATGGAGGCGTCTGGGTTATTAAACCTTATATATAAATGTATATAAGGTTTAATTTTGACCATTACCAAGCGCCCGTATATCTGTGAGAATATTAGACATACCTATCCCTGAGCGTCCATGAAATGACAACATTGTACCAGCTTATATATTTGCCACATTAATTATATTTTTTCATGGTGTCTATTTCTGAGCGTCCGGACTCCACTCATATTTTGTCAACTTAACATAAAATTATACTCCTTATATTATGGACTGTAGCTCCATACCTTCTATCTTGCATTGTACCTATATGCTGTATTAACATTGATCGGAAGACTAGTATCATTTTCTGTTAGTTTGATACGTACTTAGACCTCAACATCCCTTATAATTACATAATAAAGATCTGTAAATGATACTATTTTATAATTATATTTAAACCTACAAGTACTATTTTTACAGTTCTAACTCTCGAAAATACTAATACTTTCTATTTTTCTGAAAAAACTGTAATTCATAAGATATTTAAAAAAACATGAGCTTACATTTTTTATCTTCCAGTTTTTAAAGGAAATGTGGAAATGTAGAAAAATACAAACAGTTCTGTTCAAAGTTCTCCTTAGTATTGTTAGAGTTCTATCGAAAATAACTGTTATCATTTTTCTGTAGATTTAGTAATTCATAAGATATTTGAAAAAAGCTAAATTATAAAAAAACAAAACAAATCCCATACTAGCTCTGTTTGCAGTTCTCGCTCGAACTCAAGAGTTTAATCGAAAATCCTAGTATTATCATTTCAGTTTAGAATTAGTAATTCATAAGATATTCAAAAAAAAACTTGAATGATCAAATTTCTCGTTCTATCTTTGGAAATGTGGAGAAATTAAGACTGTCTGTTCACAGTTATCTTTAGTATTCCATGAGTTCTAACGAAAATTTCAATATCATTTTTATGTAGATTTTGTAATTCATAAGATATTCGATAAAAACTAAATTAGTTATTGAAAAACAAGAAAATCCCCCAATACCTAGTTCTGTTTAAATGTCTCTTTCGAACTTAAGGCTTATGTCGAATATCCTAATAATATTTTCCTGTGGAAGTTAATAACTCACTATTTCATAAGTCTCAAAGTAAGGTCTACTATAATATTGAGACTGGAGCCAAATATGAAATATAGCAAATTTAAAAAAAAAACTTGGATATCTCTTCTGGTAGAAAAAACCCTTCTCATAGTTTCAAAGAACTAAGCTCACAGACAGCCGCGAATTGTGACTTTGTTTCATCATATTTAGAGATAGTTAGATGTATATACAAGTGAACTACAGAATAAACATATTATGTCATGCACAATATCTAATAAATGATAGTAGAGACAAGTGAGCAGAATCCAAAATACATATTTGGTGCTTGTAGTGCACATGTGCTAATTAAGTCCTTTATTCCGAAATTAACTGATCTTATATTTTTTTTGAAAATCACTTCTCTACTCGCTTTACAATAAAGCTAGCGCAGCAACCCTTAAAATTCAGATTTTTTGATAATTTATTTTTAGTGCTTGTAAGGCTAATTTAGTGCTAATTATGTGTTGTATTCCAAAATTAATTGCACTTTGTTTTTGGAAAAAGGCTGCTTTGCTTTTAGAAATATTTTTCAATCTTTTTAGTGCTAGTAAAACTAATTAAGTGCTGTCCTCCGAAAACTTTATTTGTCATTTGTGGATGGATGTTATTTATAACCAAGACAAAACCTGTACTAGTACTGACCGAAATTTCTACCAAATCCATGAAAGTTTCATGTGAAATTATCTCCGAAATTCTTGCATTTCTCATCAACAAATGTTTTGAAGGTGCTATTTTTTCTACTATTCTCAAAACTGCAATAGTTTTACCTATATTCAAGAAGGGTAATTCACTTGATAGTGAAAACTATAGGCCAATCTCAATCCTAAGTATTTTATCCAAGATTATCGAGAAACTATCAATAATAAGATTAACAAGTTTCCTCAACAGGTTCAACATATTAATAAAATATCAACACGGATTTCAACAAAATAAATCGATCTAAACAGCTACAGTTCAGCTCTTACAATATATCTATAATGAGATCGAAAGAGGAAACCATGTAATAGGTATGTTTTTGACCTGAGCAAAGCCTTTGACACCCTAAATATTGAATTCATCTTTTACAAGCTCGAAATGATTGGGACCAGAAGAATTCCTATAAATTTCATTAAATCATTCCAAAGCGAACTCAAGCAAAGAGTGAAAGTAGCTCATAGTACTTCTGAAGATTATAATATTACTTGTGGTGTCCCACAAGGTTCTGTATTGAGTCCACTAATATTTCTGCTATTTGTGAATGATCTACCAACCGTAATTACTGAGGGCCAGATCGTAATGTATTTGGATGATCATTCTCTTATTCTGTCGGGACAGTATGAGGAGCTTGAAATTAAAATAAGCACAATCCTGGCAATATACCAAGGTTGGTGCTATAGCAATGTCCTTCTCTTGAATATGGGGAAAACTGAATGCATTTATTTTTCACAAAGAAGAACACCGTCTGAAAATGTAAGTTATATTTTACCCACTGAAACATTCTCCTCTAACACAAAGTTTCTGGGTACCAGAGATATGTTTGTCAGGATGCCGCTGATTAAAAATTTCAGCTGTTCTGAATGCAGATTCATGATTTCCAAAGAATACTGAAATCAACTCAACACATTTTCAGCTATAGAGTAAACCATTTTTATGCACGAATGAAATACAAAATGACGGGCAAAATAACACAAACCTCGTAATAATTGAGAATTGCAACCATCGCTATTTATCGACTGGCTTAATACTAAATAACTAGCACGATACATGTTTAGTTTTGCGTCCGTTTCTTTATTTACAACACGTAGACGAAACAACGTTCCAGGTGTTTACAAAATGCAAAAGGTTCAAACACTTAACAAATTCCATTTCGTGCATTTGTAAATAAGGACTTTTTATCTTAATTTAGCAGTTTTAACATCTGGTTGACAAATGTGTAAGCAAAGATTGTTTCTAATCTTTGGTGTAAGTATGTTATCTTTTTAATTCTGTAAATCATATCTCCTAATAACAGAAACAAAAGCTTGTGAGCGTCATAATAAAATGTAATGTCATAAACTAGGTATCAAAGTAAAGAGAATTGAAATACCTTTCAAACGAGGTGCATCTCAATCCCTCTTTCCATTTAAGATTTTAGAGGTAAGTTTCACCATGCCTAACGGGATTGATATGTGGGTTTGCTTATACGCCTAATAAGTGCCCCCCTCAAAAACTAAGTGGGCGTTTCTGAGTGTTTTATTTTTTTATGACATTAAATGCCCAAAATCAATGCCGTTTCGTTTTCGAAGGGCCACCCTGTCTGTACTCAGTATATCACAAATGATAAAATAAACTATTCTATTCTAAATTTGGAGTTTTCTTTTATTTTCAATTTTACTTTAATTCAATCTACCTAATACCATTTGAACTGCTGAGCTGATATTCTTGATTCGCGTAGACAGATCTATTTTTATTCAAGTCTTAGTGTTATAAAAAACCGTTAATTGTTTCAAAAGTAAGAGGAACATTTTGTAACTATTGTAAGAAAAGCGTACGAGACGAAAGACGGCTCTACTTTTGGTTTTCAGGATCAATATTAAGTGCGTATCAAATATTTACTGATCAATTTCAAAAGCTGTTTCCCTGTTGAAATCTTAGTAGAAGTTTGGAAGAGAAGATCTCCTCGTGTCTCGTATTTATATCAGAAAGTTTATTTTTGGAGAAAGAACGTTTGCGAATCGATAGAGGTCGCAGTTTTGGAAATATCAAGTTCAAATTTGCTACAAAAATCTCTTAAATATCCCGGTCGACTTCGCTACTGGGCATTATCGGGTAAGTAGTTTCAACATGGAGACCGTTCATACATTCAAAAAAATTAAGGGGCGTAGAGTAAATATCTTCAAAAATAATTTTTCGTTATAGATATAATCAGTACCTACAATTTTTGTTCGAAGCATTTTTTAATAAAATGCACAAAAAATAATAAAGAAAAAAATCTATGGATATCCAAATTTCAATTCAATGAATTTTGAAAACTTCACCATTCCGCTGGCTACAGGCCATCGGGATTTTTTTATTGACCGTAGTGTAACGTGGATAGGTTTATCATGTACTTACGATAATTCTTTCTTTAGTATGTATTTGTTCTCTTTCTTTATTTGCTATAGTTGCTTCATGTATAGTTTATTAATTAGTTCTAAAATTGGTATATTTATTCCCGAAACTATCTGGCTGTTTCAAAATTCAAAGCATTAGCATGGCCAGGGTTAAAATGGCCGTCGAAAATTGACAGATATATGGAATCAATATAGGAATATGACATTGACTTATGACATAATTTAAGTATGACCAGGCTAATGTTTTGTTTACTGTAAGGTACAGTTTGTCACAATATTTTCAGTTTGACCAGTAGTTTGACAAGCCTCTCGAACATTATTATGTTCGTCTAGAT
Organism: Crioceris asparagi; assembly: GCA_958507055.1. Taxonomy (NCBI): domain Eukaryota; kingdom Metazoa; phylum Arthropoda; class Insecta; order Coleoptera; family Chrysomelidae; genus Crioceris; species Crioceris asparagi. Next base: position 49,759,184 of record OY293828.1, read on the forward strand.
AATCATAGAACATTCTCGATGAATGTCATGTCAAGATTCAGATAGATATAAAGCCGTGTTGATTATGGGTCCTAGTCAGTTTATAACAGTCAGTATTATTGAGTCAGTCTGTGGAATCAGATGTTAATAGTAGTTCAGTCGGTAAAGGCAGTGACAGTTTAGATTGTCAAGGTGACAAGTACTATAACAGAAGATCGTGTACAGAGTGTTTGAAATAAACGTTATTGGAAGCAATCTGCGAACTTTTGAGTTTTACGCAAGTGAATTCACAAGGTTAAATGTTACAATTGGCGTCAGAAGTTCGCAGATTGCTTCCAATAACGTTTATTTCAAACCCTCTATACACGACCTTCTGTTATAGTACAACTGTCACCACTTATCACCTTGACAATCTAAACTGTCACTGTCTTTACCGACTGAACTACTATTAACATCTGATTCCACAGACTGACTCAATAATACTGACTGTTTTAAACTGACTATGACCCGTGATCGACACGGCTTTATATATCTGAATCTTGACATGACATTCAACGAGAATGTTCTATGATTATCTAGACGCACATAATAATGTTCGAGAGGCTTGTTAAACTACTGGTCAAACCAAAGAATAAAAAACATCTGGAAGGAGCATCGCTATTATTTTTGAGAGACAAACAACACCAACCGGTGGTGTACAAATATGGCCGCCGGCTATTTCCACTGTCCAGTGCCGTAACATTCCAAATAATGAAAAAGTACGAAGAGAATAATATATTAAACTAATTTTCTTCTGATCGTTTAAAATTTTGTAAGAAGTTTCAAATACATAGTGATATATATCAAGAAGATATTACAGACTATTTATTTAGCTTCCAATTTCTGCCGCGTGGTTCGCAGTCGAAGATTTACACTGTCTCCGTTAACATATTCCCATCTCGAACGGACTTGATATTATGCATCATAGTATTCTGCGCTCATAAACTCATAACTTTTTAGTAATATTAAGGTATTTAATGTTCAAAGAACATCCCCATTTCTCAATTTCACAGTGCCATAGGTGACTTTGACATTTGAGAAATACGCTAAGCGACATACTTGCTACCTATGCAATTCGAAATTCGATCCTAGACCTGTTTGTACGACCGTTATTATAATAAATAGAACTACTGCAAATTATTCAATTCAATAAATTTACTTGGATTATGAAATATTTTAAATCATAGGTTATGACTAGTATAACTTTTATACAAAAATTTAAAAATATAACAAATGGCTAAAGGCCACAATCTTTTCTAAAATTTATTATGGGCTTGGATTCGAAGGATTTCAGAAATAACACACTTTCATTTAATTTATTTGAAAGTATTTTTTTATAAATTATTTATAATATTTTACTGACCATTAAATATAATTAATTTATTGGATGTTTCGAGATTAAATACACCAATTCTAGAACTAATTAATGAATTATACATAAAACAACTATAGTAAATAAGCTAGTAGAAATAAATAGACACTAAACGAATAATAACCGTAATAACTACATGACTACCTATCCACGTTACAGTATGTTTGTTTTTTATGGCTGTTCGCGCTTTTTCATAGTAAACGTACTTCGATTTAGACGATTTTTGTTTCATTTGAAAGAGGAGAATTGAGAAATGGTCCCATATTTAGAAAAATCTGAATTGTTCTTCTCTCCAAGGGATCAATTTTTCTCGAAAATCGAAAATCTGAGAAGGCAGAATTAAAATGGGGCCATATCAGGAAACGTTTAATTGAACATTTATCCATAAGAGTTACGGTTTTTGAGTTTCAGCAATGTTAAAGTCTGAAATATGTGATATGCGTATTTCCGCTATGTGGAAGGGCATCTTTTTTTCTAATATTGAAAATATAAGGCGGCCAAATTAAAGAAGAGATTATATGTAGCAATATTTAAACTGAACAGTGTTACGGTTTTGGAGTTGCAACAGTCATCTCCGAAATACCTATGTATATCTGCGCGGCGATGATTTGAGATCTCTGAATAATAAATAACAATTTCAAGCTAAGCCTCTACATGGGTAATAGGATAAGTATCTTCTTGGGAATTAGTGAACGTTCAACAATTTTCATGACTAAAGTTACACTCAAAAATGTGAAATAAATATTTTTTTACAAATATTAAATAGCAAAACGGCATTCCCTACCTTAGTGTAGATGTACAAATGATTGCAATCATAATATTACCATTCCCAAGAAAATAATCGTCTCGATCATATTAATCAAAACAAAAAGAAAGTCAAAATGTCTACACTGTTAAAGTAATAAATCATATGTAGGTACCTAGGTATCTGATATAGTTATTCTCCCAACAAGTCCAACCCAAAGCGCTCAAGAGAGGCTTAATAAAGCCTTATAAATGTATCTACTTCTAGTGCTATATGTTAGCTTTATTTCTGTAGCAAAGATTTTTCTAATATTCTTTGCTTATAGTATGTATGCCTCCCCACGACTTGTTCTTACTCCAGCAGCAAAGATTAACCTCCGTGTGTGTTTCTAATCTTTGCCAGCAGATTGAGTCTTGCTCCACCCACAGCGTACGAAAACTTCTGATTCTACAGTGACTTTATACAAGACACTGGTGACAAACGGACTGAAACTCCGCCCCCCGCTATATTGAGGCAAATTTAAAAATTATTAGCATTTAGTAGGTATTAGGTTAGGTTAGGTTCTACGTAAAATAATTGAACTAAAAGAAAATATGGGTAAAATATCATAGTAAAAAAAAGTATGGATAATTATATTTAATATTTAATCAAATAAAACTTACCCGGAATCAGTAAATACAGTAATTGTAACATAGAAACTGTTGCTGTTATCAGAATTGAAGGATCTCTTTTGAGAACGATTTTTAAACTAACATTTGAACTGTTGAACGATTGAAGGTTCTTATCGGTATTTAAGATATTTTGGAGCAAATTTGTGTATTAAATAAATATTACAAGTTCGCCATAATTATTTTTTTGCCCGACTAGATGATACATGATACCTGGGCACAAAAACATACACGATAACTGGAGACTTGATGAATTTGAGCGAATCTTTCACATTAAAGCCACATTTTTTAACGACATGGTCCCTATTCTTTTTTATTATCTAGGTATCATAGGCCTACCGGAAGTATTTTGAAAGGGTTTAAAATTTTAAAAAGTTTTCTATTCTCCAAACGAAATGGTATTCTTAAATAACAATTGCTTAGGTAGGTACCTACTTATATATTTTTTCAAATGATTAAATGTTTAAACTAGTAGGTACAAAATTCTTGGTAAACATTTTTAGTGGGGAATATTTACAAAATATTTCTTGACTTTTCCCACCATATGAAATGAAAAATATATAAAAATAATAAAACAAAAGGACAATCAAAATATTGGCAACTGCGTTTACTAAACAATACACAAAATTAATAAAATGTCACTTAAATATTACTTGATTTCAATTAAATAAGCATTAAACTCGGCACAAAACCACAATCAACGCAAATTTCCGTAAGAACACAGCGTAAACAAAACTAATTTAGCCTCAACATGGCGCAACAAATCACGTGATTTGACGAACCAATCAAAAATAAGATATACCATTGTTAGCACTGTCTTGTATAAAGTCACTGTATCTCATTCCTGATCGCTCTGCCATCTCTTATTAAATAGGTGCATTAAATGTGATCAATTTTATCGGAACACGTGCTGCCATAAGTATTGCAGTTCTATATATGTCTTTGTTATCTGATATTGTCTATACAAGTACCCCCACTTTGAATAGGTCTAGTGACAGAGAAAAACAAAGGTAGGTAACCTTTGAAACAACGGTTATTGAGCAATTATTCATAGACTGTTTCAGATTTTAGAATTTCAAATAATGAGGTGATTCTTAAATTTATTCAAATCAAGTATTTTTCGAAATGAGTCTGGAAACGAAGTAGTGCAAAAATCATTAGTAACATGTACTTAGCAATTAAGTACACTAAATTTATCATACCATAATATTTTTATTATAAAACACCATAATGAAAGATATGCTTCAATTTTCACAATTTGTTTTCAGTAACTGCACTACATTCGTTATTTCTTTCACTTGCCGAAAAACTATTTAAGGCAGCTACGGAGGCATTAATAGACTTTTCATCACTAATTATCTCACGATCACCATTAAAATTTTCAGTGTACACAAACCCGTTGAAGGTCCACACGTTCTTTTTGTTACAACTATTTTATATACAGCCTCATTCTGCTCTTCCACCAAGCCGTGGATCTTTTTGATGCTTCATTTTTGAGATGTCCTGCTTGACCCTGAAAAGGTCTATTTCCACAATATTCAATTCATTTTTTTTTATTTACTGTAGTAGGAAGTTGTGATAACCACCTGGAAACTGTCTAATTTCTTCAAAATTTCAGAGTTGTCGCAATCACCAGAGATTGTGATAGGCGATTGCTTAATGTTTTCGATCTCTGTGCGTAAAATTTCAATGGCTTCATCAAATTGTTTTGACACGTGCATTCACAATTTTCAAAGTGAGATTTTATTATTTTTCTGGTCTCACTCTGACGCAACAAGTATTTGCACTGAAGTGTTAACACTCACCCAAAACAACCAGAAAGGATATTTGACTATACCATTGCAATTCCAAATATTTGTAGGAGCTAACAATGTCGTGTCTACTACCAACCAAGCACGGTCATTTTTATAGTCCAGAGAGCTTTCGATTTATAGAAGAATATAAATATCAAAAACAAGCCAAAAATTACATTTGGTAAAAAGCAACATAAATATAATACCTATTTATCGTATGGGTAAATCTAGTGTTTTCAATGTTGATGGTCCTTTAATGATCTTAGGTAAATTATTTCCTCAAGTAGGCTACAAATGTGATGAAATTCACATAGATGATGATGAAAAATGGTATTTTGGTGATGGCAATCTGTTTATGGTTCTTGCACATGAAATCGGACATTCTTTGGGACTTGGTCAAGGTAATGATCACTCAGCACTTATTATATTATTATTATATTATTATATATATATATATATATATATATATATATATATATATATATATATATATATATATATATATATATATATATATATATATATAGTAGGTGGAAGTACGGCAGTACGTGTTAAATAACAAAGTGTTAAAAAAAATGGGAATTCTGCCGAAGTTATATGGGGCTTAAATAAGAAAACTCTTTTTGTTGTCCAAGCTTTCGGAACTATTTATTTCCATTCTCAAGGCTAAAAATATAAAAAAAATACTAGTTTGGAATGATTTCACAAACTGAATTTTAAACTTACTCTGCAAGTGAGGATTATAATTTAAAGCGGTACAGACTGTACACAATTGAAGAATTCCTCATTGTGGTATTAAAAACTAATACAATACACAATTAAAATTACACATTAAAACAGTAGTTAAAACAATATTTTAAAAGGTGGAGATACAATTACATATTTCTTGATACGGTCACATTTCTAGAACAACTAATTCACTGAAAGGGGTTGATGGAAAAGAAAGGAATGTAGAGGAAAATATTTAAACAGTTTTTTTCAAATTTTTCGAAAACTGGGTGGGAGATCAAGATTCCACAGAACATAGAAGCGGTACACTGGGCATATAACGATTGATACCATAGAAGACACAGAACTCAAAACATAAAAGTATTCATATCAAAATGTATGCAAGCTTCAAAACAATCCTAACCTATGTACGATTATTTACGTTGTTGGCGCAAAATTTTGAAATCAAGTAGGAGTAAACAGAACTGAGCCCACGTACATCGGTACAAGTGTTCATAGCTCTCGGTTCTTTCGTAATTTCTATCATTTCGTGTATTTTTCTTTTGATTAAATTGGACTCATTGGCTAGAATGTACACACCTTCAAAATTTGGAGTATGCCGTTTCTCATGGGCATGTCTCGCTAAGGTACATTTATTGGTTTGACCATTTCTGTAATCACTTTTGTGGGAAGTTATTCTGTTTTTTAGTAGCCTCTGTGTTTCACCTATATACACTAGATCACAATCATGACAGGGAATAACATATACAACATTCCGTCTTTTCTCTGTAGGTATTCTATCTTTTATATTAGAAAAGTGTTTACCTAATAGATTCACATTTCTTTTAGCCACTATACAGTTATGAATGACGTCCTTGATGATATTAGTTAGTTTTGGAGTGAGGTCTTTGATCCAAGGAGTGGAAAAATAACATATTTGTCCCTGTTGTCTTTGTGACGGATGATTTGTAGAAGAATCTGGGCGATTGTCTATGGATGGACTACTGTACAGCAGTTTACGTAACAGTTTATTTGGGTAAGAATTATTCAGTAATATTTGATATAATTTATCTATGTTTCCCTTTACTAAAGTTGGATGACATATTTGCTTAATCCTATTTTTCATTCCTAGAACTAAATTAACCTTCATTCTTTCATCATGGTAAGAGAGATAATTCAAATAGCGACCGCTATTAGTAGGTTTCTGATACCAATCAAGTATGATGGTTTGATTTCGAGTACGAATACTTCTGGTATCTAAAAAGGGAACAGAATTGTTTTGCTCCTTTTCGATTGTAAATTTGAGGTTGGCATCATAAGCATTGAAGATTTGTAGAACTATATCGTCAGAATTAGCTGGAATAGAACAAATTATATCATCAACGTACCTTTTGATGAAAGGAAATTGAAATGGTAATTTTGGCAAACAATTATCCAATAGATCATCCATTACAAAGGCCGAGATTATGGGTGAAATAGTGGAGCCCATTGGTGTACCAAAAACTTGTAAGTAATTCTCTCCTTGGAAAGTAAACACGGTACTGTCAAATATGAACTTTAACGCTAGAAGAAAGGAATCTATATCTAGATTGCAGTGGGAGTGGATCTCATGCCAATGTTTCCTGATACTAGACTCCGCACGTTCATAGGAGATGTTGGTGAACAGAGATGAAACATCCAGGCTGATTAAAACATAGTTTGGAGGTAATTGAAAATTGTTAATGAACCTTGCAAAGTGGAAAGAATCTTGAATGAAATAGTTGTTATTTCTATTATAGGTGTTGGTTAAAATTTCTGTGATGTATTTGCACAAGCCTGAGTTCGGGGTACCGATTGAAGAAATAATGGGCCTGAGTGATAAGGGTTCTTTGTGGATCTTGGGTAAGGCATAAAATCTCGCAGGAACTGAATCGTAAGTGGTGAATTTCTTTCTAGTTGCTAGATCAATAAAATTATTATTATAAAACTCGAATATGATAGCATTAGCCTTCCCTTGTAAAGTAATAGTTGGATCCCTTGTTAGTTTTTTATAATATTTTGTGTTGTCTAGTACTTAACTGTTTGCAGAGATCAATATATTGTTGTTTGTAAATGATGACTGTCACATTACCTTAGTCTGCTTTTAAAACCCATACGTCCCTATGATTTTTCAGATACTGTTTGGATTTGGAAATTATTTCGTCAAATTGATTACCGTGATTACGAGAAAAATTGATATGATTAGTGATCAAGTTGGTAGTTCTTGATCTAGTGATGTTTCTAATTCTGTTGTCATCTATACCATCAAACATAATCTCAGTATCCGCCAGAACGTTCTGAATCAGCTTGTGGTCTAATTTCGGAGGCAAACTAAATTTGTGTCCAAGAGCAAACAGATTGAGCACGTCAGTGGGAATTGTTTCGTTGGTCAAGTTTTTCACCCAATTAGATTTAGTATTAATGTTAGTTATTTGAGTTGTCTTTAGTTGATTTAATTTATTCAAGGTTCTGTTTTTATAATCATGAAAAACCTTATTGTAACTGATGGTTTGTCGTCTTTTAAATTCATTAACAATGTAATTAGGAACAATTCCAGAGATGAACTCAATCAGCTTGTTAAGTTCATTCTTAAATTTATTAATATTAATAAAGCTGATTTCGATTTCGAACGAAAGTGTTTTGAGCTCTAACCTCTTCGTGAAGTGTTTGATGCGTCCAGATATACGACCATCGGTTACGTCCAACACCCTTTGTAGGTTGCAAGTGCTGTCTAGTATGTGATTTGGTAGAACTCCATTCTTTCTACACGCAATGAGGAACTCCTTCCTGCTGTACAGTCTCGCCAGCTTGTTGTTAATCTTTGCCCATCTGCGGAACCCTCTGGATACTTCCGCGCCGTAAGATCGTTGTATATTGATGTAAAACCCATGACTCCTATAATATATAGACCACAAGCTGATTCAGAACGTTCTGGCGGATACTGAGATTATGTTTGATGGTATAGATGACAACAGAATTAGAAACATCACTAGATCAAGAACTACCAACTTGATCACTAATCATATCAATTTTTCTCGTAATCACGGTAATCAATTTGACGAAATAATTTCCAAATCCAAACAGTATCTGAAAAATCATAGGGACGTATGGGTTTTAAAAGCAGACAAAGGTAATGTGACAGTCATCATTTACAAACAACAATATATTGATCTCTGCAAACAGTTACTAGACAACACAAAATATTATAAAAAACTAACAAGGGATCCAACTATTACTTTACAAGGGAAGGCTAATGCTATCATATTCGAGTTTTATAATAATAATTTTATTGATCTAGCAACTAGAAAGAAATTCACCACTTACGATTCAGTTCCTGCGAGATTTTATGCCTTACCCAAGATACACAAAGAACCCTTATCACTCAGGCCCATTATTTCTTCAATCGGTACCCCGAACTCAGGCTTGTGCAAATACATCACAGAAATTTTAACCAACACCTATAATAGAAATAACAACTATTTCATTCAAGATTCTTTCCACTTTGCAAGGTTCATTAACAATTTTCAATTACCTCCAAACTATGTTTTAATCAGCCTGGATGTTTCATCTCTGTTCACCAACATCTCCTATGAACGTGCGGAGTCTAGTATCAGGAAACATTGGCATGAGATCCACTCCCACTGCAATCTAGATATAGATTCCTTTCTTCTAGCGTTAAAGTTCATATTTGACAGTACCGTGTTTACTTTCCAAGGAGAGAATTACTTACAAGTTTTTGGTACACCAATGGGCTCCACTATTTCACCCATAATCTCGGCCTTTGTAATGGATGATCTATTGGATAATTGTTTGCCAAAATTACCATTTCAATTTCCTTTCATCAAAAGGTACGTTGATGATATAATTTGTTCTATTCCAGCTAATTCTGACGATATAGTTCTACAAATCTTCAATGCTTATGATGCCAACCTCAAATTTACAATCGAAAAGGAGCAAAACAATTCTGTTCCCTTTTTAGATACCAGAAGTATTCGTACTCGAAATCAAACCATCATACTTGATTGGTATCAGAAACCTACTAATAGCGGTCGCTATTTGAATTATCTCTCTTACCATGATGAAAGAATGAAGGTTAATTTAGTTCTAGGAATGAAAAATAGGATTAAGCAAATATGTCATCCAACTTTAGTAAAGGGAAACATAGATAAATTATATCAAATATTACTGAATAATTCTTACCCAAATAAACTGTTACGTAAACTGCTGTACAGTAGTCCATCCATAGACAATCGCCCAGATTCTTCTACAAATCATCCGTCACAAAGACAACAGGGACAAATATGTTATTTTTCCACTCCTTGGATCAAAGACCTCACTCCAAAACTAACTAATATCATCAAGGACGTCATTCATAACTGTATAGTGGCTAAAAGAAATGTGAATCTATTAGGTAAACACTTTTCTAATATAAAAGATAGAATACCTACAGAGAAAAGACGGAATGTTGTATATGTTATTCCCTGTCATGATTGTGATCTAGTGTATATAGGTGAAACACAGAGGCTACTAAAAAACAGAATAACTTCCCACAAAAGTGATTACAGAAATGGTCAAACCAATAAATGTACCTTAGCGAGACATGCCCATGAGAAACGGCATACTCCAAATTTTGAAGGTGTGTACATTCTAGCCAATGAGTCCAATTTAATCAAAAGAAAAATACACGAAATGATAGAAATTACGAAAGAACCGAGAGCTATGAACACTTGTACCGATGTACGTGGGCTCAGTTCTGTTTACTCCTACTTGATTTCAAAATTTTGCGCCAACAACGTAAATAATCGTACATAGGTTAGGATTGTTTTGAAGCTTGCATACATTTTGATATGAATACTTTTATGTTTTGAGTTCTGTGTCTTCTATGGTATCAATCGTTATATGCCCAGTGTACCGCTTCTATGTTCTGTGGAATCTTGATCTCCCACCCAGTTTTCGGAAAATTTGAAAAAAACTGTTTAAATATTTTCCTCTACATTCCTTTCTTTTCCATCAACCCCTTTCAGTGAATTAGTTGTTCTAGAAATGTGACCGTATCAAGAAATATGTAATTGTATCTCCACCTTTTAAAATATTGTTTTAACTACTGTTTTAATGTGTAATTTTAATTGTGTATTGTATTAGTTTTTAATACCACAATGAGGAATTCTTCAATTGTGTACAGTCTGTACCGCTTTAAATTATAATCCTCACTTGCAGAGTAAGTTTAAAATTCAGTTTGTGAAATCATTCCAAACTAGTATTTTTTTTTTATATATTTTTAGCCTTGAGAATGGAAATAAATAGTTCCGAAAGCTTGGACAGCAAAAAGAGTTTTCTTATTTAAGCCCCATATAACTTCGGCAGAATTCCCATTTTTTTTAACACTTTGTTATATATATATATATATATATATATATATATATATATATATATATATATATATATATATATATCACCTTCATTTTCACAAAAATAACTGGCGCGAGACGATGATTCTTTGATGTAAGTACCCATAAAGGATTTAAGTGTTTGCATACCATTGGCACCAAGGCAAAAACTTTGCTCAGGGCTCTATGCTTATCCAATAGACAACAACACTGCTTGAGAAGCACTCCTCTTCAGAAGCTACAACAAAATTTCCGAAAATGATCAAAGTTCTATAATATATGGACAAGTTTACAACATCCAGAAACTTGAATCAAACCTTTGGCTCATCATAGTTACCGAAACTACATACTCCACCATCAATTGTCCAGGTCAACACCCAAAATCAATCGTCATACAACAACATTCAGTACTGAAACTGGAATCAAACGGCTACGCATTTATTGGTATAACCAAAATTCAGACTCAGGCAAGCAAGTTTACAAATTTCAGTTTCAATCACCATCCAATCATGCTCAAGTACAATTGTTGTCAAGAAATACCAGATAAAGTAAAATTAATTGATCTTAAGCCACTCAAAATCAACAATCTAAATATCGATGATTTGGAAATCTCCAGAGATAAAATGGAGCAATATTCAAGAGATCTTGATAATTTAATAAACCAACCCCTCATCGAGAGAAGCATCCCATGGATAACAATCTTCACCATCATCCTAGTTATCAGTTTACTGGTTGTCTAGATCTTTATCAAATGTAGAAATAAGAAATCGGACATCATCATCCAGACCAACAACCCTTCACCAAATAGAAAGTTCCACGAGTCATTTCGCCGCTACCTGCCCCGTAAACGACCAACCCTTGAGGAACCCGATACCGAAGAAATCGAACTCAACTGATGTTTAGTGCTTTAGAGTGCTCACATTAATTTCAGTTATGAACTTTAACGTTTTTATTTTTAATTATTTAATATTGTAGCCAAGTAATTCAACTTATATATTCAGTTATTCAAACTATTATGTTAATTTTACTCCACTTAACCTTATGTTTTATAATGTTTTAAAAAATTGACATCATTTTTTTTCATATGGGGGATAGCTGTTATATTAGAAATATTCAGATAGTTGTTATATTACAAATATCCAGATATATTATATTTTAAATATTTAATATTCTCGATTTATCCGTCGCGACAGTCTGTCGCTGGTATTTTTATAAAAGTCACGTACAATTATTAAATTTCATCTTTCAAAGCTAACATATTGCCTTACAGTAAGAAACCTCATATTTCAGCTTCCTGTCATAACAATCATATCATCTAACATAGGATTATTCATAGAAATTGTAACGGTGCTATCTAAATCGTTTATAACATTCTAGAAACTGCTTAGCTTGCACCTAAAAAAACTATTTAAGTAGACATCCAAGAGCAATCGTCGGATTAGTACGTAAAAAATTTAGTAGAGTAGAACTCTTTGCTGTACTTGTCTCATTTTCGGCCTGTTATTTCAAAATTAAGTCGACTAATAAATTTGTTAAAGTAAATAAAGTTTTTTTTAAAAAGTCTTCAAAGAAGAATATATACATATAAATAAAAAGATGATCGTGAATTTAAAATAAATTAGCCAAAAACAGGAAAGATTTCATAGCCATCAATTACAAATATCATTAATTATATTTGTCATGGTAACACAATAAGTAAGAAAGTATCTAGATTTTGTTGATAAAAATGAATATTACTGAACGATCTTCATATGTTTGTGGCTATTTGAAAAAAGAGCACAATTAAATTAAAATTATTATTAAGGCAGATACAGGTTCAGTTAAAAAAAAATGTAATTTAAGAATATTGCATAAATACTTACATATATACCCATACATAGACTAAATTACTTTTATTATGGGCTTGAACTGACAGTTAAAAGAAAAAGATACATAATATTATTTAAAATTTCTCTATATCAACAAAATCTAGATACTTTCTTAGTTATTGTGTTACCACGACAAATATAATTAATGACGTCGCAGTACCGCTCACAGAATTATGCCTTGGGCACGATTCCTAACTATTCTACATATAAAACTCTTTGATTCTATCCTGACTCTAATACTTTGCGTTTGACCACGACATATTGACATATGACCCGGGACAGGCAATCAATAAGTCTCTAGTCACTCCATAATTACCAAAAGCAAGACAAATGAACAATCACAACACAATTAATAATTTAATAATAGTGCTAATGGACATTTAACACGACGGTTGGTCGACGATATCGCAGAGAGGCTATATGTTGGCAACAACCCAAACTCGTTCACTCCGGAGGTCGCACAACGATCTGGCTTCGGCTCACCTCTGGCTCGAGCGGACGCCGGCTGGTATCGAGTGGATCCTGACTGAAACCCTCTTTTGGGGGGACTTGAATCACCCTGAGATCCCTTGGTTCCCTGACGAGAACCTAGCAGCCCCGCATTCCTTGTGGCCTCGTGGAATTCCAGCAGGCAGCAACTACGAGTGCCTAAATCTGCCGAAGAGCCCTGTTGTTTCTCCCAGCTGTCCCTCATTACAGTCACCCTTGATCGGAGCACTTAACCGGCCAAGAAAATGAAATCATCAACTAATATCCGCAAAGACACTATCTCAAAAAAAGGATTCGATAACGCTCTAGAGTTATTCCAAAGCATATCACCTCTGTTCTCAATCATGACCAACAGGTCCTCATTCATTCCACACAACATTCCAGGGACGAAGATATTCGATACCTTAATTGGTAAAATTCCTCAATTCAAAATATCTTCCATCCCTCCCTCAATATTAGAAAAGGCTCTACAGCCAACAACCATCCTCCACTGTAGGCAGCACACATTACACATACCGGAAGAAAATATAAACAAACGTTTGTGAGCTCTATGAATAAATGTACGATGACTAAATTCTATTTGATTTTCATGTTGCGGGGTGAGTTGCCATATCAACCCGTAATAATATATATATATATATATATATATATATACAAGATTTAAATTATCAGGTATTGCAGTCTGTTGGCACAAAGAAAACTCTTTATCTTTTATTCTAGCTTTCGAAACGTTTATTGTTTCTTCGTCAGGAAATAAGATTTGAGGTTGCATAAACTGTTGTACAGATACATAAAATAGAATAATTTAAAACTTCTTTTAAAATATTTACATTATCAATGTATAAATGTATGTCTTATTAAATTAAGACATTCAAATTGTCAAATTGATATATATATATATATATATATATATATATATATATATATATATATATATGCAAATTTTATCTCGGAATCAGGTCTACCGATTTCGATGAAAATTCATATGTATGGGCTTTAGAGTGTATTGAAACGATTGGTTGTATTCACATTCACAAGAAAAATCGTTTTCAGCAATTATTATTCTCATTTTACGAGTTATACAGATTATATTTAGGATACCAGTATGAACCCAGTAACATCATAGGAAAACATAGTCCTATGGTTAAGCATTCTGGTGTTGATCTAGAGTTCCTCGGTTCGAATTCTGATAACTTTAGAGTTTTTTTTTTAACAAAACCCATTTTTTTAATAAAAGATGTTAACATGAGTTTCTAAAAATTTAATCTGAAATTTTCAATGAAAATTTGTACATATCTAATATATTGCGACCCTTAAGGTACACATTAGCTATTTCAAGGAAGCGTTAGGAGATTTTGGTAAAAATTAGCAAAAAGGGGTTTTCGGCGTCGAGAAATCGATTGACGATACTTTCATATTTAATCGGTGTGACCCTCGAGGTCCATTAACACTAGCTATTTCAAGAGTTTTGTTATATTTATCATTCATATTACATATTCATATTTATTTCGAAATCTATAACTTACGAATATGTGAACAATAAAAGCAGTATTTACTGATCGCAATACATTTTAACCAGAAATATTCACATTTTCAATAAGTTTAAATATCCTTAGTAAATCTTATAGACCCACCTTAAATCCTGTTTTAACCGAGCAAAGCTCGGTCTCCAGATATTATATATTTCATATAAGTTTTCACAAGATTTACTTTTTAAAAATCAGTTTTAGTCACGTATGAGTACGTGTTCCCATGGCGATACTTGCACGGTGTGTTATATGAGAACAAATGCTTTATGCTGCAAGTTCTTGGAATTGATGAAGGCTATTGTCAGGCGATGTACTTGGTATCCGGGAACTGCTAGGTCATCATAAAGTCCCATATAACATATACTATATATATATATATATATATATATATATATATATTGTAGCCTCGGAATTTCGACAATCACAAAGATTTAAGACTATGAGAATTGGTACTTGAATTATCCAAGGAATAGCAACGAAACAAAGAGAAATACTCTCCGAAATTGAAAAATTGGATAAAATTTTAAGTAAAACAAAGAAAAAGGGACAAGAAGAAACACTCGGAAGATATACGCACATATGGAGTAGCGTCCCCGAACATGAAAGAGCAGCATAAGGAGTTTCAATACTTATAAAAAATAAATGGAAAAAATGTATACAGGACTACCAACAACAATAGTTGGAATATATGCAATGAACGATAATGCAACCCAGGCACAGAAAGATCATTTTTTGCCACGCTAAGCGATGTTATTAAAACCATAAAGGATAAAGAAGATATTATATTAATTTGAGATTTCAACAGTCATGTAGGAAAAGAAGACGAAGACATAGTAGGACGATTCGGAGAAGATGAAAAAAATGACAATGGAAGTAGGTTATTAGATATATGTCGAGAACATGAATTGATAATAACCAATACCAAATTGTTACACAAGGATATACACAGATATACTTGGGAAGAACCAACCAAGCAGGAACCAAAGATCGATCATTGACCTGATCATAGTGAGAAAGGCTAGCGAAACTATAACACAAGATGTAACAGACAGGCAGAATGTGCAAGTAATCATCGCTTAGTATTAGGAAAGTTCATATACATAGGAAAATACCAAAAAAACAATACTCAAAAAGACGAGGAGTTAGAGGAACTTAACAATACAAGGTATAAAGTAGAATTGCTACAACAATTTAGTATATGAACACTATTCCAGAATAGGTTACAGAATATATTAGAAGTCAGAGAAGAATGGTCCCCCACAGAAATGTATAAACATCTGAAACAAGCAATAATAACAGCTGCAAAAGAAGCACTCGGTATTGAACAACATAAAAATAGATATATAGACAAATATAGTGATAAGTTAGAAGAGATGATTAAAATGAAAAAACTGCTTTTCAGAAATGGCTAAATGACAAAACACCGGGAACGCGAGAAGATTATGTTACCCTCAGGCAGCAAGTAAAACAAAGGGTAGTACTAGAGAAAAACGAATATTGGGAAAGGATGTGTAAAGATGTAGACAACACAATTAGTTACTATAGATGAACAGAAGCATGGAAGAAAATAAAATAAATAAAAAAATCCCGATGGCCTGTAGCCAGCGGAAAGGTAAATTTCTCAAAATTCATCGAATTAAAATTTGAACAACCTTTTCATTGGTATACCTACATGTCATTACATATAAATTACCGTATGTATCATAGCCTTGCGGTTAAAGATTTTTGTTTTGGCTGTTGAATATAAAGTATGGAAAATTGCTTCGAATAAAAGTTGTAGGTACTAATTATATCTATAACCCAAAATTAATTTTGATGATATTTATCAAAAAGTATTAACAACTTTTATTTTTCAAAGAGACACCCTATATATTATCAATTTATTAGATTCTCTATAGCCTTCTGGTTATTCTTTCATAAGATACCCATACCTATCTTTAACAGTTTCCAGTGAATTAATTAATTTTCTTTTGTTTTGTTCAAAACAGAGCTCCAATGAATAGCCCATTACTCTAAATTTTAGAATTGTGAAACGATGATATTTCAGTAATAGCTTGAAAAAGACTTATTCCTTAGTTATTATTGAAGATTATAATTTTTTGTTATACAGGGTCGCTCAAAATTCTTGATCTCTCCATCACATACATAAAGAACCAAAATTGCGTTTTTGCAAATGAAACACCCTATATTTTATTATTTCTTCATATAGAGAATCAAAATACCTTTGAAATGATATACATGTTCCTATATCTAAATGGTCAGGTTTTCAAAATATAAGCAACTATCTATTAAAGTGAATTATTTCTAGCATTTTTGCAGAAGTTATTTGCTGGTTATCATGGTGATAAAACACATTATTATTTAACAAACATTATTTGTGGTATTTCATAGAATAATTTATCTGAAACGCGAAGATTGGAAGAAAAAAGTGTATTCAACAACACTACAAAGTAAAGATGAACTGCGTCAACGCGTAATTAAATGCATTGATAAGATAGATGCACGTGAAATAAGAAAAGCTATTTTATTGGTGGAGAAACGTATTCTTAGATGTTTGTAAAAACGGCTATTATTTTGAGAATGTATTATAAATATTTAATTATTTATATTTCTTCACTAATTATTATCATTAAAACCTCTGTCCTTACCACTTGGTTATTGATTATTAATTAGATATTTACTGTTTTTATAGTCTTTTGCGTAAATCTAACGAAAGATCACAAAATACGTATGTATATCGTTGAACTGGATTCATTTTCTCAATTCAGTCAATACATAGTTATTGCTAATTTTATCTTGAAATTGAGTTCAGGTTCTGATGAATCTACTAACTCATTATTGTTTTGCCAAGACTGAGTATGCTATCTATGAAAGTTTATTATTATTTTTAAATTAATTTACGGAACACGGTAAACGAATCGTCTCTGCAGTCTACTTATCATCCCAAACATGAGTAACGATACTGTTTGGTAAATCAACATTTTGAATTAGCTTCTAAGAATCAGAAAATTACTTATAATATTTGTGAATAGGTTTATTCTTGTTGTCTTTTTTGTACTTTGTGGGTATCTTACATTAAACTTTCTGGATGTTTTTGTAATAATTTCGATCACAGTCAACAAACACTTATTCTTCCTCACGATAATTAATTGTCAAACTTTCCATCACCATGGTAACCAGCAAATACCTACTATAAAAATGCTAGAAATAATTCACTTTAATAGATAGTTGCTTATATGTAGAAGACCTGAGCATTTGGTATAGGAACATGATATATCATTTCAAAGGTATTTTGATTCTCTATATAAAGAAATAATAAAATATAGGGTGTTCTATTTTAAAAAATGCATTTTTAGGTCTTTAGAGATCTGATGGAAAGATCAAGAATTTTGAGTGACCCTGTATAACATAAAAAGAAAATCTTCAATAATATCTAACAAAATAGTCTTTCTAAAGCTATTGCTGGAATTTCATCGTTTCACAATTCTAAAATTCAGAGTAATGGAGCTCTGTTTTGAAGAAAACAAAAGAAAATTAATTAATTCACTGGAAACTGCTAGAGATATATATGGATATCATATGAAAAAATAACCAAAAGGAGATAGAGCTGAAAATATTTTCAGTCGATAGATCTCTAGGTATAATCTACAAAATACAATTTTCAGAATGATCCTACGAATAGTTTTCCTTAAACGTCTAAGGTATCATCGACCGTGAATCACAATGTATATGTATATTACTTTTGAACCAAATGTTTTTTTGGGCTAACTTATAGACATATAACAACATGCCGTTGAATTTTTTTCGAAAATCAAAAATTTCTATAAGAAATTTACATAAAATCTTAGAACCAACAATAAACATACAAATATTGAACAAATAATCACACCCAGAGAATGGAAAGAACACTACTCGATGCTGCTGCAAGAAAAGCGATCAGAATACGATCATGACAAAGAAGACGAAAAGACAATAGTATTTGGTGAAACCGAAATCGCAGAAGAAGAAATGGACAAAGCCCTAAAAAAGGCAAAAAATAAGAAAACACCTGGGCCAGGAAATATAAAAATCGAATTATTGAAGTATGGAGGAAAGAGAGTCATATCCTTCCTGAAAATACTATTCAATAAAATTGAAAGAGGAGCAGAAATCCCAAGCGTATGGAACTTGTCATACATATCTTCCATATATAAAAAAATAAACTAAAAATAAACTAATAATTATAGAGGAATTAGTGTTATCCCTTCGATCGCAAGAATTTTTACGACTTTAACGAAGGCAAAAAGAGAACAACACATGCATGATTTGAGCGAAGAGCAATCGGGATTCCGGAAAAACAGATAATGTCTGGACAATATATTTATCATCAGACAAGTCATCGAAAAGAACAAGGCCAAAAACATTAATACACATATGACGTTTATAGACTTAGAGAAAGCGTATGATAGTGTACCCACGAAAAAACTATGGGAGGCTATGAGAATAATGAATATAGAAGAAAAATGGATAAACCTAACACAAAGACTATATATAAAGATACAAAAGCACAAATAAAAATAGACAATGAATTAACGAACCTAAAACAAGGTTGTGGCCTATCACCTACACTTTTTAACATATTTATAGAACAGGCTCTTAAGATGTGGTATAAAAAATGAGGAAGGATGGGTATACCAATTCAAAATATACTACATTCATTACTTTTTGCCGACGATCAAGTCGTATTTGCACAAGAAAAAGAGGATATGGAGTATATGGTGAGAAAGCTTAAAGAGGAGTATGAATTGTGGGGACTAAAAATAAATATGTGTAAGACCGAATACCTATATATAGGACAGCGGGTAACAGAATTAAATTTAGAAGACGAAAATATTAATAGCTGCCAAACCTTCAAATATTTGGGTTCGACAATACACCAAGATGGTACATGTCTGAGAGACATTGAAATAAAAATATCAAGAGGAAAGCAGGCTACAAGGGCACTCCATAGATTGATATGGAACAACAATCTTACCAAAAAAAAACAAACAAAGAATATTCCAAAGCATAGTCCAAAATATAATGTTATATGGAGCAGAAGTATGGTCGGTGACAACAACAATAAGAAATAAAATAAGAACAGTTGAACTTGACTTCATGAGAAGGTGCCTACTACAAATAACAAGAGAAGATAAAGTAAGAACAGAAGAAATATGGCGAAGAATGGAAGTGGAATGCTCAATAACAAGAACATTGGAAAATAGAGCATTACAATGGTACGGTCACGTTCAAAGAATGCCTGAACACAGATGGCCAAAACGAATACTAGAGTGGGAACCTCCAGGGAGAAGACGACGAAGACGGCCGGCATTAATATGGGAAACATATATTGGACATGCAATGATAGATAGGGACCTGAGAGTAGGAGATTGGGAGGTAAGAGAACTGTGGAGGGCAAAAACGGCGAACTCATAATGGGAAAAGGCCGAAGAAGAAGATATATTGTTTGATTCTGAATTCTTGATTGGTTTAATATTTGACAATATAGATTTTTGTTGGGGATGCAGCCATTTAATAAATAAAATTCTTTGAATTATGCCAAGCTTTCGAGAATGTTTATTCTCTTCGCCAGGGAAAAATTCGTGAATTTAGATAAAATTAACTACAAACAGGAAAGATTTCATTGTCATTAGTTGACATTTTTGATAGATGGGTTTGGAATCTTTCCTGTTTGTACTTAATTTTATCTAAATTTAGGAACTTTGCCCTGACGAAGAGAATAAACATTCTATTTAATAAATGACTGCATCCCCAGCAAAAATCTATTTTATCAAATAATAAATCAAATAAACCAGACGTCTAATTAAATCTTGATCGATATTGTCCCATATAGTCCTAACAATGTTCTCTATATCATTCAAAGAGGCAGGTAATGGTTGATGATCTCTTAGTTGCCTACCTACATGGTACCATAAATGTTCAATTGGGTTGAGATCTGGACTCCGGGGTGGCTAGTTCAAAGTCTGGATATTCACCTCATGCAAATAATTTTCACTATTTTTGCAACATGCGGTCTGACATCGTTATGCATCAGTATGAAATTATCCTCTATATAACCAGCGAAAGGGACAACATGCTCAGACAAAATGTCTGTGATCTACCTTCCACTATTTAAAGATTAACTGCACAAAGAAACAATGTCTGTACGAGCTGTTAAGGATATTCCACCTCAGAACATCACAGAGCCTCCATTAAATAACTGGGTTTGGCAAAAATTGCATTGCGAGTAACGTTCATTACCCTTACGCGTCGGTCGTTGCTGTAAAGACAAAACCTTTTCTCATCGTTGAATAAAACTTGCTCCCAATTTTCAGCAGCCCAGTTTACGTGCTCCCTGGCAAACAGAAATCTTAGTCATTTATTATCTGCACTCAACTGTGGTCCTCTTTCTGCCAGACGTCTTCTTACATTCGAAGTACTGACGTGGATATTTTGAGCAGTGTTTAGTTGTACCTGCAGATGTCTTGACGTCTCAAAACGTTGCCTTAAGGCATTTAGTTGTAAAAATCGGTCATAAATAACAAATGTTACTCGATGTCGTCCTTGTTCACTTCGCCTGTTGTGGTCGTTAGTTTCTTGAAAACGTCGAAACATTCGTAATATTGTCGAATGAGAAACACGCAGTCTCCTGCCTACAGTTCGAAAGCTCAATCCTTCCTGAATTACGCCATCACACATTCATCACGGGATAAGTTTCTTGTTTGTCGCTCCATTTTTGCAATATTAACAATAACAAAGATAAATTACAAAGTAAACAAAAATGACTTCTCATTAAATGACAAGTAGTGTCACGTATTTTGATTTATATAGCCTGCCTAATTCTACGCGATGGACAATACGGCCATGATTCCTTTTGTAAACTAGCAAACAGATGCCTTAGATATTAAATTCTGTATTTTATTTGATAATAGTCATAAAACTGTGAACCAAAAAGCAAAATGCTTACAGAACATGGGGCTATACTTTTGGTTAGAAAGATAGCTACTGGTGTACCTGGCAAATTCCACAGGGTGTGACAAATATTAAGCACCAAACAGGTTTATTTTCAAACACCCTTTATATAACTAAAAATTAAATTGAAACAAAATATTCAATTGTTTGGGCGTTTCTGAAAGTTCAAGGTTTAATTTTAAAAAAAGTTCATTAAAATCGATTGCGCAGTTCCCGAGAAAACTAATTTTGAAATTGTATAATATATTAGTGGTGCGTTAAATTTGATGCGAAGTGTATATATATATTATATATATATATATATATATATATATATATATATATATATATATATATATATGTTATATAACATTCCATATGAACAATGTAAAGTTCAAGGACATCATCCCATTTTTCCATAATACTTGGTAGCAGGCCTAACACGGTTCCCATGGTCCAATTTCGGCGCCATATTTCCTAGACGCTGATAAAGCATCACGCCACTACCATTTCCAAGGATAATACAGTGAACCGAAGTTCCCAAGAAAACGCTGACGGAACATCACGCCACCACCATCATCCGATGTGCTCAAATGGCCTACGTGACTTTACCACATATATCAGCACTATTTTTTATATAAATAAGTAAAATTGTAATTATAGAATCAGTTATTAACTCACTTTAGTAAGGACAAGACTATGTCCAAATTTGTAATCATTTTTATAAAATATTATATTATAATTAAATAAATTGTTTTTAAAAAAACTTAAAAGTCAAAAAGCAAATATAAAAATTGGTGTCAGAAGTGGGATATCCTCTACATATTCAGAAAACGGAAATCCTAACTGAATGTGGTGGTTCCCAAACCTTAAAGAAGATAAATAACAAAAGCCAGCACAGTCAGCCAACCAACCCTTTGTAGACGGTCTCTCCAACGTCGGGAACACGTGAATACCAACCTGTTGGAGCAAAGCTTGTGGAGCCGGATTGCAGCTACAAATGTGGAGATCGCTGTAAGTCTTTAAAGAATCATCTCGCTATACTATTAGTTTATTTTTATTAGGAACAGTTCTTTTGCCTAATACATTATCAAATTTTTATTCACATTGATTGTTGTTAACATTTTATGAGTTTAAGAAATAATAAAATCACAATGCCTAACGACGGTCAAGCAAACGATAACAACGAAAATAGAACAGTCGAACCGTATAAGTTGAGTGAGATATTTTCGGTCGTGCCGGAATTTGATGGCAACCAAATCTTCTTAAACACTTTCCTTTTATCATGTACTACGGCTTACAATATGGCCGTAGGAAATCAGAAACCATTACTTATTTTACATATCAAGAATAAACTGCGTGGCAGAGCTGCAGAGCTAATAAATTCAGGGAATCCTGCAACTTGGTTTGAAATTAAAAGAATGCTAGAAAGTCATTTCGGTGATGCAAGAGACCTCGCATCATTGATTCAAGACTTACAAAGAATGAAACAGCTATCGAATGAATCGTCTCTCACTTTTATAACGCGACTCCAAACCCATGAAGCAAAGATGTATGCTTCAATAAACAAACAAGAATATAGTCAAGAAGAAAAAAGTGCTCAGACTCGCTTAGCCCAATCTATGGTCTTGAATACATTACTTACCGGTCTTGATCCTAAAATAGGTCAAATTGTTGGTGCTAGTGATCCAACGGATATTCTTAGTGCTACTAATAGAGTCCGTATGGAGCTGCAGTTGAATTACTTTGAATCCCAAAAATTTAATAACCCCAATAAGAATAGCAATATTCCGCAGAAAAAACCCTATCAGCCTCTTCCATCGAAGCAATGTTCTAATTGCAAACGTATGGGACACAATTCCAATGAATGTAGACAAAGACAATTTTTCCAAAGTCAAAGCTATCAATCAAATTTCCAACAACAACAAATCAGACCAAGTTTTCCACAACAGTCTCAACAGCCAAGACAACAACTTCAGTCGAACTTCCAACCTAATCCAATGTTTCGAAGAGATCGCCCTAGTGTGATTAGACAAAAATATAGGCAATATAAGACCCTCAGTCGTACAGCCTAATCCTAATTATAATAAGTTCCAACAAAACGGAACCTATCATTTAAATTACGAACAAGATCCTAACTCAGATTGTTATGATCCATATGAAAACGAAACTTCTTATAATTTTTCGAGTGAAGATCAATTATCTCAAGATCCCTATTATCATGATCCAAGTGTCCAACCAAATTCGGATTTTCAAGAAGGCCCGCCTTCGTCGTCGGAGCCTCCAGACGAGAATCCAGAAATAAAAAACATTCAAGCCCAAATTCAAACCATGAATCTGGACGACTTCAACCCGAACCTCAACTTCCTCGAACAGAACTTCATCTAAATTCTCTACTTTCAGTCAAATCGAAAAATCTGTATTACATTACCGACACTTCAAAATCATTTAAATTCCTAATTGACTCAGGAGCAGGAATTTCCATCTTTAAACCTAATGCATGTCGAAATTTTCCTCAAAGATTTTCAGAAAACGTTATGATCCAGGGAATAACAGATCAAAAAATCAATATAAATGAATCTACCCTAGTTCCTTTCAAGTTCAAAGACCCTCATAAAGTTTACATATGTAATTTAGATATTGATTTTGATGGAATTCTCGGAACCGATTTTTTGGATCAATACGAATGTATAGTAGACTTGAAAAATAAAGAACTGATAACAAATTTTAAGAAATTACCCTTATTTAAAGTAAACGAAAATTCAAATGTAGAATCGGAAAGTAGAACTAGTCATCTGAATTCAAACACTATATCTATAGATGCTCGCACTGAACAAGTTTTCAAACTCAAGTGTACCGTCTCTAATACTGATGCAATATTATCTGCTAAAGAAATAGATAAAGTGCGCCTCCCAAATGCTCTCGTTAAAGTTAACGAGAAGGGCGAATTTTTCACTACCATATTAAATCCGAACGCAATTAATAAAACAATCAACCTCTCAGAAATCGTGCTAGAACCAATTCAGCATGTTTCTATTAACAGTCTCAATGAATATGAACACAATATTGAAGCCAATAGAATTCCCGAAATTAGAAATCAGCTTCGCTTAGAACATCTAAATCAAGAAGAATCAGAAATGATTACCAATCTTTGCCTTGATTATGCCGACATATTCTACCTTGAAGGAGACAGACTTACATTTACGAACGAAATAAAACATACGATCAAAACTAATTCAGACAAACCTACATACACGAAATCATACCGATACCCTCACGTGCATAAAGAAGAAGTTAAAAGCCAGATAAATAAAATGCTCGACCAAGGAATAATTAGACCTTCAAACTCACCATTTTCATCACCTGTCTGGGTTCTTCCAAAGAAGATGGATGCATCTGGGAAACAAAAGTGGAGAGTAGTTGTAGACTACAGGAAGCTTAATGAAATTACCATAGACGATAAGTATCGATTACCAAATATCTCGGATCTTCTGGACCAGCTGGGAAAATGCCAATAGTTTTCTACCCTTGATCTCGCCTCTGGATTTCATCAAATCGAAATCGACCCAAAGGACATTCAAAAAACCGCATTTTCAGTCGAAAACGGACACTACGAATTCGTCAGCATGCCATTTGGATTGAAGAACGCTCCATAAACTTTCCAAAGAGTGATGGACAACATCCTGTTGGGAATTCAGAACGAAAGATGCTTGGTCTATATGGACGATAAAATTGTGTACTCCCCATCGATCCATGAACACATAGACAGACTGACAGAAGTCTTTAAAAGACTACGACAGGCAAATATGAAAATTCAACCCGACAAATCTGAGTTCCTTCGTAAAGAAGTAGCTTACCTTGGCCACTTAGTAACCAAAGACGGTGTCAAACCCAACCCATCGAAAGTTCAGTGTATTTTGAATTTTCCGCAACCGAAAGAAATCAAAAAGAAATAAAAGAAATAAAATCATTTTTAGGTTTAGCAGGTTACTATCGAAGATTTATACAAAATTTTGCTAAGATTTCCAAGCCACTTACTAACTTACTCAAGAAAGATATACCTTTTGATTTTGATTCGGACTGTAAGAAATCTTTCGAAAATCTGAAAGAAGCACTAACATCCACCCCTGTTCTTATATACCCAAATTTCGAGGAAACATTTGTTCTTACCACCGACGCTAGTAATTTCGCGATTGGAGCTGTTTTGTCCCAAGGACCAATCGGAAAAGATCTCCCGATTGCGTACGCTTCCAGGACCCTTTGTAAGGCCGAAACCAAATATTCAACAATCGAAAGAGAGCTTTTAGCGATTGTTTGGGCCGTAAAACATTTCCGACCATATCTTTTTGGCCGAAAATTCACCCATATTACAGACCATCGACCTCTATCATGGCTCTTTTCAGTTAAAGATACTGGCAGCCGTTTAGCTCGCTGGAGATTGAAATTAGAGGAACACGACTACGAAATTCAATATAAACCGGGAAAAATCAACAAGAACGCGGATGCCCTTTCCAGAATCAAAATTAACCATGTGAAAGATTTTTCAAAATTTCAAGCTAAATCACAATTAACCCCTTATCGAACTCTCATTACAACTGAATGCGATGACGAGACAAATGAAGAAACAAATTTAGAAGATAACAATAGGATGTACGAAGAATTTGATACTGTCGTTCACCTCCATAAGACTAAATCTCTGATAGACTACTCGAAAATAGAATTTTCTAACGGTCAAATTTTAGATAAAAGTAACAAAAATATTATTAGTTTCTTCAGGCAAAACGAATTAACGGATATTAACGAAAAAATTATTAACGATATTTTTGAAGACAATCTAGATTTCGTACATCTAAAGATTAACGTCGCATCTAGCAAGACAGTTAATAATAGGAAATATTTTCTTATTGCCCTACCATACTCTCCAGATACAGTTAATGAATATCTATTCGGAGCACTGTATAGAAGCCAAGATCTTCTCTCGCCAAACGAAACATACTGCATAGATACGAACGTAGATTTACCACTTTTAGAAGTTTTATCTTTCATCAACGCTGAAAAAGAAATCAAATTCAAAGTTTTCCAAAATATTACTCAAACACCAACCGAAGATCAAATACCATTGATTCTTGATCAATATCACAATGGCAAAACGAACCTACACAGAGGTATCAACGAAACAATTAGAAGGATAAAAGAGAAATACAACTGGAATGGTCTAACTAGAGACGTAGAAAAATTTATCAAAAACTGCGAAATTTGTCAATGAAACAAAACATGCCGTAAAAACCTCGACCGACCGCTGGTTATCACCGAAACACCAAAGACCCCTTTCGAGCGAGTAAACATCGATATCCTAGAAATTCCAACAAGAAACTATGCGTTAACTATTAGAGATGAGTTGACATAATTTTGTCAAGCTTATCCAATCGAAAACAAATCCGCCAAATCAATCGTTAATACGCTCATGGTCTACACTTCCAACACTATGGTACACCATTGCGGATCCATTGTGACTATGGCAGAGAATTTGACAACGCCCTACTGAAAGACCTTTGCACATTGTACGATATTAAACTTACATACTCCAGTGTAGGACACCCTCAATCAAACGGATCAGTTGAAAGATTCCACTCGACCCTGATGGAAATGATTCGAGTTCACATAGCAGAACACCCTCACGAACATCCGTTTAATATACTACCGTACGCAGTTATCTGTTATAATAACTCCGCGAATAAGACACACGGATTCACTCCGTATGAACTTGTCTTCGGACACTGTTCTAGTAGACCTCCTGAGAAATACTACAATGAGAAAGAGCTAATTACAAAATACGTAAGAGATTTGAATAATCGTGTCTCTCATTTTTACAAATTAGCCAGAGCCCGAACAGAAAAACAAAAGGAGAAAGCCAAACTTCGTTTTGATAAACATGTTCACGATAACATTCAAAATTTTAACGTAGGTGATAAAGTTTATATCAAAGAATCGCAAATAAAAAATAAACTCGCAAACAAATTCAATGGACCCATTGAAATTTTAGAAATCCATAATAATTCAGCAGTATTACTAAATCCTAATACTAATCAAAAATCTAAAATCAACTTTGATCGCATGAAACTATGCTCTGAGATCTAATTGGTTTCAGGTACTTCGTAATGGTCACAATGGCCTTCTGTCAATACCAAATAGAACCAATAAACAACACCCTTGGAGTATTTTATAATGACGAAAGCCGAATAGTCATTTCAAACGACAAATGGACACTTCTTGTACAAAAAAATATATCGGGACTACTAACTGCCTTTGAGAACATCAACAGAATACTCGACATAATACACAAGACTCTAAAGCCAGACTATCATTCTATGAACTCATTCCACTCAGATGTAAGGACTCATGTTAATCTTTTAACACAGATTTCGAGAACAATCAAAGAAAAATTTAATGAAGTGATAATTGACACCAAACGCAATAAACGAGGAATTATAGACGGAATTGGTAGTATATTCAAGGCTATAACAGGTAATTTAGATGCAGCTGATGGCGAATTTTATACCAACAGCATATACAAATTACAGACCGACCAACATCAAATCGAAAACCTATTAAAGAATCAAATATCAGTATCCACTTCTCTAATCAAAACATTTAACGAATCCATTCAAAACTTAACTATTGATAGAAAAGTTTTCAACGATAATATAGGTAAAATTGAGAGAGCAGTTCATCAGCTGAATGATAAGCTAGCTATAGTCGAAGCCAAACTCAGTTTCTTCGAGATATGTGAAAAACTTATGGAAAGCTATTTGTTTATTGTTTATTATTTATATATATATATATATATATATATATATATATATATATATATATATGTTACGGGATTTGTAACAATTAAAACTTTTTTAAAAACTTTATTTATTTAAACTTGTTTCACAACTTGTAGTTCAGTTTGACTTTACAATATTTAATTTTGAAAATAACAATCTGACTTAAAAGGTGACTTCAAAAGTGATTGAAGTGGAGAAGGATCCAATATTTATACCTTCTGTGTTATGACGTCACTAATTACGTTTCAGAACCTTTATGGTAAACAAGTGCAGGTGCCTTTTTGATGATTTTACAAATAAAGGTTCTAGAAGTTTCTCTAGTAATAAAGTACCAAATATTGCGTCTTTGATGAATTTGCAGGTTTCAAGGAGAAACATTAAAACAATAGGAAACTTGATATGAGCGTCTGAGAGAAGAACGTAGAAGATTATTTTAGATAAGTAACAATTAAAATTAGTATGTGACGCAAATTAATCAAAGTATAATCAATATTATACAAGATGTGGTTAGCATATAACAACTCCCCTTTTACAAAAAAAGTTTTTGCTATGCGAAAACTTTTAAATGATAAAAATATAAAAATTAAATTGATTAAAATATTATAAATTTGCAATACAATACGACAATATTTTAAACATAGTGTTTTAATTTAATTCGTATTCTTCATATTCTGGATGAACACTGGGTCTTCTTCTGGGTAGAAAGGATTTCCATCGACCAACGTTTTTATCTGGTGGTTGTGGTGGATCATGAGGTGCTACTGCGATGCTCATTCCTGTAGGTCTTCTTCGTTTATATTTACAAAATATATAGAGCATAATGAATGCAATTATTAATACTATTACTATATAAGTAAACCATGAGATGTTCTTTGTTATAAAAGGTTCATTTATAATTTTGTCTAAATTTTCGGAATATTCATTCAATTTCTGTTGAGCGATGTTTAGATCTTCAGTATCTAATGTGTTGAGTTTCAAAGGTTTTAATTTTGGTAAAAACCTTTTTTCTGGTAAATCTTTACAACATTCATATGGTATTATTACAGGATTGATTTTATAGGTAATATTTTTGTAAGATTCGATAATATATTTCGATCTTATTCTAGTACTTCCAATAAATGCATTACAATTTGGTTTCAATTTTAGTATAGAGTTTCCATTAATTACTCTAGTAACTGGTTCTTGATTATTACAAGTTATAGTTATAAATAATGGATCAGAAACGATGATAATCCATACATTTGTGGATATTTCTTTTACATTATAATCTTTAGCAAAAAGTAGCGACACTTCACAAATTTTTGGAATTTCGGTCTGTTGTTTGAGAAGTTGAGCTTCACAGATAGAATTACTGTCAATCGGTAAAGGCAACATATCAAAGCATAATTTGAATCTGAAGCCAAGATCTTTACATTTATCTAAACTAAATAAGGTAACGTAAAACATAGAATCATCATCTTTAGCAACATATTTTTGACTTGTTGAAATAACATGATGAAGTCCAGTTCGATTGTCTTTAGTTGGTAAAGGGTAGATTCTATATACTTTATATATTTCTGGATCAACTAAGGGAATTTTGAGAATATACATGATTCTTGAGTTATCTTGAAAAGCATGAAGTTCTATAATTTCAAAATACTTGGGAATATTTTTAAGTTCCACTGGTAGGGGTAAATTAACATTTTTGAGTGAATTAGAGATTTGCAATAATGAATTCTTGAGATCTCTTGGTTTTATTATAGAAGAGTGTAAAACTTGTAATCTTGCAAAAGTAATTCCATTCAGAATGTCACTCAAACTGTTTTCTAGAAATAATAAACTTTCAGAAAGTTTTTCACATATCTCAAGTATATCTAGTTGAGATTTATAAAATGATAAGTTATCTGTTATATCATAAATTGATTTTTCAATATTTTGAATGTCATTATTAAATGTTGATTCGTCTATTTGAAGTTTATGAATTGTATTATTAAAATTCTTTATTACTGATGTTGTTACTGATATTTGATTTTTCATCAAATTCTCTAACTCATGATCATCATGCATTAATTTATTGATACAATTTGAATAATATTCTCCATCACTGGCATCTAAGTTGCCGGTTATATATTTCCATACTGTGCCTACACCGTTGTGTAAACCTCTTTTAAATCTAAAGTTATTATAATTTTCTGTATCAATTGTAACTTCATTGAATTTCTGCTCAACATCTGTCATAGATTGTTTCAGTAAACTTATATGCGTTTTAACTGTTGTATAAAAAGTTTTCATCCTATTTGTAGGTTTTTCTACAAGATCTTCTAAACTTTGTATAATTCTATTATTCTGAAGAATAGAATTTTTAATTGGTAATATATCATGGTAAACAATGAGTGTCCATTTAGAATTTGTTATTTGAAGGTATGATTCCTCATTAAAATATATTCCTAGTGTATTTGGTATTGGGTCAATTGAATATTGACATAAGATATAATTACTTAGAATAACTAAAATTAATATTAACGATTTCTTCTTCAAGTTGTTCATTATTTGGGAACTATACCTGAAAAGAAATTTATAGCTCAGTATGTGGTATCATTCTATCAAAATTAAATTTATTTTTCATTCCTGTTTGTTCATTTAACACCACACGCATTTTGTAAAATTTCAATTATTTGATAAGGACCATTAAATTTATTTTTTAATTTATCGCTGATTTGAGATTCCTTAATGTATACTCTATCTCCGATGTTAAATTCATAACGTTTTTCTGGAATCTTCTGATCATATCTAAATTTTGATTTTTCTTTGGAATCTTGGGTTCTCTGACGGGCAATTTGATAAAAATACTTAATTCGATTATTTAGATCTCGTATATATTTTGAGATTATTTCTTTTTCATTATATAAAGTTTCTGGAGGTCTGCCTGCTGTATGACCAAAAATTAATTCATAAGGTGTAAATCCATGAGTCTTATTTTGTGAATTATTATAGCAAATGACTGCATAAGGTAAGCAGTTAAGAGGGTGTTCATTTGGGTTATCGCTTAAGTGTGCTCGAATGATTTCAAGAAGAGTAGCATTGAAACGTTCTACCGATCCATTTGATTGTGGATGCCCTATACTTGAATAAGAGATTTTGATATCATATAATTTACAAAGATCTTTTAAAAGTACATTATTGAATTCTTTTCCAGAGTCGCAATGAATTCTAATCGGTGTTCCGTAGTGTTGGAAAAATAATAACAAGGTGTTAACTATATTTTTTGCTGTTTTATTCTCAATTGCATATGCTTGTGTGAACTTTGTTAGTTCATCACGAATTACTAGGACATAAATTTTTGTTGGAATCTCTACAATATCTAAATTTATTCTCTCAAATGGTGTTCTTGGAGATTCTGTAATAACTAAAGGTGATGATAGATTTTTTCTACAAATCTTAGTTTTTTTGCATGTCTCACAAGATTTTATAAATTTTTCAACATCTTTAGTCAGACCTAACCAATTATATTTTTCCTTAATTCGCCTGATAGTTTCATTAATGCCACGATGTAAATTCTTCTTTCCATTGTGGTATTGATCGAGTATTATTGGTATATCCTCTTTCTCTGGAGTTTGAACTACGTTTTGACAAATTTTGAATTTAATATTAGTTTCATCAGAAAAGATGTAACATAATATTTCTAGAATTGGAAGATTTAAGTTATTTTCAACTGCATAGACTTTATTCGGGTCGATTTCTCTTTTATATTTATAAATGGAATAGAATAATCTTTCATTTACTTCATCTGGATTGAAAGGTATACATATAATATAATAAGTTCTTCTCTTAACTTTACAACTATGAACAATATTAATTTTGTTGAAATTGAAATCTAAATCTTCTTCGTATATATCTTTAAGAATTTCATCATGTAAATTATTTGTATGATTTTGCCACATTATTGTTATTATGTCTTTATTAAATCTATCTAATAGTTGTTCATTAGAGTATTCAACTTTCGAATAATCTATGAGAGAGGTTGTCTTGTAAAGTTTGCAAAAATTTCCGAACTCTACTGATTTTTCATCTACTGTTATTTCTTCTTCTTCTGCAGTATCTGTTTCACTGTCAGATTTATTAGATGTTAATATTTTTGAACTCAACTTAGAGCATTCCTTGAAATAATTAATTTTGATTCTTGATAATGCATCCGCATTTTTGTTAATTTTGCCTGGTTTGTATAATATCTCGTAATCATATTCCTCTAATTTTAAACGCCAACGTGCTAATCTGCTACCTGGATCTTTAATCGAGAATAACCATGTAAGCGGACGATGTTCTGTTATTAATTTGAATTTTCTTCCATATAAATAAGGCCTAAAATATTTTACTGCCCATACGATTGCTAGAAGTTCACGTTCAATTGTACTATATCGGGTTTCTGCTGGACACAACGTTCTTGATGCGTACGCGATAGGTAGATCGCTATTCAGTTGACCTTGCGATAGTACAGCACCAATAGCAAAATTACTTGCATCAGTTGTTAAAATGAAAGTTTTTTCAAAATCGGGATAAATTAATATTGGTGATGTTATTAGAAATTTCTTTAAGGTTTCAAAAGAATCTCTACAATCTTGATTGAAATTAAAGGGAATATCTTTCTGAAGTAACTTTGTTAAATGTTTTGAAATTTTAGCGTAATTTGGAATAAATCGTCGATAATATCCGGTCAATCCTAAGAATGATTTAATGTCTTTTTCATTTTTAGGTTCTGGAAAATTATTAATTGCATCAATTTTCTGTGGATTGGGTTGAACTCCTTCTTTAGTTATGACGTGTCCTAAATAGGCAACTTCCTTTCGAAGAAATTCACACTTCTCTGGTTGTAATGTTAAATTCGCACTTCTAAGTCTGGTAAAAACTTCTTTCAGTCTAGAAATATGTTCATGAATTGTTGGGGAATAAACTATGATGTCATCCATATATACGAGGCATCTTTCATTTTGCAATCCTAATAAGACGTTGTCCATAACTCTTTGAAATGTAGCGGGCGCGTTTTTCAAACCAAATGGCATTCGAATAAATTCATAATGACCATTTTCTACTGTGAATGCGGTTTTTTGAATATCAGGTTTGTCTAGCTCTATTTGATGAAATCCAGAAGCTAAATCGAGTGTTGAAAAGTATTGACACTTACCGAGTTGATCAAGTAAATCCGAAATATTAGGTAAAGGATATTTATCATCAATAGTAACCTCATTTAATTTTCGATAGTCGATTACGATACGCCATTTCTGTTTTCCAGATGCGTCTATTTTCTTTGGATCTACCCATACTGGAGAAGAATATGGACTAATTGAATTTTGAATTATTCCTTGTTCAAGCATTTTAGAAATTTGAGATTTGACCTCTTCTTTATGGATATGTGGATATCTGTATGATTTGGAGACAACTGGCTTTGAATCAGAAACATTAATTTTATGTTTAACTTCATTAGTAAATGATAAAATATCGCCATCTAAGTAAAATATATCCGAGAAATCTAAGCATATCTGGGTTATCATTTCTTTTTCTTCTAAATTTAAATGTTCAAGTCTGAGTTGATTTCTGATATTTTCTTCTCTATTATAATTTTGAGTATTTATTTGAGATATATGATTCATTTCGTTATTTTGAATAGACTCTAATGATAAATCTGAAAAATCTACTGTTTTCGATATTGCATTAGTATTTACTATAGTTGTAAGGAATTCTCCTTTCTCATTAATCTTCACAAGTGCATTTGGTAAACGAACTTTTTCTTTCACTTGGGATAATAAAATAGCATCCGTATTTCGTAAATTGGAAGTTAATTTGAATACTTGCTCTGTACGTGGTTCTATATTTATAATATTAGAATGAGGGTTTTGAATTTTCGAATTGTCAGTTAAATCTTCAGTTATTATTGAATTTTCTACTTTATATAAAGGTATGACTCTATATTTTGTAATCAATTTTCTGTTGGTTATGTCTATAACACACTGATAATGTTCTAGGAAATCTAATCCTAATAATCCATCAAATTCAATATTAAGATCATAAATATAAATTTTGTGCGGATCGTCTGATTTTCCAAAAGGTATCATAACTGATTCATTAATCGGAATTCTATGTTCTGTTATTCCTTGTATAGTAATATTTTCTTTAGATCGACTATGGTAATTTTCGCAAGTTTTTCTTTTGAAAACTGATATTCCTGCACCTGAATCTATTAGAATTTTGAATTTATTAGACAAATCTTCTATATAATAAAGTCCCTGTGAAGTAATAGTACACAGAGGTGTTTCTATACGAAAGTTTGTTCTAATTTCTCTTGCTTCACTGTGTTTATATGGTGGGTTTGGTTTTTTAATGATGTCTTTTGGGAAATTTCTTCTAAAGGTGGTGGAGCATCTTGAATCTGGGATTCGTGAAAATTTTGATTTTGATATTCATTTTGTGGACTGAAGTTATACTGATCATCTTGATAATCATATTCGTTGGGATTGGAATATTGATTATATTGATTGACATCTTGTGATTCGGAATAAGTGTAATCGAATTGATCAGCTTGGGAGTTATCGTTATAATAATATTCATCTGGATAATAGTTGTCACAATTAAAATGATGTGCTCTTTGATTATTCTGACGAAAAATTGGATTTGGACTTTCAAATTTCTTTTTTTGAAGATTGGGATGGGGGATTGGAGCATTGCTAGAATTATTTGGATTTGAAGGTTTCGATACTTGGGAATTCGGTTGACTTTGTTGACTAAAATTTCTGTTTGGATAAAACTGATTTGAATTATTGAAACTTTGCTGAGGATTGAATCTTTGTGGGTTTTGGAATTGTTGTCTTGGATCATTATTATGTGAGTATCGAATGTTCTGTTGTTGCCTTTGCCTACATTCGTTAACTGTATGCCCTGACTTTTTACAAAAATTGCCTAATTTGACTGGAGTATTTATATTATTCTGTTTGAATTTCTGTGTCTCAAAATAATGTAATTGCATTTCTCGTTTAATGCGGCCGATTGCAGAAACTATATCGTTAGGGTTACTGGCACGTATTATCTGACCAATGCGAGGTTCAAGACCTGTCAACAATGTGTTAAGACACATATTTTCTATTAATCTCGTCTGTGCATTTTTCTCATCAGGATTCATGCGTTGTTTATTTATAGCTGCGTATAATTTAGAGTTCAAGGTTTGTAATCTTGATACGAATGTTAATGGTGATTCATTCGGCATCTGTCTTATTCGTTGCAAATCTTGTATAAGCGAATTTAGATCACGGGAGTCGCCAAAATGTGCTTCTAATAGATTTTTAATTTCGTTCCATGATTCTGGATTGCGAGAATTAACGAATTCTGCTGCAACTCCTTTCAATTTATTTTTTATATGTAATACTAGAAAAATTTTCTGATCACCTACTGCCATACGGGTTGCTATGTCGCATGAATTTATAAAAGTAGTTAGAAAAATTTGATTTCCATCATATTCGGGAATTAGTGAAAAAATTTCAGACAGCCTATATGGTTCTATCTGAGATTGTGTTGTATTTGCTTCAGTTGTTTCTGTCATTCTGAATGTATTTCTTAGTTAGTGTAAATTAATATTAATGGTAGATAATATTTAACGAAAGACAATAGAACTTTGTTTTCTTTGTTTCAAATGAGAATAGAATCAATATAAAAATGTAATGAAAGTGTGATTCTCTGCTTACGTTTTCCTTTTCTTTCGTTTGGTAAGTTGTGGGTTGTCTTCAGGACTCGAGCAGATGAAATCCTACTTCGTACGTGTCGACTACAGTTGGGTGATTCTCGACTCTCAATCCTGCTGCCGAAGAGACCGTCTTTTCTAGATGAAATCCTACTTCGTACGTGTTGACTACAGCTAGATGATGATCGATCTTCGCTCCCTACTGCCGAAGAGACCGTCTTCTTGAGTTGGAGACTTCTTGTTTCTTCTTTATTCTTTGGGGCTTGCTTCTCCCATAAAGGTTAGGAAACCACTGTTGATTCTGCTGCCAAAGTTTGGGAATCCTACTGACTGCGCCAATTTTTGTTACGGGATTTGTAACAATTAAAACTTTTTTAAAAACTTTATTTATTTAAACTTGTTTCACAACTTGTAGTTCAGTTTGACTTTACAATATTTAATTTTGAAAATAACAATCTGACTTAAAAGGTGACTTCAAAAGTGATTGAAGTGGAGAAGGATCCAATATTTATACCTTCTGTGTTATGACGTCACTAATTACGTTTCAGAACCTTTATGGTAAACAAGTGCAGGTGCCTTTTTGATGATTTTACAAATAAAGGTTCTAGAAGTTTCTCTAGTAATAAAGTACCAAATATTGCGTCTTTGATGAATTTGCAGGTTTCAAGGAGAAACATTAAAACAATAGGAAACTTGATATGAGCGTCTGAGAGAAGAACGTAGAAGATTATTTTAGATAAGTAACAATTAAAATTAGTATGTGACGCAAATTAATCAAAGTATAATCAATATTATACAAGATGTGGTTAGCATATAACATATATATATATATATATATACATATATATATATATATATATATATATATTATTATTTAGTAATTGAGGACAATTTGAACGATATTCTAAATGCCATAACTTTTGCACGATTGAAGATAATCCATTCATCTATAATCACTCCTAACAGTCTTATTCTTGCCCTTCAGGAAATCTCTCAAAACCTTGTTAGAAATAATTTGCCATTACCTGTAAAAATTTCAAAAGTTGCTTTATACCTAGAGATAATAGAACTTCAAGTCTATCAACAGGAAAATAATATTGTATTCATTTTAAAGATTCCCCTTGTGGAACAACAATTATATACTTTATATCATTTATATACAATACCAATATTAGACAAGAGAACTGGATTACATCATATACTTTCAATTTCTCAGAAATATATCGCGAGAAATGATGATTCTTTAATGTACATTCCCGTTAAGGACCCATCAAATTGTAAGGAGTTGGGCTCACATAAGAAATTGTGTTCGAACTTGTATGCCTACCCAATAGACAATAACGCTATATGCGAAACCCAGTTGTTGAAAAACCGCCAAGAAGTACCAGAAATATGTAATAATGTGATAATTTACAGTCGAGGATACAATGTTCACAAATTAAGAAACAATGTATGGCTTGTCATAATATCAGAACCATTACAAGTAACACTAAATTGCCCTAACTCGAATACTTGCTACTTTATCAAAATTCAATTATCAAGTTTCAATCCGAATGTCAAGGGTTCATAGGAATTACAAAAGTTCAAGCCGACAACCAGAAGTTTACGGACTTATCCGATAATCCACATCCAGTGATTATCCCCTACGAGTGTTGCAACTACCTTCCAAGCAAAATCCAACTTCCAAAACTAGATGCCCTGAAATTAAATGAGATCAATATGGAAGAACTCAATGTTGCGAACCATAAGCTCCAACAGTATTCAAGAGACTTGGACCATTTGATAAAAGAACCATTCGTATCTAGGAATATATCATGGATCACATATCTAACAATTAGTATCATTTGTGTGCTTTCAGGCGCATATGTTACAGTTAAACTTCTAAGAAAATTCAAACCAAAGTCTCAAAAGAAGCCCTTAACCCCTTTGAGGAGAATTGGAAGTTTCTTCCCAAGAAGAAGACCAAATCTACAAGTTCCCGAGGAAGAAAATGACGTTCCCATGACCGAACACATCAGTCTTGCTTAAAAGTTGCTGCGTAGCACCAACTTTTCAATAATGAGGGGAACTGTTATATAACATTCCATATGAACAATGTAAAGTTCAAGGACATCATCCCATTTTTCCATAATACTTGATTGTGACATCACGCCACTACCATTTCCAAGGATAATACAGCGAACCGAAGTTCCCAAGAAAACGCTGACGGAACATCACGCCACCACCATCATCCGATGTGCTCAAATGGCCTACGTGACTTTACCACATATATCAGCACTATTTTTTATATAAATAAGTAAAATTGTAATTATAGAATCAGTTATTAACTCACTTTAGTAAGGACAAGACTATGTCCAAATTTGTAATCATTTTTATAAAATATTATATTATAATTAAATAAATTGTTTTTAAAAAAACTTAAAAGTCAAAAAGCAAATATAATATATATATATATATATATATATATATATATATATATATATATATATATAATATATATTATTTCGATTAAATTGCAGTAAATAGTTGTACATTATACTTAAATACTTAAGCCATCAATGTCTTTTTTGAATTTAATGTATTAGGTTCTTTTTTTATATGAGACATCTCAAGAAATACTCTTTTCATAAAATTTATTTCCTTATCTAAGATCCTGACTTCGTCAAAATTAATTTTGTGTTTGGATTCTACTGCATGTTTTGCTAAAGTACAAGTGGATTTTTTAGCCTTATATCACTAATGTCTTTAATGCTTATGTAAGTGAGAAAATCATCGTCACGCGAGTTAAAGTTTCTCCTTTGATTTTTCACTTTTTAAAAAATCACTAAGACTTTTTAACAATTTTATTAACGGAATAACGTTACAAATAAACACAAGAATAATTTTCTACCAACTGGTTTACAACTTCAAATTTGAATACATCTGCGTGAAGTAGTTGAAAAGGTCTACCTACATTCTTTGTTAGATTTAATGGTACATATGCAGTTCTACTTGAATATTTAGACGATATATTTGGTGATATTTTTTTTCATAGAAGGCCAATAATAATTTTTCTTGATTTTTTCCAATGTTTCGTTAATTCATCTGTGATTGCATTTACCTTCATGTTGATATTTCATTATTAATATCTTTTCCTCGTTATCCTTAATAGAATTTACTAATTACCTACATTTTACTAGTTTTAATAGATTGCCATTTAAGTTTTGGATGAATATTTTATTGAAATCTATATAGAGTGTCTCGTCATTAAAATACATATAATATGTTCTATCGGCTGTAGTATAACAACGAAGAAAGTCCATGATAGCATCATCTGTTTTTCGAATTGTTCTTCTCTAATATCTATTTTGTTATGTGGGTTTTTTGTGATCATAATTTGTAGGGGTTTGTTAATAATTATTTCATCGAGTATTGGGATACCATCGTTAATATTATCATTTGCATCAATTGAATGTGCAGTTTCTGTGCTTTCATCTGTCTGTGCTATTTCAATATCGCTTATTTCTTGGTTAGGTGGTTTTAACTGGATGTTTTTTAAAATTTTGATTTTTTTATTTTTGCTTCTACTTGTTGATGATTCTGAGTGAATTTTGTTGAATTCTTTCAAGATGTCTTGCTTAATTTCTTCTATCTCTTCTATTTTTTGCTCGGATGGATCTAAATTAATTTTTTCTAGAAAGTCTGTAATTTCTTGATTAATATCTCCTGGGTTATTATGTGTACTCCTTGTTTCAATAGCATTGATCTTAACTCTTGATAACGCATCAGCATTGGTATTTTGGTTTCCTTTTTTATAAATGATCTCATAATCGAATTCCTGTTGGATATTTTGATGAGCTAATTGAAAATTTTCCTCTTCAGAAACAGTCGGATAAAATTGTTCATAATCATAAAAGTCTGGGTAAGCATTTTCTTGAAAGGTATATGTATCATTTACAACATTTTCTTGTGTTTCTACAACTTCATCAGAATTTGCTTTGGTTGAATAATTGTCATCTTCTATACTGCCGGCGCCAATCTCATGATTATGTAGTTTCGCATTACTTTGTTGGATATGAGGTCTTGTATTACCAGACGACGTGTCCATAGGTTGGGGATAAACGCTTCTCTTTGAATTTGTGCTAGCGTTTGAAAAAATTTTAGAATGGAAATTTGGTATGATATTACGAGGGGTCTGAGAGAAATTCGTTGGAGGTGAATAAATTGGACGGAAATTTGGTTGATATAGATTTGGTTGTGAAAAATTTGGTTGTGAGAATCGTGGTGGTTGGGAATTAAATGAGTTTAGTGGACGCATATTCATTGGCTGAGAAGAATATGGTCTCTGAGAAAAAGATTTTGAAAAATGAGGTGGCATCGATTGGAATGTACGTGTTGGTTGGATAAATTGCGAACTTGATTGATTTGTAAATGGACGTACAATCGTTTCAGGTTTTGAATAATTAGCGTTAATTTGCTGTTGAGATTTATAGTTCGTAGTTTGTAAATTTTGATTCCTGCCTGTACTGAAATATACAAAGTTTTCTTCTTCTGTACAATGTGCGAGAGCTTGTTCTAAAGAAGTGGGATTTCGTAATCTGATTACAAGTTGTATATTATATGGTAATCCACAAATAAAAGTTTTCAATGCAAAGTCGTCATAATGTTTAATTTTAATTTGTTTTTCGATAGCATATGTTATGATCGAATTCAATTTAGAAAATAGAAGACTCCTTACATCTTGTATTCTCATTCCAAATTGAATAGGATTTTCATTTTTAAGAGGTTTGATATGTATTAAGACTTGTATTAAACAATCAATACTTCTTTGATCAGAGAAAGTTAGTGTCAGAGCATCTTTTATTAGAGCCCAAGTATTTAGTTCTGATCGTGAGCCGATTAGGTCTGCTGCACAATTTCTTAATTTACTTAATATAGTGTCAAATAGACAAATGTTAATCGGATCATTCGGATTTGAATTATTCTGGAATGCTTTAATGAAATTTTCACAAGAACTTATAAATCTAAATAGCTGTTTTGGGTTACCATCGAAAGGTGGTATATTATCTGCTTGATATTTCAATAGAGCAACATGTACTGTTTCTGGCATTGTTGAAGTTATTTTTATTTCTCTTTTTCTTGTTAAACTGATTTGATTGAGTTGTTCAATTAATTCGTCGTATTCAGAATCAGACATAAAATTATAATACTATATATAGGAACTAGAAATCTAATATATTTAAATTTTGGAAATTATATATATAGGAATTTTCTGGATAAGTAATATTAGGAAATGAGCACTTACATCAATATAATCGTTAGCTGCATGTGGATTCTTTTTCTGTTTTTCTTCTTACACTATTTCTTACTGCTACTCCCAATAGGTGATTATCTGCTATAGATGCACCCTGGATTAAATCTATTCTTACTGCTAGGCCCAATAGGTGGATATCTGCGATAGATGCACCCTGGATGAGTTGGATGTGTAGATTTGTAGGTTTTTCCTTTGGTTCCAGCTGGTAAATCCTTGAGATGAACCAGATTTCGGGGTAAATTCACGATGAGATACACCAAACAGTGTCCTAGCTGAATCCTACTGACTGCGCCAGTTAAAGTTAAGACTTTTTAACAATTTTATTTACGGAATAACGTTACAAATAAACACAAGAATAATTTTCTACCAACTGGTTTACAACATTTACCCTAGCTATATTTATAACATATAATGTACTGACTCAGCTTTAAAGCTGCACGATATGCATTATAGTTCATTTGTTAGTCCCGTAACTCGCGCAATGTATTTATTTGAAAATAATAACAAATAGTGAAAACCAGTTCTATTGTCATAAATTGGGATTGGACATAAATGGAATAAGGCATAGCCTTTTTGTTCAGTTAGAGGGATCTTCAGAACAAATACCATATCAAATTTCGTTTGAAATGCTTCTAGATCTATGATTCTTAAATATTCAGCAAGGCTCGAGTATTTAATTGGAAGCGGTAAGTTGCTTCTTATTAAATTTTATGATATTTGTTTAAAAGAACCAATCAAAGTATCGGGCGATATTACAGAAGAATGTATTATATTCAA
The DNA here is from genome assembly GCA_958507055.1 of Crioceris asparagi. Lineage (NCBI taxonomy): Eukaryota > Metazoa > Arthropoda > Insecta > Coleoptera > Chrysomelidae > Crioceris > Crioceris asparagi. The sequence goes on from OY293828.1 coordinate 49,801,350, forward strand.
TCTCGCAAATGTTATGACATTCAAGATATCATTGAGGTTATCTTCTAGACAGATGTAACTTTCCATTAATTTTTCGCTGATTTCAAAGAATTTCAGTTGGGCATCTATCAATCCTAATTTATCAGACAACTGGTGAAATGCTCTTTCGATCTTGCTGAAATCTTTATTGAGAATTGATTCGTTCAACTGTAACTTTCTCAGGGTGGAGTTAAAAGAATCGATAACGGAACTTGTAACAGAAATTTGACTTTTCAGCAGATGTTGTATCTGGTTCTGATCTGTTTTGAGACTGTCTATGCATATGGTTTAGTACTGTCCGTCGGAGGCGTCTAAATTTCCAGTTAAAGTATTGAACAGTGTTGCGATTCCATCTATTAAACCTCCTTTAACTCTTTCTGGTTAGGTGTCCATGAATATGTCTTTGAATTTCTCTTCTATCGATGTGGATATTTGATTTAGAAGATTAAGATGTGTTTTAAGTGTAGTACGAAAGGAATTCATTGCCTTATAGTTAGGTGATACTGTTTGTTGGAGTATCTGGAGAATGTGTTGTGCTCAAATGCCTGAAGTAGGAGGTCCAGTGGTTGTTCGTTATGGTAAGTTTTGGCTCGTCGTGGTAATAAATACCTAATGTGTTTTTGATCGGTTCGATGTTGTATTGGCAAAATGCTGATCCGAACAGCAGGATAACCCTGAAAATTGATTAAGGCTCTAAATAGGGTTTCATTCTGTCGAAGTTAACTTTTGTCTTTTGGTTAGTGTTGGGGTTAATGAGAGTATCAGAATTGTTGTGAAGCTCTTGTATTGAGAAAGGTCCGTTGAATTTGTTTTGTAACTTGTCTTTAATTTGGGATTCCCTTTAAACTTTATCTCCTATGTTCTACTGGTTGGGATTGTCTCGAACGTGTCTATCGAAACGTTCTTTAGCTTTCTCCTTTTGTGCTTCTGTGCGTTTGCGAGCTAGACTATTATTAAGATCTCGGACGTATTTAGTTATAAGTTCTTTATGATTGTATCTATTCTCAGGTGGTCTGCTGGCTGTGTGATGGAGAACATGCTCATACGATGAGAAACCATGGGTTTTGTTAACTGATCGGTTATAGCATATCATTGCATAAGGCAGTACATTGAGGTGGTGATCGTTGGGGTGATCTGTTACATAGGCTCTTATCATTTCGAGAAGAGTTGCATGGAATCTGTCTATGGAGCCGTTGGATTGTGGGTGTCCAACGCTGAAGTGTGTGAGCTCAATGTCAAATAAACTGCATAAGTCCCTATATAAACTATTGTCAAATTCTATTCCGTAATCACAGTGAATTCTTATAGGGGTACCAAAGTGTTGGAAATGCAGTAGCAGTGTATTAGTTACGCTTTTTGCAGATTTTTCTGGTAGACCGTAAGCTTGCGAAAATTTTTTCAGTTCGTCACGTATCGTATGGTCTTTGATGGAATTTCTAGAATATCCATATTAATTCTTTCGAATGGGGATCTTGAGATTTCTGTTATGATGAGGGGACTATCTAATTTTTTCCTACAAGTTTTGATCTTTTGACAGGTGTCGCAGGTTTTAATGAATTTTTCTACGTCTTTTGTGATTCCAGGCTAATTATATTTCTCTTTTTCTACGAACGGTTTCGTTAATACCTCGTTGGAGATTTGCTTCACCTTTATGATATTGGTCAAGAATAATTGGCTTTCCGTCTTCATCGGGGATTTTCACAAGTCTTGACAAATTTTAAAATTTATTTCTTTCTCGGAGAATATAAATGAGAGCATTTCTATAGCGAAAGAATTTCTATTGCTGGGATGTCAGGGTTATTCTCAACGAAATATGTTGTGGACGGGGTAAGCTCTTATTGACATTTATACAAGGCTGTAAAAAGATGTTCATTGACAAAATTTGGGTCGTATGGGATCGGTATAATGAAATATTTTCTATTTTGGGTGCTGTTACTAGAAAGTATGTTTACTTCATTTTCCATAAACTCTACATTTTCTTCGAATATGTTATCTATGATTTTATAATGGGTGTCTTTAAGCTTATTTTGTTGAAAAAAGGTGATGATGTTTTTATTTGTTTTGTTCAGAAGTTGGTTATTAGTATATTCTTTCTTAGAGAAGTCTATAAATGAAGTCGTTTTATATAATTCTACCAATGTCTTAAATTATTTGCAAATGCGTTCGTTAGAAATGTCTATCGTTTGGTCGACTTCGTCGTCTGTTTCGTTGTTAGGGAGTATAGAATATTGAGATAATTTTTTTTTTTTGTTTTAAGTCACATCGATCTTTCGATCATTATCGGTTGAATAATATAGAATACATGTTATATTTTGGATATTATATTGATATTCGTTAAGAATGTATATAATTGTTTATTTTTGTCATTGAAGATGAAGATTTTTGTCTTTGGTCCATATACTTTACACATTCGGTTAATACGTGTTTCACAGTTAGTCTTGTCATGCACGTATCACATAAAGGTTCTTCGCTGTGTTTGATGAGAAATTTGTGGGTTAGTCGAGTATGGCCTAACCTCAGAGGAGTGATAGTAACCTCTTCTCTGCGACTCTTAAATTTGGCTTTACGCGGAAACACTGATTGTTTAATTTCTTTTAATTTATCTTTGGAATTGCCCCACTCTTGTTGCCATTTGCTTATCACTTTCTGTCGGATGTATGTCCTCACGTCACTGAATACTGTCAAATCGATTAATGAAAAATATTGTCTGCTGCTTCATTACCTGTTATTCCTATGTGCGAGGGTACCCATATAAAACATAGTGTTGCGTTTTTTATTTTTAGTTTGTAGATTTCCCTCTTAATCTGTAATGGATCACTTCTGATATTGCACTTAGAGAATCCGTAATAATCAGACATTTATTGATATTTATTTCATGAGCATACTATAGCGTTTTCAGGATAGCCAAGAGTTCCCCAGTGTATATGCTTATTGAAGGAATTCTGAAAGACTTCTAATTGACTTTTATGAACGCTGCTGCCACTCCCGTTTCTGTTTTAGAAGCATCGCTGTATATGTGATGGTATCTTTCGTAATTTCCCAGTATTGCTGATAGGTTAATCTGGATTGTTCTGGGATTTATAGCGTTTTTATCCAGTTTTGTCAAACTTACGTCACAGATAGGAGGGGAATTATTGAGGTAGTCTTTCTTGAAATTTGAGGCACCTTTTTATGTAATTTACCTTAATCCTAGATAATGCATCTGCGTTTTTGTTAATACGACCGGGCTTGTAGTGAATTTCGTAATCGTATACTTACCTCTAATTTAAGTCGCCAACTAGATAGTCGGCTCCCTGGGTCTTTTATAGAGAAAAGCCACGTAAGGTTTTAAGGTTAGCTTTCTTAAGGCGGGTGAATAATTCTTTTAGACGTGCAATATGCTCATGGATAGTTGGTGAATATATTATTATGTCGTCCATATATATGGTGTAAATGGGTTTCGAATTATTTGTTTAACTTCGTCAATAAATGTCAAATTGTCTTTTTCTAAGTAGAATATTTCCTCAAAATCAAGACATAGTTGAGTGATGTGCTCTTTCTTCGTCATTGAGATGTTCTAATCTAAGCTGGTTCATTAATCGTCTGTCGGTATGTTCGTATTCTGTAATGGTGTTGAAGTTATACTGAATATACTGAAATTATTTTCGTCTTATTATAAATCGAATTCTAGTTCAGAAAATAAGACAGTCTTATCAATGGCTTTGGCGTTCAAAATTGGCACAAGAAATTCTCCATTTTTATCTATCTTCACTATAGAGTTTGCCGTAATAAGATTGCCTCTGTGTTAGCTAGCTTATTCGTTTCAAATACAAAGACTTGTTCTGTTCGGGGTGGAATTGTTATTTTATTGGTAGGAATTGTTTTCTGCGTTTCACTAGAATTATCGTTATTAACTTGGTAAAGAGGTATGGTTTTGAAGTTACTAATGAGCTGCTTATTTTTAATGTCCAATACACAATCATATTTTTGAAGAAAATCGGAGTCAAGTAAACCGTCAAAGTCGATATCTAAATTGCATATATAGACTTTATGAGGGTCATTTATGCCAAAAGAGATAAGTACGGCTTCAGTTATAGGAACTTTTTCAGTTATTATTCCTTGGATTACAATATTTTCTGTTTGTCGCCTTTTATAATTTTTGCAAGTGTCTAGCTTAAAGATTGAAATTCCAGCTCCACTGTCTATCAAAATTTTAAATGTATTTGTTGCATCTTTCATGTAAAATAAGTTTTTCGAATTTTTCTATTGGTGTCTCGTCCGTCAGAGTCAGTTTTCTGATATCGGATCTTGGATAAGATTATGTCCTGAGGGAAGATTGAGGGATTTGTTCGTAAGAGTATGATGGTTCGTATGTGCTAGCATAATCGGAATTGTAGTCATTGTCATAATTATAGTCGCTGTGATAATTATGGTCGTATGGTTGATATGTTGGGTTGTAATAATCGTTTTGATAATATTCTAGTTGCGTATATTCTTGTTGGTTTAAGTGATGTGATCTTTTTTGGGAATTATTAAAATTGGGGTTCGGCTGAATTGCTGAAGGTCTATTAAAGTTAGGGTTTGGCCTAATTATCGATGGTCTGTTCTGGAAAATTTGGTTTTGTTGTGGTCGTACTTGGAACTGTGGTAGATCTTGAAATTGGGGTCTAAAATGTTGTGTATTTGAACTATTTTGTTGAATTTGCGGTATTGGAATGCTTGGGATATTATGTTGACTTTGCCTACTAATACATATAAAGGATGATCGTTCCGTTTGCACTATGAACAGATTTTAATATGTGGTTGTAAGATTGGTTTCTTAATATTAACTGACTATTGGTTTCTATTTTGAAATTTTTGTTGTTCAAAATAAGATAATTGCAGTTCTCGACGGATCAGATTAATTGCTGAAAGCATATCGGTTGGGTCACTAGGTCGAATTATTTGGCCAAGTTTCGGATCTAGGCCGGTTAACAAGGTATTAAGAACCTATTAACGGAATTTATTATTTGGTGCCATAGCTCTTGAGTCTTGACGATTATATATTTCTTGTGAGCATAAAATGTTTTCATATGCCCCCAGAATTAGAAATCTAAAGGATTACTTACAGCAGTTCTAGGCGGCTAAGGGCATTTACTGCCTCTGCCAATCCAACTATGAGGAAATTGCTGATCTAGATAGTTCCGTACTATTAAAGGATAATGAGGTGGTGCTCCATGAACCACCTGTCTCTTCTTCAGTCAAGTGGTAATCCCTTTAGTTCTTCGAAAAGTCTAGTTTGTAGATACTAAAAATAAGAGTTACCATTCAAATTTGCTGGTAATTCATAAGGACCTAACAAACTATTTCCAAATATACCGCACCATACAGTCGGAATAGTTGCAATGACTGGAGTAAGCAAGCCATTTTTCAGTTTTTCGCTTACTGAAAAAAGAAAAACTAGACTTTACCACTTTACACCTGTACAAAACTTATTACCTACAGATTATTCTTTAAGATTAAATTTTGCTCAGTGGATCTTAAATATGAAAATGAAAATGTGATTTAATTAAAAACTTTATTTTTACTAAGGAGGCCACGTTTACACGTAGAGTAGTTCTCAACTGGAGAAATAACCATAGTTGGGACATTGAAAATCCGCACCAATTCCACCAATTTTATTGCTGAACAACCAGCAGTGTAAGAAGATCGTTTAGTGAAAGAATAGATAAACTTATTGAGTAAATGTGGGTCATATTGAACTTTTTTTAAGTATTTTAAGATCTTGTTTACATTATTTATTATAGCAAAAATGTGAAAAAGACTCTTTGATAATTACGTATACGTATAATTGTAATCTTCTTATTAAACCTAAAAAATCAACTGTAAGTTTCATTTGCGTAATAAATGCAAACCTATGACTCAAAAACACCACCATAATAAATACACTTAAAATTGTCCAACAGTGCAGCGTTATGTTCAATTGTAAGTTTTATTTGCGTGATAAATGCAAACCTATGACCCAAAAGCACCACCATAATAAATACACTTAAAATTGTCCAACAGTGCAGCGTTATGTTCAACTTTAAATATTTCGAAAAATAATTACTTTATCGTTACGAAGGTAGAATATGTTATTTACACAGGAAGAATTAGAGAATAGAAAAATTGTGCTGAAATGACAATTCCACCATTGGCGTAGAATTTCGGAAGGGTTAACCTTTCACTTACCCCTGTCGTACGCCTCTGGTAGTAGCCAGAAACGTTTATTTACCATATTCTAGTAAGGTTTGCAGTATCTGAACTTCCTGCTAAACATGATAAAGATTAGTCAAACTGTTTAAAAGCAATGGGGAAAAATCATTTTTAAATAATTAAATAAAACACCCGGTAACTCAGACAGGCGACACATTTTATCTAAGTGAATTGGGTTAAATCTTATTATTTCCAACCAAAGATTCTCCAGTTTAATTATTTCCCATTATTAATGAAACACCCTGTATATAGGAATAAGGACTTTTTGTATGACCACGAAAATTTCGAACTTATCCGATTTCAATAAAAAAAATCTATATTTGCGCGGGTGACATAGTTTATGTTCTTACACCTTTTCTAAGATAAATAAATAAATAAAGATTGGGACTACTTCTCAACGGCGTAGTTAAAGACTAGCCATTGCCTAGCAAAGCGTCTATCGACAACTGATAAAAATCGTGATTGCTATAATGACTGTCATTTTTTTTTATATCCCACTTTGTTTATTTTAATGTACTGAAGTTGAAACCAAAAAATAACTACTTGAACCATAATTTTTGCTCTAAAAGGTTTGAATGGTTTCTATAATGTGATATGTACGAGTCTTTACTATACCGACTGCAGCAGCAAGCCTCATTGTATTAGCTAATACCATGATGTAAAAAGATACCATGGTTAACATATTGTGTGCACTATAAATAAAAGTTGAATTTCCAATACAAAACATTGAAAATTCAACACAAATATATTGAATTTCCAATATTTTGGATTGAAAATTCAACAAATACTGTGTTAAACTATCAGTGCCCGTGGGACTCTATGTGGTGGGTTACGTACCTGAAAGTCTATTGTATATTTCGGAACTCTATGGCTGGAATTTGATGGTGTTCTTACCATGTATGTATGTAGAATAATCTGGTAGTGGCTGTAAGTGTGTCTGGCCCTCCTAGGTTGAGGGTCCATATCTGTAATTCCCAAAGTATATCTGAGCGCTGTGGCTGAATTTTCGTGGATTTTACGGTAGATATTTGTGTGTAGTATGTCACTGGACTGTTTTGTGAGAGTCTCTCAGTGCGACTGAAATTTAAAGGTGAAAGGTTCCGTACCAGAAAATCCCAAAGACACATGTGGAGAACATTATAATGCTGTTCTCTCTTGGTGCATGTCTGTGGATGGATCTGGATTGGTGTTCGGACTGGTTCTACGCGCGAGTAGGTCTCATAGAAGGGTTCCATACTCAAGACTTTTGATGTTTTCGTACCACAATCTACGAAATTCTTTGCCCGGGAAGTGCCGGGTAAAACATCTTTTATATATACAGGGTTTCTCACCGCAGACGTTCGTTAGAAGTTTTTGAGGTTACAAAAAACTTAGTAGTTTAAAAGTTTGGGAGTTAGGGTTATTCAAAATTTTCTTCCATTTTAAAATATTTTCAAGGTCTCACGACTTCTGGTTATACCGGAAGTCAACATTAACTTCCTTTTTTAAAATGGAACACCATGTATATTATGTTATTTTTGGATTACTCAGGAAATTTTATGGTTTAGGTTTCCCTATACCTATTTTCAACTGTTTCTTAGATATCTTGATTCCTTTGACAAATTTTACAGATTTACCCCTGTTCTTAACAGTGGGCCTTTTATCCATTTTTGATATGTGATAAATGCTTCTGTGGTACACTAAAGAAGAAAAATAATAATCTTGAAATCCATATTTACAATTGATTTATCGCATACAGGGTGTCCAAAATTTGATAACCGATTAGATTATTTTCAAAGTTGAAAAAGTTCATTATTTCAAATGAGACACCTTGTAGATTTTTGGATAGTAGTATGCAGAATTTTATTTTGCATCGATTTGCTATAACTGTTCCTATACCTATCTTCAACGGTTTTCTTGTTAATCCGTATTTTCTATTTTAATATGCTTTTCTTTCAGAAACCGCAAAATCGTTTGTGTTTTTTAAATAAAATAATTATGTTGAAGCAACAAAATTGAATATAATTAGAATTTAAGAATAAAACATAAATAAAACAAAAGTATAGAATATAACATATCATAATAAAACAAACGTATAACAATATGTGGCCACACTAACTTCTAAAGGTATGGCTCCGTTTTTCGGCGACCGAAATCGGCTGCCGTTGTCGGTATCGGCGGTGGATCATAAGGTTCCGTTTGGGCTGCTCGGAAAGGCAATAAGCAGTCTCGTCTTCAGTAGATGTTAGTATCGATGCCATGTTTTCACACGCAAACATCAGAATCAGCAGCGGCTGTCGACGGCCGCCGAAAAACGCGAAAACGGAACCATACCTAATAACTAACGAATTAAGTGACATTAAATTTAGGTCTGGCGATGAGTTAATGCCTAATTAACACGTTATCTTATCTCTAGGCCGCGACCTGCACTACCATCTAATAATCAACACACTAATAATGCCGTTAAATCATCGCCAGATCTGGATGTAATTACATTTAACGCGTTAATTAAGGGCGTTATAGAAGTTAGTGTATTCCTACTATTATAAAAAAATATACAAAATAAGTACAATAATTGTTCGTTGTGACCGCCATTTTGGTTCAAACATTGAATAACTCTGCCATGCACTCCTTGCGTAACAGACCTCCGGATTTTGTTTGGGCATAAATTCGTAAACGCATGGTTTAATAACTCGTTCCTAGTATATACAGAAATGGAGTACACTAGCTCTTTTATACGCCCCTAGATGTAAAAATCAAGGGACGTCAAATCGGGTGACCGTGGGGGCCAGTTCCAAGGTCCTCGTGGACCAATCCAGCGATCTTCAAACATTAACGTCAACTGCTGGTGCACGGCTCTAGTAGAATGTGCGGGTGCGCCGTCGAGCTGATACCAAATGTTTGCTCTAATACGTGGAGGTAGAGCATTTAAAAAATCAATTACAAACCCTCTAAGTATTTCCAGATACTTATCCCCATTTAAATTTTCATCGTATACGTGGTACGCCTGTCTATTGTTCATAACTAGGCAAAATACATTGAAACTGAATTGCTCCTGGTGATTATTTTCTCTTATAACATGGGGGTTTTCGCTTGCCCAGTACCTAATGATTATTTCGCCTACTTATAATTTTGATTCGTCTGTCCAGACAATATTATGAAGAAACCTTGGATCTTCAGTTATTTTTGCACAAATAAACTCGCAAAATTCGACTCGTTTCGTTCATCGCCAGGATGTAATCCGTGAACAGTTATTCCAGAATACGGATGCATTTGATGTTTTCTTAATATTCTGTGGATTGAAGCTCTTGAAATACCCAAGTCCATCTCTGCTGCTGGAGTCGAACTTTGTGGATGAACTCGAAAATAACCCAGAACATTTACTCGTTTCCCTTATTATCAACTATGGGATTTGTGTGTTTTCGCGTTTTTTATATTTCTAGTTGCGATAAATCGAACTTCAAATCTTGCAAATTTTCCGGGAGTCATTGCTGGTAGATTTGGGTATCGTTCGTTAAACATTCTGCATGTTCGTCTGACAATTCGTCCACATTCACCGTGCGTGTAAAATAAATTGATCAAATCATTATTTGAATATTCTTCAATATTCTCCATTTTCAGCTGTACACAATTAATAGGACTTCGAAATAATATTGTTTTGACACTAAAACCAACAACATTAATTCATTATCTGTCAAAATCAAGGCTTACTAGGTAAAACAGTTAAAGTTACATCGGCTTCTGATAATAAAATCTGGGATAATAACATAACCGTTGAAGATAGGTATAGGGAAAGTTATAGCAAATCGATGCAAAATAAAATTCTGCATCCTACTCTCCAAAAATATAAAAGTTGTCTCATTTGAAAAAATGAACTTTTTTAACTTTGAAAATAATCTAATGGGTTATCAAATTTTGGACACCCTGTATGCGATAAATCAATTGTCAATATAGATTTCCAGATTATTATTCTCCTTCTTCAATTTACCGACAGAAGCATTTATTACCTATCAAAAATGGATAAAAGGCCCACTGTTAAAAAAAGGGGTATATCTGTAAAATTTGTCAAAAGAATCAAGATATCTGAGAAACAGTTGAAAATAGGTATAGGGAAACCTAATAAAACACATAAAATTTCCTGAGAAATCCAAAAATTACATAATATACAGGGTGTTCTCTTTAAAATAAAAATAAGTAAGTTAATGTTAATATTTTAGAATGAAAGAAAATGTTGAATCACCCTAAATACCAAAGTATCAAACTTCTAAGTTTTTCTTAACCCCAAAAACTTCTAACGAACGGCTGCGGTGAGAAACCCTGTATATAAGAAGTAACTTTGAACTTCTGGTTTATTGGGTTGTACTACACAATTTAAAGGCCTTTTTTGAGTGTAACTCTTTATTTAAGTCAACGTTTTGACGACCTTACTCCTCTTCCTCAGGACATATTTTTTATTATTATTATAAATTATGAATGTAATAAAAAAAAGAGAAAACTTGAGGTTAAAAACGTAAACTATTCATACATCTCCAGAAAAACAATACCGTCAGTATTACCTAAAGAGAACCAAAAAACGAAAATAATGACAGATAATTGTCCAGTGTGCACGGGATCAATCGCTGACAATGATCAACTCCAGTGTTCTGGATGTCGCAAATTCGTACACCCACAGTGCACTATTCTTCCCACCAAACAAATAGATTCCATCAAGGAATCAAACACAAAATGGAACTATGCGAGCTGTGATGCACGTAAACGATCATTGACCAGCGGTTCCCAAACTTCTAGCAATGATAAGCCTATAACTATGGAACATTTTTCACTTCTCATGAATAAGATCACAACAATAGCTGACGATCTGAAGTCTAATAAAAAAGACCATTCTTCTATTATTTCTGAGATGTAGGGAAACACTTGAGAACCATTCAAAGACGCTCGATGTCCATCAAATTGCAATATCTGCCTGCGAAAATAAAATAAACCTTCCCGAACACTCCAATGCTGCTCTTGGCTTGAATGTTGAATCGATCACCCATGATATCCTCGAAATAAAATGAGGTATCGAGGAAAATTCTAAGAACTCTACTTCTGCAGTTCTCCCGAAAACTGTAATGTTAATGTCGAATCGGTCGAAACCCTCGATCGCGTCAGGAGGTCTTTCAATGTTATATTAAAAAACGTACCAGAACCAGAAAGCCCAGATAACAATATAAATATAGCCATTGATGTGTTGAATAACATTGATTCCAACTCTCGAACCTTTGCTGTCAGGGCAACTCGGTTTGGAAAAACTCGATCAAGTGGTCCACGTCCAAGGAATCTGCTGGTGAACAAAACTTGACCATCAAATATATCAACGGCAAACCAGCTATTTTCACAAGAAAACTTTGCAAAGATTAAAAAAACTGACTGGTAACCTCTTAGGGTGGACAATCATTATGTTTCAAATACCGCGAACTCCTAACATTTGCTCATTGTCAAAAACCTTCCTTCATTTTGCTCTCAGAAACTTGGCTCTAATCCATCATACCCGATTCAGTTGTACACATACCAGGCTATCGACTGTTCAGAACTGACAGCGCAACAACTGTTGATCACGGTGGAGTCTGCATTTATGTAAGGCAGGAGATTATTTGTACCTCAACTATTCATACCTCCCAAGTTCATACTCCGGGCATAGACAATCTCTTCATGGAGATTAAATGCAACGAATTCTCTCTAACTATTGGTTGCATTTACATCCCGCATCGATGTATCAGTGATTCTGTTTTGGCAGATCATTTGACACAACTTTCAGAGGGTAATAACTGTGTGATAGCAGGCGACTTCAATCTTCCTGACGTTGTTTGGCCTCTCATCAATATGCCGTCACCTTTGTCGCCCTCACTTCCTTTTGCTAAACTGATGCACGATTCTAACTTTGAACAACTCATCCTGAAGCCAACAAGATATCGTCAAAACCAGGTCCCATCAATGTTGAATCTCGTCCTAGTGAATGTTGACAACCTAGTTTCAGACATCGAATATCTCCCTCCTTTCGTTAAATCAGACCATCTCACTCTCAAAACTAAAATCCAGTTCAGCGTTTCTTCACCCAAGAAAATGGTAGCGAGAACGGTCGATATTATCAATTTCGGCAATCTAAATAGGGCCCTGGCAAATATTAACTGGAAGGAGTGCCTTCCGTGCTCTGGTGTGGACGATATGTGGAGTGTTTTTTCGGATATCCTGAGCTCCGCTCTACAAGCTCGTATACCGAGCATAAAGTGTCCGCGCTGCAGATTTGATCTCTGCGACATAACATTCCCTGTGGAGATTGTTGAGAGAGAACTGACGGAGTTAAATGCAGACTCGTCCCCCGGACCAGACGGTTTTACAACGGAATTTTCAAGAACTGCGCTGGTTCCCTCTCTGAACCTCTTGCGTTGATATTTGAGAAATCTTTTCACCCGCACGCTCTACCTTTATCATGGTTAACAGCATCAGTGACACCCATTTTCAAGAAAGGTGACAAATTATCTCCAACCAATTATCGTCCAATATGTCTAACTGCTGTCGCTTCCGAAATCATTGAAGGGGTGGTACTAAATCAGATGTTAGAGTTCCTTCTCGAAAATGATATTACTCCACAAGAGCAGCATGGGTTCCTACCAGGTAGATCTGTAATCACGAATCTTCTGCGATATGTGAATGATTGGACAAGGGCCTTCGATGCTGGGATTCCTATCGACGTGATCTACTTAGACTTTTCTAAGGCCTTTGACCGAGTCTCCACAAAAAGACTCCTCGCCAAACTCGAACACCTTGGAGTTAGAGGGAACCTTCTAATGTGAATCAGAACATTTCTTAGCGGCAGTGAATTTAGCGTGCGTGTATCTGACAGAATCTCCCGACCCAGACCAGTATCTAGTGGTGTTCCCCAAGGATCAGTCTAAGGCCCTATTCTGTTTCTTTTATATACCGCTGACCTAACACTCTTCCTAAGATCTTCGTGCTCCCAGTTTGCGGATGACACCAAACTCTACAATGACGCAGACAAAACTTCGGCTGCTATACAACATGACCTCGATACTGTCTCTCAGTGGTGTGAGGACTGGCTGCTTCCACTGAATCTAGATAAGTGTACTGTGTTACATATGGGAGAAAAGAACCCGTGAAACCCATACACACTGGACCGTCAACTATTGTCATCCTCAAATCTCCATAATGACCTGGGCCTAATAATATCAGACGACCTAACCTGCTCTAGACACGTCCAAAATACAACAGATAGGGCGAAGAGAATAATTTATATGATCTCCAAGGCCTTCCATAACTGTGACCCTGATGTCTGCTGCAAAATGTATAAATCGTAAGTTCCTCCTATTCTGGAGTGGTGGTGTCCTAATCTCAAGGGAGACATGGGTAAATTAGAAGCAGTTCAAAGATCAGCTACCCGACTTCCGTATGGCTTCAGCTACCATGAAAGACTAAAAATATTCAGCTTAACCACTTTTAAGGACAGACGCGAGAGGGGAGACTTGATTATTGTTTACAGAGCCCTGCACAACGAATTTGGGACGGAATTGTCGTCTTTGTTGCCACTGAATTCCAACAAACTGAGGGGTCATTGCTATAAATTACATAAAGAGAACTTCAAAACCACTCCTCGGCAGATCTTCCTATCTAATCGAGTTTTTGAAGCTTGGAACCGTTTGCCCTCTGAGGTCGATGACGCTGCCAGTGTGAATACCTTAAAAAAAATACGATCAATTTACCAAGAGAACCAGTGTGCCGGAGGACTTGTAATTTGTGTGTGACAATCTTTAAACTTTTCTTTCATTTATCTTTTTAATTACAAGTGTACTGTCAAGTGATATATTTAATATTTTTTGTAAATTTAGAGCTTTTTATAGACTATAGCCTCAGCTCCCATAATAATATTAATAATAGTAATAATAATTCATTGTACATTTTACCACACATCTCACATTTTCTTTGGAATAAATTACTAACAAAACTATTTTTACATACATTATACATTTTGATACTATTATTTAAAACATCTCTAACACTATCGGTGATCGATTGATGAACTTGGAATGAATGCCTACGAGTGTTCAGGAGAAGACCAGAAAGAATTATATGAATGTGATGGAAATAATTCTGGATACCATCTGTCTTTTATTGACATGTTTTAGATTTTCACTGTCTATTTGAGAATTCACCATACATATTTCTATTGTTGAATATGTTTATTAATAAGGAATAAGTATATTTTTAAGTGCAAAAAATATTATCATTATGAAATCTATGGAATTTACGATGATTTGATAATAGCATCTTGTTACATCTACATGATAAGGATTACTGTGATTCAAAATCAAACAAAAAAGAATATATATTGCTGATGTTATTGATATTGGTTTTCGTGTTTATAGAGTCATTATCTCTATTAATGTGTAAAATTCTTGGAAATGTTCCACAAAATGGTTTTAGATATGTTTTAAATAATAATATCAAAATGTAGCTACAAGTTTATAATAGTTTTATTAGTAATTTATACCAAAGAAATTGTGAATGTGTGGTAAGATGTACAATGAATATTGTCTGATTTTCTGGAGATGTATGAATAGTGTACGTTTTTAACCTCAGAGCTCAGAAAGTGAGCCTTGACGAAGATTGAAAAAAGGAGGGTCAACCATTAGAGCAACAGATTCAGACCACAGCTCACCAATAGGTAAGCTGTGTACAGACTTTGTTATAAACTTGCTGTACCACCCAAATCATTATGTACAAAATGTAATATCTCCAGTAGAAATACTAATTTGTAGAAAAGTGAGAACATCTTTTGACCTGCTGTCACCATCTCAAGAACAAGATCATCGGCTTAAATGACAATAATTTTGTATCTTCCAAATCAATTACAATTGGTCAAATAGTTTACTGCAAGGTTTATCATAATAATAGATACCAATGGAAGCCAGGAATAATTACAGACACTTGAAATGTCGATGAAATCTTTTGAGATAACAAACCTTGAATTTCAACAGATGAGTCGAAGTCGAGGCAACACATCAGAGAAACGATGATGATTTGCAGTTAAACGATTACATTAATTAATATTCCGACAAATAGCGAATTTTCAGAAAAATAGTTGAGCTATTTGGACATGTTTCAATCATTCTAGTTAAATCTGTTGTTTTATTATTTTTTTGTTGATAAAAAGATACAATAAACTGATAAACTACCGGCTTTTTCATGCATTTCTTCTTGATTTTCAGTGCTTCATTATTTCTTATTTTTTTGTTGAGAGACTGGGAAATCGCCCTTGACTGTCTTCATAGACGTTTTTCACAAAATATTGAAGCTGTCTCACACGTATCACTATTGCAAAAATCTACACAAATATTACACGAATGCTTTAAAAGACATTTTTTAAATATCCATCTACATACACTAATGCATTTTCGTTTTTCATCATTAAATTCTGATAATCATTACTTCCTATCTGTATTGATCTATTTTCTCATGTTTTATCCAAAAACTCAGTTTTTTACCAAATCTGGTGTTATGGTAAGAAAAATTTCATTAACATCGTGTAAACAATTGGAGCCTTCCTTCCTGTTCAGCTGTTAAACTTGCTCTCCAATAAAGCCTAAATCGTCTTTCCACTGCTGACATCTTGAAATATACATATATTAATTTTATCCTCGATAAGTTTACTGCCGCAAGCATTTATCTTATCACACTGTTTTCCGATCAATCAAATAAAAAGGAGCATTAATTTTGCATAAATCTAAGCAACAATAATTCCCATGAGAAGGCATCATAAATACTCAACAATTACAAAAATTTAAAAAAACTTTAAGCAATGAGACACAACACTCTTTTATTTGGCACACCCAATATATTTCTATCGACGCAACCGTGTAACACACCTCTGATTAAATCACCAGCTCGGAATGGGAAACATATGGCAGAGGACGCAGCGACGGCTGGAGAGGGATTTTCGTCGCCTGAAGCGAGTGACCGGACTTCTCCTTAGATAGACTTTGGTTTATTACCATACCATAGTTCATAAGAGGTTGTCTTTTTAAGACCATTGGCGATGGATCTATTTCTCAAGTAGTCGACAGTATTTACTGCTTCTCCCCAAAATCTTTTTTCCCGTCCTGCATCAAACAGAAGACATCTTGCCTTTTCTATGATTGTGCGATTAAATCTTTCCGTTAGACCATTTTTTCTGGGGTATATGCATTTGTTTTCTGGTGTATAATGCTCTCTTTCAGTAACTTTCAAATTCAGTCCCACAAAATCCTTGATTAGATCTGAATATATTAATTTTCTTTCCATGCTGATTTTCTGCCATTGCTTTGAACTGTTCAAAACAATTTAAAGCTTGATTTTTTGCCTTTAGAAAATATACAAAAGACATTCGGCTAAAGTCATCAGTTAGCAGAAGAATATATCACGATCTCCGATAGAAATGACTTCCATAGGTCCGCAGACATCTCCATGAATAATCTGAAGTGTTTTCACACTACGAGTGGCAGCTGAAAAAGGCAATCTAGTTTACTTTCCTTCACAAAAAACACTACAATTATTCTTATTTATATTCAGTCTTCTTTTCAAGGTGAGACCATTGACAGACTCTTGCATTTGGTGTAAATCTTGACTATTTATATGCGCTAATCTCCTATGCCATATTTCAGTTTCATTACATACACCCAACATGCAGGAATCCTCTTTCAATTTTAACTTGTAAACCCCATTTGTTAAAGTTGCTTCGCACAACAATTTATTCTGACTATTATAAATGGAACAACCTCTATTAGTAAACAGTATATGGTTACCTTTAGAAATCAACTGACTGATTGGGAGTAGGTTGGTTGTAAGCTCTGGCACACATACTACATCTTCCACTGTGATATTGTAGCACTTTCCATCAACATTGCTGAAAATTTCAAGATAACCTAGGCACTTTGATGAAAGTCTATTTTTGTTTGTTACTACAATTTCAGGCAACACGGAAGTTGAGACGAGCCAACACTCATTTGGAGTCATATGTTTGCTAGCACCAGAGTCTGGATAGAAATCCTTTTTACTATGAATGCATATTTTTCACAAGATTGTGAAACGTGTGAACTTGGGCATTTACTCATGAAAAGTCCTGGCTGTTTACATTTGTAACAAATTATTTCACTTCTGGCAACCACTTTTTGATTTTGCTGTGTTTGTTTACCTTTTTGATTTGATTTTCTAACACCACTAGCAGCACCTCTCGGTTTATGTCTGAGATTGTCGAACTTCGCAACAAACGCTCCACTAGCTAGAGCGCTGTATATATGAGTATTATCGCCGCCCTCCATTGTGTGTCCTGTCACGTCAGTGGTATAGATTAGAGCACTTGTTTGCATATTTACGTATCTTTAAGTGTATAACCTATACCACTGACGTGACAGCTAGGACACACAATGGCGGGTGGCAATAATACTCACCTATATAGTGCTCTAGCTCCACGAGAACTGCCACTAGCGTCATCTGTATTCATATCAAGCAGCTTGCTCTTGATAGAATTCGTGGTTATTGGTATGCCGGCATGTTCCATTGCCATCGACATGGGTGAAAACTTATCTGGCAATCCCACCAAAGCAGCGACCCCCATTCTTCACTGATGTTGAAGCTTACACTGGCAAAGAGAGGGGACTCGTAACGATGCAGCCGAAAATGAGTCAATTTGTCACCAAAAAGAGGTTAGCCAGTGGCCTAACCCACGTAGCGTCTGAATTTAATGTGAATCTATTGAAATGATCAATGACAGAATTTCCATGGAGTTAACCTCAAGGTGTAGATTTTAAACATACTGAATTAAAATATAGATTTTAATATAAGAACAGTTAATTGCATCAAAATTTATCCAAATAGGTTGACGTTGAATGTTACGAAATAAAACAACTAAGAATATTGTCCTTCATTTTAATTCTTGGAAATTAGAATACATGGTATCACAGAATACCTTTTGCATTTTAATTCAAATTCACATAGGTAGACGGAAACATTTATTTGTGACTCTCTAATTACATGATTGTTTGTAGCTAATGTAATCTTCTATAATATAAAAATGAATCGCTGAATGTGTTGTTAAGCGCAAATCTCGAGAGCAGCTGAACCGATTTCGCTAATTCTTTTTTTGTTGTGTTCATTATTATCAGAAGAAGGTTCTTATGAACTATTAAAAGTTGAGAAAGTTGAGCGGAAAATTAGAAAATTTAAGAACATTTATGAAAACACTATTAATTTTACATACAGTACATACAGTTGTTTGACAAATGTCAGTTTGAAATAACTTTCAATAATTAACAGAACGCGCACTGCAAATATTGCTTAACATGGATGGATCGGTTGATACCTAATAGTTTCAGTTCAATTTATTATATAGTGATTTTTTGAGAAGTGTTTATTCATCTCGGTAAGTTAAAATCAATCACACCTAATATTGAAAGAATGAAGCCCCTGGATTGTGTTGCGGGAGCGGTAAAGTCAAATTGACGCCATTGGTACTGCCACCAGAGCCTCTGCATTCATTGGTTTACGGAAATGGACAGATTCTATACATGTTTAACTCATATACAGGAATACAATAATTGTTTTCAAATGAAGTCATTTGGCGCAACAAAAGTTATTGAAGACAATTTTATGCTAATTTTCAAGGTAACTATATTGTAAAACAATAAACTTTTACCACCACGTGCCTGAATACGTTGGTAATTTTCAATTGAAATCATATATCAATTAAAGTGGCGTACAGTAGGTTTGTAGCTAGATGAATAACCAAAAGCAGCCAGTCAAAAGTTGATGGGGGAATGGCAGTGCTGACAAAGTATCTTGAAAATCACATGGTGGTACAATTTTGGCAAATTTATTTCATGGGCGATTCAGCAAAACAAGTCGATCAGCGTTATGCACACAATAAATCGTTGAACAGACCAAGAGTGTAGCAACTTCAAACGTTTTTCCATCAGACAACGAATCGGGTGTATTATTCAAGACTGCATTAAACCGCATGCCATCTGATTACCACAAAATTTTGCTGACAATAAGATGCCTGCAGGACAACACGCAAGACGCTATAATACGGCAACAATTGATGAAGATGCTATTGTTGTCATGGGTGAAAATTTAGAAAACCAAAATATTGTTTTTGCTTTTGTTAGGACAGGACAACGTCTGTCGAGTCAGCTAGTTATTTGAATAAAATAAGAATATAGAGTTCAAATCTTATAAAATAGAAATAACAATTATATAAAATATTAAATAACAACAGGAAAAGAGATTCAGCACGTTCAATTATCTACCAATTTGTGAAACTTACTGATAATTTACATTATTGTCCCTTAAATAATTCAAGTTTAGTGAACTGATTTCTTACAGGATCTATTACTTCAGATGATCTCTTCATCTCAAAATGTAATATACTTAGAAATATTTGACTCTCTTTTTTCAATAACTGGCATAACACAAGGCCTGCAATATACTTACAACAATTTGGAATTAGCAATTGATCATCATCATGCAGGTGAGTTTTTTCCCAAAAGTGCTTTGAGCCAATTTTGTTATTTTGGGTGACTACCCAAGCAGCCCTTTCCATTTTTTGAGTCCAAAGTACAACTTTGTTGGGATCTTTGATAGCAAATCTGAAAAACAAATATTTTACATATTTACATTAGAGATACATTTCTTTAAACCCTGAAATGTGGCAGAAGAGCTACTATGTTGATATATCATTATATTAAAATAAAATTGTTATCTAGGTGCAACGCCACTGGAAAAACCATGTACGATTAGTTCAAGTTTTGATTTCTAACTATTGTTGCTTATGTGGGTTCGCAGATAAGTGAGACTAATTTAAAGTTATTAAATTAACTTTATTTACACTCGAAATAATATAAATTACAACTTAACTTTACTAGAGATGCCGACATGCTGCCGTCGCTCTCTTTGTCAACGCCGCTTTCGATATTTCCAACCACAGCATAGATCTCGCGCTTTCTTCAAAAGGATGCCGCCACTTTGTAGCCAATACCGTGTTCCCCTTACACGTTACACTATTATTACAGAATAATGAACAAAAAATACAACTTGAAATGAATAGGAATAGGATGTTTTAGGTAAAGCTTGACTAAAAGTATGATTATTTTACCAAATAATATGTTGATAATAGAATAAAATTGAATTTTGTAACCAGAAAACCAACTATACATTGCTTTTTACCTGTTAACTGTAATTCCTGGCTCATTTTGATCTCTGCGGCTTTTGCAGCTATAAGTTGAATAACCTACCATAATAATCTAATGAAAATATTGGAGTTTTTATCACCAATTTAGTCACAATATCACAAAATTCGAACGATGTCACCACCAATGTTTGTCACCAAAAAATGGCGTCTTCTTCATAATTTGGCCACAAAACCCAATACGCCCAGGTAATGGATGTTACGAGTTCTCTCTCTTTTCTAGTCTAAGTGTTGAAGCCTGTTTTCCTCAATTTCTGCGATGTTTCGATTACTTGATTTATGTGAGCCTCCATGGATTCATTGCTTTCAAGTCGCAAGGATATTAGAGTTCGAACTGAATCCTAAATCTTCATAAAGATTCCTAATTTTGTCCCAAACATCTTTACATGAACCGGCTTCTTTCACGTGCTTGTACAGTGACGGGTCTATGGTCAAAATTAGTTTGGCTTTGGCCTTTATAATTAGAACAGTATCACTTTCTGTTCCATTTAAACACTTTGTAAGGCCTTGTAACACGAAAAAGTTTTGAACGGCAAACGACCATTTGTCATAGTTCTCACGACCGACCAGCCTCGAGACACTAGAGAAGGAATTCACAGCCGCCTTTTTTGATCGCCACTGAAGAGCAATCGGTTAACAACTATTTATACGAAAAAACGCGTATATTCGGATCGATACAGATTAGCCCTTCTGAATGACGGTACCTGGATCCATAACCTGTGGAAAATTAAGGTAAATTATCGGGAAAGTTTCGAATAAATGAAAACCATCCGAAAAGGACGACGACGAAATACCTTTCGTTTGAATTTATAGAGGAAATACGTTACAAATACTTTTTAACGCTCTGATTGTAGCGGACTTTCAAACAATATATAGTAGTTTATAATTCCAACAGGTCTCTATTTTCTGAGAAAATAACCGGTAAAATAAATCTTTTATTTCAACGATATTCCAACAAATAAAGAAATGTTCTAATATTTAACAATACGATTTTGTGAACTATTAATTAGCAAGAAGATGAAAAAATAGTGAAACAAACAAAACAAATACATATAACGAAAGAACCAATAAAAAAATACCTAATGCAAAACGGAAATATAAAGTAAATGTGCTACATGGCCTCCATTCTGAGCAATACAAGTTGTGTAGATGACTTCTAGTTTTCTTAGGGCTTCTCTTACTGCAGTACCATCATTGATATTTCGAATTTCTTCCCTTACTCGATTTCTTAGCCCATCGATATCATGAGGTTTATTTTTATAAACTCTATCCCTCAATGTTCCCCCTAGAAAATAGTCCAGAGGAGTCAAATCTGGACTCCGCGGAGGCCAAGGAATATTTGCATTTGGCCCAATGACCTCTGCATAGTTTTCATTCAAACAATTTCTTACTTGAATGATGTTATGGCAAGATGCTCCATCCATTTGGTAAATAATATTGTCTATGTTTCCATGCATCTCTAGTAACGGTCTGATATTGTCAGTCAGTAGCTCCAGGTACCTCGCACCATTTAAATGGGTATCCAGAAATAGAGGACCTATTATGTGATTCCTGTAAATCGCACACCAGCAGTGAACACGGCGACCTTGATGTTGAATAGTTTTAATATTGTTTTTGTTTTCTTGAGACCAATAGTAGTATTCTTTCTATTAAATATCCTTGAGGTAATAAATATCGCTTCGTCCGTACAACAAATATTGTTAAAAAAATTACGGTCACGAAATAACAATCCATCATGAAGTTAAAATATTCCAAGCGTAGAAGGTTCTATGTGTTGTAATTTAGCGAACTTAAACGCCCTGTAATTATTCATTCCCAGTGTTCTATGGATATCATTTCTAGCAATATTTAAGTCTTTTTCTGCATCTCTGATGGATTCAATTGTGGTTCATCATCCAAGATATTTTTAGGTTTATTTCTTTTTCCATACTTTAAAACACCATGCTGTTCGAGATCTCGTTCAATTCGCCCAAATATGGATCTTTCCGGTATTCTTCTTTCCGGATACTTTTGACGATATGCTCTAATAATCAATGCAATGCTGTTGTTATTTAGAGATAGCACTGATATAAATTTAACCTTTCTTCGGCACTATAAGACATTATAAGCTAAAGATAAACTAAACGCACAAAAAACCAAAATTTTTATTTGACAGTTCTTATTTACGTTGGTTTCCAAAGCACTTTATTTATTTTCCATGGCAGTTTTGATTTTGCAGCGCTAGTTGATTTTAATTACATGCAATATTTGGTTTAATTTTGTGATTTTTTGTGAATTATTCTCTCAAAAAATACAGAAATATTATTTGGAGTTCTAAACTACTGTATATTATTGAAAGTCTGTTACAGTCAGCCCGTTAAGAAATATTTGTAACGTATTTCCTCACTAAATTCAAACAAAAGGTATGTTTATTACATAAAAAATGTTTAATAGCGAATATATTCTAAACGGCTAGAGATAGATATAGGGCATTTTATACAAAGTTATCTTATTTTTCAATCTAAATCGACCATGATATATAGGGTGTTCCATTTAAAATTTTCGACTTATAGATGATTTTATATATCAAGATCGGATCAATTTCTGAGATGACCCTGTATAATTTGTAGTCATAGGAAACAGTTAAAGTTATGTATTGGGATGTTGTCTTAAACATGAAAATGGCATATTCACCAAATATGATACACTTATATTTTTTTCTAATACCTTAAGTAAATACGTTTTTAGCAAAAAAATAAATAAATCTGCGTTTAAATCCTAAACCACGAGAGATAGCTATATAATATGTTATTGAAAGTCATTCTTATTTTTTATGACGAATCCAAATCCAAAGTAATATATAGGGTGTCCCATTTCATTTTTAAGAGTTGAGTCTGGGCCATGGACAACTGAGCACCCTGTATACGTGAAAAGTATATAATTTAAGAGTTTCCTTAAAAACAATAATAATTTGTATTTAACTTTTTTTCCTAAATAGAATATCTTCCGAGATAAGGGGATAGAGGATCTTATGTGGGACACCCTTGTACATTAACAAGCCTTTATGAAACAATTAATTGGTAGTTCGAGTATAAGTTTTTCTTTGAACATAAAAATGATTGTTTCTTCTGGTGTGATAATTGTGTATTTGGTTTTGAAATACAATAAATTGATCAAAATAAGGAAGGGCCTCACCAGATACAATCTTATAGATCAAAATCATAGAAAAATAAAACAACCTATCTTCAACAGAAAGCCAGTCCAAGGTCTGAAGCATTGATTTAATTGGAGTATACCTATTGCATCGCAGAATAACACGCATGCCTCTATTTTATAGTCTTTGCAGGGCAGCGATGCTACTTTCATCAAGCGATGCAAGTACACTAGCACAGTAATCAAAATGTGGTTGTAATATAGTTTCATAAACAGTTATTTTAGTTAGAAGGGTGAGATTCTTACTAATTCTTGTGAAGAAAAATAGCTTTTTTAATATTTTATGGTACATGTACTGAAAATGTTTTTTTAGGCTAAGCGTATTATCAACTGTGAATCCTAAATATTTAATTTCTTTTACCATTAATATTTATATTTATCACATTTTTGTCGATCTGATTATATTTATAATGTGTTGTTATGACCATAGATTTAGTTTTATTAACATTGAGTTTAAGTTTATTGATGTTTAGAAATTGTTATATATGATTTAAAGTACAATTAATTTTTTCAATAGCTTTATCAAGGCTTACATTACTTGCAGTCACCACCATATCATCGGCAAATAGATTAAGGAACTCACAATCTTGAATATAGTTTACATCATTTAGGTATAAGATAAATAAAAGGGGTCCCAGTACACTTCCCTGGGTTACTCCAGAGGTGACAGTTTTATTATTTGAAAGAAAATTATCCAATTTTGTACACTGTTCTCTATTCAGTAGGAAACTGTTGAACCAACCAAGTGCAGTGTCTGTTATGCCATAGTATTTAAGTTTTATTAGTAGAAGAGAGATGTCGATAGTCTCGAAAGCTCTTTTAAAGTCAAGGAAGATTGCAACAACATATTTATTACCAATAATTCCTAATTTCCAGCTCGACAATGTCAACTGTAAAGCAGTTTCGCAGGAATGTTTGGATCTGAATCCGGATTGATAATCCATTAATATTTTATTGTTTTCAATATACCTAGATATCTGGTTATAAGCAGCTAATTCTAATACTTTTTCCAAAGGTGGCAGAGTATTAATAGGGCGAAAGTTAGTAGCTTCATTAGAATTAATGATCTTTGGTACTGGTACAACAGTACTTACTTTAAGTTTATGTGGGAAATGACCAGTTACTAGAGACGTGTTTACAAAATTTAATATTACATGTCCTATCACCTTGAAAATACTTTTGACAACTTTATTATTAATAACATCAGAATTACATCTATTATCTAAATTGTATATAATAGTTTTCAATTCAAATAACGTTAAAGGTAAAAATCCTAAAAGTCCTACATCAGACCAGGGAGCAGTTTTTGAGATAGTTTCTTTAATTTCAGCAATACTATCTATAAAGAAAGAACATCTCAGCTTTCTCTTTACTTGAATTGACAGTAACGTGTCTTTGTTGATGGTCAAATATAATTTCGTTTGGGATAGGATTATTGTTTGGTTTTATAATAGTTTTTAATGTTTTCCACATCTTTTTAGAGCCATGTGAACAGTTATCGATCTTGTTTTCATAGTATTCATACTTTTTCTTTTTCAGTACATTAACAACATCATAAATAAACTGACCCTGTCCCGTGATCGTCACGGCTTTATATATGTAAATCATGATATGACATTCATCGATAATGTTCTATGATTATCTCGACGCACATAATAATGTTCTAGAGGCTTGTCAAACTAAACTGACAATACTATGACAAATTGTACCTCACTTATAGTTTCTGGAAGAATCGTGAATAAATCTACCAAATCTAGAACTAATTAATGAACTTTACATGAAACAACTATAGCAAATAAGGAATTAGAACAAATACAAACTAAACGAAATAATAACATTAAGTACATGATAAACTATCCTCGTTACACTGCTCCCTGCTTTGATTTGATCGTCCCGATCAAATGTCAGCTCAGTCCCTTTGTACGGTGAAAGTCTGTCGATATGAACCATTTTTGGTTAAAACTTTAGGTTCTTCGGACAGATTTAAAACTCTCACCTTAATTGAATGCTCACTTGATGGATTTATTAATGCGTTTTCTAAAATCATTTCCTTTGGCAAACATTCTGGGTTACTTTCCAGTACCAGTGCCTCCGTGCACTTAGAACCTTCTATTTTAACATGGATGAGATGTCAGACCATCCAGATATTGTGATGGTTCTGTTTACCTTAATTTTTCTTATACTAAATTCATTGATTTTGAGTATTCGGTCTTGGAGGTTCAGGTTGAAGCCAAATTTATTCGTGATGTCTAGCCCAAATAAAACTTCGTCTAAAATCTCCGCAACAAATACTTTATGTCTGAATTTTGAATGTCCCAGCGGAATATCTGCCTCGTGATTACCAATGACGGGTATTGTACATTTGCAGTTTCAAGTATATAACTTCTATTGGGATGGTCAATTTTGCAAGCAGGAATAACATCAGCTCGCACAATGGTAGAACATGAACCAGTATCAATAACAATATTACAATCCCGACCGCATATTTTTCATTTCACAACCAAGCTGGATCCTTCATGACTCAGTTGGGAAATTTTGATTTTTAATGTTGTTGGGGCATGGTTGCAATAAGCCAGTCTTCGCCCCGCAAAACTGGCTAACTGCAGTTTTCCTGCACATTGCTATTTTGAGGCTGTGGACAATTCTTCTTTATATGTCCTTCTTGTCTATAATTCCAATACAAAATCTTAGTTCTTTGTTCACTTGTTTGCCAATCCAGTTTTTGTACCATTTTAATAATGTGCTTAATGGAGTTACCATTGCCATACGACTTCTTCTGGACGCCTGTTTAGCAGCTTCGTATTCAAGTGCAAGTGCAAGGTCTTGTAGGACTACTTAACCGAAAGGCTTGTTGCATTTCAATATCTCTTATACCATCAATGAATGTTTGTACTGTTAAGCTATCAAGAAAGTCTTTTGGTGCTGTAGGATATGTCAGTCGAACGAGCCGGGCAACATCAATTTAATATTGTCGTAGTGTTTCTCCAGACCTTACTTATTCTTTAACTGTGCTTGGTAAACTTGTTGTAGATGTTGGTCACCGTAAAGCATTTCAAGTTGATCCAATAAAATCTCATACGAATGTTCGCCGCCAGTTAGGGTATTTAAGATTTCCAATGCATCACCACGTAGAGCCAAGATCAATGCTGTGGCCTTCTCTTCATCTGACCAACCAGTAGCCAAAGCAGCAGCATCAAATTGCTTTTTATATGTAGACCAAGACTGTTTACCATCGAATATTGGAGCTTGAATTTTAACTGGATTAACTCCACCATTCGACGATCTTCTCAAGTGTACTGCAGGCTTCGCTTGAGACATCTTCTCTTCCATCAATTGAAATTTTTGATCAAAACTTTCTTGAACTCTCTGTAATTTCTGTTCAACTTCTTTTTGAACTTTCTCTTATTTTTGGTCAACTTCTTGTGTTTGCAACATCTTGTCTTCTATTATTTGAAATTTTTGTAAGAAGTTTTCTTGGACTTTCTCTAACTTTTGATCAACTTCTTCTTTATCTCTCTGTCTAATTATATCTTATTCTTCTAAGATTTGTCTTATTCTTGTTTGTTGTTCTTCTAACACTTATCCTATTCTTTCTTGATCTTCTTTATCTTGTTGCCTAACTCTTTCTTGTTCTTCTTTTTCTTGTTGTCTAATTCTTTCTTGTTCTTCTTTTTCTTATTGTCTAATTCTTTCTTGTTCTTGTTGTCTATTTCTTTCTTGCTTTTCTAGAATTTGTGCCATTTTTGTTTCTTGTTGTTATTTTTCTAGAAGCTCTAATAAATCTTGAATATTTGCAATTTCGCCGTAATCTTTCGACCTGGTCTTCACCATATATATTTAGCAAAACGCGAGGGATCCCACTTCTGACACCAATTCTAACGTTTAACCCTGTGCTAAATTTTGTGGGCTGAGTTCACTTGCATAATACTCAATAGTTCGCAGATTGCTTCCAAAGCTTTATTTTCAAACACTCTGTACACGGCCTTCTGTTGTAGTACAACTGTCACAACTTGTCACATTGACTATCGCGTTTCAACTACATTCGACTTATGTCTCCAATTGACTGCTACAATAAACTGACTCTATCCCGTGATGGTCACGGCTTTATATATCTGAATCATGATATGACATTCATCGAGAATGTTCTGTGATTATCTAGACGCACATATTAATGTTCTAGAGGCTTGTCAAACTGACAATACTATGACAAATAGTACCTCACATATAGTTTCTGGAAGGATCGAGAATAAATCTACCAACTCTAGAACTAATTAATGAACTATACATGAAACAACTATAGCAAATAAGGAATTAGAACAAATACAAACTAAAAGAAATAATAACAGTAAGTACATGATAAACTATCCACGTTACATTATTGTACGTTTCCAGTTGGAGTTTTGTAGAACCCGGTGTCTTCAAAAAGTTTTGAGCAGATTATTTGGCATGAAATCTTGTATCTTCATATTTATAATTTAAATATTGAGTTTCTGTGTCAAGAACTATCTGTTTATTGAAATATTATTTGATTGATAAAATCAAGTCGAACACCACAGAAATGTTTGATATCAAACACAGAAAACGAAATTTGATGTACTTATATAGTTAGTTCCACCTTGTACCACCCCCTCAAAAGAGATGATATTTGAGATTTACTAAGGTCATAACTGTAATCTATACTCTAAATGCATAGAAAAATTTGAACTCACAGAAACCGACTTGCAAGATTCGATTTTAATGACTTGCAAGATTTGACATAAATCGACCATTCCTGAATCTGCCATATTATATTTTTAAAGTCTATGATCCAAAATTTTAAACTCCCAGTCCTCAGAATCCCCATATTTTAAACTAAATTCAATTAAAAAATCCTTTATCAGCACATCAACCTAGCTTGTTCAGTGCGACACCAATGAACATCGTCTGGAAAAAGGTCAAAAAAATTTATGGATATAGAACACAGAGCCACATACAAAATAAATCCATCAAAAGAAGAGATAGTAGAACTAATAGCGGAACACTAAGAGGTTCACTCCAGTGATACTAACTACAGAGAGACTTTCACAAATTTTAAATCAACAAAAGAAAATATAATAATAATACCAGCCCAGGCCCAGATGATATACCCCTAATTTTCCTACAAAAACTGCCAGAAAATGCAAAAATGTACCTACTTCAAATTTATCACCTTATCTGGACTAAAAAAATATTTCCAAAAATGTGGTCCGAAGCAATTATCATCGCTATTTTGAAGCATCTGAAAAACAAATTTGATCCAAAATTCTTATCGGCCAATCTCTCTAACCTGCGTATCCTGTTAAATCCTGGAAAAGATTGTTAACAAAAGACTTATGTGGTACTTAGAAACAAATGATTTGTTGAAGCCAGAACAAAGCGGTTTTCGAAAACACATATCAGCTACTAACAATCTCATTGATCTAGAGTCCAAAATTCTCGAAGGGTTTGCAAACACACAGGACTGTGTAGCTGTTTTCTTCGACGTAACTAGAGTATATGATACAACATGGCGGTATGATATCATCAAAACACTTAATGACAGGGGAGTTCGAGGAAATATGCTGAAGTTCTTAGACAACTTCTCTAATGAGCGCTACTTTCGAGTCCGGGCTAATGGAATAACCTCATCCAGAAAAACCCAAGAAAATAGTACACCGCAGTTCTTAGTGTTACACTGTTCCTAATTGCGGTCAACCAGATACTAGATACCTGCAGAAACCCAGTAAAAGCGAGACTATGCAGATGACCTGCATATTCACAAAGGGAAAAAACATCGATACAATCCAGAAAAACTTGTAAAAATCACTAGATAACGTCAGCATATGGTCAAAATGTGCAGGAATCGCCACTGGGGCATTTTACACTAGCCCTACAGCCAGTCTCCTTTCTGAAATCGCAGCCTCTTGAGATTCAATAAACATGAAACCAACTGCACCAAGACAAACATTCAACCAGATACTACAGAACAACTTTCAAGATTCAACCCAAATATACACGGACGCTTCCAAGACAGAAGAAGGAAACCAGCACTACGCCAGCCGATGATATAAATGCTGTGTTCGGGGAGCGCGCTATTTGCGCTAATATCTGCATTTGGCCGTTCGCGGAAACGCTATGTGGCGCTATGAAAGCGTTCGTGACAGTGAATTTTGATGAAAAGATGTCAGTTTGCGAAATGGATTTGGGGGCATTGTAGAAGTTTACTTAAGTATTGAAGATGCGAAACGTTGTGAAACTGGTAAGCATATTATAATAAAAAGATATTTTATATTCCTAAGTACTGGGCCTGAATATTCTGAAAATATAATATTAGCAAAAAAGAAACTAAGTATAATTTCAAGAGCTCCTGAGAAATAATTTACTATAGTTATCATCGGCCCAGAGCAAAATAGCTTATAAGGCTTATCAGAAACTTATACTCCAATTTTTGACTAGTTAGTTTGTTAGATAGAGCATAAATAAAATAGTAAATATTTCCTAGTAATCATCTAATTGAGTCATCATACACATATTTTATTTTTCTAGATATGGTGTTTGTGCAGTCTATAATAGACTCATCAAGAGCTGATGACAAACCTCCGAATTCTGACCAAAACCAGAATTCGACAGTCTTAATAACTTATTTAGATGGTCGAATGCGGAAATTCTCTTGCTTGTGGAAGGATACCGGAAGTTTGAAGTTGACTTCGCCATTTCGCCAAATTTTATGTGAGAATGGCCATACAGGCTCAGGGCCTCAATGTTTGTCCAAACTTAATGGAATGAAAAGGACGTATAAAACTATCAGAGACCACAATTCCAAATCTGGGAATAACCCACGCTCGTGGCCCTATTTAGAGTTAATGGAATCTCTGATGGGCGAGCGGCCTTTCATGGAACCTCCTGCACTAGCCTCTTACAGCTGTGGAAATATTAAAACACAGATGAGTGTCCAGAATAATAATAACTGTACTGAGTCACCCACAACTAGCCGTGTTCGTGACCGGAAGAGACCAGCAACGGAGGAAGTTTCTTCCAGTGCCAGCGCAATTCTAGAAAGTAGAAGAATTGCAGAAGAGAATAAAAATAAGAGACATAAAGAAAATTATAAGCAGAGAGCATTAATTATTGAAAAGCTGGATGCTCTTCTTGATAAGCTCTAGAATTCATATTTATTCTATACATTTCTTATTGTTTTTAGAATCGTCGTTTAGTTTATTTATTTGTTTTATTTTGAGTCATCCTTTATTTGTGTTAGTAGTGTTTCTTTGTTTTATTTCTATCATAGTTTCATCTATAATAAAGTTTATTATTTTACTCAATATGTTTTTTATTTAATTGTTTTATTATTATTTACGTGATTCTCAGTTTAATTACATTAGAGAAGGGTTATAGAAAAACGGTGATACAAAATAAATTTTATTTAAATAATATCTTCATATTGAATTATCCGTATGGTCAGATATTTCTTAACATCAATCCTTTGCAGATCATATCGCGTTTAGCAAGGGCATTATTAACAATACCTACATCACCATTACTAGGGATATCATTTCCGTCCTGTACGAGGTTCACGTGCAATTCATCCCTTTGCATTGAACAGATGTTGTGAAGAACACAACAAGCCAGCACAAAATCTGCCACGTCTTTTGTTTTGGTCATTGCTAGGCAATGCAAGAGGCTCCGGAAGCGGCCTTTGAGCAAACCAAAAGCCCTCTCAGTAGCTATCCTTGCAAAAGAGTGGCAGAAATTGTAATTTTTTGGCGCTGGGATAGATGGCCATTTTCTTGATAGAGTGTTAATAAATTTTCATGGAGTTTGTAAGCGGAATCTCCAACCAGGTGACAATTCTCTGGAAATCTTTCCGCATTGTTCAGAAAATCTTGTATTTCGGAAAGTCGGAAGACTCGCTGGTCGTGCACTGATCCGACGTGACCGACACGGCAGTGGATAAAACGAGCTCGAAGATCACATACTGCCTGTAACAAATTTTACAAGTAGGTATATATGTTTGATGCTTTATATCCATATCAGTGACTAAAAACTATACACCTTACCTTAGGTACTTACCTGAAGTTGAACTGAATAATATCCTTTTCGATTGATGTAGGATTCTGGATTCATGTGGGGCACAGGAATATGTATGTGGGTTCCATCGATAGCACCGAGAACTTTCGGAAACGCACTTATTATTTCGAAACCTCTCCAACACGCCTCAGCACGATCTCCCGTTGGCCACCTTATAACAAACGGAGCTAAACCAACCAGAGCATTAGTTACTCTTCGAACTGACATCCAAGCCGTTGCACGACTTATATCAAATTTTTCACAGATTGATCTGAAGCAAAAACTCAGTTAATGGTATAAAATAAGTTATCTTAATAAGAGAAAAACTAACTTATCTATAAGAATCGGGAGTGGCCATCCGCCAGATAGTTATAAGAAGTTGTTTCTCTGTACTTATCATACATGTACCTGGTATTGTCGCATAAGCTTTTGTCCGATAATGTTGAGTGTGTATTCAAATGTTTCCCTCTTCATACTGATATAAAAAACAAGAAAAAAGGTTTACTAACCTTTTGCATGCAAACAAATAAGTTTATATGACAATATTGAATGATTTCAATGAAAGAAACTCACCGAAAATGTGATTTAAAATCACTATGTAACCACCTTGGTATAACATTTTCAACGAAATTAGGTATCCTATGAATTCTGCCCCTTACCCCTTAAACTTAGCACAATTTGCACTAGATCTTTCTCCTCAGCATCACTTTCAGAAGATGAACTAGAATCAAGAAGTTCACGAAGACAAATTGCAATTCCAGACAAAATTCTCTTATCCATTTCTACTTTTTCCGTTGACAATCTGAAATTGAAATTTAAATGGCCTGTCAACTTAGGGCGGGAAAACTGTTCGGAGAGCTTCGTTGCGCCATACGCTAAATGTCTCTTAAAACACCTTTCATAGCGTTTCATGCTAATAGCACGATAGCGCGCTCCCCGAAGACAGAAAAAACCATAATTCTTCACATCATCTGCGCTATTTTACGTCCCATGCTATGCTCTCAAAAGTCAATATGGAGACTTTTGAGAGCATAGCATAGGACGTGAAATAGCGCAGATGAGGTAAAGAATAGGGTAAACTAATTTCAAAGTCATTAAATGGAAATTCTAAGGGTTTGGCAATTAAGTTTTGAAAATTTGACAATTTTAAATATAGTTTTTGATCATCCAGAATGGTCAGGTTCAAAGATATCATAACCTGAACTTTCACAATTTTGATCGCAATTATTTCAAAAACAGTGGTATATACAGCTTTAAATATTTATATTTTTGGAAAATGCAATTAAAAATACATCGATTGGTATCAAAAGTTTTTCAATATACGAGAGTTCATCGGCTGGCGTAGTGGTGGTGACTAATACGAGTAGTGGGAGTAGCACAAAAAAACTTGGATTTTCGTATGTCATTTATATATTCTTGGATGCATCAGTAATCACTCGTGTCCACAAGATACTATTTTTGATTACTGATTACTAATCGATTGGTAATCAGACACTGCCGTGGACACGACCAAATTAGGAACAACCTTCGCTTACTGTCAGAATCCTATCAACAATCTAATAATCCATAAACCAAAGAGTGCAGAAACTAAGATGTCAATATAGATCAAAATTGAAAATTGCTAAATCTAGTAAGTCTACAGATCTTATACAAGACTCAAATAAAAACCCTAAACTCTTATGAGATATTGTGAACCACCTAAATAAAAATAATTCGAACAAAGTAAATGATCTTGATCCAAATTATGTTCATAAACATTTTAAAGATAAAGTTCAGAACATCATGGATAGTCTCGATAAATGCCATAACACGTTTGAGGCTTACTTGCCTAATCTAGACACAAACATTCCATTTTTAAATTTCGGTTGTCACAGTAAGAGATGTTATAAACTGAATGCAAAATAAAAAGTCCAAGGATCACTATGGAATTAACATTGAACTGCTAAAATGTGTTAAAGAAATAATTGTTACTCCTTTAACAAAGTTAATTAACGAATATATCAGTAGCAGTGTTTACCCAAATTCACTTAAAATTGCTAGGGTGCTATCGCTTCATAAAGGGGGCGATAAAGAAAACATTGACAATTACAGGCCAATTTCTGTAGTACCAACCTTATCTTAAATATTTGAAACAATTTTGAATATCCAAATAGTTAACCACTTTGAAAATAATGCCCTATTCTCCACAAACCAATTTATATTTCATAAAAAAAGAAGTACGACGGACGCAGTTTTAAAACTTACAAATCACATAAAGGAGGCATTCGAATCCTGTAATTTTAGTGAGGTATTGCTTTGTGATCTGCAAAGCGCCTTCGACTGTGTTTCTTACAGTATCTTACTAGACAAGCTTAAAATCTATCATTTTGAAACTCAAAGTATAAGTCTGATAGCATCTTATTTGAGAAAGAGGGTTGCGTACACACAAAATTAAAGGGCAGAAGTCTGATCCAACACTGATGGGTGAGAATGGAGTCCCTCAAGGATCCGTTCTGGGTCCTACTCTTTTTCTCATCTACATTAACGATATTGGCAGGGCAGGCCCTGATACAAATAATATTATATATAATTTTCGCTGATGACACTTCATTGCTTAAATCTATGAATAACTATTAGAATAGTACATTTATATTACTCTAAAGCGCATGCGCGCTCTACCATGACAAGGAGTCGAGTATGATCCTCCAAAACAAGTGGTTGTGTGTTGTATGTAACGTAATAATGATAAGTTGTATTTTGTATAAATAAATAGTTATATGTAAATAAAGTGTATATAAGGAGACTGATCTCTGATCGACGAATATATTAACATGGTAGCAGTCCGTGTTTGTGCTGGTGTTGTTTGAAAATAATCAAGAGATATGATAGAAACCGTTAAAACAAATATGACAGCCTCAGATAACAAAGGATTCATGTTACAAGTGTTTGACGGCACACACTATGACAAATGGAAATATAAATTAAAGTTATTCTTGGAATTAAAGGAGTGTAACGAAGTTATTGAAAATGGAGAGAGACCGACATCAATAACGGAAACTGAGTGGAGGAAGAAAGAAATAAGAGCAAAAAATTATATTGTGAACAGTATGACAAATACGCAATTAGAATTGATTATTTCAAAAGAAAGTGCCAAGCAAATGATTGACAAATTGGACAAGAATTATTTGGTTAAAAGTAGTGCAGTAAAATTGTTGTGTAACAGAAAGTTACTCGACGTGAAAATAGAAGAAAGTGAAAACCCGACTTATAATAATTTTGAGAAACTTGTCAACGAACTGAAAAATGCAGGAGAAAATGTAACAAAGGAAGACAAATTAAATTATTTTTTATTAGCACTACCAGAAAGTGTATCGCATATAATCGATATTGTAGATGCATTGCCGGAAAAGGACAAAACAGTGGAATTTGTAAAATCAAAATTGGAATTAGAATTCAAGAAAAGAAATGGTGATAGTGGAAGTTCCCAATCTAGTGCTTTTGTGTTAGACAAGAAAAAAGAAGGAAATAAAAAGACATGCTATGTGTGTGGTGGTGTAGGACATTTTAAATACGATTGTCCAACGAACAAAGATTCTCGTAATCAAGGCATGTCACAGCGAGGAGGCGGCCGAGGAGGTCGCGCGACACAGCGAAGAGGCTACTCACAATGGCGTGGCGGCGGTTGCTACGCGCAGCGCGGCAGTGGCGCTAGAGGCGGCCACGACAGCCAAGGACAACAGAACAGGAGCGACGGAGCAGCATTTAACGCGATAGTACAGGTTATTTCTGCGTATCATGCGAACGGTAATGTAAATAGAATTGATTGGATTCTAGATAGTGGGTGTACGGACCATGTAATAAATAATGAAGATTATTTCTATGATTCAGTAACATTAAACGAACCGATTAAAGTAAAAGTAGGTGATGGTAGAAGTTTGAATGCAATCAAAGTAGGGTGTGTAAAAAGTAAATTTAAAGTTTTTGAAAAAAAGAAATTGAGGTTGAAATGGAAAATGCTTTCTTAGTTAAAGAAATGGATAGAAATTTGATTAGTTTTGCCAGAGTGACTGATAAAAACAAAGTAGTGGCAATTGGAGATAATGCTAAAGTTTTTGATAAAAATAATAGATTGATTGCAATTGCGTGGAATAAAAACAAGATTTATGAAATGACAAGTTATATAGATTAAAATATCGAGTCTAACGTAGTAAGGAAAGATAATAAAATATTAAAAGAAAAATGGCGTAGGACGTTAGGTCATGTAAATTTTAAATATCTAGATACTATGTGCAAAAATGATGTATTGGTAGGTTTACCCAGAGAAATAGAGTCAGATTTTGTTAAATGTGTTACATGTATTGAGAATAAAATGCACAATATACCATTTGATAATAATAGGAAAAGGGCCAGAGAGATCTTAGAAATAGTACACACAGATGTAAATGGACCTCATTCTGAAGGATATAAAGGGGAAAAGTATTTTATTACTTTTATCGACGATTACAGTAAACTTGCTAAAATTTATACTATTAAGTCTAAAGATGAAGTATATGATAAGTTTGTTGAATATATAAATTTAATTGAGAACAAAACAGGAAAAAAATCAAGAAACTCAGGTGTGA
The DNA here is from genome assembly GCA_958507055.1 of Crioceris asparagi. Classification (NCBI taxonomy): domain Eukaryota; kingdom Metazoa; phylum Arthropoda; class Insecta; order Coleoptera; family Chrysomelidae; genus Crioceris; species Crioceris asparagi. Next base: position 49,837,692 of record OY293828.1, read on the forward strand.
TAATGGCACCGAATATTTAAATAAAAATATGTATAGGTTATTTAGAGAAAAGGGAATTGAAGTAGAGCCATGTCCACCGTATGTACATGAATTGAATGGTACTGCGGAAAGATACAATAAGACAATTATGGATAGTGCTAGGTGTTTATTAGCCGAGGCTAAATTAGAAAAGAGATACTGGCCTGAAGTAGTATGCGCTGCAGCTTATTTGAAAAATAGAGTTATAGCAAACACAATTGAAAGAAACAAATCTCCTCATGAGATATTTTTTAATGAGAAGCCAGATACAAAATATTTGAAACTTTATGGAAGTAAAGTTTTTGTTAGGGTCCCTGAAAGCAAAAGAAATTCTAAATGGGATAGAAAAGCTGATTTAGGGATTTTAATTGGTTATGATGTAACAGGGTATAGAGTTTTGATTGGAAATAGAGTTATTGTAGCGAGACATGTTAATGTTATTGAAGAGGATGTTAACTATATAGATTTAAATGATAGTGATTTAGAAGATGAGAATTTGAATCAAAATTTTGAGAACAAAATGATTTAAAATTTAAATGACAAAGGAAAGCAGAATTCAGAAACTATAAATGAAACAAGAAAGTCTGAAAGAAATATCAACAGGCCAAGTAGATTTGATGATAGTTATGTATACGGTTGTATTTATGTAAATTATTGTAGTGCCGATAGTCCTGTAAGTTTTGAAGAGGCAATTGATAGTAATGAATCTTGTTTTTGGATTGATGCTATGAATAAAGAAATGAATAGTTTAAAGAAAAATAAAACGTGGCAATTAGTTAAAAAGCCAAAGAATGAAAAAGTATTAGACTTGAAATGGATCTATACAAAAAAAAGCAAAAATGTTTATAAAGCAAGGATATTTGTAAGAGGTTACCAACAAAAAATGTATTAGAGGATATTTATTCTCCAGTTGCTAGGAATCAGACGTTAAAAATATTATTGTCATATTGTTGCCAAAATGGTTTGTTAATAGATCAAATGGATGTAGAAACAGCGTTTTTAAACAGGAATGTTAAATCGAAAGTATTTGTTAAACAACCTGTGGGTTATGAGGATGGAACTGAAAGAGTATGTATGTTAAATAAAGCATTGTATGGATTGCGTGAGAGTCCACGAATGTGGTATGAATGCCTCGATGACTATTTAAATAAACTAGGCTTTATAAGAAGCAAACATGACTATTGTTTATATATGTTAAAAGAAAAGGATGAGATTATTTATTTAATTATATTTGTGGATGATCTGTTAATTTGTTGTAAGAATAGACCAAATTTAGACTGTATCAAAAGTTTGTTAAAAGAAAGATTTCAAATGAAAGATTTAGGTAAGATAAGTACGTATTTAGGTATTAATATTGAATATGATGAAAAGAAACATGAAATGTCATTAGATCAAGAGAAGTTCATTGAATCGTTAGCCAGAAAATATCAAATTGAACATGCAAAATTGTATGAGACTCCAATGGAGCAAAATTTAAAATGAGAACCTGCAGAGGAAATTAATGAAAATGTAAAATACAGAAATTTGATAGGAGCACTTTTATATGTAAGTTCAGGAACAAGATTAGATATAAGTTACAGTGTTAATTATTTAAGTCGTTACCAAAATTGTTTTAATGAGACGCACTATAAGTATGCCTTGAGAGTTTTAAAATATTTATATTTAACTAAATATTTGAAATTAAGATTTAAGAGAAATGTTAATGCAGATATCCTTGAGTGTTATGTTGATGCTGACTGGGCAGGAGATTGCGTAGATAGAAAATCTACAAGTGGATATATTATTAATTTATTCGACAATGTAATTCATTGGAAATCGAGGAAACAGGGAAGCGTAACAAAGTCGTCAACAGCTGCTGAGTACGTTGCAATGTCTGAAGCAGTAAGCGAAATATTGTTAATTAAAGATTTATTAAGTGACTTTAATGTTAAATTAGAAAAACCGATTAATGTATTCGAAGACAATTCTGGTGCAATTAGTATTGCGAAATTTGGGAATTTTACCAAGAGATCAAAGTACATTGAAGTACATGAAAATTATGTTAATGATATAATAGACATAGTTAAAGTCAGTTCTGAAAAGAATTTAGCAGATATTTTAACCAAGGCTCTAGGGCGAGTAAGATTTAAAGATTTGAGACGATTACTGAAATTAAATTAGAATATTATAATTAGATATAAATGTAAGGAGGCGTATTAGAATATAAGGTACATTTATATTACTCTAAAAGCGCATGCGCGCTCGACCATGACAAGGAGTCGAGTATGATCCTCCAAAACAAGTGGTTGTGTGTTGTATGTAACGTAGAGATGATAAGTTGTATTTTGTATAAATAAAGTTATATGTAAATAAAGTGTAGATTTAGATTAGATTTAGATTTAAGAGGGGGTTACATTGCACTGCGACCATAAGGTCTATTGTGCCCCCCACCTGAGTTGCACTCGCCTATACGCGGTCTACAACTCGCCTTCCAGTTCCAGAGTTCTAATGAACTCCAGTATCTGGGTTGGCTTCAAGGAGGATACTTCCTCACTACTGCAGGTTGCTAGTCCAAAGCACTGTTTGCAATGGCGAGGCATTCCGTCACCAGGTGATCCGGAGTTTCCTCCTCTTCCCCGCAGAATCTGCACTCGTCATCCTCTGCTAGACCTAATCTCATTAGATGCTTCTTGAGGCAACAGTGTCCTGTAAGAAATCCAGTGAGTAGGTGTAGCTTGTTCTTGCTGAGATCCAAATACCTTTTGGATCTTGCAGTATCAAAGTTTTTTAGAAACTTTTTGGAATGATCCAATCCAGGGGTATCCCGCAAGAGTGTTTCTCTTACGGTTTTTTCCTTCTCCAGAAACTCCTTCTTGTAGGTGCTTTTATCTGTGCCACAGAAGGGTTCTGGGCCAGTAAATGGAGTTTGTGCTCCTTTCCTGGCAAGTGTGTTGGCCTCCTCGTTGCCTTTGATTCCCAAGTGGCCGGGAACCCAGACTAAGTAGACCCTGTTGTTCTTGCCTAGCTCATTGAGCTTCCTTCGGCACTCCCATACCATTTTAGAGTCAATGGTATGAGAGTTCAGTGCTTTAATTGCAGCTTGACTATCAGAATGTATTGCAATGTCACATTTCTGATAGTTTCTTTCAAGGTTCACCTCCACGCATCTCTCAATTGCAAGCAATTCTGCTTGAAAGACGCTTGGGCAGCGGCCTAACGCAAATGAGCATTTGGTGCGATTCCCAAACACTCCAGCGCCTGTCCTCGTCGTGGTCTTAGAACCATCAGTGTACCATTTGATGGTATTCTTTTTGAGAGCTTGGGTTGTGAGCCCCTTGTCCCAATCTTCTCTGCTACTTAGCACCGTGGTGAAAGTTCTCTCGATGCTAATTTTCTTTGTCATTACATTACTGGGAAGGTTTGCTGATGGGATGTGTTTGGACAAAGAGGACCAAGCCCTCTGATTCCGAATTCCCACCATTTCTGAACCTTCGCTAGATAGTCTTAGAATGGCCTCATGGGCCAATCTGTCTATCACTAGATGGAGAGGTGTGAGATCTGTGATGATCTCTAGAGCCCTGGTCGGGCAAGTTCTCATGGCTCCAGTGATACAGACACAGGCTAGTCTTTGTATTCTATCGAGGGTTTTCCTCGTATTGCTCTGACTTGCCTTGCCATGCCAGGCTATTGACCCATATGATATTATCGGTCTTACAATCATGACGTACATCCATCGCAGTATTTTTGGGTTACATCCCCAAGTCTTACCAGTCAGATTTCTGCACGCCATTAAGGCCTTTATTGCTTTGCTAGCAGTAGCCTCAATATGTTTGTTCCACAGAAGCTTGCTATCTAGTGTTACTCCCAGATATTTGACTTCAGCCTTCCAGCTTATTATGTCTCCACTTAAAGTGAGAGGTTTCATAGCTGGAAGTTTCCTTTTCCTAGTAAATGGAATAATTGTGGTCTTGGATGGGTTTATGCTAAGCCCCACTGACAAGCACCATTGCTCAATAGTTCTGAGGCCCTCCTGCAATAATTCGCATAGGGTGTTCGCGAATTTTCCTCGGACTATTAGGACTATGTCGTCGGCATAGCCTATACATGTGAAGCCAAGCTCCGTGAGTTTGTGGAGTAACTCGTCTACTACTAAGCTCCATAGGAGGGGAGATATTACTCCTCCTTGAGGTGTTCCACGAGTAGCTTTAACAGAGGTGGTGTGATCACCTACTTGGGCCTCAGCTATTCTCGTCTTCAACATCTCATACATCCATTTGATAATGGTCTTGTTCACTCCTCGCCGTGTGAGTGCCTCCCTGATTGACACATGTGTGGTGTTGTCAAAAGCACCAGATATGTCCAGGAAGGCACACATTGCGATTTCTTTATTGTTCAGAGAGCTCTGAATGACCTCGGTTAGCTGATACAGCGCGGTTTCTGTTGAACGCCCCGCCCTGTATGCATGCTGACATTTATGAAGTGGTTTGTCCTTCAGAATCTCTGTTCTTATGTAGTTATCCACTACTTTCTCCATCGTTTTCAGTAAAAACGATGTTAAACAGATAGGTCGGAAAGATCGGGGATCAGTCCCATTTTTCTTCCCTATTGTCGGTATGAAGATTACTTTGGCTCTTTACCATATGCTAGGTATAAAGCCCCGTGCTAGGCAGCTTCTTGTAATCTTCAGGAGATGGGGAAGGATCTCCTCCATTCCTTTCTGTAGGAGTATTGGGAATATGCCATCTACTCCCGGCGATTTATAAGGTTGAAAGGTGTTGACTGCCCATTCCAACCTTTGTCTTGTAAATATCTTCTTAGCAATACTCCAATCTTCCTTGGTTTCTTGGTTTGGATTGCTACGTCAGTACTACTGAGGGGTTCACTTCTAGGGAAGTGTGTTTTGAGAAGTAGAGCAGATCGCTCCTCTTCTCCCTCAGTGTATGTCCCGTCTGGCTTCTTGAGCGACATTAAGGGGCTGATTGCCCCTTTTGCCATGACTTTTTGCAATCTGGCTGCAGTAGGAGTCGAAGTGATCTTTTCACAAAAAGCTTGAAAGTGAAGCCTCTTGGCCTTCCTGATCTCCTTATTGTATTGTGTGAGCTTCTCGGTGTAGCCCTGCCAATTATGGTCTCTTTTGGCCCTGTTGAAGAGCCGACGGACCTCTAATCTGAGGTTTGACAGGTTTTTGTTCCACCAAGGTGCTTCCTTGCTTGGTCGAGCTTTTGAGAGTGGGCAACTTGATTGGAATGCCTCCGTTATCGCCACACTGACCAGTTCGACCTCTTGATCCAGATCGCAGTGTGGGTGTTTGACCCCATTACTTTCGATCTGTTCCAAGTTTTGCTTCAGAAGGGTCTTATATTTAGACCAATCTGTATTTCTAGGGTTACGAGTTGGAGACAGTGAGGTTACTTCCCCCGCAATCCTAAACTCTATAATCCTATGATCGGAGAGAGAGGGTTCCTCCATCACTCTCCAATCAAATACGTTATTCCTGGCAGTAAAGCTGGCAATTTTTACGTCCAGGACCTCTTCTCTTGCTCTCGTGACAAAAGTGGGGGTTGTTCCCACATTAAGGGTTTCTAGATTAGTAGCTAAGAGATATTCAAGTAAGCACTCACCTCTAGGGTTGTTGTTCGTGCTTCCCCAAATAACATTGTGCGCATTGGCATCACAGCCTATGATGACTGGCAGTTGTCTGCTATTGCAGTATTGCACTAGCTCTTGAGCTTCTACTGGAGGTATTGCAGTATTGTCTCCAGCGAAATAGGCAGATGCAATAACTATGTCTCGGTTGATGCCCCCAGTGTTGAGGTGTACTAGAATTGGAACTAGATCCCGAGTCATGAATTCTGAAACACATGTGTAATTAATGTTGTTTCTTATGATCACACAGGCACGAGGGGACTCCTGCCTCTGGTCATAGATCAATTTTGAATCTTTAGATGCCAAACCTTTAATTTGGCCTGCTTTGCCTGTCCAGGGTTCCTGGATCAGTACAAAATCCAGTTGGGATTTCGCAAACAGCCTTGCGATCACTGCTGAAGCTCCCTTCGCGTGATGCAAGTTCACTTGCGCCACCTTGGAGAAAGCGATGAAGGTGCTGTAGTCTGGGGTGTAGGGGCTGGGTAGTCCAGCCTCTAATTCCCCCCCTCCTCTCTTTCCTCCTGTCCCTCATCGAGATCCATCGGGAGGGTAGTCTCCTTGGAGCTCGAGCGGGTATCTGGGTCTCGGATTATGGCCTCGACCCCCGCATTGGTTCGCCCTTCCCCCAGGACTGCAGATGATTTCTTTGCCGCCCCGGCTTCTTTGGCAGAGCCAGCAGCGGCCTCGACCAGACCTGAGCTGGCAGTTTTATCCTGCACACCGGAGTCCGTAGATGTGGAGGGCATCTCCGCATCTTTTAGACCTCCCGCTGGATTATTTTTCCGTCCTAGCCCCGAGACAGACACACGTCCAAACCTAAAGTTTAGGACGCATCCTTCTGCCTTCAGGGCCTCTTCTGATTGGTGGTCGATCCCAATCGTGAGGACAGTACCGGTTCCCTCCTTTTTGGAGTTGAGAACTTTCCAGGCTCCGGTACTGAGCCAGGTGTTCTGTACTTCGACGAGTCGGAGGATCTTCTCCGTCTCCATTTCGAAGCTTCTTGGGAAGAACACCGTTACAGTGACGGGCTTGGGAATGTTTTTCTCCTCCACCGCCACTAACTCGGGTCCTTCCCAAGACCTCAAGGCCGGCACTACTCCAATGAGCCAGTCCGCCGAATCCTGAGAACCGCAGTCCACCAGCATCATTCCACAGCGGAAATGCATACCGGTGAAGTGCATTCCCTTCACCTCTCCACTGCCCATCTCTTCCACTAGAGTATCCTCCAGTGTTGAGAGCCGCTGTGGTTCCAGGATTACTCTAGGGTAATCCTTGGGTATGATACCCACACGAATAGCCTTTACGGCCTTGGCAGCTGCAGCGTATCCAGTGGCATGCCCGGTTTTTGCTGCAGCTGTTTTCGGCTTTTTAGGCTGAGGCCGTTCCGGAGGAGTGATATGCTCCGCGCCTCTCTTTCCCGTCCCTTTTCCCGTCGGTGTTACCTTCGGGGTCGGGACAGTAGGTGGTGTGGAGTGCTGATGAGCCTGTTTTCTGGCCTCCTCAGGTGCAAGTCCCTGATGGAGGAGTCGCAGGTACTTCCGCACTCCTGCTCCACTGAGCCCCTTTCTCAGTGGATCGTCTCTGCCGCCCGGCTGTCCGAGTTTCGGCAGGTCGAACGGCAAACGATTTCTTTGCCGTTTGGCATTTCCCTTTTTTACAGGGAGTCCGGATGAAGAGGTGGAGGCTTTCTCCATCTCTCCTCCGGTGAGTTGGGTTTTATGTGTATTTTCCATAAAGTTCCCACGAGTAGCTGGAGACAAATCGGTCCACTCCTGCAGAGCCCCGCATGCAGGAGTAAGGGGTTAATACAGTGGAGTTCCCCCTTGTGCTCCAAGGTCGAAACCAGTAGAGACCAGTCCTCTATCTGACCATGCATCCCTCGGCCTGGTTTCCCGCCTTGGATTTATAATTTTTGATGAGGTTATTTCCTCTTGGTCCGGGCGGTTAAGCCAAGACCCCTCCGCATCACTAGCCCGCGAGACATAACCACAGACGACCAGGATGCGTTGGTTTGACAGGGTGGTTTCGAGGTTAGCTCGAACGCACACCTGGCATCGTTGTACCTGAGTGCAATTCCCTTAGCCACGACACTACAGCTGGGACAGGTGAAGTTGGTCCGCGGCAGGGTATTCGTGGCTGCCAATTGAGTTTTTAGTCTCAATGAGCCTTATTTCCCCGCAGGCCCCCTTCTCATATAAAAGTCATCGTCAGAGGCCCCCTCCTATCCGCCACCTGGAGACGCGCCGGGTTGGCACTTCGCTCCTCCCAGATGCTGATTGACAACATCCGGACCCGGAAATAAAGTGTATATAAGGAGACGAATTCACTGAGTCAACCCAATTGAATATTACGGAATGGTGTCAAGCAAATCAACTCAGCCTAAACCGATCTAAGACGAATCACTATATACAACCAGATTTTTACCTCCATTGAAACATATACCATACTTTGTTGTCCCTTTTACATATTGGAAGATACGTTTAATCATATTCCAGTGACTTTTCATTGGCTTGTTATTGAAACGACTTAAGTAATTTACCGAGAAGCATATATCTGGACGTGATATGGTGGCAAGATATAACAGACTGCCAACGACTTCTCTGTATGGCTTTGACTTTTCCAACTGACTGTCATCTACAAAATTTTCTGGATTTGTGACCGTTCCACTTTCAATAGATGTGTGTGCAACGTTTAGATCTTCAAAGTTGTATCGTAGTACAATTCTTTCAGCATATTTTGGCTGATTTACAAATATCTTATCTTCAGACACTTGTATTTGCATTCCAAGATATGAGAAATTGTTACTTTTCCCAGTATCATAAGTAATTTTAAATTTTTGATCAAGCTTCTTCAAGACTTCTAAAATTTCACTTTTATGATGACAGACCGTAAGACCATCATCAACATGTAGAACAATAATTACACTTCTACTGTTGTTGTAGTTAACACAAGGATCATCATCAGTAGATCTAAAACTTAAAGACTTAAGACATTTTGAGAATGTCTCATTTCAGACTTTTGGTGCTTGCTTTAAGCCGTAAAGGCTTTTCGACCTGACTTTTCATTAAACCCTTCTGGTTGATACATAAGATCTTTTCATTAAGCTTACCATGTAGAAATTCTGTTTTTACATCGAATGTCATTATATTCATGCTTTCAGATGCAGCAATGCTCAAAATTAACCTGATTGACATTAAACGAGCAACATGACTAAAAACTTCAAAATAATCTTTGCCTTGTTTCTGTTCAAAGCCTCTGACAACGAGTTTTGCTTTATATTTTCCACTGTCTTTCTTTCGTAACACCCAACGACAAGTTAGAGGTGTAATATCTTTGGGTTTCTCAATTGATATCCATGTTTTCATTCTTATCAATGACTCCTATTCTTCTGACATTGCTTTCTTCCAGTTTTCATCTTTAAGAGCTTCTATGACGGGAATATCACTTGTTTCACCAGAAATACTTTATTTATTCTCTATTAATGCTGTATCAGTCACATAATCTTTAAATCTCAGTGGTGGTTTTATAACATAGCGATTTTGTAGGTTTCTTCTGTTGATACTGGTGGAGTTTCTGAATTATCAGATTGACTTTCACTTTCCCGACTTTGTGACCAATTTTCATCTTCAGTTTCTTCAGCTTCAATGCTTTCATATTTTAGGCTTGAGTCTGATTTCTCAGCGTCAGACGTCTCATGTGATAGCATATCTATTTCAGTAGATTGTTGAGTTTCTGTTTTGTCATCAAAGATTAGATTACTTGAACTTACGACATCTTTTATTTCATTTATGAAGACTCTGAAGCCTGAAGAATCGACAGTATAACCGACAAATAAACCTTTATAATGGTTGTAGAAGTCCATTCTCGAAGTGGAGTGAAATGGTAATACCAAAAAAAAACACGAAGTCTTCTCCACAGTTTATTGTTAAGGATTAATTACTGAGACATGTTTCGAGATTGTACAATCTCATTTTCAATCGAAATATAGAAAGTTCTGTAACAAATTAAAGTGAAAAATTATGTAGTTATGATACAAAATGGAGAATACTCACATGGAGATGAAAAATTTAAGAGAAGAAAAACATTATGTAAACGATCCCAAATATATACTTGAAAAATAAAATAAATAAATTATCCCGTTATGAAATTAAAAAATTAAAAAATTAAAAAATTAAAAAATTAAAAAATTAAAAAATTAAAAATAGTAAAATAAAGTCATATTCCAAAAAATAAAAATAAAATACGAAATTCTACGTCAGGTCACATTGTCCGAGTATGAGTGTTCGTGCCCGGTGACTACATATTGGTCAGCTGATGGTAAAAGAGAAATATTTCTGGTTGGGGATCGTTTAAATAGTTTTTCAATTACATGTAACTAGAGCCATCTAATGTTGGATAGTGAATATTTTGAAGTTTAATAATGAGAAAGATAATTTAAATAGTAGAATACTGTAATATTTGACATAGAATTATAGACAAAAGGTTAGGAGAAGCACAACAACAAAATAAATGTTTATAAACAAGTTCAAAAGTTTGAGGAGTTGAAAAACTGTATGCAGTCAAAGTTGCTTTGTTCATTAAGTGATATAGTTCGTGGGTTATTATTGTTGGAATTGATCTCGAAAATCTCAAGAATGTTCAACAACCGGCCTTTTGGAGCATGGTGTAATATTTTAACATCATTGTTGATATTGAAGGTGTGTTTATTATTGATTACATGATTTGCGAAAGAACTTTTTGAATTGATATTGTAATAAGGTGTAGTAAGAAACAAAGATTTATATTTATCTATTATTTTAGCGTGTTCATCTATTCTAATACTTATTTTTCTGCCAGTTTGACCTATGTATTTGGCTGGGCAATCTGAGCAAGAGATCTCGTAAACTCCGGATCTATCAAGAGGGTTGACCTGGTCTTTAACATGGACCAACATCTTTGCCGATGTAAGGTAATGAGCAGAACTTAGTTGATATAGTAGGTACAATTATGTTCTTGTTTATGTGTTTTGTCAAGTGTCTGTGATATATTCTATCTATAAATTGAATAGGGTAGTCATTGTTGGTGCCAATTTGTTTAATGATGTTAAGTTCCTTGTTAAAATTTCTTACACTCATCGGGATGGAGAACAGTCTATGAAAAAGTGCGTTGAAGGAGCTCAGTTTATGTGATATCGGGTGACAAGAATAATAGGGAATGATATTGTCTGTATGTGTCGGTTTTCTATAAATTGAAAAACTCAAATTATTATCAGTTTTAGTTATCAGAATATCCAAGAAAGGTAGGCGATTATTATCTTCTATTTCCATTGTGAAGGAGATAGCTGGGTGTAGCGAGTTCAAGAATGTTAAAAGTAAGTTTAGTTGGGTTAAGCTACCATCGAAAAGCACTAAACAATCGTCTACATATCTGTAGTAGAAAAGAATCTTATCATAGTGAACGAAATCCTGGAACTTTGCTTCCAAATTGTTCATAAAAATTTCAGCCAACAACGGAGATAGGTTACTGCCCATAGCTAGACCCGTTGATTGAGCGAAAATTTCATTGTTAAATTCAATAATCGCCTACCTTTCTTGGATATTCTGATAACTAAAACTGATAATAATTTGAGTTTTTCAATTTATAGAAAACCGACACATACAGACAATATCATTCCCTATTATTCTTGTCACCCGATATCACATAAACTGAGCTCCTTCAACGCACTTTTTCATAGACTGTTCTCCATCCCGATGAGTGTAAAAATTTTTAACAAGGAACTTAACATCATTAAACAAATTGGCACCAACAATGACTACCCTATTCAATTTATAGATAGAATATATCACAGACACTTGACAAAACACATAAACAAGAACATAATTGTACCTACTATATCAACTAAGTTCTGCTCATTACCTTACATCGGCAAAGCTTCACAAGAAATCCGAAACATTTTCCAACACCATAACCAGGAACTAAAAGTTTTCATCTCCACCCATAACACAATTTATAGGATGTTGGTCCATGTTAAAGACCAGGTCAACCCTCTTGATAGATCCGGAGTTTACGAGATCTCTTGCTCTGATTGCCCAGCCAAATACATAGGTCAAACTGGCAGAAAAATAAGTATTAGAATAGATGAACACGCTAAAATAATAGATAAATATAAATCTTTGTTTCTTACTACACCTTATTACAATATCAATTCAAAAAGTTCTTTCGCAAATCATGTAATCAATAAACACACCTTCAATATCAACAATGATGTTAAAATATTACACCATGCTCCAAAAGGCCGGTTGTTGAACATTCTTGAGATTTTCGAGATCAATTCCAACAATAATAACCCACGAACTATATCACTTAATGAACAAAGCAACTTTGACTGCATACAGTTTTTCAACTCCTTAAACTTTTGAACTTGTTTATAAACATTTATTTTGTTGTTGTGCTTCTCCTAACCTTTTGTCTATAATTCTATGTCAAATATTACAGTATTCTACTATTTAAATTATCTTTCTCATTATTAAACTTCAAAATATTCACTATCCAACATTAGATGGCTCTAGTTACATGTAATTGAAAAACTATTTAAACGATCCCCAACCAGAAATATTTCTCTTCTACCATCAGCTGACCAATATGTAGTCACCGGGCACGAACACTCATACTCGGACAATGTGACCTGACGTAGAATTTCGTATTTTATTTTTATTTTTTAGACTGTGACTTTATTTTACTATTTTTAATTTTTTAATTTTTTAATTTCATAACGGGATAATTTATTTCTTTTATTTTTCAAGTATATATTTGGGATCGTTTACATAATGTTTTTCTTCTCTTAAATTTTTCATCTCCATGTGAGTATTCTATCCACCATTTTGTATCATAACTACATAATTTTTCACTTTAATTTGTTACAGAACTTTCTATATTTCGATTGAAAATGAGATTGTACAATCTCGAAACATGTCTCAGTAATTAATCCTTAACAATAAACCGTGGAGAAGACTTCGTGTTTTTTTTTGGTATTAAATAAACCTTTTATTGACTTTTTCTCCATTTTACCTTTCTTGTTACCTTCTCCTTCTTATAATAAATATCACTCACATCCAAATGATTTTAGCTTGTTGATGTCTAACTTTCTTCCAAACCAAAGATCAGCTGGACTTTTACCTTTTACTGTACTAGTGCCAGTATGATTAATTGTAAAAACGACATAGTTTACTGCTTCACCCCATAGATTTTCATTCAGACCTCGAGCATGTATGAATGTCCTTGCAGCTTCACCTATTGTTCTCATCTCTCTTTCAATACGTCCATTTTGTTGTGGAGTATAGGCACTTGACTTACTGTGAAAAATTCCCAGACTTTCTAAGACTCGTTGCTTTTCGCGATTCTCTATTTCAGTAGTACCATTATCTGACCTTAGTTTCTTGACTTTTCTGTTAAACTGATTTTCGAATAATTTCAAGAAGGTTTCTAATTTTCAGCTGTCTCATTTTTATGTTTCAAGAAATATACAGTTCTGAAATGAGAGTAATCATCTTTGTAGAGCAAGAAGTATTTTGCTCCTCCTAAAGAGTGAATGTTCATTTCACATAGATCTACATGTATTAGATCAAGCTGACTTTCTAACGTATTGGATTTATCTGCAATTGCTGACTGTCTGTAGCTCTTATCCAGCACTGAACTGACTGAGAAAAGTTTGAAGGGCATTTTGGGAGTATGTAATACATTTTGTAAGACTATTTTCTGCCATGTCTGACCGTCACAAGCTTCAAGTTCAATGTGACCTATGCCGATGCCTTCTAGTTCGGTAGCATCACCAATTACAATCATGGACGGTTGGTCAAGAGTTTTATAGTTCTTGAACCATTCTTTATGTGAGCTCATATGCTGTGTTGCAGCACAATATTGATACCCACAGTTTTCAGAATTCTTGTTAAGTGAATCTATTGAAGATAAGCTTACTGTTACTGTAATTCTTGTACTGTTTGCTTTGACTTGTCGTATTATACCTATGTGAAAATCGTTTGGATAGCATCACGCAAATGACGAAAATTGTTATAGAGGTAACATATGCTTTAATTCTCATTTCTCTCTATTCTCATAAAAGTAGCGGCGTTGGATAGGATATTGAATTAGTAAGTATATTTATGTAGTGTTTCTTGTCTATATGGGATTCCGAATTTTAAATAACGATCCTAACGTAATTATTGTGAATACCTGTTTCTTAAAAGGTTCTAAACTAGAGTTCTCGCTCTCGCTCAATAGAGTCTGCATTCAAGGTAGTGTTTGAAATGATTTCTAACAACATCGAAACACATAGGATATTTTTCAGAATTTTGCAGATAAGTATTAACTATTTGATACAAAAAACAAAAATACCGATATAAATAAGAATTTATTAAACAAAATGTCATTAGTTTTCACGATTTTGGGGAATTTCAATAAAGTTCTACTGTTATCTTTCTCCGTTTTGCTAGAACATTGTTCAATGCAACAAACGTAAGTCATATTTTCAGAGGTGCTCATTTATAATGGACGTAAGGCACACATAACGCATAAGATCGACGTAACCTTTTTCTATTTATAACGTAAACGTATAACGTAAAAACTTGGTTGCTACGCATGCGTGAAATAATTTGACATTCGGCGGGTATAGTTCATCTGGGGGTTTCTCTGGTGTAGGTGTAGGGTGTAAGTATACTAATATGGTGTTGGAAATGCCGTTGTTGGTCTTGTAATTGGGAATGCGTAGAGTACAAGTAAGAGATTGTGTAAAGAAAAAAATAAAACCTAGGTGGTGGAGTGTGCGGCCACTAAACAGGAATCGAGAAAAGAAAGGTGAATACCGACGTTTAATACTGGAAATAGAACTTCATAATGAAGAATGGTTCTTTAAATATACATGAATGCGAACCGATACCTACTTACCACCTACCTTCAACGCAAAAAAATCCAAATCCCCTAAAAATGTCCCTAAATTTCTCATAAGCCGAACGCAAAGTTGAACATAATTCAACTTTATGTCGCCCTAACGTACGGACGTAAGGCCCTAAGGTCTATCGTAACACATAAGTGTAACGTTCGCTTATTGTGAACGATCCCACTTATTTTCCAGTATTCAACTTTATCCATCACGAATCCCTTACGCCTTAAGTCCATTATCAATGAGCACTAATAGTAGAATGAATATAAAGTTGAAAACTCATAAACACAGAAAAGTCAAACAAAAAGATTAGTCAGTCATAGTACAATAAAACCAGCACTACGCCATCGAATGAACTCTCGTATATTGGAAAACTTTTTATACCAATCGATGAATTTCTAATTGCATTTTCCAAAAATATAAATACCTAAAACTGCATATAAAATAGCGCAGATGACGTGAAGAACAGGATAAACTAATTTCCAAGCTAGTAAATGAAAATTCTAAGGGCTTTGTAGAGCGCTTTATAGATGAGTATTATCGCCGCCCGCCATTGCGTGTCCCTACTGTCATTCAGGGATTCAGGGGTATAGGTAAAGCCACAGTATAAAGAACTATAGTAGAGAGCTTGTTTACGTATCTTTACGTGTATAACCTATACTACTGACGTGACCGGTGACAGTCAGGACACACAATGGCGGGCGGCGATACTATTCATCTATACAGCGCTCTAGGTTTGGCAATTAAGTTTGAAAAATTTGGCAATTTTAAATTTACTTTTCGATTTTTGATCATCCAGAGTGGTCAGGTTCAAAGATATCATGGTGGTATATGTAGTTTTAGATATTTATATTTTTGGAAAGTGCAATTAAAAATACATCGATTGGTATCAGAAGTTTTTCAATTTACGAGAGTTCATCGGCTGGCGTAGAGCTGGTTACATTTAAGACCAGGTAACAGGTATGTTCTTTGCGCAGATGGGAGTCTGGTGGGGGTATTCCTCGTCTTCCGCACACTCATCCCAAAACCGCCATATTTATTGTCATATTAGTAACTTTAGTTCTACTCTGTATCATTTCCGTTCAGAACTGACGCGGTATTTATAAATCGAACGGGGCATTTTGAAATGAAGCACTGAAGCATTTAGACTATATATATAGACAAATGAATTTTCTCTTATATTTGTCAATTACACATGAAATTAGATTACGTTTCATCGAATCCCCAATAGTTATGTGGGGTAAAGGTACCTCTAGCCTACATAAAGCCCGCTGCAGACGGAGTATGTTTTGCTGCACGATTCCTTGCTTGTTTTGCTGCACGGTCCGATAAATGTTGCCGCGCATGGTGTGTTGATGGCTCCCTTGCTTGTGTTGGCTTCACACGATGCAGGCCATCATGTATGTAAAATGACAGTAGAGAGAAATATGACTGTCACAAATGATACAAAATATTGAACATTCTAATCAAGCTATATTTCTAATCATTGTTACAACAGAGAAAATGTCCCAACAATCAAAAATAACATTTTATCTTGTGCAAAATAACTTTTGAGTACGACTCGACTAGTTCCGAGTGATCCGACAAGGCACGATGCGTGGGAACAATCACCGAAAATAGCACCGGTTCTATTATCAAATCATGCACGAGTTCAAGCAACCAACCGTGCACGCGATGTCATTTTCTTACACAGAAGCATGTACAGCACCATGCCTAGCTCCCGTCAAGGAAACATCCAACAAAACATACTCCATCTGCAGCGGGCTTAACTCATGTCAATAAATAAAACAACACATTTTGAGGTCAGAATGTACTGAAGTGAATCAGTGAAGCGGGCTAATAGCTTGATCAGTTGAATTGAAGCGCTTCAGTTAATTTCATTTAAGCTGTTAAACGAACAGTTTAAAATTATGTGAAGTGATACTTCACTTCAGTTGTGAAGTAAATCGAAAGCTACTATTATGTCCTGTGCAGAGAAGACTACCTCTGAGAAAATGGTAACTCCCAACATCTCTCTCTCTCTCTCTGAAAACATCTCAACAACTGTCCGTTCACTTAGAGAAAAGGCCACCGCGTCATCAGCGCAGAAACCAGTTTTGGTCACTTTGCATTCACGTCTCTTTGCCTACCAACAATCAGCTGCCGACACATTTCAGTGGCGTAGCACGGGAAGCGCAGTTTTGACTTTACATGACTCAAGAAAACAACAAAAGTTTTTTCGTAATCTGTCCGTTTTATATTGTCTCTAACAAGGAAAGATTGCATATCAATTTCCCGCGTCTGAAGATATGGCCACTTCTCACACGAAGGTGCTTGGACGGTCACAAGTTTTAAACGGTGAGTGGTGCATGGCATCTATGGTCACTTTCCTGTTTGTTTACGTTCCGTTGTGCGCGTACGAACTTAATTTGTCCTCCACATTCCCCACATTCCTGTTCCTGTAGAATATGTTGTTTTGAGAATGCGATTTTTGTGTATGGCGATTTATTATATTTTCTGGAAGGTGAGTTTCCACACTTTATATTAGTTTATGTTCCACTCATTGTTTTAGAAGATTCCAACGAAGAAGCTCGTTGGTGTGAAAGGGTTGGTAATTCAGAACCAACTCCGAGAAATCATAAATAACGTTGCCACTTTTATGCAAGACGGGGATTTCAGAGACTACTGAAACATAATAGGTAGTACAAACTGGTAACGTCCACTGATGTAAATAAATGTTTTAATCTTTGTGTTTTTTACCTTACCCGGACATTTAGTCCCAAACGCCAGATGTTTATTTACCTGTTGGTAATGTACACCGTACTCTACTGACGTGACGTCAGCACTTCACGCATTTTCGCGACGTAGATGGCCTTTTGCCTAAGTGAATTTAACCTACACAATGGAATCGAAGACTCATGAAAATAAAAGTTTATGAACAATCTCTCATTTTATAGTTTCTAAAAAATATCGGTTTTCGTTAAGTTTTCATATCTATAACCAGAGAATAGAGTCTGTTCTCTGCTATACACCGTATAATCGAATATATTGTCAATTTTAATTAAAAACATAAATTTAATAATTTCTGATTCTGATACATAATATGAGAGACTAAATGAAAAGCATGAATATAAAAAGATTGGTTGATGATATACACAAAAATCGTAGCAAAATGATATTCAAATTTGAATTGGAAAGCGGGATAAAACTAAGATGGCGGACTTCGGATGAGGTGCGCCCACTGAACGAAAACGCGTCCATCAATGGAATATACCTGGTCTTATCAAGGGTGTTCGAGCAGCGGTTCAAACCAGTCCCAAACCGTCAGACGCCTGCGCACTTCACTTTACAATGAAATAATTTATTCCCAACTACTAGTAAGATGTTCGAGCAGTAGTTTGACCATTTCCAAACTCAGTTTGAGACAGGCGCAGTTGAAGCGTCTTCTTCTTCTGAGAATATAGTGTTCTCTGTTGTTGCTGTTGGAGAAATCCCTTTCAGAGAACACCACCACAGTCCCAAACTAAACCCTGGTTTTGTGTTTTGTCCATCAGTCTTTCATTGATGTTCTCTCTTATCTTTGTTCATAGAACATATCTATCGGCATAGTCATTTGTTCTATGACGAAAAAATTGTAAGAAAGTGGAAGGGGTAGTTTGCAAACTGCAGTTTGGTGTTCGAGCAACAAAATCCCAAACCACTTGGAAATTTGGAAACTGTTTCAAACCGCACATGCGCATTTTAAACAGTTATCAAACCGTCCCAAACTACTGCTCGAACAGCCTTATTGTACCATTGTTTCAGTCATTGCCGCCTATAGTACTGCAAATAAAGTTACTGCAGGTTACTTGTCTTCCCTTTATATGTTCTTGGTTTCTATTTAAGGAACAGTTTGCATGTTAAAGGTTAAGACAAGTTAACCTTACAATCAAGCAAAAGTATACTATATAATCGTTGATACAAGCATATTAAATATATTACGAGAATGGCAGAAGATTCTTATCAAAGGTAATTTTCTTAAGAGAAAAGTCAACTAAATGTTGTTAACTATATAAATTTACAGCAAGAACAGCGATTCTCCTACAGAGACTGCCCCTAAACTCAGTGATAAACAAATGATTGTCGATTTTCCGAAACTTGGTACTGATACGGAAAAACAAGAGAAGAAAGGTTCAGAGACAGCTACCGGTAATTGTTATTGGTAAAATATGGATTGTCAATACTTTTTCAGTTATAAATCCAACTATTCTATTTCAGTGGAAAAGAGAGAAATTTGAATATAGTGGAACTATTATGTGCTAATTGTAATAGATGGTTTCATGAGTCTTGCATAGGATACCAACTAGGAAAGCTTGTTCCATTCCTAGCTAATTATGTGTTCTTATGTAAAAATTGCTCTCCAACAGGCTTGGAAAGTTTCAAAAAGAGCCAGGCTCGTAAGTATAGTGGAATATGAAAGTCTTAAAATATTCTATCAAATACAAATTTCAGAAACGTTCCAGATGTGCATAACAGCACTCGCTAATCTTCAACAAGCGAGCTTTAAAGAAGGCACAAATAGAACCATGTTCAGTAAAGAGAAGGAGATTATACCTTATATAGAATATCATTGGGAGGCTTTAACAACCACTTCTAGGAGAGTGACTCAGTCTTGGCACATAACAGTTACGAAGGCATTTATTAAAGATATTCATATATTTTTTATATTTGAGGAAAGTTCTACAGATGGTCACATGTACGGATTAATCAATACTGATCTTACTCAAATTAAGCCTAACTACGAGGCAATGATCAAAGGAGGTACATTGAAAGTTACTGACATGGGTATACAGCATGGTATGTAATTTTTCAAAAAACGTTTTATGACTACGAACATTTGTTTATATTATTGACATTTAAAACTCATCATTTCAATACCTTTATTGTTGTTATTTTGACGTGATAACATGGCAAGAACTAAAGTGTGTACTATGAGACCAGCAAGTGAGTCTTGATTTATTAGCCTTCTATTTTAATCGAGGATTTGATAAAAGATTAGATTAAAATTTGGAATAACGTCAGTTCCAGTAACTGGGGGTGTGAAGTCTCGTAACGCAAAAAGGAAATTTCCTGGAGATGTTGGCGCACAAGGAAAGAAAGGTAGAGGAGCTGACTTAGGGACTCCCAAGCTACCAGCACATGGTTATCCACTAGACCACCCGTTCAACAAAGATGGCTATAGATATTTGTTGGCGGAGCCAGACCCACATGCTCCGTTCAGACAGGTAAAATTTTAGGATATAAATTATAATGATCGTTATTCAACAGATAAAAACCAAGATATAGAAACACCTATATCTAATAAACTAGCTAATTTGTTTGTTCAATAAATATTATTTTGCTGCTATTATAATGATTTAGCTTCCAATATTTTTATGTAAGGCATAATGTATTAAAGGGCTTACCACATTTGCAAAATCTATTGTTTGATGTTGCTCAGCAAAGCAAAGAACTAATATTTGTATTCTTAATCATATATTCAAAACTAAGAGTAAAAAATGTGTACTCGATCAGCATTAATCAAAGTAAGCAGCGACTAAGACCGAACATCTAAAACTCATTCTGTAAAAAGTCTATTCTTCAATTCAAAAGCATATTATTTTGTATTTGATCATCAACTGAATATACATAATCTATCCTCTATCTACAAGGTACTTCGTACCGAGAATAATATGGCTTAGTGGGACCCAAATTTTTAATTTCATATATAAAAAATCCTGTGGGGCTTCTTTGTGGTGTTTTTCGCCTTGCAAGTGAGAATTTCACTCATATCTTTTAAACAGGTATGAACAAACCTGTGTTATAGAGGGACATAAAAAAATTCTGTAAAATGTATATATTTTCTAATGATTTGACAAATTTGACTTTTTTCTTTCATCTTTTCATTTCTTCAAAATTTTGCTAAAAAACGTATATGGTATTTTATCGATATCTTGTACCAATTTTGGAGAAAATCGCATTTTATTAACGTAGTAAGTACCATAAATACCAATGATTAAAACGCAATAAAAAGTCAATTTAATAGATTATCAATTTGTTGAATGTGCACACCTTAAACTTCAGTAGATCTTTTGACGATATCTAAACATTTCGTTGTACTTGATATAATACGTAATCCTTTCTAATGGTCTCACCTGGTGTAAATGTACATGATGTAATAACTCGTCCCTGTTATTTACAGGAGTTCGATCAACTAAACTTTTAAGATGACCCGAAAGAAAAAAAATCGAGTGGATTAAGAGGTGTCCATGAAAAAGGTCTGCCTTAAACAATTTATCGATTGGGATATGTAATCTATATCTATATATTTACATTATATAAAACTGAACGTCTGTATGTGTGGGTGTGCGTGTGACGTATTGGCTCTTACATTATTCGAGAAATCCCAACCAAATTTTGCACAAGTGTTTGTCATACCTTAAGTAAAAGTACTGTCATACTTCCAATGCCAGTGGGACTCTATGTGGTGGGTTCCATTCCTAAAAGTCTATTGTATATTTCTGAACTCTATGGCTGGATTTTGATGGTCTTCTTACCATGTATGTATGTAGAATGTTATTAGAATAATCTGGGAGTGGCTGTAAGTGTGACTGGGCCTCCTGGGTGGAGTGTTTCATACCTGTAATACCCAAAGAAGTATCTGAGCTCTATGGCTGAATTTTCGTGGATTTTTCGCTATATTTGTGTGTAGTATGTCACCGGACTGTTTTGTGAGAGTCGTTCAGTGCAACTGGGACTTGAAGGTGGTGTTTGCACTGGTTATACATGCGAGTAGAACTCTGAGGTAGAAGGATCCCATACTCAAGGCTTTTTTATGACTTTATGTTTTCGTACCACAATGTACCAAAGTGTTTGGTCGAAAAGTGTTGGGTAAAACAGCTAGTATTTAAATAATCTCTCACGATTTAAATCCTATATCACTGCCCATGTTATACCGAGTACAACGAAATTGTTCGAACAACTTCAGAAAATGCACATATTTCGTGATAATTGATTGAATGAATTGAATATTTATTGCGTTTTAATCGTTACTATGTACATGTTAATAAAATGCGACTTTCTCTAGAACGGTAAAAGATATCGATTAAAATAAGGTGGGTATGACACCAAAAAAGGTATTTTTTGAACAAAATGTTGAACGAGTAAAAGAATGAAAGAAAAAAGTCAACTTTGTTAACACATTGTGTATAAGACAGACATACTGAACATAAGAAGTTTATGAAAACAAGTATTATGCGTTATGGCTTTTCGTCAGTACTTCGTATTGCTCGGTTAAGTTGACCCATATAAATATTCAATATTTAGAGTCCAATGCAATGTGATATAGAAACATTTTTAATACTAAGTACTTACATTATTTTAGCCTCTGCTGTAATATTTCGAAAAAAATCTCAAAAATAAAAAACAGTGATATAAAAGAAAAGTAGATTGAATAGATTTAAAATATCATACTATTTCACCTTTTGCTTGAACTATACAATTTGTAACTTATTGGTCTATGAATTGTATAAATATGGTTTACTAGGAGTTCGACGAAAGTTCTGACTGGGCAGGAAAACCAATTCCTGGTTGGTTATATAGAACATCAATACCTAGTACAGTGTTACTTGCACTTCATGACAGGGCTCCGCAGTTGAAGGTATCCGAGGATCGTCTAGCTGTTACCGGAGAAAAGGGATATTCTACTATAAGAGCAACCCACTGTAAGTTAGGCGTTTATTTTATCTACTTTCCAGTAGTTTATTTTAGAATCAAAAGCATTTGAGTTCTTTCATACTTAAGTTTTGTTACTTCGCAGACATTACAAAAGGCATATGGTACTGGGAAGCGACAATTGAGGAGATGCCTGAAGGTTCTGCTACAAGGATTGGTTGGGGTCAGGACTACGCAAACCTTCAAGCTCCGCTTGGTTACGATAAATTTGGGTATTCTTGGAGATCAAAGAAGGGTACAAAATTCCATGAATCTCATGGCAAACATTACAGTCTTGGCTATGGAGAGGGTGATACAGTCGGATTTATGATTGTGCTTCCACAAAACAATAATACGAAACTGGTACCCAATACATACAAGGATCGGGTGAGACTTCTCTTATCTATCTCGTATGTTCCGAATTGTTTTTAAATAGTTTTTATTACTTTCGGTTCTTGTATCAATGGACTCCGCAGCGATTTCTCAGGCCCCATACGGTCTAGAGACTTGAAATTTCGAATTCGTACTTAGATCGCAGACATCTCGCCGCCTATTAAGCTCCAAGTGTGATCCAATATTGGTAATTATAATTATCTCATTCAATCTCATTCAACCAAGATCATTATTTTGTCGGCATGGAACGACAATGGGATCCGTCACTGGAATTACGCACGAGCATGGAGCGTATATATACGTCTCGTTCTCTGGTATACAGGTACTCTCTGGAAGATCGTCTATGGTTATGTCGCAAATGTCAGACGTCAGACGTTATTGTTAATGTAAAGTTTAATTTTGTGTTGTGGTAGACAAACAGTAATTTGTTATGGAATTGCTGTTGCTGGCAAACACATATACATAAGTATAGTTAAAATCGAGAAAAGGATAGAAATAGTAGGTACTCATCGGTACGGTTTAAATCTTAAATGCCCAATAAAAACTATTTTTATTTTTTTTTCAAAAATTTCACTTGTTTGTTGGGTGATTTTGAAAACCGAAAATTCGGATACTACAGTAAAAGGTTTTTTAATTAAACATTATGAAAGAAATTGAATAATATCACTTGAGTATATTTCTTCTATTCTTTACGAGTAAAAACAATATAATTATGTGTCTTTGATGTAGAAAATTTTGAATCCTATTGAATAATGACCATGTCCATAGAAGTGGCTGATGACCAATAGCTTCGTAATCAGTAATCACTAATCATACTCTTGTGTTCACGACAGATGCATCGCTTACCTCTTTTGTCAAATTAAAGTTGGTCAAAACAATTGAAATAATTCAATTCGAAAATTACACAAGGTACCTATAAGAATAACTAAAAATGGAATAAGAAACATTATTTCCTCTGTCATTTATTTATAGTGAAAAATATTATGTGGTAAACGAAACGATTTATGTCCATAATAGAATTGGGTAATAGCAGCAATAAAAGATTGGTTATGGTAAACTATTGTTTACCGATTACCTGTCAACTTTCTGTTTACTAAACGATTGGTAATCAGTCACTTATGTGGACATAACGAGTCTATTCATAAATCTCACAACACCGCAATATTTGTTTTCAATATCATCTTCTTAGTTAAGTCTAAGTCATCTCCTACACTTTGCATTTGGATCTACTAGTGTATCCGTAAAAATATAAATGTTTTTTTCACAAAAACTAGTTGATGAACTGAAAAATAGAAAATAATATTAATTTTATTGCTTCTAGTCACTTTGAAGTTGTGCAGTTATAAGTTGATAGAAGAATTATGGCACTAACTTCAAAGGAATCAACACCAATAGAATTCATATTTTGTTTTTTTCAGTGCACCCGCTAATAAAGTGAGTCGTTTTTATAGAAAAATGTATATTTAAAATTTCGAAATATAGCGGTAACAATCTTTTACATATGATGATTTTGAACAACAAGCGTTTTGTTGACCAAATGTAAAATTTCTGATACATGATTGGTGCGTTTGTAAGTTGTTGTATTTTGTATCTCGAAATCATCAACTATTAGTACTTTCCTAGGGTAACTCAGAAACCGTTAAATTTTAAAATATCCGATTTAAATATTGCCGGAAATGATATTTCCTTCGATACTGCAAAATATTTTCAATTTTCGAAATTAAAAAAAAATAATCGCTTTAGAAGTCCAATCGGTCGGTTAAAAAGAATTACAAAAATAACATTGTAGATGCATAGTTACATGAATTCATATATTCCGCAGCCTCTGGTCAAGTTCAAGAGCCATCTTTATTATGAAGATAAGGATAACGTTCAAGAGAGACTGAAATCATTGACATCATTGTCTGGAAGTAAGATTTTATTCTTCAAAAATGGAGAGTGTCAAGGCGTTGCTTTTGAAAATATATATCAAGGTTCATATTATCCGACGGTCTCACTCCATAAAAATGTAACAGTGTCCGTCAACTTTGGACCCAGTTTTAAATCACCGCCGTCAGTTGAGGAGTTCAGTTATAGACCAGTGAGTATAATATATGATATTGCCAAAATATTAGCTATTAAATTGCTTATCAACTTATTTTAGTGATTTTATATACAGGGTGGGGCAGCTGGCGGTATTTGGTGGATCGTGGCTGATCTGTTAGAGATATAGCAAAATTGTTTTTATAAAAGTTGTTCATGATTAAATCGACTATATTTTAAAAATATTCTCAAAAATGGCCGACTTCCGTTTATACCGGAAACTGACCATAACTTTGTTATTTTAAATGGAACACCCTGTATTTTTTCATATTTTCAAATTCCTTGTAAAAAATAAAGCTCAGTTTGTTAAGCATTTGTTGGGCATAAGTCTAAAGGTTTCGGAGATATTTTCAGTTTTCTGAAAAAAATTACATTGCAGCATCCTCGAAAAATGACAATAACATGAAAAGTATGAGATATTTTATAGTGCGATTTTTTTCAATCAATTAAGTTGAAATCGTTCTCTTATTCAAGGTTAACCCTTTCGGTCCCGATTTTTTTTTAACTTGGAGTAAAATTATGAGATTTGGTAAATCATATCTTTATATTTTTTGATGATTTTTAGTTCTGGTTATTAAGTCCTATCTTTACCCAATTTTGAAATTTGATATGTACACTGTAGTGTACACTGGGACTGAACAGTATCTTAACCCCCAAGTAAAAAAAAAATAAAAAAAGTATATCTATGATTTTTTTAATATTGAGAATAAATAAATTGTTTCTTCTTATTAAGTTTTTATTTTCTAGAATGATATATTAGAAAACAATTTTGGTTTTTTGTAATACATAAATGTACATTACATTTTGTACACATATTATGAGTTCTGCTCTTACATTCGGGGAATTTGCAACGGGATGCAAAGTCTTTATCATCAATTGTTGGTAAATGATTGTAACCATCTAATCGGACCTCATCCACAGGCTTTACTTCCGGTAGTCCATGTTTCACACTTACCGAAGGCGAAGACGTTATCGATGAAGTTGAGGGCCTTCCTCGTTGCTTTTTTTGTATACCTTTATTGGTTCCAATAAGAGCCTCAGCTATATATGCACGAAAATGCAAAAGGTCCATAATATCCTTCTTGGCCAGTCCAAGTGCTACAGCTTTAGATTTATATTCAAGCCATCCGTTTGTGCAGGCTAGATCTAAGGCATGAGTATACATTCGAAGGGTCCATTTACGTGATCGAATAGTTGTTCTGTAAATAGTTATCAGAAAGTCCATTTTATCGACGCCACCCATGTTGACGTTATAGTTTCTGATAACTTCGGGACGAGAAACATTTATGTAGTCCTTTGATTGTTTGTCCCATCTTTTGCACTGGTCAGTTGAACCGATACCCATGTAATTAGAAGCCATAATTACTGGTTTATTGTCAAACCATTTGGTTAGAATAACTTCTCCATCTCCACTTATGAGTTCTTCTGCAGTACCGCGACCCTTCTTTTTCATCTCAGCATCTTTAGAAAAGGGAGGGTTTCTAAAACGGTCTATTCGTGCGGTACCGGCCACATATATGTTTCTATTTCTCAAATATTGGAGAATATTATAATTAGAGCAATAATTATCAAAATATAATTGTACATTTTTCTCCTTGATCCGTTCACTGAGCTTCAAAACAACAGAGGCTCCTAAACCAAAAACTTCCTGTTGATCAGGACTAAGTTCTGTATTAGAACCTTGGTATATTACGAAGTCGTACATAATGCCGCTTGTGCCACATAAAGCAAATAATTTTATACCCCATGGACAAGGCTTACCTTTGACATATTGCTTTATGTTTATTTGGCCTTTGAAGGGGATCATCTGTTCGTCGATACACAAAGCAGTTTCCAAAGACAGTTCTAACATACGACTTCGAAGTATATCATAAAGTGGTCGTACTTTCCACAATCTATCCCTACATTCTGGTGGTATTTCTTGATTATTTACGAAATGTAAATATTTTCGAAGTTTGAAGAATCGATCTCTAGCCATAGCATCAGCTATCATAGGAATCCGCAATTTATTCTCCCAATAACAGCGAACTCTGGGGTAATTTAAGTTTCCCATCAGGATATGCAGGGCTACAAAAGTTTCCAACTCACCCTGAAAGGTTGGAGAAAACCTTGCATGCTGCTGTACGGCGTAAAGATTTGTGTTCTCAACCATAAGGTTGAATAGATCATTGGTAAAATATTTTTGGAAAAAATGTAGGGGACTTTCCAACTCTACCGGCTGAATAATCGTTGGAGGAAACCATATTATATGTGGGGTAAGATATTGTACATTTCTGCGCCAAGAAATGTCTTTTTTTTGTGTTAGTTCGTTCTTTATATAAAACAAATTTATACGTGCAGTTTTACTTGCTGTGGGCTCTTTTTGCAAAATTTCATTGGAAACTTTCTGGGGGTTCTCAGGATCAATAGATGGTTCTGCAATTTCAACGTCCACATCAGCTTGCTCCGGCACGGGAAGATGAGGAACATCCTGCACAAGTTCAAAATCAGGATTTTCTGGCTCATCCATTTCAAACTGCTCACCTAATAATAGAAATAGATTTTATTAGCCAACATGTAACTTAGAAAACATCAATTTGAAAAAATACCTTCTGATATTAGAGAATCAATCTCCCATCCGGCATCATCTTCGCTCAAAATGTCAATGTCTGATACATCATTATCCAAATAGTGAATGAGCTCATCGTATGAAAGCGCGTCTTCTACTCATTTTGAAAGAAAGTGCTAAAAAATACCCTTTTTATAAACTCTTAAAAAAATTGGTTCGGTATCTTCACATACTTACCTAGGTACTTCACAGAGTCCCGATGTACACAATAGTGTACGTGACTGAAATCGACGAAAAATCGAAAATAAATCACCAAAAGCACTAACTAATAATTCGGATAGTTGATTTGAACTATTGTTTATAACGTAAAAAAATTGCAACTCTAATAATCAAGCTAATTGAAACAAAACAGATATTATTCAAATCACTTCCTGTCAATTTCACTGGGAACACGATCGCTCTAACCATAAAATATGTAATTTTCACTTCTGTACTCATAGATGGCTCTACATGAATAATATCGTTACTTCAATATACAATGAAGTACAGGATGGGACGCAACGGTCATAATCGAAGTAAATTATGTACTAGAATAGATTTGAATTGCCGTACACTATAGTGTACGCCAGGACCGAAAGGGTTAATCCGAAAGTTCTAGAACATAGGGTTACTCTGAAATGAATTTTTGATTTTCGATAACTTAAATCAGAGTTAACTCGATTTTTTTAAATAGCATAGTTCTAAACAAATTACATTGGTAGAAGCGGATTTTAATTCTCTTTCAATTTTATTGAATCGTATTGGCACTTATTTTTGATAGTTTTGGAGATATTTAATTTTTTTGTGTTTACCCTTTCATGGAATATGGCGCGGTAGTTTGGCGTTGAAACAAGTGAAAAACAAATGAATCAATGGTAGACTTGGTTTTTATTTTCGGTGAATGCTACAGGAATTGTTTATTGGCTTCAAGAAAAATTTCCGGACAGACGATATCCGCAAGAAAGCACGTTTTGGAGAGTATTGGGAAGATTTCTTACAACAAGAACACTTCTTTCCACAACTAAACAATAACAATAAACATAACATTGAAATAACATTAAAACTTAAAAATTTAAACAATACATAAAAAATAAGAAGTAAATCGTTTACACCAACTGTTCAAAACGTCCACCTGCGTTCTGCAAACGAAGAGGAGTTTGTTCATGAAATGAACGTTGCACTCGCGCACATATCCGATGTAATTTGTCCAAAAACTTATTATGCAAAGTAGCTTGTCCTCACGAATCGTAGGCGGTACTTTATAAACTTCACTTTTCACATAACCCCTCAAGCAAAGGGTTTAAATCAGGGCATCTTGGCGGCTAAGCAATCGGTCCTCCTCTTCCTATCAATTGTTGCGGGAAATGTTGGGGATATCCTCCAACAATTCAATTAAATTGCGAAACATTTGACCTGTCAACGATCCATTGAAGAAATATGGCCAATAATACCTCCCCATACGTTTAAAGACCATATAACTTTTGGGTTTATCTCTGAGAAAAGGTGTAGATTCGTGTTGGAGTAGTAATGAAAATTGTGGCTATTTACTATGGAATTTCGATTCATCCGTTCATAAAACAAAATTATGAAAATCAGGTTTCTTTTCAAATGTATTTGTCATCAACTGACTAAAAGTTTATCCTTGCCTCATAATCGCTCGGCCCTCCTGATGTAATTGCACTTTATACAGATGAAAGTGGTTCTTCTTTAATATCCGACCGATGTATCGAGAACTGATGTCTAGATTATAACTCGAAATTAGTCGACTTACGTTCGTGTCTTCGATAAGAGCAGCTAATATTTGAAACTCATTGCCTTTCTTAAGTAACTGTTTTTTCTCGAGGAGGTGTAGTGTATCACTTCCAGCTGTAAATTGTAACAAATCTTCCCAATATCCTCCGAAAACTGCTTTCTTGCGGATGTCTTCTGTCCGGGAACCTTTATTAATCAACTCTTGAAGCCAATAAACAATTCCTGTGGCATTCACCGAGAATAAAAATCATGCCTACCATTTCTTCCGTTGATAAATTCCATTTCAAAATTACAAGAGCAAAAACAAACAACCTTCGTAAAAACTTGTAAGTTGGATTTGACTGTGTTTGACATATTAATTCATTTATTTGTTTTTTTTTTCGTTTCCACGCCAAACTACCGCGTCATATTCCGTGAAAGGGTAAACACAAAAAAATTAAATATCTTCAAAAATAAGTGCCAATACGTATTAATAATATCGAAAGAGAATTAAAATCCGCATATATCAATGTAATTTGTTTAGTACTCTCGAGTTATCTCTGATTAAAGTTTTCTAAAATCAAAAACTCATTTCGGAGCAACCCTATGTCCTAGAACTTTCAAATCAACCCAGAATAAGGGTTCGACTCCAACTTAATTAATTACAAAAAACTGCACTTCAAAATCTCTCATACTTTTCATGTTATTGCCATTTTTCTGGTATGCTGTAATTGTCATTTTTTCAGAAAACTAAAAATATCTTCGAAACCTTCAGGCTTCTGCCCAACAAATGCTTAACAAACCGACCTTTATTTTTCACAAGGAATGCAAAAATGTAAAAAATATAGGGTGTTCCATATAAAATAACCATAGACATCTGAACACCTAGACCAAGCATTTCATTCATAAGATGTATCCAAAGGCGATCTGTTATTGTTAGAGAATGTTTTGGTGTTTTCTATGTGTAAGAGAGAGACAAAATTTTCAAATTATGAATTTGAACAACGAACAACAATATTCCGACTAGCGACGAAAGCTGGCGAATTCATACGGACGCCTAAATTATTTTTTCCTGCCGCACTTAATTCAATCGATCGATATCGATTGATGATCCTCTTATTTCACAAATGAAAAGTTTTATTTTGCGTTGTAAAATATAGATTTGGTACATAATTTAATCTACAGGTGTTTCTGAATAATCAATAATAACTATTTCAACGACCACCTTTTAATTACGTCTGAATGACTTTAATTATCACTCTATAAATCAGAAGTTGTCATGAAACATAAGAAGTTTGGCAAATATGTTAATCGTATCAGTCGGACACGAACCATTGCGGACCAGAAGAATAATGGTCTCGAGATGTTGGATCACTCTGAAAGAGGCTATGCGTGGTCTAGGTGTTCAGATGTCTATGAAAATAACGAAGTAATGGTCAGTTTCCGGTATAACCGGAAGTCGCCCATCTTTGAAAATATTTTCAAATTGTATTCAATTTAACCACGTACCACTTTTATGCATTCAATTTTGCTCTATCTCTAACAGATCAGCCGCAATCCGCCAAATATCGTCAGCTGCCCCACCCTGTATATATATATATATATATATATATATATATATATATATATATATATATATATATAATTAAATTAAATTGTGGGACGCAGCAAAATTAAAAGAATACTCTTTAAAGTGATATCCAAGCTTTAAATTTATTGACTGTTGTATTCTTGTTGTTTCCCTGAGGATGGTAATGATAATGATGAATAAATTACCGAAAGCTTGGATATCACTTTAAAGAGTATTCATTCAATTTTGATATATATATATATAGTTCTTGCTTACCTCGAATCTTAGCTGCGTTGTGCACACCTAAACAAGAATGTTATCTTTAATATTTTTCTGTTGACATCAGAAATGTTATGCTTTTATGATTGGTCAGTCATTATCATTGACATAGAGACATGGACCGCGCATTCCGTATCTCGCTAATAGAGAGTTGAAGTGCGATCATAAATCTTTACGTGCGCGAGAAATTGTAAGCTACGCGTGCGTAGTTCACTATGTCTTACGTTTACGTTGGATTGTGTCTTACAAGATTACATTATTTCACGGGATAATGGAACATGATAGGAATGAATACGATAATATACGATGGGTACAATTTGGACTTTTTACGGGCATAACTATTCCTTTATTACCATTTTGCTGCTAGCCTGAATTAACTTACAATTCATAATTAATTCGCAATAACATGAAGCAAAGAGGAGCATACCAATATTTATTATAATCGTAATTGTAGTGTATTAACCAGAATACATGTCACACAAACGCATCTTCACCTAATCCCAAAAGAGTCGTCTAATAAATTCCCCTAGCCCGTATTGAAGCCAAAATGTATGTTTCTCACATCTTGCTTAAACATCATGGAGATACCTCGATGACAATACAGTACAGAAAAACAATTATATACACTAAGCCGCAAAAATAATGCACAACCAAAAATTATGCTCAATTATTTCAAAGTTGATTTTCTCGCGAACCGATAAGTCGATTTCGATATTTGTTTTTCCTAACAATAGCTTTTTTCTTTGGCGATTTGTCTGTGACAGAATTTTTTATTCAGATTTCTGTTTCTGGCTCATACAGGGTGCAAAGATGTGAATAGTGTATTAACATTAAATTTGAGACACCCTGTAGGAAGCATTAGCAACAACAACGAAAGATTGATGAAATTATAATGTAGCGTCATATGTTTTAAACATTTTAAACATTTTTTTTTAATTTCTCTGGTATCTGTAATATCAAATGTTAATTCCAAATATTGGTAACCATTATTTGAACATCTTGCAGGGTGGCTGGAGGAGGTTGATGCTGTCTCAGTGCCCTACCAATAATACCCCATAAGTGCTTTATATGATTCAAGTCGGGACTGCGTGGTGGCCAATTCAGAGCTCGAATATTTATTTACTTAATTATTGCCAATATACGGAGCGAAAAGGATAACGTGCTAATATACCTTTCGCTATTTAATGATCCCCCACGTAAAGGTACGATATCCGTCCGTGCTGTTATACAAACTCCAGCCCAAAA
This sequence comes from Crioceris asparagi, assembly GCA_958507055.1. NCBI lineage: Eukaryota > Metazoa > Arthropoda > Insecta > Coleoptera > Chrysomelidae > Crioceris > Crioceris asparagi. Next base: position 49,869,846 of record OY293828.1, read on the forward strand.
CATCACGGAGTCTCCATTAAATAGAGTTCTTTCACGTATATTGCACTGTGCATACGCTCACCTGGCCAGCGGGTAACTCGTGGGCGTCTGTCAGAACTATATATAGACAAAACCTTGATTCGTCTGTAAATAAAACGTGTTCCCAGTCCTCAATAGTCCAATTTACATACTCCCAGGCGAAATGCAGTCTAGCTCTGCGGTTGTCAGCATTTAATCTAGGTCCTGTCGCTGGAACTCTGACACGTAAGGTATGATCAGAAAGACGTCTTCTCACAGTATCAATACTTGGTTGAATATTATGAACTGCACTGAGTTGTATCAAATGTTTCCTTGACGTGGTAAAACGTTATCTTAAAGCAAGCAGTCTTGTTTAGCGATCTTGAACAACTGTAGTTACCCGAGGTCTGCCTAAAGCGTTGAACAACACGAGAAATTGTTGTATGAGCAAATCCTAATCTCAAACCAATAGCGTTGTAGCTTATTCCTTCGTTATGTAACGTCACTGCTGGAACACATTCATCACGAGTCATATTCTTTCTAACACGTTCCATTGTCACGAAAGAACAAAAATCAGAAATAATAAATTTAATTATTCAATCTACGATAACAGTAATTGACAAAAAATGGCATTTGCTGGTATTGTTGATTTGATATTACAGATATCAGAGAAATTCAAAGAGCAAAATGTTTAGAAAACATGAGGCTACAATATGATTTCATCATGTTTCCGTTGTTATTGCTAATGCTCCCTACAGGGTGTCTCAAATTTAACAATTCTCATCTTTGCACCCTGTATAAGCCTAAAACAGAAATCTGAATGAAACATTCTATCACGGAGCAATTGCCAAAGAAAAAAGCTACAGTTAAGAGAAAAAATTACAGAAATCGACTTTTCGGTTCGCGAGAAAATTTACTTTGAAATTGAGCATAATTTTGGGTTGTGCTTTATTTTTGCGGCTAAGTGTATTTTAGAAATTTTAATGTAGGTATTCCATCTAGGTTAAATTTGTAGTCGATAAACACTAGTAGTTATATAGTAGCGAAAATAAACAAGTTGAAAAATAATAAACAATAAGATATGAACTCATGAATAGCAAAATGAAAAATAAGATTTAACTTCTTGTTCTATTTATTTTGGTTGAGCTGGGCTGCCTGGCCATTTACCCAGTGTCGGTGAAGTTACACCTTCATCCTTTTAGAGAGGGAGACGTAGTCCGAAGTATCTAGGGTTTAAAAACGCAAACAATATAAAAATCGCTTCTATTAAATATCAATAATTAGGTATTATTTTGGCTACTATGCCCATGTTTATATCAATAACTAACTTTCTTTCAAACTTCAAAAATAACCAAATTTTAATTTGGATTGGGGAAAATGCGGTTACGCTATGGGGATGATGTCAACCCAATTTATTGATTACAGTTCCGTCAATCTCTGTTTCTAGGTCATTGGTCCGCTCCCCACCATGTGCGACACAACGCTCTGAGAATATTAGTCTTTTGGATGCTTTTCTTGATTAATTCGATGTGTTTCGTCCATCTTAAATTGCTAGTAACTTTTCTTTTTCAATGTTACTGTCTACTCTCACAACTTTCGGCGCTCTCTTTGAAAAATGGTACTCTGCTACACCAGCGCTCTCTTAATTTAATGCTTTTTCGGGGCAATTTTTTAACACAGAGATGGTACTCCTCCCCTCTACACTCCGTAGTTTAGAGAGCAATTTTTTATTAAGAAGAAATTTGACATGGAAGAGTTTTCTTTGAAGTTACTATATGTTATTTTTCTTTTTGAAAGAGCCAACAGACAGTCCTGGTCCCACCAAGGTACTCAGTGGTTCCGGATTTATGTTGAAATTCCGGTATCGAGATTGAGGCGAATTGAATAATAATTTCGCAGTACTCGGAATATGAAGGGTCATGATTCATCGTAAGGGATTCTTCTATGTGGTTTTGGAACGAGTAAAATTCCTATTATTTCTCTCATTCAATCCTAAAGATGATCGTTCTCATTTTTGATATGGCATAATGTTGGAAGGTGGTCACTATTACCGCAAACAGGAGTAGTTTTCCAGGTACTATAGCGGCTTAATTGAGAAGAAATTAGGCACAAGTCAAGCGCCGAACTTTTGAATCTAGGAGATGAGACCTTATTGACTGATCCAACAGTCATTGAGTTGTAAATTAATTTCCCTTGTGCATCTGTCTTTTGACAACCCCAAGCAGCATGGTGGCAGTTGAGATCACCCGTAATTAATAATGGTTTATCAACAGAATTGATAATCTCAGTCCAGCACCTCAGTAATTTTAGAATTAGGGACTTTTGAACTTGAAAATTGTGAGGGAGATTATTGAGATTTAACTGTATGGGTGTGTAGGATATGTCTTTTTTAAAGAGGGTTTCAATACCCCCAAAACCATCTTGCCTATCCTGCCAATGACATGCATAGCTACTGAGGAAGCATTGTTAATTAGCTTTCAGTCTTGTCTCGTTAAGTAATATGACCTCTGGGTTACAGGCAATTCTGAGGATTTTAAAATTATCTAAGTTGTTATTCCACCTATTAATGTTCCATTTAAGGACTGTTAACTTATGGGTCATAATAGAGAGGGTTGAAAGTTCTTTCTTTTGTAATTAGCTAGGGCATATATTTAATAACGTTTTGCTTATCCGTCCCGGATAGGTTCCTTAACAAATTATTGAATAATTGAGTTATATTAGGGTGATCGATCAAGCCTTCCGAGCAAGAGGGAGTGTCCCTAATACAGAAAGTACTATCATTTGATTCCGTAGATTGTGGGTATCTTCCATTTGGGTACATTAATTGATTCTTGTGTGTATTAGCATCATATCCAGGAGAAAGTCTCCTTTTTTATCCTAAGTTTTTTAATTACCACCGTGTACTTGTTGGGTATGTGATTGTTCATATTGTATGCCGCTCTTCTCTGCAAGATAGCTATAGGATGGAGATCACCGCTATTTGGGAGAGGCAGAAAATCAACGGAGTTGTGTATGAGATGGGGCTATTTCGTACGCATCGAAGAAAGATTTATTGTCTAATTTCTTATTTTTTTTGTCTTATGTATTCTAAACATGTTTTTACTCAAATGCTCAGAGGATCTGCAAACGATACAGTGCTTCTGGCACTGCCCCTCATGTTTTTCTTTGCTAAAAGTGGTGCATTTAACTTTTTTATTTTACAGTATTTTTTGGTATGCCCTAGAAGAGGCAGTTATAACACTGGACAACTGAACTTATGAAAAAGCTACTTCAAAACTTGAATATGGCAAATATTAAAGTTTACAAAGAAAGTTAGTATAATTTTTCGAAAACTGACTCGCTTTGAATGGAGGCAGCCGCTATTATCTCTGCTATTAACCAATACAGAAATTTAGCCTGGTCACACACGTGGTTCGCAGCCGATTACAAAAGTGTTAAAAATAAGGTTAAGCGATCATCACGTATGCATGGAAATTACAATCTATTTCAACTCAATTTTTGGATATATTCACAACTTAGGTACGCATGCGTAAGGTCTATAAAGTCACATACATAGCGGATAAGTATATCTTGCACTTCAACTCCCTATTAAGTGGAAATTAGCCAAGTAGTGTGAGAGAGATGGCCTGATTCCGCAGACAGCGGTTGTCATTTAGTACAATTCTGAAGCGGGACTCTGTGTCATATAGTATTATATTAATCGACAAGATTCTATTAACATTACCATTGAATCTTGTCGATTAATAGAATACTCTATGACACAGAGTCACGCTTCTGATTGCCTCAAATTAAATGTGCCAACTTTCAACGATAGGTTATGTTTTGTCATAAACCACCGAAAAGAGATAGATATTGGTCGCGAACTCGCTCTTTATTTTTCATAGAACAGTCAATTTTTCGAATAGATTCCGCAATTCATCCTATATACTCTATGTATATGGTCATTCCTAAAGAACATTTTTATTTACCACTAATATATGCAAGAATATATAAAGGGAGGATGACTAACTCTGTATCCTGTTCTATAAGCAGAAGTGGCTGAAATAACGTCCCGTGATAATTTGTCAATTTGGGATGTTGCGCAGTATTTCACTGAGTGTCTATTGTTGTATTTAAGCTTCCTTGGCCCATACTACATAAGGATGCGCTGCGTGATTTTGCTCAACACACCGAAATGACATACGAAAATGTTTTTTGTGCTACTTCCACTACTCGTGTTACTCGTCCTCCCTATATTTGTTCATGAATATATGTATAAAGTAATAAATTGTAATGTGCCGTTATTTGTTCACAAATTATTTTAGATGTCGGAAAGAGGAGAAGAAGCAATCAGTGATCAAACATTGGCAGATTTGATTTATCTTGCTGAAAACGAAGGAAAATTGAGATTGGACAGTTTTGGACTGTGACATTGACATTTTAAATTTTAATTTAGTGATAAAATATCAAATACCATCTCCATCAATCATGTTATTATCGATTTCTAACTTTATAAATAATTATTATACTAAGTTGTGTTATTTTCCAAAACCACCTCGACAGTTTGGACTGGGCTCAATATTTTTTTCGCTATCTTCCCACTGAGATGGAGTTTTAGCTTCTATTGATAGAGCATGTACTCCTTTGGTGATTTCTTCTTTTAATATATCATTGACCATCCTATGTCTCTGCAAATAATTTCAGAACCAATCTTTAGTTTATACCAGGTGATACAGTTTGATATTCGCACTGTTGTATTTTTTTTATTTACTAAATGCAGTCAACTTTTTTCAAACGACATATATAAGATTTATTACACATTATGATAAAATCAAAAACATTACAAAGGTGCGAATAAGAATTATTTTATCATATATTTTATTTTTTATTGAAAAAGTGTAGGTACTATATATATGAATATAATAAGGTAATAGTCTAGTTTAGCGGCTTTTGCTATAAAAGCCCTAAAAATCAAATGTTTGCAATACAGAAGTATGTTAGAATAATTTTAATAAAATGGAGGCGGAAGACGCTATTTCTAATGATTTGTTAATAAAAAAATTGAAAAATGGTGTTCTTAGGACTTACGACTTTAAGCTGGAATTTCCGATTTTGAACTATCATTATATTAAACACTAACATCCTTCAAATTAGCAAAAATATGCGTAAAAAAGTAAGGTTAAACGAATTGATGATTGACTTGTGTAGTGTGTTTGTAATTCTAATGTTGCCAATATGACGTTTGGGATATTGAACATTTTTCTAAATATTCTATAACGAGAGTATATACCCAGTGGTCAAATTTTAAGTACCTAAAGGTATAGTTTCAGGTTTAAAATTTACTAGAAAATTATTTTTTACAAATACTTCCTTTAGAGCAAAAATACGATATTATGGCAACTTTTCATGACGAAGGTGACGAACTTTGTCTTCAGGCTTTCGAAAATATGATTCAGTGATTGCTTTATTCGAATATTTTGTCGTAAATTTTTTCTAAACAAATATTCTTGGAAATGGAATTCATAAAATAATCTTATGCCGCCAAAGTTATGATGGCAGCGTTGGCAACATTGATATTAACAGCACTTGAATGTTGAATATACTGCACACGTCAATCATCACAATCTCACTTTTTCGCGAACTTATGTTTAGTATTTTCACTCAGTTTTTTGCTAATTTTGAAGGATTTTAGATTTTAATAGAATACAAGGATGATTATATACTATCTGGGATAGTCACTTTGTTAAGCATTTGTTGGGGGTAAGTGCCCATTTATAATGGACGTAAGACGAAGGGCTACATAACGAATAAGATAGACGTAACATTTTTCTATTTATAATGAACGTAAAAACTTAGTTGCTATGCATGCGTGAAATAATTTGACGGCTATATTTCATCTGGGGGTTTTCTCTGGTGTAGGTATACTAACTTTAACGCCATGGAATTTTAAATGCAGTTATGATTTTTTATTAGGAATAACAGAGTACAAGGAAGATATTGTGTAAAAAAAATATAGGCGATGGAGTGTGCGTCCAGTAAACAGGGATTAAGAAAGGAAAGCTGAATGCCGACGTTTAATACTAGAACTAAGACTTCATGGTGAAGAAAGATTCTTTAAATATACAAGAATGCGAACCGATACTTACCAACCGACGAATAATTCAACCCAAAAAATCCAAATCCCCTAAAAATGTTTCTAAATTTTCCATAAGCCGCACGTAAAGTTGAACATTGTTCAATTTTATGTCCGCCTAATGTTCGGCCGTAAGATCTTACGGTCTACCGTAACACATAAGTGTTACGTTGGCTTATTGTGAACGATCCCACTTATTTTCGAGTGTTCAAATTTATCCATTACGCATATCTTAAGTCCATTATAAATGAGTACTAAGTCTGAAGGTTTCGAAGATATTTTTTTTCTGAAAAATTACTAAAAAAATTACATTCATAGATACGGATTTTAATTCTCTTTCGATTTTATCAATATGTATTGGCACTTCTTTTTGATAATTTTGAAGATATTTCAATTTTTCGTTTTTACCCATACACGGAATATGGCGCGGTAGTTTGGCGTTGAAACAAATGAATGAATTGATATGTCAAACACAGTCAAATCCAAATTGTTTGTTTTGCGAGACACGTTTTTACGAAGATTGTTTTTGCTCGTGTAATTTAGAAAATTAAGTTATCTACGGAAGAAATGGTAGACATGGAATTGTTTATTGGCTTCAAGAGTTTATCAAGAAAGGTTCCCGGACGAAAGACATCCACAAGAAAGTAGTTTTCGGAGGGTATTGGGAAGATTCGTTACAACTACACCTCTTCGAGAGAAAACAGTTATCTACTAAGAAAGGCAATCCGAACGTAAGTCGACGAATTTTAAGTTGTACCACTTTCATCGGTACAAAGTGCAATTACATCAGGAATTACTGCCGAACGATTATGAGGCAAGGATAAACTTTTGTCAGTTGCTGACAAATAAATTTGAAAAGGAACCTGATCTTTATAATTTTGTTTTATGGACGGATGAATCGACCTTCCATAATAATGGGGTAGTAAATAGCCAAAATTTTAATTACTACTCCAACACGATTCTACATCTTTTCTCAGAGACAAACCTACAAGTTAGGTGGTCTTTAAATTTATGGGGAGGTATTATTGGCACCCAAATAATTGGCCCACATTTCTTTAATGGATCGTTGACAGGCCAAACATGTTTCAAAATTTCTTGGGCAACAATTTAATTGAATTGTTGGAGGATATCCCCTTAAAATTTTTAAATCAACATTTCCAGCAACGATGGATAGAAAGAGGAGGACCGATTGCTTGGTCGCCAAGATGCCCTGATTTAAACCCTTTAGACTTTTTCTTGTGGGGTTATGTTAAAAGTGAAGTTTATAAAGTACCGCCTACGACACCTGAGGACATGCAACTTTGCATAATTCAAGTTTTTGGACAAATTGCAACGGATATGTGCGCGAGTGCTACGTTCATTTTGTTAACGAATTTATCTTTGTTTGTAGAACGCAGGTGGCCACTTTGAACAGTTGCTGTAAACGATTTACTTCTTATTTTTTATGTATTGTTTTAATTTTTAAGTTTTAATGTTATGTTTATTGTCTGCCCGGAATGTTTTGCTTGATTGACTTTTGAAGCCAATAAACAATTTCCTGTCCGAAAATAAAAACAATGTCTAACATTGATTCATTTGTTTTTCCATTGTTTCAACGTCAAACTACCGCGCCATATTCCGTGAAAGGGTAAACACAAAAAAATGAGATATCTCCAAAACTATCAAAAATAAATGCCCATACGTTTTAATAAAATCGAAAGAGAGTTAAAATCCGTATCGAGTTATCCATAGACATCTGAACACCTAGACCAAGCATTTCATTCATAAAATGTATCCAAAGGCGATCTGTTATTGTTAGAGAATTGTTTTGGTGTTTTCTATGTGTAAGAGAGAGACAAAATTTTCCCCAGCACTCAAATTATGAATGGATCAACGAACAACAATATTCCGACTAGCAACGAAAGCTGACGAATTCATACAGACGCCTAAATTATATGTTCCTGTGTTGTCGCACTTAACTCAATCGATCAATATCGATTGATGATCCTCTTATTTCACAAATGAAAATTTTTATTTTATGTTGTAAAATATAAATTTGGTACATAATTTAATCTGCAGGTGTTTCTGAATAATCAGTAATAAATATTTCAACGACCATCTACGTCTGAATGTCTCTGATGATTACTCTATAAATCAGAAGTTGTTATGAAACATAAGTAGTTTGGCAAATATGTTAATCGTATCAGTCGGTCACGAACCATTATGGTCCAGAAGAATAATGGTCTTGAAATGTTGGATCGTTCTGAAAGAGGCTATGCGTGGTCTAGGTGTTCAGATGTCTATGGAGTTATCTCAGATTTAAGTTTCCGAAAATCGAAAATTCATTTCAGAGCTAGAACTTTCAAATTAACCTTGAATTAGGGAACGATTTCAACTTGATTAATTACAAAAAACCGTACTTTAAAATCTGTCATACTTTTCATGTTATTGCCATTTTTCGAGGATGCTGCAATTGTAATTTTTTTCAGAAAACTGAAAATATCTTCGAAACCTTCAGGCTTATGCCCAACAAATGCTTAACAACTGCCCTTTAATTTCCACAAAGAAATTAAAAATGTAAAAAAATACAGAGTGTTCCATTTTAAATAAGAAAGTTATGGCCAGTTTCCGGTATAACCGAAAGTCGGCCATTTTTTAAATATTTTAAAAATATAGTCGATTTAATCATGAACAACTTTTATAAGAACAATTTTCTAATAGATCAGCCATGATCCACCAAATACCACCATCTGCCCCTCCCTGTATATATACAGGGTGTATCATTAATAATGGGAAATAATTTAACTGGAGAATCTTTGGTCCAAAATAATAAGATTTAACCCAATTCACTTAGATAAAATGTGTCTCCTGTTTGAGTTACAGGGTGTTTTATTTAATTATTTCAAAATGATTTTTCCCCATTATTTTTAAACAGTTTTACCAATCTTTATCATGTTTGGTAGGAAGTGTAGACACTGCAAACCTTACTAAATTATGCTAAAAACACGTTTCTAGCTACTACCAGAGGCGTACGACGTAAATTCTACGCCATTGGCTGAATTTCCATTTTAATACAATTTTTCTATTCTCCAATACTTTCTGTGTAAATAACGTACTCTTTCTTTGTGGCGATAAAGTCATTATTTTTCGAGATATTTAAAGTTGAACATAACGCTGCACAATCTTAATGTATATCTATCATGGCGGTGTTTTTGGGTCATAGGTTTGCATTTATTAGGCAAATGAAACTTTACAGTTGATTTTAAGGTTAAATAAGAAGACTAACACACAATTTCACTTATATGTAATTATCAAAAAGTATTTTTCACATTTTTGCTACAATAAATAATATGAACAAAATTTAAAAATACTTAACAACTAAAATGATTTTTTATTTACAATATCACAATGAAATAAAGGGCACTTGAATCATTTCTGTTTATAATTTAGATAGAATAGGTAAAATCTTTCGAAGTGTGTATGACATATTCAAAATAAGTTCAGGTTTTGTGAAGTTGCATCCGATCTGAATTAATCGTTAGTAGTAGGCAGCTGTCATTGTTGTTAGTTGTTGATTTTTAATGTCAGGAAAATTTTGATTGTTATAAAATTTAAAAATCTCATCAAGTAAAAATGCCCCGCCATAACAATCGTGAAATGCGTGATATGATTTGTATTTATGTACAAGAAAATTATTCTTGTCTTGCTGCTGCTCGAAGATATAGGGAAATGTATCCAAACAGAGTTCAACATGGTCGCAAAACCTTCAGTAATATTTTTAATAGATTAGGAGGTACTGGACAATTCAAGCCCAAAAGCGATGTGGGACGACCTAAAAATTTAACTGTTGACGAGGAAGATGACATTTTAGTGCGAATTGCTGATAATCCCGAACTAAGCATACGGCGTATAGCAGCAATGACAGGAGTAAGTCATTCTTCAATTTTTCGCTTACTAAAAAAAGAAAAACTGAGACCTTACCACTTTGCACCTGTACAAAACTTATTACATACAGATTATCCTTGATTAAATTTTGCTCAGTGGATGTTAAACAGGAAAAATGAAAATCCTGATTTTATTAAAAACATTATTTTTACTGACGAGGCCACTTTTACACGTCGAGGAGTTTTCAATTGGAGAAATAGCCATAGTTAGAATATTGAAAATCCGCATCTATTCCGACAATCACATTTCCAATATGAATTTAAGATTAATGTATGGTGCGGTATATTTGGAGATAACTTATTGGGTCCTTATGAATTACCAGCAAATTTGAATGGTAACTCATATTTGGAGTTTTTACAAACTAGACTTTTCGACAATCTAGAGGGATTGCCACTTGACCGAAGAGACATGTGCTTCATGCAGGATGGAGCACCACCTCATTATCCTTTATTGTACGGAACTATCTAGATCAGAAATGTCCTCATCGTTGGATTGGCAAATGTAGTGAATTCCCGTGGCCGCCTAGAACTCCTGAAGGAAATCCCTTAGATTTCTATTTCTGGGGGCATATGAAAACATTAGTATACTCACAAGACATAAATAATCGTCGAGACCTATGGCACCAAATTGTGAATTCCGCTAATTTTATTGCTAATCAACCAAACATATTTTTTAAAATTAGAAGATCGTTTAATGAAAGAATAGATTAACTTATTGAGGTAGATGGGGGTCACATTGAACATTTGTTAAGTTAAGTATTTCTAAATTTTGGTATTATTTGTTGTAGCAAAAATGTGAAAAATACTTTTTGATAATTACATAGGTATTAGTAAAATTGTCTTCTTATTATAAATACACATTAGAATTATGCATCGTTATGTTCAACTTTAAATATCTCAAAAAATAATGACTTTATCGCTACGAAGGAAGAGTACGTTATTTACACAAAAAGTATTGGAGAATAGAAAAATTGTACTAAAATGGAAATTCCGCCAGTGGCGTAGAATTTAAGAAGGGTTAACCTTTCACTTACCCCTGTCGTACGCCTCTGGTAGTAGCTAGAAACGTGTTTTTAGCATGATTTAGTAAGGTTTGCAGTGTCTACACTTCCTACCAAACATGATAAAGATTGGTCAAATGGTTTAAAAGTAATGGGGAAAAATCATTTTGAAATAATTAAATAAAACACCCTGTAACTCAGACAGGAGACACATTTTATCTAAGTGAATTGGGTTAAATCTTATTATTTCCAACCAAAGTTTCTCCAGTTAAGTTATTTCCCATTATTAATGATACACCCTGTATACATACTAATTAATGCACGCCCAGTTCACTATAGTGATTTGTTCCCTTTTGCGAAATTTCAATAAAACAACATTGTTTCACAAAATAAACAGAAATGTATATATATATATATATATATATATATATATATATATATATATATATATATATATATATATATATATATATTGTTGTTTGATTATGAATTCTTGACTTGTTTATTATTTGATAAAATAGATTTTTGTTGGGGATGCAGTCATTTAATAAATAAAATTCTTTGGATTATGACAAGCTTTCGAGAATGTTTATTCTCTTCGTCGGGGCAAAATTCGTGAATTTACATAAAATTAACCACAAACAGGAATATTTCATATTCAACTAATGACATTTCTGATTGATGAATATGAAATCTTTCCTGTTTGTGGTTAATTTTATGTAAATTCACAAATTTTGCCCCGACGAAGAGAATAAACATTCTCGAAAGCTTGGCATAATCCAAAGAATTTTATTTATTAAATGACTGCATCCCCAACAAAAATCTATTTTATCAAATATATATATATATATAATCAAGATAATAAGGTTTCGATTTTTTTCAAGGGAACCAACTCTCATGAAAATAGGAGCAAGTTTACTGTTTGAAAGGCGCGAACATCAATTAAAAAAAACATGATTACAAACAGTTGAATTGTATACCTCCTCCGTTTCGTTCGTCAGTCAAAAACAGGTCATCTAAATTTGAACCCATGCCGGATTTATTAGCGGTTGCTCAAAAAACTAGGCTACCGATCCTAATAATGTTAATAAAACAATCTGATGTATTGGTGAAAAACAAAGTCGATCTTCCAAAAAAGGTTATTTAATATTGAAAAGACTAGTATTAGTACATGTTTCGACCCTTTAGGGCATCATCAGCTAAAATAAAAAAACGAGATATATACAAACGAATACAAAAGGTATATAACAATTGATGAAGGTTGATCAAAAGGTTGTCATATAACAAAAAATATAATCTTATCAAATTAATGAAGCATATTAGAAAATGAAAAAACACAAAAAGAGGCTAAATGGCCTAGGTTTATACAATTGAAATTAAATGTGGAAAAAACTGATATTATGTTTGAAAAACCCAAGACCGTAAAGCGGAAATTGGATCAGGAATAAAGAGAAAATTAAATTGGAACTAGGTCAAATTCAAATCAAGTGTTGAAAGACGTTAGAAATAAGTAGAACTGTTAACAGAAATCGGAAAAACGAAAAAAAGAGTAAATTATTTGAGGTTATGTTCCATGTAATTGTGTATCAATGTAAATAGAGGAATAGATAAATCAATTTTGTTGTTATAAATGCGCTTGTCAAACTGGTTACCAAGGTGCAATTTAAAATGCGAAATAGAGGAAGTTGCGGCAAATTTTTCTTAAGCTACTCTAAAGTTATATGTTTTCTTGACTTTAATCATTCATTTGAAAAACAGACACCTGTCCAAGCTAGCTCTCAGATCTTAGACTATCAGTGCAGTGAATCTTTAGAATGTGCCCTGGCTTATTTCTTTATTTGATGTATTATTAAGAGAATGAATAGAGCCATTGTTTGTGTCAGTAGTGGAATTTTGTTTCCTCGATTTAGAGTTCCCATAATTAGAAAAATAATAATTATCTAGATTTCATTCTATTTAGTAGCAGTCTATTTGTTTCGGTTATGGTATATAATAGTTTCCCTATATTCACAAATAACTTGAAAAGTCTTTCAATTTAGGTAGGTATAGGGAATGCTACTATAGATCGATAAAATGAAAAAAACGGAATGCAATATAAACAATATACAGTGAGTTCCATTTAAAATTTCTTCATAAAAGTTCTCTAGTTTGAACCACTTTTTTAAACATCTTGTACATTTGTCAGAGTTTGTATCTAGCCTAAGCATAGGAATTATACTGCTAAAACGAGTAAAAAAAACTTCATTATCTACAATCCATAACAGTGAAGTTATTCATTTTATTAAGTCCGATACTATCAAAACGTATCGGATAATGTCTAGAATATGCACGACAACATTGGAATTTGTTCCACCTAATTCGGAACTCCAAAGTATTACATTTGAAATAAGAAAGTTAGCTCCTACTTCCGATATACCCGGAATTCGTCAATATACCTACTTTTATCAAAGACATGTTGTTAAATTTGTCGGATACAACCACCACTTTAAAATGTGTCTCAGCACCTTTCGGTACGTTGTGCATATATGATTCATTTATGACTTCCAAAAAGGACGTATTTAGCCGCTCTGACAGTTTCAATTTAATAGATTGTTCCAATGGATTTGCAGACATTGTTCTCAAAGTTGTTAGAAAGTTATAACCTATAAGAGAATAAATAACATAATTAGATACTTATTTCCATTGTTACTCATTGAGTCATTGGGATTTATTGTACAATACCCACATCCACTATTTGATGAGAATTTTGGCTTCAATGGATAAAATAAAAACATTTTTGGCATATGTGACTTTTGTCACATACATAGCAAATTTTTAGGTGTTATGAGGCAAATAGCTAGCACCATAGAATACTAATAGCTAGCACAGAATAACTATTTATATATTCTGTGGTAATCGGTTATAGAGTGGCAACTCTATGATGTAAAAATACAAAGATTAGTTAGGTTGCATGGCAACTTTCTGACCAATCAGCGCCAGCTATTCAAACGCGGGAAATACGTCATCCGTAGTGCCTATTTGAATAAATAGCCGTTGAACTAGAGGAAGCACTATGGTTTGACAGTATTTCCAGTAGTTTAAATTAGTATATAGAGACCTATATATTCCCAAATTGCCCTTAATAAGGCTTTTCCACCTGACGTCAGCGCTATTTGAACTACTGTCAAAATCAGCTGTTCTGGAGGGCAACAAATCGCAAGTTTGAATTCAAAGACTGTACTTTTTACTTTATTTTAGTTGTTTTTATATTTTTATATATATATATTTTATATATATTTTTATATATTGTTTTTTTCAAAACACTCAGGTTAATAATAAGTTATTTTAACACTAATAGAATTGCCTTAGAGTGATTATATGTTTGAGAAAACTAGAGTTTGTAATTAATTATTTAAAAAGTAGGTACTCACCGAAGTTTTAATCCCTTATATAACATTATTTTTATGTTCAATTGGCACGTTTCTGTGGAGTTGTGTAAACAACAGTAAACGCAAACGATGATAAAAATGTATTTATATTACAATCGGAAAAAGACACTAGAGGTAGATTCATTTTAGAATGTGTCGGCAATCCTGGATCCAGGCCTTACATAGAGATGATTTAACAGAAAGTAAAATCAAATAGCAAATAATTTGAAGTGACCATTTTATTTCAGGTAAATTTATCTTATTATTTTTTTAATGAATTTATTTCTTTATTACATACATTATGTGATTTATGTATTTCAATCAATTTAAATAAATATAGTTAGTTATTACAATTACTTATATAAATGGCCGTGTAATTTGATTTCAAATATATCTCAAGAAAAGCCAGCAAATTTTGAAAACAAGGAAATCCCAGATTACATCCCAACAGTACATACGGGTTTCACCCGTTCCAAATTAAAAACAACCCCTAGAGTAGCGAGAGAGAGGTATATTAGGGCAAAAGAACGTTTAAAAAAGAAGGAAGGTTCTAAGATTCCATTTATATTATATTTATTTTTCATTATACAAAATATATAAAAATTCATCGAAACAATATAATTTTATTTTTAATTGTATATAATCAATTGGTGGTGGGGTAGTTAACTTTAAAGCTTAATTAGCTTCTAAACATGCTATGTAATGTTAATTTAGTACCTCCATATTTTCATCTGAAAAAAAAAGAAATCTGGTGGCAGTCGATTTGTGAGAAAAATTGCTGCTCGAAAATATCCACTAATGGTTATTATAATGTTCATAATCGATTGGCATCATGTTTGTTTTTGCATCGAAGTCTGTATTCTATAATATATAGGAATCAATTCTATTTTTCATAAGATATCTTCTTTCGTCTTCAAAATATCTACTTACATTGGACATCTGAAATAGAAACATTTTTTTGAAGCATTATCATGTTACTATATATACTTTGTTGTATTTTATCAATAAAACAAGGAATAATCTGTTTTAAATTATAAATAGAATTCATTTTGCCATTTTAAATGATTATTATGTCTGTAGAGGTCTTTCAAAATAAAAATATATCAAATTATATTTCCTGAAATAACATACTTAATCTTAATTATTTCTACTCAAATTTTAAATGCTTAACTTCAGGATTACTTGAATTAAGAATTTTATGGTTTTGTTGTAAATATACAGCAGTAAAATCTTCAGAATTTTCGTGAAAACTAACAAAACTCACAATGGTGTCTTATGGCAAAGTGGCTTTGTTGACCTCCAGAACAGCTGTTTGCGGTCATATTTGTGACGTCGGTGGAAAAGCTCTATTATCCTCTTAATGATATACATAGATTGAATTGGTGTACCTATATGTATATACTTTCATAAAAAATGATTTATTTATATTTAGATTATCATGTAACAGTAAAGGTTAGTTAGACTTTGTGATAGATTAAAAAACTAATTGCATTAAGTATATATTCATTTATTTCATTTTATTATACAGGTTGTTGCAAAATCTATTGAACCAGAAAAAAAACATGTGATCTAAATCAGTCTTCAAGTACCAACCGCCTTCAGTTTTTCTCTAGATAGGAAGCTAATATTTTTGATTTCAAAATTTATTTTTCAATTTCTTATTCGTAATCATACAAAATGCCAGTTAAACTTCATGTTGATTCACACTGCTTATATTTTAAACACCCTGTATGGATATTTAAAAAAAACGTTTTTCGAGCATTACAAGTAGCAACGTGTATTTCATAGAAGATGATGAATACACCAAGACCAAAAAATTATATTTATTTAGAAAAAGTTAACAAAATGTTAAAAACCAAGAAATCTTACAAAATAAAAGTTTACAGAATGTTATAAAATAAACTTATAATGATGCGATAATAATTAACAATGATGATCTTGGTGATGATCTTATGTTGCTGTCTTGTAGTAGTTTTCCAACATTTGCCTGTCTCTCCATCTTAAGCATATAATGTTGACTACGGTCACCAACTGGCTTTTTAATAGAGGATGGCAAAAACAGTGATGGAATTGCTGAAAAAAAAACATCAATATTATTTACAGTTGAGTTTACCTGAATAAATTTGTAAATTCAGCTAGCCTGCATTTCAACCTCATAATCAACAGGCTTGAACTGTTTTTTCAGTCAGATTCCATTTATCCTTTCTTACACATTTTCGAACCCATTCTCTTTGAATTTTAGAGTAATTTGGACATTTAAAGAACATAAAATCTTCCCCTTTTTATCTAGCTTTTTAAGAATCGCTTTTGCAGGTAGCCACACTGCACGCTGTTCCTCCTGGCATATTTAACACCTATAATCAATTAATTATCATTATAAAGTAGTTCATATCGTCTAACTGTTAAAGTCATAATTTTTGCTGTAACTCTTATGTCTATCCTGTCTTTCTCAAGACAGTGATAGAGATATGAGTTGTATTATGTCTGGATATTAAGAAGATATTAAGACGAGCAAAAACGATTGTTTATAAGCCCAAAATATCTATTAGTATGAAACTTACCTTATTACAACGTATAAAATACAACACAAGCTTACAAAGATATATGAAAAAATAAATGTCTTTTGGGAAGCTTTCAGCTTCTAAGTCCATGCAAATAATCACAGCGAAGCCAATCGCAACAAATGTAAACAGATTTCAAAAGAAAATAGTCAAATAAAACACCTCAAACTTGAAAATTAACCCAGGAAAGCTCAAAAGAACTCCTAACCACCGTGTAAACAAAGAAAAATCGCGACACCCCCGATGACGCGTCATCCCCTCTCACAAAAAGTTACCACGTAACCTATCCATCTAGAAACCTTGGTAAAAATCAGAGAAAACATACCTCGTAAAAATGTACCTCTTTTTCTTACCAAGAAGACTGGAAACAGGAGAATAAACTTCCTATGCTTCTCTACCTAGCCACATGAGATTACAGTAGTTGCATATCTGTGGCGTGGCCTCGTGTACGACGAACATCTTGACCATGAAATAAAAATGTGTATCGTGATCTTCGTGATCATGATCTGCTGTCTTTTTTAAGATAGGGCCGCTCCTTGCGCACGGCATTGTGCGCAAAGACGCATTTACAAAATATATGCTCATGCAATTTTACCCGATTTTTAGGGTGAGTTTAATCTCCTTTTTCCAGTCTTCTTGGCAAGCACCGTCGGAGTCGGAGAACATAGACGTTTATAGAACTGCAAGAACGTGTAATAATTTTTTCCTGACCTTGACTACCCCCGACGCGTAGTTAGTACCCCCGATACAGAGAGCACTAGAACACTAGAACAGAGCCAGGCACGAGCAGATAGCACTAGCAATGTCATAATAATTATACATATCGCATCTTGATTTTCCTTTTTCAGTGCTTTCCAAGAAATCCAATGTTATTGAAGTTTTCTTTTATTTTCAGATTTTTTTTTTCTATTCAGTCTAATACCATTTGAATTGCTGAGCTGAGATTCTTGATTCGCGTAAACAAATATACTTTTATTCATGTCTTAGAGTTATAAAAAACGTTAATTATTTCAAAAGTAAAACGAACATTGTGTAATTATTGTAATAAGGCGTACGAGACGAAAGACGGCTCCACTTTTGGACATTTGAATTTGAATGTCCTTTCTGAAGGATTTTCAGGATCAATATTAAGTGCGTATCAAATATTTGCTGATCAATTTCAAAAGCTGTTTTCCGGTTTAAATGTGAGTAAATGTTTGGAAGAGAAGATTTCCTCGTGTTTATTTCATAAAGATTATTTTTGAAGAGAAAACGTTTGCGACTCGCATAAGAAATTCATTTTAAATTTATTGTATGGATTATGGATGTATATACAAAGTGGAAGATTAGTGCGTATTCGGACGATGTAAAGATGTAAAGATCAGGAGAAAATGTTTATAATTAACCCCATCTTATTATAAACATTCTACAATATAAAAATATTTTCAATTATACCGGGTGTTTCTAAATAGTTGGAACTGTACACAACTTTGTTTTTTCTTGTGGAATATGTAGTATAATTTTATTTTATTTTTCAGATCAAAATGGAAAAATAAAGTCAGTTTATTAATATGACTGTATGTTTATAGCTAATATTTTATGAGATATTGATTATTTTCTGAAAATGTTGACAGATAAATAGCATAATATAAAAATTCATATCTCTGAGACTAATTAAGATTAAGAACGGAAATTTTTTGGACACTACTCACTATCGAGAAATATTTTACGGTTAATTTATAGTTCCTTGATATTATACCGGGTTTGCTCAAAACATATTTGTATAAAGTTTTTATAAAATCAAATAATCAATCGTATACATATAATTTATTTAATAAATTAAACGACTGAACTCAAGCAATAGTAAATTAATTAAATAAAAACAAAGATTAATTGAATAAATTTAACAATTTCAAATTAGCCTTATAAATGTTTACATTTACATTTATATATAAGTAGGTAGATACGTCTAATAAATGATGTTTTCGGATTTTGCAGCATCCCAGGTGTAATTGACCTGAATGCATTGGTAATAGAAATTTTCATATTGTATCCGTCAGTGGGGGGCTGCTGGTTGTAAGTTGTAAGATCGGGTGATCTAGGAGAAAATGGAACTGGTCCTCCTATAAACCAATCCACCGTGGTCTGTAGACTCTTGTCGTTAGAAGAGCGTTCTGATTAGTCCTGCCCAAAACATAAACATAAATCATGTCTTTTAATTATTCTTAAGTAAAATTCATGTTTTAACAATTCATTGTACTGTTGTAGTATTTGCCGATAAGAAATTTAAAAATTGTTGCTGGCAATCAAACTGACAAATAACTTTCTATTGTCATTCACTCCAAGACATATGTAATTTATAATATTCTATTGAATAATTACAAAATCGTAAATATTCTTGAAAAATTATTATGAGGCCTAGGTAAATTTTCAGTTATTCCCATGTAAAATTATCCGGTCTTTCCATTGGAATTATACCGTTCTATTTAAAAAAAATAGTTATAGATGATTTTATCAAAACTTTATACAAATATGTTTTGAGCACACCCGGTATAATATCAAGGACATATAAATTAACCGTCACATATCTCGATAGTGAGTAGTGTCCACAAAAATTTCAGTTCTTAATCTTTATTAGTCTCAGAGATATGAATTTTTAAATTATGCTGTTTATCGGGCAAAATTTTCAGAAAATAATTAACATCTCATAAAATATGAACTATAAACATAAAGTCATATTAAAAACTGAGATTATTTTTCCATTTAGATCTGAAGAATAAATTAAAATTATACACATTCCATAAGAAAAAACTATTTAGAAACACCCGGTATAATTGAAAATATGTTTATATTGTAGAATTTTTAAAATAAGATGGGGTTAGTTATAAACATTTTCTCCTTATCTTTACAATAACCCCTTAATCATCTGAATACGCACTAATCACCTTGTATTTCATAACTTAAAATGTTAGTATTAATCAACAGCGGGCCGCGTCTAATAATAAAAAAGGTGTATCGTCTGATCTGAACCAAAAGCAAAAATCAAGAAAAGTTAGAAGAAATATACCATATACCTCCTATGGCAAAGATTATTAATAATTAATAATCTATGATTTGGCGAGTCTCGAGTCTCTCCCTTATTAAGTAGGTATTTACATTTCCCATGTTTACAATTGTATTTGACCGATTTGATTGAATATACAATAATGAATATATTACCATGATAATACATAAAAATTTTCAAATGTTAAACAGGCTTGAAATTAATTGGGCAATTTCAATAAACAAATAATTTTTATTCCATTGCAGAAGCATAATTATAATCCTAGAATATTGTTGCGTATGTTGGTTCGCAGATAAGTGAGACAAATTTTACAATTACTGAATAAACTTTATTTACACTCAAAATAATAAAAATTACAACTTAACTTTACTATATTCTCACTAGCTTACTCGGACTATTCTATTATTCACACTGTCTTTTACATTCTGTCCCTCATGCCGACAATTCTCCCATATATATATCCGACAAAGGCTCCAGATCATTCGAGCGGCTTCTGGTCTTTGATTCGCAAGCCGCAACTGGACTTTTCTCGAGATCCCTTTGTCGGCATTTTAGGAGTAGATGCCGACATGCTGCCGTCGTTGAGCAATGCTTGTATATATATATGTATATATATATATGTATATATATATATATATATATATATATATATATATATATATATATATAATAATGATAGATGCTCTACACCTTTGTGCTTTTATTTAGTTGGACACAACCACCACTAGAAGCGGATCACGTGATTTCAAGCTTGTTAGCTTTCATCAGCGCCACATAAGTGGAAGCTGTATCCAACTAGACAAAAGCAACTGGAAGATAGTCGGAATTTACCAGACCAAATCTACCAGCGGGACACACTTCATTTACACATATCCTTACGTTAAACGTAATTAGGCTCTCAATACCTAGGTGGCGCGAAGTGTGTCCCGCTGGTAGATCTGGTCTGGTAAATTCCGACTATCTTCCAGTTGCTTTTGTCTACTTGGATACAGCTTCCACTTAAGTGGCGCTGATGAAAGCTAACAAGCTTGAAATCACGTGATCCGCTTCTAGTGGTGGTTGTGTCCAACTAAATAAAAGCACAAAGGTGTAGAGCATCTATCATTATTATATATATTATACTCTTTCATTTATGAAATATAGATATCTTCATATATATATATATATATATATATGGAAGTACGGCAGTATTTTTTAGAACACACTAAACTCTATGATTGGGTAATCTGCCGAAGAATTTTATGGGGCTTGAAAAAAGAATACTCTTCTTGCTAACCAAGCTTTCGAAAAATATATTTTCATCTTCAGGGTTTTGCAAACGAGGTTACAAAATAAAAATGAGCAAAGACAAAGTTAGGACTTCCTTCGCCCATATGGACGGAAAACAATTAACACTTAAGACATTTGACAAAATTAAAATTTCTTAAAATTAAATGATCCTCCTCTATATATATATATATATATATATATATATGCGAATTTTATCTCGGAATCTGGTCTACCGATTCCGATGAAAATTCATATGTGTTGGTTTAGAGTGTATTGAATCGATTGGTTGTATTCACATTCACATGAAAAATCGTTTTCAGCAAATCAAATTCTTATTTTATCTTCCATACACATTGTAAAATATATGTAGATATGAGCATACTGATTCTACGCAACATGAGTAGTTCATTGGCAAAGCTCACGCCTGGTATTCTAGAGTCCTCGGTTCGTATCCTGATCTACTTTGATTTTTTTTTTAATTAAAGGTGTTAATAAGAGTTTCTGATAATTTAATCGGAAATTCTCAATGAAAAAAAATTGTACATATCTAATTTAATACATTAATATGAGCAATTCTTATATATATACATAAAAAAATCTCAGATACAGCTCCAACGAATATATTAACTGTTTGCAGTATTTATATCTTAGAGTCAGTTATTTTTAATTAAAAAAATCAGATTTGTTTGAAAATAGCCTACCCCTGCATACATATGCAACAAGAAACAAACATAATTTAATAACTAATAAGACAACATTTTCTTATATACAAAGAAATTCTGAACATTATATTAAGAAAATTTGGAACAAACTCTCTAACCACCACCGTTCATTATCCACAATACAATTAAAGGTACGTTTGACAAGGATGCTTATTACTTATTACAAAAGTATACTATTCAATGACCTATTAACAGAGATAGACGGAACTGTAAACAATATATTGTGTTGACATCATCCCTTGTTCGGCCACGCCTCATCGCATATTAACTTTTCCCCCCATAATTTAAATGCTTGGTGTGTTGCTTGTTTTTGAATATTCTTATATTCTTTGGTTTCAAAACTTGAAAAAATGAGTAGACGTTGCAAAGTGTGCAGTAAAATTGAATACACGAACCCAGAAGCACAGATTAATAGATTGTCTGTGCCAGAAGTAACTTTTCATCGGTAAGTAGCCCGTCTAAATTAAAATTTGGTAACTTATATATTTAAATTTTGAAAGAGAATTATTGACATATAAACGTCGGTCATGGGCGTAGTAAAGAAATTATAACCTAATCATTGTTAATTCATTAAAAAGATTTTTATATTGTTTGCGCTTTTCAAATCCTAGACTTTAAAAAAGAATTATACAGACCTATTTAATAATATTGCTGAAACATGCAACTTTCGGACATTGACTTTACCAAGCTCCAGATTTATTTTGTGGTATTAATTATTTCGATGTATAGCAAATGAAACCTAAAATAACGAGATGCCACTGGTGTCATATTTTCTATGTGAAAGTGCAGTGAGGCGGGGTTTAGTTAAAACTGTTGTAGCCCCCCTTCTGACCGCTTCCACAGCTCACCCCCCCTGGCCCACAAAGATGTTCTCGACAAACAAAATGTATTTTATCAATGAAATGTTCTGTCTATCTCTGTTAATAGGTCATTGATACTATTAGTAAGTTTCTAGTTTCTAACAACTATTGATATATAATATTGAATCTCGAAGACCGTGTGGGATATACATGTTCTTAAGTTTGTATTTTTCTTTTTCTTTTTTAGCCTTTTACATTTGCTTTATATAATATTTATTCTTAAGTCAAATTTTACTTTTTGCATATGTTATATTATTTACACATATATTCTGTTTTTCTTCTTTCTTGACATGTTCTAAGCCGTTTTTGGAAATTTGGAACTAATAAATTTCCATTCTGTTCTAATTCCATATATAAATAACAATTTCTTTGTTTTATTTTACCATTATTCCTTACTGTCGTTGTTACTTACATCATATCTTCTATCAATCGCTTTGATTTATATAAAGCTAATAAATAGAATTTAACTTTGTAATGAATGAATTGTAATGAAATCTACGAATGATGAATGATAATGAAATACCAGCTTGTATAGTATATTTCGAATTTGCCACCAAGCGGCCAGTTCATAATTAGTACTCTGCCTCAACACTAGATGGCGCTGAAACCAGGGCAGAGCTAAAGTACTTAAGTCCCTATTGTAATCTAGGAACTTTAATCAAAGCACCGTGCTAGAGAACAGAGACGTATATAGAACTGCAATCCTTATGGTAGCACGTGTTCCAATAGAATTGATCACATTTAATACATCTATTTACTAAGAGATGGCAGAGCGATCAGGAATTAGACGTTTTCGTACGCTGTGGGTGGAGCAGTGGAGCTAGACTCAACCTGCTGAGTTCAGAAGGAGAAGTGGGGAGGGATACAGGCAAAGATTAGATAGAATAAATCTTTGCTACAGGAATAAAGTTAAAACAGAGAAAACATACCTCCAAAGTAAAAATAAGTAGGTAGCACTCGAAGTAGATAAAGTTGTAAGACTGAAAATAAACTTTTTTTGAGCGCAAAATACTTATGATTTATTACTTTAAGAATGCTGATAACCAAGGGCGTCGTCATAGAGGGACAGGGGAGGGCAGCTGCCCCCCTAGTGATTGAACCTCACCAGTCACCCGGTTAATTGAAACGAAAACAGGCCACACATGTTCAAAAACTGACGATTTCGTCATCAAAGTGACTAACGAATTCGGAAAGAACACTAGAAGATTATGTTTCAATTAATTTTCTATTCTATTTTCTATTCGCATATATATATATATATATATATATGCGAATTTTATCTCGGAATCTGGTCTACCGATTCCCATGAAAATCGTTTTCAGCAAATCTAATTCTTATTTTATCTTCCATACACATTGTAAAATATATGTAGATATGAGCATACTGATTCTACGCAACATGAGTAGCTCATTGGTAAAGCTCACGCCTGGTATTCTAGAGTCCTCGGTCCATATCCTGATCTACTTTGATTTTTTTTTAATTAAAGGTGTTAATAAGAGTTTCTGATAATTTAATCGGAAATTCTCAATGAAAAAAATTTGTACATATCTAATTTAATACATTAATACGAGCAATTCTTATATATATACATAAAAAAATCTCAGATACAGCTCCAACGATTTTGATCAAATTTGGTATGCAGATAATGTTCTACTTTTAAACGTTATCTAAGTGGCTTTCCTGGCAAAACGCGAGGGTCTCACCTGCGGGTCCATAAACTTTTTCTTGAATGATTCGCAGATTTGGATAAAAATGTGCAAAAAGGGGTCTTAAGAGCCGAGAAATTGATTGGCGTTACTTGCATTTTTAATTAAATTTCCTTATAGACTCACCCTAAATTCTGTATTGCCCTAGCAAAGCTCGGTCGCCCAGATGTTAATAATAATTCGAGGTATTTCCCACTTCAAGATAAGACATAATAATTATTATTTTAATAATAATAACGCACAATAAGAATGCGAAGAGACATTTCTTTTTTGAATTTTAGTTAATTTATTTTTATTTCTATTTAATTCAATCCTTGTTATTAAATAGAAAACAGTCGTCTCAATCATATTAATCAAAACAAGAAGAACGTCAACATGTTGTTATCAGTTTATCAGCATTCTTAAAGTAATAAATCATAAGTATTTTGCACTCAAAAAAAGTTTATTTTCAGTCTTACAACTTTATCTACTTCGAGTGCTACCTACTTATTTTTACTTTGGAGGTATGTTTTCTCTGTTTTAACTTTATTCCTGTAGCAAAGATTTATTCTATCTAATCTTTGCCTGTATCCCTCCCCACTTCTCCTTCTGAACTCAGCAGGTTGAGTCTAGCTCCACTGCTCCACCCACAGCGTACGAAAACGTCTAATTCCTGATCGCTCTGCCATCTCTTAGTAAATAGATGTATTAAATGTGATCAATTCTATTGGAACACGTGCTACCATAAGGATTGCAGTTCCATATACGTCTCTGTTCTCTGGCACCGTGCTTTGATTAAAGTTCCTAGATTACAATAGTAAGTACTTAAGTACTTAAGCTCTGCCCTGGTTTCAGCGCCATCTAGTGTTGAGGCAGAGTACTAATTATGAACTGGCCGCTTGGTGGCAAATTCGAAATATACTATACAAGCTGGTATTTCATTATCATTCATCATTCGTAGATTTCATTACAATTCATTCATTACAAAGTTAAATTCTATTTATTAGCTTTATATAAATCAAAGCGATTGATAGAAGATAGAGAGAGAGAAATGCTTTATTGTCGAAAAAATATAAATTTTGTAGACAAAGCAAAATAAAAATATCAAAATCAAACAATACCAAAACAGAACAATGTCAAAACTAAAAATTAAATATATGTATGTATGTATATGATGTAAGTAACACCGACAGTAAGGAATAATGGTAAAATAAAACAAAGAAATTGTTATTTATATATGGAATTAGAACAGAATGGAAATTTATTAGTTCCAAATTTCCAAAAACGGCTTAGAACATGTCAAGAAAGAAGAAAAACAGAATATATGTGTAAATAATATAACATATGCAAAAAGTAAAATTTGACTTAAGAATAACTATTATATAAAGCAAATGTAAAAGGCTAAAAAAGAAAAATAAAAATACAAACTTAAGAACATGTATATACCACACGGTCTTCGAGATTCAATATTATATATCAATAGTTGTTAGAAACTAGAAACTTACTAATAGTATCAATGACCTATTAACAGAGATAGACAGAACATTTCATTGATAAAATACGTTTTGTTTGTCGAGAACATCTTTGTGGGCCAGGGGGGTGAGCTGTGGAAGCGGTCAGAAGGGGGGCTACAACAGTTTTAACTAAACCCCGCCTCACTGCACTTTCACATAGAAAATATGACACCAGTGGCATCTCGTTATTTTAGGTTTCATTTGCTATACATCGAAATAATTAATACCACAAACTAAATCTGGAGCTTGGTGAAGTCAATGTCCGAAAGTTGCATGTTTCAGCAATATTATTAAATAGGTCTGTATAATTCTTTTTTAAAGTCTAGGATTTGAAAAGCGCAAACAATATAAAAACATTTTAATGTATTAACAATGATTAGGTTATTATTTTGTTTACTACGCCCATGACCGACGTTTATATGTCAATAATTCTCTTTCAAAATTTAAATATATAAGTTACCAAATTTTAATTTAGACGGGCTACTTACCGATGAAAAGTTACTTCTGGCACAGACAATCTATTAATCTGTGCTTCTGGGTTCGTGTATTCAATTTTACTGCACACTTTGCAACGTCTACTCATTTTTTCAAGTTTTGAAACCAAAGAATATAAGAATATTCAAAAACAAGCAACACACCAAGTATTTAAATTATGGGGGGGGGGGAAAGTTAATATGCGATGAGGCGTGGCCGAACAAGGGATGATGTCAACACAATATATTGTTTACAGTTCCGTCTATCTCTGTTAATAGGTCATTGAATAGTATACTTTTGTAATAAGTAATAAGCATCCTTGTCAAACGTACCTTTATTTGTATTATGGGTAATGAACGGTGGTGGTTAGAGAGTTTGTTCCAAATTTTCTTAATATAATGTTCAGAATTTCTTGGTATATAAGAAAATGTCTTATTAGTTATTAAATTATGTTTGTTTCTTGTTGCATATGTATGCAGGGGTAGGCTATTTTCAAACAAATCTGATTTGTTTTATTAAACATAACTGACTCTAAGATATAAATACTGCAAACAGTTAATATATTATGTTCCACAAATATTCTTTTGCAGCTCTTGCGGGGACCAATCCCACTCTCATCACACTCTATAACACATTGCTTTCTGCCAGCAAGATAGGATTGTAGTAGATGAAGATTCACACCTCTTATATTATACAGTTCCAGCTTTTTACACAAAATTGTGTGATCCACAGAATCAAAAGCCTTAGAAAGATCTATATATAAGGCTGCTGTATCATTTCCATTATTCAGAGAATCAGTTATATCCATAAGGGCTAGGTAAATGGAACGGGTTGTACTCATCCTCTTTCTAAAACCAATCTGCCTGTTAGAGAGCACTTATGCTTCTCAAGAAATGCCATCAATCTTACATTCATTATTTTTTCTAAGATTTTATTAACATTTGAGAGTAATGAAATTGGTCTGTAATTCTTGAATTCGTTTTTTCACCTTTTTTAAAAATCGGTTTTACACAGTATGTTTTCAGATTCTCGGGGTAAATTCCAGTACAGAAAGCTAGATTTATAATATGGGTGAGAGGCTCTACTATAATGTCTGCGGTTATTTTTAAAGGTTGACCTGGAATCTCGTCAGGCCCGACAGACTTGAGATTGTTTAAATTTTTTATAGTGTTTGTGACCTCTTCAACATTTGTTAGTGAGAACCTAAAGTCATCATCGCATTGCTTAATCAGGGAATAGTCCACTTCACCAGTCTTTATATCCTGGGAAATTGTAACAAAATAATCATTCACAGCATTTAATATCTCATGTGCGGACAAACATTTGTCTATTTTTTGTACATTTTTAATTATATTATCTCCTCTATAGGCCCTATTCTTTGTTATATTTTTGATGATATTTCAAGTAGCTTTTGTTTTATTTGCTGAATCTAAAATTTTTTTTTTATTACTTAAGTATTTTGCTTTCCTAATAATTTTTTTAGAATATCACAATATTTTTTATAATACTTTTTTGTTATGGAAACGTTTAACATGTTTTCATAAAGCAACCTTTTGTTTTTACAGGATGTAAATTTTTTTGTTTAAGGTTAGTTTTAAAGCTAGATTTAATTTATCATATGCAGTGTTGACATCCACACACTCATACATATCCTCCCAGCTTACATTCTGCAATTCACATGCAAAGTCTCTGTAGTTTTAGTTTGACTTTGCTTTGTTTGTGTATTGTTTAATTTTGATATTTTTATTTTGCTTTGTCTACAAAATTCATATTTTTTTGACAATAAAGCATTTCTCTCTGTCTTCGTATCTGAAAATACCCATTTATATATAAAGGACCTAGACATACCTGAAGCTTTTTCCTTGTAACTATTATCAAATGTTAGTTTCTGGGCAAGATGATCTGATAAGCCGAAATCCAAGACTTGGCAGTTTCATAATTCTGAAAGTTTGTTAGCATATTGTCAATGAGAGTCGTTGAGTAGGTACTCTGTTACCCTAGTGAGTTGTTTGATATGGTGCTGAATATTGTAGGTACCTAATATATCTATGAAAGTATCAGTTATTGTATTTTTCTCAAAAAGATTAATATTAAAACCACCACGAAGGATTATTTTATACGTTTTGAAGGTGCAGCATATAAAGTCTAAGAGTTTCAAAAAATATTTCAAGAGTTCCTAAATTAGTTCTATAGATGCACAGTATCACACATTTTTTTGCCTGGTATTTCACACCGACATTTTCAATATGGCCCACAATGCTCATATCCTTGATTTTGGCCATATTTTCGAAACATAGATAGAAGATGCAGACTCCTCCATGTTGAGTATTTTTCCTTGAGAAACAAGACAACATTTCATACCCCTCTAGTCTAATATATTCTTCTTCTTCCTCTCTTAACCAGTCTTCAGAAAAACACACTAGTGCTGGATATTTTTCGAGTGTTTCCAAACTTACCTCAGTGTCAAAAGTTTTACTTTTAATCTTTGTATATTTTGATGTAAGACATGTTCTTCCATTTATGTTATTTGACAAAACATCTACATCAGTTTGTATAGTATCAGCTGTATCGACAGAGGCAGATTTAATTAGTTTTTTTGGACACTTTTATTATTCTTGGTATATTACGAAAATATTTTATTCTCAAGTTATCTTCGCCATTATCGATTCGATCCTGCATTTTTTCTAAACTTTTCGATTTCCCTCGGTGTTTTGTTAAATCCTAAGGCGATATTCTTGAATTTTTCATTTTTTATCAAGTCCTTGGCTTTCTACACCTCTTGTGTAGAGTTAAATGTTACCCTTATTGGTCTCACTTTATTGTTGATATGTTTCCCAATTCTTCTTGTCTTTCTATAAGATTTATTGCTATCTGGAGATATTCCTTGAATTATCTCCTTGATTTGTTCTTCATCATTGGAAGTTTCTTGGCATCCAAAAACCATTAGGTTCATTTTTCTATATTGTCTGTCATCCATCTCTCTTACAGTATCCAATGAATTATCATCATTGGTCTTAGAACTCAAGTCTTCTACTCGCTGCTTTAGATTGTTGATTTCAACTTGGAGTTGTTCATTGATTATTACCTGTTCTTCATATCTTTTCATGAGATCTGTGTGTTTAGTGGCCATTTCCCTTTGCATTTCTTCGAGTTTTCTCATAACATCTGCGATAGTGAACTCTGTTTTGGGAGTACTAAAAATTATTATGTTACTTCCAGCACATGGGCTGCAGACCCACTTCAAGCCCTTTTTCTTGATTTCTGATGTGAGTTTTAAGTATTCATCATTTGTTAGGCCTGTATATTTTTTGTGTATCTATTTTCTGAGATTTTATTTTCTCCAATTTTGCACGCCATTACCATTTTTGTCAAAGCTAGCTTTGACACAGATCTCATGAAAAGATATGAAGAACAGGTAATAATCAATGAACAACTCCAAGTCTAAAGCAGCGAGTAGAAGACTTGAGTTCTAAGACCAATGATGATAATTCAAACCTAATGGTTTTTGGATGCCAAGAAACTTCCAATGATGAAGAACAAATCAAGGAGATAATTCAAGGAATATCTCCAGATAGCAATAAATCTTATAGAAAGCCAAGAAGAATTGGGAAACATATCAACAATAAAGTGAGACCAATAAGGGTAACATTTAACTCTACACAAGAGGTGTAGAAAGCCAAGGACTTGATAAAAAATGAAAAATTCAAGAATATCGCCTTAGGATTTAACAAAACACCGAGGGAAATCGAAAAGTTTAGAAAAAATGCAGGATCGAATCGATAATGGCGAAGATAACTTGAGAATAAAATATTTTCGTAATATACCAAGAATAATAAAAGTGTCCAAAAAAACTAATTAAATCTGCCTCTGTCGATACAGCTGATACTATACAAACTGATGTAGATGTTTTGTCAAATAACATAAATGGAAGAACATGTCTTACATCAAAATATACAAAGATTAAAAGTAAAACTTTTGACACTGAGGTAAGTTTGGAAACACTCGAAAAATATCCAGCACTAGTGTGTTTTTCTGAAGACTGGTTAAGAGAGGAAGAAGAAGAATATATTAGACTAGAGGGGTATGAAATGTTGTCTTGTTTCTCAAGGAAAAATACTCAACATGGAGGAGTCTGCATCTTCTATCTATGTTTCGAAAATATGGCCAAAATCAAGGATATGAGCATTGTGGGCCATATTGAAAATGTCGGTGTGAAATACCAGGCAAAAAAATGTGTGATACTGTGCATCTATAGAACTAATTTAGGAACTCTTGAAATATTTTTTGAAACTCTTAGACTTTATATGCTGCACCTTCAAAACGTATAAAATAATCCTTCGTGGTGGTTTTAATATTAATCTTTTTGAGAAAAATACAATAACTGATACTTTCATAGATATATTAGGTACCTACAATATTCAGCACCATATCAAACAACTCACTAGGGTAACAGAGTACCTACTCAACGACTCTCATTGACAATATGCTAACAAACTTTCAGAATTATGAAACTGCCAAGTCTTGGATTTCGGCTTATCAGATCATCTTGCCCAGAAACTAACATTTGATAATAGTTACAAGGAAAAAGCTTCAGGTATGTCTAGGTCCTTTATATATAAATGGGTATTTTCAGATACGAAGACAGAGAGAAATGCTTTATTGTCAAAAAAATATGAATTTTGTAGACAAAGCAAAATAAAAATATCAAAATTAAACAATACACAAACAAAGCAAAGTCAAACTAAAACTACAGAGACTTTGCATGTGAATTGCAGAATGTAAGCTGGGAGGATATGTATGAGTGTGTGGATGTCAACACTGCATATGATAAATTAAATCTAGCTTTAAAACTAACCTTAAACAAAAAAATTTACATCCTGTAAAAACAAAAGGTTGCTTTATGAAAACATGTTAAACGTTTCCATAACAAAAAAGTATTATAAAAAATATTGTGATATTCTAAAAAAATTATTAGGAAAGCAAAATACTTAAGTAATAAAAAAAAAAATTTAGATTCAGCAAATAAAACAAAAGCTACTTGAAATATCATCAAAAATATAACAAAGAATAGGGCCTATAGAGGAGATAATATAATTAAAAATGTACAAAAAATAGACAAATGTTTGTCCGCACATGAGATATTAAATGCTGTGAATGATTATTTTGTTACAATTTCCCAGGATATAAAGACTGGTGAAGTGGACTATTCCCTGATTAAGCAATGCGATGATGACTTTAGGTTCTCACTAACAAATGTTGAAGAGGTCACAAACACTATAAAAAATTTAAACAATCTCAAGTCTGTCGGGCCTGACGAGATTCCAGGTCAACCTTTAAAAATAACCGCAGACATTATAGTAGAGCCTCTCACCCATATTATAAATCTAGCTTTCTGTACTGGAATTTACCCCGAGAATCTGAAAACATACTGTGTAAAACCGATTTTTAAAAAAGGTGAAAAAACGAATTCAAGAATTACAGACCAATTTCATTACTCTCAAATGTTAATAAAATCTTAGAAAAAATAATGAATGTAAGATTGATGGCATTTCTTGAGAAGCATAAGTGCTCTCTAACAGGCAGATTGGTTTTAGAAAGAGGATGAGTACAACCCGTTCCATTTACCTAGCCCTTATGGATATAACTGATTCTCTGAATAATGGAAATGATACAGCAGTCTTATATATAGATCTTTCTAAGGCTTTTGATTCTGTGGATCACACAATTTTGTGTAAAAAGCTGGAACTGTATAATATAAGAGGTGTGAATCTTCATCTACTACAATCCTATCTTGCTGGCAGAAAGCAATGTGTTATAGAGTGTGATGAGAGTGGGATTGGTCCCCGCAAGAGCTGCAAAAGAATATTTGTGGAACATAATATATTAACTGTTTGCAGTGTTTATATCTTAGAGTCAGTTATGTTTAATAAAAAAAATCAGATTTGTTTGAAAATAGCCTACCCCTGCATACATATGCAACAAGAAACAAACATAATTTAACAACTAATAAGACATTTTCTTATATACAAAGAAATTCTGAACATTATATTAAGAAAATTTGGAACAAACTCTCTAACCACCACCGTTCATTACCCATAATACAAATAAAGGTACGTTTGACAAGGATGCTTATTACTTATTACAAAAGTATACTATTCAATGACCTATTAACAGAGATAGACGGAACTGTAAACAATATATTGTGTTGACATCATCCCTTGTTCGGCCACGCCTCATCGCATATTAACTTTTTCCCCCCCCCATAATTTAAATACTTGGTGTGTTGCTTGTTTTTGAATATTCTTATATTCTTTGGTTTCAAAACTTGAAAAAATGAGTAGACGTTGCAAAGTGTGCAGTAAAATTGAATACACGAACCCAGAAGCACAGATTAATAGATTGTCTGTGCCAGAAGTAACTTTTCATCGGTAAGTAGAACGTCTAA
This sequence comes from Crioceris asparagi, assembly GCA_958507055.1. Lineage (NCBI taxonomy): Eukaryota > Metazoa > Arthropoda > Insecta > Coleoptera > Chrysomelidae > Crioceris > Crioceris asparagi. The sequence continues at coordinate 49,902,859 of OY293828.1, forward strand.
ATTAAAATTTGGTAACTTATATATTTAAATTTTGAAAGAGAATTATTGACATATAAACGTCGGTCATGGGCGTAGTAAACAAAATAATAACCTAATCATTGTTAATTCATTAAAAATGTTTTTATATTGTTTGCGCTTTTCAAATTCTAGACTTTAAAAAAGAATTATACAGACCTATTTAATAATATTGCTGAAACATGCAACTTTCGGACATTGCCTTCAAGCCCTTTTTCTTGATTTCTGATGTGAGTTTTAAGTATTCATCATTTGTTAGGCCTGTATATTTTTTGTGTATCTATTTTCTGAGATTTTATTTTCTCCAATTTTGCACGCCATTACCATTTTTGTCAAAGCTAGCTTTGCTTTCACTTTTTAAATTACACACCAGCTCCCTGACTATAGATTTTCCATCTGAATGTATGTTGACATATATGTTACGGGATTTGTAACAATTAAAACTTTTTTAAAAACTTTATTTATTTAAACTTGTTTCACAACTTGTAGTTCAGTTTGACTTTACAATATTTAATTTTGAAAATAACAATCTGACTTAAAAGGTGACTTCAAAAGTGATTGAAGTGGAGAAGGATCCAATATTTATACCTTCTGTGTTATGACGCCACTAATTACGTTTCAGAACCTTTATGGTAAACAAGTGCAGGTGCCTTTTTGATGATTTTACAAATAAAGGTTCTAGAAGTTTCTCTAGTAATAAAGTACCAAATATTGCGTCTTTGATGAATTTGCAGGTTTCAAGGAGAAACATTAAAACAATAGGAAACTTGATATGAGCGTCTGAGAGAAGAACGTAGAAGATTATTTTAGATAAGTAACAATTAAAATTAGTATGTGACGCAAATTAATCAAAGTATAATCAATATTATACAAGATGTGGTTAGCATATAACATATATATGGACACATATGTTTATTTTGAACCTTTCTGAAATTATTTCTATTTCTCAAATGGATAATGCACTTTTATGCACTAGGCACAATCAATCAATCAGTTGAAAGCCGCCAATTTGCTCTTTGCGCCACTGTAGGACACTTTCTCCAATCTGCCTCACTTCCAATGAAAATCAATGAAAAATGAGGAGCATGCCAAGAGTAAAAAGTGTTTGTTAGTGAACGTGAACAATATGAACAATTATACAGGGTGATTCACGGTCGATGGTACCTTAGACGTTTAAGGAAAACTATTCGTAGGATCGTTCTGAAAATTGTATTATATAGATTATATCTTAAGATCTATCAAATGAAAATAGTTTTAGTCTTGCGACGTTGCCACTTATATCAAAAAGTATTAACAACTTTGATTTTTCAAATGAGACACCCTATATATTATCAATTTATTAAATTCTCTATAGCCTTCTGGTTATTCTTTCATAAGATACCCATGCCTATCTTTAACAGTTTCCAATGAATTAATTAATTTTCTTTTGTTTTGTTCAAAACAGAGCCCCAATCAATAGCCCATTACTCTGAATTTTAGAATTGTGAAACGATGAAATCCCAGTAATAGCTTTAGAAAGACTTTATTCTTAGTTATTATTGAAGATTTTCTTTTTATGTTATACAGGGTCGCTCAAAATTCTTGAACTTTCCATCAGATCTATAAAGACCCAAAAATGCATTTTTTCAAATGGAACAACCTATATTTTATTATTTCTTCAGAAAGAGAATCAAAATACCTTTGAAATGATATATTATGTTCCTATACCTAAATGGTCAGGTTTTCAAAATATAAGCAACTATCTATTAGGGTGAATCATTTTTATAGTAGGTATTTGCTGGTTACCATGGTGATAAAATACGATTATTATTTAACATACATTATTTGAGGAATTCCTTAAAATAATCTATCTGAAACGCAAAGATTTGAAGAAAAAAGTGTATTCAACACCAGTACAAAGTAAAGATGAACTGCGTCAACGCGTAATTAAATGCATTGATGAGATAGATGCATCTGAAATAAGAAAAGCTATTTTATTGGTGGAGAAACGTATTCTTAGATGTTTGGAAAGAAACGGTTGTCATTTTAACGGGAATTTATATTAAAACTGGGTTCGATTTCTTTTCACTTATTTATTTATACCAATAACTACACGACTATATACACATTTATATCCACACTTATTTCTCGGACTTTTCTACTGTCTATGATCTATGAGCGACTGACTATCTATCACTAACTGACAATCTCCGTGCTCCGTTTCCGTGTCTTTATATATCTACTTAACCTCCTATCTCGAAGCTTCTCGTCCGTTCTAATATATTGTTCTGGAAGTATTTCCCAATATATTCCTTCGAGAGTAATTGAGGTGCTTCCGGGGCTCCAGAGTATTCTTCCATGTTTCTGGATGTTTGTGACATTTGTGAGTGTGTGTTGGTGTCTTTATTCGGGTAAGTCTACGTTACATTATTATAAATGTATAATGTATAATTATTTATATTTCTTCACTAATTATTATTATTAAAACCTCTGTCCTTATCACTTGGTTATTGATTATTAATTAGATATTATACCGTTTTATAAAGTCTTTTGCGTAAATAATCTAACCAAAGGTCACAAAATACATATGTATTTCGTTGAAGTTGGTTCATTTTCACAATATCAGTCAATGCAGAGTTATTGCTAATTTTATCTTGAAATTGAGTTTATTATTATTTTTAAATAAATTTGCTGAGCACGGTAAACGAATCGTCTCTGCAGTCTACTTATCATCCTAAAGGTGAAGCTGAAACTGTTTCGTAAATCAACATTTTGAATTAGCTTCTAGGAATCAGAAAATTACTTATTTGTTCTGTGAATAGATTTATTCTTGTTGCCTTTTTTGTCCTTTGTGGGTACCTTGCGTTAAACTTTCTGGATGTTTTTGCAATAATTTTATCACATTATCTATGAAGAATGAACAACTCAACAAAAGTGTATTCTTCCTTACGATAATTACTTGTCAAACTTTCCATCACCATGGTAACCAGCAAATACCTAGTATAAAAATGCTAGAAATAATTCACTTTAATAAATAGTTGCTTATATTTTGATAACCCGACCATTTTGGTATAGGAACATGATGTATCATTTCAAAGGTATTTTGATTCTCTAACTGAAGAAATAATAAAATATAGGGTGTTCGATTTAAAAAAATGCATCTTTGGGTCTTTATAGATCTGATGGAAAGATCAAGAATTTTGAGCGACCCTGTATAACATGAAAAGAAAACCTTCAATAATAACTAAGAAAGCAGTATTTCTAAATCTATTACCGGAATTCCATCGTTTCACAATTCTAAAATTCAGAGTAATGGGCTATTGATTGGGGCCTCATTTGAAAGATCAAAGTTGTTAATACTTTTTGATATAAGTGGCAACGTCGCAAGGCTGAAAATATTTTCAGTCGATAGATCTCTAAGTATAATCTATATAATACAATTTTCAGAACTATCCTACGAATAGTTTTCCTCAAACGTCTAAGGTACCATCGACCGTGAATCACCCTGTATTTATGGGTCCAAATATACAGATTTATAGTCAACTAATAATGTTTACATTATTTGGAATGCGAACATTTTATTGTTCAATAATACAAAAGTCGTGAATAATTTAATTCAATTTTCTATAGAATTGTGGCTATAACGTAGCGAACCATTTCAAGTCTGGTTATAGGATTCAATTTAATAACCCTATTCTTCTAAATGGTTTCAAATAACTGTTCCCTGTTACCGCATGAGGTCTAACAATAGTTTTCGTAGCTCCAGTATCCAAAAGCAGCAACTTTTGTTCACCATTTACGAAACCATTCACAAACAAACTGTTCACCTGATGCTTTATGGATGCCACGCGAACAATCGTTCTTGGGACATTCTGGACACGGGTCGATGATTTTCGATCCCACATAGATTTTCCACCTCAGATTGCGGTTCCATGTGCTTTTTTTCCCTAGAGCGACTTACGAAATCACCAGGCTGACCAAAACAACAACATCGAATCTCTTTCTTTTTTCCAAAGATTCGTTCACTACTCGCCTTATTTTTTCTTCGAATGACTCCTAGGGTTGGCCCTCTTCTATCCTCCGTACGCGAGCTTGGATCTTGTAGCTCTTTTTGTGGCCTCGTATTCTAGTGCATGAGTCGCATGCACCAAGCGTTCCGGACGTACAAGTATTATAAGGCTTGCCTCGTTTCCCTGTGACGAAGCCCGTCCAAGAATGCTTGGGCAGCCAATCTCTCCATAACTTTCTCTAGCACCGTTGGATATGCCAGACGAGCAAGGCGAGCTATATCTGCTTTGAAATCTTGTAAAGATTCGTTCGTTCAAGGTGAGCCTGGTCATACATCAGTTCTAAGCGCCTTAAAAGTTGCTCATAACTACTTTGTTCCACCGGTGACAATGTTTGCAAGATATATTTATATTCAGAATATAAAGGAAATGCAAGAGAATGTCATGTAATTTCTGGGCCATTTTTTCGAAGTCTGACATTTCAAATTGAAAAGTTTCTGGATCTTCACCTTCTTCAACAAGTCTTTTCCGAAGTCGATCTTGTAGGTCCTGTTTCCTTCCAGTAGTCTCCTCGCCAAGCACTTCCAATTCTCTTTTGAGGTCCGAAACCGTCAGCTCCATTAATTTTGGCATTTTTTCGAAATGTCTTTAATTTATTTTATTGCCCAACAATGTCTATCCACCCCACACCTGATACCAATTATAATTTTCTTTGTTCATATGTGGATAGAAATTCACATATAAACTAATTAATAAAAATTATTTAATAATTAACATAACGAAAGTTCACAATTCACAAACACGTACTGCAATTTATATACAATACTGTTCACTGCTAACTAACTAACTATTTACAATTTATATCACAATATTTATTTTACTTGGTTGGCACGTTCAAAACTGACTGACTTGCCGCGCTCTCGTTGCCGTATTTATATCTATCGAGTAAGATGCCCAGATGATTCGCGAAGTCACCCGACATATAACTACTGCGCGCGATAGTTCTGGAAAATAAATCGTTTGACAATATTTCCATACATAAGTGATTCAGAGAACGTTAAGAGAGGTATGTTTTCTCTGGTTGAGAGGTAGTTTGGAGGTGTATATTTACAACAAAATCATAAAATTCCTAATTCAAGTAATCCTGAAGGTAAGCATTTAAAATTTGAGTTGAATTAATTATGATTAAGTATTTTACTTCACGAATTATAATTTGATATATTTCTATTTTGAAAGATCTATACAGACAGAATAATCATTTAAAGTGGCAAGATAAATTCTGTTTATAGATATTATTATTTTTTGTTTTATTCATAAAATACAACAGAAGTATATATAATAAGATGAGAATGCTTCACAAAAAGGTTTTTATTTCAGATGTCTAATGTAAGTAGATATTTTGAAGGACTGGATTTTGAAGACGAAAGAAGATATCTTCAGAAAATAGAATTGATTGGAAATCGATGCACGAACATGATGCCAATCGATTATGAACATATCATGAACATAATAATAATAATATGTTAACGCATTAATGTAAGATATTTTCGAGCAGCAATTTTTCTCACCAATCGACTGCCACCAGATTTCGATTCTTTTCAGATGAAAATGTGGAGGTACTAATTTACCATTACAAAGCAGGTTTAAGAGCTAATTAAGCTTTAAAGCTAACTACCCCACCACCTATTGATTATAAACAAATGAAAGTAAAATTGTATTGTTTGGATGAATCTGACTATCAATTCTAAAAAACAATAAGGGAACTCTTATATATTTTGTATAATGAAAAATAAATATAATATAAATGGAATCTTAGAAGTATGTTCCTTCTTTTTTAAACGTTCTTTTGCCCTAGTATACCTCTCTCTCGCTACTAGGGGTTGTTTTTAATTTGGATCGGGTGAAACCCGTATGTACTATTGGGATGTCATCCAGGATCTCATTGTTTTTAAAATTTGCTGGCTTTTCTTGAGATATTGGTGCAAAATATAAGTAATTTTAACAACTGGCTATATTTATTTAAATTGATTGAAATACATAAAACACATTATGTATACAATAAAAAAATGCATTCATTAGAAAAATTTACCTGAAATTCTTAGCCATTTGATTTTACTTTCTGTTAAATCATCTCTGGATCCAGGATTGCCAACGAGCTGCACGTTCTTGAATTAATCTACCTCTAATGTCTTTTTCTGATTGTAATATAAATACATCGTTTGTGTTTACTGTTGTTTGCACAACCCACAACTCCACATAAATGTGGCAGTTGAACATAAAAATAATGTTATTTAAGGAATTGAAACTTCGGTGAGTACCCACTTTTTAAGTAATTGATTACAAACTCTAGTTTTCTCAAACATACAATCACTCTAAAGCAATTCTATTAGTGTTAAAATACCTTATTATTAACCTGAGTGTTTTGAAACTGTATGAAAACAACTAGAATAAAGTTAAAAGTACGATCTTAAATTTCAAACTTGAGATTTGTTACCCTCCAGAACAGCTGATTTTGACCGTAGTTCAAATGGCGCTGACGTCAGGTGGAAAAGCCTTATTATTTATCATAAGATTATTTTTGTTTTATTTGCAAATTTTTAATATTCCCAATTTTTATACCTACTTACCTTTTGAAATTTAATGAACATAATTCAAGGTTTCAATAATTTCTACCCTTGTAAATCCCTCGTTCCTTGAAATAAAATAACATTATTTATAACATAATATTTACTACATAATAAGTATTTACATATATAATATAAGATAAAAAGAAAAATCACATGCGAATATTTTAAAACTAAAAACCTATTGAAGAAGTAAAACGGTGACTCAAGTTAGCCTAAATTGATTATAATGAAACCAAAAATAAATAATAAATAAATAATATTTTTTTTTCTCTAACGATTCCACACACTTTGTCTATTTTGATTTTGACAAGAGTACTAATGATATATATATATATATATATATATATATATATATATATATATATATATATATATATATATATATATATATATATATATATATATATATATATATAGTTTGATTCTGAATTCTTGACTGGTTTATTATTTGATAAAATAGATTTTTGTTGGGGATGCAGTCATTTAATAAATAAAATTCAGAAATGTCATTTCTGATTGATGACTATGAAATCTTTCCTGTTTGTGGTTAATTTTATGTAAATTCACGAATTTTGCCCCGACGAAGAGAATAAACATTCTCGAAAGCTTGGCATAATCCAAAGAATTTTATTTATTAAATGACTGCATCCCCAACAAAAATCTATTTTATCAAATATATATATATATATATATAATAAAATTATAATTGCTGAATGTTGTAAATCTTAACGATGAGGGTAATTGGGAAAGGCAGCATAAATAAAAGAAGACTCTTTTAACTCAATCCGAGCTTTCGGAACTGCTCAGTTCCATTTTCAAGGATACTGAAAACATTTATTTTAAACAATACTTAGAACATATTCTTTAGATGTATATATTACTTACGTTAGGTGAGGTTGGTTGTTTTCAAAGATGTTAAAAATTGTGAGACATTAATATGGAATAAGGGGCAGTTGTATATAAAAAAAAGTAAATATAAAAGTATATGGTTGCTGTTGTAGAATAAAAAGACAGTGACATTGGAGTAAAAAAATGTTTTTTTTAAATTAATAAAATTGGAATAAAATATATATAGACAGATAGAGAGGACTGATAAATTATTAACAATAACAAAAACAAAAATGAACTCGACACTTCTAGACATATGACTTTTGACGGAGGAAATTTGGTTTGCATAAAATTTATATTCCCTAGCTATTTGGATAAACGAACAACTTTTCTATGTATTGCTCAAAGAACACTTATGTTGGAAAATTGACCTTCCGATGTAAGTAAATATGAGTATATGGCACTCAAGTGCTTGACATCAGTTTTTTTGTTCATTGTTTCTGTATGTTGGTAAATATATACCATCTCCAAAAACTTTCTTTTGATTTGATTTTTCTCCTTTGCTAATATTTTTACATAATCATAATCCATTTTATGATTTAAATCGTGTACGTGGTGTGCTAAGGTACATCTATCTGGGTATAGTCTGCTGTCACTTTTATGAGAACTTATCCTATCTTTAACGGGTCTTGGTGTTTCTGCGATATAGCTTTTCTCGCAATTCTGACAAGGAATACAATAAACTACGTCAGAAAGGGATAAGATAGGAGTTTTATCTTTCAATCGTGAGAAAGTTGTGTTTATGGTTAACACTGTTTTATTTGCAATTTTTATTCTGCTGAAAGGTCTAAATATCTTCGCAAGCTTAAACGTGATTTCTCTAATGTAGGATAGACTACAATAGAAGATGCGCCCTTCATTCTCTGTTCGATTGTTTTCTTGGTTTTCTGCGGATGTTGTACTATATAAAATTTGTTTTAATAGTTTTGGAGGGTAGGCATTGTCTACAAACACATTAAACAATATTTTTAATTTGTTGTCACTGTCTTTTTATTCTACAACAGCAACCATATACTTTTATATTTACTTTTTTTTATATACAACTGCCCCTTATTCCATATTAATGTCTCACAATTTTTAACATCTTTGAAAACAACCAACCTCACCTAACGTAAGTAATATATACATCTAAAGAATATGTTCTAAGTATTGTTTAAAATAAATGTTTTCAGTATACTTCAAAATGGAACTAAGCAGTTCCGAAAGATCGGATTGAGTTAAAAGAGTCTTCTTTTATTTATGCTATATATATATATATATATATATATATATATATATATATATATATATATATATATATATTATATTGGATTTTTCTTTGAAGACTTTTTAAAAATTAACTTTATTTACTTTAACAAATTTATTAGTCGACTTAATTTTGAAATAACAGGCCGAAAATGAGACAAGTACAGCAAAGAGTTCTACTCTACTAAATTTTTCACGTACTAATCCGACGATCGCTCTTGGATGTCTACTTAAATAGTTTTTTAGGTGCAAGCTAAGCAGTTTCTAGAATGTTATAAACGATTTAGATTGCACCGTTACAATTTCTATGAATAATCCTATGTTAGATGATATGATTGTTATGACAGGAAGCTGAAATATGAGGTTTCATACTGTAAGGCAATATGTTGGCTTTGAAAGATGAAATTTAATAATTGTACGTGACTTTCATAAAAATACCAGCGACAGACTGTCGCGACGGATAAATCGAGAATATTAAATATTTAAAATATAATATATCTGGATATTTGTAATATAACAACTATCTGAATATTTCTAATATAACAGCTATCCCCCATATGACAAAAAATTGATGTTATAGGTCAATTTTTTTTAAACATTATAAAACATAAGGTTAAGGGGAGTAAAATTAACATAATAGTTTGAATAACTGAATATATAAGTTGAATTACTTGGCTACAATATTAAATAATTAAAAATAAAAACGTTAAAGTTCATATCTGAAATTAATGTGAGCACTCTAAAGCACTAAACATCAGTTGAGTTCGATTTCTTCGGTATCGGGTTCCTCAAGGGTTGGTCGTTTCCGGGGCAGGTAGCGGCGAAATGACTCGTGGAACTTTCTATTTGGTGAAGGGTTGTTGGTCTGGATGATGATGTCCGTTTTCTTATTTCTACATTTGATAACTGATAACTAGGATGATGGTGAAGATTGTTATCCATGGGATGCTTCTCTCGATGAGGGGTTGGTTTATTAAATTATCAAGATCTCTTGAATATTGCTCCATTTTATCTCTGAGTCTGAATTTTGGTTATACCAATAAATGCGTAGCCGTTTGATTCCAGTTTCAGTACTGAATGTTGTTGTATGACGATTGATTTTGGGTGTTGACCTGGACAATTGATGGTGGAGTATGTAGTTTCGGTAACTATGATGAGCCAAAGGTTTGATTCAAGTTTCTGGATGTTGTAAACTTGTCCATATATTATAGAACTTTGACAATTTTCGGAAATTTTGTTGTAGCTTCTGAAGAGGAGTGCTTCACAAGCAGTGTTGTTGTCTATTAGATAAGCACAGAGCCCTGAGCAAAGTTTTTGCCTTGGTGCCAATGGTATGCAAACACTTAAATCCTTTATGGGTACATACATCAAAGAATCATCGTCTCGCGCAAGTTATTTTTGTGAAAATGATAAAACATGATGTAAACCAGTTCGTTCATCAAATATCGGAAGAGGATAGAGATGGAATAAGGTGAAGGTCTGTTGTTCTACTAAAGGAATTTTCAAAACGAATACAAGGCTCTCTGAAGTTTGAAAGGCCTCTAATTTGATAATTTCCAAATATTGCGCGATCTTGGAATATTTGACTGGCAAAGGTAAATTACTCCTAATCAAATTTTGAGATATTTCTTTAAGGGAGGATATAAGGTGTTTCGGGAAGATGATAGAGGTGTGGATAATTTCAAGCCTAGCAAAGGTAACTGAATTTAAAATATCATTCAAGTTGTCTTCTAGATATAAAAAACTTTCCATCAATTTTTCGCAACTTTCGAAAAATTTTAGCTTTGCTTCAACTAAAGATACTTTGTTATTAAGATCTCTTGCTGATCTTTCTATTTTTCAATATCCGAATTAAATGTTGCTTCATCGAATTGAAGTTTTTGAAGTGTTTCATTAAGGTTTTTTGATTACTGATGTAGTTACAGAGATCTGATTTTTCATAAGATTTTCTATATGGTGTTGGTCTTCCTGTATTTTATTAATGCAAGATGTGTAATATTCTCCGTCAGAAGCATCTAGATTTCCTGTAATTGACTTGAATATTGAACCTAAATCATTAAGAATACCTCTTTTCTGACGTTTGGTGTCTGCAAATAGTTCTTCAAATTTTTCCGCAATCGATCTCGATATTTGTGTCAATAGACTGACGTGGGTTCTAACTTCTGATTTGAAAGAGTTCATTGAATGAAAAGTTGGTCTCAAAGTATCGAGTATAGCATCAAGAATTTTTTTGTTGTTATCAAAGGTCTGTTTCAGTAATGAAAGTTTCTTACTAATAAGTAATGTCCACTCATCGTTCGTAATCGAGATTCGAGTTTCGTCAGGGTAATAGACTCCAATCGTATTGTTTATTGTTTCTATTGTGAATTGGCTCAACACTGATCCGAACAGTGTTAGGATGATTCTGAAGCAAATTATGCCTCATAATATGGTTTGAGTCGATCAAAATTTACTTTAGTATTTTGACTAGTTTTCTGATTTTTGAGAAGTGCGGAATTTTTATATATTTCTACAATTTCGAAAGGTCCGTTAAATTTATTTTGGAGTTTGTTTTGAATTTGTGCCTCTTTAACGTAAACTTTATCACCAACTCTAAATTGTGGTAATTTGTTTGAAACGTGCTTATCGAATCTCTCTTTCGCTTTTCCTTTTGCTATTATTGTTCTTTCTTTAGCTACCTTGTAGTAATGCGATATTCTGTTGTTGAAGTCGCGTATGTATTTTGTAATCAATTATTCTTGGCTATAGAGGGTTTCTGGCGGTCTGCTAGAAGTATGCCCAAATATAAGTTCATATGGCGTGAAACCGTGTGTCTTATTTACTGAATTATTATAAGCGATAACTGCATATGGTAATATATTGAATAGGTGTTCTCCGGGATGTTCGGTAACGTGAATTCTAATCATCTCTAGGAGGGTTGAATGGAATCTTTCTAATGAACCGTTTGATTGTGGGTGACTAACGCTTGAGAATGTGAGTTTAATATTGAACATTTTACATAAATCTCTCATAAGTGAGTTATCGAATTCTCTACCGTAGTCACAGTGGATTCGTAAAGGTGTTCCATAGTGTTGAAAGTATAGTAAAAGAGTTGTGACAACTGATTTGGCTGATTTGTCAGGAATTCCATATGCTTGTGAAAATTTTGTTAATTCATCTCTGATGGTTAGGGCATAATTTCGTTTCGGGACCTCAAACATATCAATGTTTATTCTTTCGAATGGTGTTTTCGGAGTTTCAGTAATGACAAGAGGGTTATCTAAATTTTTACGGAATGCTTTGACCTTGTTGCATATTTCACATGTTCTAATAAAGTTTTCCACATCTTTAGTAATACCGGACCTTTCTCTGATACGTCGAATTGTTTCATTGATGCCGCGGTGTAAGTTACTCTTTCCGTTGTGGAATTGGTCGAGTATAATTGGAATTTGGTCTTGATCTGGGACTGTTGTTAAGTTTTGACAGACTTTAAACTTTATATCAATGTCAGCAAAAATGAAAGATAGTATTTCTAGAGCAGGCAAATCGAGATTGTTTTCAACATAAATTGTTTGGTTGTGAGGTAAAGTGTTTTTATTTCGGTACAATGATCCAAAAAGATATTCTATTGAGGAATCTGGATTGTATGGTATTGGAATTATGTAATACTTTCTGTTTTTTACTGTTTTGCTGGAAAATACATTAGTAGTCAGATCGAAAAATTCTGAGTTTTCTTCAAAAATGTCGTCTATTATTTTATGATGAAGGTCAGTTAAGTTGTTTTGTCGAAAGAATGTCAAAATATGTTTTTTTCTACTGTCTAAAAGTTGTCCGTTAACAAAATCAATTTTTTAATAATCAGTCAAAGATTTTGTTTTGTATAAGTCATTAAAAGTAATAAATTCTTTGTATATTGAATTACTCTCCAGTTCTTCAGGGTTATTATTTCTGGAAGTCCCTGATTAAGTATCTTCATTCATTGACTAGAGTGGTAGATTATATTCGACTTGAAATTTTGAAAAGGATTCTGCATTATGGTGGTTTATTTTAATTCTTGACAGAACGTCAGCGTTTTGATTAATTCTACCAGGTTTGTATTGAATTTCGTAGTTATATTCCTCAAGTTTTAATCTCCAGCGTGCTAGTCTACTGCCGGGATCTTTGATTGAAAATAGCTATGTTAAAGGTCTATGGTCTGTAAAGAGAATTAATTTTCTACCGAATATATAGGGGCTGAAGTGTTTGACTGCCCAGACTATTGAAAGGAGTTCTCTTTCTATTCTATTACTGAATATCTTGTTTCTGCACTGCAAAGGGTTCTTGAAGCATAAGCTATTGGTAGATCTTTACCTATAGGGCCTTGACTTAGAACAGTGCCAATCGCGAATGCGCTTGCATCTGTCGTTATGACGAATGTTTCGTTGAAATTTGGATAAATCAGAATAGGTGTTGAAATAAGACTTTTTTTCAATTCTTCAAAAGCTGTTTCACAGTCCGTGTCGAAATTAAAAGGGGTATCTTTCTGAAGTAACTTAGTGAGGGGCTTGGAAATTTTTGAAAATGTGGGAATAAATCGTCTATAATAGGAGGCTAGACCTAAGAAACTTTTGATTTCCTTTGGGTTTTTGGGTCTCGGAAAATTCATAATACATTTGACTTTATCAGGATTGGGTTTAACACCATCTTTGGTTATAAGGTGTCCCAAGTATGCAACTTCCTTGCGTAAAAATTCGCATTTATCAGGCTGTATTTTGAGATTTGCCTTATGAAGTTTATCAAATACTTCTCGAAGACGGGATATATGCTCGTGGATTGTTCTAGAATAAATTATAATGTCGTCCATATAGACAAGACATCTCTGATTCTGAATACCAGTAAGGATGTTGTCCATGACCCTTTGAAAAGTGGACGGGGCGTTTTTCAAACCAAACGGCATTCTTACAAATTCGTAATGTCCGTTTTCTATGGAAAAAGCAGTTTTGGGAATGTCTTTTGGATCTATTTCAATCTGGTGGAACCCAGATGCAAGATCTAAAGTTGTGAAGTATTGACACTGACCTAATTGATTTAGCAGATCGGTGATATTTGGCAAGGGGTATTTGTCATTGACAGTAAGCTCATTAAGTTTCCTATAATCAATAACAACGCGCCATTTCTGCTTTCCCGATGCATCTATCTTTTTAGGGACTACCCAGACGGGGCTTGACCAAGGCGAATTTGATGGTCTAACAATTCCTTGTTCTAACATTTTAGATACTTGTGATTTAACTTCTTGCTTATGAATCTGGGGATAACGATACGATTTCGTGAATACTGGTTTTGAATTACTTGTATCGATTGAATGTTTAATTTCGTTCGTGAATGTTAAATTATCTCCCTCTAAATAAAATATATCAGAAAAATCGAGACAAAGTCGGGTAATTTCTTCCTGTTCCTGGAAATTCAAATGATCTAATCTTAATAAATTTTGAATGTCATAATTTCTATTACTATCAATATTGCTAGAATTACAGTTATTTAATGAAAATTTTTGAATAGGTTCTAATTTTGGTATAATATCTACACACATTTCAATTTCATAAGGGTTTAATGCGGAGCATAAAAATTCACCATTTTCATTGACATGAACTAAAGCATTAGGCAGTTTTACTTTATCTTTTTCAGTTGCTAGCAGGATAGCATCTGTGTTTTCGAGATTGCATTTTAATTTACAGACCTTTTCTATTCGGGGTTCTATAAAGATTTTATTAGACACTTCATGTTTTTTTTCAAATTAGAATGTTCTAAATTATTTGATTTTTCCCCTGCTTTAAAAAGAGGTACAGTCTTAAAACTAGTGATAAGTTGTTTACGAGTGACATCTATTATACAGTTATAATGTTCTAGAAAATCCATACCTAGAAGGCCATCGAATTCAATGTCTAAATCACATACGTAGATCTTATGAGGGTCGTTATCAGCAAATGGAATGATAACAGATTGGTGAACTATAACTTTTTGATCTGTAATGCCCTGAATAACGATATTTTCTGGGGATCTATTGGTATAATTTTCGCAAGCTCTAGGTTTAAAGATTGAAATACCGGCACCTGTGTCGATTAAAATTTTGAAAGTTTTGGTTGCATCGTAAATATAGTACAGATTTCTTGAGCTAACGGTGTGAAGGGAATTTAGATATATTTCTTGTTGTTCGGGCTTTGTGGCTGATTGAAATTTAGGGTTTGAATTTGGGATGTTATTGTTTCCACTGGGGTTCTGTCTATAGGAGGGTCGTCTAGAGTAGCGTCCTGTTGAAAATTTTCCATATTTGGTTGTATAATATGGGAATTTTCATAACAAATTTCTCTGTCACTTTCAAGATTTTGATAATATTGAAGTCCGTGGTTGTCGTCATTTTCTAGATAACAGTAATTATTGGGACCGTTATAATAATCATTATAGTGATTTTCGGGTTGTTCGTTGACGTGGAAAGTTTTCTGTTGCCTCATGAAGTTAACGTTAAGGTCATGTGGGTTTGGCAACTTTGATTGGTTGGGGTTATAATTTGGATTGGGTCTGAAATTTGGGTTTGGCTTTTGTTCCTTGTTTGATTTGGCCTGAAACTCGGATTTTGGCCTGGGGAGTTATTTGTGAAATTTGACTGCTGTGTGAATTGTCTTTGGGTGTTGTTTGGATTTTTAGGAAAATGATTATACAAATTCTGTGTATTGAATGTTCTCTGTCGGCATTCATTAAAAGTGTGTCCTATTCTTTGACAATATGAGCATTGGGGGCTCGGATTTTTTCTCGGAATTGGTACGTTATTTGTAGGCTTATTATTTTGAGGTCTATGGGACTCATAGTAGGAGAGTTGTATCTCTCGCTTTATTCTTGAAATTGCGGATATCATATCCTTCGGATCACTGGCTCTGATTATTTGTCCTAACTTATATTTTAAGCCCGTTAGAAGTGTGTTTAATGTCATTGAATTTATAAGGGTTGTTTGAGCGTCTTTTTCTGGTTGGGACATGTTCTGCTTTTCAATGCAAGAGAACATTTTGCCCTCGTGAGTCTGAAGCCGACTCACAAAACTAAGAGCAGATTCTCCGGGAGTTTGTTTAAATCTTTGGAGGTCTTGTATCAGTGAATTTAAATCTCTGGTGTCACCAAAGTTTGTTTCGAGTAACACTAGGATTTCTTTCCATGTTTCAGTGTTTCGCGAGTTGATTAGTTCTGCTGCGCGACCACGCAATCTATTTTTAATATGTAGGGTTAACAAATTTTTTTGTTGTCCTACAGCCATATTTTGTGCTGTTTTGCAGGCATTAAGGAAGGTGTTTAGGAAAATTTGATTTCCATTGAATTCTGGGATTATTGAAAATATCTCAGATAATTTATAAGGTTCGACGTCTTGTGAACTAGTAGTGCCAGTTGTAGCACCTGAGCGTGTTTCTGGCATTATTTATTTATTTATTTAATAAGCGTATTGGAAATATATCAAATCAGATCAAAAACAGAAATAATAAAAAAATATTAACGAACTGATTTCTATCAATAATACGAGCTGTGAGAAAAATAAAAATAATAATAATCAAACGAGATGATTCTTTAAATAAAATGTACTCACAGTTTGTGGAGCATTTGTTGGTTGTTGGTGGAGATGAAATCCTACTCCGTTAAGCTCGCTCCTTCGGGTTAGCGTCCGCGTTTTCCCAAAGTCGGAGAGATCGTCTCGGCACCAGGGGTTTCTGTAATTTCGGTGGGGATGACATCCGGTTCCTCAAGCGTAGCGCCAACGGGTTAGCTTGCTATCTGCTGCCTGTTCCCGATGTAGGAGAGACCGTCCTCTGCACCAGTTTCTTCTTAAACTATGTAGTTGATTTCTTCTTTGTAATATGCTTCTTTCAGCTTGGAGAATTGGTTCTTCCTTAAAGGTTAGGAAACCACCGTTGATTGGATACCAACGTTGCGGGATCCTACTGACTGCGCCAAATTTTTATATTGGATTCTTCTTTGAAGACTTTTTAAAAATTAACTTTATTTACTTTAACAAATTTATTAGTCGACTTAATTTTGAAATAACAGGCCGAAAATGAGACAAGTACAGCAAAGAGTTCTACTCTACTAAATTTTTCACGTACTAATCCGACGATCGCTCTTGGATGTCTACTTAAATAGTTTTTTAGGTGCAAGCTAAGCAGCTTCTAGAATGTTATAAACGATTTAGATTGCACCGTTACAATTTCTATGAATAATCCTATGTTAGATGATATGATTGTTATGACAGGAAGCTGAAATATGAGGTTTCATACTGTAAAGCAATATGTTGCATTTGAAAGATGAAATTTAATAATTGTACGTGACTTTTATAAAAATACCAGCGACAGATTGTCGCGACGGATAAATCGAGAATATTAAGTATTTAAAATATAATATATCTGGATATTTGTAATATAACAACTATCTGAATATTTCTAATATAACATATATATATATTAATCCATATGCTCTGGGAAATTTCCACGCCACGACGAAAAACTTCGGTCTAAATTACGACAAATTTTCTTTATTATCATTTTTTTAAATTGTATTTTTCTTTGTTTAATTTAAATGTAGTGTCAAATTGCGACAACGATCTTCCGCAGATATTTGTACAAATATCACATGGAAAATGTAGGCTAGTGTGAGTAGTAATGCTTTTATCATACAATTTGTTGAGGATTAACAACTGTTTTTTTCTGATTAGGAGAAAAAACCGAATTTTAGGAAAATCATTTTATTTTTTCCTGGCTTTATTTCTTAATGAATTTCTAAATAAATAGCACATTTGCATTGCCACTTTTTTCACTCTTTCCAATAGTATTAAAAGTTTTGTAACCTGACGTTTCGTTTATGTGTAACTATCATAAATATTTTTTTCTCATGGGAGCCACATGGGCATTCCACAAATTTGAATAGCCCTTTCTATTACCTTTTTGACAATGTATAAGTTGGCCTTGTTGTCCTAAAAATCGAGATTCAATAAATTATTTTTATAAAATAGTTGGCTATGATTTTTCCAATCGGTGACACATAAATAACATTCTTTATTATTGTCAAATGCTTAGTCGTTCAAAATTGAGTTCTCCACAGTATGAACACATTGGAAGTGTATCATCTTAACATGTATGTATCCCGAGAGACGACAACCCCACCGATCTTTATGTAACTTATAGGATACAAATTTAGCTGAGCTTGGTTCTTTTAAAAAATACAGACAAAAAACTGTTATTTATGATAATTAAACTTAAGTTTTTCAAAGGAGCCAAACTCCTCGTGAATTCTTTCCATTAATTTGAACAAATTTCGTTGTAGTTGTCGTGATACATCTTAAGATACACTTCCAATGTATTTATTCACACTGTTCCGATCATCCTTATATAAAGATTTATCATATCTCGTTTTTTATCATTGGAGAACTCCATTTTCAACGACTCAGCAATTGACAATAATGCAGAATGTCATTTACGTGTCACCGATTGGAAAAATCAAAGCCAACTACTTTATGAAATTAATTTATTTAATTTCTCGGATTTTTAGGACAACAATGCCAACTTATACCAATATGGCTCCCATAAGAGAAAAAAAGTTCATGATAATTACACATAGACGAAACGTCAGGTTACAAAACAATTAACACCAGTGGAAAGAGTGAAAAAAGTGGCAATGCAATTATGCTTTTTATTTAGAAATTCATTAAGAAATAAAGCCAGGGAAAAAATAAAATTATTTTCCGAAAATTCGGTTTCTTCCAGATATCTCCGGAATTACTCAAACTTTCTAAACGGCTTATTGTTATAAATGCGAAACTTTGCCCCAATTTAACCATCTTCGTATTGCCTATAGTTTCGGAGATCCCAATGGTGAGAGTCGAATTTGAAACAGCCTGTATATTGCAAACTGCAAACTGAGAGAAGTCTGTTAACACACTAAAATTTATTTTGAATTTTGTCTCACCCCAATAGCAGAAGTAGTCATAAAATAGTGTTAAGACCATCGCCATATTTATGTAATAACTGAAGTAATTTAGTATCTGGCAGACCTGTTTGTGACAAAACAGGGACGTAATAGATAATTTTATAAAAAATCCCGAAATATGGAAATTAAATAGAAGTAATACCATATAGGTATAGTAGTTTGGTGTGTGTATATTTAAACAAAAAAAAAATAACAAAATGTAACATATTAAAATCATTAAAGTCGTTAAACTCAAAATTACTATCACCATCCCATCGACACTTTCCAAATTAATAATAAAGTTTGCACACAATTCCAAATACGGTGAAGTCCCTATAACATATTTAACTGCATCACTGGATAAATTATTCCTGGATTTTTTTCTCACATGTGCTTTCGCATTCCTTTCCGCATAATCATTCCAATATTACTAAGTATGGCAATCTACATTTTGAAAAATATAAGCATATAAAAACAGCAGTTGTAAAAAAGACCTGAATAAAGACACACCCAAAGAGTACCTGGCGTTCTTCTTGCCCTCGAACAGGTCCTCAAAAGTTAACCCAACAAATAGCGATCCTGCCGAAGCGAAGAAAAATTTTAATAGTGAAATGGGCCTGAATATTCAATAATACACAGAGGTTGCAGCTTCCGCAGGTCTTAGCCTGGTGAGTCGCTCTGTGCGCTCTTCTAAGTGAACGCATGTTTGAGACATTAAGATTTTTTAAGTAATTTAGTAGGTTAATTTATCGGTAAATGCATAATTAGTAAGTAGTATAAAATGATTAGGGTTTAAGTTATTTAATTAAATTTATATATAATTTTTGTCACGTGTTAATGAGCTGTACAGCAGAACAACTTATTGCAAATTTTAAAAATGAGTTCGACAGGCAAGCTAAGCATATTTTAAAAACTTTAGTACCAAAAAAGGAAAATGTTAGAGTAGAGATAAGGGATAATTTAGTTTTGTCGTACAATAATTTCCCGAAAACACTAGCTATTTATTGGGCATCTATAGAGGCGAGAGAGCAGATTGTAATAAAGGATTTATTTTCAAGTCTAAGGGATAATGTAATTAGGTGTTTTCAAGTACTAGGTGTCATTATAAAATTCCAACTCCTTGCTTGGAGGTAATTAATCCCAATATACTGGAAGAGAATATAATTAGTGACGGAAGCGACAGTGAAGATAACGAAATGATGACAGCGGTCGAATTTTCCAATCTTGCTGCGAAAATTGTTCCAGAGCAGTTCGACGGAACACCCGAAAGGCTACAAGCTTTCTAAGATGCGTTAGATTTACTTACGCTTAACGCAACCAACCACGCTGATAATGCGTTGGCGTTTGTTAAAACTAAATTAACCGGCAAAGCAAGGGACTTGATCGGAGAATGTAATGATTTGGACGCAATCATAGCCGCATTAAGAGCTGGCATAAAAGGTGAAAGTTCGAAACTAGTTACGGCCAAGTTGTTAGCTCTGAGACAAGGCCAAAAAGATGTATCCTGGTTCGCTAGTGAGACAGAAAGTTTGTCGGCGAGTTTAAAGCGTGCTTTTATTACTGAGGGTGTACCAGTCGCGGTAGCTGAAAATTACGTAACGGAAACAACCGTTAAATCCCTTAGTAATAATTGTAATTGCGAAAGAGTTAAAATAGTTATGGAGGCTGGAACATTCGGTACCGCTCAAGAGGCCGTAACCAAATTTGTCAATGTCAGCATGGACAAAGCGTCAGCTAACGGTTTTACTTTAATTCGACCCGCCACAGGGTGATTATGTAACTTGCAACCGCAACGCGACTGCCGAAAATTTTGCGCTCGTTGCTGTCAATCATCAATTTTGGTGTTAAGTAACAGCAACCACGAGGAAATAGCAACTGAAAACTGTGCTGCCTCTGCCGAACGACTGGTGAGCTAAAATTACATTGAATAGAATATATATAGAACCTCAAGATATCGTATTACGTAACTTGCAACTGCGACTGTGTAGCCAAACCATATGCGACTATCGCTATATGACAGTTACAGATGACCCTAAACTAACCTTTTATAATCTGCAGATTTGGGATTTATTCTTTTACTTGTGTTATTTAGTTTTTGTGTTTATCTTCGTTATTAGTTTGATGGATACTATTTTGGAGCGAAAGAAATGGCTCGCTCTGTGATGTTGAGAGATGCCCTAGATTTAGAGAATGCAAGAGATTAAAGACTTATTAGTCGTTGTTTACTAATGTTTACAAAGCAACCTACGGCATCAGGCTCATCCTTTGGATATTTCAGACCATAGCCAAAGATTGGTGTAATTAATCTTTGCCATAGCCTCACAAATCCATAAGAAATATTATTTGTATAAGTACATAGGCATATTTATATACCTACTTATTTTGATTATGTTTTCATAATTAATTTACCTGAAATTATGTGTCTATATTTTGTAGAATCTTTAGCATAGAGTAATAATAAAGAATCTTTAGCTCAAAAAACATTTAAATGATAATGTTATTTCCGTCACAGCAAATAGGTTAATTACGTATGTATTTTTTCTATTATTTAGTTCTACTGATGGCCACCAAGCTGCTGGTGGCGCTGTATTTGACAGCAACTGCTTAGTCAGCGACCGCTTTACATAATACGATTTTATTTTGCGAGCCGTTAACTAGAGCGCTAGCGCTCTACGTTAACAAATGCAACGCGACTGCAATGCCGTAGCGACTGGGTCGCGGAATTTGATAGAATCACCATACCGGTCGTCAAGCTACGGCATGGTGATTATATAAAATTTCGCGACCCAGTCGCTACGGCACTGCAGTTGTTAACGGCTAGCTAGTCGCAAAATAAAATAGTATTAAGCCCGCTGCAGACGGTGTATGTTTTGCTGCACGATTGCTTGCTTGTTTTGCTGCACGGTCCGATAAATGTAGCCGCGCATGGTGTGTTGATGGCTCCCTTGCTTGCGTTGGCTTCACACGATACAGGCAATCATGTATGTAAAATGACACTACAGAGAAATATGAATGTGACAAATGATACAAAATATTGAACATTCTAATCGAGCTCTATTTCTAATCATTGTTACAACAGATAAAAAGTCCAAATCAAAAATAACATGTTATCTTGTGCAAAGTAACTTTTGAGTACGACTCGACTAGTTCCGAGTGCTCCGACAAAGCACGATGCGTGAATACAATCACCGAAAATAGCACCGGTTCAATCATCAAATCATGCACGAGTTCAAGCAACCAACCGTGCACGCGATGTCATTTTCTTACACGGAAGCATGCTCAGCACTCAGCACCAGGCCTAGCTCCCTTCAAGGAAACATGCAGCAAAACATACTCCGTCTGCAGCGGGCTTCGTGTAACGTGGTCGCTGGCCAAGCAGTTGCTGTCAAATATAACGCCACTAGCAGCTTGGTAGCAATCAGTGGAACTAAATAATAAAAATAAATACATACGTAATTAACCTATTTGACTGAAATAACCTTTGAGCGTGGAATTAGGCATTCCAACGACCTGTCAAAAAGTTTCCAATATGGCGTCTGTGGGCAAACAATGTTATTGTCCCGTATGATGTCCCCACAAATGTGTCATGTAGTTGATTGTGGCAGTCGTTCGAACAGGTATGAAGTGAGGTTTCTCTCAGTGCACACCATTTTAAACTTTAAATTTGTTACTGACAAAAACGAATTATCTACGCAACGAAGGTTACTCTGGATTCTGGATAGCCGCAATTAAAGGAAATGATCTTATGGATTCGAAACTAGAAAAATCAGAGAGTCTGCAGAAGGCTTTTTCTTACAAGTAAGAAACATTCGATTAAGGCTCATTTTTGAGAAGAGTTTTTCACTGTAAACGTTAATTATGAGAAGTTTGCCATCATATGGTCATTATATTAGTTGATATCTCATTATTTTGTATTAATTTTAGACAAACCTGCTGCTTTAGAGGACCAAAATCATCCTGACTGGGTTCCATCACAAAATATGGCCCACAAATGCCATAAAGTTGAAAGGAAGCCTGACGATGTTCTAAGAATAGAGATTGGACAAGGTGGTAAGGTGAGTATTTAAATAGAAACAGCATTAGATTTTTTTGATTTACGAGTTGATTTATTAAAATTTACAGGATTCGCCAGTATTAGATTAGATTAGATTTAAGAGGGGGTTACATTGCACTGCGACCATAAGGTCTATTGTGCCCCCCACCTGAGCGGTCTACAACTCGCCTCCCAGTTCCAGAGTTCTAATGAACTCCAGTATCTGTGTTGGCTTCAAGGAGGATACTTCCTCACTACTGCAGGTTGCTAGTCCAAGGCACTGTTTGCGTTGGCTAGCAATGGCGAGGCATTCCGTCACCAGGTGATCCGGAGTTTCCTCCTCTTCCCTGCAGAATCTGCACTCGTCATCCTCTGCTAGACCTAATCTCATTAGATGCTTCTTGAGGCGACAATGTCCTGTAAGAAATCCAGTGAGTAGGTGTAGCTTGTTCTTGCTGAGATCCAAATACCTTTTGGATCTTGCAGTATCAAAGTTTTTTTGAAACTTTTTGGAATGATCCAATCCAGGGGTATCCCGCAAGAGTGTTTCTCTTACGGTTTTTTCCTTCTCCAGAAACTCCTTCTTGTAGGTGCTTTTATCTGTGCCACAGAAGGGTTCTGGGCCAGTAAATGGAGTTTGTGCTCCTTTCCTGGCAAGTGTGTTGGCCTCCTCGTTGCCTTTGATTCCCGAGTGGCCGGGAACCCAGACTAAGCAGACCCTGTTGTTCTTGCCTAGCTCATTGAGCTTCCTTCGGCACTCCCATACCATTTTAGAGTCAATGGTATGAGAGTTCAGTGCTTTATTTGCAGCTTGACTATCAGAATGTATTGCAATGTCACATTTCTGATAGTTTCTTTCAAGGTTCACCTCCACGCATCTCTCAATTGCAAGCAATTCTGCTTGAAAGACGCTTGGGTAGCGGCCTAGCGCAAGTGAGCATTTGTTGCGATTCCCAAACACTCCAGCGCCTGTCCCCGTCGTGGTCTTAGAACCATCAGTGTACCATTTAATGGTATTCTTTTTGAGAGCTTGGGTTATGAGCCCCCTGTCCCAATCTTCTCTGCTACTTAGCACCGTGGTGAAAGTTCTATCGACGCTAATTTTCTTTGTCATTACATCACTGGGAAGGTTTGCTGATGGGATGTATTTGGACAGAGAAGACCAAGCTCTCTGATTCCGAATTCCCACAATGTCTGAACCTTCCCTAGCTAGTCTTAGAATGGCCTCATGGGCCAATCTATCTATCACTAGATGGAGAGGTGTGAGATCTGTGATGATCTCTAGTGCCCTGGTCGGGCAAGCTCTTATGGCTGCAGTGATACATACACAGGCTAGTCTTTGTATTCTATCGATGGTTTTCCTCGTATTACTCTGACTTGACATGCCAGGCTATTGACCCATATGATATTATCGGTCTTACAATCATGACGTACATCCATCGCAGTATTTTTGGGTTACATCCCCAAGTCTTACCAGTCAGATTTCTGCACGCCATTAAGGCCTCTATTGCTTTGCTAGCAGTAGCCTCAATATGCTTGTTCCACAGAAGCTTGCTATCTAGTGTTAATCCCAGATATTTGACTTCAGCCTTCCAGCTTATTATGTCTCCACTCAAAGTGAGAGGTATCATAGCTGGAAGTTTCCTTTTCCTAGTAAATGGAATAATAGTGGTCTTGGATGGGTTTATGCTAAGCCCCACTGACAAGCACCATTGCTCAATAATTCTGAGGCCCTCCTGCAATAATTCGCATAGGGTGTTCGCGAATTTTCCTCGGGCTATTAGGACTATGTCGTCGGCATAGCCTATACATTTGAAGCCAAGCTCCGTGAGTTTGTGGAGTAACTCGTCTACTACTAAGCTCCATAGGAGGGGAGATATTACTCCTCCTTGAGGTGTTCCACGAGTAGCTTTAACAGAGGTGGTACGATCACCTACTTGGGCCTCAGCTATTCTCGTCTTCAACATCTCATACATCCATTTGATAATGGTCTTGTTCACTCCTCGCCGTGTGAGTGCCTCCCTGATTGACACATGTGTGGTGTTGTCAAAAGCCCCAGATATGTCCAGGAAGGCACACATTGCGATTTCTTTATTGTTCAGAGAACTCTGAATGACCTCAGTTAGCTGATACAGCGCGGTTTCTGTTGAACGCCCCGCCCTGTATGCATGCTGACATTTATGAAGTGGTTTGTCCTTCAGAATCTCTGTTCTTATGTAGTTATCCACTACTTTCTCCATCGTTTTCAGTAGAAACTATGTTAAACAGATAGGTCGGAAAGATCGGGGATCAGTCCCATTTTTCTTCCCTATTTTCGGTATGAAGATTACTTTGGCTCTTTGCCATATGCTAGGTATAAAGCCCCGTGCTAGGCAGCTTCTTGTAATCTTCAGGAGATGGGGAAGGATCTCCTCCATTCCTTTCTGTAGGAGTATTGGGAATATGCCATGTACTCCCGGCGATTTATATGGTTGAAAGGTGTTGACTGCCCATTCCAACCTTTGTCTTGTGAATATCTTCTTAGCAATACTCCAATCTTCCTTGCGAGGATTCTTGGTTTGGATTGCTACGTCAATACTACTGAGGGGTTCACTTCCTGGGAAGTGTGTTTTGAGAAGTAGAGCAGATCGCTTCTCTTCTCCCTCAGTGTATGACCCGCCTGGCTTCTTGAGCGACATTAAGGGGCTGATTGCCCCTTTTGCCATGACTTTTTGCAATCTGGCTGCAGTAGGAGTCGAAGTGATCTTTTCACAAAAAGCTTGAAAGTGAAGCCTCTTGGCCTTCCAGATCTCCTTATTGTATTGTGTGAGCTTCTCGGTGCAGCCCTGCCAATTATCGTCTCTTTTGGCCCTGTTGAAGAGCCGACGGACCTCTAATCTGAGGTTTGACAGGTTTTTGTTCCACCAAGGTGCTTCCTTGCTTGGTCGAGCTTTTGACAGTGGGCAACTTGATTGGGATGCCTCCGTTATCGCCACACTGACCAGTTCGACCTCTTGATTCAGATCGCAGTGTGGGTGTTTGACCTCATTACTTTCGATCTGTTCCAAGTTTTGCTTCAGAAGGGTCTTATATTTAGACCAATCTGTATTTCTAGGGTTACGAGTTCGAGACAGTGAGGCTACTTCCCCCGCAATCCTAAACTCTATAATCCTATGATCGGAGAGAGAAGGTTCCTCCATCACTCTCCAATCAAATACGTTATTCCTGGCAGTAAGGCTGGCAATTGTTACGTCCAGGACCTCTTCTCTTGCTCTCGTGACAAAAGTGGGGGTTGTTCCCACATTAAGGGTTTCTAGATTATTAGCTAAGAGATATTCAAGTAAGCACTCACCTCTAGGGTTGTTGTTCGTGCTTTCCCAAATAATATTGTGCGCATTGGCATCACAGCCTATGATGACTGGCAGTTGTCTGCTATTGCAGTATTGCACTAGCTCTTGAGCTTCGACTGGAGGTATTGCAGGATTGTCTCCAGCGAAATAAGCAGATGCAATAGCTATGTCTCGGTTGATGCCCCCAGTATTGAGGTGTACTAGAATTGGAACTAGGTCCCGAGTCATGAATTCTGAAACACATGTGTAATTAATGTTGTTTCTTATGATCACACAGGCACGAGGAGACTCCTGCCTCTGGTCATAGATCAATTTTGAGTCTTTAGATGCCAAACCTTTAATTTGGCCTGCTTTGCCTGTCCAGGGTTCCTGGATCAGTACAAAATCCAGTTGGGATTTCGCAAATAACCTTGCAATCACTGCTGAAGCTCCCTTCGCGTGATGCAAGTTCACTAGCGCCACCTTGGAGAAAGGGATGAAGGTGCTGTAGTCTGGGGTGTAGGGGCTGGGTAGTCCAGCCTCTAGTTCCCCCCCTCCTCTCTTTCCTCCTGTTCCTCATCAAGATCCATCGGGAGGGTAGTCTCCTTGGAGCTCGAGCGGGTATCTGGGTATCGGGTTATGGCCTCGACCCCCGCATGGGTTCGCCCTTTCCCCAGGACTGCAGATAATTTCTCTGCCACCCCAGCTTCTTTGGCAGAGCCCGCAGAGGCCTCGACCAGACCTGAGCTAGCAGTTTTATCCTGCACACCGGAGTCCGTAGATGTGGAGGGCATCTCCGGATCTCTTGGACCTACCGCAGGATTATTTTTCTGTCCTAGCCCCGAGACAGACACACGTCCAAACCTAAAGTTGAGGACGCATCCTTCTGCCTTCAGGGCCTCTCCTGATTGGTGATCGATCCCAATCGTGAGGACAGTACCGGTTCCCTCCTTTTTGGAGTTGAGAACTTTCCAGACTCCGGTACTGAGCTGGGTGTTCTGTACTTCGACGAGTCGGAGGATCTTCTCCATCTCCATTTCGAAGCTTCTTGGGAAGAACACCGTTACAGTGACGGGTTTGGAGATGTTTTTCTCCTCCACAGCCACTAACACGGGTCCTTCCCAAGACCTCAAGGCCGGCACTACTCCAATGAGCCAGTCCGCCTAATCCTGAGAACCGCAGTCCACCAGCATCATTCCACAGTTGAAATGTATACCGGTGAAGTGCATTCCCTTCACCTCTCCACTGCACATCTCTTCCACTAAAGTATCCTCCAGTGTTGAGTGCCGCTGTGGTTCAAGGATTACTCTAGGGTAATCCTTGGGTATGATACGCACACGAATAGCCTTTACGGCCTTGGCAGCTGCAGCGTATCCAGTGGCATGCCCGGTTTTTGCTACAGTTGTTTTCGGCTTTTTAGGCTGAGGCCATTCCGGAGGAGTGATATGCTCCGCGACTGTCTTTTCTGCCCCTTTTCCCGTCGGTGTTACCTTCGGGGTCGGGACAGTAGGTAGTATGGAGTGTTGAAGAGCCTGTTTTCTGGCCTCCTCAGGTGCAAGTCCCTGATGGAGGAGTCGCAGGTACTTCCGCACTCCTGCTCCACTGAGACCCTTTCTCAGTGGATCGTCTCTGCCGCCCGGCTGTCCGAGTTTCGGCAGGTCGAACGGCAGACGATTTTCCTTTTTTTACAGGGAGCCCGGATGAAGAGGTGGAGGCTTTCTCCATCTCTCCTCCGGTGAGTTTGGTTTTATGTGACTTTTCCATAAAGTTCCCACGAGTAGCTGGGGACAAATCGGTCCACTCCTGCTGAGCCCCGCATGCAGGAGTAAGGGGTTAATACAATGGAGTTCCCCCTTGTGCTCCAAGGTCGAAACCAGCAGAGACCAGTCCTCTATCTGGCCATGCATCCCTCGGCCTGGTTTCCCGCCTTGGATTTAGAATTTTTGATGAGGTTATTTCCTCTTGGTCCGGGCGGTTAGGCCAAGACCCCACCCGCATCACTGGCCCGCGAGACATGATCACAGACGACCAGGATGCGTTGGTTTGACAGGGTGGTTTCGATGTTAGCTCGAAAGCACACCTGGCATCGTTGTACCTGAGTGCAATTCCCTCAGCCCCGACACTACAGCTGGGACAGGTGAAGTTGGTCCGCGGCAGGGTATTCGTGGCTGCCAATTGAGTTTTTAGTCTCAATGAGCCTTATTTCCCCGCAGGCCCCCTTCTCATATAAAAATCATCGTCAGAGGCCCCCTCCTATCCGCCACCTGGAGACGCGCTGGGTTGGCACTTCACTCCTCCCAGATGCTGATTGGCAACATCCGGACCGGGCCAGTATTAAAAGTAGTTGCATATTTCGCTGCAAATAGGATAGCACCCACATGGCTACAAACTTCGCTGTTTCCAGCCATACATGTACAGTGTGCCATGTTTTACCGGAAAAAATATATATATAAGCTTATTTACAGTTTGTTACTGTGTATAAAATTTTTAAAGATTGAATAAAATTGTTTTATCTAATCTGTGATTACGACTCCCATAAAGTTCACGAATTATTTAGTTTTTACAAATATTAGATGATTCCCTATCAAACTACAACAACAACAAATATTGGTCTTCTGCACAATTGAAGACAGCTATAATAATCAATAAAGTTTACAAGTAGGAAAAGCAACTTTGTAATTAAAGAAAAATTTTCGAAGAGCAATTAAAAATAGTACTGTATACCTATTTTAAATGAAAACTATACAATCTTATTAAAAGAAAAACTTACTTTTCCAATTAAAACGTGAGAATTGTTCAGTACTACTGCCCCTGCATCTAAAACAAAGCCAGACTCAAAGTACTTACATGATTCTAGCTTTTGTAGGCCTTCATCTGATCATTGCTGTTAAAACTGTGTGTTAAAACTAAATATGTAGATATATCCATATGTAACTGACGGAACTACTTGACTGGAATAGTTCATATCATGCACATTTATTGTAAAAGGGTCCACATCATTTATAAGATTTAATTTTAGAAGATATCTGCAAAAGAAATAGACATGAAAAATGTAAACAGATGGTAACTGGGCATTCTTTTAAACTTACCGTTCAGCCACATCCGGATTTTCCTGCATTAATGTCTTTACATATTCACTATACATTTTAAAAAAGTATATCACACCAAAATAAACTGTAATTAACTCGAAAAATCTTCAAATAAACTCAAAAACGTCCACAATCTAATGCCATACTTTCAATCTGTTTGCCCACAGACGCCATATTGGATCACGTGGTTTGGATTGCCTAATTACCATGGAGACATCGCATTCAGAGAGCAAGTGAAGCTAAATGAGTACTAAATCAATGGCCGCCAGTGGACGCAACACCATATTCTTTTATCGACGGCGACTCTAGTATCCAAGAGACTCGCATTTTGTAGGTATGTTCACGATGCAACCTTAGAGTTCATCACCCGCACTACCACCGCTCTTAATGACGGACATGCCACTCTGGCGATCTTTCTTGATATCCAGAATGCATTTGACAGGGTCTGGCATGATGGACTCATCTCAAAGCTTCTGGATCTTAACCTACCCCACTCATTCGTTAGACTAATAGCATTATTTCTAACAGATCGTATTGTCAGAGTGAAAGTTGGGCCTCATATATCTGAACCTTTTACTCCATTAGCCGGCGACCCTCAAGGGTCAATCCTTGGACCCTTACTGTACATTATCTACACTTCAGATTTTCCGAGAAACATAAAATCAATACAGTATGCGGACGATACCGTACTTTACACCACTTCCAGGAAAACCGAGATTCTTAATCATCAAGGGCGAGTAATGATTGATGCGTTCACCCGATACTGCCAACGTTGGCGTATCAAACCAAATCCACTAAAAACCCGAACCATACTTATTAAACATCGCGACCTCACGAAACAAAGATTTCAATATCCTGAAAATATCCGTTTGGCACTGTGGGGAGAAGGATTAAATCTCTTGGATCAGGTGAACTATCTAGGGGTTCGCATTACGCGAACCCTCTGGTGGGGCACTGATATCCAAGACACCTGTAACAAGGTTAGACAAAGATCCCCTCTGCTCACGATGTTAAACGGACGATTTGGCAAATGTTCTTCAGAAACTTTAACTTTCACATACAAGACTTTCGTGGGGCCGTTAATGGATAGCAAGTTTATACAGTGTGCCATTACTAACAAGTACCAAACTAACAAATTTACCACAATAGAGAGACGCATATTGCGTCGATGTCTCAATCTTAATTGGGATCATAACTCTAATGAGCTCTATAATATATGTTCTAACTACAACATTATTCCTATTTCTCATAGATTCACCAAACTGCAGGAAAGCTTTTTTCTCCGTGCTTTCGGACACCCAGGTCGGGGCCACTCTCGGACAATGCTGCTATCTTCCTGGACAAACAAGAATCGTCCCTCTAGAAGGCCGATATACCGGTACCCGCTCCCGCATGTGTGCCTAATGGAGGCACCGCCACCAGCAGCCATCAACGCCATAGACGAGTCACCATTAACCTACAGAAGAAGAAGACGCCATATGGCCTGTCCCTGATTTGTATTCAGCCATGGACGTGGGTTTTTCTTTGGTTTTCCCCGTCCCCAGCCTCACTGGGCGTTAAAGCATGGCCGGTCCCCTGGTAGCATTCCACAGGTGTTACCCCGCGTACTAGATATGTATTTACAGGGCCAGTCTGACAAGGGGGAAAGCCCCCTATCAGACAAGAAGAGAATAAAATAAATAATATATATACTCATAAATGTAAAACTGACATAACAACAATAAATGTATTTGAATTGAATTGAATTGTATGTATGTTTTCTCTGCTCGCATTTCACCATTGTGTTAAGATAAAAAAATCATGGTTTGAATAACAAAATAGCACAAAAAATTAAAATCAAAATAAGCTGTAAATACCAAGGTGAGTACGAAACTAATTGTGGCCAACGAAAAATTCACTTCACTCTCGTTTCACGGCAGCTATACAGAGCAGCATCTCCTGTCGTGTAAACACGACTTTTCTCTACTCTAAGGAAATAACATTATCATTTAAATTTTTGTTGAACTCAATATTCTTTATTGCTAAAGATTCTACAAAATAAAAAAGAAAACGTAATCAAAATGGGTAGATATATAAATATGACTATGTACTTATATAAATAATATTTCTTATAGATTTGTGAGGCTATGGTCTGAAATGTCCAAAGGATGGGCCTGACGCCGCATGTTGCTTCGTAAATGACGACTAAATAAGTCTTTCATCTCTAGCATTCTCTAAATCTAGGGCATCTCTCAACATCACAGCGCGAGCCATTTCTTTCACTCCAAAACAACATCCATCAAACGAAGACCGAAGATAAACACAAAAACTAAATAACACAAGTAAAAGAATAAATTCCAAATCTGCACAGATTACAAAAAGTTAGGTTAGGGTTATCTGAATCTGTCATATAGCGATAGTCGAAAATTGTTTGGGTCATGATGGCTGAGTGGGCGTGCGTTCGTAGCTTGCAACAGCTGATCGTGAGTGCGGGTTCAAAACCCGCCCTAGCCATGGTTGTTTGTAAACTGGACCCGTCCAAAGGTATCCTGTATACCTTCGGGAGTGTATTCCAGAAAAAAAAAACAGTCGCAGTTGGAAGTTACGTAATACGATATCTTGACGTTCTATACAGAATTCAATGTAATTATAGCTCACCAGTCGTTCGGTAGAGGCAGCACTGTTTTTAGTTGCTACCATAGAGTAATAAATAGAATATAGATTAGCAACTCTATAATCTTAAAATTGTCTCAAATTCAAGTACTTGAATGTCATCTCTGCATTACACGAAGAACTAAATGAGAAATTTTTGGCGGGCGGCAAATTTGAAATGTAATAGCTCGTAATTTGAAATCATCTTACGTTATTTCATAAATCATATTCTCAATTAATTTCGTAGGTTTCTCATAAAGTAAAATTGTATTGTTTAGCTTTATAAAGAAATCTATGAAATGAATTAATAATATAATATAAGAATTAACAATCTTGTTGAATACCGGAAAAATAAAAAAATAAATAATACATAATATATATTTATTGAATTCTATTTAAAACAAATTATATGTGCAATAATTGCTAAAAAATAATGAATTCATGAGCAAAAATACAAACATATACATTTTGTGATACAAAAGTTTATTATGGTCATTAGATACAGAGATAAGTTTAAAGTTAAATAACTTTCCTTGGTTAAATCTTAGAAATAACTTTATTAAATGGAAACAGATTAATAGAGAGAGTCAAATAAATGATGTTCACCGTTCTACAGGGACCTATTTATATATAATTATATTGCACTATCAGCACTATGCTTATGGTTAACAATATATCCTTATTCTAATAAATGGTTCTGTTGGATGATATGATCATGTAAACCTACCTTTATGCTCTGAGATACATGATAATAGTGTAATCCTAGTCTTCTCCGTTTTGTGTGTGACAAGTGACAGTGATAGAATAATGCTATGGTCTGTCGTAGTACTCTTAAAATATACAGGATTTTTTCGCGAGTTCCGGGTGAACTAGCTGGAACCGAATTGTACTTCCCGGTACGTTTTCGCGACATAAACGGTAATAGGGGAATATTTTCAGACGTCACTAATCTTATAAAACGGGAACTGATTTGGTCCCCGTCCTCTTGAGCATGGTAACTGGCTGCATGTCTTTTTGTATTTGATTTGAGTTTTGGGTTAAAATTCATCATATTTCATTTATTTTTCGCATCATTTTGTTAATCATAATGAAAGAAGAATTAATTGAAATTTAATTAAATAACGTTTATCCTGAAGAATTGAAAGAATACTCCTTTTATATCTGGTATTTCAGTCTAAGTGTTCGATAGGTATTCGGATGAAAATATTGCTCATACAATTTTGGTTCTATTACACTCGAATTAAAAAAACCATCCAAAAATGGATGTACGGCCAGTAATATCACAAACATACTGACCAATACGTTTAAAATTGAATAAAGAAATAATTATTTTACTTAAATACTTTAATAATAGGTAAATAATACTATTCTTTTAACATAAAACTTATCAATCAAAATTACAAAACAAAATATTTGTCAAAAAACTAAACGTTATTATGATAATTTTATAACCGAATCATTTTCGCGATAAACATAACCGAGAATAACCTTCAAGTTTATTTTAAGGTGGGGATATAACCGCTCTATTACCGACAGCAGATCACCGGGAACTCGCGAAAAAATCCTAATAGTTAGTTAGAAAATGGCGTTGCACCACCTTTTATGTTAATAGTTGTTATAAAGAAATACATCTTACTTTATTATGGAACAAGGAGTTTCATTAGAAAACCTAACATGGTAGCAAAGCGTGGTTTCGCACAAAGAAGTAGTGTACCGTGTTAATGGAGTTTTGTTAAAATAATTAATAATTGATAAGAGAACACGTGCACAAAGACATTTGACGAACCAGTGAAAATGGCGTTTATGAAATGCGATGATGTTGCTATACCGATATTCGATGGTGCAGACTATGGACATTGGAAAACACGCATATCCAAGTTTTTGGAGTACAAAAAGTGTAAAGTCGTAATTACCCGGGAAAAGGCCGATACAGACAAGGAAGATGACTGGAATATGATAGAAATTAAAGCGATAAATTATATTTACCGTGCTATTTCCAATAAGCAGTTAGAGTATGTATCAGATTTAAATACTGCACGAGAGGTAATGATTAAACTGGACGAAATGTATAATAAACAATCAACGGCGCTGCAGATAGTATATCGTACTGCAATTGAAAATATTAAGCTAGAAAATTATCCAGATGTGAATTCTTTCTTCGATGTGTTTGAAAAATCAATAAATGATCTAAAATCTGCTGGAGCTACAGTAACAGAATCTGAAAAGCTGAATTACATGTTGAAAGCTCTACCAAGCTCCTACAGTCATTTGTGTGATCTTATAGACATTCTTCCGGAATTAGAAAGGAAATGTGAATATTTAAAACAAAAGGTGAAACTGAAGACTTTGGAAGAAGGCAAAACAATAAGTTTCAATGAAGGAACATCAAGGTCAAATGTGTTCATGGCATCAAAGTCAAATACAAATCATCGTCAATGTTACAAATGTGGATCCTTTGAATACATACAAAAAATTTGCAGAGCTGGGACATATCCAAGAAGCCAAAACCTTCCACAGGGATCACGAGGTAATCAAGATCATGGATATGCCAACAGGACAAGTCAAGGAAGTCGTTTCCAAAACAAGCGTGGTGATTATCGTGGAAGAGGACGTGGCCAATACACCCCAAACAATAACTCAGGAACCAGCAGTGTCTTTATGGTTAATGTAAACAATGAAACTGTAAGTAATGAAAAGTTTAATGATCCGGTTACTTGGGTGCTTGATAGTGGATGTACTGACCATATTGTTAATGATGAGAAATATTTTTGTGAATCTGTAATCTTAGAAAGGGTCTACTTAGTCTGGGTTCCCGGCCACTCGGGAATCAAAGGCAACGAGGAGGCCAACACGCTTGCCAGGAAAGGAGCACAAACTCCATTTACTGGCCCAGAACCCTTCTGTGGTACAGATAAAAGCACCTACAAGAAGGAGTTTCTGGAGAAGGAAAAAACCGTAAGAGAAACACTCTTGTGGGATACCCCTGGATTGGATCATTCCAAAAAGTTTCTAAAAAACTTTGATACTGCAAGATCCAAAAGGTATTTGGATCTCAGCAAGAACAAGCTACACCTACTCACTGGATTTCTTACAGGACACTGTCGCCTCAAGAAGCATCTAATGAGATTAGGTCTAGCAGAGGATGACGAGTGCAGATTCTGCGGGGAAGAGGAGGAAACTCCGGATCACCTGGTGACGGAATGCCTCGCCATTGCTAGCCGCAAACAGTGCCTTGGACTAGCAACCTGCAGTAGTGAGGAAGTATCCTTCTTGAAGCCAACCCAAATACTGGAGTTCATTAGAACTCTGGAACTGGAAGGCGAGTTGTAGACCGCGTATAGGCGAGTGCAACTCAGGTGGGGGGCACAATAGACCTTATTGTCGCAGTGCAATGTAACCCCCTCTTAAATCTAAATCTAAATCTAATCTTAGAAAGGGCAACTGATGTTAAACTAGGTGATGGTCGCCTACTACAAGCAACGAAAAAGGGTACCATTGTATGTAACTTTTATATGTATGATAAAATGTCAACAGTTACCATTCAAAATGTTTACTTTGTTAAAAAGATGAACCATAACCTTTTAAGCTACAGTAGAATCACTGAGAATAACAAAATAGTTTCCGAAGCAAATATTTGTAAAATTTATAATAAAGAGAATGATCTAGTTGCAATAGCAAATAAAGTTAACAATTTGTATTATATTAAGTGCTCTGTAATTCAAACAGGAATCAAAGCGAATATTATATCAAAAGATAACGATCAAAAGGATACAAAAATGTCTATCAAAGAAAAATGGCACCGAACATTAGGACATATAAATTTTAACTCTTTAAATAAACTTTGTAAAAGTAAACTTGTAGAAAAATTGCCTGAAAAACTTGAAAATAATTTTATGAAATGCGCCATTTGTATAGAAAATAAAATGCACAATTTACCTTTTCAAAATAATAGAACTAAAGCAAGAGATATACTCGAACTGATCCACACTGATCTTAATGGTCCTCATAATACTTCTGGAAGTAATGGTGAAAAATATTTCTTAACAATAATTGATGACTATAGTAAGTTAGTAAAAGTTTTCTGTGTAAAAAAACAAAAGTCAAGTTTTTGAATGTTTATCTGAATATATAAATGAAGTCGAAAATATTACAAATAAAAGGGTTAAGAACATTAGATGTGATAATGGAAAGGAATATATTAATTCAAAGTTTTTCCACTTTGCTCAAGAGAAAGGTATTCATATCGAACCCTGTCCGCCATACGTACATGAGCTCAATGGTACAGCTGAAAGGCTAAATAGAACTATTATGGATATGGCTAGGTGTTTGATGTCTGAAGCAAAAATCAACCGTTGTTATTGGCCTGAAGCAGTTAAAACTGCAGCTTTCTTGAAAAATCGTACATTAGCTAATACCTTGGAGAGAAGAACACCATATGAAATCTTCATGAAGAAGAAACCAGATGCGAAATACTTGCGTATTTATGGTAGTAAAGTATTTGTTAGAGTTCCAGAAATAAAAAGACATTCTAAGTGGGATAAAAAAGCTGATTGTGGAATACTTGCTGGATATTCAGATGTTGGATATAGAGTCTTGTTAAATGAAAGAGTGATTGTAGCTCGAAATGTTGATATAATAGAAGATGACACTACATGTATAGGTTTGAATGAGTCTCAAGAAAATACTTCAAGAATGCCAATTCCAGGATGCAGCAAAGATTCAAACAAGCAAAGTAATGAAATAGGTTTTGAAGAATCCGAAGATGATGAAAGTGTAACTGGAATCCCTGAACAAATGGAAAATGAACAAAAAGTACACAACTGAGAAGATCAGTTAGACAAATAAAACCGAATAAAGATGAAAGATATGTTTATGAGACAATATTTGTGAATTACTGCAACGCCATGACACCTACACGCTATGAAGAAGCTTTATTATCGCCAGATGCCAAAGAATGGAGAAATGCTATGGATTTGGAAATAAAAAATTTAAACAAGAACAAAACCTGGAAGTTAGTTGAGAATTCAGAAGATAAATCAATAATAGATGTTAATTGGGCATACAAGAAGAAGAATAACGGAACGTTTAAAGCTCGTTTGGTTGCTAAAGGTTTTCAGCAAAAGAATGGCATAGAAAACACCATTTCGCCAGTATTTAAACCTAACACTTAAAATTTTACTATCCTATTCTTGTCAAAACGATTTCTTCATCGATCAGATGGATGTAGAAACTGCTTTTCTAAATGGTAAAATAACAGATGACGTATTACATATACATTACATATACATATACATATATCTGGTTGTTTTACATAAACAACCAGAAGGTTATAATGGCGGCACAAACAGAATCTATAAATTAAATAAAGCTCTGTATGGGCTAAAAGAATGCTTCCATGAGTATATGAGAGATCTTGGTTTTGAAAGAAATAACTGTGACTATTGTTTATATTATAAGTTTACTAAAAAGAAAATCTTATTTGTATTATTATTTGTGGATGACCTTTTAATTAGTAGTAATAACGAAACGAGTATTACAAATCTAAAACAGAAGCTAGCTTTGCGATTCAATATGAAAGATCTTGGTTCTCTTAACAATTATGTTGGAATTGAAGCTAAATATCAAAGAAAGTCTCATATGACGTTGAGTCAAAAAGGGTATATAGAAACATTGGCAGAAAAATATAAAACTGTGAATTGTTCAAAAAACTATTCCACTCCAATGGAAGTAAATTTGAAATTACAAAAAACTGATAACTTGAATGATAATATCAAATATAGAAATATAATAGGAGCTCTTCTTTATATTACTACTGCAACTGGGCCTGACATATCCTTTAGTGTGAATTATTTGAGTAGATTCCAAAATTGCTATAACTAAATATGGTAATTATACTAAGAATGCAAAACATATTGAAATACAATATCATTTTGTGAATGAAAATTATTTGGCTAAATTGATTGATGTAGTAAAAATCAAAACTAATGAAAACTTAGCAGATATTTTTACAAAAGCTCTGGGAAAACAACAGTTTTTGTACTCAAGAGAATTGTTAAACTTAAAGTAATAAAAGTGTAATATATTTTTGTTATTTAAATATTTATGTTTTAAAGAGCAAACGTAAGGAGGCGTGTTGGATGATATGATCATGTAACCTACGTTTATGCTCTGAGATACATGATAATAGTGTAATCCTAGTCTTCTACGTTTTGTGTGTGACAAGTGACAGTGATAGAATAATGTTGGCTATGGTCTGTCGTAGTACTCTTAAAATATAGTTAGTGAGAAAATGGCGTTGCACCACCTTTTATGTTAATAGTTGTTATAAAGAAATACATCTTACTTTATTATGGAACAAGGAGTTTCATTAGAAAACCTAACATGTTCAGCTATAATGACCATATAAATTTACAAAAAAGTAATTCAACTTAGCAATTTTTTTTTAAATTGTTGATATATTAAAAATTGTACAATAGAGGAATATGTACGTATATACAACTACCTAATAATAAATAATACCTGACCGCTAATATAAAAGGTATCAGTTTGGTTTGGGTGAAAAGTGAAATCTCTAATAAAAATATTACATTAAATTATTATGTATTTTCAGAATGATTTACAGCAATGATTTGTCGTTATGAGAAAGATAAATATGTGAAATTCTATCTTCAAAAATATTTGCTCAATTTTTTAAAAATAAAATTACAGAACCACAGTTTAGTTTTTGAGAACATGATTAGATTTAAGGAGAAACTTTTTTAGAATCGTTATAATATGGATATCAGGTACAGTAGAAACTTCATTATGTGAGGTAGATACAAACAAATTGATGCCATTTTTGTTACATATAAGTTACTAATAACATTAACTTCATGTAGAATTCACAAACAATATGATACAACTTTCAAGTGCCATATTGGTGTGTCCTCTGTCATTGTTACCAATGATCTAAGAGAACCTACTATTCCAGAATAGTTTTACTAGGAAAGTTATAGAAATAGATAGATTATATATTTTTGAATTACCATTTAATTCTTATTCATCCAGCAAATGCTGTTTTCGGGTGGCACGGTTAATTGGGGTAGTAACAATTTAAGATGGTTTTCAACGGGATTCCATCTCGATAGAATTCTCTTCATTTTCGGTATTATACAATTTGAACAACCTTCATTCTGACAATGGTTATTGAATCTAAAATAGAATCTGATGAGCTCAAACATATAGGTGTATCATATACTTATTTACTCACCAATTAGATTTTCTAGCAATGTGTACTCTCTAGAAATCTGAGATGTTTCTACAAGATGATCAGTAGGGGATCCTTGCTGGTAATCTGCAATCCCAATTATTACATTATTATTATTATATATATGTATATAAAATGAGAAATATTCATAGCACCAATAATCTATATTGAAAATAGGAAGAATAGTTACAGGGCAAATGTAATGTCGGAAATGCGATCTTATTCAATTTTACAGGACCAGGTGTTCGTTGAATGCGATAAACGATAGCCAAACCGGACCTTTCACCTGATAACCCTCGGAATTGGCGCGTCGATCGTATCAGGTTTTCATGCGGTCGCCGGCCATACGGATATGTTTTCTGGCTTTCTGTTCATAAACTTCTCGCAGTCGTTCTTGCAGCCGACTAGTAAACTCGTCCGTGGCTTCCGTTGATGGAAAGGGCCTTCGAAAGAGCAAATCGCACGGTAACCTCAACTCTCTCCCGAAAATCATGCAAGCTGGGGTCTCTTTAGTAACATCGTGCACCGCGGCAGGATATGCCATTAGGGCCAATGGAATATATTGGTCCCAGTCACGTTGGTTGTCAGACTTGAACTTGTTCAGAAAGCTGACGAGAGTATCGTTGAACTTCTCGACCATGCCATCAGACTGCAGATGCAGGGATGTTGTTCGGGTCTTTCTTATGCCAAGTATCTCG
The DNA here is from genome assembly GCA_958507055.1 of Crioceris asparagi. Taxonomy (NCBI): domain Eukaryota; kingdom Metazoa; phylum Arthropoda; class Insecta; order Coleoptera; family Chrysomelidae; genus Crioceris; species Crioceris asparagi. Next base: position 49,942,579 of record OY293828.1, read on the forward strand.
CAGACCCCTTGGAACAAGCGGCTGTCAAAATTCCGTCCTTGGTCTGAATGTAATTCCATGGGAATGCCGAAACGGCATAGGGTGTCAACCAGAGCCTATGTCACCGTGGCAGCCTCTTGATTGGGTAGAGCGTATGCCGCCGGCCATTTCGTAAAATAATCCCAATATGTACCGGTTTCCATCATCAGTCGTAGGAAACGGTCCTGCTATTTCGATGGCTATCCTCTCAAACGATGCGTCTACAGTGTATTGCTGAAGTCTCCCTCGGGTGCGTCTTTGCGGTCCTCGGGCGCTGGCATACACATCGCATCGTCGGCACCATTCTTCCACCTCTGCTCGACATCGTACCCAGTAAAACCGAGCTCGCACTTCTCCAATGTCTTGTTAACACCAAAATGTCCTCCAACTAGCCCATCGTGAGTTTTTCGAAGTATACGAGCCACCCTGACTCTGGGAATTACTATTAGTGAGGTGGTTGTTTCCCCGTCTGGATGCTCCCACTGGTATCGCAGCACACCGTCATCCAGTTTCAGGCTGTCCCAAAGACTCCAATATGCCTTGGTGATAGAACCAAATTCAGCTACTCCATGCCAGTCTGGGCGTTGATTTGACTGCGTTTTCCATCTTATTATTGGCGCCAAGTCTGGATCAGCCTGTTGATCACGACTGATAGCCTCGTTGGACCATTCATCATCCACCGGTACTAGCGCCATCGGTCTTGTAGGAACGTCTTCCAGTGTTTCTACCCCTTTGCATTGCTTACATGGAGTCGTGCAGGGTCTCCTGGATAGTGCGTCAGCATTCCCGTGCGTCTTACCACTGCGATGCTCAATCGAGAAGTTGTATTCTTGCCACTGCTCCAGCCATCGGGCTACCTGTCCTTCCGTTTCTCGAAATCTCATCAACCAGCGCAGTGATGCTTGATCTGTACGAATAGTGAATTCCTGGCCATACAGGTATTTGTGCAAATGCCTAAGAGTTTTGACAACAGCAAGCAATTCTCGTCTTGTGGTGCAGTAATTGCGCTCTGCCTTACTCAACACCCGACTGAAGTAGGCCACCACCGTCTTGTTCCTGAGACAGAATACCTCCAGTACCGACATTTCTGGCATCTGTATCCACATAAAATCGGCGACCTGGTTGTGGATAGGTCAGTATGATTGCCGTACATAAGGATTCCTTCAACTTCTGAAACTTCGCAATCTGGCTTCCACTCGAATTGTTGGTCTTTTTCTGTCAGCCGATGTAATGGTTTAGCCAGGTTGCTGAAGTCCTTGACGAAACGGCGGTAATAGGTACATAGCCCAAGGAAGCTGCGAAGATCTAAGACATTCCTTGGACGAGGCCATTCTTGAACCGCTGCTAGCTTAGCTGGGTCTGGTCGGATTCCTTGTGGAGATACTGCGTGACCGAGGTACTTCCTTTTGGAAGAGTTCGCATTTATCCGGGTTCAACTTCAATTTGGCGCCTGTCAAACGTTGAAGTACTCCTTCCAGATTACGCAGGTGTTGGTCAAATGTCTTACCCATGACTATCTCTCTTTGAGTGCCGTACTCGTTGGCGGCTTCTCTGCCTTGAAAGTGTTACCACAGTCAAGGAGACCTACAGTTTAACGTGGATTCCGAACCGAGGTGTCCCAAGATAAATCTTAAGGGCACACCCTTCCAGAGAGCTGTACTAGGAAATATATACTCTCACTGGTTTCACGTTGCCTTGCGAGAGGAGGAGATTGCAATGCGACATCAACGGTCACTCGTCCAAGCCGTTTCCATCGTATTGCGCTGCTTAACTTCGATGATCGAAGTTGGTCAGTTTTAACCCGCAGCTACGCATGACTATCACATCATCCAAATAAACCAGACAGGTCTGCCAAGACAATCCTTTTAGAACTGTATACATCAATCGCTCAAAGGTGGCAGGAGCGTTACACAACCCAAACGGCATAACATTGAATTGCCAGAGTCCGTAAGGCGTGATGAAGGCAGTCTTCCCTTTATCTTATTCTTGGATGCCAACTTGCCAGTAACCACTGCGAAGATCCAGGGTAGAGGACCATTCATTACCTGCCTGTGTGTCGATAGTGTCGTCGATCCGAGGCAGAGGATAATAATCCCTTTTTGTAACGTCGTTGAGGCGGCGATAGTCAACGCAGAATCTGGTAGAGCCGTCTTTCTTTCGCACCAGAACTATCGACGACGCCCAGGGGCTGGTGGATGGTTCTATAACGTACCGCTCCTGCATATCAGCCAGCAGTTGCTGAACCTCTTCCTGTTGGCGTGCGGTAGCAGTCGGGCTGCCTGTCTGATCGGAGCGGCATCTCCGGTGAATATCGAATGCTGCACCAGATTAGTATGACCCAGATCATCGTCATGCAAGGAGAAAACGTCCTGATACTTTCGTAGCAGTGCCTCAGCTTGTCGTTGCTCCCCACCGGACAGGATTCTGGCGTCGGATATCAACTTCTCTAAAGTTGAGGGTAACCTACTTGTTGTGGACTTATATATCCACGAAGACAAATAATCACTCTGTATTTCTAATATTCAAAAAGTAGTTGGCACATAATAATGTTGGCCTGTTAAATAAAGTGGTTCATACTACTGTTCCAAATGTTATTTCGAATCTGGTTTTGTACGTGGAAGACGGGTAGTCATCTGCTGAGTGGACACGACATTTATTGGCGACCGTGACAGGACTTCTGAAGCAGTAGCGTGAGAATTTGCAGTATCTTTAGAGAGAGTTCTAAAGCTACTTTAGTAGAATGGAACAGAAGAAGAAGCACCGCAAGGTGATGCGTGCGGCATTCACTAAATATTGTAATGATTTAGAACAACTGCTTCTTGGTTCAGAAATAGATATTCGGCGAATACAAGTTTCTTGGGAGCTATTGCAGCAAAAGAATGAGGCACTTAATTTAGCTGATGAAGACATCTATCAGGCCCTTCTGGAAGGAAATATAGACGAGGAAAATTTAGTGGAGGAAGTGAATTCATGTGATAGCTACATACAGAAATACACAGTTTTCAAGTTTCGAGTGGATGAAATACTTAAAAGTCATTACAATGCAACTGAGGACCCGATTGAGGCTGGATCAGTAAAGTTAAGTAAATCCAGCGCTTCTGTTTGCAGTACATCAGGTAGGCGTAAGTTTAAGTTGCCCACTATCGAGCTCAAGAAATTTGACGGGAACATACGAGAGTGGTTACCACTTTGGGGCCAGTTTAAAAAGATTGATTAAGATCCGGACATAGATTCCAATGCTAAAGTCCAGTATTTGATTTAATCTACATTACAAGGGAGTAGAACGCGACAGTTGGTTGAAAGTTTCGCTGCTATTTGCGAAAATTATGATAAAATGGTAGATGCTTTGAAGTCAAGGTATGGGCGAGAGGACTTACAAATTGAAATCTATGTTCGTGAAATGCTTGGGCTCGTTATTAATAATACAGTTTCGAAGTCTAAAACAAATTTACCAGATATATACGATCGCATTGAAACACAATTACGAGCTCTAGAGACTTTAGGTGTAGCCTCTGATAAATGCTCGGCTATGTTATATTTCCATTAATAGAGTCTTGCTTGCCAAATAAATTGTTACGAACATAGCAAAGGTCGCGTATAAATGATTCTGGAGAATCACTCTTGGAAAACCGTCTAGGGTGCTTAATGATTTTTTTTAAGAAGCGAAGTAGAGAATGAACAACTCATCTTCCTGGCTGCTCAAGTTTTGGTCTAGCTGCTTCTTGTAGTACGTCATTGTCAAAAAGCAATAAACCAAAACCTAAAGAAACCCTCGTACCTACTGCCTCGGGATTAGTTAATTGCGATTGTCCCAAATGTATATTTTGGGAAGGCAGTCATACCAGTGACTCCTGTTTTAAAGCACAGGCATGGCCTCTTGAAAAAAAGCAAAATGTTTCAAAAGACAAGATAGCATGTTTTCGCTGTCTTAAATTTGGGCATTCGTCTATAAGATGTCGTGGTCGAGTCAAATGCGTTGTAAGCAACAAGTCTCATGTTTCATTAATGTGCCGTAATATACCACTAAATAAAACACCGACTAAAAGGTCTTCTTCTAACACTGAACAAAAAGTTTCAAAAATTGAACAAACTGAACAAGTGCTTACCAATAACTCAAATAATTATGTTTTTCTACAAACTCTACGTGTAACGGCGAGATCAGAACAGGGTTTCTGCGAAATAAATGCATTAATAGACACTGGATCTCAAAGGTGATATATTCTGTGCTGAACCGCTGAGAAATTGGGTTATTGTTCTAAAGGAAAAGAGAAGATCGTTTATGGTTTGTTCGGGGGTGTTCTAACAGAACAGAATCATTATCGCTATGATGTACATCTTGTAAATGGTAAATACGCTTGTAAATTTCAAGCTCTTGACCAAGCCCTCATCTGTACTGGTGTTCCTGCTTTCGTTCCTGGCCCTTAGTTTGATGAATTGAAAGAACTGAACATACAAGTTAACGATATTCACGATTCATTTCCCATTGAGCTGCTCATTGGAGCCGATGTTGCAGGAAAATTGCCTACCGGTCGAAGACTTTTCTTGAAGTGTGGATTGGTTGCCATTGAAATGTTTATAGGCTGGACTTTCATGGGTAAAATTTCTGTTATAAAATTTAGGTCAACAGATATATTAAATTTAGCTACGACGACTTTGACCTTACACATCAACGATAAAAATATTACAAGTCTATGGGAGCTGGATACTCTAGGAATTAAGGATCCATCTGAAAGACCATCTAGGGAAGAAATAGTAACCGCAGTTTCAGAGTTTTTCCGTGAAACTATTAGGGAAGATGAACAAGGACGTTACGGAATCAAACTCCCATGGTTAGAGGGACACCCACCGCTGCCAACCAATTTCAAAATTGCTGAGAAAAGATTTAATTCTGTTTTAAAGAAACTCAAGAATGAAAATCTGTTTGAATCGTATAAAGGTGTTTTTCAAGATTGGTTGTCTGAAGGGATAATTGAAAAGGTTGGTGGACTCGACGATACAGTGCTTCATGGGCACTTTCTTCCAAGAATCCGGCCTGTATTTGATGCTTCACCCCTAAATACGGAGGACCTTCTCTGAATCAGTGCCTTGAAAAGGGTAAAAATTTGATAGAATGTATACCCAACATAATGCTTCGTTTCAGAGAAAATGCAATAGGTGTAGTATGTGACATTCGAAAGGCCTTTCTCCAAATAAGTGTCAACGAAAAGGATCGTGATTATTTAAAATTCCTCTGGATTGATTCTGATGATAATATCATGGTATATCGTCACAAGCGTGTAGTATTTGGAGTAAGCTGCAGTCCATTTCCATTAGGAGAAATAATTGATTATCATCTGACAAAAATTTACAAAAATATGAAATTGGAAATTCCGTATATTCTTATGATACAATAAATAGATTGACAAGAAGTTTCTACGTCGACAACTGTGTAACCAGCCTGCAAGACTAAGACGCTGTCACTAAGTTCATTCAGGAAGCTACATCGATCATGGCAGAAGCTCAGTTCGATTTAAGATGGTGTGAGTTTACTGACAAAACAAGTAATGAATGTGATGTTACATCGGTTTTAGGTCTGGTTTGGAATAAAAGGAGGGATACTTTAAAAATAAGCGGGGATTGCCTGAAAAACAATCCCAATTTGGATCTCACTGTTATCAAAGGGTTAATTCTTTCAATGACACAGCGAATATTTGATGTAATTGGTTTTACTTGCCCGACCACCTTGGTACCTAAATTGTTGCTACAGCAAACTTGGGAAAAGAAATTGCTTTGGGATAAACCAGTGGGCCAAGAAATTGAGTAATCCTCTAATGAATGATTTAAAAGTTTGCCATATTTGTTGAAAATTGAGATTCCTCGATGGATTGGTGTTGTTACTGGCCATGTGCAAAACATTAGTCTTCACACATTCGGTGATGCGAGTAAAGAAGCGTTTGCTGCTGTAATTTTTTTGAGAATTGAGAAAAATGATAAAGTCTTGATTAATTTACTCTCTGCAAAATCTAGGCTAGCACCTGTACGAAAATTAACTAGACTTGAGTTAATGGCAGCAGATATTGGAGCTAGGTTATTCGACATTGTAAAGAATAATTTGGAATGTAAAGCCGAATCATTCTTCTGAATAGACTCTTCAACTATATTATCCTGGATCCAACGCAAGGTAGAGTGGGGGTAATTTTGTAGGAAACAGGGTTGCTGAAATACAGAGGTTAACTTGTTCAGTTTGGCGTCATATACCAGGTCAATATAATCCCGCTGATTTACCCTCAAGGGGTTGTTCCCCTAAATATCTACTGGAATCGAAATGGTGGGAGGGACCAGTGTGGCTTCGTGATAAACCAGAAAATTAGCCTCGTGTGGATCGGGTAGAATATGATGAGATAGAGATTTCGAGGGAGAGAAAGAAAAAAGTGGTAAAAACTTCTAGAGGAATTTTGCTACGGCCTGTTCAACGGATATATCCTTTGGAATGGGAAGATTTACAAGAACAACTGGATGTGCAGAAGGAGCAAGATAATTTACCTGATGTTCAGTCATCGTCTTCTGAAGCCAAAGACAAAAATGATAGTGCGGGAGTTCAATTCAAAAGCAGAGTACCCGTACAGATAACTAGAAGTGGTTGAATTTCAAAACAGCACTTGAAATTTTCGTATTAATTTTTTTAAATGTAGTTTTCTTTGTAAAAGTGTGGCTTCGTTATTGTGAGAAACGGTTGTAATATTACTACATTTCCTCAGGTGGGAGAATGTTGTGGACTTAGATATTCACGAAGAAAAATAATCACTCTGTATTTCTAATATTCAAAAAGTAGTTGGCACATGTTAATAATATTGGCATGTTAAATAAAGTTGTTCATACTACTGTTTCAAGTGTTATTTCGAATCTGGTTGTGTACGTGGAAGACGGGTAGTCATCTGCTGAGTGGACACACGATACTACTCTTATCGGTGCCTCGTTCTTTGTCCAAGTGCATCAATTGTTTTACTGGATTGCACGTCCCTAATTTCGTCCCAGATTTCAGGACCACATCCTGTTCGCTCATGTTCATGATTCTGAGTGGAATTCGACCATCTTGTACTACGTTCAAGGTGCGTCCCACCTGTAGCTGTCGATTCTGCTGTTGGGGTTCTACCAAGACCACAAACTCTCTACTATTATCACCCGTGACAGCAGCCATTAGCACTTTTTCTCTTCGTGCCGGAACCCTAGCGTCCTCTTCAATGGAAACCCGAAGAACGGCATCTGAATCTGCGTTTTGCATTGACAACATTTTCATTAACTGTACTTCTTATAGAATGAAACAGCTAAATACTCATGTATCATATCACCTAGCTCAATTAATATCTTTTGAAATTAAGAATGGTTCATTACAAATGGCAAATAAAAAGCGTCGGGTCTTTAGCTTGAGAAATAAAGATAATTTTAAACATGCGTTGACTGAACAGAACTGAGAGCTTTTGTACTTAGTCCCAAGTGGGAATGACAATGAGCAATGTGAGGTATTCATGAGGATTATATCACCAATGTTTAGACATTGTTTTCCAGAAATAAATGTCCGGTTAAATAGAAATGTAGGAGTGAATTTTGACACTCCAGAATTAAAAACCTGCAAAGATCGTCTAGATCTCTTGCTGGTTTTGAGAGAGATAGATGAAAACTTAAATGGAAAGTATAAGCATACCAAACGTAAATATAATAAATTACTAAGCGACACACGTAAGTCACAGTACAGCAATCGAATTCAAAGCAGTGATAATAAATCTAAATGCTTATGGCAAAGTGTAAATGAGATCAAGGGAACAAGACCAAGTGGGAGATCCTGTAGAAGTAAGCAATAATTTTAATGAATATTTTCGAAATGCGGCCCCAAATCTTCTGAAGGAACAAAAATTCACTTTTTTTAACACCAGCAACAATGGACGAAGTTATAAGACTATTCAAAAGGTTAAAAAATAAATATAATGCAGGTAATGACGAAATACCGGTTAACGTAATAAACATTGTACATTTGAATTGGCAGTACCATTATGTCACATTATAAACAACTCATTCTTGCATGGTATCTTCCTGGACAGATTAAAACAGGCATTGATTAAACCACTTCATAGAAAGGGCAACCCCACACTTCTAGAAAACCACCGACCCATAGGTCTGTTACCGTCTTTCTCTAAAGTCATAGAGTTGGCTATGTGTGTTAGACTTCTAAGTTTCCTCTATTCTGAAAGACTATTCAGTCATTCACAACATGGTTATCTGAAGGGAAGAAGTATCGAAACAGCAATTTATGATTTTGTTACAAGAATTATTAACGGGTATGAAAACAGAGAGATATCTATGGGCATTTTTCTTGACTTATCGAAAGCTTTCGATAGTCTGAACCATAAAATCTTGTTGGATAAATTGGAAAAGTATGGTATTAGAGATCCAGCGCATAACTGGATACACCCATATCTGGCAGAGCGTAAGCAAACAGTATTAATGGAGCGAGATGGATAAATATCAATCAAGAGAGGAAACTGTAGAGGTGGGCATTCCGCAGGGCAGTATAATGGGTCCTTTATTATTTGTTTTTTACATAAATGACTTAGCATTGGACATCGTAAATGGCCAAAATGTGCATCTCATAAACATCGCTGATGATACAAATCTACTAGTAATAGGGAACTCTTTAAATGATCTCTTCATCTGTTCAGGTTCAGTCTCAACAGGTATCTCTGTCACATAGCACAAAATTTCTGGGTATACGCATTGATCAGACCTTAGATTTTGGAGATTTTGGAGGTAAGCAAAAACTTGTCTACAATCTGCTATTCATTCAGAGTAATATCAAAGTATTTGAACGAAAATTCGAGACGCAGCATTTATTTTGCCAATTTTCATTCAGTGATACGTTTTGGAATTGTATTCTGGGGAGGTTATAGCAGGGTAGAAAATATATTTTTTTTACAGAAACGAGCGATCAGAATTTTGTTAGATCTTAAATATAGGCAATCATGCAAAGGTAAATTTAAAGACATGAAAATAATGACATTTGCAGGCATGTATATATATGAGTGTTTGCTTTTTTTGCAAAAATCGTGAAAATTTCGACGAGCACAGAATACAGCATAATTTAAATACCAGAAATCATAATATTAGTTATAATTTTCCGCAGCACATACTTTCAAGCACTGGAAAGAATCCTGAATATGCGTGTATAAGATTCTATAATAAATTGCCCTTGTATATTAGACAAGAAAGTAATATCAAAAAACAGAAGAAATATATATCAGACTTAATAATAAATCTAGAACCATACACTGTAAAAGAATATCTACAGGAAAACATGAAATGATGATATATTGTTGAGGTCACCTGTTGTTAGAAGGACATGAGTTTTTTTATTCTTTTATTTTTATTCTTAAATGTTTTGTGTGTATATATGAATTTTATAGAAATTTTAAACTTTGTGTAAATTGACGCCATTTCACTTTAATAAACTGTGATGGATACTTGTCATGTGTCATATATAGAATAAAGCATATTGATTGATTGATTGATTGAATTGATTGGCCATCGGGAAACGATCTCAGAACCGCCATAGCACTTCCGCGGAGTGCCAATACCAGTGCCGTCGCCCTCTCCATTGGGGTCCAATGATTAGCGCTAGCGGCTGCCTCGAACTGCCTCAGATAGGTTGTCCAAGAGGTGCTGCCGTCGTAGGTAGGGGCTTGGATTTTACTCTCAGCTCTTTTAGAATGTCCTGTACAGGTGCGGTTTTCTAAGGAGTTGAGCCGCTCCACAACATTGCATTGAATGCTCTCCACTTTGATCTGCAGCTGCTCCGTTTTTGCCTTGGCCTCTTCAGCTGTTGTCACAGAGGCGTTCATCCTATCGTTAACCTCTTCTATTTTGTAGGTCAGGGCGTCCATACTGTTGTTCCATAGGTCCTTCTGCTCTGTCAACTGATCATGAAGGCGATCGACCTGTTCTCGCATCTCTCCCAGATGTTTGGCTTGCGCCACTTTCAACCGTTCTTCCATACCCTGCAGGATACGTTTTGGCCTGTTTTGCTAATTTGGCTTCGAGGTTGCTGGACTGTTCTGCTAACTTGGTTTCGATGCTGCTAAACTGCGCGGCTTGTTGTTTCGCTTGCTCTGCTTGTTGTTGCGCTTGCTCTGTTTGTTGTTTCATCAATTCGGCAAGGGTTGCCATAATGGATTCCATGTCGGCCTTCCTTGTGGACATCTTCTGTTCTTTTTATTTGACTAGAAATCACACTTCTGACACCAATTGAACTGAATTGCAGTTCGGGATCCTCTCCGCTTCGCCAAAATATGTCTTCTTCCTCGATGATTCAGCTGGGAATAATCTGATTTCGACTTTCAGATCCTTGGCATTCCATTCTCGTTCCAAGTGAAATTCCTTCTCTTGCTTTTTGTTGATGATGTAAATAGAGGAATTTTCGTTTTTCCTAATTAACTATTCAATCGTATTGAATAGAACCCTTAATTTTCAGTATATTATACTAAGAGCTGCGAGAAATGTCAACTAAACAAAATAAAAGTACAGCATAAGGAGCCCATGGCAATCACGCCCACGCCTCAGCCGTTAATATTACCTCTATGGACAACAAAGGTCCTTTTCTAAAGAGTTCTGGAGGTAATTCTTATGCCATCACTATTCAATGCGAGCTCACAAAGTATATTGTGATTATTCCGGTCTCCGGTACCCAATAAGGAGGCAAAGACGGTAGCTAAGGCAATTGAAAACTTTATTTTAATCTACGGTCCCGTAAAGGAAATAAAAACCGATATTGGGACCGAATATAATAATCAGCTAATAAATAATATATGTAGCTTATTTAATATATCGCATAGAGTGTCAACCCCTTATCACCATCAAAGCTCTGGGTCTTGTGAGAGAAATCACAGAGTACTTAATGAATATGTACGAAGCTACATTGATAATTCACCTACAACGTGGGAACATTGGGTAAAGTATTATTCATTTTGCTACAATACAACACCAAGCACGTACACCAATATACCCCTTTTGAGCTGTTATTTGGTAAAAAATCAGAAATTCCAGAAGTACTCCTGGGAAAAACAATTGATCCTTTATATAACATAGAGGCATATGACCAAGAGCTGCGTTTCAGACTTCAGACAGCCCATAAAGAAGCTACAAAATTTCTTGAACTTGCTAAGAAAAAGCGAAAGTTATCGTACGACAAAAACACGCTGTTTGCTGTTAAGCCCGGAGTTTTAGTTATGTTGACAAATGAAACTGGAAGTAAATTTGATCCTTGGTACAAAGACCCTTATTGTAAAATTGTACAATTAAATATACAAGTGGTAAGTGTTCCACAGTTCATAAAAACAGACTACAAATGTTTTACAGATAAATGAATAAGAGTATGTTAAAAATATGTTAATTAGTAATAAATACAAATAAGTAAACAATAATTGTTAAATTAGAAAAAAACTAGGTATTTCATTGTGATAAAGAAAAGTGTGTGATTGTATATAACTTGAGTAAGCAAAAGTGTAATGTTAAGATCGTTAACATTATAAACTGTAAACACGAATATCTTGACCTACTCGAGAGTCGTCATACATTAAAAGAAATACTTATAGTATATTTACAGACATGCAAAAGTACACAAAGTATTTTAAAAATATAGTAGTATATAAGGTAGCGTAACATGATAATGTAGAAAACATATGTTATTTTGCATTTAATATTAATTTATTAATTTTAGGCTATTAGCTATGAGTTTTTGGAAAGATCGAAATCAGGATTAGTGGGAAGTATTTAGAAGCAGTTCTTAAATAAATTGTGTATTTTATAGGTATTGTGAAGAATAAATTAATGAACTTCATTATTGAGCAAAATGAAGTCAAAGGGAGGTTGGTGTAGTGCTCCGAGCACGTCTCTGTATTTTCTCACACTAGGACTAGGACGGCGCGTGGCTAGGGCATCAACCTTCTAATTGTGTAACCATCTAATTGTCTCACTTATTGGTAGCCTCAATTACTGTTAGAATGCAAAAGAGGGATGAGCCTCAATTATATGAAAATAAGAAAGAAAATAATATAGCCTATATAATTTAAATAAAAAAGTATTTTTAAAGGAAACCTGCAGAGAATAACATGAGAAGTCGGATTGAGTCGATGTCTGATAAAATCAGAGACAACAACCATACACAACGATATACAGCCGAGCTGCGCTGCTACTGGTAAGAATAAATGTATTAATATTTACTATTGGTTAAAGTAACAAGCTTTTCTATTGGTTGCTACAACGCGGTTTCCTCTCTCGTCAGCTTGCAGAAGGACATTTATTAAAATTATATTTAGGTACAGAGTGATTTTTACAATAATGGTTGTGAATATAAAAATAAAAATTTGTATAAAAGCATCGAAGTATTTTCATATCATACTTTAATAATGTTAACTTGGAATAAATCGTTTACTATTATTAGATTTTCAAACCTTAATAACACAAAACAGTTATAAAGGATATTTTTAGATTCGGGGAAATTTAATAATAATACAGTATATAGGGTAACCCATTTGAGTCATTATTTTTTGTATCGCGTAAAATTCGCTCGCTGCTTCTTAGGTTTATGTAGCATTTACTATATGTATGTACCAATTTAATATTTTCTTGTCATGTACCGTTTAAAATTCAATCGTAACTATAAAAAATCATTGTAACTGTTTTCCTATAGGTAGACATAACCATGATCCTTATCCACAGTAGGTACTGATTGAATTTGCACCTTCCAATTAATAATATCTAACACATAATGCTGTCTACGCGTGCGAAGTCTACATGGCCCGGCTAGATAATGCTTTGTGCAGTTTGTAACAGGTTTCATTTTTTCAAGATGCATAAGTTAAGAATTTTTGGTCTTGGTTGTGAAATATTTGTATTGTCCTGCCCAATACAGACGTCCGTTAAATCGTTATGACTTATAGAAAATAGTTGTCAGTTTTCAGCGACGCTGTTAGTCGATTTAACAGCGCATATTTAATGTGCCTTATGAGTTGTATCGTCAGTATCCATTTAGAGTACCTATACCACGATCCTTTAGAACCAACACACAAAACTAGTTCCGACTTGCACATCGTCTATAAATAATATGATAAATTTACAAAACATTAATTTATTGTTAAATCTACATATTTCTTTGTGGGATATAAAACTAAGAACAGTCGATACACATTATAGATCATCCAAGTTGACAGCTTCAACTTGGGGCATTATAGATTCCGGAGAAAGTTTTTTTGACTTATCTTGATACTGAATATGTTCCCCTAACTTAGTCCAACTGCCGGGTTCGGCCTTCTTCATCTTGATTTCGACTTTGGTACCAAACATGCAAACTTCACTTTGATCGACGTCTATAATCTAGAAATAATAATAGTTTTAGTGAAAATTGGTATAATTAGATTATAATGATGGTTATAAGTTATAAGAATCCTCTTACCCCTTTTAGCTCTATATCTAGTACAAAGGCAGCGTTGGACTGCTGTGGAAAAACAAGTTTTGCAAATAGTCTTATTGGATTGAGTTTCATCATACTCTCTTTTGGGCAATATTGTTTGGCATAAATAGAGACATATACATGTGACGGGGTTTGATGGTAATCCCATCTGCAGTTGACAGTTTTGCTGTCCTCCTCCTAAAAAATAATTGTTCTAAATTGTTTTAATAACTCAATAAGAATATTTGATACGCACGTTTTTCCTCCAGGTATGTTTTCCCTTTTCACAACCAATTTGATTCAAGAAACTATTAAAATCTGAAGTTTTTTTCTGACAGCACGACCAGTACTTCATTCCTTCATGAAATATGGGTACCCCAGGATGATACGTACATACTGTACTGTTCGTTTCGGGACCTTGGTAAGAAACCGAACATCCTCCATTCTTGCACCCAGTACCAATTTTGATTTCGTCAGAGTTGGCAGACCGGTTCTCTGATTTAGTAGCAGATGACTCAAGTTGTTGCAACAATGATGGGGTTAGAGTTGGTTTTATTAGAACCTGCAATTACATATTACGATGATCTTTAATACCTATCAAATACTCATTTGATTTTTTGCATACAACTAAAGTAACTTTATCTTTAGCTATACATATCCAAAATGCATTGTAAAATGTGTAAGGAATTTTTGCACAAATTTAAACGTGTTCCCTTGCTCTTGTAAACGTGGTATTCAAATTCAATTAACAGGAATTCTATCTTGACGAAAAATACTTCATTTTCTTAAGTTTGCCAAGTGGGAATAATAAAAATTATCTGGGATTGTTAGTACTCGACATAATTTATGATTTAGTTTATACAAGACGTGTCCACCCGCTTCGCAGGGAAGCAAACCACGGTTACGAAATATGTGTATATCTATAACACGTTAAAATATACAATTTTATATTATATTTTATCAAAATCCGTTGAAAGCAGAGTTATTTCTGCATTGAGTTAGTATTATATGGAGAAGCTGTTAAGTTTCAAAATTAGCATTGTTTCATATATATTGTGGGGACTGTTTGTCACAAGTAATTAGCGTTCATATTGTGCTTTCGAGTTTCTTTTCCAGTAAAAATCTCACAGGCTGTCTTTTCAACAGTTCTACTCGGCCCTGCTCGATTCAAGATGTAAATCGCCGTGTTTACCGCCTGAGCCTACAAGAACTTTGGAAGATTCTTAGCCATGAGCATTGTACGTGCCAACTCCACGACAGTTCTGTTGGTCCGCTCGGCGCAACCATTTTGCTCTTGTGTATAGGGATTGCAGATGATCATAGTTGTTCCATTAGACGCTATAATACTCCGCACCTGTTCAGTGTCGAACTTCTTGCCTCCATAAACCTTGATAGGTGTAGAAAACTGCTCAAAAGTCCAAAACCACTTACTACAATGAGTCACATGATCCGTTGCTCCAGTGTCACCAATACACGTATCGTTGATAACCGCGCTGAGAGCTTCACAGATGAACGTGTCGTCCCTGGGCTCGCCTCGATCCATTATATTATGCTTGCCCGATTGTCCTTTTTTGTAAAAACGAAGGATGTGACCAACAGCTTTACACTGGTAACATCTTACTACTGGTTTTGCATCTTTTTGACATTTTTGAAATTCTGCTTTTGGTATTTATAACTATTGTTACTAGGATTTGCTCGCTGGTTCTTATTGATGATTTTCCCTTTATTCCTCCTGTTTTCCAGCTCGTTGCCGCATACGTTGCTCCTCGGATATAAGCACTCCCACAAGATTCACGATTGTTTGCTGATTCTCTGGTCGTGCCCACCACGCCTGACGAAGACTATCGTAGTCATCTGGCAGTGAATTGAGAAGCTTTACCATAAGAGATGATTCGTCAGGCTTCACATTCAGTTGCTGCATCCGCAACACAAGTCCCTCAAATTTTGCAATATGAGCAGCAAGTTCATCAACATTCTTATTAAAACCAAGAATTCTGCTTGTACTGTGTGAGCAGCCTGCTTGGTTTGTTGTTCATAAACTACGTGAAGTTTAAGCCACATATCTCTGATTGTTTCACAAGCAATTATTACAGCCATTACCTTCGATGCGAGAGTATTAACGATAATTTGACTTGCCGCTCGATCACCACGGTCCAAAGCTCTGAATGTTTTATTGTATTCAGCCGTTTCGTTATCTCCAGCATTTTCTAACAAAGGCATTGGTTTTGACAGCTCGCCCAAGCACACCTCATATGCAACCTCGGTGCCACGTACTAAATTCCGCACCGCAAATTTACAAATGTTCCAGTTATCCGCTCCTCTTAGTTTTTCAATTCCGTGGAGTTCCATGTTTAAACGTGCGAAGTTCCAGTAACACAATAAAGATGCCAAACTAAAGCAATCTCGCTCTGGTCAACTTCAGAAGTTCGCTGCCGCAACCAAAACAAGTCCATAGTTACGAACCACGCTCTGCTGCCACGTTGATATAAGAGTTTACTTGAAAAAAACCTAATGATGAGTAAACATGAGAATGAGAACAACTGTTTATTATTTTTAATATATACTATATTTATATAAATTTATATGACTTAGGGGAAGTGTTGGTAGAAATCATACAAATTTCCTTTAGACTCCCCCCGTATGTATGTTGTTTAGTTGTTGTCATATAGTTTTGTTTTACATGATGAGAAAGATGAGAAGAAATGCTTAGCTATGGACAAAGATAGAAAGAAACAAGAACTAGAAAGAAAACAGAGACAACTTCAGTACCAACAAATAGAAATAGAAAAAAGTCTGAAATCGGTGAATCTAGTCTAGAGAAAGAACTCCAAAGTTGGAGGAGCACGAGCTAGATTGATATCAGAAAAAATAAAACTTTTTTCACAAGCGATGAATGAAGATAATAATTATGAAAGATTCAAGTCAGTTACAGAATGCATTAACAGCGTACAGGAAGAAACTACCTATATTTCGAAAAAAATTAAAGTATGAAAGTGTTCCGGAGGAGTTAGGAAAAATGGAATTTCTTATAAATAAGAACAGAGAGTAGTTTTTTTTTGTACAGAGCTAAAAGACGGATTTTTTCTTATCAGCGGATGGGCTAAACTATCTGCTAGTTAACGATTCTAAAGTTCAGCAATTTTGGACCCGAAAAACAAATATACATACTGATGATACATTAACACGAAAAATTCAGCCATAAAGGAGTCGAGCTGGCATTGAACAAAGTAAGGCAAAGTTCTTGGGTGATAAATGGTCGAATAAAAGTGAAATCTGCATTATTATGCCAGAAGTGTTAGAATTAAACAGTTGAACCAATGCCACCATTGATGGGACAAATTCCGAAAGTAACAGTAAATCACAAAATAAAACATTTCACTTTATTATGGCCCCATTCACGGTAAGATTCTACGAAGAACAGAAAAACGCTGAGGTGTGATGTTCACCTATCTTGCTGTGAGAACCATTCACCTAAACATAATGAAACAATGAAAGAGCTTCAAAAAGCACTAGAGATGATTGATATTGAAATAACTAAGTCCAGATAATAGCGACGCAGAGTGGAAAAAACACAAATGTTACCGAACAAATTTTGAAAGCGATAGGTAAAAGAATATCTACCTACGCTATCCAAGATATAAGTGGAAGTTAGGTACGTATAATCATCAGATTGTATCCCGGGCCGGGCAGAAGTGAGTTGTCGATGTTAAGACACTTACCAAACAGTATCGGCGACCGGCCAAAATAAGAAGATTAGATCTACAAATTCAGTTCTCTAGCGCAGGGAAGAATGTTAATATTTGACAATAATAATAATTTATAATTTAGTTTATAGTTTTATTAGTTACTGAATAGTGGAAAATAGCTGAGAAAAGTCAGATTTGAATAATACATATTATCAATTAGATTTTTAGAAGACTTTGTCAGGAAATATATGTTATTTCGGAAAGAAAGCTGGCATAGAGATTCTTTAGATAATAAAAACTCATCTTACAAGTGGATTATCAAGTTGAGGTCTTGGTAGATGTGTAGGAACAATGGGCTTCACTTCAATAATATCAACTAAAACATTTTTTTCAACTTTTTCGGCTTCCGGTGGCTTCATATTTGAATGTCTAGATAGAGTACAGCCTTTGATGTTCAAGAATTCAGTGAAATCTGTGCACTTTTTGTTACAGCATCCCCATCCCTTGTAAGCATCATGGAATACGGGCTCTCCTGGATGATGTCTACAAGAATCTAGGAGATAGATTTAGATAAGAGAGGCGCTTATAGTAAACAATAGAAGTCACAGTATGTAGGTAGAGTAGATATAGATCATAGCATTTGCATGGTGTTCTGGAAAAATCTTAACCTTCATTACCTTCTTTATTATTTTCCGGATCAAATTTGAGGCCACAACCACGATTATAGCATTGGAGTAATTCTTTGTTATCTGGCATTTCTAAGTTTAAACAGAAACAAATAAGTTGGATAGATTATGCAGAGATGATAGTTTTTCAATATATTCAAATAATAATAAGATCCTAACCACAGAAAATAAACTTATGTGTTCTATGCTCTAATAAATAGATGGTAGTGTTCTCTGAATAAATATCGTCCATTCTATGGTTCAAAGCACAGAATACTAATAAATAAGAAATGCTATCTGTGTGCAGAGACAACGATTGTCTCTGCTGTGTGCAAGGTTTGTAGATGGTGTGTTGTGTAAGTTGCCTGGTAAACAGGACGTTGGAGGGGAACGCTACGTCATCAGCAGTGGGATTCTCATTCGCGAGTCGACGTTTTCGATTCTCATCTCTACGCATTCGGTATCTCCCGAGCTGAAGTGTAACCAGAGAACACTATCTAGTCACAATCTAGTGGGACTCTGATTCACGAACTCGGGACGTTACGTACCGAATATACGTTTTAGCGATTCTCATCCGTTCACGCATTCGATAGATCCCGAGCTGATCTGTCAAATCTACTCGGGACCTAATGATGTACCGAGTTGATAAAAAGTAGGTTTACAGTAATCTTTCTGTCTCTTTTTTACATACTTACTACATACTACATCTCTTTTAAGTTATTGATTAAGGACATCCTAAAGAGTAAAGACAATAGACATAATTTTTGTATTTACATTTTACATAAAATTATTTGGTTGTTTGACGTCGTCGTGTACTGCTTTTTTTATTTTAGGGTTTATTTTATCAGCAATAATGTCTTCTAAAATTAACGAGAAATATTTAAATACTGTATACAATGTACAATCTTCTCCGATGACCTCTGATTTGAACCTGTACAGATGGTGGCAACTCTTATGAGAAATTTTTGACCGTTTGTTGCCAAAGTTCCCATTCACGGCGCTAGTATCGCTCACCAAAATGTGGTGGGAATCGCAGAATTTGAATGAAAATGTCATATTTAAAATGGCAGCATCCAGCGCCGGCAATCCCATCGTCTAACGTCAATTCTCTTTTCTAACAATGTGTTTGTCAGGGGATATGCACTCTAATAGGAAAAAGATGAACTAGCAATATTTGTCGCCACCTGTCCTTGCAGTTTGGAAAATAAATTATTATAAGAATCTGCATAAGTATGTTACAAAGTAAACAAGAGATGTATTAGAATATAAGGTACATTTATATTACTCAAAAGCGCATGCGCGCTCGACCATGACAAGAAGTCGAGTATGATCCTCCAAAACAAGTGGTTGTGTGTTGTATGTAACGTAATGATGATAAGTTGTATTTTGCATAAATAAATAGTTATATGTAAATAAAGTGTATATAAGGAGACTGATCTCTGATCGACGAATATATTAACATGGTAGCAGTCCGTGGTTTTGCTGGTGTCGTTTGAAAATAATCAAGAGATATGATATAACCCGTTAAAACAAATATGGCGGCATCAGAGAACAAAGGATTCACGTTACAAGTGTTTGACGGCACACATTATGACAAATGGAAATATAAATTAAAGTTATTCTTGGAATTAAAGGAGTGTAACGAAGTTATTGAAAATGGAGAGAGACCGACATCAATAACGGAAACTGAGTGGAGGAAGAAAGAAATAAGAGCAAAAAATTATATTGTGAACAGTATGAAAATACGCAATTAGAATTGATTATTTCAGAAGAAAGTGCCAAGCAAATGATTGACAAATTGGACAAGAATTATTTGGTTAGAAGTAGTGCAGTAAAATTGTTGTGTAAAAGAAAGTTACTCGACTTGAAAATGGAAGAAAGTGAAAACCCGACAGACTTTTATAATAATTTTGAGAAACTTGTCAACGAACTGAAAAATGCAGGAGAAAATGTAACACAGGAAGACAAATCAAATTATTTTTTATTAGCACTACCAGAAAGTGTATCGCATATAATCGATATTGTAGATGCATTGCCGGAAAAGGACAAAACAGTGGAATTTGTAAAATCAAAATTGGAATTAGAATTCAAGAAAAGAAATGGTGATAGTGGAAGTTCTCAATCTAGTGCTTTTGTGTTAGACAAGAAAAAATAAGGAAATAAAAAGACATGCTATGTGTGTGGTGGTGTAGGACATTTTAAATACGATTGTCCAACGAACAAAGATTCTTGTAATCAAGGCATGTTAAAGCGAGGAGGCGGCCGAGGAGGTCGCGCGACACAGCGAGGAGTCGGCCGAGGAAGTCGCCCACCACAGCGAAATGGCTACTCACAATGGCGTGGCGGCGGCAGCTACGCGCAGCGCGGCAGTGGCGCTAGAGGCGGCCACGACAGCCAAGGACAACAGAACAGGAGCGACGGAGCAGCATTTAACGCGATATTACAGGTTATTTCTGCGTATCATGCGAACGGTAATGTAAATAGAATTGATTGGATTCTAGATAGTGGGTGTACGGACCATGTAATAAATAATGAAGATTATTTCTATGATTCAGTAACATTAAACGAACCGATTAAAGTTAAAGTAGGTGATGGTAGAAGTTTGAATGCAATCAAAGTAGGATGTGTAAAAAGTAAATTTAATGTTTTCGACAAAGAAATTGAGGTTGAAATGGAAAATGTTTTCTTAGTTGAAGAAATGGATAGAAATTTGATTAGTTTTGCCAGAGTGACTGATAAAAACAAAGTAGTGGCAATTAGAGATAATGCTAAAGTTTTTGATAAAAATAATAGATTGATTGCAATTGCGTGGAATAAAAACAAGATTTATGAAATGACAAGTTATATAGATAAAAATATCAAGTCTAACGTAGTAAGGAAAGATAATAAAATATTATTAAAAGAAAAATGGCATAGGACGTTAGGTCATGTAAATTTTAAATATCTAGATAGTATGTGCAAAAATGATGTATTGGTAGGTTTACCTAGAGAAATAGAGTCAGATTTTGTTAAATGTGTTACATGTATTGAGAATAAAATGCACAATATACCATTTGATAATAATAGGAAAAGGGCCAGAGAGATCTTAGAAATAGTACACACAGATGTAAATGGACCTCATTCTGAAGGATATAAAGGGGAAAAGTATTTTATTACTTTTATCGACGATTACAGTGAACTTGCTAAAAATCGGATCGGATAAATAAAATAAATATCAAAATATTCAATAAATAATTCAATCTATGGATTCAAATGTACGTATACACGAGAATCACTCGAACATGTTCAACCTTCTCTTGTCGACGAAGTGGTATAGACGCATTCACGAAATACTGTCTTTTGCAACCTTTAAAAATATTTAAAGCTGATGAGTCTCAATTTTCAATCATCTATCGCCCTATTCTGGACTCCAAAAAATAATAATGGATGCTGGTACCAATTTTAAGAACCTCAGTTAGAGCGCTGTATAGATGAGTATTATCGCCACCCGCCATTGTGTGTCCTGACTGTCACGTCAGTGGTATAGGTAGAGCGCTTGTTTATGTATCATTACGTACACGTTATACATAACAGTATAACCTAAAAACCGATACCACGTACGTGACAGTCGACACACAATGGCGGGCGGCGATAATACTCATCTATACAGTGCTCTACCTCAGCCTCCCTGAATATTTGGACTCGCTTGGTATCGCATATCACTATACTACACCCGATATCCATCGCTCAAGTAGAGCGATACATACGAACAGTTATGAACCTTATTAGAGTAGAGACAAGCATTAAATCTGAATGGTCGAATACACTTTGGAAAATCCAACTAGTGTTAAACACAACAGTCCAAAAATCCACACACACTTCTCCTCTAAGAGCCCTTATAGGAATCGAAGAATCAACGTCCCTAATTCAGAGTCTGCTGAAAAACTTAAACAACGACTTAAAACCAATCAGAAATATGCAATTAAATCGAAAATGAATTAATGACCATTTAAAAGATTCTAGAAAATCATCAATTAATGCCAATCAAAGAATGTTGATTTTGACAAGGGCGACTTTGTGCTAATGCACCGAGATGACAAAATACACCAAGGCAAATTGATGTATGAGTTCCAGGATCATTCAAAGTTATGGGTACTACAGAGGAAGGCTGCTACGAGCTAAAATGAGTTGGAAAGTCCACAATCATAAAAGCAGCCAAAGAACAACTTAGAGGATGGCCGAACGATTTGTTCCTCCCCTTGGATATGTCTGAATTACTTGAAATCTTGGAAAATGATTCCAGGTTTGTTATAATTTTGAATGTTTTGTTGTTGTTATAATGTCGATAATTTTGAATATTGATAAGAATATTTTTTTAAAAAAAGGAGAACATTAGATAGCTTGATGGCAGTTGTTAGAAATCGATATATTTGTTGATTTATAATTGTTTTTGCTGTTTTAATTGTTTTTGAACGTTTTTCTTATTCTTTTGCGTTGAAAGTTTGGACGCTTTGCGTGTTGTGTTGAAAGCTTGGACACTTTGCATGAAGTATAAATACGTTGAAAGCTTCGACCTTTGCGTGTTGTTTTGTGTTGAAAGCTTGGATGCTTTACGTGTTGATTTATTTTGAAAGCTTTGCATGCATTATAAACACCTTGAAAGCTTGGGCGCTTTACATAACGTATAAAAACTAAGAATATAAAATATAAAAAAGTCAAACTAAACTAGACGTATTAAAAGTGACATAATATTTATCAAAGCAGTCTAGAAGCACAGGATAATCACTTGTCTACAAGAGAGATATTTGACTAGAAAATTTCAGGATCTATGTAGAAAGCTATTATGAGCCGGGAAAGATTCGAGTTCTTGATAAGTTGTCTTCGCTTCGACGACAAACAAATGCAACTTGAAAGAAAAAAATCTGGTGTGTCCATTCACACGACTTTCCTACCGCTCGCAGGCAAATTCCAGTGAATAAATTAATGGCTGAAAATATGTTTGTTGGCCTCAAGAGACTCTGAAGCGTCAACATTTTTTGAAATCTCTACACCGAAAATTTTACAGTATTACAATACTTTCCTTACATAGCGACGATGATAGCGGTAGTAAAGTAAAAATCCTCTGGTCAAATCGTGTACCACTCATTTTTTTCAGCATGTCGAGACAAACAACAATGGTCATGTAACATTTTTTTCGCAAGATGAAATGTTTAGCCAGAATCTGAAGAAACATGTGGAAATATGGAATTTTATGCAAGCATAACTGAGCAAATCACGGTTTTTGGCTATAGCTGAGCACCCAGTGTATACAGAATTCTTGTTCAGTGCCACTAGCGAGTGGAATTGGTACCAAACAAAATAAAAAAGAAAGCAACAAAATACACCGATCCGTTCCCGAGATAATGCTGTCACGGGCAGACAGACAGACCAATGGCTGAAAATAGTTTTATTAAACTTAGAAAACTCTGATACGTCAACATTTGTAAAAATCTCGATACCGAAAATTTCACATGATTACAATACTTTCCTTATACAGCTACTATAGTAGCATAGAAAAGTAAAAAACCCGGTGTGTCCACTCACACGACTTTCCTACCGCTCGCAGGAAAATTTCAGGAAATATTTTTTTTACACTATTACAATACTTTCCTTACATAGCGACGATAATAGCGGTAGTAAAATAAAAATCCTCTGGTCAAATCGTGCTACCACTCATTTTTTTCAGCATGTCAAGACAAACAACAATGGTCATATAACATTTTTTCTCAAAATGAAACGTTTTACCAGAATCTGAAGAAACATGTGGAAAATATGGAATTTTACTCAAGCATAACTTTTTTGTGCTTTTTCTCAGAGATGGCGCTGTATGTGGATGGTAAAGGGCTCTCAGAAGAATACTTTAGGCAAGTTTAATCAAAATACTTAGAGCCATTTTCGCGCTACAGTCTTGAGTAAATCACGTTTTTTGGCTATAGCCCAGCACCCTGTGTATACAGGATTCTCATTCAGTGCCACCGACGAGTGATATTGGTACCAAACAAAATAAAAAAGAAAGCAACAAATACACCGATCCGTTCCCGAGATAATGCTGCCACAGACAGACGGACAGACAGACAGACCAATGGCTGAAAATATGTTTATTAGACTTAGAAAACTCTGAAACGTCAACATTTGTAAAAATCTCGATACCGAAAATTTCACACGATTACAATACTTTCTTTATACAGCTACTATAGTAGCGTAGGAAAGTAAAAATCGACCCTCTAGCTCCTATTCGCGAAATATGAGATCAACTATTAAGCAATTGTACGAAATCGTACAAGCCAGTTTCATAATTGCTGAGCAACTGCTAGCTTTTAGAGGAAGATGCTCATTTAGGATGTATATTCCTAATAAACTGGCTAAATATGAATTAAACATTGTAATGGTGTGTGATGTTGGCACCAAATATATGATTGATGCTGAGGTATATTTGGGTAAGAAAACTAAAACAGACGGACAACCGCTGGGGCAATATTTTGTAAAAAAAATAACTAAAGATGTTTATGGAAGCAACAGAAAGTTGACTGGATAACTGGTTCACCAGTATACCATTGGCTATAGAACTGTTGAAACCTTCTTATAACTTGACACTTGTAGGCACGTTACGATGCAACAAAAAAAGGATACCACCGCAAATTTTGGATTCCAAAAATATAAGAATTGGAAGCTCGATACACTGCTTTGATGGCCAGACAACTATGGTGTCTTACAAAACTAAGCCTACGAAAACCTGAAATAGTCCAATTTCTACAAGACCGAATTTGGGGTGGATACATTCGACCAAATGTGTGGGAATAGGAACGTGGCAACAAAAACAAGAAGGTGGCTACTTTGTCTGTTGTACGAGATGATCGATATCACTTGCATAAATGCCTGGATTATTTATAATCATAATACCAAACGGACGCGAAACCATTCCGAGAAAGACATTTATGAATACACTTTCTGCTGCACGAAAATATTTTAAATATGGAACCGCAGCAGGAAACACCAACTCAAAAGAAAAAAAAAACATGCCCTGTGTCAACTTTGCCTGCCAAAAAACGTCTGTCGAAAGTCCAGAATCGAGTTCCACCTCTGACCTTGTCTGAGGTGTGTGTCCTCTTTAATGAGGTTGGTCATGATGTGCGGTGTGATGGGTACTGCCGGTTCGGGCCCACACATTGTTCCCGACGAAGCAGCACCCACCAGCTTATCCGCCTTCTCATTACCCTCATTCCCATCGTGCGCTGTCACCCAAGTTAGTTCCACCTTATTTTCATTCGCTAGTTCCGACAGTTCGCGGTGGCAGTTTAGCGTGGTTCTCGCGTCGTACCTGCCCTTTTCAAGTGCTTTTAAGGCGTTTTTACTGTCTGTGAAGAAGTTTATTACTCGTCCTCTCACCTTGCTCATGCGGACCTCAGTAGCCCCTCGAGCTAGTGCTATTAGTTCCGTTTGTAATACGGTGGCATTCTTCCCGAGCGGTTCTTGTAGAGATAGTTGCAGGTCTTGGCTGAAGATAGCTATGCCTGTACTGTCCCTCTTTTTAGACCCATCAGTGTATAGTCTATTGTCGGCACAGTGCGTGGGTCTGTTTCCTCCCAACAAACGTGGTATTTGCATTTGCTGAATAGGGGTGCAATGCAGTCTGAACTGGCCTCGAGGAGTGGTATTCTGGCGAGGCCCTCCTCCAAGATGGCTGTATACTCTTCGGGCTCTTGTGTACCCTTAATGTTCCACCATCTTTCAAACGAAGAGCGGTCAGCAGTACTGCCCCCACCAGATATAGATCACAACAACAACGCCTCTAGCGCAGCAGATGGTGTGGTCCTCATGGCACCAGTGACTGCGATGCAGACAGATCTCTGTAATCTTGCAAGTCTGTCCTCCTCAATTTTTAATTTAGTGAGTCGCCACCAAACCATTGAACTGTAGCATATCATGGGCCTTATCACTGCTGTGAACAACCACAGGGTGACTTTTGGCGATAGGCCCCAGCTTTTACCTACAACTCTTCGACATTGCCATAGAGCTGCACAGGCTTTGTCCAGCTTGCTGTCCAGATGTTTTCCCCAGGTCAGTTTTCTGTCGATAACCACCCCTAGGTTTTTCACCTCGTTCGATAGCTTGAGCTGGCTTTCATTTAGAGTAGGCATTTTTATGTCGCCCACCTTACGTTTTCTGGTAAAGAACATAGCCTCTTCTTTGTGAGAATTCACTTTTCTAGGATACGGAGTACCCTTTGCATCAGTTCGCATAGCATTCCAATGTGCTTCCCTGTCAGCAGTATGACTATATCATCCACATATCCTATGGTGTGCATGCCCTCATCGTTCAGGGTCGTTAGAAGGTCCTCTACTACTATGTTTCATAGCAAGGGGGAGAGTACCCCTCCCTGAGGTCAGCCATTCGTAACACTCCCTGAGACATTTACGCCTGCGACACTAATTTCAACTATTCTGCTCTCGAGTATATTTCCTATCCACCTGCGTAAACCTGGCGGTACGGTTCTGTCCCGCAGAGCTTTGTTGACTGCTTCGAAGGTAGTTCGATCGAACGCACCTTCGATGTCTATGAAAACTCCTAGAGAGTGTTCGTCATTGTCCAGGGCTCTCTCTATCCTGCCCACCAGAACTTGGGGAGCGGATTCCGTAGATTGCCCTGGTGTGTAGGCGAATTGGGTGAGGTGTAACGATCTTTGGGTTAAGAAGTTACCCCTGATCCAGCCGTCGCATAACCTCTCCAACGTTTTCAGTAAAAACGAGGTAAGGCAAATTGGACGGTATGATTTGGCAGATGAGTAGTCACTCTTGCCTGGTTTCGGTAGGAAGACTACCCTGGCTATTCTCCATTTCTCTGGTACGTGTGTAAATGCAAGGCACGCTCTGAGGATGACCACCAGTTCGTCCAGGACAGTTCCCAGTCCCCACTGAAGGAGACCCGGGAAAATCCCATCCGTGCCTGATGACTTGTATGGGTAGAATGCCTTGACCGCCTGTATTGTTCCGGTTCGATTTACGACTTCTCTCGCCAATTGCCAGTCCTCCGCAGAGGGACATCTCGAGTTGTGAGGAAGTGGGAAGTGTGTTGACAAATGTGTTTTTGCTGTGTCTATAGCAGTGTCAGTATAGGTACCGTCCTCCTTTCTGACACAGCCCAGTTGTCTAGGATTTTTTGAGATCACCTTAAGCAGTCGGGATGCTACGGGTGTACTTTCTGTCTCTTTACAGAAGAGTCTCCATGTTTCCCGTTAGTTTTAGCGAATTTTCTTTTATACGACCTTTGGTATAGTTTGTCGACCTCCCAGACGGACGTATTTCGGGATGACTTTGCTCTGTTGAAGAGTCTCCGCAGGTAGGTCTTGTTGATCTCAAGACTCATGGTGCACTAGGTACGCTTCCCTGTCTGTCTTCCTGGGATTCTTTTGATGTCTTGACCGCTAAGAGTCTCATTATTATCCATTTGTGGCCAGAGAGGGTGGCTCCGGAACTGACCCCCCATTCCACGATTGATTTGGAGATCTCTTGTGTTGCGACTGAGATGTCAATCACCGCCTGGACACTGCGGGGTTACGAACATGGGCTCGTTTCCGCGGTTGAGGATTTCCAAATTTGTCCCTAACAGGTATTCTAGTAATGCCCTACCTTTGCTGTTGCAGTCTTCGCTGCCCCAAGCGTAGTAGTGGGCATTTGCGTCACACCCTACTATGAGGTGTTTTCTCCCCTGCTCGCAGAAGTATACCAGCTTCGCCAGCTCCTTGCTGGGGGGTGGCTCTTTGGCGTCTATTGGCAGGTAGGATGAGGCTACAATAATCGCTTCTTTGCCCTTTCCAAAGTCCAGGAGCACTTGGACAGCCGATAGGTCCTGAGAGTCCTGTCATTAGGATGACTTCTATATGACCTGAAAGGGAAACACATGTCCTTGGTCTATCATGAATTGTTCCAACAAAGATTTTCCTTTGGGAGGAGTTGTCGCTCCATCCACATACCCAGTTGCCTGTGCTCCAGGGTTCTTGGATAAGAGCTATTGCTGTCTGCTCAGCCTCTAGGTGACAACGTAGAAGAACAGTCGCCCCCCGGGAGTGGTGCAGGTTTGCCTGAACTATGACCAAACCGGTGGTTTTGGCCATCAGGCTTGTACTGGGTCGACAATCCCACCTGACTCCGGTGCGTCCATTTGCATGGACTCTCCCTGAGCCGAGACAGTCTCACCTCCCTATTCCAACTTGGTCACCTTGCAGGTGACCTGACCAAGCAGGTAAAATAATTTGCCTGCTTTTTCAGTTAAGGCGTCTCTCTCTTTTCTCATGAATCCGAAAACAAGGAGTTTGCCCTGAGATTCTTCCTTGAACTGCCAGGCGCCAAAATAGGACCCCAGTCTCGACAGGAGAGCCGGGGATCCAAAGAGTCGCCTTGGTTAGCTCAAGCAGGTCATCTTCTGGGAGTACGGTAAGCCTTGCTCCCTCCCACAGAGGTTTCATGGCTTCCACCACCTTTACAAGAAAGCCGCGTGCAACTTCGTCGGTGCAGGTAATTATCGGCGCTCCCGCTGCAAAGCCACAGCGCGTGGGAGCTCCCTGCGCCGTGTTCAGCGCGTTAGCCACAATGTGGCCGAGCTCCTCCTTGATAAGGGTTGCCTTTTCCTCGGTGAGGGTGTAGCTTTGGTCCGACCGGTCGTTTGCTCCCCGGCCTTCGCCCTCTTTCCAGGACAAGTCCCAGGTTAGGGCTTGTTACCGGGCGAGCGTTGGCGCTTGCCGGTCGCCGCACCGCATTGAGCCAGCAGGGTTTTACCCCCGCTCGTGCCCTCAGTGGCTGCGCCTGACTTGGGCTTCGTTTTGGTGGGATTGCTTATCTATCCCTCCTTCTTCTGCTGCAGCGCCTTCCGCTTTTGCAGCTGCTTCCTTGCTGCCCCCGACAGCTTCTTCTTATTCGGAGGGTCATTCGGTACCACTGGTCTGGCCAGATCGCCGAAGTCCCTCCTTGCTGCTCAAAAGTTTTTTGTGTAGATGGAATTTCAAAAAGTCTAAGTGGGAAATATTCTCTAAAGAACTGGATAATTGCCTGGGTTGGATCCCAGCAACTAGCAATAACTATAACAGATTTGTAGGCT
This sequence comes from Crioceris asparagi, assembly GCA_958507055.1. Taxonomy (NCBI): domain Eukaryota; kingdom Metazoa; phylum Arthropoda; class Insecta; order Coleoptera; family Chrysomelidae; genus Crioceris; species Crioceris asparagi. The sequence continues at coordinate 49,971,531 of OY293828.1, forward strand.
CAGTTACAAGCACTGCCAAGAAGTGCATACCTAGAGGATATCGTAAAGAATACATTCCTGGCTGGTCACAGAATAGTGAGGAGCTCTACCAAATTTTCCTTGAGTCTGGGGACCAAGAGATCGCAGACGAACTTCTACATAGCCGTGATGCTGCAAGACAACAGAAGTGGTTAGAAGCAGTGGAAAGCATGAACTTCCAGACCTCAAGCCGGCAAGCATGGTCTTTGCTAAGGAAACGGGAAGCGTCTGCTCAAAGACAAAAACCAGGTATCTCTCCAAACGCAATTGCATCTCACATATTTGCAACATCCAGAGTTCCGAAAGTCAAAGCTCATACTATTGAAATAAAACGAGAACTCAGAAACCTACAGCACCAAGCAAGAGAAAGCGGGCTTTAAACCAAAACGAAGCTGCGTGGACCAGGTTCTCTCACTTACTACTGGTATAGAAGCGGGGTTCCAAAGAAACCTTTAGACATCTGCGGCATTTATTGACCTATCAGCGGCTTATGACACCATCTGGAGAGAGGGCTTGGTATACAAGCTCCTTCGTGCAGTCCCATGTAAGCTAACAGCCCGTCTACTAAACAATATGCTGAACGACCGGACAATCCAAGTTATTACAGAATCCGATAGAAGCTCATCAATGAAACTCAAGAATGGCCTACCGCAAGGATCAGTACTTACACCCCTGCTATTCAGCCTTTATATCGCAGATATGCCAGACACGAAGTCTAAGAAGTAAGGCTACGCCGATGACTGGGCATTAATGACATCATAAAAAACATTTGAAGAGACGGAGGTAATCCTGTCAGCAGATCTGAAAAAATTGGGAAAATACTTTCGGAAATGGAGACTTCTGCCAAACGCCAGCAAGACAGATGTAACATGGTTCCATCAACAATTCTGCTGATAGGGAGCTTAGAATCCAGTTTGAAAACGAATGGCTTACTCATAATAAAAACCCAAAATATCTCGGCGTTATACTCGACAGAACACTCTCGTTTAAGGAGCTCTGAACCAAAACAGCAGAAAAAATAAAAACGAGAAATAACATTATACAAAAGCTAACGGGGACAACATGGGGAGCGTCGGCATCCACTTTGCGCTCATCAGCTTTGGGGCTCGTTTTCTCAGCTGCAGAATACTGTCGCCTGCATGGCTTAACAGCCCTCATGCCCATAAAATTGATACTCAGCTTAACAACGCAATGAGACTGATCGCTGGTGTTATCAAATCGACTCCCACAGAATGGCTGCCAGTCTTGAGCCACATCCATCCTCCAAATATGCTCTAACTCTCTCTCTCTCTAACAAGAGAGTACAAAAAGATTTTGGCTAACCCAAATCTCCCAATCCTCGAAGATATTGAACACGCCAATCACAACCGCCTCCGTTCCAGAAAACCACCCACCAAAACAGCAGTATCTGCCATAGAGGAGGGTTTTGATCTAACCATCGCTTGGCACCAAGAATGGACCACCAAGCATCAGAACAACCGAATGCCATGTATTACCCCAAAAAACTCCAGGGTACTACGACCTACCACGAAAGACTTGGTTCACCTTAAAGAGAATCCGAACTCAGCACGGTAGATGCGCCTACTTCTTACATAGATGGGGCAAGATACCATCCCCTCTTTGCGAATGTGGCGAAAACCAAACAGTGAAGCACATTACAGATGAATGTAATAGAACAGCCTACGACGGGACACCTGAAGACTTTCAAATGGCGACCCCGGAATCAATAGCCTACATAAATTCATTAAAAGTCTGCTTGTGATAAATATGTATAATTTCCTTTTAATGTGTACATATTTTCTTATTATGAGTACCTTTTTATAACTTTTTATTGTGTCTTATGCCATACGCTAAATAAATTTATTTTTTCATCCCTCGGGCTCTCCACCCGCCCCGGAGCCCGCACTGGGGACGCTATATCAGCGCCAGGCCTACCCGAAAGATATAGCCCCCGGTACTAGTCCCGCACGGACAGTAGGAGCCGTCGATTGCAATACCGGCGTCCCAACCGGCCCTCTGACAGGATAATTCTTTATTTCATTCTTTACATGCAAGTTATTTTTTTAAACTCTATTTAATCGAAACCAACATACCGTACTTATACTTATTTTAATACTATGAATTTCAACTTGATTTCGAGATTCTTCAATTTCAAATTTGTCAATTTAAATTTAATATCATAGAGCTATATAATTAATGTCACCAGTCAATGTTATATTTCTATATTGAGTATTGATTCCGCATATCTGTCAAATTTCCACAGCCTATTAAGCCTAGCCAGCAAGCTAATGGTTTGTATTTAGGAACAGGCTGCTGATGTAGTATCCATTTACATAAATATTCCTGAAGATTTAGCTCTGAAAATTATCGAAAATAATGGGATGATATAAAACAACAAACGGACATCTCTAAAACTGAATTTAAAGAAACTATAAAACTGATAGCACAACATACTTTAAGTCAAGGAAGAATTCTATCAACAAATCTATGGTTGCGCCATGGGTTCTTCTATCTCATATAGTATTGCACAACTAGTCCTCGAAGGCTCAGAGAACGAAATTTGACCGAAAATAGGTTTCCCAATACCATTTTTCTTTAGATACGTTGACGATGGTTTAACAACCAATCCCAAAGATAAAGAAACTTTTATACTAGATCTTTTCCACACATCACAATGAAATAAAGTTTGCAATATAAACTGAACAAATTAATTTTCTAAATTTAACATTAATACACAATCAAAGAATATACGCACAAAATGGTACAATAAAGATACTTGGTCAGGGAGATATTTGCATTTTAATTCGGAACACCCATTATTGCAAAAAAATCAGTAATCAATAATCTTGCGGATAGATCAATCAATTTTACAGATCCAGAATATCGCAAAGAAAATAATTAAAGCAAAATCAATTTTTAACGCCAAAATAGAAGCAACGTACAATACACACAAACTTTCAAGACGAAAAGAATAAGATTACCAAAAGCGTATATTATTATGAAATATCATGTAATAGTGCATATGTGGGACTGTTGAGATTATTATTTTACAAGGATGGAGTTTGATTTTCAAAATAATTGTAATAACTTGTATAGACCAATATATTTTTATTACATTATTTTCATGACAGCTTGACAGACATGTGTTTTCACATTAAACTTAAAAAGAGAAAAGTCACTAGAATAACAAAACTAGTTTTGGCGCTAGATTTGATTGTTCAACTTGACAGGGACAAACTAACCAATACCTCACTAATCGTATCAGAGATCATTAATATGACAAAAAAATAAAACCGCATTAACAAATCATGAAGAGGAAAAAACATACTTTGGATTATGATGAAACCAAAATTTTATCTACTGCACAAAATAAACGCGTAATGCTTGAAACGATCTTTATAAAGAAGAAACAAAACACAGTAAACTATAAATGCAATAAAAATTGACTAAACATTATCTAATATATATTTTATAAAATATATAAAACAAAATGTCATAAATGTTGTGTCAAACATTTATCCTAGCCTAATTTAAAAGCCTTCCGGTAACTAATATTCTCCATCCATTGTAAAAGACATGAAGAAATACATTTCAATAATTTTACTTTAAAAAGGACGATATGGAAACTATAAAAAAGAAGAAAAAGGTTACCAAAACTATGATACAATAAGGACCAATATTGGTAAGAATTCGGCTTAGCGCCAACGGAAATTTGTAACAAATTATATGTCATTCGACTCGGTTTAATAAGAAAAATTCATTTAAAGTAGTCCCAAGGCGGATGGATGTTGGAATAAATGAATTTTTCAACACGAATCATTAATAAATGGCAGAGTCTAAAACCCAAGAAACCTATATTTATATAGGAATATATAAATATATATATGGATTTATTAGAGAACAAACCACTTTGTAGAAATCTGAATGTTCATAATGTTTGGGATTTGGAACCGTTGGCGTAGATACAACAATATAAAAACAGAGAAATACCACAACACACCAACAACTTTATTAATTATTGTCACCCGACAATTGTTTCACCAACAAAGTTGGCATCTTCAGGGGTAAACCTGAAATCTACAATATTTACCTTGATTTATAGTAGTAAGATATAATTACATCAATCTTTAATAACAAAATAATTACTATGGTACAATATAATCATCAAAAACTCATTAAACTAATGACATAATTTACCCTATTGTAATACATTTGTTCTTTAAAGTTGTTAACCTAATCCTGTTGCAAAAAAGGAAAAAGTGGTCTGTCTGTCTGTCTATTTGGAGACCTCCATCTTTGTTTAGAACATTTTTCCTCTTTGAAATCTCAATACTATCAGGCGACCAGAAACGGCTATAGGTAGTTTCATGACTTGCGTCCGCGTTGTTTTATTTTTTATTTACGATTAATTTCTTTCAATTAGACTAAGAATATATTTTTATTTATTTTAATGTTATCCTGTATTGATTTCTGCTGAGTACCTACTAATATGTAAATTTGTCAACTAATATTATGCTTTTAACTCAATCATTCTTTTCAAATATTTTAAATATTGGACAAAATAGAGAAGGTTTCAAATCATACAATAGTAGTTAGTAAATGAACCATCACCTCTAATTAATTTTCATACATGTTTTACAATCCGATGAACACCTTTAAATCCCATCCTATCCTGATGGAAAAGGTTTTGCTACCTTCCCGATTGGTTTCCATCGAGTAATTTCAACTATATAAATAATAATAATCAAAGTTTTCGCTCAAAATTCTATTACAAGCTTAAACATATTCAGAATCGTTTATTATATATATATACAGGTATATGTATGTAACTGAAATTAGCAGAACGCAAAAAACAATTTCTTTTAATATTAAATAAAACATTGAGTTTTATATTATTGACTATAGACGCATCGTGTCCTCAAAACGAACAGCTTATTAGGCACTCCAGAAAGGCAATCACCAGCCCGCTAGCAACACAAAACTACCTATAGCTGTTTCTGTTCGCCTGATAACCGTTTATTGAATTATTTAACAAAATACACATTTTCGACGGTAACGAACGAAGCTCACTCGATTTCGCCTCAAATTTACTTATATGATGTACTACTTCTTTGCTTTCGTATATATCTAGTAAACCACACATCGGGACTTGTTTAAGGAGGCTTAGGCTCTCTATGTCTACCTTGTGGTTGTTGTAGATAATATGTGAAGCCACTGAATCACTGACGATTTCTCAGCGGCCGAATTTTAAATGAGCCATATGTTCTTTAAATCTACTACTAATCGTGGGGATGCAGCAGTTATGAAGGAAAACTCTTTAAAGTTTGTTCCAAGCTTTCGGTAATTTATTACTTATTACCATCTTCAGGGATACTACAAAAACATACAAATCAATATTCTCCAAAAAATGGTTATAAATGTCTAGTACTAACACTTAACTGAGATTGTTCATAAAAAAGATGTTAAAAAAGTTAAAAAACATTACAAAATGACGACATATTAAAATCATTACACATAATTTACAACATTAAATATATATATATATATATATATATATATATATATATATATATATATATATATATATATAAAAAAAACTATATTCAACAATCACACTTGTGTAGAGGCCATCGATGGAATGATATTTTGAATTTTTTTCTACAGCATAACATCAACGACTGTGATGAGTGGGAGGCTACGACTTTGATCGCATGTTTGAATATTTATATATCCAAAGATACAATTAATTATTGTTTCCAAAAATCAATCACTCAGTCAGGCCTTAAAAGATATTTACATAAGACAGAAAATTTTTGAATGTCTTTTCTTGCATTAATGCAATTCTCGGCTTTGAAAATTTGAGCCATTTCCAGAAACCGTCTTTTATCATCATTCGATTCTTGATGCAATATGCTAACCGCGCCATAGTTCATTTGATGTTTCGTAGAAAAGACATGCTGGGCCAATGTACATCTATCAGGGTGCAATCTGGAGTCACTTCTGTGTGCTGTTTGCTGTTAGTTGTGTAGATAGCATATTCGAAGTCTCACCAATATATTTATTAATGCAGTCGGTACATGGAATACTCTAGACTACACCTGATTGAGATGTAATTGGAGTCCTGTCTTTCAATTTTGTATATAAAGAACCTATTTGCAGTACATTTTTATTAAGTTTTTACATTATCTATGATTGACGAAATTCGTGAAAGTCTCGGTGTGATTTCTCTGATGTACGGTAAACTTACAAAAACAGATCTATGTACAATGCTGTCAGGTGAAGGATTAGCTACTTCATTGTCACTGGAATTATTGCTGTTGTTCTGAATGTTATCATGTAATAAATCGGAAGATGTATTAAATTATATGTGATTGACCAACCTTGGTGGATAACCATTATTAATGAATAATATGGATAAAATATGTAGATTCTTAATGTGGAAAGATGTGTCTGCGATGTTGATAACATGGTTTCTCATTTGCTGAAGCAAGTTTACTTTCATGCTGAATTTGTGTTATGACTCAAAATTAATGTACCGACCAGAGCTACATGTCTTTCTGTACCAATCGAGCAATAAGCAATTGTCAGGAGACCGAATAAGTTGAGTATCTAAGAAAGGTACTGACTGATGCTAATGAAGAATAATTAATTGTATCTTTGGATATATAAATATTCAAACGTGCGATCGAAGTCGTAGCCTCCCACTCATCACAGTCGTTGCTGTTATGCTGTAGAAAAAAATTCAAAATATCATTCCATCGATGGCCTCTACACAAGTGTGATTGTTGAATATAGTTTTTATTATATATATATTTTTTTAATGTTGTAAATTATGTGTAATGATTTTAATATTTCGTCATTTTGTAATGTTTTTTAACTTTTTTAACATCTTTTTTATGAACAATCTCAGTTAAGTGTTAGTACTAGACATTTATCACCATTTTTTAGAGAATATTGATTTGTATGTTTTTGTAGTATCCCTGAAGATGGTAATAAGTAATAAATTACCGAAAGCTTGGAACAACATTTTTGACCTTGAGTGCACTAGCGTTCAATCGGTACACTCACGAAGTTACGTGTGGCGGCAGATTTAAATCGGACATTCAAATTAACGAATATAAAAGTAGCGCAAAGTAGAGAAAGGAATAAAACATTCAGAAATTGTTGAAGAAAGTTAAAAAAAAAAACATATGAATGCAGCATAGATTTTTTATTAAGTGCTCTCCAACAATTTCTGAAAGTTTCACTCCTTTCACTATGTCTAACGGGAATTAATAAAATCATAATAAACACTCGAAAAGTTAGAAGTATTTTTTTTAATAACATGAAGGTCGCCAATGTGAACGTCAACATACATTACTATAACAATATATACTTATATAATATACTTATTATTATAATAAATTTTTACCCAGAGCTAAATAACTGCTTTTGTAAAACACTTATTACACCACCAGGACCCGGACGCTGGATACTTCATATGCCCTTGCATTGCTCCATTTCTTCTTCAGTCCTCATCCGCTGCTCCTCAATTAGACATATAAATAGAAATTAAAAATTCAACATCTGCGTATATTACAAGTAAACTGAAATACTTATAAGCAAAATTCAGCCATACGCACATTTATGCACTCATTATGCTCTCTACACCACCAGGACCAGGACGCTGGATACTTTTTTATGCCCTTGCATTGCTCTATTTCTTCTCCATTCCTCTTCCGCTGCTCATCAATTAGAAGTATAAATAAAAGAAAAAAATTCAACATCTGCGCCGTATATTACAAGTAAACTGAAATAATTATAAGCAAAAGTAGATATACTAGGAGAGTTCTGGGACGGAAGTAGCAGTAAACATGCTTTATTTTTCAATGGGGTCCCGAATAATGTAATAATGGCGTGTGGGAAGTGGGCGTGCTGGATATTTTTCCAACGGGGTTTCATTATTTATTAAATGTTACGTTTGATTCCTACTTTTCATAAGCGCCATCTAGCGGAGAGGGATTATTTATTTAATTATTTAATTTAATAATTTTAAAGCTGAGGAAAAAAGTTCACCATCGCGCGGGATCGAACCCACAACCACACACTCCAACACGCTAACAAGCTAGACGTTTTCCAAGCTTGCCATCTCGTTACCCTTGTGAATGCGAGAAATCAAAGAATATATGATTAGCGGCGGCGCGTGCGCACTTACATCAGATAAGACGGGACCTCATAAATTGAAATGTTGTCGATGTGTTAACATCGATGGCGACACCGCTTCGATGTAAGCAAGGGCGATAATCAGTTTGAGTCTGTGCGCTCGGACAGCCCTTATCGTTTCAAGCAAACGACTCCCAAAATCGTCTTCTGTCGAAAATTTGATGGCGATTCACTTTTTGATTCGTTTAAATCGCCCAAGAAATAGCGGAGATTTGATTTTCGTATAGAATATACGAGTTAAATTGCAAATTATGCTTATTAGACACAATGTCAACAGCATCATTAAAAGTGCTTAAACAAGAAATCAGGAGTCATGAGTGAAAGAAAATGTGTTATGTTTAATTTGATTGAAAACAAAACTTATGTGTTAGTGGATCATGATGGAGGTTACAGAGAAGCAAGAAAAGGAGAATGAATGCAAATTTTTAGAGACCGGAGACGCATTTTGCTTTTATCGAATATTATTAATAATGTGTCAGATAGCAATCATAGACATTGTATTTATCAAAAAAGATTTTCTGAATAAAACAACTTTATACTTAAAATTTGCTTTATTTAATTTATGATTTTATCAAACAACATTCTTAAATAGAGTACGGAGTGATTCTTCTTGATGGTATCTCATCAGGTTTGTTGCGTTGACGAAAACGTGTAGGATTTTTGAAAACCTTCTCATTCCAATCGTTTTCACTGAATTGGGTGGTAGGATTGATAGTCATATCATGGAACAATGTAAATACCTTTTGTTTTTCCTCAAAAAAGTTTATAATGTTTTTTAACTCTTCCAAATGTCGAATGTGTTGCTTTAACCTTTCTTTCAACATGATCGCCATCGTAACTCTATGACTCAGATTGAAACTGATGTTAGACAAAAAAAACTTGTAGATTCTGTCTCCCTCCCTTCTCCCCCAAAAATAAAAACATTTTTTAAATTTCTCTATTGCTTACATATAGGTATTGTATTACAAAACCATTTGTAAAATTCATCAACATTTCTAAGACTACAATTATAGAACTGACTGCTGCTACGTGTGTAGTGATTCATACATGATGTAATTTCGCTGTTATTGAACGCTGGAACAGTGTGCCATGAGTCATCAAATTCCTCCAAATTCACGACTCTACTAGCTTGCTCTCCGTAGAAAGATTGAAGTTTATCATCCAAAAATAGCTTCTTCTGATGTCCTCGCACATAGATGATATCAATTTCGTTGAGATTTTCCTTTAGAATATCATCTAGCGATTCGTATGGTATAAAGCCGGAAGAATATTTGCAAACGCCATATCGATCTGCTTTGCTTAGCGATGAGAACGGTATTGGTGGCAATAACAAATAATTACTACATCGACGTCCAATCCTTAAGGCAATTTCTTGGGGGTGGAATTGACACTCCACATTGAAGCCTTGAATGTCTACAAAAGCTATTCTCATCTCTCCTCGACGATGGTTGAACTTAAACTGAGAAGTGATAGACAGAGGTCATGTCATCCTAGTTCCATCTCTTTATAATTTCACTGAGAGGATGTTGTTCAATTATGTTATCGTGAATGATGATGCAATAGACACAAGTATTTGCCAGAAAACCTTTAGACGACGCTTCCATTTCAAGCTTGACATCAACACTTGAACTTTTCACGCTTTCATCTCGGTGAGAACAATCGATGACAAATAGAGGTTTATTTGCAAATTCAGAGTAACTTAGGAGCGGCGTATGTAGATAAGAGTGTTTGTAGCTTTTTCAAATTGAGTGTAGTTGAAGTAAGCTTCGGTAAAATCCCCCTTTTCAAAAACCAAATGCATCTTCTCCTTTGGATAATTGTCTCCGTTCAGCGTCAAGGTTTGCATAATTAAATTTCGTAGGATCGTTATTCACTTGGTTCTTTTTGTGATTGTTCTGGAAACAAACGATGACATAGCGAGGACTTTCTAAAAATGATGAAGTTTTCACCGAACAAATTTCGTTGGTGGCTCCTGTACTGAGAGCAGGCAACATGTGAATTTCCCATTTTCTAAACGTTTTCAAGATGGGAGTGTCAGCTTTGATTGCTTTTAAAAGTTGCAATTTAATTTGATCGTTTGGATGCAATCTTTGCACTTTGAGCTCGATATTTTCAATTTCGAATTGTACTTCAGTTGTTGTAGGATTGGCGATGGTAAAGCATTGATTGTAATTTTGAGCACGTACCAATCGAATGGTATGTTTTCCATATACGACGTATTCGTAGTCATTGAAAATATTCAACAAATGTTTCAACGGAATGAGCATACTAAATGACATAGTATCCGCATCTGCCTTGATGATACCAACATCTTTATCTGGACTCCAAGTCGCTATACTCAAGGGTTTAGACTGTTCTTCGCTATAGCATAAATACCCTCGAACGGTACTCACAATTCCAACGTCACGCACTGATTCCAACTCTTTACAATTTTGTTCGTAGCTAATGGATTGGAACATGAAAGCGCCAGCATTATTGACAAAAGATACTTCTCCAGTACCCTTAGTGCGCTTAATTTTTCTACTGATATGTAACAGACTTGCGTAAAGAGCATCGAAAGCATCCGATTGATTAATGCTAATTACTATGACATCAATGTTGCGGAAAGATTTAACGTATGGATAGTAGGTACGCCATTCATCTTTTCGAATTGATGTGTCCATTTGAGGTTTTTGGAAAATGTTGAACACTTGCGGAGATAACATTGTAGCCTAAGGATTTGAGAAATCGGATATTTTTCACACTGAGTTCACGATGACTATCACGGTGGTGTTGGATGGTCTTTGTCTCGAAGAAGACTGATGGTCTACTCGTAGGTAGATGTATTTTATAAATACCTAGTACCATAATTCTTTGAGAGATGTAATCGAATTATGATTTCTTCACCTTGGAAATTCACCAGCTGAAAGTTTTGATCCAAAATTTTGAGAGTTATATTATGAATCTCGTCTGTAGTGATGGGTAGATAAATGAGAGGATTTGGACTTTCGTCGAAAGCGTAACCAGGATCTTCTCTGATAGCAAATTAGTAGATTGTGTGCGAAGGTCTATCGTTGTAGAAGGCTCCCGAAGTAATGCTGGAATCGATGTGTATGGTTCGTACTTTTATTAATGTTGACAGGCTGATCGGACATGTGAGTAACATTTTTTGGTAGAATCTTAGGAGAGTATCCCAATATGTGTGTCAAACTATCGTTCAGAGTGAAATCAATATCAAAATCTTTACAAAAAATTTCACATTTCAATGTATTATTATTCGGTTTGAGGTAGAAGTAATCTTCAGGCTTTACCTTCATCGTCGTCGTTGTCTTTGGTACGATTGCTTTCTGAATAAACTTTTCAATATCCTCAATTTCGTATGCTCCCGTGGGAATGTCAATGCTTTTTTTCTTACCCTTTCCATCTACATAGTGGAACTTTGTACCTTCATCGATGTTGGGTATACTGTTGTACGTATGAAAACTTAGAAGAGCTAAGCCATAATCACTGTCACGTTGCAAGTGAAGCGGCGGTGATAGATCAATTGAGAGAATCGAAGAATGACTCTTCAAAGTCAGTATTGTATCACTTCGTTTCATCGACATGACTGATACACAAGTAGTTGTGGTAGTATCTTTTATTGACATAGAAATGCTAAACACAAGTGTCCACAATTGTTTTGATCATGTTTGATATACATCGTGATTATAAAATATCTTGACGCACTGCTGCTTTCCAAAATAATCAACCAATTCCTTTGATGGCTTCAAATTTCCAAAACTATCGAAATATTGTACAGTGTTATCATCCTTTTTGTAAGCTTCCCAATGTGTACCTGGATTGATGGAGGAATCTAAATTCACTACGGCACATTCACGATATCTAGGATGATGAAGAAGAGTGTCTCGCACAAAAACACCGTGAAAATGTGGAATTTTCAGCTTTTTCGCACATTCCATAATCTCCCCATCGTACAGAGCTCTGTTGGGTAGCTGAGCTAGTAGTTTTTTTGTTTCTTCAAGTACAATCCTTCTCTTCCTTTATGCTGTTTCTTCAAGAACATACCGAATCCGTTAAGCGTTTTTCGTAGATACAAGCCGAATCCCAAGTGTTCCATAGCTTTATTATGTCGTGCGTCTTCTTCCATCGTTTTCTTTGCATTTTTCGTGTCGATGATGGTCTTTGCGATGGCGCTCGCTCCTACAGCCAGCGACCCTAGAGCCGAGAGACCGGCAAACAATGGAATTAGTCGTAGAAAACCGCCACTTTTTGGCAATGGTATAATTCTAGGTACTCGAATACATTTTCGACCTCCACATTTCTGACGGCTAATCGAGCTGCTTTTAAAGCAGCAGCAGATGACTTTTTTAAACTGCCACCTTCGTGTTGAGGAGACTTTTCCATAGCTTGATGAATCTTCTTTGCAATTTGGGAGAATCCATGCTCTCGTCGATTCTTCATACCCATACCGAGTTTACGTTTCGCCTTCATACTGTTGGTAATGAACCAAGCAGCAGATTTTTCACCAAATTTTGCGTCTTTCGATTTCACTCGTTCCCAAGCTATATGTTCCAACACTTGTTCGGCTTTATGATGTTCTTCCAATGATTTGTTTTGAGAGTATGCAATGTCGTGTTCCCTGCAAGCTTCGTCCAACGGATTGATACCTCTATCTCCACGTTCTTTCAATTTAGTTCCCGGTAAACAATATGAATAGCCTGGCAGATGTAGTTCGAATGGTGGGTTATTGTTAAGCGTATTAACCACACCCTTACCGTCATGAATCAACATTGAAAATTATGTTAATATTGAAAGACATGAAATTTTATACAAAATCCTAAACGTTTCATGGTATCGTGCACAACATGAGGGTCGTTCAACAGAAGCATACCTTACCGATCGAAAATTTAGATTACTTAAATGAAAGTCAATCTACCAGCAGTAAGCATGGTACATTGCTACCAAATTCATTTCGTGCAATCATATGTGGACCGAGTGGATGTGGGAAAACAAATGCAGCACTTTCACTGCTCTTCCACCCGAATGGTGCTAAATTTGAAAACATTTACGTGTATTCAAAGTCATTGTATCAACCTAAGTATCAGTTACTCGAAGAGGTGTTGAAAAAAGTCAAAGGAAGCGGATATTTTCAATTCAACGAGAACGAGGAAATTATAAGTCCCAACGAGGCTAAACCAAATTCCATATTCATTTTTGATGACATATCTTGTGATAAACAGCAGAAAATCCATGAATATTATTCCATGTGTCGACATCGAGGTATAGATGTTATGTACATTGGGCAAACGTATAGTAAGGCTCCAAAGCAAATGTTGCGAGACAATTGCAATCTAATTGTGTTGTTCAAGCAAGATGAAATAAATTTAAAGCATGTGTATGATGAACACGTTTCTCCTGATGTGTCATTCAACGATTTCAAGCGTATGTGTGCTGATTCGGTACAATGGTGATAGTAAAGGAGTGTGATCTGAATGCAGGTCGCTATCGATATGGCTTCGATAAGTTTATAAAACCATGAACTTATCATGATAAAGTATATTCGTCAACATGAAACCACCCAGCAAAGAGGTTGACATAGTTCGCAAAACGAAAATCAATGAAATCGCTAGGATCATAAAAAAAATACTTATCATTGAAATTGGGTAAATCAGAAGAGGATAAGGCATTACAAAAAATGTTCAAACCCATATCGGTTCCACTGAAAAAGCAGCTGGCAGTATCTAAAAAATCGCTCAGGAATGAACATACCACTATACCAAAAAAAGAAGTGAAGACAGAGGATGCATCGGTCGGCAATGCTGAAATTCTACCACCATTCCAGAAACTTGAACCTATTGCCAGTACTGATGGAGATGATGATGAAGTGTTCGATGATGAAGAAGAAGGAACATTTGACGAAGATACAATTGCTCCTCAAGTCATATCGATCAGTATCCACCAATGAGTCATAAATTCTTAACACAATATTGGAGCAATGATGAGAAGATAGACAAAGTATACGGACCCATATATGATTTTACAACTTCAAAATGGCGGCTTGGTTCAAAAGAAATCGATTTTGATAAGCGGCACATCAAAGTTGCTGGACAGCAAGTGATAGGAACACCTGGGCTATATGAACTGATATTCTACGATGATCCAGAAAATGTCAACAAGGATGATCTCGTTGCGTACAAACACATTTTAGAACTGTCGAATGTACATAAAAAAGCAAGCATTGAAAGGAACTAATAGACGCAAATATATGGAAATCATCAAACCAATGTTTATTCGAAAGTCGTCGCGAATGGCGGAGGGACGGGGCTTAATGTCGTGAATGTCTTACAATTCTAAACCTATGGAATACATTTATTGGGATGATCCGAACAAATTGTATGAGCGTTTACGATTGTTGTTAGCGTCCAAAAATGCTGGAAACACTTCACTTGACAATTAAATTATATCCATAATCGAAGAATTGAAAGAGGCCAACATTATTCAATAGATGTATCATTTCCAAGATGACCATCGACAAGTTCGGACGTAGTTCTTCTTCGAAAAAACGACTGCGGCGACCGATGATTGAAATTGGTGATGGTTTAGCACATACTCCTGACGATAATACTGATTTAAAAAAATTGAAACTGTGTAACGTAAAAATGCCAACTAATCCTATGGATGCTACCAACAAGCAGTACGTAGGCGATCAGATAAAACATTAGGCTGACATGTTTACGAAGACTATTGAGGACGAGATTGTGAAACAATTGAAATTGTTACCGAAACATTCGGTGACTTTCGTAATTGAATTAGCGAGCTGTCTGCAAAAGACGTTGAATACAAACAGACTTTCGACGACATTCTGGCTAAAAAGCCTAATCACTTTCAGAAAGATGTTAAAACACAATTCTTTAAAGTGAACTTGCTCATATCAGATGTGAAGCGTGCTTACACAAACAATTTCAAACAACTCACTCATGCCATCAACAAAAAATTTGAAAATGTGACTGAAGCATACACCTTAACCAAAAATGTGGAAAGAGAGTTGAGTCAGTTTCGAACGAATGTCGTTTACCAAATATCTGAATTAGGACTGGATATTTCAAATTTGAATATTAGCATAAAAAAATCCTAGCATCCATAACAAATTTTGAGCAACTCATCAAAAAGAAAAATTAAGATTTTTACACAATCATTCGCAGTGATGGCTTCGAAAGAAAAGGTTCAAATTGCCAACGAGTTGCATAAACCTGCTCGTAAAACATACCCCTACTGCATGTGTAATTGCCAATCGAGAGAAAAATATAAGATGATGCGATGTCTAATGGCTTTCATTTGATGTCCACGTAATAGAGAAGAAATACGTAGAAGATGGCTAAATTGAAGGCATCGTTTATACTTTTATACAATATAATTGGAAATATGTTGTACGTAGATATTCCACCAAATGTAATCGAAGCAGGCATTTGTTTCAACGATCAACAATGTATAGCAATGAGAAAAATAACCGTGAACGATGGACAGATGCATTTATTCTCTACCGAAATTCCAGAGCGAGAAAACAAGTTTAAAATTCGACTAGTGTTCTACCCAAATAGAACATGGGGAGATACTGGAATATTTCATCTACCATCAGAAGAAACTACCGAAAGAAATATATCCTACGACGATGGTGACGAAGAGGAATCCTCAACTTCGTTTGAGAGCAGCAGCAGCAGGACCGAAGAGAATTTCAAAATTAAATCAACACCAAAATTAGATACCACCAATTCATCTATGATATCATATATAAATTTTTCCATATATTTAATGATGCTTATTATGTATATATTTTAAATCGAAAATAAAAATGAATGTAATTGATATGGATCTGTTGCAAGCACACACCTTAACCAAAAATGTGGAAAGAGTGTTGTTTCAAATTGTTTGTGTAAGCACGCTCCACATCTGATATGAGCAAGTCGGGCGCAAAATCGATCAATTTTACATGTAATTTCCCATAAGGAATTCTAAGGTCAAAAATAGCGAAATTGGCTCAATCTGACATGCGCAGTAGCATCCTCGCTCTCGGGTCAGCCACGCCCCCTCGGCGAGAAATTTAAATTTGACAGCTGCGCCATCTGGGAAGCAGGGAACTGGCAGCTGACGCCATCTTGGAAGCGGGGGAAATTCAAATTGACAGCTGGCATGGGATATAAAGAATTTGTCATCCTCAATCCAACTGCTAAGCGATGTTTACGCTACCTGCAACTTCTGGATGACTATGTTCCTTCGATGCCTGATGGCGTGGCTGACCCGAGAGCGAGGATGCTACTGCGCATGTCAGATTGAGCCAATTTCGCTATTTTTGACCTTAGAATTCCTTATGGGAAATTACATGTAAAATTGATCGATTTTGCGCCCGACTTGCTCATATCAGATGTGGAGCGTGCTTACACAAACAATTTGAAACAACACTCTTTCCTCATTTTTGGTTAAGGTGTGTGCTTGCAACAGATCCATATCAATTACATTCATTTTTATTTTCGATTTAAAATATATACATAATAAGCATTATTAAATATATGGAAAAATTTATATATGATATCATAGATGAATTGGTAGTATCTAATTTTGGTGTTGATTTAATTTTGGAATTCTCTTCGGTCCTGCTGCTGCTGCTCTCAAACGAAGTTGAGGATTCCTCTTCGTCACCATCGTCGAAGGATATATTTCTTTCGGTAGTTTCTTCTGATGGTAGATGAAATATTCCAGTATCTCCCCATGTTCTATTTAGGTAGAACACTAGTCGAATTTTAAACTTGTTTTCTCGCTCTGGAATTTCGGTAGAGAATAAATGCATCTGTCCATCGTTCACGGTTATTTTTCTCATTGCTATACATTGTTGATAGTTGAAAAAATGCCTGCTTCGATTACATTTGGTGGAATATCTACGTACAACATGTTTCCAATTATATTGTATAAAAGTATTAACGATGCCTTCAATTTAGCCATCTTCTACGTGTTTCTTCTCTATTACGTGGACATCAAATGAAAGCCATTAGACATCGCATCATCTTATATTTTTCTCTCGATTGGCAATTACACATGCAGTAGGGGTATGTATAGGTATGGATCATCGTAGAATATCAGTTCATATAGCCCAGGTGTTCCTATCGCTTGTTGTCCAGCAACTTTGATGTGCTGCTTATCAAAATCGATTTCTTTTGAAAAATTTTTGTAATGCCTCATCCTCTTCTGATTTACCTAATTTCAATGATAAGTATTTCTTTTTTATGATCCTAGCGATTTCATTGATTTTCGTTTTGCGAACTATGTCAACCTCTTTGCTGGGTGGTTTCATATTGACGAATATACTTTATCATGATAAGTTCATGGTTTTATAAACTTATCGAAGCCATATCGATAGCGACCTGCATTCAGATCACACTCCTTTACTATCACCATTGTACCGAATCAGCACACATACGCTTGAAATCGTTGAATGACACATCAGGAGAAACGTGTTCATCATACACATGCTTTAAATTTATTTCATCTTGCTTGAACAACACAATTAGATTGCAATTGTCTCGCAACATTTGCTTTGGAGCCTTATTATACGTTTGCCCAATGTACATAACATCTATACCTCGATGTCGACACATGGAATAATATTCTTGGATTTTCTGCTGTTTATCACAAGATATGTCATCAAAAATGAATATGGAATTTGGTTTAGCCTCGTTGGGACTTATAATTTCCTCGTTCTCTTTGAATTGGAAATATCCGATTCCTTTGACTTTTTCAACACCTCTTCGAGTAACTGATACTTAGGTTGATACAATGACTTTGAATACACGTAAATGTTTTCAAATTTAGCACCATTCGGGTGGAAGAGCAGTGAAAGTGCTGCATTTGTTTTCCCACATCCACTCGGTCCACATATGATTGCACGAAATGAATTTGGTAGCAATGTACCATGCTTACTGCTGGTAGATTGACTTTCATTTAAGTAATCTAAATTTTCGATCGGTAAGGTATGATTCTGTTGAACGACCCTCATGTTGTGCAAGATACCATGAAACGTTTAGGATTTTGTATAAATGTTCATGTCTTTCAATATTATTTTTCAACACCTCTTCGAGTAACTGATACTTAGGTTGATACAATGACTTTGAATACACGTTAACGTTTTCAAATTTAGCACCATTCGGGTGGAAGAGCAGTGAAAGTGCTGCATTTGTTTTCCCACATCCACTCGGTCCACATATGATTGCACGAAATGAATGTGGTAGCAATGTACCATGCTTACTGCTGGTAGATTGACTTTCATTTAAGTAATCTAAATTTTTGATCGGTAAGGTATGATTCTGTTGAACGACCCTCATGTTGTGCAAGATACCATGAAACGTTTAGGATTTTGTATAAATGTTCATGTCTTTCAATATTAACATAATTTTCAATGTTGATTCATCACGGTAAGGGTGTGGTTAATACATCTGCCAGGCTATTCATATTGTGTACCGGGAACTAAATTGAAAGAACGCTTAGAACGTGGAGATAGGGTATAAATCCGTTGGACGAAGCTTGCAGGGAACACGACATTGCATACTCTCAAAACAAATCATTGGAAGAACGTCATAAAGCCGAACAAGTGTTGGAACATAGAGCTTGGGAACGAGTCAAATCGAAAGACGCAAAATTTGGTGAAAAATCTGCTGCTTGGTTCATTACCAAAGCTATGAAGGCGAAACGTAAATTAAAAATTCAACATCTGCACCGTATATTACAAGTAAACTGAAATAATTAAAAGCAAAATTCAGCTATACTCACATTTATGCACTCATTATACTCTCTCTATACCACCAGGACTCGGAAACCAGACTCTTCAAATGCCTTTGAGGTGTGTTACTTTTGCCACATACTTCTTCCGTTGTTCATCTGCAAACATTCGATTTTGCCTTGTGCACCACTATTCCACTGCAAAAAAATACATCATTACAAATCTGGGCTGATATGAGAGAAGCATGCTCGGTAAAGAGTTCACAAGACAAATAATCAAATTTAAACGTTCTCTGAAGTGTAACTGTAGTAGCCGTCTATTGAGCATTCTCTGATCTCTTTGTATAATAAGCTAGACGACAATCTTAAACAGCAATACATTATAAACTATCAATCATGCCTTACAGCATGTATTTAGTGGCATTTTCTTGCCACTGAGCCATACCAACACCGAAATAAATGAGATACGAATGATACGAATAAGATACTAAAATAGTAATAGTGAATAAAATTCACATTCAACAACTTTTTTATATTTTTAGCTTCACCGGAGTACCTACTAGTTATGGTTCTTTCATCTACAACATGGTACGCTAATTTACTTGGTAGAAGTAGATTAACAGTTATTTCCTACATGTTATTTGCGATCTCTTTTGTTTACTCTGATACTCTGATCTCTATATAATGAGCTTGACGGAAAGCTTAAGCAACAATACATTCTAAAATGTCAATCAAAAAGCTATTCATGATACACATACATTTGCTTAATATTCCAGTTTTAGGATGAACTTGCTTGAAAACTTATTGTATATATAAATTGCGTTGCTCTCCATTTTTCTTCGTATATTCATCATGCCATACCTAATTACAAATGTTTTCATGGGTTTAACCAGCTTTCTCGGCTGCCTTAGAGCATGTCTTTAGTGGCATTTTCTTGCCACTGAGCCTTACGAACACTGAAATAAATGAGATACGAATGATAAGAATAAGATACTAAAATAGTAATAGAGAATAAAATTCACATTCAACAACAGAGAATTGCAGAGAAAACGTCCATATTCTCTCATTTCTCAGATACATACCTTCAAAACATCCAACCATGGAAAACATACCACAAATACAAATAACGCTTCAGAAAAATGAGGTTAGAGGTGTTAGACTGACAACATATTTATAATAGAACATTTACCTATTTAATGATGTTACCGCCACTAATTATCTAGCGATCAATCGGTACACTTTGGCAACTTACGGTCAAAATTTTCCCATAAGAGTTGCACGGGCTGGTCCCCACGATTAGTTTAACTCTTAATTAGTCACCAACGATTACCCGCTTATAATATATATATATATATATATATATATATATATATATATATATATATATATATATATATTTATATATATATAAATAAAAAGATGTTCTTGGGGATGCAGTCATATATTCAATAAAATTCTTTGACTGAAGCCGAGCTTTCGAGAATGTTTATTCTCTTCTTCAGGGCAAAAATCGTGAATTTAGAATAAATTAACCAAAAACAGGAAAGATTTCATAGCCATCAATTACAAATATCATTATTTATATTTTATATATAATTTTCAAAAACAAGACAAAAATCTTTCGTTTGCTGCAAATAACGAAGTATCCTTTTTGCACATTTCCAATGTTTTTCATCATAAAAATTATTAATTTTAAATTAAATTCAGACATGTTAAATTTCAACAATAGTTTTTCAATAAAATCTCTTTGACTAAGAGTGATTCTATTACTATTTTTATTTACAGTAACTTTCATCCCTAAACAGTTTTGTACATCACCAAGATCTCTAATCTTAAACATTTGTGAAAGATTAATTCTTATCTGTTCAGTTTCTCATGAATCATTCGAAAAACAAAATATATCATCTACATATAAACATAGAATTGTAATTAAATTACCATTTCTCTTTGTATACAAACAATATTCATATTCTGACCTTTTAAACCTTAAATCAATCAAGATTTTATCAATTTTCTTGTTCCTGGCTCTTGATGCTTGTTTTAAACCATAAATTGCTTTCTTTACTTTTAAAACTTTAGTTTCCTGACCCTTAATTTCAAACCCTAATGGTTGAGTCATATAAATATCTTCAGATATTTCCCCATTTAAAAAGGCTGTTTTTACATCAAGATGAGTTATTTTTAAATCATATTCAGCCGACAAAGAAAATAAAAGTCTTAAAGTAGAATGTCTCACTACTGGCGAATAAATTTCGTCATAGTTCTGCCCCTTCTTCTGTGAGCATCCCTTCGCGACTAATCTAGCCTGAAATCTAAAACGATTTTCACTATCATTTTTGGTTTTATAAACCCACTTGCACTTGACTATTGTCTTATCTTTTGGACGATCAACAATTTCCCACGCCTCGTTTTCTTCAAATGCTGAGATTTCTTCTTCCATAGCACGCTTCCATTCACTACTATTTACGCTTGTTATAGCTTCTTCGTAGGTTTCTGGATCTGGATTCTTGATTTCTTCAGTTTCGCACTTGAATGTCACGAAATCATCAAATTTTTACTGCTTGGGAATTCTTTGAGATCTTCTCGGTTCTTCGGGTATTTCAACATTATTGAATAGTACTTCTTCATCGTTTTTCACAATGTCTTCACTACTTGGAGATAAAACTTCTTCAGAAATTTCTTCTGAGATTTCTTCTCGGATTTCCTCCACTCAAACATCTATTTTTGGAGCGATTTCTGGAGCATCTTCCAGATTAACTAAATCATTGTTGACTTCTTCTAGGATTTTCACATCTCTACTAATGTCAACGCTATTTGATTTTGTATTGTACACCCGATAACCCTTCGTTTCTTCCGAGTATCCAACAAAGATCATTTCTTGAGATTTTGTGTCCCATTTAAGTCTTTTCTGCTTTGGAATATGAACCATAGCTTGACTTCCAAAAATTTTGATATGGCTTACATTTGGTTTATGACCATGCCAAGCTTCAAAAGGTGTCCTACCATTCAAACCATTTGTTATTGATCTATTTCTGAGATAAACAGCAGTATGAGTAGCCTCTGCACAAAACTTTTTTTCTAATTTTGCATCAAACATTAGGCATTTTGCTCTCTCCAGAATCATTCTGTTTAAACGCTCAGCGGATCCATTCTGCTCTGGTGTGAAGCTGTTTGTTTTCTGGTGTATAATTCCAGTATTTTTCTGGAATGTTTCGAATTCTTTGCTATAAAATTCTCCACCATTATCCGTTCTCAAAATTTTCAATTTCTTTTCTTTTTGGTTTTCCACCATAGCCTTAAACTGCTTAAAAGAATTAAATGTTTCATCTTTTTTTAAAGAAAATAAACAAAAGCCATTCTAGAGGAATCATATTCTAGAATAAGAAAATATCTGGACCCTCCAATGGATGGAACTTCCATAGGCCCGCACAAATCTGCATGAAAAATTTCCAAGATATCTGTCGATCTTGAGCCTATCTTTGGAAAAGATTCTCTTGTCTGTTTGCCTTCATAGCAAATAGCACAACTATTTCTCGACTTTTCTTGAGATTGCTTCGAGAAATTTATTCCATCAACTGCATTTTCCATGGCCTTAAGAGTAGTAAAGTTCAAATGACCAAATCTTCTATGCCAAACGCTGGTTGTCGCTGTATTTCCCATCACCAAAGATGCTATTGCTGTATTCCTTACATGATCGGCAAGGTTTAGTCTATACATATCATTGATCAAGTCTGCTTCACCAACGATCACTCGATCTTTGTTGAAAATTTTGCAATCATGTTCTTCAAATTTAACCGTATTACCAGTTTTTATCAACTGACTGACTGATAATAAATTAGTTGTCAATTGAGGTGCACATAAAGTATTGTAAACTACAATATTATAGATTTCATGTCCTACTTTAGTTCTGAGATTGAAATTTCCAGAACATACAATTAGAATTTTCATCTTATTAGCCACTATTATATCATTGAAGGTAGTAATGGTTGAAATATTTATCATACCTTCTTGATTTGCAGTTAAATGAGAACTGGCACCACTGTCAATGTACCATTCATGCGCATTATAATTTCCAGTAATGAACACAGCACTAAAAGCTTAACTAGTTTTTTTTCTTGACTTTCCGTCAACTTCCACTTCTTTTTTCAGCTGTGGACATTTATTTTTGTAATGTCCAACTTGACCGCAACCGTAACACTTTACGTTTAAATGTTTTTTCACCGATTTAGAATTTTTAAATCTTTGTCTCTCAACAGTAAACGCACTACCCGATTTTGATAAACTTTCTTCTTCAAAATCCGTTAATTTCGATTTGATCGAATCTGTAGAAATTTCGATTCCACTATGCTCAATCGCCATTATCATGGGCGAAAACTTTTCAGATAATCCAGCCAACAAAAGAGATCCAATCCATTCATCATTGATAGCAAAGCCCGTACCCTGAAGTTTTTGAGCAACATCAACGATCTGATTCACATATGAACTCATGGATTCACAATTGTCTAGCCTTATCGATATCAGATTGCGAAGTAACTTAATTCTTCTCGAAAAACCTGAATCATCGAACATCGAACTTAGTTTTTCCCAAAAAACTTTTGTCGTGACCGCATCCTTCACGTGAATATACAGAGTTGAGTCAATAGTGAGAATTAATTTAGCTTTGGCTTTTTGATCTGAAGCAACAGCAGTAGCTTCTGAAGCTGTTGGTTCTAACGTTATATATTTGTCTAAGCCTTCAATTACGAGAAAGTTTTTCACTGCGAAAGCCCATTCACTATAGTTTTCACGTCCTTTCAATTTTGGAACCTCTGCAATGAAAGATGAAGCCGCCATTTTTTTACCTAGCCGGTACGCCGTTGTACACTTGTCATATATATATATATATATATATATATATATATATATATATATATATATATATATATATATATTGTTTGATTCTGAATTCTTGACTGGTTTATTATTTAATAAAATTGATTTTTGTTGGGGATGCAGTCATTTAATAAATAAAATTCTTTGGATTATGCCAAGCTTTCGAGAATGTTTATTCTCTTCGTCGGGGCAAACTAAAAATCGTTACAAATTTTTTTTTAACTACATAATAGATTATTAATTAAAGTACTTACATTCGTGAATTTATATAAAATTAACCACAAACAGGAAAGATTTCATAGTCAGCAATCAGAAATGTCATTAGTTATTTATAAATGTCATGGTAACAGCATATCTAGAGTTGAAAGTGTCTAGATTCAAGTTTTCTTAGAAAAAATCCAAATAGGAGTTATCTTTGTGTTTGTAGCTCTTTTTTAACAAGTCACACATTAAACTTAAAAATATTGAGGCAGATATAAGTTTAGTAAAAAGAAAAAGTTATTATTCAATTATATATAAAAAAAAATATATTCGTAACAGACTTAGAAACACATAATATAAATAAATATATACCCGTACACAGACTAGACTATCTGAATTCGTAGGTATTTCAGTATAAATTCAAGTCAATCTCTCTCACAAATTAACCTGAGAAATTTATTAAAATAAGATATATCTAATAGAGAAATATTAACATATATCATCTTTATCGTATTCTCTCACAATACGATAAATACACAATATAAAATATCCTGAAAAGCATCCATTCATTCAATGAAGCTAATAATAATGATAAGCTGATTTCTCTCACAAATCAACATTTAAGAATATTTTAAACATTTTCCATGTTATTTAATACATTTTAAATAGTGTTATCAAAAAAGCAAATGGCAAAAAAGCAAATGGCGAAACACAAGGAAAGAAAAAATCATCGTATTATATCTCACTATAGGTTAAACATGAAATGAAAATCCTTTTGAATCAACTAAATTTCTCTCACCAATCAGTTGATCTAGAGATCTCGAAACTCTTAATATTTGTTGTTATAAACTTTTATCCTTCTTCAGTATAATCTGTATACGCATATATACCCATCTATTATAATATACTAAAACAGAAAAAAAATTGACAAATATAACTAAATGATATGAGAATATAATTAGCCTATACCTACATATAGAGCTAGGTACATATTATATTCACACATATATTTCAATTTTGAGAAATATTTTGAGAAAAATTATTAAATTTATTATTATAGAGATTTAATATATAAGAATAAATAGAACTAAGTCCATTAATATCTGAACGTTTATTCATAGTATTATTATATTTTTTAATATTTATCATTTCTAAGAAACCACGTTTAAAATAATTTTTCTCAGAACAAAGAGCAATAGTATTATCAAAATCAATACTATGTTTTTTATTGATGGCATGTTCAGCCAAGGCACAAGATTTCTTATTACATCTTATATCACTTTTATGGGATGTTATTCTTCCTAAAATACTTCTAGAAGTTTGACCAATATATGATAATTCACAATCAAGGCAATTTATTTTATATACTACCCCAGATATTTCTGTCATTTCTAAAGGTGTCTTTATTTTGGAAAATAAATTAGATACGGTTTTAATATTTTTTCTTGCAATAATAACATTATACCCTCTAAAAACATTAACTAACTTATTAGTAAGCTCATCTATATAAGGTAAAGATCTATAAATAGGGAGGATATTTGTAGTAGAGGCATTATTGTTATTATCATTTAAAGAGTTCTCATGATTTATTTCAGGGTTTTCTATATTGACTTGAGGTTGCATTAAACATTTATTAATCAATTTCATAGGAAAAGAATTCTCAATTAATATTTTTTTCAATTTTGATAAACTTTCATTTCTATATATAGGATGCGAAAGTTTGATCACTCTGTTTTTTAATGCCATAATTAAGTTAATTTTTATTTTCTGTGGATGATATGAATGGAAGTTTATGTATCTATTACTACATATAGTTTTTCTATACCATTTTGTTCTTAATAAACCGGTGTTATCTCTACATACCATCATATCTAAGAAAGGAAGACATTGTTCATTTTCTTTCTCAACTGTAAATTGAAGATGCTCGTTATAGGCATTAAAAATATTCAATGTTTCATCAACTCTATTAGTGGGTAGAGCTAAGATTAAATCATCTACATATCTTTTAATGAATGGTATTGGAAATGAAACTTTAGTTTTTGAAACTTGTATTAATTCATCTAAAACATAATTTACAAGAATAGGTGATATTGTTGAACCCATGGGAGTGCCAAATATTTGTTTATAATATTGGTCATTAAAAATCAAAAAATTAGAATCGAAAATAAATTGAAGAATTGATTCAAAAGTTTCGAGATTTAATGAACAAAACTGTTTAATATGATTCCATTTACGGGTTAGACAATCTAAAACAACTGGGAAACGTAAATTTGTAAAAAGGGAAACTACGTCAAAACTGACAATTACATAGTCATTTGGAATCTGGTATTCATTTATAAAATTACTAAATTGGAAAGAATCCTTTATATAGAAATCATTATTGGTATCATAAGCTTTCGTTAGAATATCTGTGATATAAGATGCCAAATTATTATTAGGTGAATCAATTGAAGATACAATAGGTCTCATTGATAGTGTTGGCTTATGTATTTTTGGTAACGTATAAAATCTCGGTGCTTTTGCGTGATAGCACTTTAATTTTTTACTTGTGACTTGATCAATAATACCATCATCTTTAAGTTTAGAAATAATTTGATTGGCTTTAAGTTGTATTGTGTAAGTTGGATTATTTCTTAATCTCTTATAATATTTATTATCATTCAATAATTCCTGACTTTTATTAATATAATCCTCTTTAAACATTACAACTGTTACATTGCCTTTATCACTTCGTACAACGATAAGTTCCGTATGTTCTTTTAGAAAAGAACGACATTTACTGAATTTTTTTGACAATATGTGAGAGCTTTGATAATTCTTGTGAGTAAAATTTGTCAATATATTAGTGCATCTAGCTCTCACGCAATCTTTATCTTCTATATCAATACTTTTCAAAATAAATTCAAGATCAGACAAAATATAAGGAATATTAATATCTTTAAGACTTGGTGGTAAAGAAAATTTCGGACCTAATGCGAGGATTTGTTTCACTTCTAATGGAAGATCTACATTTGTCAAATTCTTAATCCATTTATCATGTATTTTAATTTGAGATGTCATCTTGTCTTTAAGATTCTCTAGTTTTCTTATATTATTAAGTCTAATTTCTTTGAATTTACGGTTATACTTAACAGAGAGTCTTCGATTGTATTCGTTGACAATTTGTAAAGGCAATGTTAGCTTTATCTGATTGATAATTGACTTTAATCTTCTGTCAAAAAAATTAATATTGCTAAAAGTGACTTTAATTTCTAAATTCAATAGTTCTTTTCTCAATTTGGTGTTAAAGTGCTGAATTTTCTGACCTGTTCTGCCTCTTGTGTGACCGATCATAGAGTCTACAGCATTTAGTCCATTACCAATATGATTCGGAATGACACCAATGGATCTGCATTTAATGAGAAACACCTTCCTGTTCTGTAAGTTTGCCATTTTGATGTTGATATTGGCCCATTGCTTGAGAAGAGTAACGACAATAGTTCCATAACGGAGTTGGATGTCATTATAAAACCCCATAATGTAAATTGTTTGATTCTGAATTCTTGACTGGTTTATTATTTAATAAAATTGATTTTTGTTGGGGATGCAGTCATTTAATAAATAAAATTCTTTGGATTATGCCAAGCTTTCGAGAATGTTTATTCTCTTCGTCGGGGCAAACTAAAAATCGTTACAATTTTTTTTTAACTACATAATAGATTATTAATTAAAGTACTTACATTCGTGAATTTATATAAAATTAACCACAAACAGGAAAGATTTCATAGTCAGCAATCAGAAATGTCATTAGTTATTTATAAATGTCATGGTAACAGCATATCTAGAGTTGAAAGTGTCTAGATTCAAGTTTTCTTAGAAAAAATCCAAATAGGAGTTATCTTTGTGTTTGTAGCTCTTTTTTAACAAGTCACACATTAAACTTAAAAATATTGAGGCAGATATAAGTTTAGTAAAAAGAAAAAGTTATTATTCAATTATATATAAAAAAATATATTCGTAACAGACTTAGAAACACATAATATAAATAAATATATACCCGTATTATATTTATATTATGTGTTTCTAAGTCTGTTACGAATATATTTTTTTTATATATAATTGAATAATAACTTTTTCTTTTTACTAAACTTATATCTGCCTCAATATTTTTAAGTTTAATGTGTGACTTGTTAAAAAAGAGCTACAAACACAAAGATAACTCCTATTTGGATTTTTTCTAAGAAAACTTGAATCTAGACACTTTCAACTCTAGATATGCTGTTACCATGACATTTATAAATAACTAATGACATTTCTGATTGCTGACTATGAAATCTTTCCTGTTTGTGGTTAATTTTATATAAATTCACGAATGTAAGTACTTTAATTAATAATCTATTATGTAGTTAAAAAAAAATTGTAACGATTTTTAGTTTGCCCCGACGAAGAGAATAAACATTCTCGAAAGCTTGGCATAATCCAAAGAATTTTATTTATTAAATGACTGCATCCCCAACAAAAATCAATTTTATTAAATAATAAACCAGTCAAGAATTCAGAATCAAACAATTTACATTATGGGGTTTTATAATGACATCCAACTCCGTTATGGAACTATTGTCGTTACTCTTCTCAAGCAATGGGCCAATATCAACATCAAAATGGCAAACTTACAGAACAGGAAGGTGTTTCTCATTAAATGCAGATCCATTGGTGTCATTCCGAATCATATTGGTAATGGACTAAATGCTGTAGACTCTATGATCGGTCACACAAGAGGCAGAACAGGTCAGAAAATTCAGCACTTTAACACCAAATTGAGAAAAGAACTATTGAATTTAGAAATTAAAGTCACTTTTAGCAATATTAATTTTTTTGACAGAAGATTAAAGTCAATTATCAATCAGATAAAGCTAACATTGCCTTTACAAATTGTCAACGAATACAATCGAAGACTCTCTGTTAAGTATAACCGTAAATTCAAAGAAATTAGACTTAATAATATAAGAAAACTAGAGAATCTTAAAGACAAGATGACATCTCAAATTAAAATACATGATAAATGGATTAAGAATTTGACAAATGTAGATCTTCCATTAGAAGTGAAACAAATCCTCGCATTAGGACCGAAATTTTCTTTACCACCAAGTCTTAAAGATATTAATATTCCTTATATTTTGTCTGATCTTGAATTTATTTTGAAAAGTATTGATATAGAAGATAAAGATTGCGTGAGAGCTAGATACACTAATATATTGACAAATTTTACTTACAAGAATTATCAAAGCTCTCACATATTGTCAAAAAAATTCAGTAAATGTCGTTCTTTTCTAAAAGAACATCCGGAACTTATCGTTGTACGAAGTGATAAAGGCAATGTTACAGTTGTAATGTTTAAAGAGGATTATATTAATAAAAGTCAGGAATTATTGAATGATAATAAATATTATAAGAGATTAAGAAATAATCCAACTTACACAATACAACTTAAAGCCAATCAAATTATTTCTAAACTTAAAGATGATGGTATTATTGATCAAGTCACAAGTAAAAAATTAAAGTGCTATCACGCAAAAGCACCGAGATTTTATACGTTACCAAAAATACATAAGCCAACACTATCAATGAGACCTATTGTATCTTCAATTGATTCACCTAATAATAATTTGGCATCTTATATCACAGATATTCTAACGAAAGCTTATGATACCAATAATGATTTCTATATAAAGGATTCTTTTCAATTTAGTAATTTTATAAATGAATACCAGATTCCAAATGACTATGTAATTGTCAGTTTTGACGTAGTTTCCCTTTTTACAAATTTACCTTTCCCAGTTGTTTTAGATTGTCTAACCCGTAAATGGACTCATATTAAACAGTTTTGTTCATTAAATCTCGAAACTTTTGAATCAATTCTTCAATTTATTTTCGATTCTAATTTTTTGATTTTTAATGACCAATATTATAAACAAATATTTGGCACTCCCATGGGTTCAACAATATCACCTATTCTTGTAAATTATGTTTTAGATGAATTAATACAAGTTTCAAAAACTAAAGTTTCATTTCCAATACCATTCATTAAAAGATATGTAGATGATTTAATCTTAGCTCTACCCACTAATAGAGTTGATGAAACATTGAATATTTTTAATGCCTATAACGAGCATCTTCAATTTACAGTTGAGAAAGAAAATGAACAATGTCTTCCTTTCTTAGATATGATGGTATGTAGAGATAACACCGGTTTATTAAGAACAAAATGGTATAGAAAAACTATATGTAGTAATAGATACATAAACTTCCATTCATATCATCCACAGAAAATAAAAATTAACTTAATTATGGCATTAAAAAACAGAGTGATCAAACTTTCGCATCCTATATATAGAAATGAAAGTTTATCAAAATTGAAAAAAATATTAATTGAGAATTCTTTTCCTATGAAATTGATTAATAAATGTTTAATGCAACCTCAAGTCAATATAGAAAACCCTGAAATAAATCATGAGAACTCTTTAAATGATAATAACAATAATGCCTCTACTACAAATATCCTCCCTATTTATAGATCTTTACCTTATATAGATGAGCTTACTAATAAGTTAGTTAATGTTTTTAGAGGGTATAATGTTATTATTGCAAGAAAAAATATTAAAACCGTATCTAATTTATTTTCCAAAATAAAGACACCTTTAGAAATGACAGAAATGTCTGGGGTAGTATATAAAATAAATTGCCTTGATTGTGAATTATCATATATTGGTCAAACTTCTAGAAGTATTTTAGGAAGAATAACATCCCATAAAAGTGATATAAGATGTAATAAGAAATCTTGTGCCTTGGCTGAACATGCCATCAATAAAAAACATAGTATTGATTTTGATAATACTATTGCTCTTTGTTCTGAGAAAAATTATTTTAAACGTGGTTTCTTAGAAATGATAAATATTAAAAAATATAATAATACTATGAATAAACGTTCAGATATTAATGGACTTAGTTCTATTTATTCTTATATATTAAATCTCTATAATAATAAATTTAATAATTTTTCTCAAAATATTTCTCAAAATTGAAATATATGTGTGAATATAATATGTACCTAGCTCTATATGTAGGTATAGGCTAATTATATTCTCATATCATTTAGTTATATTTGTCAATTTTTTTTTCTGTTTTAGTATATTATAATAGATGGGTATATATGCGTATACAGATTATACTGAAGAAGGATAAAAGTTTATAACAACAAATATTAAGAGTTTCGAGATCTCTAGATCAACTGATTGGTGAGAGAAATTTAGTTGATTCAAAAGGATTTTCATTTCATGTTTAACCTATAGTGAGATATAATACGATGATTTTTTCCTTCCTTGTGTTTCGCCATTTGCTTTTTTGCCATTTGCTTTTTTGATAACACTATTTAAAATGTATTAAATAACATGGAAAATGTTTAAAATATTCTTAAATGTTGATTTGTGAGAGAAATCAGCTTATCATTATTATTAGCTTCATTGAATGAATGGATGCTTTTCAGGATATTTTATATTGTGTATTTATTGTATTGTGAGAGAATACGATAAAGATGATATATGTTAATATTTCTCTATTAGATATATCTTATTTTAATAAATTTCTCAGGTTAATTTGTGAGAGAGATTGACTTGAATTTATACTGAAATACCTACGAATTCAGATAGTCTACTCTGTGTACGGGTATATATTTATTTATATTATGTGTTTCTAAGTCTGTTACGAATATATTTTTTTATATATAATTGAATAATAACTTTTTCTTTTTACTAAACTTATATCTGCCTCAATATTTTTAAGTTTAATGTGTGACTTGTTAAAAAAGAGCTACAAACACAAAGATAACTCCTATTTGGATTTTTTCTAAGAAAACTTGAATCTAGACACTTTCAACTCTAGATATGCTGTTACCATGACATTTATAAATAACTAATGACATTTCTGATTGCTGACTATGAAATCTTTCCTGTTTGTGGTTAATTTTATATAAATTCACGAATGTAAGTACTTTAATTAATAATCTATTATGTAGTTAAAAAAAAAATTGTAACGATTTTTAGTTTGCCCCGACGAAGAGAATAAACATTCTCGAAAGCTTGGCATAATCCAAAGAATTTTATTTATTAAATGACTGCATCCCCAACAAAAATCAATTTTATTATATATATATATATATATATATATATATATATATATATATATATATATATATATATATATATATATATATAGTTCTTTATAATGCGCCTCTACTTTATTAAGAACATATGTAGAAGCAGAACTCGTTGATTCAAGCGCATAGATGTCATAGTACATACAGAAATTGATGGAAACGGTCACAGACAGCCATTAGCATGGAATTATTTGGACACAGGCATAGTACCAGTGGTTAGTACTGTTCAAAACAGTAGCATTTCAAATGAAAGTGGTCGTTGCAAAGTTCCCGCTGCGCATGCGGATAACAATTTTCGCTTAATGCAATCGGTCTCTTGAGAGTTATGATACTATAGACTTAGACTTAACAATAATTCTTGTTAATTTGTCATAATTAACATAAGATTTATTACTAATTATATGTTGGATTTATTTGGTTTTGCTTGAGTTTAATAATAACATAAAATTATCTGAAGTGAAATTGTTGATTTTAATGTGGTTATATTTCAATAGTCAGTTATTTTCGTTAAAAATATTATATTTTCTTTATTTATTTATTAAACTGCAGTATAAATACCTAATATTCGCTTTTTTATTATTACATTTTTTTATTTCAATGTTTTCTCGTATCTTTTTAATATTAAGCTATATATAAAGAAAATCCTAGTATACATCGATAAACTATAGTTTTATTAGTCGGGATTCTGTGAATTATATATTTCATGGAATTTTGCAGTAGTTAAATTTGCTGCCAAGTAATTTCACAAACTTTTTTCTGTTTTAAGTATTCTTGGTGCCTTTTAACACATGATCGTCAAAAAGACATTCTTTCAGCACTCCTCCTTCGTGAATAGTCTTGGCTACTGTGTTGACTCGATAGATTTCTTTTGAAATGGTTGGAGAGAATAAGTAATATACAGTTTAGTTCAGTAACGTCGAGTCATATGAAATCGTGAAAGTGCACAATGGTTTCCCTCACACAGAGAATGAAAAACTAAACACTAATACATAACGTTTGATAGTCCCAGATCATAGTTCAACTTCACTCCCCAACACTTCAGTTTGATCACTTAAACCTAATAATTGCTCGAATCATTCATATTCAAATTTATTTTGTGGTATTATCTGGTTTTGCATGATCTGTCTGACTTTGGCATAGATTTTGAATAGAATATGTAGAATATGTAAGGTTTTGCTTAAATCTGCCTTCACCATTGGATTTATCTCACTTAAGGAAATAGGAATCACCATTTAACTAACTTTTGCTCAAAAATGGATTTGTCTGGTTTTCGTCTTCTTCTTCTTCTTCTATTTGTTTTATAGGCTGGGCAACAAGGCCATTTACCCAGAGTCGATGAATTTAAAAATTCATCCTATTCGAGATCTTTCAAGATTATATAAGAGTGAGGCTTAGTCCGGTTCGAAGCCGTATGTCACTCTCGATCTTTATATTGAAATTTTGAAATATTGAGGTTGTTGTTTGTTATTTCCTGGCTTTTCTTATTCTCTACCTTTGGAAAGGTTGTTAAACACAATACGATATTAACAACACAATGAGGTTTTTGAGGATTTGGATATCTGGAAATACTTATATGTTACACAGTGCACAACAAAGTGAGAGTTTGATGATAGGGATTAGAAGGTTTTTTTAATCTAGATTTTTATATCATTTTGTAGGATGTATTTATTTAATAAAATGAGAGAGTCTTTATTTATATTTCTGAGCAGTGATACTATCGAGATTGGGCTAGGTATGTCGCTTTTAACCAACGATTGATACAGGTCGAATTGGGCTCGATTATTCATAGGGCAGGCGAAAATAATATGATTGAGGTCGCCAACCTCCCCACAATCACAAAGTTTATTGCTTTTAATCTTAATTTTTTCCAAGTGTTCTGGAGACAAGCAGTGTCCCGACCTTAACCTGGACACAGTGGTGACAATTCGACGATTTAAAAATGGTACAGCTTCAAACCAAGGATATTCGGGAAATCTATCTTGAATTTTTAGGTATTGAGTGCTGTTTACTGTAATTTTACTATTCCAGTAGTTTTTAACTTGGGAATGTATTTGCTTTTTCAAGATTGGCATGTACTCTCTGTAGTCCACCAGAATTCCCAGAGGGGTATTCAAGTTTCGCCCTATAAAAGCCAGTCTATCCGCCGTTTCGTTACCTTTTATGCCTTTGTGTCCAGGAATCCAGCCTAACCTTATGTCGTACTCTATGCTCCCAGCCTCTACTATCATCCTTCTAGTGCGTCCTACTATATAATTTTTGTCGTTACATTGAGTCCTGGTGATCTTTTGTATTGCACTCTTAGAGTCTGAAAAGATTATGATATTTTTGATTTCTTTCTCTAGGCACGTATATACCGCCTTGTTGATCGCAATTACTTCGGCCGAGAATTTGTAATCGATTTCTGGAATATATACTCCAATCCCTACTTTTTGCGATTTAGGTTCTTTTGAAGCGTCAGTAAAAGCTATGGTATTTTTTTAAAATTTATATACTATTTAAGAAATCCTGATTATTTAGGAACATCTCCCTGTTGCCGTCAATGTTAATTGTGTTGATATGCTCCAGTTGCAAGTGGATGTCAAGGTTGAAGCATGGAATAATATCATTTACGTACCGATTGCCTGTCAGTTCATTGCACAAGGTTAGACTTTCTATTAGATAAGGAGGCTTCCTTTTTCTCCAGTAATTTTATTTATTCTGACAGTATAGTTTAATAGTTGTTAAGATTTCAATTAACGAATTGTTATTAACCGAAAGATTTTTGTTAACAAATTTAACAGACAGCCATTTCCTCCTGTATTCTAGTGGCCATTCCACGCATTCCCCTAACAAGGCTAGTATGGGGGTGGACTGCATATTACCCATGATTATTCTCAGGGAGCCGTATTGTATTCTGTCTAATTTTCCTTCATTAAGTGTGTTGAGGTTGGATAGTAGTTGGCACCCATAATCTAATTGTGATCTGATTGTGCTTTTGTATAGCAGTAAAAGGGTTTCTGTGTCCGCTCCCCACCAGGTTCGGCATAGGGCTCGAAGTATGTTCATCTTCCGGAGTTGATCCTCACCGATTCTATATGTTCAGTCCATCTGAGGTTACTGTCGAACGTAACACCCAGGTACTTAACGCTGTTCTTCCACTCGATAATATTTCCATCTATAGAGATTGTTGGTGGGGCTATTAGCGTTCTACCTTTCCTAAAGATCAGCGCAGAGGACTTGTGAGGGGATATAATAAAGTTATGTTCTGTACACCACCTCGATATTTTTTGTAAAAAGGTGTTTGTTGTTTCAATTATTCGTTGTAAATTAGTCCCTGAGATTAGGAACACTATATCGTCCGCATATTGAATACATATAATGTTGTCTGGTGTGAGAGAGTCAACAGACAGCGTGTATATATTGAATAGTGTAGGGCTCAAGGGAGAGCCCTGTGCCAATCCAGTGCTAGTAAATTTCGGGCCAATAATTTTGCCTTTGTTGTCTTTTGTGTATATTTCCCTGTTCATCAACAATTCCCGAATTATCCGAGTTAGATATGTAGGGAGTTTTAATTCAAAAAGTTTGTTATATAGTAAAGAAATATTTACATTGTCATATGCAGCTTTGAGGTCTATGAATACTGCTATCGAGAGATAATTTTTAGTGTAGTTTAAGAGAATGTTGTGGTAAAGTATAGATAGAGCCTCAGAGCATCCTTTGCCTCTGCGAAATCCTACTTGATGTGGAGGAAGTATCCTTTCGTTCTCCAATATCCATTCTAAACGAGATTTTATTATCCCTTCTAATGTTTTGCCGACACATGATGTTAAGGCTATAGCTCTATAACTGCTTGCCTCATCTGGATTTTTACCTACTTTTGTATGGAGATGATTAATGATTTTTTCTATACGGATGGAATTGAGATTGACCGGAGACAATGATTATAAAATTTTGTGAGGAATGTTATCCCGCTAAAAGGTAATGATTTGAGCATCAGGTATGCTATCTGGTCTAAGCCCGAGGCTTTGTTCTTTTTATTTTGTAAAATGTTTTCTAGTTCAATAAGAGTTATCGGTGTTAGAATTTCTATTTGTTTGTCTGAGACATCAATAGGATCTGTCGATTGCTCACAGCATAAGTTATCAAGGATTTCTACTGCTATTTTGGTTTGGGGAAGTCGGAAGTTTCTACTAGTTTTTTTGCCTTGACTGAATTTATTAATCACTTTCCAGATTTTATTAATAAGTGATTCCCGGTTAAGTCCTGAGCAAAATTCTTTAAATTTGGATTTCTTTTTTTCTTTAAATAATCGTTTAGAAAGTGCGATATATTTTTTCAAAGAGATGTAGTTTGTCATAGAGGGTTCTTGTCTGAACTTTTTGTATGCTAGTTTTCTATTTTTTAACATATCCGAACAGTCCATGTCCCACCATGGGGTTACTAGTTTGTTCCTGGATTTATGTTGAAATGTCGGAATGGAAACAGACACCGCTTTCATAATAACCTCGCAGAATTCCGCATATGACAAATGTGAGTCTGTGACAAACGCATTGTCTACGATTTCTTGAAATCGTTTCCAATCCGCTAGTTTAAAATTCCGTTTTATCTCTGCATTTATGCCGACTGACAATTCGGAGTCTATCTGATTTAAGTGACAAACAGTTGGTAAATGGTCACTATTTCCACAATCCGGATAGACTTTCCACGTACACCGGGTGCTTAAGATTGAGGTGGTAATACATAGGTCTAGGGCTGATTTTTTGACTCTAGGGGATGTAACTCTTGTGACCGATGAATCGTTCAGTATGCAAAGATCTAGATCATCTAAAGAATTCATAATAGTTTTCCCGTTGCTATCACTAGTTTGGTATCCCTAAGTGGGATGGTGACAATTTAAGTCACCCATTAAAATTTTTGGGTTGTCCAGAGATTGGATAATATTAGACCAGAACTTGAACAGAACTTTAGGAGGCTTGTATAAATTTGCAATGGTGATATTTTTGTCAATTAAGGCGAAAGCTTGAATTTGAAAGTTGAGTGGCGCGTTACAGATATTTAAGCTGTCTGGTCTATGGCTAATGCCTTGTTTAATGAAGGTTGCTATGCCTCCATATCCATCGTTTCTGTCCTGTCTGTAGCAGGTAAAGTTTTTAATGTTACATTGTAGATTATATTTAAGTTTAGTCTCATTGAGTAAGATAATATCAGGATCAATGTCGTTTATGAGAATTATTAGGTTGTCTCTGTTATTGAGGAAACTATGTTATATGTTCCATTGAAGAACTACTAGGTTTTGGATCATAGTATAAGGAGTTATCCGTGGTGTCTTTTGTGATTAGCTGGGTCATAGTATTGATTATTTTTTGTTTGTCTGAAATTGAGAGATCTTTGAATATTCGGTAGAAAAGGTTGGTCATGTTAGAGTCGGTGCGTAGCCACCGAAATATAAGGCCAAACTGCTCTGACGTCAAAGAAGATTCCCTTCCCGTAGTGCGTAGTAATTGTAGCAAATTCAGTAGACGAGACGCTATCGACTGATTTGTCTATTTTCTCTATGCACTTTATTTACATTGAAAAAACTTAGTATCAATATAATTACGTAGTGAATACATTACTTAGTGAATGTGCTTTGTTTGATCAAAACTTTAATTTGTTAATTAACATAAACATAGTTAAAACTGTTCAAATTTGATTCACTACACGTACAGTGGTATTGTCGTTGCAACGACCACCATTTTACATTAGGTCAGGGCCGTGACTTGGAAATTCTAGTTTTTTGAAAATGCCTCACAAGTGCTGTGTTCCGTCGTGTAAAGGAAATTACGGGTATAATAGTGCTCCGACTGTGAGAGTGTTTTCATTTCCAAAGAACGATGAGATGAAAAAACAATGGTTGCGCGCCATTCCCCGAGCAGGTTTCATCCCATCGAATTCCAGCAAAGTTTGTGAGTTACATTTTCATACTGATAACATTATCCGCGATATATCAAAATTAGATAAAAAACTGGAGAACATATTACTGTTCCATTAAACCGCTATCGTTTAAAAGATAGCGCTATACCAAGTATATTTCCAAAACATGGGTTGATAATTCCTTCCAACCTAAAATTTCTATCGAAGTTAGCGATTTCCAAGGAGTAGAAAACGAAATGCCATCTATAACATATTTAGCCGGATATTGTTGTTATATAATTCTAAGGAAAATTAAGTGTGAATTTTGTAAATTGGAGTTAGTATTCGATGAACAACTCATTGTAGAAGAGAACTACAACTTAATTAATAACCTCACTCGCAGTGGTCTTCTCTATCCTAAAGCTATTATAGTTCAAATAGTTCTAATTACATACATTTTGTTCAATAAAATTATTTCTAATTATGAAGACGAATTTTTGGATATACAAAATAAAAGAAACTTTCTTCTAAATTATATTTTCAATTACTGGCAGGGATATGAGTCAGATAATTATAGATTCGTCACTTGTCAACATCATGAAATAGAAACTATTTCGAAATTAGTAATTAAAATTACAGCGAATACTTTATTAAAGAATTATTGCCGAAAATCAAACGATAGCAAGGACAAAAATAAAAAAAGAAAACTAGAAACCGTATCGAAAAAATAGGACTTTTAATATCTGTTCCAACGGTTTGCTTTGAAATTTCGTTTTCCATTTCTCAAAAAAATCGAATGGGGTGCGACTGAGGGATCAGTTCACGACTGGCAGCCTCGTTTAAACAGGAATCCCTCATTAGATAATTAAATTTATACTGTTGAATAACGTTGCAACAGCAGTTAGCATATATACGCATCAGCGCTGCGAGTGAATTCATGACCACTAACGAATACGTGACGTAGCAGCCCGCAGGCCTTATATCTCGGTGGCAACGGTCGGTGTCAGGAGTATCTCGCGAATTGGGGGTATCCCATATACAGTTAAGGGAACATGCCGAGATATCTGGCCGAGGAAGTCTACCATTGGGAGAAAAGATAAGTTTTTGGTGCGCGAAAATGTCGTATCCTGGGGATAACTTTCTTTTTTTCCAACGGTCTTTTTAAATATCGCTGTATATTTATTCGCTTCGCGATTACTGGTATTATATTCAGTTCTTCTTTGTGCTATGTCTATGGATTGCCTATTATTCCTATTAGGGAGAGCCGGGAAGTCGTCTCGATTTTGGTTGAAGGTTTTTGTTCTGGGTACTATTTCGCAGGCCTCAAAAAACGATTTGTTATCAAGTGCCATTATTTCTTTGATTCTTTTTTGTCTAATGTTTTCTTGGCAGGATCTGCTCGCGCTAGAATGGTCGGGTGAATTGCAAAACATGCAGTATTGTTGGCATGGCCCTTCGTGTCTTTCTTTGCTGCAGATGACACATTTACTCTTTTTGTTTTTGCATAGTTTCTTTGTGTGACCATATAAAAGGCAATTGAAACATTGGATAACCGGGCTGATGTAGGGGATAATTCTGTATGGTATTTCACAGATCAGAACTTACCGCGGAAGCGATGTTCCCGAGAAGGTATAGCATACTGTTAATGACGGTATGTAAGTTGGCGTGTCTTTGTTGTTTCTGTCTCTGGACGTGATTCTCCTAACCTTGACTATTTTTGTGTTGGGGTGCAGGTATTTGGAAACTGATGTTAGTTTTGAAAGTTCTAAATCCGTAATGTCCCTGTCTATATTTCTCGCGATACCTTTGCAAAGGACCCTATGGGCTGGAATAAATGCTTCCATATCTCTACTTTTTAAGAGTTCGTCTTTGGTTACAAAGCTGTTAGCATCATTGGGTGATTTAAATTAAACGCTAATTCGGTTCCTACCTTTTTTGCTTATTTTCGCCACTGAATCGAGATTGAGGTCTAGAATCTGCTTGGCAATGGAGATTACTCTGTAGCTAGCTATATTTTTATTAGTTGTGTTTTGTACATATACCTCATAAGGAGGTAATGAATTTATTAAGTATAAGTTACTTATGCGTTTATTTTCATCTATGTTAATGTCAGGGGGGTCTTTCCCCCTTCCGGGTTAATCATTGAAATTAATTTTAATCTATCCCTAATTAATTTAACTTTTATTGATTTCTTAGAGAGGAAACAAAGGATGTTAGTAATAAGGTGAGTCACTCACTTTTGTTACTTCTGATTGGCCCTTTCTAGGAATAAACTTAATCTTCGCTTTTCTACGTGGTCACTCGAGAAGCTTTTTTTCTTATCTGGTGGTTTTGTCTGATCACTCCTCATTTACAAGCTACACTTGCACAGAAGCAGAAGCATGGAAGACAGAGGCTACGAATGTTAGCAACTACCAACCAGAGAACAGTACCACCTACCACCAACTACTAACAGAGATAACACCAGCAATCAAGCATGATGACGTCATAACTTTATAACCGTATTGAAAAACTATTAATCATTAATTTTATTCAATTATCGATCGAAAAACATAGAACTATTCATATATTCTGATTGAGCAATTGCTGAGCAATTTTTTGATGCAACTCAAACCCGAAAATACTGATTATTAAGCGACATGTACGTGAAATAACAAACAAAATTTAATTTGAGAATATTTTATCCAAGATCCAAGAAATAATAGGAGAAGAAAAAGAAGACCTCATGGTAGAGTTGCAGAGTCGTCGTCAGAGAACACCTGTCGTCGTCTAAGTGCTCATTTGTAATGGACGTAAGGCGTAAGATATGCGTAATAGATAAAGTTGAATACTGGAAAATAAGTGGGATCGTTCACAATAAGCGAACGTAACACTTATGTGTTACGGTAGACCGTAAGATCTTACGGCCGAACGTTAGGCGGACATAAAGTTGGACAATGTTCAATTTTACGTGCGGCTTATGGAAAATTTAGGAACATTTTTAGGGGATTTGGATTTTTTGGGTTGAATTATTAGTTGGTTGGTAAGTATCGGTTCGTATTCTTGTTTATTTAAAGAATCATTCTTCATCATGATGTTTTAGTTCTAGTTTCAAACGTCGGTATTCACCTTTCTTTTCTTGATCCTTGTTTACTGGACGCACAATCCATTGCCTAGATTTTTTTACACCATATTTTCATTGTACTCTACGCATTGATAATAACAAAACCACTAACTGCATTTCCAATTTCATGGCGTTAAAGTTAGTATACCTACATCAGAGAAAACGCCCAGATGTACTATAGCCGTCAAATTATTTCACGCATGCGTAGCAACTAAGTCTTTACGTTCATTATAAATAGAAAAATGTTACGTCTATCTTATGCGTTATGTAGCCCTACGTCTATTATAAACAGAAAACACCTACCTCCAAGAGAATGGTAACTTCCATGTTAATTTCGTTGACTATGTTTTGACCTTGAAGTACAACTAGCGCTGAAGATGTTTACTCGCAAACTAACTTGCTTATGGCGGCAGATTCAAAGTTTAGTAAAAGTATTATCCTAGCTTATAAATAGAGAAAGGAATAAAAATCTTCAGAAATTATTGAAGGAAATTTTGAGAAAATAATTTTCGAGATTATTCATTTTACTTTTCATGATAGTCATCAGAAATATAATATGAATGCTGAAAGTTTTTTCAAAAAATCACTCCAAAGATTTGTATTGCTTCCTCAATAGTTCTGATCTAAGAGGTATAAATAAGAATATAAGAACTGTAAATATTTTTAGTTCATTTTTTATTATTGCAAAATTATAACATAGAAAGAATAAATAAGCAAATCAAAAATCCACTGAATAACTTCTTAAATATAGTTTTTTGTAAGTAAAGAAATTATTATATTAATTTATGGAAGTAACTAGTGCATTGTCTAAATAACTCTTTGAAACAAACAATAATTAGGGCAAATTTTGATTAGCTAAAATCTGATTTCTCATCACAAAAAATATAATGACGAAAATATCGACATACTTTTAGAAGATACTTAATAATCAAAATA
The DNA here is from genome assembly GCA_958507055.1 of Crioceris asparagi. Taxonomy (NCBI): domain Eukaryota; kingdom Metazoa; phylum Arthropoda; class Insecta; order Coleoptera; family Chrysomelidae; genus Crioceris; species Crioceris asparagi. Next base: position 50,013,668 of record OY293828.1, read on the forward strand.
GGTTTTGAGTAGAACAAGTAAACTATTTTATGAGTAGACAGTGCATTAGTATCCTACATATGTTAATGTATAATCCAAAATATATAAAATACACCGGTTCACTAACACTAAATACACACACAATCCACAAATCCACATTGTCGCTTCAGCCTTCTTTTTCAGTTGTTCCTTATTTAGATATGAAAATAAAAAGAAACAAAGATCAGTAAAAAAAATTCAAGCCCGCAATCTCCAATGAAAACATAAAATAAATATTCGAATGTACTCACAGAAGCATATATTGACACATTCGACGTACTCTCTCATTAAACCACCAGGAACGGGATACTTCAATGCCTTCGAGGTACTTAATTTTCTGTTCGTCCTCTTCCTCAGTTATTCCTCATTTAGACATGAAATTAAAAAGAAACAAAAATCAGTAATGTATAATACAAGCAAGTAAACTCGAATTAGAACATCTTATAAATATTCAACTATACTCACAGAAGATATATAATGACACATTCAATGTGTTATATCCTTACCCAAATAGTAACCGGCATGTAGAAAGTGAGGCACTTCATAGGAATTTCACTTTCGTTTCGTCCTTCCGTTATTCCTAAGCAAACAGCCAATTCCTTCTAGTGTAACACCACTTCACTGCAATGTAAAAACATCATTACAAATCCGAGATTTGATAGAAGCATGCTAAAATTACATTGAGAAGGTTAGACTAATAATCAAATTCTAGATGCTAACTGAAGCAATCCTTATAGGCATTTTGGTGATGGCTGTGTCTTGTATGTCTAGTTTCCCGGAAGCATTAACAAGGACTTAAGTATATATTTCGTGATAGCATTATATCTTTACTTACAGTTTGCTTAGTTATACGCCGGATAGAAGAATAGTTGGAAGAAGAAGATATTATGTATTAAGCTTTTAATGATACTTGTAGCTTTACTTGATACTCCACTATCAGGATGAACTTGCCTCAAAATATTGTATAAAAGGGTAGTTCTTCTCCTTCTTTCTTCGTTTTTACTTCTTGAAATGTCCTTCTTCGCCTTACAGACATTCCTGATGGCGTTTCCATATGTTCTCGTTGGCATTCTTCTATAATTAAGATAAAATAAAACCAGAATGATAGGAACAAGATACTAATACGTACCAATAACGAGTGATAATCTTTCTATCTTAATAACAGACAAACAGTAAGTTTCCTGTGAATACGAAAAAACTGATTCAAATCTAATATAGATAAACTTTAACATTCAACAAAGCTACGTATATTAACTAAAAATAATATAAAATAAAATAAACATATCGTTAGAAAAGAGAATTGAGGTTAGACGATGGGATTGTCGGCGCCGGATGCAGCCATTTTAAATATGACATTTTCATTCAAATTCTGCGGTTCCCGCCACATTTTGGTGAGCGATACTAGCGCCGAGAATGGGAACTTTGGCAACAAACGGTAAAAAATTTCCCATAAGAGTTGCCACCAACTGATTATAAATGGGCACTACTCTGGGATTTATTTGCAATTGCGCGAATGTCAATTATTTTGCTACAGCGTTGTCAAATTAATATCTATAATTAAAAAGTTTTTTTTTTAATTCAAGGACAACACTAAAATAGAACAATCCAAATAATTTCCAGCATAAAAAATATACCATTCATCTTAATTCCAATTTAAGTAAGCAATCCCATGTGCACAGTTTAATTTTATGTATGATATCGCCAAAACTTGAGTGAAAAATCTGTCAACATCATTTCTGCATGCAGCACACAGAACACTACGCAGCAAAAAAGAATTTGTATTGCTTGGTATTCCAACATTTGTGATATTAATGATCAATGTGTTCCTAATTCCTAAATAAAAACCATTAGCCTGGTCAGGCTTAAATTATGTCATCAGTCAATGTCATATTCCTATATTGAGTCCATATAACTGTCAATTTTCGACGGCCATTTAACCCTGGCCAGGCTAATGTTTTGAATATAGGAACAACCAGTACGTTTATACATTATTTGACCTACCCTTAGCCAAGTCTTGTCTAAGGACCTACCAAAAGTAAAAGCACTGAACACAGACCTCTGTTTTCTGGTAAATACTGATTTATACCCCGACAAGTACTCATACATCTTACACAATAGTTGACTTGGCAACCGTGCCGGTTCGAGCTTGGAATTTTCACATTTTAGATTAGACTCAGAGAGAACAAGAGAACATACAATATCTTCTTCTTGTATCTTCTCTCTGATTAGACTTAGACACTTAAACTATTTCTATTTATTAGTATTCTGTGACTTAAACGACGACTCTGCAACTTTACCTTGTACTTTGTACTGGATCTACTTTCTACTTCTTATTTTGGTAATTGAATCTGTGGCTTCTGGCTTCTCTGATATCTAGGTAATACTCAGATCATAGCAGAGACAAAGAAATCATAGATCAAATATACAGAGCTTTGATATGCCCAGAGAAAACATACCAGATATGCCAGACAACAAGCAATTACTTCAGTGTCATAACCTAGGTTGTGGTCAAAAATTTGATCCAGCCAATAATTACGAAGGTAATCTTTTTGGAAAATCCTTTAAGTCATGTTATTTTCTAGAAAACTTTTCGTTTTCTTTCCACATACCTCATTTTTTATAGATTCATGTACACATCATTTTGTCGAGCCCGTTATACACGGTGTACGAAAGGGATGGGGATGTTGCAACAGAAATTGTACCAATTTCGATGATTTTCATGATATCAAAGGTTGTATTGTTTCAAAACATTTAAATGTGAAGCCATCTGAACAGGAAGAACCTGTGGAAAATAATTCATCAGCTTTTATTGAAGCAGTAGAGAACACAGTACCCACATCCCTTGTAAGATGTATTCTTATGTTCCATAGCTTGGATAATCTTGCAATTTGCAATAATGATATCCTGTTGCGTTGCAGACTTCAGTGAAATCAGAACAAGAAATCAGTGACAAACTAGGAGAAAACTCTGTTGCTTACCAAAGCAATGACAATGAAATTGATAGTAAAAAATGTCACAGAATACGAACACATATATTCGAAGGAATGGAATATGAAATATTAGAAAATGAGTATATGCATAGAAAACTTCAGACGGGTAAATATTATTATATTTTTTTGATAATGTATCATTCAAATGCGTAAATGTATCTAGATACATAGACCGTCACATTTAATTTGTTGATATTTTGGTTTCATTTCCAGATCATGAGTTCGCATCTCAATATTTCGGAGGTCTCTTACATCAAGAAAACAGCATCAGTACTATTGAACTAACAGATGACACCGGTAGGGATAATCTTTTGTTTTTCGTCAACAGCAGCCACAAATCCAATGATCAAATGCAGGTTACTTCTAATGATGATTAATCTTAATCAATATCTTTTTCCAGGTCCAATCTGGAATCACACTACAATAACACTACTGTTAAGTGAATATAACAAAAGAGTTAACGAATTTCGAAATCCTAGGATTAAAAAAAAAATTATTTGGCGTCAAATAGCATTGGTTTTTAAAAATCATAACATAGATGTGTCATACATGCTTCTAGACAAAAAATTTAGGAATATGAAACTTACTTACATAAGAAACAAAAATAACGCACGTAGAAAATCATGGCCGTACACAGAAATGATGGATGAAATTTTTCGTGAAGATGAATCCATTATTTCAACTAATAATACTATGGAAACTTCTGTTACTAATCAAATAAACTTACCAAGTACGGAATTGAGGTATTTATCTAGAAGCTATGAAACGTAAAAGAAACTAATTTATTATTTTCAGGAATGACTCTAATAATGACGATGCAGATGTTTTCGATGAATCTTACAACGATTATTCAGCAAATCTATTAGGAGAAAAAACTAGCGTTAAAAGATCAGCCTCAAACGATGAGGAAATAATGATTTCTAGAAAACGATATAGGCATTGGAATAAAAAATTGGAACTGGATACGGAAAGAAACAATATTTTAGGGGAAATAGAAAAAAATACGGCCAAGACTCACATTTTGATGAATAAAGTCGATACATGGAAAGGTGGCATTGCTTCGATAGTCAAGGCAATGAAAGAAAGAAATGAAATTATGAAAGAAACCAATGATATACTTGGTAAAATATCAATAAAATTGGATAAGTTGAAGAAATGATATTTCAGAATGAAATGAAATTTCGTGAACTAAATACACTCACACTCTACATTTACTTGATGAATTCTCTACCTTAACTACACTGTGTTCTAAATAAAATCTCACACTTTTTAATCGCTATTGGTTCTCGACCCATTGCAACTACGTATTTCATTTTATGCAGAGCTTATTGATTGTTCTCAGTAGGACACCTAATGATGATTTCGAGATAGAAACACAAGCGTTTTGTTGACCACATGCCAAATTGCTGATAAATGATAGGTACGTTTGTAAGTTCAGCTAGTTTTGATTGGTTTCTTTAAACAAAACGCTTGTTGTGTTTTGTATTTTTGAAATCATTATAAGTTTGGTAAAAATTTTCAGAGAAGTCGGTTTTATATAAAATTGAACCAATTAGTTTTTTTGGTAGTTGAGCGATCGGAAATATTGTCATAAAAGGGAAACCGACCAACATTTTCGAATTCAGGAAAAATGTTTTTATATGACATTCTTGGAATCAAACAAAGCAATAATCTTTAAATTTTTTTTTTAATTATTGTTTATAAGCACGATACTGAATATGTATTAGGGTATATCATTAAGGAACTTATTGTAGTTATTTGTCAGTACTTCCAGATTGTCACATCTGTGTTACTTTTGATTATTTTACTTTTCTGTATTCTTGAAATTAATATACCACCAAAACCGACATTTCTGAATGTCGGTGAAACTTTGCGCCAAGTACACATTTTAAGTTAGTCTGGAATTGAAGACATTTTTGAAATCAAATGAAATGTCAAGATGTTCATAAAATATGAGTAACCATTACCATTTTCTGTGATAATTTAAGAAAAATTCTCTAACCAATTCCAATTTATCTAAAATAACTATTTTCATAAAAATAAAAATGAAATGAATAATTCCTTTTGGACCAATTTTCAATAAATTTAAAAATATATTTATTAAAAAAAATTATCAGACTTGGCCCAATTTTTACTTTCCTACCGCTACCATAATATGTAGGATGTAAAGAAAGTAATCGTGTAAAATTATCGGTTTTGAGTATTCAACTAATGTTGACGTTTCAGAGTTTCTTGAGGTAAAAAAACTGTCTGTCTTGAACACGGTTATCTTGGGATCAGATCCATGGTTTTTGTTGCTTTATTTTTTGTTTTGTTCGGTACGAATCCGCTTGCCGGTGGCACTGAATATGAATCCTGACCGCACTCGTTGCTGCGCAATAGCCAAAAATCTTGTTTTGCTCAAGACTAGCTTAGAAACCGCTCAAAGGATTTTGATGACAAGCTGAAAAAGAGTTATGCTCAATTGAAATTTCATATTTTCTACATGTTTATTCATATTCTGGCTAAACGGTTCGTCCGGGGTTATACATTCAACAATGACAACAACCGCGTTGTTCTAATGAGAAACGACAAAGCACCACATTCTAATTTTTCATATAGCATTCTTATCATATTGTACTATTTCTATGACTTGAGCAAGCTTCAAATGGTTTATTGTTTTAAGTCAAAAGTTAATCAAAATTGGGCCAAGTCATCTTTTTCATTTTTTTAAAATTTATTGAAAATTGGTTCAAAAGGAATTATTTATTTCATTTTTATTTTTATGAAAATAGTTATTTTAAATAAATTGAAATTAGTTATAGAATTTTTCTTAAATTATCACAGAGAATGGTAATGGTTACTCATATTTTATGAACATCTTGGCATTTCATTTGATTTCAAAAATTTTTGTCTTCAATTCCAGAGTAACTCAAAATGTGTACTTGGCGCAAAGTTTCACTGATATCCATTGGAGGTATTACAATTATTTTTGTGGTTTAGATTGAAAATTATTCTATTTTTTAGAATATGCATATTCTTTGTTATGTGTGTACATTATAAGTGTTATCTTTCGATATAGTATTATTACCATGAATATTAAAAACATTAAACCAAAACCCTGCGAATTATCAATAACAGAGGAAACAGTATCTATTAAAATATATCGACATTGTGACCTCCTCCATCCATTCAAGCCCAACAATCCCACAATCTCAAATATGTAAATAATAATTTATTAGAAATTCGGTATTTTTCGGTTATTGAATTTGTTTCATGTATAAACAATCGAAATAGTTATTAAAGTATCGTTTTCCAGTTTATTTAGTAATAAAGATAAATTTTCAATGTAGAGGCAGCGGTATCGGTCTAGGACAATACGTCATCAACCAATACTTTCATTAAATAATAGTGCTTAAAAATAAAAATAATTATTTCCATAGTTTTTTATTTCATTCCTTACATGAAAGTTATTTCTTAAAATCCTATTTAATCAAAACCAACAAAATATAATTATATCTATTTTAATTCTATGAATATCAATTGATTGATTCTTCTAATTTAATTTAAGACAATGTCATATTCCTGTATTGAGTCCGTATATCTGTGAATTTCCTTGGGCCAATTTAAGCCTGGCCAAGTTAATAGTTTGTTTTTGGGAACAGGCTGCTGATTTAGTATCCCTTTATACAAATATTCCTACAGAAGTATAATGGAGAATTCTATCAACAAATCTATGGTTGCACCATCGGTTCGTCCATCTCAAGCTGTATCGCAAAGCTAGTCCTCGAAGATCTATAGAACGAAATTTTACCGAAAATAGGTTTCCCAATACCATTTTTGTTTAGATACGTTGACGATTGTTTATCAACCATTCCCAATGGTGAAGAAAACATTATACTAGATCTTTTCCACATATATTACAATAAAATAAAGTTTACAATATAAACTGAACTAAATAATTCAATTAATTTTCTAGATTTAACATTAATACACAAAACAATAAACGCCCAAAAAATACTTAGTCTGGGAGATATTTGCATTTTAACCCGGAACACCCATTATCCAAAAAGAAATCAATTTCACAGATTCCGAATATCGCAAAGAAAATAATTAAAGCAAAATCAATTCTAACTGAAGACAACTATCCGATTAAACGTATTCACTCAATATTCAACGCCAAAATACAAGCAACAAACAAAACACACAAACTATCATGAAGCAAATAAAAAACAAAAGTATATACCTTACACTTCCAAGTAATTAAAACCTAAAAACGAAAAGAATATGATTCCCACAGGGTATATGAAATAAATGCAATAGCGCATATATCGGGCAAACTCGAAAATACTTCAAAAATCATATCAGAGATCATAAATTTGAGAAAAAAAAACCGCATTAACAAATCATGAAGAGACACGAAGAAAGACATCTCAATAATTTTATTTTAAAAAGAACAATATGAAAAGCTTGAAAAAGAAAAAAGTTAACAAAACTAGGACTCAATAAGACCATGTTTTTTATCAAGAATTAATTGTTTGTTGCAATTTTTCGAATTTCAGTGTCTTAGGTGTGTGGTTAATTTAATCCTTTTTCAATATTTGTAGAATATAATAAATTTTCCCGTTTTGATGTAAACCCGAAAACTTTGTATCAATGGAATAGATTTTTTTATCTCAAAGGTATATATATAACCAAAGTGACAAACATTCATAGGGTTGTGGCACTATGGGCTGTAGGATAATGAAAACTCTTTTTCAATTACCAACGTTTCGATAGCGGTGGTAGTTTTTTGCTATTTATGACCATAATATTCTGTTCTACCTTAATTCTCGTACAGTTGAGTTCAGTATTTTAATATGAGATATAGAAATTCAATTTAGTTTTGATAACATAAGAATGAATGATGTACCTATCTATATTTAACACTCAAATCAATGTAAGTTGGAATTCGTATAACGTGTCTTTATATATAACTATTTTTCTTGATTATTATTTCGATGATTCTTATATCCCTTTAATTAAGTACATCTTTGTAACTTTCTTTAATTTAATACAGCCTTGAAAAAGATAGCCACCGCTATCGAAACGTTGGTAATTGAAAAAGAGTTTTCATTATCGTACAGCCCACAGTGCCGCAACCCTATGAATATTTGTCACTTTGGTTATACATTCTCAGCAGTGAATTACTAAAATTATATTATAAGAAGGATGGGTTCTACCAGAACATTCAACTACGTTATGGTTACAACGCTGTACAATTACTTAAACAGTGTTCAAATTTTAACACCAAAAAGGCATCATTGAAAAACAAGAAAATATTTTTAGTCAGCTGCAGAAGAGAAGGTCTACTAACGAGACACATTAAAGATGCAACAAAAAACATCTGCAACCTCATTGGAACAACGAATACACGAATATCCCAACAGGTTTTTAATTTTGATATCAGAACTAAATTGAAGATTCTCAATCTTGAAATCATTTCCTCACATAACCAGCTATATAATACTGAAATAATGCTCAACCAACTTTCCAACAATTTACAGAATTTATTACCACCTAACATAATTAGATAATTTTTCAACAGACAGACAGTAAAATTTGATAGATTATTTAATAACATCAAACAGAACAATATAAACAAACTTAATAGATTACGAGCGGATAAAATTAGCGAACTGAAAACTAATGATAACTGGCTAAAAAACCTAACAAACATTTACATTCCAGAAGACATAAAATTATTTCTATCACTATAAATTCGCAGTTCCACCCAATACTAGAGATATTTCAATACCTAAATTATTAGCTGACATTGAACTCCTATTGTCTAATACAGATAGTAACCAAAATAATATTATGAGAGCACAACTAACTAATATTATCACAAATCACTTACATAAAAAGATTAATATTGATCAATTCTTGAATAACCTTTACAATAAAACAAGATTATTTCTAAAGATACATAATGACTTGGTGGTTTCTAGATCAGACAAAGGGAATACAACTGTATTAATGTCTAAAAATCAATATATTGAAATGTCAAATAATTTACTGGAAGACAAAAAGTACTATAAACGAATTTCTAGAGACCCTACACTTACAATTCAAACAAAATCTAATGAACTAATTAAAAAAATGTATTCTAAAGGAGCGATAAGTAAGGATGAACAACAAAACTTAACTATTCATAACGGAGTTGCTCCTAGATACTATGGGTTACCGAAAATTCACAAACCAACACTAAGCTTAAGACCTATCAATCAAGTATCAATTCCCCGAATTCTGGTATTGCAAAGTTAGTTACCAGAATATTATCAACATCATTCAATAACAACAATGAATACTATATAAAAGATTCTTTCGAATTTGCGGAATTTGTGCAAGAAAAACAGTTACCAGAAGGATATGTCGTTATAAGCTTAGATGTTGTTTCATTATTCAATAACATACCACGCGTTTTAGTTAAAAAATCCATCAAAAAACATTGGGATGACATTCGTATAAACTGTCAAATTAACAAAACAACTTTTCTGGAACTGATAAATCATGTCTTCGATACCACATATCTAGTATTTGACGGAATATTTTACAAACAGATACTAGGCACACCAATGGGCTCTTACATTTCACCAATTTTAGCCTCTTATGTAATGAAAGACCTGCTTGATGAATGCATCGCTCAATTACAGTTTGCAATTCCTTGGCTTAAAATCTATGTAGATGACATAATTTGTACAGTTCCAGAAATTGAAATTGAACAAACTCTACTAACGTTTAACAGCTATCATAGACACTTACAGTTCACTGTCGAAAGAGAGACTAATAGAAGATTACCCTTTTTGGACACTCATGTTATCAGACTAGAAGACAACAGGATAATCCTAGATTGGTATACTAAACCCACCAGCTCTGGGAGATACATCAATTATAAATCTCACCATCCTGTTAGAATTAAAATAAATTTAATTCTATCACTGAAAAACAGAGTTTTAAAAATTTCACATCCTAGTCTGAAAAATGAGAGTCTAAGAAGAGTGTATAGAATTCTCACACAAAATGGCTATCCATCTAGGTTGTTACGCAGACTCTTATACAACACAACGGTGGATCCACATACAAGGCAAACCTGTGAAGAAAACCAGAATTTAGTGGTTAGATATGGTTCCTTACCTTACATTGAAGGGCTTTCTACTAGACTAATAAGTGTATTTAAACAAGAGAACTTAAAAATAGCACAAAAGAACATCAAACCTATCAGTAGATTATATACCAGAACTAAAGATAAAGTACTTACCAGCAACATATCTCACTGTGTATATAGCATAACATAAATATTTTTTACAAAAAATTGGACCGACTTTATTAGTTGGTGCACTGAAAAGTATAAAATAATATTAATTCTGTTGGTGCTGTTACTTTTGAAGTTGTGCATTTGCAGGTAGATTGATAACTTTTGGCACCAACTTCACAAGTACCACCACCAACAGAATTATTATTTTATACTTTTCAGTGCACCAATTAATAACGTCGGTCCATTTTTTTGTAAAAAATATTTATTTCATACTTTTGAGTGTAACGTTAGTCCCGAAAATCGTTGAATGTTCACTATACCATATCAATGAAGATAGTACTTATCCTATTACCCACGTATATTCCTTGCTTGTAGTTGTTATTATAGAGATCTCAGAACATCGCTGCGGAAATACGCTTGAATATTTTAGTCGTTACCATTTTAACACCGATTTAACTCGAAAACCGTAACTCTAAGGAAAAAATGTTCATTATAAATGTTGCTACAAATAATTATATCTTTCATGTAGTATCGGAAAATTTTCAATTTTCGAAAAAAATTGTCCTCTCCACATAGCAAAAATACATAATTAACAGGCGTCTATCTTGAAAAAATGTTCAATTTAAACGTTTCCGAATATTATCCTATCTTTAATTATACCAACTCAGATTTTCGAGAAAATTCACACCCACCACCCCTTCGGGGGCGTTTTTCGGAGGGAAGGAGATTTCGGATTTGCGTTTTTATGAATATGGGACTATTTCTCAATCCCCTTCTTTCAAATGAATCCAAAATCATCAAAATCGGAGCACGTTTACTATATAAAAGGCGCGCACGAACCAAAAAAAAAGCAGACAGTCGAATTGTATACCTCCTCCGTTCGGGGTTCGGCGGTCAAAAAGAACTGACATCCATGGTCTGAGTCAGGTTTATTCCTATTTGTTGTCTTTTCACAAAAGGCCACAACTACAAAGAAGAGAAAATGCACTAGAAGAGAATGAACATGCATAAACAATTTGCTGTTTGTTTTTGTTTTTATTTTTAATTCTTAATAGATAAAATTAACAAAGAACACACAAATCAAGGAACAAAATAAAAGACAGTAACTTTGAATTCCATGTATTTGAAAATTCTTAAATAAAAAAGTAAAAAGTAAAAACAAAATCTTCCCCTGTTTCTTTATTCTAGTTTTTTGCTATATATGACCATAATATTCTGTTCTACCTTAATTCTCGTACAGATGAGTTCAGTATTTTAATATGAGATGTAGAAATTCAATTTAGTTTTGAAATACAGAAATCTTATATATATATATATATATATATATATATATATATATATATATATATATATATATATATATATATGTATTTCTTTACACTGTGATTGGACTAGTGCACTTGAATATTTTTACTATAATCAAGAACTCGCCACCCGCACGTTTTTGTGGGCAAGAAACATTTCGGTAAGTGGCCGAATTCGGTCTTTGAACGTAGCATATTGTTGCGTATGCGGGTTCGCAGATAAGTGAGACTAATTTAGAGTTATTTAATTAACTTTATTTACACTCGAAATAATATAAATTACAACTTAACTTTACTATATGCTCACTAACTTACTCGGACTATTCCATGTATTCACACTGTCTTTTACATTCTGCTTTCATGCCGAAAATTCTCCCATATATATATATATCTGACAAAGGATCCAGATCATTCGGGCGGCTTCTGGTCTTTGATGCGAAAGCCGCCACTGGACGCTTGTCGAAATTCCTTTGTCGGCATTTTAGCAGTAGATGCCGACTGCTGCCGTCGCTCTCTTTGTAAACGCCGCTATCGGTATTTGCAACCATAGCATATATCTCGCGCTTACTTCAAACGGATGCCGCAACTTTGTAGCCAATACCGGCGGCTGTTCCCCTTGCACGTTACACTGCTCCCTCCCTTAAAGCTGTTCACCCCGAACAGCTTCTTCCGTTTGTCTCCAGACCAGTGGATTATCTCCTCGATACGGACTCAGTCTTTCCACGTGCACCACTTTTGGCTTGGCTCTTGGCGAAAGTTGGATCCTGTACACCAAGTCATTAATCTTTTTGACAATGCGATATGGTCCTTCCCAAGGTCTTTGCAATTTCGGACTTAATCCTCTCCTTCGCTGTGGCTGATACAACCAAACTGCATCGCCTTCGTTAAAAGAGTTTAATGACTGCCTTTTGTCAAGTCTCATCTTCATTTTGTGGCTCTTCAACTGAAGCTTTTGTCTGGCAAAATCGTGGACCACTCTAAGTCGCTCCTGTAGGTCAGCTACATAATGTGGAAGAGACACTTCTTCATGATCGTCGGCGGCTGATGGTCTGCCATACATCAGATCTACGGGGAGCTTCATTTCTCTTCCAGACAACAACATCGATGGTGTATAGCCAGTAGATTCATGCTGGGAACTTCGGTAGGCCAGGAGAAAGAGAAGTAGCAGTTTATCCCAGTTACGTTGGTGCTCATCCACAAATATTGAGAGGTATTGATTGATGGTCCTATTGTGCCTCTCAACCATTCCATCTGACTGTGGATGAAGTGGGGTTGTTCGTGTTTTTCGTATCCCCAGCAACCTCATTAACTGCGTCCATACTTCGGATTCAAAATTTCTACCTTGATCGGTATACAGCTCCAAGGGTAATCACGTTTTCCAGAAGGGCTTCGGCCACTGTAACAGCTTCCTGATTCGGCATCGGCACTACTTCTGGCCATTTCGAGAAATAGTCCATGGCAACCATGATGTACTTATTTCCAGAATCTGTCGTAGGGAATGGTCCTGCAATATTCACCGCAATTCTTTCCCAAGGTTCACCTGACAGATACTGCTTCATTTTCCCTCGGGATCGAGTCTTCGGACCCTTCTTAGAAGCACAAAGGTCACACCTTCTGCACCATTCTTCCACATCTCTTCGACAGTTGATCCAATAATACCGCTCTTTCACACGTGCCAGTGTTCTATTTACTCCAAAATGGCCTCCACTGCGACTGCCATGCAGTTCCCTAAGTACTTCAGCTACCATCGTTCGGGGCACAACGGTTTGATACACAATGCTCCTACCATCTGGACTTTCCCATTTACGAGTGATCAAGTCATCCCGTAAGCACAAAGAATCCGACAGAGCCCAGTACCCCTTGACCGTCTGATCAAATCTGGAGATTTCTTGCCACTCAGGTCGTCGCTTTTGGTCTAACCAGCCCCGTACTATCGTCAAATCGGTTATTTCCGTTTCCTTATTCCTATTCTGCATTTGTTGGATATGTGCAACATCCTTGGCTATTTCTCTTTGTTCCTGCCTTTGACAAAATTTACAGGAACTGCCACAAGGTCTTCGTGACAAGCTGTCGCGTTGGCGTGACTTCTTCCTTTGCGGTGTTTATTTTGAAAGTCGTAACTCTGCATTTCTCCAATCAACGCGCTATCTGTCCCTCCGGATTTTTGAAATTCAGCAGCCACTGTAGTGCAGAGTGGTCTGTTCATACTAAAAATTTCCGTCCATAGAGAAAACTGTGGTAATGTTCTATGGATCGTACAACCGCTAGCAGCTCCTTCCGGGTCACACAGTAGTTTCGCTCTGCTTTTCCCAACGTTTTGCTGAAATATCCAATTACTGCTTCTTCGCCATTCTGTATTTGGGAAAGAACGGCTCCTATTCCACTTTGTGAAGCGTCAGTGTCTAACACGAACAATCCTTCATCCAAGGGATATGCAAGAACAGGAGCACTGGTCAAACGGTTTTTCAGCTCAAGAAACGACTGTTGACATTCAGGTGACCAGTCAAAGTGGGAGTTCTTTTCAGTTAATTGATGTAGTGGCTTCGCAATTTTCCCAAAATCCTTAACAAATCGGCGGTAGTAACTGCTGAGTCCCAAAAAGCTTCTAACTTCGTGCTTGTTCTTTGGTCTGGGCCAATCTCGCACTGCCCGGACTTTTTCTGGATCGGTCTCAATTCCTTTCGATGATACGACATGTCCGAGGAAGTTGACTTTTTCCTGGAATAGAACGCATTTCTTTGGATTCAGCTGCAGATTAGCACTTCGGATCCTGGCGAAAACTTTCTTCAGATTCGATTGATGTTCGTCGAAATCTTTGCCAATCACCATTACATCATCCAAGTACACCAGGCACGTCTCCCAAGTTAGTCCTCGCAGAACTAGTTCCATTAACCTTTCAAAAGTGGCAGGCGTATTACATAATCCAAACGGCATGACATTAAATTGATACAAGCCGTTTCCAGCTGTAAAGGCTGTTTTCTCTTTATCTTCCTTGTTTATCTCTACCTGCCAATATCCACTTTTCAGGTCCAGAGTTGAGAACCACCTGGATCCAGCTAAGGTATTCAAGGTATCGTCAATTCGGGGTAATGGTTAGCTGTCCTTCTTCGTTACATCATTTAACCTCCTGTAATCCACACAGAACCTAGTCGAACCATCCTTCTTCGTCACCAGCACAACTGGTGATGACCAAGGACTGCTGGATTCTTCTATGATGCCATCCTTCAGCATTTCTTGAACCATGGTGTTAACTTGCTGTTGTTTTATGAAAGGAAGTCTTCGTGGAGGTTGGCGAATAGGTACAGCATTTCCCGTGTTGATCCGATGTTCGACTAAATTCGTTCGCCCTGTAATTTTTCCTTGCACGAAAACATCAGCTTCTTGCTTTACAAACTCGATGGCCTTTTCCTGTTCGCTAAGATGTTTCCAGGTCTTCTTGAAACTCTCAATTAGCTCTTGGGACAAATGTACATCTTTTGAAACGGGTGCCTCTTGCTCACATCTTGTTACACGGGAGACTGGCGAACAGGTACCGATTACTTCCCCTTTGTTCAATGTCATTCTGTTTACAGATAGATTGGCTACCCTCACTGGAATAATTTCGTTGGAATTAACTAAGCACCTAGCCAAAAGAGCCCCGTTCTCTTTGATCTCGTTTGGTTCAAAAACCATAGTATTAACTCCTCCCAGTTGTTTTTCTAGGTGCGCCTTCACGATCTTCTCACTATTTCCAGGTATTCGTGTATCTTCGGTGACGATTATTTTAATAGGACAGTTCTTGTTTGAAGATGCTGAGAAAAATATTTCCTCGTTGCCCACTCTCAACATTCTGTTTTTAAAGTCCACTGTGATAAAATTGAAGGTTTCCAAAACGTCTAAGCCTACTATAAATTCATCCACTATGTCAGCCACGATAGCATTAATCTTTACTTGTGCATTGCCAATTTCCAAAGTGGTGGTTGTCTCTCCAAAAACATTTATCAAATCTCCTTTTGCAGTTTCCAGTATTGGCTTGATGTTGTGACAATAGAGTCTTTGGAAACCATGTCGGGGCGTACCACTGATCTTGTTGCCCCCGGGTCGATGGTCAAATCACATTTCTTGCCGTTGATAAAACCTTGGACAACGAGGCTCTCACAGCTCTTCTTGATGGAGCGCAAATGTAACATGGGGGCTTGATAATCAGTGGTCGCCAGCGTTTGCCACCTTACACTGGCGAGGTGGAGTTTTCCTGAAGTCGGGTATTCTCTCTCTGAACATTTCGTTCTTCAGATCTGGGTCGTCGCCTGCAGTTTCTAC
Source organism: Crioceris asparagi (assembly GCA_958507055.1). NCBI lineage: Eukaryota > Metazoa > Arthropoda > Insecta > Coleoptera > Chrysomelidae > Crioceris > Crioceris asparagi. Next base: position 50,029,555 of record OY293828.1, read on the forward strand.
TTATATGTCCCTCTCGGTTGCAATTGTAACACTTAATCACGTTTCTATATCCGGACTGCTTGTTTCCTCGAGAGCAGAATTTCTGGAACATCGCCTCCAGCTTCTTAAAGAAATCTGCATTGTCTTGTGGTTCGTCTGACACCCTGACTTCTCTTAATTTGCTGCGAAGATTCATAGAAACATTTTTGGCAGCTTCGTATTCCAGTGCCTGGACAACTGTTTCGGCTAAGGTGTTATGCCTACTTAGTCTCAACGCTTGCTGTATATCGATATCTCGAACTCCATCAATGAAGTACTGGACACTAATTTGCTCAATGAATTCATCTGGAGCCTGTGGATAAGCCAGTCGTACCATGCTCTCAATGCTACTGCTGAATTCCTGCAGTGACTCCGTTGAACCTTGAATTCTGCTTTTCAACTGGCTCTGATACACTTGGCTAAGATATTTGTTGCCGTATATTAGTTCCAAGGCGCCCGCAACAGCCGAATAATCAGTTTGCTTGGCTTCAGGACGTGTCCAATTTGCTGCTTTCGTCGTGGACGCTTCTCGAAATTCCTTTGTGGGTATTTTAGCAGTAGATGCCGACTGCTGCCGTCGCTCTCCTTGTAAACGCCGCTTTCGGTATTTCCAACCACAGCATATATCTCGCGCTTACTTCAAACGGATGCCGCCACTTTGTAGCCAATACCGGCGGCTGTTCCCCTTGCACGTTACAATATACACTGTGTTCCAGATTGGTGCTGCATGTATTGCTATCTCGGTTATTGTAATAGCTATAAAATCGGTTAAATGAGCAGTGTTTCTCAGGATCCTACTAACATTTCAGAACTGCTATTACATTTTGTCAATTGTTTTTGGTTTTTGAATAAATCGGGAAAAACCAAAATGGAGACTTTTAGACAATCCCCCGAATCTCCATTATTTGAGAAAATAGGGTTTTGTGGTTTGTACATTCTATGGGCACTTTTTTAAGAATAAAATTTTTCTTATGGACGCCATTTTGGATTTTTATTGCATTGAATAAGCATTGCTAATTCCCTTTCCTAAAATGTATCACAACAAGGTATTTTCTTTCAAAATAAGGCCAAAATAATTAAATAAAAAAACATTCTAATCAATTTTGCCGCTCTGTTCAATTTAGTCAAGTACGCGATATGTATTAGAACTGTCAAATTACAGTTTGTTTCATTGGAACTGTCTTCTGTGTTGTTCTTATTAGATTTTATTAATTGATTTTCATTTTGTTAATTGCTTTTTGTTTGTTTAATTTAATTTCCTTTAAAGTGTTATTAGTTTGAAATATGGCTATCAATTATACCATTATTTGTTCTTGCATGAGCTGAAGATATCGTGCTCCAATTAATTGATTTCCTAAAAATAAAAATTCCAATAATTTCATATTTAAATGTAAATCCCTTTTTAGTGTTACCTATTATACCGCACCAAATATTAAATCCAAATTTTGTTTGAAACCTTCTTTGTGTGTTGAGTTTTGGGTTTTCCGTAACCCAGTGATGGGGGATTATGTCTGTTGAAAATTCCGCAATTGGTAAATCGAATTTCGACAGTACATAATATAATATGTTCATGGAAAAATTGGCATTTTCTCGCATATTTTGAATATACCATTCACAAAATCTTAATCATTTGCCGATAAAACTTGTACTATCGTAGGCTTGTATGGATGATAAATGTGCCAGTATTCGATGAACGAGTACGTAGCTGCGGGTCGAATTCCGAGGAAGTCGAAAGACTTGCACATCGAAATCCGAGGATACCAAATTCCGAGCTGACCGAAACTTATCCCCAATCCAACAGGGCGATTTTACATATGCGTACCCTCCTAGAGGCTAGAGCATGATACACATTTTATATCATGGGCTAGAGAGGAAACCACATCGACCAACATAAAGTTGTTTCCAATCACAAAAGGCTGTTGTTAGGGCTTCATAACGCAAACTGCCAAATAGAAAAAATTGGATTGGCATTAGAATATTTTGTAAGAGCTTGTTGTTATAATATATAACCACTTCATTTTCAATAATTGTGCATAATAAATTAATATGCATGCAATATAATAAAATAATAAAAAAGTTCATGTGAAACTAGCTGGTATAAATTCCGTTGAAATTATATTGAATCAAATACCTACGAATGTACAAAAATATTTTTTTTAGATAAAAATAGTACTTGAAATCAGACTGACTGAGAAATCCTACTCGGAATTCGACGCGCAGCTACATTTCGCGATGAACGGATGTCTTAGGGCTATTCGTTTCATTAGGTACCTGTGGGATTAATATTAGTGTATTGTAACACAACATCAATTCTCTCCTCATTTTCAACATCATATTTAGGATTTCTAGGTTTTGCAAAACTTCCATAATTCAGCAAATCTAGTACCAGATCCCTAAAATTTCTTGCGTTTGTTTGATGCGGTTCTGAAAAATTGTTTTCATAAATTCCCGCAGCCGCCGTAGAGTTTCTGTGGGCTACTACGAAGTAAGTTTCTGTCATGTCTAATTTTTCTTCATTGGTATAATTAACAGCCATATTTGAAAATAATAACAACGTAACGGAAATTAAATAAACAGAAAGCAATTAACAAAATGAAAATTAATGAATAAAATCTAATGAAAACAACTCAGACGACAGTTCAAATTAAACAAACTGTAATTTGACAGTTTCAATACATATTGCTGGCTCGCCTACTAGACCAAACTGAACAGAGCAGCTAAATTAATTTGATTTTTATTTATTTAATTAATTTGGCCTTATTTTGAAATAAAATACCATTTTGTGACACATTTTTGGAAAGGGAATTAATAATGCTATTCAATGCAATAAAAATCCAATATGGCGTCTATAAGAAAAAACAAAGTTATAGTGGTTATTTCAAAAACAGAGAGAGATTTTCTTTTGTTTTATTATTTACAGTAAAGGCCTTAAAAAAATGCCCATAGAATGTCTAATCCAAAATACCCTATGTTATCAAATAATGCAGATAATGGGGACTGTCAAAAACTCACCATTCTGGTTTCACAAAGAAAAAAATTGCTTCCACAATATAACAGTTTACAGTTTTCTACTTAAATTAATTTTTGTTCAGTGATTGTGTAAAAATTATGATTTTATAATGTATAAATTCTTTTACTGTGACCATATACCGAATAGCCAAAACAAATTTTAAAAATTTAAATTTTCAAATTCCTATTTAGACAAATCGTTAGTAATTCGTTTGTTAACGTTTGTGACGCGTTTTTTTGTGACTCATTTAATGAGTTATTAGATTGTTAAATAATTAACACCGAATAGCCAACACGTCTTGAAAATAGACCTTACATTCTCTATTTTCTGCTCAATTTATCAGGAATCGTTTGCGAAACACAGGCATAATAATAAATAAAATCGTTTGTGACTCTCTATATTGTTTTAGAAACAAACAAATTGATTTCAAAATTTGTCGGTTCAGGCAACTAACAATCACTGTTAATCGTCTAGGAATATAAAATATTGGCCAAATTCACCAGACGGAAGTCAAGTGTCAAGAAGACGGAAACAAGGAAAGTAAAGTTTCTATGCTTATCTATTCTCTATGTAGTCACATGAGATTACAGAAGTTGCATACATAAGATAAACTGTTGCATAACATAACGTGGCCTCGTGTACGACGAACATTGACGAACATCTTGACAATTTTCTTAAATGGTTTAATGGTTATCTCTGCCTAAAATATTTGTTCTCTTTATGTATCTTCGTCATCACGATCTGCTGTCTTTTTTGCGAGAGCCACTTGTTGTGCACGGCATGGTGCTCAAAGACGCATTTACAAAAGATATGCGTATGAAATTTTACACGATTTTTAGGGCGAGTTTAATCTCCTTGTTTCCAGTCTTCTTGCCGTGTGTGATGAAGGAGTATTAATTCTATGGTGATGAAGAAGCAAAGTTGACATTTGAGGAGCAATCAGACAAAACCAGATAAATCCATTTTACAAAGTTTCGAGATAATTGCAAAAAACGTGCGGGAGGCGAGTTCTTGAATATAGTAAAAAAAATCAATTGCACTAGACCAATTGCATTAATGATTTCAATTCTCCGCATGCGCGACCCATTGACCATAGGATACTTCTATCACAGTATAAAGAAATTAATATATATATATATATATATATATATATATATATATATATATATATATACAAGATTTTAATTATCAGGTATTGACGAAGAAACAATAAACGTTTCGAAAGCTAGAATAAAAGATAAAGAGTTTTCTTTGTGCCAATAGACTGCAATACCTGATATTTTAAATCTTGTATCTTAACTAGACAGTCGTTCTACCAGATAACTTATATATATATATATATATATATATATATATATATATATATATATATTAAATTAAATTAAAATTATTATTAAGGCAGATACAGGTTCAGTTAAAAAAAATGTAATTTAAGAATATTGCATAAATACTTACATATATACCCATACATAGACTAAATTACTTTTATTCTGGGCTTGAACTGACAGTTAAAAGAAAAAGATACATAATATTATTTAAAATTTCTATATGTGTAATCATATTCTCTCACAATACGAAACATATAAACATGATTATTCTGAAAGTGCACTAATACTCAAAAAGGCCGATTTCTCACTAATCAACCTCTAAATTATTGGGTGAAATAGATGTTTTGAAATCCTAAAATACTCTTTAATGTTCTTTCAAATATTCATAAATATTCAAAATAATATATAAAATCATATTCTCTCACAATACGACATGAGAATGAAACATTTTGAAAATCATTCACTTTTCCAGAAACAAGCTGATATCTCTCACTAATCAGCATGCATATTTTTGAAAATCTTTCATAAATAGATTATACATTTAATCTTAAATAAACATATAATGAATTTTAAGAGAATATTTCTCTTTGATCAACTAAATTTCTCTCACTAATAAGTTGATCTAAATATTTCTATTGTTTATGGAAACCTAAGATTCTAAAGTTAATTGCTATAAAATCAGTTAAGACCAGTCCTTCATCTATATATAGGTACATATATCCCATACACATTAATCCATTTATAACCAATATACATATATACACATATATATACACACACATATACATATATACACATATATACATACACACACATACATACATACATAAATACATATACAAACATAAAATAAATATTACATATCAAGTATAGGTACATACATAAATATCTATACATATTAATTTTGAGATACATCTGGAGAAAAATTATTATAATTATCATTATATAATTTTAGAATATAAAAATAAATGGAACTAAGTCCTTTTATATCTGAGCGTTTATTCATAGTGTTATTATGTTTCTTAATATTCACCATTTCTAAGAAACCACGTTTAAAATAATTTTTCTCAGAACATAGTGCAATAGTATTATCAAAATCAATACTATGTTTCTTACTGATAGCATGATCTGTCAAGGCACAAGATTTTTTATTTCGTCTAATATCACTTTTATGAGATGTAATCCTATAACGTTATTTTTCTATAAGTAATATTTTCCTACTTATTGTTTATATGGTGATGTTATGGTTCATCTTGGAATACATTGTTGGTATTTATCTGTGACATATTGGCTCGAGACACACGGTAGTTCAGAGTGCTTGAGGATAATTCTCTGTGTGTGTGAGTCGTGAATAAAGATTATTGAGAAAACTGTCTTGCGCTTGGGGAAATGCTGTGTCAGGATGGACTCAAAAATTTGGGCAGTCGATTAGTTCACTTCGATAGTGGTTGACCTTGACAGTTCTGAGTGTTAAGGAGTGTATCGATCTTTGGAAATGATAAATCTTTAATCATCGTTGTTCATACGGATCTGAGATTGACTACACTGACTAGAGGGACAAAGGTGCGTTAATTGGTTTTGGAGCGCTGGATATTTTTTTTGACCTCATCGCTGTTGCGGATTCATGCAGCACATGGGATTTGTAGGTTAAGCCACCTTCGTCGACTGATCTGCCACTGTTTTGTCAAAGGAGCCCCCGTGAAGACCGATAGGGTATGTTTGATAACTTCCTTCTGATTCCTAAGTTCTCTTGGGGTGTCTCCTGGTTAATTATCGACACTGATACTTTCAGGGGTCCACGGTATGGTCCTAGATACGGACCTTGGTTTGGTCCCAGGTCTCTTTATCGCATAATCCTGTTTGGAATATTGATGGTACCTAGCTCGACGTATATGAGTTGTCTAATTTGGACGTGTGGGGCAGAATTCTCTGGTATACTCTGTTCTGGCTGGATTTTCCGTGGCGCCGTGTGTTGCCGTTGGAGGCTCCCAAGGATTTCAGGCTGGTTAAAATTATTGCATTTATAAATATATGTTATGAATCATTCAACAAATACTTTTATGTAATCGACTATTTAGTTCATACAATTCATTCTTTTTTTTTTATTATTGTTGTACGCCTGCATATTATTGGTAAACTCTATTACATATAGATGTATATATATATATATTTCTTTCACTTATTTATGAACTGAAATCTTTGATGGGTTATTTGTTTTTCTTACATATTGCGTAACTGTTAGCTATAAATATTTTGTATATCGTATATGTATAAAACGATCTGCGTACGAATGAGCTCACACGTCGCAAGCGTTGAATTACTATCAATATTTGTTTTATTCTCTTGAGTTTCATTAATTAAATTTCATTAACTCTTTATGACCATTGTCTGTTAAACGGGACCAGATAGGGCTGATATTTTATTTTGTTCTAGCTTAGATATATTTGTGTAAATTTATAGATCTTGTGTTTGAATACACCGTTGTTACCATTTCTTTTCTTTTCACCTTACTCGAATAGCTAGGCTAAGGGTCAGGTTAGTACTGGAAGGTATTTGGAGGCTATATTATAGTCCAGCTGGCGCCCAAAACTACATCCTTTTTTTTTTTCCTTTTCGAACTCCCCCATCTCCTCTGAGCAGCCACGAATACCCACCTGCCAAGTGTGGTAATCCTTCCCGAAATATTTCTGGAAGTTTGACCAATATACGATAATTCACAGTCTAGGCAATTTACTTTATATACTACTCCAGATTTTTCTGTTATTTTTAAAGGAGTCTTTAATTTAGAAAATAAACAAGATACTGTTTTTACATTCTTTCTCGAAATTATAACATTATACCCCTTAAAAATATTAACAAGTTTATTAGTGATTTCATTGATGTAATGTAGAGATCTATAGATAGGTAAAATATTATTTGCATTAGAAATATTATTAGGATTTGGTGCGTTATTGGGAACTATTTCATTTATTTCAAGATTAAGTTCAGGGTGCATCAAACATTTGTTTATCAATTTAAGAGGAAAATAATTTTCTAGTAATATTTGTTTTAATTTAGTTAAACTTTCATTTCTATATAAATTATGTGAAAGTTTGATAGCTCTACTTTTTAATGCCATAATTAAGTTAATTTTCATTTTTTGCGGATGATAGGAGAAAAAATTTATGTATCTATTACTGCATATAGGCTTTCTGTACCATTTAGTACGTAATATTCGTATACGTAATTTAGTCTATGTATGGGTATATATGTAAGTATTTATGCAATATTCTTAAATTACATTTTTTTTAACTGAACCTGTATCTGCCTTAATAATAATTTTAATTTAATTGTGCTCCTTGTTCAAATAGCCACAAACATATAAAGATCATTCAGTAATATTCATTTTTATCAACAAAATCTAGATAATTTCTTACTTATTGTGTTACCATGACAAATATAAATAATGACATTTGTAATTGATGCTATGAAATCTTTCCTGTTTTTGGCTAATTTATTTTAAATTCACGATTGTAAGTATTTTTATAATACTATTAGTTGTTGTTGAAATAATTTTGTAACGATTTGTAGTTTGCCCTGAAGAAGAGAATAAACATTCTCGAAAGCTTGGCTTCAATCAAAGAATTTTATTGAATATATGACTGCATCCCCAAGATCATCTTTTTATTTATTATAAAACCAGTCAAGAATACAAAATCAAAATATATACATATATATATATATATATATATATATATATATATATATATATATATATATATATTTCTATTTGGCAGTTTGCGTTATGAAGCCCTATCAACAGCCTTTTGTGATTGGAAACAACTTCATGTTGGTCGATGTGGTTTCCTCTCTAGCCCATGATATAAAATGTGTATCGTGCACTAGCCTCTAAGAGGGTACGCATATGTAAAATTGTCCTGTTGGAGTGGGTTTCGGTCAGCTCGGAATTCGGTATCCTCGGATTTCGATGTGCAAGTCTTTCGACCTCCTCGGAATTCGACCCGCAGCTACTTACTCGTTCATCGAATACTGGCACATTTATCATCCATACAAGCCTACGATAGTACAAGTTTTATCGGCAAATGATTAAGATTATGTGAATGGTACATTCAAAATATGCGGGAAAATGCCAAATTTTCCATGAACACATTATGTTATGTACTGTTGAAATTCGATTTACCAATTGCGGAATTTTCAACAGACATAATCCCCCATCACTGGGTTACGGAAAACCCAAGACTTAACACACAAAGAAGGTTTTAAACAAAATTTGGATCTAATATTTGGTGCGGTATAATGGGTAACACTAAAAAGGGATTTACATTTAAATATGAAATTATGGGAATTTATATTTTTAGGAAATCAATTAATTGGAGCACGATATTTTCAGCTCATACAAGAACAAATAATGGTATAATTGATAGCCATATTTCAAACTAATAACACTTTCAAGGAAATTAAATTCAACAAACAAAAAGCAATTAACAAAATGAAAATCAATTAATAAAATCTAATGAGAACAGAAGACATTTCAAATGAAACAAACTGTAATTTGACAGTTCTAATGCATATCGCGTACTTGACTAAATTGAACAGAGCGGCAAAATTAATTAGATTTTTTTTTATTTAATTATTTCGGCCTTATTTTGAAAGAAAATACCATGTTGTGATACATTTTTGGAAAGGGAATTAACAATGCTTATTCAATGCAATAAAAATCCAATATGGCGTCCATAAGAAAATTTATTCTTAAAAAAGTGCCCATAGAATGTATAAACCACAAAATATTTTTAATTATTTAAAAAAAATGAATTTTCATTAAATGTTGCAACATCAAGATAATAAGAAAATTTATGGCGGAAGGGGTGTTTGCCCTCGCAGTAGTTGTTGTTGGCACAGTTAGACGTCCTAGCGTAATCTAGTTATTTACCAGTAACGGCTTATGTTATATTATCATCTTGAACATGTATCAATTGAATTCATATTCAGAAATATCATAATATGACTGGTACAGGATAATCTTGAATTAAATAATTCCACTTGCCAGGTGCTTATATCCACCCACTATACGTGTTCAATGCATCGCTCATATTGGTCTCCACCGTCAGCGCCACGCTGAAGATTGATACTAATATCAGTTTAAAATAAGGATTGATTATCAGAAACGACTCGACGCTCTGCGGCAAACTGAAGATAGGCAACAACCTTGAAATCATGATATTTGTCTGGGTGGCGGTGCTTTGTTTGGTAATCAATCTGATTGAACATTTATAGTGGTATTATGCAACATTGTGACAATGTGAAATTGTAGGTAATATAATAATTATGTTGTTGACGTTATTCAATGGCGGAAGGGGTGTTTGCCTTCGCAGTAGTCGTTGTCGGCACAGTTAGACGTCCTAGCGTAATCTAGTTATTTACCAGTAACGGCTTATGTTATATAATCATTTTGATTATGTCTCAATTGAATTCATATTCAGAAATATCATAATATGACTGGTACAGGATAATCTTGAATTATATATATATATATATATATATATATATATATATATATATATATATATTATATATATATATGTGTGTAAACCACCATTACAAAGCCCAATATTGCATATTCCGAAACGGGCTTCCTAATTTTCAGTATTTATATTCTAAATTTTGAGTAGAATGCCCCATCTGTTGACTCTAGAATATTTTATAAGACTTCCTCAGTTGCCAATCTTTCATAAAATGGATCTAGATTTAAAATATATCTCAAAGAAGGCCTGGAAATAAAATGTATTTGAAATTTATGTGGTCCTCCTAAGGTGGCCATTCATCTGTTAATATACACCAGAAGTTCCTCGAAATCAACTGTAGAGGGCTTCTTTTTATACACTTCAGTGTATATAGCCTCAGTATTTTGTGAAGTCCAATGGTTTGGCAACAATGTATATAATGAATCCTCCAATTTTCTGAAGTTTGGGATATTTCATGATATATATGTATGAGTGTCGTGGGGTATACATGAAAACTTCAAGTGAGAACGAGCGGAGAGCGAAGCAAAAATATCAATAATCAGAGAAAAAGTATTTTAAAGCGTTGTTTGGTGGTGGTGATGTTTGTTACTGATCGATGGAGCACTATAATATATATATATATATATATATATATATATATATATATATATATATATATATATATATATATATATACACTTTATTTCAATGAAAATATACAGATTACATACAGCACAAATATTGTCTCTTTGATGATATATCGATATATGTTTCGGTCAGCTCGGAATTTGGTATCCTCGGATTTCGATGTGCAAGTCTTTCGACTTCCTCGGAATTCGACCCGCAGCTACGTACTCGTTCATCGAATACTGGCACATTTATCATCCATACAAGCCTACGATAGTACAAGTTTTATCGGCAAATGATTAAGATTTTGTGAATGGTATATTCAAAATATGCGAGAAAATGCCAATTTTTCCATGAACATATTATATTATGTACTGTCGAAATTCGATTTACCAATTGCGGAATTTTCAACAGACATAATCCCCCATCACTGGGTTACGGAAAACCCAAAACTCAACACACAAAGAAGGTTTTAAACAAAATTTGGATCTAATATTTGGTGCGGTATAATGGGTAACACTAAAAAGGGATTTACATTTAAATATGAAATTATGGGAATTTATATTTTTAGGAAATCAATTAATTGGAGCACGATATTTTCAGCTCATACAAGAACAAATAATGGTATAATTGATAGCCATATTTCAAACTAATAACACTTTCAAGGAAATTAAATTCAACAAACAAAAAGCAATTAACAAAATGAAAATCAATTAATAAAATCTAATGAGAACAGAAGACATTTCAAATGAAACAAACTGTAATTTGACAGTTCTAATGCATATCGCGTACTTGACTAAATTGAACAGAGCGGCAAAATTAATTAGATTTTTTTTTATTTAATTATTTCGGCCTTATTTTGAAAGAAAATACCATGTTGTGATACATTTTTGGAAAGGGAATTAACAATGCTTATTCAATGCAATAAAAATCCAATATGGCGTCCATAAGAAAATTTATTCTTAAAAAAGTGCCCATAGAATGTATAAACCACAAAATATTTTTAATTATTTAAAAAAAATGAATTTTCATTAAATGTTGCAACATCAAGATAATAAGAAAATTTATGGCGGAAGGGGTGTTTGCCCTCGCAGTAGTTGTTGTTGGCACAGTTAGACGTCCTAGCGTAATCTAGTTATTTACCAGTAACGGCTTATGTTATATTATCATCTTGAACATGTATCAATTGAATTCATATTCAGAAATATCATAATATGACTGGTACAGGATAATCTTGAATTAAATAATTCCACTTGCCAGGTGCTTATATCCACCCACTATACGTGTTCAATGCATCGCTCATATTGGTCTCCACCGTCAGCGCCACGCTGAAGATTGATACTAATATCAGTTTAAAATAAGGATTGATTATCAGAAACGACTCGACGCTCTGCGGCAAACTGAAGATAGGCAACAACCTTGAAATCATGATATTTGTCTGGGTGGCGGTGCTTTGTTTGGTAATCAATCTGATTGAACATTTATAGTGGTATTATGCAACATTGTGACAATGTGAAATTGTAGGTAATATAATAATTATGTTGTTGACGTTATTCAATGGCGGAAGGGGTGTTTGCCTTCGCAGTAGTCGTTGTCGGCACAGTTAGACGTCCTAGCGTAATCTAGTTATTTACCAGTAACGGCTTATGTTATATAATCATTTTGATTATGTTTCAATTGAATTCATATTCAGAAATATCATAATATGACTGGTACAGGATAATCTTGAATTATATATATATATATATATTATATATATATATGTGTGTAAACCACCATTACAAAGCCCAATATTGCATATTCCGAAACGGGCTTCCTAATTTTCAGTATTTATATTCTAAATTTTGAGTAGAATGCCCCATCTGTTGACTCTAGAATATTTTATAAGACTTCCTCAGTTGCCAATCTTTCATAAAATGGATCTAGATTTAAAATATATCTCAAAGAAGGCCTGGAAATAAAATGTATTTGAAATTTATGTGGTCCTCCTAAGGTGGCCATTCATCTGTTAATATACACCAGAAGTTCCTCGAAATCAACTGTAGAGGGCTTCTTTTTATACACTTCAGTGTATATAGCCTCAGTATTTTGTGAAGTCCAATGGTTTGGCAACAATGTATATAATGAATCCTCCAATTTTCTGAAGTTTGGGATATTTCATGATATATATGTATGAGTGTCGTGGGGTATACATGAAAACTTCAAGTGAGAACGAGCGGAGAGCGAAGCAAAAATATCAATAATCAGAGAAAAAGTATTTTAAAGCGTTGTTTGGTGGTGGTGATGTTTGTTACTGATCGATGGAGCACTATAATATATATATATATATATATATATATATATATATATATATATATATACATATATATATATATATATATATATATATATATATATATATATATATATATATATATACACTTTATTTCAATGAAAATATACAGATTACATACAGCACAAATATTGTCTCTTTGATGATATATCGATATATGTTTCGGTCAGCTCGGAATTTGGTATCCTCGGATTTCGATGTGCAAGTCTTTCGACTTCCTCGGAATTCGACCCGCAGCTACGTACTCGTTCATCGAATACTGGCACATTTATCATCCATACAAGCCTACGATAGTACAAGTTTTATCGGCAAATGATTAAGATTTTGTGAATGGTATATTCAAAATATGCGAGAAAATGCCAATTTTTCCATGAACATATTATATTATGTACTGTCGAAATTCGATTTACCAATTGCGGAATTTTCAACAGACATAATCCCCCATCACTGGGTTACGGAAAACCCAAAACTCAACACACAAAGAAGGTTTTAAACAAAATTTGGATCTAATATTTGGTGCGGTATAATGGGTAACACTAAAAAGGGATTTACATTTAAATATGAAATTATGGGAATTTATATTTTTAGGAAATCAATTAATTGGAGCACGATATTTTCAGCTCATACAAGAACAAATAATGGTATAATTGATAGCCATATTTCAAACTAATAACACTTTCAAGGAAATTAAATTCAACAAACAAAAAGCAATTAACAAAATGAAAATCAATTAATAAAATCTAATGAGAACAGAAGACATTTCAAATGAAACAAACTGTAATTTGACAGTTCTAATGCATATCGCGTACTTGACTAAATTGAACAGAGCGGCAAAATTAATTAATTTTTTTTTATTTAATTATTTCGGCCTTATTTTGAAAGAAAATACCATGTTGTGATACATTTTTGGAAAGGGAATTAACAATGCTTATTCAATGCAATAAAAATCCAATATGGCGTCCATAAGAAAATTTATTCTTAAAAAAGTGCCCATAGAATGTATAAACCACAAAATATTTTTAATTATTTAAAAAAAATGAATTTTCATTAAATGTTGCAACATCAAGATAATAAGAAAATTTATGGCGGAAGGGGTGTTTGCCCTCGCAGTAGTTGTTGTTGGCACAGTTAGACGTCCTAGCGTAATCTAGTTATTTACCAGTAACGGCTTATGTTATATTATCATCTTGAACATGTATCAATTGAATTCATATTCAGAAATATCATAATATGACTGGTACAGGATAATCTTGAATTAAATAATTCCACTTGCCAGGTGCTTATATCCACCCACTATACGTGTTCAATGCATCGCTCATATTGGTCTCCACCGTCAGCGCCACGCTGAAGATTGATACTAATATCAGTTTAAAATAAGGATTGATTATCAGAAACGGCTCGACGCTCTGCGGCAAACTGAAGATAGGCAACAACCTTGAAATCATGATATTTGTCTGGGTGGCGGTGCTTTGTTTGGTAATCAATCTGATTGAACATTTATAGTGGTATTATGCAACATTGTGACAATGTGAAATTGTAGGTAATATAATAATTATGTTGTTGACGTTATTCAATGGCGGAAGGGGTGTTTGCCTTCGCAGTAGTCGTTGTCGGCACAGTCCAGACGTCCTAGCGTAATCTAGTTATTTACCAGTAACGGCTTATGTTATATAATCATTTTGATTATGTTTCAATTGAATTCATATTCAGAAATATCATAATATGACTGGTACAGGATAATCTTGATATATATATATGTGTGTAAACCACCATTACAAAGCCCAATATTGCATATTCCGAAACGGGCTTCCTAATTTTCAGTATTTATATTCTAAATTTTGAGTAGAATGCCCCATCTGTTGACTCTAGAATATTTTATAAGACTTCCTCAGTTGCCAATCTTTCATAAAATGGATCTAGATTTAAAATATATCTCAAAGAAGGCCTGGAAATAAAATGTATTTGAAATTTATGTGGTCCTCCTAAGGTGGCCATTCATCTGTTAATATACACCAGAAGTTCCTCGAAATCAACTGTAGAGGGCTTCTTTTTATACACTTCAGTGTATATAGCCTCAGTATTTTGTGAAGTCCAATGGTTTGGCAACAATGTATATAATGAATCCTCCAATTTTCTGAAGTTTGGGATATTTCATGATATATATGTATGAGTGTCGTGGGGTATACATGAAAACTTCAAGTGAGAACGAGCGGAGAGCGAAGCAAAAATATCAATAATCAGAGAAAAAGTATTTTAAAGCGTTGTTTGGTGGTGGTGATGTTTGTTACTGATCGATGGAGCACTATAATATATATATATATATATATATATATATATATATATATATATATATATATACACTTTATTTCAATGAAAATATACAGATTACATACAGCACAAATATTGTCTCTTTGATGATATATCGATATATGTTTCGATGGCTAATTTATCTATTGATCTCCGCAGATGATGATGAGAGCATGTTTTTGGTACGAATTGAATTCTTATGATATACTTCGATGGCGGTTTACGCTCAATGGTCTCGTTCCGTTTCCTGTGTCAGGATAGCCAACAGTCCCTCCGTGTAGACCCTAGACACAGAACGGTTAGAGCAGTGGACTGTATTTGAAGCGGTCGATAGAGGGAGCAAGGAACGCTCCAACAAGCGTTCCTAGGGTTTCAATGTTATAAAACCAAATAAAATATTTTATGATTCTGCAAACATAATATTGAAAATAATAACACTCTTTTTGTGAAATGAATATCAAATAGGTAGAGGATACGCGTAGAAATAGTAAAAATATAAGTAATTATAATAAAAATTTAAACATCTAAGACAATTATATAAAACGTTTTTATTCTGAATCAGTCTTTTCTTAAATCAAATTCACTATATTTTCCTATGAGACGAGAGGGGCAGTATAGATAAAACACGCAATGGATTAAAATTATAGATAAAAGAATCCGAGAATCATCCTGAAGTTTGAAGGTTATTTAAGCTAAGTAAAACATTTTTTATAGATGTATTGAATGAAATCAGATCTTTTTACAAAATATAAAACTTGACTGAATATACAAATAGGTAGTTACCTTGGTTAGATACAAAATAATCTATACTAATATATATATATATATATATATATATATATATATATATATATATATATATACGACTAACCACTTTTCATATTTATTTATTTATTTATTTATTTACCAGTACATACATTACAATACAATGAAAGTAATCCGCAGAGGGATGTGACTCCCTGTGAGCAGGCTGGTTAAAAAATAATATTAAACTAAATTAAAATTAAACTAAAGAAATTAATTGTAATTTGATCCTTAAACTAATGTATTATTTAATGTATATGTATATATGACATTTCCTTTTTTATATTGTTTATATAGATATACCTAAAGAATAGACTACAACTCATTTAAATATTTTGTCGAACCCAATTTTTTATTTTAAATTTAACTTTATTTTTATTATTTAAAGTCTTCAGCTCATTTGGCAGTGCATTGAAGGTTGATAATGCCTTAATGAAGCTATTTTTGCTACTTATCTCTTTTATTCTCTTTGGAAGGGGAATACTTTTATGCCTAGTACAACTTAAAGAATAATTAAATTGATTCATTAGTGAACTATAATAAAATTTAGTAGATTCTAGAGTAAAGAGTTGTTCTATGTTGAGAGGGTAACAGGTATTGTTCAAAGATGATTTGTAAATAATTTTCAAAATTCTATTTTGTATTCTCTGTAAAATATTCAAAGTAGACTGGTACGCTCCACCCCATGCTATTATTCCGTAGCTAACAATGCTTTGAAATAAAGAGTATTTTAAGTGTATCAAATTGCATGTACTTGGAGATCTTACGAAAGATAAAGACAAGGTATTTAGTTCTATTTACTAAGTATTCGATGTGTTTATTCCATTTCATGTTGAAGTCAAATACTACACCCAAGTATTTACACTTGTTAACAATTGGTCCTTAATTTTTATAACAATATTTTCAGGCAAACTATTACTATAGGCACCAAAAGTCATAAAACCACAAATATCTCGAAAACTACTTATCCGATTTCGAAAAAAGAGATTATTGAATTTTTTATATTTGACTATATTTTATGTGTGTCTGGGCCTCCTAGGTTGAGGATTCCATATCTGTAATTCCCAAAGAAGTATCTCTGAGCTCTATGGCTGAATTTTCGTGGATTTTTCGGTATAAGTATATTTGTGTGTAGTATGTCACTGGACTGTTTTGTGAGAGTCTGTCAGTGCGACTGGAATTTAAAAATGGAGGGTTCCTACCGGAAAATTCTTAAGACATATATATGTAGGAAAAACTATCATGCTGTTCTCTGTTGGTGCATATCAGTGGATTGATCTGGATTGGTGTTCGGACAGGTTCTACGTGCAAGTTGGTCTTCATAGAAGGGTTCCATACTCAAGACATCTAATGACTTACTGGTGTATTCATAATCCAATCTTAGTTTGGTACTAGCTAGTAGCGTATTAAAATAAAAAAAACAAAACACTATCCTATCATAAGATTGACATAAGTCATAAACCTAATTTAAGGTTAGACCTACGCACTTAATTTAGTAGCGTACTAAGTTTCGATTCTGAATACGCCTGTTTATGTTTTCATAACACAATCTACGAAAGTGTTTGCCCAAGAAGTGCCGAGTAAAACAGCTAGTAAATGATAAAATGTTTCTAAAGCAATGTATACAAAGGTATTTAGTCTTTGTTAAACAATATTTTCATATCATAGTTTATTTTACATTATTTTCTGATGTCAGTGTATCAATTTTTGAATAAGTTTTTTCAACTTTCAGTAAAAGTTGAAACTCACTTTATTGAGCCAAATGTATACCAATTCGACTACCTGTTTTTTTTTAGTTTGTTCGCGCACTGTGTATTGTAAACGTACTCCGATTTTGATGATTTTTGATTTATTTCAAAAAGGAGAAATAGTTCCATATCTAGAAAAATTAAAATCCGAAACTTTCCTCCTTCCAAAAACCTCCCCCGAACGGGGTTGAGGAGATAATTTTTCTCGAAAATCAAAAATCCGAGACAGCAGAATTCTAGATAAGACAATATCCGGAAACGTTTAAATTGAACCTTTTTTCAAGAGTTACGGTTTTCAAGTTAAGGCAATGATAAAGTCTCTAATATACATATATATTTCCGATTTGTGGAGGTAAATATAAGATGGCCAAATTGAGGAAGAGTTTATTTGTGGCCACATTTAAATTAGACATTTATCAAATGAAGTTGCTATTTTCGAGTTGCAGCAGTGGTGAAGTATGAAATATGTGTATTTCCGTCACGATGTTTCAAGATCTCTGAATAATAACAAGTAGGTACAAGCAAAGAATATACAAGGATAAGTAGAAGTACTATCTTCTTTGGTATTAGTGAACGTTCAACGATTTTATTAGTTGGTGCTCTGAATAAATACTTTTAAAATGAATATAAAAAAAATGGACCGACGTTATCAGTTGAAGTACAAAATAATAAAAAAAAATGTTGAAAACTTTTGGCACCAACTTCACAAGTACCAGCCCCAATAGAATTAATATTATTTTATACTTTTCAGTGCACCAACTGATAACGTCGGTCCGATTTTTTGTACAAAATATTTATTTCACACTTTTGAGTGTTATATTTGTCACGAAAATCGTTAAACGTTCACCATTATCCATGTATGATTTGTTTGTATTTGCTATTATTCAGAAACCTAAGAAAATCGTCGCGGAATACGCATATTATAAACTTTACCACTCTTTTAACTTTAAAACCGTAACTCTATGAAAAAAAATTCAATATAAATGTTGCTACAAATAATCTGGTCATAAATTTTCCATTCTGAAATTTTCAATTTTTGAATGAAACTGCCTCTTCCACATAGCGAAATTACACATAGGTATTTCAAATTTTAACATCACACAAATTCGAAAACCGTAAGGAGATTTCGAATCCGCGTTTTTAGCATTGTTTAGTGAAACTACTTATTTATAAATTGGTGACACTTCTGGTTAGACCGGATATTGTACTTACTTATTTTTCAAAAGAAAACGCCTGTTTCTTATTAAATATTTGAATCTATACATTTAATTAAGTATGAAAAGCTCTAGTTGTTATAACTGTCATAGTTTTTGACGTATGTCATTTTTATTGCAAGAAGTTCTCATGGCCTATGTCTATTTAAAAATTTATATCTTTCATATTGTCAACAGGAAAATCAAAAAGTTGTTTTTGATCGGTAGCCCGAAGTTGATATTCACTTCAGTATGATCTTCATTCTGATAATTCTTGTTTAACACTCAAAAAAAATATTATTAAATACGTCAAAAGTTAAAAATTGGCAGTATGTAGAAAATTTAATTATACGGGAATGTTTATTACATTCTCTTATGTTTTTTTTTTCAAATAATAAAAAAGATATTCGAAATTATTTTAAATTTTCTATCGGGAATGTTTTTTTTCGAATGACTAGTTGACCATACCACGTTTTAGCTGTCAAATTGATAATTTTTAAAGTTGAAGTACAAAACGTCTTTTACAAAAATAATATCCCCATTTTTCAATAATTGTTCAAATTAAACATCTACATAAAGAAAGTTGACAGTAGTTGCATTTTTTTCATGTTTAAAGGGCCATTAAGGTGTTCATATTTTTTGGGACATAAAATTCTTAAAAATCTAAATACCTCCTCGAGAAACGGAACAAACCTCAGAAAGATTAATAAAGGTGTCCTTAATGCTAAACATCAAAATATTCACGTCATTATTTTGTTCAACTTTGGTTATTATTTTAATCCTACTGTTGAATGGATTTTTGTTCCAGTAAGAATAAACCTTTGCGTAAGTATGAAAATTTAATCCTATTCATTGGTCATTGGAGGTAACACAGGATATTTGGCATTAAATTCACGACTGGTTCTTTCCACTATTCTATCGCAGCTTCCGTAAATAGTAAACAAGACACCGTTTGGATACAGATTCATTTGGATTTTTGTAGCTTCAACTTTCAAAAATATCAACTTGACAGCTAAAACGTGGTATCAGTAATAGCGATTGTGTTATGTCTTTGGTCAACTAGTCATTAGTAAAAATGACATTCGCGATAGAAAATATAAAAAAATCTCGAATATCTATAAATAAACATTCACCTAAAGTTCAATTGTCTACCTAATAGCGATAGAAAAATAGCTATGTGCTATTAAGAAAAGTTGTCCTTTTCAACTTTTGTCATTGACGTCTTTAATTTTTTTTTTGAGTGTTAAACAAGAAAATTTTCAGAATGATGGGCATACTGAAGGAAATTCCAACTTCAAGCTACGGATCAAAAACAACTAGGGCTCTTCCTACTTAATTAAGAATTTGGAATTCAAATATCTAACGAAAAACTTGGGTTTCCATTTGAAAAAACAAAGTTAGTACATTTTCCGGTATAACAGGAAGTGCAAACATTTTGTAGATTTTTTTTACTAAATTGGACTACGTTGATTATAGCCAGGATCAAATTTTCATATTTCTATCTCGATTTTTAAGTGAAAATCATCTAATGGATACGTTAAAGAAATCACCGTGTAGACAGGGCACGGACAAAACAAAAAAAAATTAATACCTACTCTGTTTGGGTTCTTCGGTCAAGGATACAAAATAGTATTAATTCTATAGGTGCTAGTACTTTTGAAATAATTGGTGTCAAAAATCTTCTATTTAACTACAATTCCGCAACTTCAAAGGTACCAGCCCGAATAGAATTAATATTATTTTGTATTTTTCAGTGCACCAACTGATAAAGTCAGCCCATTTTTTGTTAAAAAATATTTATTTTGTTCTAAATTGTTATCATCGAATACAAAATGTGAATGTTGTGGGTCGTCCTGGATGTTTGGTTCCAACTGATGATCAGATTTTGTAACAGAATTTTCATTAATTCTCACATTTGTGCGTGTTATGAAATCAACATTCTTGGAACTATAATTTGGAATATTCATTAGCATAGATGAAAGGCTATTATTAAAAACATTTTCGAGAGTCTTTAGTTATTTGCAAAATCGATTCAACAAAAGATTCTTGCAAATGATCTTGAAAAGTTGTGTGTAAGAATAAATTCCTTAATTTAGAAGTGCTATCAGATTTCCTTGTTAAGAAATCAGAGAGTTTTACTTTTTGTAAATCAGTTTTATCATCACTCATCCTGACTACATCGCTCTCAACTGCTGAATTTTTCTGAGAGCTATCAGATATCAGATAATTTGAATGGATAATTTATTTTATAAAATTTCGACAAATATAATGTAGTCTTATATTAAAGTAAGTATCGCAAATACATTTGAGTAGTAATACCTTATGACTTTCCATGGGATTTTTATCGTGTATCACCATTTTAGGAAACACATTTCTGTTTATATGATAATGTAACGTGTAAGGGGAACAGCCGCCGGTATTGGCTACAAAGTGTCGGCATCCGTTTGAAGTAAGCGCGAGTATACTATATGCTGTGGTTGGAAATACCGAAAGCGGCGTTGACAAAGAGAGCGACGGCAGCAGGTCGGCATCTACTGCTAAAATGCCGACAAAGGAATTTCGAGAAGTTAATTTAATAACTCTAAATTAGTCTCACTTATCTGCGAACCCGAATACGCAACAATTTGGTGTTAGAAGTGGGATAAGTGAGTGAAGAGGCTTTTGTCTATGGCGAACACCCGAAACAATAATAACCAAGTTATTCTCCGATTTTTCGAGAAGACAAGAAGAATAACGACAACAAGAAAAGAAAGAAGAAGAGGAACGACGACAACAAGAAAAGAGAGGAGAGGAGGCACGACGACAGCAAGAAAAGAAAGAAGAAGAGGAGCGAAGGCTGCGAGAAGAACAGAAAAAGGAGGAACAACTAATTAAGGTACTCTCCGATTTTTCGAGAAAACAAGATGAGCTACGACAACAAGAAAAGAAAGAACAAGAGGTACGACGACAACAAGAAAAGAATGAAGAAGAGGTACGGCGACAGAGAGATTTCGAGCAGATTGCAGGATTGTTCCGAAATATCCATCAAGAAATCGATACCGTTAAACAAGAAGTTCGAGAAGAAATTGAAACATTTCGAGAAGAAATTGGGACAGTTCGAGAAGAGTTTGAGAAAAAGTACCTACGATTAGAGAAAGAGGTGAAGAAAATACGGGATACCAACCACGACGAAAGCAGCAAATTGGACACGTCGGCGATCACTACAACCAATGAAAAACTTAAACCACCAACGTTTGACGGCGAAACATCCTGGGCCATGTACAAACGTCAATTTGAGGCTGCAGCCAATGCAAATGGATGGGATCAGCAGCAGAAAGCGACGGCGTTGGTATTGGCCTTGCGAGGAAAGGCGCTTGAAATACTTCAAAATATTCCTGAAGCAAAACAAACTGATTATTTGGCTGTTGCGGTCGCCTTGGAACTAAGATATGTCAACAAATATCTTAGCCAAGTGTATCAGAGCCAGTTGAAGAGCAGAATTCAAGGTTCAACGGAGTCACTGCAGGAATTCAGCAGTAGCATTGAGAGCATGGTGCGACTGGCTTATCCACAGGCTCCACATGAATTCATTGAGCAAATTAGTGTCCAGTACTTCATTGATGGAGTTCGAGATATCGATATGCAGCAAGCGTTGAGACTAAGTAGGCATAACACCTTAGCCGAAACAGTCCAGGCACTGGAATACGAAGCTGCCAAAACTGCTTCGATGAATCGTCGCAGCAAAGTAAGAGAATTCAGGGTGTCAGATGAACTGCAAGACAATGCAAATTTCTTTAAGAAGCTGGAGGCGATGTTCCAGAAATTCTGCTCTCGAGGAAGCAAGGAGTCCGGATATAGAAAACCGATTAAGTGCAATTGCAACCGAGAGGGACATATAAGTAGAAACTGCAAGCGACGACCCAGATTTGAAGAACAAAACATTCAGAGAGAGAATACCCGACTTCAGGAAAACTCCAGTGTAAGGGGGCCAAAACTGGCGACTACTGACTATCAAGCCCCAAGTTATATTTGTGCTCCATCAAGAAGAGCTGTGAGAGCCTCGTTGTCCAAGGTTTTATCAACGGGAAGAAATGTAATTTGACCATCGACACGGGGGCAACAAGGTCATTGGTACGCCCCGACATGGTTTCCAAAGAATCTATTGTGCAGCACAACATCAAGCCAATACTGGAAACTGCAAAATGAGATTTGATAAATGTTTTTTGAGAGACCATCACCACTTTGGAAATTGGCAAGGCACAAGTAAAGATTAATGCAATCGTGGCTGACATAGTGGATGAATTTATAGTAGGCTTAGACGTTTTGGAAACCTTCAATTTTATCACAGTGGACTTTAAAAACAGAATGTTGAGAGTGGGCAACGAGGAAATATTTTTCTCAGCATCTTCGAACAAGAACTGTCCTGTTAAAATAATCGTCACCGAAGATACACGAATACCTGGAAATAGTGTGAAGATCGTGAAGGCGCACCTAGAAAAACAACTGGAAGGAGTTAATACTATGGTTTTTGAATCAAACGAGAACAAAGGGAACGGGGCTCTTTGGCTAGGTGCTTAGTTAATTCCAACGACATTATTCCAGTGAGGTTAGCCAATCTTTCTTTAAACAGAATGACATTGAAGAAAGGGGAAATAATCGGTACCTGTTCGCCAGTCTCCCGTGTAACAAGATGTGGGCAAGAGGAATCCGTTTCAAAAGATGTACATTTGTCCCAAGAGCTAATTGAGAGTTTCAAGAAGACCTGGAAACATCTTAGCGAACAGGAAAAGAAAAAGGCCATCGAGTTTGTAAAACAAGAAGCTGATGTTTTCGTACAAGGAAAAATTAAAGGGCGAACGAATTTACTCGAACATTGGATCAATACGGGAAATGATGTACCTATTCGCCAACCTCCACGAAGACTTCCTATCATAAAACAACAGCAAGTTAACACCATGGTTCAAGAAATGCTAAAGGATGGCGTCATAGAAGAATCCAGCAGTCCTTGGTCATCACCGGTTGTGCTGTATGTATGCTGATGTAACGAAGAAGGACAGCTACCCTTTACCCCGAATTGACGCTACCTTGAATATCTTAGCTGGATCCTGGTGGTTCTCAACTCTGGACCTGAAAAGTGGATATTGGCAGGTAGAGCTAAACAAGGAAGATAAAGAGAAAACAGCCTTTACAGCTGGAAACGGTTTGTATCAATTTAATGTCATGCCGTTTGGATTATGTAATGCGCCTGCCACTTTTGAAAAGTTAATGGAATTAGTTCTGCGAGGACTAACTTGGGAGACGTGCCTGGTGTACTTGGATGATGTAATGGTGATTGGCAAAGATTTCGACGAACATCAATCGAATCTAAAGAAAGTATTCGCCAGGATCCGAAGTGCTAATCTCCAGCTGAATCCAAAGAAATGCGTTCTATTCCAGGAAAAAGTCAACTTTCTCGGACATGTCGTATCATCGAAAGGAATTGAGACCGATCCAGAAAAAGTCCGGGCAGTCCGAGATTGGCCCAGACCAAAGAACAAGCACGAAGTTAGAAGCTTTTTGGGACTTAGCAGTTACTACCGATGATTTGTTAAGGATTTTGGGGAAATTGCGAAACCACTACATCAATTAACCGAAAAGAACTCCCACTTTGACTGGTCACCAGAATGTCAACAGTCGTTTCTGGAGCTGAAAAACCGTTTGACCAGTGCTTCTGTTGGCGTTGTCTGGAGAAACTGCAGAGTTACGACTTTCAAATTAAACACCGATGAGGAAGACGTCACGCCAACGCTGACAGCTTATCACGAAGACCTTGTGGCAGTTCCTGTAAATTCTGTCAAAGGCAGGAACAAAGAGAAATAGCCAAGGATATCCAACAAATGCAGATTAGGAATAAGGAAACGGAAAATACCGACGAAATCACCAGAGGCAACTTTAGAAGAGAACAAATCGCCAACAAAGATTTGACGATAGTACGGGGCTGGTTAGACCAAAAGCGACGACCTGAGTGGCAAGAAATCTCCAGATTTGATCAGACGGTCAAGGGGTACTGGGCTCTGTGGGATTACTTGATCACTCGTAAATGGGAAAGTCCAGATGTTAGGAGCATTGTGTATCAAACCGTTGTACCCCGAACGATGGTAGCTGAAGTACTTCGTGAACTGCATGGCAGTCGCAGTGGAGGCCATTTTGGAGTAGATAGAACACTGGCACGTGTGAAAGAGCGGTATTATTGGATCAACTGTCGAAGATATGTGGAAGAATGGTGCAGAAGGTGTGACCCCTGTGCTTCTAAGAAGGGTCCGAAGACACAATTCCGAGGGAAAATGAAGCAGTATCTGTCAGGTGAACCTTGGGAAAGTATTGCGGTGGACATTGCAGGACCATTTCCTACGACAGATTCTGGAAATAAGTACATCATGGTTGCCATGGACTATTTCTCGAAGTGGCCAAAAGTAGTCCGGTGCCGAATCAGGAAGCAGTTACAGTGACCGAAGCCCTTCTGGAAAACGTGATTTCCAGACACGGAATACCCTTGGAGCTGCATACCGATCAAGGTAGAAATTTTGAATCCGAAGTATGGACGCAGTTAATGAGGTTGCTGGGGATACGAAAAACACGAACAACCCCACTTCATCCACAGTCAGATGGAATGGTTGAGAGACACAATAGGACCATCAATCAATACCTCTCAATATTTGTGGATGAGCACCAACGTAACTGGGATAAACTGGTACTTCTCTTTCTCCTGGCCTACCGAAGTTCCCAGCATGAATCTACCTGCTATACACCCTCGATGTTGTTGTCTGGAAGAGAAATGAAGCTCCTCGTAGATCTGATGTATGGCAGACCATCAGCCGCCGACGATCATGAAGAAGTGTCTCTTCCACATTATGTAGCTGAACTACAGGAGCGACTTAGAGTGGTCCACGATTTTGCCAGACAAAAGCTTCAGTTGAAGAGCGACAAAATGAAGATGAGACTTGACAAAAGGCAGTCATTAAACTCTTTTAACGAAGGCGATGCAGTTTGGTTGTATCAGCCACAGTGAAGGAGAGGATTAAGTCCGAAATTGCAAAGACCTTGGGAAGGACCATATCGCATTGTCAAAAAGATTAATGACTTGGTGTACAGGATCCAACTTTCGCCAAGAGCCAATCCAAAAGTGGTGCACGTGGAAAGACTGAGTCCGTATCGAGGAGATAATCCACCGGTCTGGAGACAAACGGAAGAAGCTGTTCGGGGCGAACAGCTTTAAGGGAGGGAGCAGTGTAACGTGCAAGGGGAACAGCCGTCGGTATTGGCTACAAAGTTGCGGCATCCGTTTGAAGTAAGCGCGAGATATATGCTGTGGTTGCAAATACCGATAGCGGCGTTTACAAAGAGAGCGACGGCAGCAGTCGGCATCTACTGCTAAAATGCCGACAAAGGAATTTCGACAAGCGTCCAGTGGCGGCTTTCGCATCAAAGACCAGAAGCCGCCCGAATGATCTGGATCCTTTGTCGGATATATATATGGGAGAATTGTCGGCAAGAAGACAGAATATAAAAGACAGTGTGAATAAATAGAATAGTCCGAGTAAGTTAGAGAGAATATAGTAAAGTTAAGTGGTAATTTATATTATTTCCAGTGTAAATAAAGTTAATTTAATAACTCTAAATTAGTCGCACTTATCTGCGAACCCGCATACGCAACAATAATTTAACACTTTTTTAATCAATATTGCTTTATTAATTGTGACAGTAGTTTTCTGATCAGTTCTCAAAAACTTTTCGCATTGGATGCATATTTGTATCACATCGTCACTCGGATATGTTAATTTTTTCTGTACTCTATGTTGTATCAAGGAGTTTAGAAAATCCTCTTTGACTCCATATAATTGTGAAATGCATTGTTCACACTGTAATTTCCTGGCTAGTTTGTAACTTGTAATGCAATTGCAATGTATATAATAACCTCTGAACAAAATTGTGATAACGCATCAAATTGTAAGGCATAATTGTGTTCCAATAAATAATTTTCAAAATACTGATCATTAATTATGTCATCAGTCAATCGATTTGGTATCGATTCATTAATAATTTGAGAAGGCGGTTTTTGTTTTGATCCAATGTTGAGGATATTGATATCATTCAAGGGAACACAGTTCCCGGCACCCCCATCTCTTACTTCAGCATATATTAAGATTTTTTTATAAACAGAAGTGAATTGCCGACAAGTCGGATTGTTATTGTACCCGCCTTGGGATCTAACGCTTCCAAAAAATAATTCCAGGTGATCCTGGTTGAGTTTATACATTGGAACAAATTTTAAAAAGGCCTTTTCAATATATTCTCTGTACATGCCTAGTGATACCTTCAAACCCATTAATATTCCGATGAAACCAGATTTTCCTTGCATCTATTGAAGAGTACCACTTACATAATGTCTTTGGATGCGGCAAGCAATTATTAAATTTATTTCGGACATAATTATAAGCTTTTGGTGAATAAAAATGAAATGTCACAGCAAACGTTCTAAGAGATTGTTCATACTTTTCTTGAACTCTCACCTGGTTCGTCTTCTTGAACAGTCTTTTAACAAAATCCTTATTAGATCCAAATTGCTCCAAAAGAATGTTCTCTTCCTGTAGCAATAGCAATTTTTGTTTCTTCAAATCAATAATGATATAGATTTTAGCGAATTGATTTGCTTCTTTTGTCTCCATGTAGCCTTCTGCAATTGCCTAATTGTGTGACTTTTCACTCTATTTAATTGGCGAAGATCATTGAATTCCAATTTTTTTTTGTTTTTGGAGAATCTTCCGGTGTCAGCATTTTATCTTCTGTTTCCAGGACCACTGTTGTATCTACTTGATTCTATAGTTCGACCTAAAATTACATATAATAAATAGTACAATATTATTATCTTGCGTTATTATATATATATTGTAATTTTGACAAGTCTCCACGATTCAAGGTAACTGAAGTCAGATAAAATAGTTTTTAGGAAAATGTTGGTGAGTACATATGTACGGTGTATGCAGTGATTTGGATACTACATTAACTCGAGAAAGAAAAATGGTACTTCCTTTATTAAATACATACTTAACAATAAGCTGATTAGTTCTTGGTCTTAGTCTTATTTGTAAACATAAAAGGCCAAATTTCAAAAAATATATTTTGTACTAGTGTATCGTGAACAAACTTTTTTTTAATAGAGGATCTACTGGGCAGTTCAGACTTTCATAGTATAGACCTCGATGGTCACACACATTCTGCAGTTTTTATGGTATTTGGGCCTATTCTGTAGGAAAAGCGTTAATTTAAAGGTCTATTTAAAAATATTTCACATCAATATTCAGAGAGTTTCTGTGATACTAAAAAGTTTATTTTCTGCAATTTAGATGGCACAATAAAGGAGCTAGATTGAAAATATAAACGTCCATTAAATATAAACGAATGCCTACAGAAAAGACACTCTTTTGTTCATATTCAATGATAGGTGACATATTAAATAAATATTTACTAAACTGAATTACTTACATGTTTCAATCGGCTTACTTCTACTTCTATAGTAGGAACGGCTGTAGGAAATAATCTAACTAGTTTTTGAGATGATTTCTCAAAACAATCATCCGAAAAATGCTGGAAATATAAAACGCTTCTGAGTTTTGGAATAAAGTCATTTTTTGTCCGTTCTTTATGAAGTCGGTCCAAGCTTTTCGCCTTGATAAATCTTTCGGAAACCTGAGTAACGAAATAAATAATTGAATGCATCACCAAATCTCTTGAAATTACCACACAAACATTGGTATCAACAGTAAGTACATAATTCGAGCACTTTAACTCACATCACGATTTAAGATTTTTACATAACAACCTTCATGCTACGCCTATATTACTTGTTTACATTACGAGTTCTGAAGAAATTTAATAAAACAACTAGTTTCACCTAGATAATATTTAACAAATGGGTAATATAAATAAATACTCACTTATGAAAAGTAATTCCTTTCTTATTGTTTTTTCCCGCTGCAGAAGAACCGCAAGCGGCACAGCTAACCATTTTCGTCACGCTATATCTATACATAATCTCTATAAATTACACATTATAGAAATTCTCTGCTACTTATATTTGTTTATTATTCTCATACTAAAGTTAAATTAACTTTCCTCGAAAGTCTTTAAAAAAAACTTTATTTACTGAGAAAAGCGTTTAACAAATTTAGATGTGCTACATACAAAGGTTAACTAAAGATAAAACACGATGCCTATTTATATATAATTCTAAGATGCTTATTCAGCATTCATATCATATGTCTTAATTACTAATGATTAAGGATAAATGGCCATATAACTCCTCCCTCCTTAAGACTGAGAAAAGGGATTTAACTTTTCGAGGGTTCTAAGTTGTATTCTCATTTTATTCTTGTTTTTACAATAATAATATATAATAATTATAAGTACAAAAATAATCAATACAGTTAATATAATGCTAGACACCGAAACTCCAGTATCTACAGTGAAATGTTTGATTGGATGTACATTAAGAGTTTCAAGGTGTTTCAAATCATTATGGATAGAATTTAAATTTATTTCTTTCAGTTGTAACGGTTCAATATCCTGAATTAGATCTTTATTCATAATTATCGGAGGTAATTTTAATCTTAAATTCATGGTATTGATTTTCTGTGACTCAAAGTATCTATTGCCTATTTTCACCATACATTGTTGTGGAAATATTAGAGAGGGTTCATTTAAGGATTCTATAAGCCTGTTGATTTGGGCATTTAAAGATTACTTTCTCTCTTGTTGCTGGCAAAATTATAATAGATGTCTTATTATGAGATATTGGGGTTAATGGACAATGACTCGTTAAATTGATTGTGTTTGCTATACAAGGTTCGTTTTTACTTAACTGATTTTTAGTACACAAGTTTATCTCTTCGATTTTCTTGCACTTTCATTTACATTAAAGTAGTCATCAGGGGATATTAAAATGAAAGAATTTTTAAGGATCATTATTTTGTTTTCTTGTGGAATTGAATATAACTGATGCATTATGTAGGGTTTATTAATTATTAATGGTATTGAAATTGAAAATATGATTATATTATTTTTTATAATAACACTAACTTGTGCGGCTTCATAGAATTTAATTATATTATCGAAGGGTATTTTTTCTTCTAGTTTGATTTTAGATATAATTTCTTTTAATTCCTCGTATTTAAGAATACTATAATGCATTATGTGTATTTCAGCAAAATTAATAGCTGTTTGGATATTATTACGCATTTCTTGTAACATTTGAATATTGTTTTCGATATTATCAATCAATAAGGTAAACTCTATAGTTGATTGAGTAAATATAGTTAATTCGTTAAGTCTTTTTTGTATCTTCTTTTGATTTTGGTTAATAGTTTTTAATTGAGTATCAATATTCCTTGTTACTTGTTTGAGAATGGTCTGTGTAGATGAAATATCTTGTTGTAAAGTGTCTTGATTTTCTTGAAGGATTTTAATGTACTTATCATACCTTTCTCCGTCATCAGCATCAAGGGTGCCATAAAGATATTTGTGTACGTTTCCGACAATATTAAGTAACCCACGTTTATATCGTTTTACTGAATAATGACTTACAAATTCTTCAACAGTTCTAATATGTTTAAATAGATTTTTAGATTTGATTAATAATAAGTCATATAAAG
Source organism: Crioceris asparagi (assembly GCA_958507055.1). Classification (NCBI taxonomy): domain Eukaryota; kingdom Metazoa; phylum Arthropoda; class Insecta; order Coleoptera; family Chrysomelidae; genus Crioceris; species Crioceris asparagi. The sequence goes on from OY293828.1 coordinate 50,060,089, forward strand.
GTGTTGTTCTATTTGTTACTCTGGAAGTAATATTAAATAACGTTGTTTTAGTTATCTCAATACTATTTTGTATATTAGTCAAATTTACATAGTAATAGATATGATAATACTTATCAACTATATAACTGGTTCCTAGTTTTACTGGTAATAACGGGTTAGTAATCTTCTCAATCTGGTATAAATGGCTGGCAAGAGGGTACAGGAGTACCACCAGTAGAACAATTTTCATTATTCTGAAAGGAATAATTATCGTCTCTTAATATCTTTCGGATGTCGTTGACTTGTAAACAATTTTTTATAAAATTTTGGTTTTAATTTATCTTTGTTTAATGGTTGAGGAGTTGTCAGGAACTGGTCTGAACTTTCAGGGATTTCAGGGTCATTTTCACGACTACTATTTAATTTTGCTAGAACGTTAGCCTTTTTAGCATTCAATTTTAAATTGATATTCTCATGGAGTTCTTTCAAGGTCTGAGCTAGTTCTTGAATATAATCTGTTTGAATTTGATTTAACTTCTTTTCAAAATTCAATTGATAGTTTAAATTTCCTTTAATAATTTGGAACGGTGTATAATCGTGAGATGAATGAATACTATTGTTGTAATTTAATATGGCAATATCTATAAGTTCTGAATTTGTTTTTGTTTTATAATCTTGCTTTAGTGCAACTAAACTTTCTTTCAATGTTGAATGAAATCGTTCAATTGGTGAATTTGAATTTGGATTATAAGGGGTTGTAAAATGTATTTGAATTTGATATAACTTACAAAGATCTTGCACTAAATTGCTTTTAAAATTCTGTGCACTATCAGTGGTAATAATATCAGGTGTACCATGATGGGAAAAGAATTTTATTAAATTTTGACAAATTTCAACAGCATTTTCATTCAAAGGATATGCTGCAGCAAATTTAGAAAAGTTATCAATTATTGTTAGATATTTCTGAGATGTAAGAGAATAAATGTCTACATATAAGTGTTCAAAAGGCTTTTGTCCTGTCGGTGTAGGTTTAAAAATTACTTTGTAAGGATGTCTATGATATTTTGATTTTTGACAGATTTCACAGACATTTATAAAATTTATAATATCTTTTTCCAGACTGGGCCAATAGTAGAATTGCTTAACATTTTTAATATTTTCGGTTATACCTCTATGTGAAGTCTTAATAGTATGATATCTCTGAATTATTTCTTTCTGTTCGTCTAAGTTAGTTACATCTTTAAGCAAAGTATTTGAAATTACTAATTTATAGGAATTATGTCTGAATGTGTTCTGGAAAATTCTAAGTATTAATGGTTCTAACTCCTTATAAGGAAAATACAGACAATAAGTATCAGGTAGTAAATAATTTTTTAGTAATTCTTGTATTTCTTGAGTTATTGGATTTTCGTTAATAAAAATGAAAAATCTCTTCTTTGTTTCGAATAGAGTTTCTCTTACTACATATGGTTGATTTTTACCAGTCCATTTGAAAATAATCTGATTCTTATAAGTATTAATAGATTTGTTAACATATGCTGCTCCTAAAATTGGGTTTTCATGGGCAGAATGAATAGTTTCAGTTTCAGAACTATCATGATTATTATCATTGACATTACTTTCTGGTTGGGTAATTTCAGAAGTTTCTTGAATAGGACTTTGTGATGTATTAGTTGTTTGAAATGGTGGTCTAATTTGAATATCAGATATTATATTAATTTTGGGTTCCCTTAATAAATGACATACTAGAATTTCAATGTTCTGATCTTTGAATATATAATCGATCATTGATTTTACCTTGATCCAGTCTAATCCATCAAGACCGCATCCTAATCTAGGAATCGCGATTTTCCTGACATCATTTTTAATTGCATGCATTTTCATTCGATATAAAGCTTTCCAGAGCATAAAATATGTTGGTTTTTGGTGTGATTCCTGTTTTGTTACCAAATAATAGATAAAACGATCATTTTTCTCATCATATAAAGTAGCAATTTCTCCTGGTCTGGCTCCTTGATTAATTAAATTTTGTACATTTTTAAATTTGTGTTTAAATACTACAGCTATACCTTTTTTCATCTGTAAATCCGCTGCGACACAATGGCCTAAAGAATATTCAGTAGACTGTTCAAATAAATTACTATTGATTTCTCTAATTACATCAGATCTCTCAATTGGTTTATAATTTTGGTTGAATTTATTAAATTCTGTTTGTAAATTTATCGGTTATTCAAAAATAGGAAGATTATCTTGACTTTCAAAGTAACGTTTTATCCTATCATGCCAAAAGTATTGATCGTCATTTTTATCTTTACTTCTTTCACACGTTGCTGACATATGTGTCGGCAGATCATCTTTTTCGATTGCATTGATATCGATCGGGGGTCTGGACAGAGCATCAGCATTTAAATTTTGTTTGCCTTTCTTATATGCAATAGAATAATCGAATTCTTCTAATTTGAGACGCTATCTTACCAATTTTGAATTGGGTTCTTTTATAGAAAAAAGCCATTGAAGAGGTTTGTGATCAGTAACAATAGTGAATTTTCGTCCAAATAAATAAGGTCTAAAGTATTTAGTTGCCCAGACTATCGCGAGCAATTCTTTCTCGATTGTAGAGTAATTACATTCCGCTGCATTAAGTGTTCTGCTAGCGTAAGCTACTGGAAGGTCATTACCTATATTTCCCTGCGATAATACGGCGCCAATTGCATAGTTTGATGCGTCAGTTGTTAATATGAATGGCTTTGTAAAATCTGGATGTTGCAGAATGGGGTCATTGATTAGAATATTTTTGCAAGTACTAAAAGCATCAATGAAAGCTTTGTCATGAATTACCTTGGCATCCTTCTTTAAACAAGATGTGAGAGGCTTTGTTATCTTCGCAAAGTTCTTTATAAATTTTCTGTAATAGCCAAGAAGTCCTAGAAATGACTTAATTTCTTTTTGGATATTTGGTATTCTGAAATTTTTAATAGCTAAAATTTTATTCGGATTGGGCTTAATACCTTCCGGGGTGATGACATGACCTAAAAATTCAACAGTTCTTTTTAAAAATTCCGATTTATCTAATTGAATTTTCATGTTAAAGAAAATTAATCTTTCTAATACTTTTTGTAAAGAGTCCAAATGTTCTTGTAATGATGTCGAGTAAATAATAATGTCATCCATGTAAACTAAACAGATGTTTCCTTGTAATCCGCGAAGTACGTTGTCCATAGTTCTTTGAAAAGTTGACGGGGCATTTTTTAATCCAAAAGGCATTCTTTTGTATTCATAATGTCCGTGTTCTACGCTGAAGGCAGTTTTTTGAATTGATTCCGGATCCATTTCTATTTGATGAAAACCACTAGCTAAGTCTAGGGTTGTAAAATACTGTGAACGACCTAGTTTATCTAATATATCTGTAATATTAGGGAGTGGATACCTATCATCAATAGTTTTTTCATTTAATTTTCGGTAATCGATTACAAGTCGCCATTTCCTTTCTCCGGATGCATCTATTTTTTTAGGAACTATCCAAACAGAAGAATTCCAAGGTGAATTGGAGGGTTGGATTATATTATCACTCAACATTTTATCTATCTGATTATTTATTTCTTCTTTATGAATGTGTGGGTAACGATAGCTTTTAGTATGTACTGGAATTTCATCTGTGGTCTTAATTATGTGCTTAACTTGATTTGAGAAGGTTAAAGCATCACCTGGCTTATGGAAAACTTTGTTACATTTTTGGAGTACATTAAATAATTGGACTTTCTCTTCAGAGTTTAAATGTTCATGTCTTATTAGTGATTTAAGATCGAGTTTTTCACCATAATTTTTCAAAGTTACTTTACTAGGTAATTCTACATGAAATAATTCAAATTGATCTTCACTAAACAATTGCATCGGTAATACTTTTTCTTTACTATTATAAGTAAATGAGAAATTCTTATCTGTACGATTTGCAATGCCTATAGTATAAGAGCCATTCCTTACTGTAATGATTGTTGGTTGTATCTCTATGTTGTTCGTCTTCATATGCGGAATTAACCAAGAAGTATTATTTGGAAGTTTAGTATGAATTTTGATATTTTGTAATGTGTAAGGTGGGATTTCGAAAGTGTATTCATCAAAATCTTTCCTAAAATAAAACGGAATTTGCAAAAAATCATTTTTTAATAAATTATTTTCCAAATCAATATTCAAATTAAATTTTCTAAGATCTTTTATTCCAATTATTCCATCGAAGTAATCGTGAAAGGGATATAAAATGAATTCAATGGGTTTTGAAATACTAAAACATAAAAATAAGGGAATCTTGGCTTTACTTGTTGCTTTCTTAGAGCCAGCGCATGTTTGCAATTTTGTTATATGTGGCTTAATCAATTCAGGGTAGTATGTTTCTGCTATAGAAGGTCGAAGTAGAGAGGCATGTGAACCAGTATCTATTAATAAACGAATATTTAAATTAGGGATTACTATGAAAGGTAACTGATTAATTTGAAAGCTATTCATTTGGAGACAGGGTTTGTTTTCGAGGCTGCTATCCGAAAATTTTCAGGTTCCTCAGACTGATCGAAAGGTTCATCATTAATTTCTTCTAAATCATCTTGATAATCAATAGAAGGTTCTATCTGATCTTCTAGATAATAATCATTTTCGGAATATGATAAATTTTGAAAATTAGGATCTTCATTTTCCAAATGGGTTAATTCTTCAAAAGTATATTTAGGAGGTCTAAGTTGATTTCCGAATGTTTGATTATAATATTGAGGTCTTATTTGGTTGTACACTGACTCCTGACATAGGTTGTGGATATGATATGATATATAGTGGTTGTATTTAGGTCAAATAGTAGTATAAACTTATCCTTTATTATTTTCATTATTTAGGTGAATAACTCAATAATAAAGAATATTTCAGACACAGTTTAATTTTGATATTTTTATTTTGCTTTGTCTACAAAATTCAGATTTTTTTTGACAATAGAGCATTTCTCTCTCTCTCTCTCTCAGATAAGTGAAGTGATGTTCGTGTTAGGCTTTGGAGTTTCTCTGCTTTGGAGGTAGTGTTCTCTGTATGGTGGGTATAGAAGGATAGATATCTTAGGTTAAAAAAAGTTAACCGATTTTGGTTGCAAAATAGGGTGGCGCTGTTGGTCTTTAAATTGAACATTTTCAAATAGATCTATAAAACTCGGGAAATAGTTGCATTCACAGAATACTATGATACTATTACTTATTAAATACGTAATAACCAACAAAAGTAAAATAAGAACTGTTTGTGTGTAAATGGTCATTTTTTTGATTTCAGTAGAGTAATCTGATCAAATTTAAATATAAGCATCACATGATTAAAAACAGAATTAACATTGAAGGTAAGTCGCAGCTATTAAAGATTATCTACTCTTCTATAGTATATAATCGTTGCTTTATAATAATATTAATATTGAAATATGAATATATTATTGGCAAAAAGCATATATTCCTTAGGTTGATAGATCGGCACATAGGGAAAGTTCCATGTCTTCTTAAATAGTTTTAAATATACGATTTTTATACGATTTTACATGAAGATCTTTCATTGAATGCCCTTTAAGGCCGTATAACCTGAATTAATATTATATATATATATATATATATATATATATATATATATATATATATGGCCCACGATGGCTGAGTGGGCTAAGGCGCTGGAAGAGCGATCGTAGCTTGCCACAGCTCATCGTGTTTGTAAACTGGACCCGTGCACAGGTATCCTGTATACCTCTTCGGGACTGTATTCCAGATATTATTAATAATAATAATAATAATATAGACTTCTGAACCAAATGTTTTTTGGTCTAACTTATAGACATATAACAACATGCCATTGAAATTTTTTCGAAATTCAAAAGTGTGAACGATCGCAATAGGTACATTTCTATAAGAAATTTACCTAATACCAATTCAAAGGATAATGCAAAGTTGTCTGATGATTCAAACTGTATGCGTTAACATATTTACATCTGGATAGACCATGATCGTGCTTGATATTGTATTCTGCGCCCATAAACTCTTAACTTTTCAATAAGATTAAGGTTTTCTATGTTCTAAGTAACATCCTTTTTTCTCAATTTCGCAGTGCTATCGTAGACTTTGACATTTGGACAAGACGCTAAGCGACCTATTTGTTACAAGAATATAAGAGGGAGGATGACTAATTGTGTATCCTGTTCTATAAGCAGAAGTGGCTGAAATAATATACTTAAACTTCTATACCGCTAGCATTGTGGAAAAAATAGGCAAAAATGAAGCCAAAGACCTGGGGATAGCTGGCGATATGCGCATGCGTCACGAAAATTTTTGGTAAGAGAAGGGACATGTCCCTATTTTGTTACCATGAATACCATATGTGGCATACATATGTGACTCCAAGCCACCTCTCTCAACTTCCCCTTTCGCGAATGCGTACTAAACTCGCAATCTCCATAGTGAGCTTCAAAAAAAATTCAAGGATCAAATTATAGGTATAGAATTATGTGGCTGAAATAACGTCCCGTGATAAGTTGTCAATCTGGGATGTTGCGCAGTCTTGGCGATCGTGAACGAAGTGTACGCCATCTATTATCAGGAGGAATTTTTCAAAGCAGTGGCGGCTCCTCAGAATTCTAATTTTTTTTACGTAGGTGAATATAAAATCTAAGAGTTTAGTTCTCTAACTAATTATAAACGACCCACCACCAAAAATGTAAAGTGTCGTAGCACTACCTTTAGGGGTCGTGTGGAAAAGTGCAAGTTGTATTCTCTTAGTAATTTTGTAGAATTTTCCCCCTCTGCAATAAATATCACGAGCCGTCCCTGACCAAATAGAGGTGAACATTAAACCATCAACCTAACCTATTTCCTCTATAAAAACATATATATTTTACCCAATTTTATCCAATTACATTACATATTCACTAGCACCGCTCTTCCTAATGATATCTCAATTGACAACAAATATCTTTTTAAATAATATTTTTCCGCATATATGTTTCACCATTTTCTACTAGTATTTCTGGTGTGGTTTATTTCAATTATTTTGTTAGACAGATTTATTTCGTATATAAAGAGATCCTTTAAGTTTACCTTTCAGTGTTTGTATTCGCACAAGATTATTACATCAGAGACAAAACAAGCATCTAGCCCGCAAAAGATTTTTAAATTTATAGCTGTTGGCGCGTTTCCTCATCGCCAATTTATTTGTTGTTCATCTCTATTTTACGCCATCTATTGGCGTTTTAATTTCGCCAATTTCACTGAGTGTCTATTGCAAAGACATGTGTAGTAAATAGCCTAAGCGTACGGAGTCAGAGATGATGTAAACATGCTAGGCAACCCGTAGATCGCGTTAAGGTCAAGAAATTTCCGGGTTTGTCTCAAGAAGAGTCGCCAAAGTAATTAACTGTGCGATTTGCTGTAGTTTATTATTCTCTGACGAATCCGATAAGATCTGGGTGGGTTGTGTAAAGCGTCGGATGATGTTATACGGTTGTGTAATTTTGTAAAAAATATTTTCGAACTCATTACACTCCGAGTACCACCGTTAACAAATTCATATCTCGGACCATGACAGACATGACCATTAATAGCTATTTCAAAGAACTTAGCGACCAAATCTTGGAACATGAACATATCAACAATCACCTGCTTCAGCTTGTGAATATTATTTTACGTTATTATTTTACAGTTCGAAACCACTACTGTAATAAGCGCACCAATGCTGTTTCCGATAGGCTTAGACAAATGTATACAAAACTTATACTTTTTAAGAACCAGTAGAATTGTATGTATTGATTCTATATACTTCTTGTTTTTTGTCTTCGTTGTTTTATTACACATTTGACAAATATAAGTATGAATAATAAGTTGGTAAACACTTATGTGGTTTTTTCTTACAAAAAATTCAAATGATCATAAAAATTTACTAGGTTTTTTAAAACTTTTTGATATTTCTCATTTGCGATAATACAGCGTACCACGCCTTTTGCCTAAAACGCGATAGACTGGTTGCCTAACCATCTTTATATCATTCCCGGAGTACTGCGAGTCTGCGGTATGCGCAGTTTATTTACTACACATGTCTCTGGTCTATTGTTGTATTTAAGCTTCCTTCTTTCCTTCACCAATAGTACCAATACTACAGAAGGATGCGCTGCGTGATACTGCGCAACACACCGAAATGACATACAATAACCCAATGTTTTTTGTGCTACTCCCACTACTCGTGTCTCGTTTTCCTTATATTTGTTCATGTCGCTACCTATGAACCTATGTAATTCGACCTTCCTGTTTCCAGTCTTCTTGGACAGAAAATGTAGGGAAAAAGAGATAAAAATTCATTGAGCCAGAATGCGCCGCCCACAGAGTAAAAACAGAGACGCAAGTACACGTTAAATATTTATCCGTCTAATCGTTCTTCTTTCTCTCTTGTCTCTGTCACTCAACACGTAAACACATAATAGGTGGCGCTGTTGCTGTGCCTCTGTGTATTATTGGCAGCATAATAACAACCAAACGTCGTGGCGTATTGTGGGTTGCAGACAATTAAACATGTTTTACAGAACAATCACATATTTGACTTAGCAATAAAACTAATACAAGAGCATGAACTATTTATTTCCACAATAATATAAATATTCAAATTAAACAATAAAATTAATTTCCACTTATATATTATTATAAACACATGACAATTGTTTCGGCACACTGTGCCTTCATCAAATATGAGTATACTCAATTGTCATGAGTTTATAATAAGTGGAAATTTATGTTAGTGTTTAATTTGATCTAACATATTTCCACCAAGTATCTGCCATTACTGTTATATTATTATATAGCAATATGTGGGTCCAGGTTTACCAGGATCATACATGGGCGAGTTTCTTCAATTTCCTTTCATTTTTTTCTTTTCTCATATCTCTGCATATTCGATTGCAGAACCAAGACAATCCTGTAAAATAAAAACTAATAAATAAATTCATGCTTTATGCAAACAATTACCTATTCTACAAACGCTATATGTAATGCAGGCTCTTACAAAATGAGAGTGTTCAACACACTCATTCAAAAAAGTGAAATCAACTGTTTCTTCTAACAATTTCACAAGGACTCCTGAAAGTTCCATATCTTTCCTGCTATTTTTGAGTCTGACCTCCAAAATTGTGATGCACCTACCCACTGCAACCACAACTTGTTCAGCAGGATAATATAATCTGCTATTATTTGAAAATTCCTTGGCTGCTATCAGTTGGTTAAAAGGCTCTAAGTCATTAGAGGTCAGAACATTTGTACAGGTTGCGCAGGATAATTTATTGAAGAGCCTTTTTAAAATGAAGCCTGTAACATAAGCCACTGATAGGCTCTCAGAAGTTCCTGTTGACACCATTCTCCCTACATCTACTTCAACTTCTTGAAGGACAGTATTTATAAGAGATGTAGATGACCTTATATTTGCATTGTTGACTTCTTTGTCGTTGCTTTGCACAAAGGATCTGAGGTCGCTCAGAATTTTTAGTTCATCCTCCTCACAATTGGTATTTCTTACACCCTGGTTTGTTAAGCCATTGATAACTTGGGTTTTGAAAGAACCTACAAACTGGGACACGGTTGGATTCTCATTGCATCCACAACCAGACCTAATTTGACCAAACAGGTTTTCTAGGGCATCCTGGTTCAAGTACCTTGGCTTGAATGATTCCACTCCCATGGTTTTGAGTCTATTTGAAACATCTATGAAAGCCTAAAATAAATAATAATAAATTTTATGTACATAGTGTTCATTAAAATATAAAGATTAAAAATAATGTAAGTGATCAAAAAAGGCAGCTAGTGAAAGGTAGAACAAAAGTAGGTACGAGATTGCGAACAAGTAAAGCTCTGTAGAAACTATTACAATTTCAAATTTGACATTAATATATAAACACTAGCAGATACCCGCAGAAATCCCTACAGTGGACTTCAAAATAAATACCATGTTTTAATCAATATCGAAAAATTAGTCAAGAACGATATCAATATCAATTTTTAGACTGTAATTTATAAAATTGTTCACCCCATTTCCTACCCTCAGGGGTTGATTTTCAGAAAATCACCAAATAAATATTTGCTTACTTGTTTTCAACAGTTCTTCTACCAATTTTCAAGTCCAAATGTCTATATTTATTAATATTTTTTCATAAGCAGGTTTAAAAAAAAACGAATACGTACTTGAAGGGTATAAAGCCACCCTTTTTGTGAGGGAGGCTTCCAAAAATTTGGGCCCTCAGCTCGACCTGTGTTTCGTAGAAATCGCCATTGTTTAATATTTTCAATAGATTCTGACCAGAATTTTTCATGTCCAGATTCTTTTATCACTTTGCACTTGAAGGGCTTTCAATCAGGTGGAATCAAGGAAGTGCCATTGCAACTATCAAATATGTTGTCAACATCACTAACAAACTTGCCAGTAGCCAAAGCTCTTGTTGGAAGCATTCCTAAAATATAATAATAAAGTAGAAACTAGATTTAGACTACGAGATGTTGAAAAAATATTTTTCAAATTTGAATAATACAAAAAAAGATTAGTTTTCATTTTTATTAGCAACCAACAATTATATACGATACAAATATACCTTTTGTTACAGCATTGTACAAACAAATTCCTGTTGATCGACTAAGTGTTTGAGCAGCAATTTTAACTTTCATTGAATTTTGCCTCAGGGGTGCGAAGTAGAAATCTTTAACTTTATACATACTTCTGAAAATCAATGGTGACTTTTTGTCCCTTTCATACACTTCTACAATATCAGACCACCTTGCCTGTAAATCATGGATATTCACTGATGGCAGAATCTCACAAGCAGGGATTTGAACATTGTACTTTTTAAATAAGTTTCTTGTACATTTTAGTAAATGTGGAACATCAAATATTGTTGAGAGTATGTTCCGTTCATGTCTAAAATATGGATTGGTCTGTGTAGAACCCATGTCCTGTAGTGTTTTAACATTGGATGTTCCCATATCACACACTGTTGCTATCACTGGTATGCCATTTGCGCTGAGAGCTGTTAAAATGTCCCTCAATATTCCTTGCATCCTTGAAGAATTTATACCACCTCTACTAAAATAGAAAGCAATAGGCTGCTTCCATGCTCTCACAATACCCTGAACCATGAAAACAAGGACATAGTTGGCATTTCTATTTGTCCTTTCAGTGCTAAAATCCTCCAATCCCTCTATGCAGTCGGAATAGGGGTTATATTGGACATGTTCCCTAATGGCCATCTCATTAAAAGTCAGGGTGCAAACTCGTTCATTTTTTGGAAATGTACTCAGACATTCTCCCAAATGTTTAAATATATGCGGATTTATCCCCACATTAAAAGTAACATTTTGAAGCAGAGTGCTGAGTGTCCTTATAGAAGGAAATGCTAGTAATCTTTTTAGTAGTCTGTAGCATTTGGGACTTTTCTTGTAAATTGCTAATGCCACAATTTTATCGTCTAATGTCCACCTTCTACCATAAGGTGAACGTTTGCTGCATCGTATTTGAGAGATCAAAAAATTTGAGATTATATGGGACATGCCTACAATATACAAATTTTAGTTTATTGTAAATATATTTCTTTGAAAATTAATATGTTGTATCAATATAATGTATTAATATATATTGCTAGCAAATTTTACCTTCAAATATGTTTTGGGATTGGAGAAATGTCTGTACATCCCCAAATTCTTTATTTTCTCTGCTACGTGCCTTACAAACTTTTTTCAGTTTTCTGATGTGATCCTCTCTACGCCTAACCATAGACATTAATTGTTTTTTTCTTGGTGAGATGTCAGACGAGCATAATCCTTCAATACTTTTAAATAACGATCTTCTTACACGAGGAGTACGGGGCGTTAGTTCAATTCCTGCATATGCTGCTGCAGGTTGTGTATGGATTAGGGTAGATGATTTTCGATCAGCCTTAATATTAATAGGCGAATTTAAATCCTTTTCGAGATCTAAGCAGGTTACTGCAGATTGTGTGGGGGCTGGAGTAGTTGACTCAACTATTGGTGGTCCAGCATTAATAGATGGGGTAACTTGTGGCCTTTCAGCATAATTATGCTAAAATGGAATAAAAAATTTAATAACCCATTATTTAAATCAATAAAAACAAAAATTACTAACTTGAACTATAATATGTTTTGGCACAGCATCCAGTAAATTGAAATCCTTTTCAAAGTCTGCACATGCTGTCGCAGATTGTGTAGGGGCTGGGGTACTTGACTCGACTATTGGTTGTACAGCATTAATAGGTAGGGTAAGTGACTCAACTTGTGGTCTCACAGCATAATTATGCTAAAATGTAATGACAAATACATTAACCCATTATTTAAAAGCAATAAAAAAACAAAAATTACTAACCTGTACTATATGTTTCGGCACAGCATCCATTTTCAATGTTAGAGCATTCTTGTGTGGCACAAATGAATCATTTAAGAAGTGCTCACTGCAAATTCTATGATTTCTGGACATAGTTCCACACGGCTCTAAGTTTAAATCTATCATAGCGCCATCTTAAGATATTACTGTAAACTAACGAGTTGGAACTACAGGAATCTAATTTTATTCTCGATCATAGCGCTCTCTGGCCGAGGTTTATCATGTGGGAGAGCGTGAAAGACTTATACCGATTTACATTAGTAAAAAGAGATAAATTTAGATGACCATTTCGTAATACTGCCTGCGCCTCTGGTCTTTACTCTGTGGCGCCGCCGTTTGCTGTTTTGCTTTCTTTCGTCCATCGTCGTCGTCCCTCGTTTCTCATCCGCCTACTCATTGTGTACTGTGTCAAGTCAAATGCGCGTATGTCGTATATAGTATAGAGTATTTATCTTTTTTTATTACTCTATGGTACGTACGTAGTGGATTCGGATTCCGACAAGAAATTTAGTTTTTGTGTGAAGAATAAATGTTATGTGTTTGTCAGCATTTTCGTTTGTAAAATTGCGCCCTTGATATGTATTAATGGCAATGGGCAAGTTCCATTATATCCAATTGACCAGGTAATAACCAACTCAAATATTGATATTGACCTGAATAGTATGAGGGTAGTAAAGAAATCGATCTGTCTACTTCCATTTTCACTCCGAAATGTGATGCGAAATATTATTTTAACAAAACGGAAACAAAATGACCATGTGTTATAAACTTTTATCTGATTAAAGAATAGACCGGAAATATTCTATTAAAAGAGCGAACAATGTCTTACAAAAATAATTAAGATCAAGTGGGGTTATATTATATCTTTTCTACTATAATTTTATTTATAATTTTAGTAAAATGATACGATTGTTACCAGATAAGATATATCTGAATATTTTCTCATTTTGATGACCATAAGGCTCTGAAAACATTGGCTTTGTTGTAAACAAACAATTGAATCACTAATTACTCAATTACTGCCTTATTGAACTGTTAGAAAGACAGATGTCTTGTAAAATGTATATGTGAGGATTACAAGAAAGCTTCTTGCTAATTTTTTATTTTAGCTGGTAGTTTGCTTCGGGTCTTTGAAAAAATAAATATATTAAAATCCATGATGATACTTACTGTATCATATAACCCTATACTTGCATTTGCATTCTTCCAGATTACTGTTTTAAAATATTGATTGCATTTCTGAATTTGGCTCTACCTACTATTTTTAACATAATTGAATGGAAAGTATTTCTGTAATCGAAAGATCAAAATGTACTTGGTGTTTAGAGCCGATTTAAAAAAAACAATTTTCCAGCTGGCTAAACACAATTTCTTTGTTATTTCAAAATCGGCATAATTAATATTTCGATTTGGTGCTAATTAATTGCTGTATTCCGAAATTAATTGCTCTTATATTTTTCTAAAAATGACTGCGTTGCTAGCTTAGATAAATCTAGCACAGCAACTTTCTAAAACAAACTTTTTCGAGGAAATCTTTTTAATTTCTTATAGGGCTAATTGAGTGCTGTATTTCGAAATTATTTGCTCTTATATTTCTCTGAAAAAAAAGCTGCTTTGCTAGCTTTACTTTAGCACAGAAACCTTTAGAAATCAACTTTTTTGAGAAAATCTTCTTTTATTGATTGTAGGGCACAGCGACCTTTAAAAATCAACTATTTTTATTAATTCTTGCAGCATAAATTAATTGCTGTATTCCGAAATAATAATGTTTATATGCACTTCGGGTATCAATTTAATGATGTTTATGCCTTAGGCAACTTACAAACCCTCGAACCAGAGAGAGACCCTCGGGTTTGTAAGATTGTTGCCCTCAAATAAATAAACATCTAATCTATACCCTTTATTTTTTTTTGGTAAATTAATAAAGTTGGACAATATAAAAATTTTTCTTTTTTCTGACCTCTTTTTCGTGTTATCATACTCAACCCAGTCATAACTTCTCAGGCAAAACAACTGGCCGACTTGATGGACTGTGTTTTCAGAAGAGTCATCTGATCTCCTTTTCATTAGAATATAAGGTTTCTGAAAATGTACTATTCCAGCCAAATTGTAGACCAGTTACTTATTACCTAAATTCAGGCACATATACTCATTTTATCCAATTTTACAGTTACATTAATTACTAACGTTAAAAGATTCAAACAAATGTTAATAATTCTGAGCTAGAAGTAATCCTTATCCTCAATTAATAAATTGTATTTTGAAGTATTCTCCAACAATAAAAAATAATAATAAAGTAAGTTTTTAATCATCAGAACTAAAGGGTTGTAAACGACTGGATATTTATTTATTGATAAATCTAACAAACACCACTTAAGGGGTAATTACATTGAGAGTGCCTATTACTAGCATAAGGTCTACATTAAAAACTATATATAACTAACATAAACCTAAACTAACAAATGGACGACTTAAAGTATTCCTAAATCTCCTTCACACTACTGTTAAAGAAGTCTATGTTGTTATTTTTTAATAAATTATTGCACTGCATTTGCATAGAGTTCATGGGGGAAGTATTGAAAGGAATAGTACAAAACAGGTCATAATTGTTCACTCCTAAATTAATCTTTGGCACATGAAACTTCACAAAGTTGATTAAATAGTATGACTTATATTTTGTATTATTAACAATATTATTTAGGAAAAAACGCACTGCATTATTCTCCTTTGATGTAAAGACTCCATATTGAAGATGTGAAGCAAGTTTCTGGTGGGAATCCGGTACGAATAAATGTGATACTTCTTACAGTATAAATGTCTCAGAAATCTTTTTTGCATTCTTTCAATAAGATTGATATTAACTTCTGTATCAGGAGCCCATTTTATTGATGCATATTCGAGGTTTGGCCTGACCAGCGAATTGTATCTATGCTATAAAGTTTTGAATTTCTGATAACAAATCCTAATATTTTGTATGCTTTGTTTACAATATTCACGTAATGTTCGTTAAATTTTTACATTTGGTTTTTCTAGTTGGATTTTTTTATTGTATATTTATTCCTAATAAAGTTGATTTTGCGAGTGGAAGTCATAGCACTACATTTTTCTAAATTCAAGGTCATGTTGTGTTCATTAAACCATTTTACAACTGAAGGTCCTCTTGTAATTTTTTACAATCATTAAGTGTTCGTATAGTTTTAAAAGGCTTAAAGTCGTCTGCAAACATTAGACAACAGGAGTGTCTTAGACACTCTGGTAAGGAGTTTACGTAAATTAAGAAATTTAGTGGCCTTAAATTGCCCCCTTGAGGGACCCCCGAGGTAGCCTGAAATTCTTTTGAGCACCAATTTTTACTTTATGAAATCTTGAATCTAGATATGATTCTATAAGAGCACAAGCATCAAATGAGAAGCCAAACTCCTTTAATAGCATTACACACCTACCATAATCAACCATGTCAAAGGCCTTTGCACAGTCTGTCTTAATTAAGTCTAATTCTAACTTATTATTAATTGGCTCACTAGCAACGTGGGACAAAATACACAGATTACTAGTTATTGATAATCCAGGCAAGAACCTGTGTTGATCTAGCGCATATTTATTTTCAAAGCTTTTCATAATATCCTTACAAAATGGTTTCGAAGATTTTTGCCAAGTAGTTCAGTATACTAATAGGTCGATAATTTTGTATGTTGTTGATATCTCCTGCTTTATATACTGGAGTTATAATAGACTCTTTAGGTCTATCAGGAAAAGTTCTAGTAGTTATAGAAAGATTAAAGAGATATGTCAGTGGCTTTATATGAGAGGAGCGCTTAGCTGCGGGCTAACACCTAACACTGACCGACTTCGATCATCGAAGTTAAGCAGCACAATACGTTATGAACGTTTTGGTGCGCGTTCGAATCTCTGACCGTCACATTGCATTCTCCTCCTCTTGCAAGCAACGAGAAACCGGCGAAAGTATATTTCGCTAGTACAGCTCTCTGGAATGGTGTGCCTTGAGATTTATCTTGAGACATATTGGTGGTTTGGAATTCACATTAAAGCGTAGGTCCCCTTGTCTGTGGTAACACTTTGAAGGCAGAGAAGCTTCCAACGCTAAAATACGAGTACGGCGCTCAAAGAAGAAGGATATGGAATCTTCTAATCTTAACGCTGTCTAGACATTTTTGATGACGTTAGCACCAAATACGTATTTTGGATCCCGCTTAGGGACTTAATGTCTGCCTGTTTTCACTGACAATTTGCTTATAAGCTACTAAGAAGTTTCTTGGTACTTTAATAATGATGGCGACCCAATCACAGATGTACCTAGAGCGTAAAAAATGTTGATTTTGGTGAAAAAACTAGAAAATGTTTATTTTTGTGAATTTAGCGGGGTTCCTTGAACCCTAGTCATTGTCATTGATCATAACACTATTAAAATCAGTTCAAACAAATTGCCGCCATTTAAAACACAAAAGGTCTAAATATTATTGAAGATTATTAGCCTGTCCCTAAATACAAACCATTAGCCTGGCCAGGCATAAATTACGTCATCAGTCAATATCATATTCTTATATTGAGTCCATATATCTGTCAATTTTCAACGACTATTTTAACCCTGGCCAGGCTGTTATATATATATATATATATATATATATATATATATATATATCTATATTTTGATTTTGTATTCTTGACTGGATTTATAATAAATAAAAAGATGTTCTTGGGGATGCAGTCATATATTCAATAAAATTCTTTGACTGAAGCCGAGCTTTCGAGAATGTTTATTCTCTTCTTCAGGGCAAAAATCGTGAATTTAGAATAAATTAACCAAAAACAGGAAAGATTTCATATTGATGGATATGAAATCTTTCCTGTTTTTGGTTAATTTATTCTAAATTCACGATTTTTGCCCTGAAGAAGAGAATAAACATTCTCGAAAGCTCGGCTTCAGTCAAAGAATTTTATTGAATATATGACTGCATCCCCAAGAACATCTTTTTATTTATATATCTATATATATATATATATATATATATATATATATATATATATATATATATATATATATATATATATATATATATATATATATATAGGGTTTCTCACCGCAGCCGTTCGTCAGAAGTTTTTGGGGTTACAAAAAACTTAGAAGTTTGATACTTTGGGATTTAGGGTTGTTCAAAATTTTCTTTCATTCTAAAATATTTTCAAAGTCACACGATGGATGGAAAAATCCACGGAGCTGTTGCACAATTAACATTTAATCGATTGTCTTGTTGGTTGTTTTCAATAGTAGATATTTCTAATGTATTTACGTTTTAGATGGATCTGATAATAAAAAAATGAATATTATGCGGAAATTGAGGGGTGGAGGGGCAGGAAGCTCCTCCACCACCTTTGCAGACTTATCTGAAGGACCTTCTTCACCACACACACAACTTGGGCTGATGCATCTTAAGAAACTATTCACGGAGTACACACATCCTCCACATCCCCTATCTGAACAAGAAAGAGATGATAAATTGTACAATATGCTTCCACTTTTCTGCAAGGTAATTTGAGATTGAAAATGAAATTGAATTTTAGGCTATACATTAAAATCTTCACAGGTGTTTGGATCCAGTCCTACTTGTGACATGAATGAAAAGTTTTGGGATATCCTTTCCTTTTGCCAACAAGTTTCCTTGTTGATGGTGTCTGAAATAAGGAAGCGCGCATCAAATCAAAGTACAGAGACAGCAAGCTGTGCTATTGCCAAATTTTTGGAAATCGAAAACTGCGAAGAATCTAGTAACGGGTGGATGTTGCTCTCTACTTTAAATTTACTAGCCGCTGGTGAATCATCTTTGGTGCAGGTAAACGTCCAGATCTTGGTTGTATATTGTTCAAGATTTATTGAAAATATTTCATTATCCATCTCTCTTAAAAGGTCATGTCTGAGGTATCCGTACCATCAACACTAGTGAAATGTTTGTATCTTTTCTTTGATTTACCTGAGATTCCTGAAAAAGAAGCCAACAATAAAGATACCAATAGTGATTTCACACCAAAAGAAAGGAGAATACTTTTGCAAAAAATATTTGTACAAGTAAGTTTCAATTTTTTATTTTTTTTTCAAAGGAGTTATTAAATCATTACTCGATTTTTCTTCTTTCATTTTAGCTTCTTGTGAGGTTATGCAGTCACAGAATTCCTTCAGAGGAACTGGCGAGGAAAGATGATTTGACTTTATTATTTTCTGCCATAACTTCTTGGTGTCCCCCTTACAACGTTATGTGGAGAAAGAGTGCTGCTGAAGTTTTAATGACACTCTCAAGGCATGGTTTAACGCCCCCCGTAGTAGGATACATTCACTGTAAGATAATATTTTTATTATTGTTTTTGATTCTACTAATCGTATTAATCTATAGCAAAATCCTGTGTTGCTTTATGCATTGAGAATATGAAGAAAGTTCCCGAATTGGCTCCTCTAGAGTTAGTGGAGATGTTCGTAACGGTTTTTTGTTTCCTAAAAGATTCTAGCGAAGTTTCTTCCACGTTATTGGATGACTTCAGACAAGCACAAGGTTATCTATTCTTATCGGACTTTCTTTTGAAGTAAGTTACATACTTTATAATCGAGAGATTCTTTTTGTCCTTTATATCTATATCCAATGTACCTATTGTAGGTTGGAGAATAATAATTCTAGTGAAGCTCAAGAATCAATAAGAAATTTGGTATTGATGGTCACATCACTATGTATGTGTGGTTACTTAGAATTGAAACCATCCCAAGCATCAACCGGTTCGCTATTTCAAATGCAAGGTTTCATTCTACCTCAGCCATCTGGGAGAGGCACTAGTGTTAGAAATATCCAAGCTTTCCACGTAAGTAACTATTCTGTA
This sequence comes from Crioceris asparagi, assembly GCA_958507055.1. NCBI lineage: Eukaryota > Metazoa > Arthropoda > Insecta > Coleoptera > Chrysomelidae > Crioceris > Crioceris asparagi. The sequence continues at coordinate 50,079,367 of OY293828.1, forward strand.
TTACAATATTACAAGGATATTTACTTCTGAACGAAAAATCGTGAGTTTACGTCTCTTAGCATGAGGGTGCTGAATCTTTTCAAATTCCACTAGAAAACCTTCTTAATCATCCTGTATAGTTATTGGTGTCGTTTGTCGGCACTAATTGTTTTTGGTTGGAAATAGTTCTAAATAGAGCTTAACAATGTACAATCTTGGCTTATCGGGCAATGAAATAAAGTTTCCTGATACATATTGTCAAAATCGCACAAAGTAACTAGCTGAACACTAGCTTATCTTATATATCACTTAAAGAAAAACACCTGTTCAAACCCATGGTCTATAAACTGAATGGTTGGCTCTGTGACGGACTTTCAGTTGAGGGTAAAGTGACGGTAGAGGCAGGCTGGAGTCCCTATGGGCTTTTACTTGAGCTAAGGAACAGCGGACTCACGACATGTACCGGGGTGACACGTTTTGTATTCCACTGTTGGATCGGTGATCGATTTTGAGAGTATTTTATCATTATGTATATTTCTTGTAGACTTGAACGCTTTTGATTTAATTAACTATATTATTCTAGAAGATATTAAGAATTATGTAAGTATCTATATGAACTTATATTTTGTTTCTATTTAATTACCCACCTACTGAGATTGTGCTTAACCGGAGAAACGTAATTATGTATTTTACACTTTTATTCAATATTTTCATGTATGATCAATAAATATTATATTGCGAAAAGTTTGATGTATCAGGATGATCATTTTAGGTAAAAACCCTGGTGATGTACAAAATAATACGTACACAATAACGTGTGACAAAGATAAATTTATTATCACGAAAATAATTAAGGATTTCGTTTCTACCGAAAATATTATGGATAGATGTGATCCTTGTATCTCGGACACAGATAGTATTCAGAGTACTTCTTCTTCTGATAATTTGAGAAATACAAACGAAAATGATAGAATTGAATACTTTGCAGTTTGGGCGGCTTACAAGAAAAATAAAGAAAAATACCTCGACTTGGGAGAACCCACTTTTAAAATCCAAACAGGACATGTCGGTAAAATACCCACATGGGTGTCTTTCATTTGGTGATCTTATGCAACCTACAAAAACCTGGTTAAAACATAACAAAATATTTAACAGTTTGTTTGAAAGAATCCATTTCCAGAGCACTTAAAAAGGAAAAGAAACTAGGAAAACACTTTTGGAAGAAATACGCTCAAATGAACTTTGAAGCGGCGAGCATGTTATTGCCTTAAAGATTGTTTATTCGTATTAAATATCTGAATGAGCAATCCAAAAAAGAACATGAAAACAAAACATGCAAAAGAAGCTTATAAAGAAATGAAGAAACTCATTTATATTTCAATATTAGATAACATACCTAATTGTTTTATTGATTATTGGGAGAAAAACATTTTTTTGTATAGGTATATCCCCAAAAAACATTACCAGTGTAAAACTTTTGGAGGTGAGATTTATTATATTCTGCAAAACTCAACAAAAAAAACCTCAAATCTTTCGCATACTCTCAGTAAGAGCTGAACCACACCGATACAATTTTTGGTATGTTGCTTTGTATACGAATTTTGCTTTAATGGTACATTTTCATCAAATGATTCTATCGCTTCTCACCGCCCCCAAAATTCCTTCCATGAAATTATAACTTGACGTATTATATTCATAACCCCTCATACTTGCACGTTACACTGCTCCCTCCCTTAGAGCTGTTCTCCCCGAACAGCTTCGTCCGTTTCCGTTTTCAGATTGGTGGATTATCTCCTCGATTAGGACTCGACATGCACGACTTTTGGCTTGGCTCTCGGCGAAAGTTGAATCCTGCACACCACGTCATTAAACTTCTTGACAATGCGATATGGTCCTTCCCAAGGTCTTCGGATTTAATCCTCTCCTTCGCTGTGGCTGGTACAACCAAACTGCATCGCCTTCATTGAAAGAGTTTAATGGCTGCCTTTTGTCAAGTCTCATCTTCATTTTGTCGCTCTTCAACGGAAGCTTTTCTCTGGCAAAATCGTGGACCACTCTAAGTCGCTCCTGTAGGTCAGCTACATAATGTGGAAGAGACACTCCTTTATGATAGTCGGCAGTTACGGTGATGCTCATCCATAAATATTGAGAGGTATTGATTGTTCTTGTTTTTCGGATCCCCAGCAACCTCATTATCATCCATACTTCGGATTCAAAGTTTCTATCTTGATCAGTATGCAGTCCCAAGGGCACTCCATGTCTGAATATCACGTTTTCCAGTAGGGCTTCGGCCACTGTAACTGCTTCCTGATTCGGCATAGGCACTACTTCCGGTCATTTCGAGAAATAGTCCATGGCAACTATGATGTAATTTTTTCCCGAATCAGTCGTAGGGAATGGTCCCGCAATGTCCACCGAAATTCTTTCCCAAGGTTCACCTGACAGATACTGCTTCATTTTCCCTCGGGATCGTGTCTTCGAACCCTTCTTAGAAGCACAGAGGTCACGCAAAATAGCCTCCACTGCGACTGCCATGCAGTTCACGAAGTACTTCATATACCATCGTTCGAGACAACGGTTTGATACACAATACTTATGCCATCTAGACTTTCCCATTTACAAGTGATCAAGTCATCTCGCAAGCACAACGAATCCCTCAGTACCCAGTACACCCTGACCGTCTGATCAAATATGGAGATTTCTTACCACTCAGGTCGTTGCTTTTGGTCCAGCCAGCCCCGTAATATCGTCAAATGTTTGTCAGTGGTTTGTTCTCTTCTGAAGTTATCTCTGGTGATGATTTCCTCGGTAATTTCCGTTTCTTTATTCCTAACCTGCATTTGTTGGATATGTGCAACATACTTGGCTGTTTCTCTTTGTTCCAGCCTTTGACATAATTTACAGGAACTGCCACAAGGTCTTCCTGACAAGCTGTCAGCGTTGGCGTGAGTTCTTCCTTTTCGGTGTTTAATTTGAAAGTCGTAACTCTGCAGTTGCTCCAACCAACGCGCTATCTGTCCCTCCGGATTTTTGAAATTCAACAGCCACTGTAATTCAGAGTGGTTGGTTGTTACTAAGAATTTCCGTCCATAGAGAAAACTGTGGTAATGTTCTATGGATCGTACAACCGTCAGCAGCTCCTTCCCGGTCAGGCAGTAATTTCGCTCTGGTTTTCCCAACGTTTTGCTGAAATATCCAATTACAGCTTCTTCGCCATTCTGTATTTGGGAAAGAACAGCTCCTATTCCACTTTGTAAAGCGTCGGTGTCTAACACGAACAATTATTCATCCAGGGGATATGCAAGAACAGGAGCACTGGTCAAACGGTTTTTCAGCTCCAGAAACGACTGTTGACATTCTAGTGACTAGTCAAAGTGGGAGTTCCTTTCGGCTAATTGATGTAGTGGCTTCGCAATCTTCCCAAAATCCTGAACAAATCGGCGATAGTAACTGCTGAGTCCCAAAAAGCTTGTAACTTCGTGGTTGTTCTTTTGTCTGGGCCCATCTCGCAATGCCTGGTCTTTTTCTGGATCGGTCTCAATTCCTTTCGATGATATAACGTGATAGAACGCATTTCTTTGGATTCAGCTTGAGATTAATCAATTTGGGTCATGGCGAAAACTTTCTTCAAATTCGATTGATGTTCGTCAAAATCTTTACCAATCACCATTATGTCATCCAAGTATACCATGCACGTCTCCCAAGTTAGTGCTCGCAGAACTAATTTCATTAATTTTTCAAAAGTGGCAGGGGCATTGCATAATCCAAACAGTGTGACATTGAATTGATACAGGCCGTTTCCAGCTGTAAAGGTTGTTTTCTCTTTATCTTGCATCATTTAACCTCCTGTAATCCACACAGAACCTCGTCGAACCATCCTTCTTCGTCACCAGCACAACTAGTGATGACAAAGGATTGCTGGAATCTTCTATGACGCCATCCTTCAGCATTTCTTAAACCATGGAGTTAACTTGCTGTTGTTTTACGACAGGAAGTCTTCGTGGAGGTTGGCGAATAGGTACAGTACTTCCCGTGTTGATCCGATGTTCGACTAAACTCGTTCGCCTTGTAATTTTTCCCCGTACGAAAATATCAGCTTTTTGCTTTACAAACGTGATAGTCTTGTTCTTTTCCTGTTCGCTAAGATGATTGCATGTCTTCTTGAAACTCTCCATTAGCTCTTGGGACAAATTACATCTTTTGATACGGATTCCTCTTGCTCACATCTTATTACAGGAGTGACTGGCGTACAGGTACCAATGACTTCCCCTTTCTTCAATGTCACTCTGTTTACAGACATACTGGCTACCCTCACCAGAATAATGTTGTTGGAATTAACTAAGCACCTAGCCAATAGAGTCCTGTTCTTTTTGTCCTCGGTTGGTTCAAAAACTATAGTGTTAACTCCTTCTAGTTGTTTTCTAGGTGCGCCTTCACGATCTTCTCACTATTCTCAGGTATCGTCATTTTTACTTGACAGTTCTTATTCGAATATGCTGAGAAAAATATTTCCTCGTTGCCCACTCTCACCATTCTGTTTTTGAAGTCCACTGTAATGAAATTGAAGGTTTCCAAATTGTTGAGCCTACTATAAATGCATCCACTATGTCGGCCAGGATAGCATTAACCTTTACTTATGCCTTGCCAATTTCCAAAGTGCTGGTGGTCTCTCCAAAAACGTTTATCAGATCTCCTTTTGCAGTTTCCAGTATTGGCTAGATGTTGTGCTGCACGATAGACTCTTTGGAATCCATGACGGGGCGTACCACTGATCTTGTTGCCCCCGTGTAGATGGTCAGATCACATTTTTTGCTGTTGAGAATACCTTGGACAACGAGGCTCTCGCAGTTCTGCTTAATGGAGCGCAAATAATATCACTGGTCGCCAGCGTTCGCCCCCTTACACTGGCGAGGTGGAGTTTTCGGGTCGGGTATTCTCTCTCTGTATATTTCGTTGTTCAGATCTGTGTCGTCGCTTGCAATTTCTACTTATATGCCCCTGTCGGTTGCAATTGTAACACTTAATCACTTTTCTATATCCAGACTCCTGTGAATAAGCCATGCTCTCAATGCTACTGCTGAATTCCTGCAGTGACTCCGTTGAACCTTGAATTCTGTTTTTCAACTGGCTCTGATACACTTGGCTAAGATGTTTGTTGGTATCTTAGTTCCAAGGCGCCCGCAGCAGCCGAATAATCAGTTTGTTTGGCTTCAAGAATGTTTTGAAGTATTTGAAGCGGCTTTCCTCGCAAGGCAAATACCAACGCTGTTGCTTTCTGCTGATGATCCCATCCATTTGCATTGGCTGCAGCTTCAAATTGACGTTTGTACATGGCCAAGGATGTTTAGCCGTCAAGCATTGGTGGTTTACGTTTTTCATTGGCTGTAGTGAAACCAAGTAAGGTTTGTGCGTATTTCTTAGGAATAGGCGAATTTTCACATATCGTTTTCCTTGTTTTTCTATTCCAGTAGGTATTACAAATTTTTTGTTACCAAGACAGAGACTTAAGAATCTAATAAAATAAATGGGAAAGAAAGCAGCAACTTAACTCAGGATGTTTATTAACTGGGTATTTAATGTCAACAACCAGGATGTGATTTTGTTTTTTATTTTATTATAGGGTTGATTTTTTAAATTATTGGGAAGAATATTAAAAATTTTTGGGTCCATGTCATGCTTCGTTGTACAGCTGTATGGTTAGTTTTCGGCGTAAAGACTGGTTGGTTATATAGAAATCTTGTATTCAAATTATGTTTAACAGATTTTTGTTTTGTTTTATTGTTCAAGAGCTATTTTTAATATTTTTTTTCGGAGCCATTTCTACCTCATAAAGGATACTTGGGTATGCAGCACCCCAAATTATAATGCTGTAGTTAATTATCGATTCTATTAATGCCTGATATATATATATATATATATATATATATATATATATATATATATATATATATATATATTTAGCATTTCTTTTTTCGATATGCTGTTCCGAAGTATGTAAAATTTATGATACATTTTACGAATCTTTCCAGTTATATACTCTACATGACAAGCCCACTTCATTCGATTATCAATGACTACTCCCAAGTACTCTAATCTATCTGTTGTTGAGATTTTTATGTCACAGTTACAGCGAGTATATTCGGAACAATTATACTCATGTATTGTGATGGTGTCGATATCTGCTGAACATCTTTGTGTCATCGAGAAACACATGAAATGTGATTTGCTGGCGTTCAGTGTTAGTATATTTTGGTCAAGCGCCACTTTTATTATCCTAAGGGCTTTCTCCATCAATAAACGGGTTTCTCCACCATGTACCTTAGTTGTTCCTCCTTTTTCTGTTCTTCCCGCAGCCTTTGCTCCTCCTCTTCTCTCTTTTCTTGTTGTCTTCGTTCCTCCTCTTCTTTATTTTTTTGTTTTCGTAGTTCTTCTTGTCTTCTAGAGAAATAGAAGAATAACTTAGTTAGTTTTTCCTCCATTTTTTCTGTCTGCTTTCGGGTGTTCACCATAGACAAAAGCCTCTTCACTCACTTATCCCTCTTCTGACACCAAATTGTTGCGTATGCGGGTTCGCAGATAAGTGATACTAATTTACAATTATTAAATAAACTTTATTCACACTCGAAAGTGGAATAATAAAGATTACAACTTCACTTCACTGTTGGATATTCTTACTAGCTTACTTTGACTCTTCTATTAAACTGTCTATTTGCACACTTTCTTTTACACTGTCCCTCATACCGACAATTCTCCCAAATATATAACCGAAAAAGACTCTCCAGATCTTTCTAGCCGCCTTTGGTTTTTGATCACTCCAGCCGCTACTGGACTTTTCTTGAAATCCTTTGTCGGCATCCTAGTGACCACATCCCCATGGCTCACGCATAAGCATCAAAAGGACGACGCCACTTTGTGGCTCAGTGCCGACAGCTGTACTCCTTGCACGTTATAATTTCTTGTCAAGAATAGATTGCTACCAATATAAAGAGGGACACTGGAATGTATCTTAGAGACTTAGTTCTCTTGGAAGTAGTGAAAACAACTGTAATATATTGTAACGAACTTGGGTCGACGCCATTATCGAGGTGTGTGCGATTCGTCGCAGCACCTTGGCGAGTACGAACGATGGTGGGGCCCGGGTGGTGTGAGGCATGCTGCTATTGGTCAGCGATGCATGCCCGGGTCAAGATGATATCCCGAAGCATCTGGTGAGTTCGCGCTAATTCGCGTGGCGTTGGAAGATTTCTGTTGAAGATAGGCGATGGAGGGGGGGCTTACGTATATATTGGAGAGAAGTGCTGCAGTCTGCAGTGCCAGTTAGTCCGGGACAGCCGCCCGGTGCAGTCGAGTCATGCATCCTGGTACGGTGAATATGATGGAGACCGGGAGTACTGTTCAGTCCGGCAATTTGTTGGGTCCTTATTAGGGGGCCATAAATAAATAACACTCAGTTGTAAATAGTAAACATAAATTGTACATAGTTGTAAATAGTGTAATGTAAGTTACATAAATAGTATTAATAAATAGACTGTGACATTTTAGTGTAAAAATAAATAATTCCCAGCTATTTCTATATGCCCGTTACATTGGTCTCGGGTGTGGAATAGTACGATGTATTAAACGGAGTATAAAGGTGATAGTGACTGGGAATAATAACTAATGAATAATGAGGAGCATGTAGCTGCGAGTTAACACTGACCGACTTCGATCATCGAAGTTAAGCAGCGCAATACGATGGAAACGGCTTGGACGAGTGACTGTTGATAAGGGCGCGCGTTCGAGTCTCTGTCGTATTGCATTCTGCTCCTTTCGCAAGACAACGGAAAACCAGTGAGAGTATATATTCCCTAGTACAGCTCTCTGGAAGGGTGTTCCCTAAGATTTATCTTGGGACACATCGGTGGTTCGGAATCCACGTTAAACTGTAGGTCCCCTTGTCTGTGGTATCACTTTCAAGGCAGAGAAGCCGCCAACGCTCAAATACGAGTACGGCACTCAAAGAAGAAGAATAATGACTATCGGACCGAACTGTGTGACTGCAGATTTCGCGAGGAAATGTGTCGGGCTTCAAGGTTTTTCGGCAGTGATATTTTAGAATATTCCGGAATACTCTTTCGAATGTTATCGAGAAAGAGATGGCTGCGATAACGGTGTACAGGTCGGTGCTTTCAGTTTGCTGCTGGTGGTGGAACGAATGCTGTTATAGCTTATGTGGCGAGGATCCTGAGCAGCCGCGGAAACATTAATATGAAGAATGGAGGAAAGCAGGGCACGGTGCTGTATATGTTCTTCGTAGTTGGTTGAGGAGTCAGAGCGTTATCTTGCCAGCATTTTATGATAGTATCCAGCTTCTGAAGACCAAGTGGCGTACCACTGACCTTAAAGAGCCTAAGCGGTGTGTCTACCGTCATCTTCTGAACACTCAAGAGCTACTGGGATTTGGTTGCTGGCACGTTGGAATTCTACGATAGGATTATGGAGAAGGTCCTCGACGCTAGGCTTGGAACGATGGTAAGGATGGAAAGTACGGTGGCTCTGGCTACAAAAGAGTTGGATGGGTATGCTGAAGATCCGCGATCGAATCCCGCTGCTGGTAGAACTTTTTTTCAGGCTGGAAGAGAACAAAATAATAATAAAATATACTTCATTTAATTAATATTATAAACATAGGTTCATTCCAATAAATATTATGAACTGAAGAAATTGCAGTGTCAGTCAGTCTGGTGCAGTCGTCCGGTACAGTCGAGTCAATCGGGGGCAGTCAGCCTGGTACGGTGAACACGACGGAGACAGGTAATATGGCTCAATCCGGCAGTTTGGTGGATCCGTAGTAGGGGCTATAAATAAATAACACTCGGTTGTAAATAGTGTAAATAGTAAACGTAATTTGTATAATAAAGGTCATGTTTTATATGCCCATTAAAATATTAAATATTGCGTCCAGTACGCAGACTATGTTTCCTAATATCAAAGTGACCACCAGTTGTTTTATTACAGTTGAAAAATGCTTTCAGTCAAATGAGTTTGCAAAATTTATATTTGAAAATTTCTCCCTCGTGCTAAGAAACATTTATTTCGCATTCAAGATTGTTTGATTCATGCTTATGGATATATTCAATTTAATTTGAATGTATGTATCAATTTCAGGTTCTACAAAGTACGTTTCTGAAAGCAAATTCTACCATTCTTTGTTCAACAATTTTGGACGCTATCTCGAGTATCTACCATTCTGACAATGCCAATTATTTTATCTTAGAAAACCAAAATACTTTGAGCCAATTTACGGAAAAAATTCATTACAAACCAATTGAAATTCAACAAAAGCTTTTCCATCTTATAGAATTTCTTGTATATCATCTCAATTATGTACCTTGTAAGGAATTGATCTCAGCATCGATCTTCCTTAAAACGCACAGTTCGAATCATATCGAGTGCAGTAATCTTTGTATGAATACTTTATTGAACATTTTGAGACATAATGCATTATTTAAAGATGTATATCGTGAAGTGGGAATGTTGGAAGTGTTTGTGACTTGTTTAAACCGATATGCAAACATTTTGGAAGATAAAGCACTGGCTGTTATTGAAGGAAAAGCCTATAAAATTCCATCCAGCCAAGAAAGATTTGGTGAAATTATCGTTGAAGCTTTAACTATATTGTTGACCAGTAATAGTGCTAATGCCAATGTGCTTAGAGAATGTGGGGGTGCTAAATGTGTGCATAAACTGGTTACGTATCCCGAGTGTCGTCATGCTGCCTTAGGTATAATAAAAGAGTTGGTGCTTACCACTGGTGGCGATGATGACATGGCACAGCTTCTAAACACTTTGCATTCGGCTTCTGGTACAGAATTACAATTGAAAATTGACATACTCGAGGCTCTCAAGGTCTGTTTGAAGGAATCACACAGGACAAGAACTGTATTTCGAAAGGTACTTATTACATTATGTTTATTGGCAGTACAAATACCCTCTGTCAGCTAATCAATATCCCGCTTGGCTGAAGGATAACAGCATACAGAACATAGGAAAAATTGAAGGTTTCAATAATTTGTCAAGTGTTTTGATTAATATTGAAAGGATTTCAAATCTTTTTATGTATGACTACTTTTTGGCGCTTTCACATCTCTAAGCTATATATATATATATATATATATATATATATATATATATATATATATATATATATATATATATATATATATATATATATATATATATATATATATATCATTTGATTTATCAGAATTTTCAATTTTAGTTCTTGTTTTTATTCAAAATTGGTTTCAGTTAAGTACTTTTAATACTATTATTCAATTCAGGGGAAAATGCACTTATATGACATGAATAAGTATGTTTCACCGTATTTACGAATTAAGTTCTCGTAAAAGTCCTAACGTCACTTTTGATAAACTATCTGTATAAATCCACTTTAGAATTAATTTTTTTTTGACAAGTACTATAAAATTGATTTCATTCAAGAGTAGTGTTAGTAAGCCAACTCGCGGTATGTATCCTAAGCCCAAGTTCTTTATTGATGAGATGATATTTGTAATGCCCATAGGCCTGTTTTCTGAAAAACTGAATTCTTCCAGGTTAATGGTTTTGTTTATGTTACCAGTGTATTGGTTGCATTAGAGGGCAGGTTGAGTAAAAAAGAGGATAATCCAGTTGTGCTGCATCTATTAACTTTTGTATTTCAAACAATATGCACAGCAATGCGTTTTGAACCTGCTAATGCCAAATTTTTCTATCATGAAATATGTAAAACTACTCTATGTGATACTCTAAGGTTACTCGGTTGTTTTACCACTGATATGGTTTCAACAATAAGTGAAATTGATTTTGAAGCACCTGCGAACAATTACTATGAATTGTATCATAGTCTTTTCATTGGATCAGTAACGAATCCTATGTGAGTTGATTTTATTAAAATTTGATCTTGCGCTATGAGGAAATATTCTAATATCTAAGTTTCATTTACTGACTCATTTTGCAGGATACCTGATGAAATATCACCATCACTGGCTTACACGACAATTGTTTATAGATTGTTATATGATTTGGCTTTGGATTTATTCGATAAAACAAACATATGCAATCCTTTCTCAATAAAATCTCCAACACTTTCAAGAGAATCCAGCGTACAGGTAAAAATCTATATAAATAATGAGACATATAATCCAAGTCACAATTGTTTTTTCGTTGGAATATCAGCCTTTAGAGGCATAATGAATAGTACAGGGTGGCCCGTTTAAGAGGGGCGCCTATACCTTATCTCGAAACCTACGGGGGTTACAAAAAAATCTAAATACAAAAGTTGTTTCCACTTAAGTGATCTTTATTTTTTCTAATTTTTCTAATCGTCATTTTGTTATATACAGGGTGGTGAAACAAAGGTACATTTTTTAAATGGAACACCCTATATTTTATTACATTTTTAGATAGTCCTTTCAAAGAGAAATTCAACGTCTATGGGTCTGTGATGCACCCTTTAGAACTTTTAGCGATAATCTTCAGAATTCAGGGTATGTTTAAATCATCATTGTTGGGTTGGTCATAAACATTTTAAACTTTTATCCACATATTATTTTTAAGAAAATAATTTGAAATATTTTTGTAAAATACGCGTTGTTGCCACGATTCGCAAAATGATACTTTTCTCAATTTTCTTACATGAGACACCCTGTATGTTATTGGATTTTCGAATAGCCACTTGATTGGCAATTTCAAATATATAACATGGTACGGGCTTCTGACTTATCGTTTTGGCTTAATTGGCAAATAAAATTAACAATTGATGATACCTAAGATGTAAATTATTCAGATATGAAAACGGGAATTAGCTCCTTATCAACTTGTTCACAATCGTTTTAGGGCGTTGTTAAGAAGTCCTATTATAAACAGAATATCAAGCTTTGCACACTTTTATTTCTACATCTAAATGTCTACGTGACACGCGAACTCGTTGCTGCGCTTCCAAAACTGTTGACGATTCATCTTTGTAAAACATATATTTCAATGTGCCCCACAAAAAAGTCCACTGGGGTCAAATCTGGACTCCCTTCTGGCCAGGAGATGGTTCCGTCGTCACTTCCGGCCCAGAAACGGCTTTGTATATCTACTGATAACATTTTTCCAAATATCATTTGGACCGATGAATCATTACTTACAACGTAAGTATACGGTGTTATTTAATATAAAAATACGCATTATTGGAGTCTAGATCTAGAATTTTAGGACCCATATTCCACCAAGAAAATTTAACATCAGTACGATATTTCAGCTTATTGAGGAACGAAATTTGGCCACTTCTACATAATAATATTCCCCAAAGAGAGCATCTAAAATTATTTTGGCAGCAAGATCGTGCTTCTTACCATCGGCTATAAAAAATAATTTTTGGTATAAATAAAATGCACATGCAGATTATGTAAATTACACATCTGCTGTTTTATTGAAAAAGATATTTATTAAAATTATTGTGAACACTTCCAGACGTCTTGAATTTATTTAGAATTTTTGCAACTGTCGAATAATGAATATTTCTATTCGGATGTCTGTTGTTAAAAATAGCTGCTGCTTCTCTATGAGTTTTATAATTATCTCCGACAATAAAAACGAGTTAAGTTTTCTCGTTACTAGTTAATAGAGCCGCCATTTCTTGTATTTTCTAAAACGAACTAGCGATTTGACGTTTGGAGTCAGTGCATCCTAGATTAAATGTTTATCGGTAGACTTAAATTATCAATGCTAATACACAGAAGTTAATAAAAATAATAAAATATGTTTTTTCAAGGCGGATGAATAATATTGGATATCTGACAAAAGTTTTCAATTATGATCAGCTTTTTTTTAATAAAAAATTTCAAGGTACTTACCTCGTATACGGATGAAAAAAATTGATATCTGATGATTGCATTTGCAGTTTTGGACTATGCAGAACTATTTATCAAGAATAACTTTTTTCATAAAACCAAGAATAAAAAAGTTTTCCATATGGTTCCGACTTAATTGGGCACAGTGTATATTTGAAATTGCCTTTAAAGTGGCTATTCGAAAATCCAATAATATACAGGTATCTCATTTAAGAAAATTGAGTGAAGTATCATTTTGTGAATAGTGGCAACAGCGCGTATTTCAAGAAAATATTTCGAATTTGATCATTGCCTGAAGAAAAGCATTATTTTCTTAAAAATAATACGGGGATAAAAGTTTAAAAAGTTTATGAGTAACCCAACAATGATGGTTAAAACAGACCCTGAATTCTGAAGATGATCGCTAATAAGTTCGAAACCGTGCATCACATACCCATAGTCATATATATCGTTGACTTTGTCTTTGAAAGGACTATCTAAAAATGTAATAAAATATAAGGCGTTCCATTTAAAATAATGTAACTTTGTTTCACCAACCTGTATATAACAACGTGACGATTAGAAAAATTAAAAAAAATAAAGATTATTTTCGTAGAAACAACTTTTGTATTTATATTTTTTTTTGTAACCCCCGAAGGTTTCGAGATAAGGTATAGGCCCCTCTTAAACATTATTTCTCCCGACGAAATGGTTGTATTGTATTAATTATATAGGGGTATAATCAGTCCCTTAGTTTTATTAATAGATTTAAACAAAAAAACTAACTTTCATAATTTATACCCTATAAAATGGGGTTAAATTTGAAATATGAATTTCAATTCGATTACGAATCGTACTGTAGTTTGATTTCTAATATGAATTAGTAAAAGTGTAATGCTTTATTATTTAATCTGTTCTTGTTAATATTCTTATAGGGAGAAAATGTTCAAGGAAAAAGATCAAATGTCAATTCGTTGAATTTAAGTCCTCCTGCTCCTGATCCAATTATTGTTCATCCTGGTGTTGTGGTTTGCATGTTACAATTATTACCATGCATTAAGGTAAGCTGTTGTAGGATTTAGTACAACATTTTTTCGGTATCTTTGAATGCTTATGACTGTAAAATTTACGTTCCTCATTTCTAGGATGAGCATTTTGAAATGTACTTGAGTCTTCAATTATTCATATCTGAAATCATCAAATCACTTGTCAGAAATGAACGTAACCAGCAACTTATGTGTGATAAAAGTTTCGTCAGTTATATACTTGCCATAGGATCTGAACCGTTGCAAAATGAAAACCATCCACTACACATTCCTCTACAATATATGTTGGAACGTTTAGCAGCACAAGCTTTGGAGCCTACAGATCTGAGAGAATTTCTACGTTTGGGTAATCCCTTATGTTGCTTACCATTAGGTTGTAAAAAACCTGGAGGTGGACCAGTACCATTGACTCGGATTAAGACTATAGTGTCAATGACAACACCCAAAGACTTTAGAGCACAATCATCATATACTCTACCTCCGTTTGTCGAGTTTGATATGTCTGCTGAAGGTTTCGGCTGCCTTTACCTACCCAGTATTGCACCGCAATCACCATCTGCGCCTAGTGTTGTATCGGCTGTCGATAGCAGTATACTTGGTGGTATCGGTGCTGGTGATAGAATGTTTCCACCACAAACAGGACTTACTTATTCTACGTGGATATGCGTTGATAAATTTTCAGATCCTAGATCTGATCCACATTGTGTACGTCTTCTGACGCTTGTGAGAAACTTCAATGGAGCCCGAGAGGATCATTTAGTATGCTTATCTATTGTTTTATCTGCCAGAGATAAAGCAATTATTGTCTCGACCCAGGAGACTCATATTCCAAACCGTAAGTTTGCATTGATTCATTTTAATTTTAATACCTACTAGAAAATATTCACTGCAAATCACCTAAAAAGGATCATAGTCGTCTAATTTCAGGAAGCACGTAGGTCCGGAAATTGTAACTGATTCTGTAATCTGTATGCGGGCTGTAACCCTAATCCGGTGAACTATCTTTATGTTATAAGATTTCATATTGTTTAGCCTTCAAAAACAGTTTTTAATTTATTATTGCAGATTATATTGATTTGTTTCTGAAATGTACAAAAATATTGTAATGTTCTTTGTTCTTGTGTGGATAGAAATTCACAAACACAATGAATAATAAAGTCTATTTGATGTAACGAAAATTCTGGAAGATATTTTGTGTGGCATCGAGGACTTTCCATAACTGTGACTTTGACCGTTGCCACCGAGGTATATGGCCTGCGGGCTGCTACGTCACGTATTCGTTAGTGGTCATGAACACTCGCAGCGCTGATGTGTATATATGCTAACTGCTGTTGCAACGTTATTCAACAGTATAAATTTAATTATCTAATGAGGGATTCCTGTTTAAACGGGGCTGCCAGTCGTGAACTGATCCCTCAGTCGCACCCCATTCGATTTTTTTGAGAAATGGAAAACGAAATTTCAAAGCAAACCATTGGAACAGATATTAAAAATCCTATTTTTTCGACACGGTTTCTAGTTTTCTTTTTTTATTTTTGCCCTTGCTGTCGTTTGATTTTCGGCAATAATTCTTTAATAAAGTATTCGCTGTAATTTTAATTACTAATTTCAAAATAGTTTCTATTTCATGATGTTGACAAGTGACGAATCTATAATTATCTGACTCATATCGCTGCCAGTAATTGAAAATATAATTTAGAAGAAAGTTTCTTTTATTTTGTATATCCAAAAATTCGTCTTCATAATTAGAAATAATTTTATTGAACAAAATGTATGTAATTAGAACTATTTGAACTATAACAGCTTTAGGATAGAGAAGACCACCGCGAGTGAGGTTATTAATTAAGTTGTAGTTCTCTTCTACAATGAGTTGTTCATCGAATACTAACTCCAATTTACAAAAGTCACACTTAATTTTCCTTAAAATTATATAAGAACAATATCCGGCTAAATATGTTATAGATGGCATTTCGTTTTCTACTCCTTGGAAATCGCTAACTTCGATAGAAATTTTAGGTTGGAAGGAATTATCAACCCATGTTTGGTCCTCATATAAATTATCTAATTTTTCAATTTTTCAGCAAAAGCAGTTACAGATATATTACCTAAATTTTGTGATATCATTGCGAGTAGTGATTGAATTCTCAATTTTTTTTCGGATTCATATAACTGCCTTATTGTTATATGATATTGAGCACCAGCTAGTTGTCTGTATTTACCAAAACGATGTTCTAGTGGGTCTGTTTGAAATTTTCCTAGCAAAACATAATTTGAATGTAGTTCTTCAAAACAATATTTAAAAATTTCTAGCATTCCATGAAGTGTGTGAACTAGAGCAGTATGAGTTTGGGTAGAAAGTTTCTGAGTATATATATCACGTTTCCAAGAGTCAAGCCAATAAATCATTTTAGATAGAAACATCAATTTGGGATTTTCTGTATCATCTCGCATTATAGGTGTTTGCAAATTATCTCGTAACCATTGCCCTTTAAAAGGTGTTTTGACATTTACAGTTTTCCACCAAGTTAAAATGATATCTATAAAATCAGCTGTTTCTTTAGAATTTTGAATGTTTTGGCCAAATTTCAAAAGAGCCTCTTTTACAAACGGGTTAAAAATTTTCAAGCATAAATTCACATTCTGCCTTTCGAAGGTGGTTGGAAATAGCGCTTTTTGCGATAAAGAGAATCCTAACTTTAGTAATTTGTCATGTTCCAAGCGATACAACGTTGCAAGAGAATCGAAAGATGCTGTTCTCATTTCGCCGGACTCAAAATCTGGATAGGTAAAATTTCTATGATGCTTAGGATTTAGCCAATTGTTTCTTATACATTTTAGTAAATGGACGGAATCGTATAAGAAAAAAAGGGGCCGCTTATTGTCATAGGGATGTGGATACACTATGCTTTGTTTCTTTATTGGGGAAAAATTAACCATTGCCTTGCCATTGATTGCGTTGTTATCGCTTATAATACAAAATACTCTAAAACCTATTTCTTCCAATTTTGTTACAATAGACCGAATACATTCAAAAAGAGTGATATGATTCATGGTAGATGCAGGAAAAATATGCACAACTTCTTTTAATTTTGATGTAACGCTGGAAATCATAAATGTGTACGCGGATGTGGCCATTATTTTACTATTGAAGGAAGTACCGACAATATTTCCACCTTTGAAATCCAAATAAGGTTGAATGTGAATTTCGTCCATAAGAAGTATTACATTTTTTTCATGATCTTCTAAAAGTTTAAAAATATTACGCGCATAAACTAGAAACAATGCTCTGTCCTCTTTGGTGGGATCGGTTAGAAATGTATTGCAAACTGTTCTTATTGTAGATGGGTGAGGTAGCGCTAGTGAACTGTAGTGTCGCAAATATTTATACGCATGTGAACTTATGGAGTACATGATTGATGATCAAATCATTGTTTTTGCTGACGATGTCTTTCTTTAGCAGTAACATGAAGTTTTAATTGTTCCGACAAAAACTTGAAAGCATTTCGTTTATCTGAGTCTTCACATTCGAGGCTATCTAAAATAGATGTTATATGATTTATAATTTCTTTAATTTTTTCATTTTCGTAGCTGTTACTATCATTGGCATTCATCGAAATAGAATCTATGAAACTCAAACAATTCTCTATAATCTCTAGGTTGTTTATAACACAAGGCGTTCTAGTTTTATTAATATTCAAATAGATTTCATTACCACGTAAATATGTTTCCATTTTTAAACTTGAATTAATTGCTACTGCATACGTAATTTTAAGCCCAGGAGTGTATTCAATTTTGAAAAACGTAATTTTTGAGTCATCATTTATTTTACACCAATTTTTGTAGGTAAAAGAATCCATAATATCTGGAAATTTTTCAAAATTTTGAAAAGTAATAGACTCCTGATGTGCAGCAAAAGTTTTTTCGCTTTCTTTGATAGCTTTGAGTAAATTGGCATTATTGATTTCATGAATTTTCTCTTCCTTACTTTTTCGAACATGAGAAGTTGAGGATTTTGAAAGATATATTGGGCAATTTGGAAATATACTTGGTATAGCGCTATCTTTTAAACGATAGCGGTTTAATGGAACAGTAATATGTTCTCCAGTTTTTTTCTCTAATTTTGATATATCGCGGATAATGTCATCAGTATGAAAATGTAACTCACAAACTTTGCTGGAATTCGATGGGATGAAACCTGCTCGGGGAATGGCGCGCAACCATTGTTTTTTCATCTCATCGTTCTTTGGAAATGAAAACACTCTCACAGTCGGAGCACTATTATACCCGTAATTTCCTTTACACGATGGAACACAGCACTTGTGAGGAAAAATGGTGGTCGTTGCAACGACAATACCACTGCACGTGTAGTGAAACAAATTTGAACAGTTTTAACTATGTTTATGTTAATTAACAAATTAAAGTTTTGATCA
Organism: Crioceris asparagi; assembly: GCA_958507055.1. Taxonomy (NCBI): domain Eukaryota; kingdom Metazoa; phylum Arthropoda; class Insecta; order Coleoptera; family Chrysomelidae; genus Crioceris; species Crioceris asparagi. The sequence goes on from OY293828.1 coordinate 50,097,679, forward strand.
ACAAAGCACAATCACTACGTAATGTATTCACTACGTAATTATATTGATACTACGTTTTTTCAATGTAAATAAAGTGCATAGAGAAAATAGACAAATCAGTCGATAGCGTCTCGTCTACTGAATTTGCTACAATTACTACGCACTACGTTTGGTTTGTTATGACCACTAAGCGTGAGGGGAATCTTCTGTGACGTCAGAGCGGTTAGGCCTTATATCTCGGTGGCAACGCTTCGACCCAGAGAACGTCCTATCGCACAGTGTGGCGTGGTTCTGGGCAGGTCTGGGTGGCATTATAATATATATCCCAAATAGCACACACGATATTTTTTTTCTTGCCTTTGCACATTAATGGCAATAATTTATTCATTCAATAAATATATCAATAAATTATACCATTTTGAACTCTGCTTTAAACACTTATTTTTTACAATTGGTCACTTAGGTTTCCATACATTTTTTCAACCAACCTTGTCAACAAAAATATTCTTTGCAAACTTTGTAATAAAATATTATTTCCAGTATTTTTTTACAAAATGTGCAGAAGCTAATCGTACTATTTACTGGTTATCTATCGGTACTTGGGATATATTTTTTTGTACTTTTCTTCGAACGGTCATCGGTTCTGCCATTTAAAATTTAAAGGTTATCCATTCATTCCAGTGGGGTTATGAAGTTATTAGCAACGGAAACGCAACGGCGACTATCTCATAATCGTTGCTGTCAAAACGTCGATTTAGTACAGTCTTGAGCCTGAACTCATTCTCGAATAAAAGTGTGAGAGCGAAGTTGATTGCATGTATTTGTGAATAATAAATGATTTTGGTCATTGTCCAGAATAAACGCTTCTGTTTTTAAGTTTGTTTTTCTAAGAGAATGGTCGGTACTAAATCATTGTAGAATAAGTACTGAGAATAAATCTGGTTGCGCAATTTTAGTTTGAGCAAGTCATATCTCATGAGCGCGAGGTTGTCAGCTTGTGCTCTCTTGGTATCCTCTATCGCACATAACCTCTCATATTACTTCTTTCTTGCAATATTTTAGGTAAATATCTTATAGAAATGTACCTATTGCGGTCGTTCACACTTTTGAATTAAAAAAAATTCAACGGCATTATAATAATAATTGCCTTTATTGTCCAACAGTCACCCATTTATAGAACAATTACAAATACTTGAGAAATATTCAGAATAAAATAAAACACACATTTAAATAAATCATAAAAAAAATCAAGCAAAACATACTTCTGATACCACAAATATAGATTTGCTACCTAAATTAATTGACTCGGAGAACAGCAAAATATATCGCAATAACTACATATCTAATATATTAATACGAGCAATTCTTGTATATATATATATATATATATATATATATATATATATATATATATATATATATATATATATATATCAGAAATGTCATTGAATGACATATATATATATATATATATATATATATATATATATATATATATATATATGTAATATATTTGGAAGTACGGCAGTATTTGTTAGAACACACTTGCTTGCTAACCAAGCTTTCGAAAAATTTATTTTCATCTTCAGGGCTAAAAAATATAAAATAAGGGTGGAATTTGATTATCACAAAGAAAAAGAAACAAATCAACATACAAAATATTACAAACTTACTTCTGCAAACGAGGTTACAAAATAAAATAAAAACGAGCAAAGACAAAGTTAGGACTTCCTTCGCCCATATGGACGGAAAACAATTAACATTTAAGACATTTGACAAAATTAAAATTTCTTAAAATTGAATGTTCCTGAGCACGCCATATAGATTTTTTTTCTTCCTTCTTTCAATAAAATAATGTATACTGAAGATTGATACAAGTATGAGTTCCAAATTAGGATTGATTATCAAATATGGCTCTTCGCCCTGTGACATACTGATGAGAGGCAACAACCTCGACATCATGATATATGTCTGGGAGACTGATGCTATGTTTGGTAATCAATCTGATTGAGCAGTATAGTGGAAAAAACGCATACAAACGCAATATGTAGACGACAAACCTCGTTCTTATTGCGGCACCCTACGAGGTGTAGGTTCAATTTACCAGCTAGGCATGAAATTATTATTCATATTCTAATATGGTCATCTGGTACGGATAGCTCTTCATTTATTTAATCTATCTATATATATAAAAGAAAGTCGTGTTAGTTACACTATTTATAACTCAAGAACGGCTTTACCGATATGGCTGAAAATTGGTGAGGAGGTAGCTTAGAGCCAGGAGACGGACATAGGATACTATTTATTCCGTTCGACAGCGTTCTCGTGTGACTTGACATAAAACATGACGTATGGATGACAATTTGATTTTTGTAAGAAATCAATATTAAAACTATTTCTATTAAATAAATAACAATCATAATGTAATAATGGAGCCATTGCCTATCTCAAAAAGCTAAGTTATTTTGTCTAAGAATGAATGTTTGAGAATTTGAGTTTTGAAATAAATATTTAGGTGAATTGAATTGAAGTGAAGTTTAATTACTAATGCCGCGACCAAGACGATCGAATCTTTTCCGACAAAGCCGTAATGCAAGAAGGATACGAAACCCTGCAAATGAAAGGAAGAAGAACAAGAAATTGCACGTGAACAGCGCCGCGTTAGTATGGCTCGATTTCGTGCTTCTCAATCACAAGAGCAAAGTGAGGCAGCCCGTGAAACGGCTCGGTTGACAATGCAAAATCGTCGAGCGAACAACAGAGGTCAACAAATAGATAATTTGCGACGCAGAACAAGAGATTTATCAAGTGCTGAGTTGAATCGAGCAGCGTTTCGATACGATTGCAGCAATGATTACAGCTTGTATCCTAGCGTTTGCATTGGGCAAATGGACGTTGTATGCAAGTATTGTGGTGCATTAAAGTTTTCGGGAGAAACGCCAGGATTATGCTGCCTTAGTGGTAAAGTGAAATTGCCATTGTTGACTCCGCCACCTGAGCCATTGTATTCATTGCTTTTTGGCGAAACACCAGAATCACGCCACTTTCTTGCAAACACTCAAAAATATAATGGTTGTTTCCAAATGACGTCATTTGGGGCAGATATTATCGAAGAGCGAGGATTTAATCCGACATTTAAGATACAAGGACAGATTCATCATCGAATTGGATCATTACTACCACTCGAAGATGCACAGCATAAATTTTTACAAATATATTTCATGGGCAACATGGAAGAACAACTTGATCGACGTGGAGAGATCAATGCAGGGATGAAGCGAGCAATTCTTCAAGACTTGCAGCAACTGCTTCATGAACATCATGCATTTGTCAGGTTGTTTAAGAGTGCTTTAGAGCGCATGCCAAATGATGACTATAAAGTTGTCATCAAAGCAGATAAACGACCATCTGGAACACATGAACGCACATATAACGCTCCAACAATAGATGAAGTTGCCATCCTGATTGTTGGTGAACAATTGGAAACACGCGATATTGTGCTTACACGTCGCGATACTGGGCAACTGCAAAAAAATATCTGAAACACATCGATCATATGACGCATTGCAATACCCGCTGATGTTTTGGCAAGGAGAAGATGGATATTATTTTAATATCAAAATGATAAATCCATTGAATGGTGAAGAAACTACAAAGAAAGTTAGCTCAATGAATTATTACGCATATCGTTTGATGATTCGTCAAAATGCTGACAACTATTTGCTGTGGTTTTGTCGATCGTTTCAGCAGTATTGCGTCGACATGTATGTCAAAATAGAAACGGAACGTTTAACTTTCATTAGGTTGAACCAAGCCAAACTGCGTTCTGAGGAGTACATCCATTTACGTGATGCACTTAGTACTGAAGGAAATGCAGCTAATATTTGTCGATTAACTATTCTGCCGGCGACGTACATTGGTAGTCCACGTCATATGCATGAATATGCGCAAGATGCAATGAAATATGTTCGTCATTACGGTCAGCCAGATCTATTTATTACTTTTACGGATACGACAATCGCTGAAGCCATTATCTCTGCATCTCCAAGTCAGATACGCACATTATTCGCTATCATAATTTCGACATGCTTTCCATCAAACCCATGTAACCTGTGGCACAAATACAAGGATAATATGTCAGAAGATATTTTACATCAAATTCGTGTCACCAGAAATCACGATGTTGAGATGAATGAGGAGATACATAATCGTGCTTTACTGTTGATCGAAGATACGTGTTACCTCATGTGCGGTAGTTTATTAATCAGGTTAGGAATGCCAGCGCCCAATCGTGAAATGAATGGGGCATTTAATCGAGAATTGGAACGGGAACGTGAATATGACCACCAGGAATTAGATTTAGTAGTTCAAACGAATGTACCCCTGTTGAATTCCCAACAAAGGGAAGTTTATGATACTTTAATGAAGGCAATCGATGATGGAAATGGTGGTTTATATTTCCTAGATGCCCCTGGTGGAACAGGTAAGACATTCCTCATGTCAGTAGTTTTAGCCACTGTTCGTGCGAGATCCAACATAGCGGTTGCAGTTGCTTCTTCTGGAATAGCAGCCACATTGTTAGAAGGATGCCGTACGGCTCATTCAGCATTAAAATTACCGTTAAATCTTCAAACTATTGAAGAACCAACGTGTAATATTACGAAAAATTCAGCAATGGCCATAGTTTTATCGGCATCGAAAATCATCATCTGGGACGAATGCACAATGGCGCATAAACGTGCATTCCAGTGACGGATCCCATTGTCGTTCCATGTCGGAGTCCATTGATACAAGAACCGAAAGTAATAAAAACTATTTAAAAATGAAGTAATGGAAAGCGTCAATTATTTTGAAAAACAAGTCAATTTCTCTAACAAATTAACCTGATAAATTTATTAACATAGCAGATGTATCTAATAGAGAAATATTAACATATATCATCTTCATCGTATTCTCTCACAATACGATAGATACACAATCTGAAATATCCTGAAAAGCATCAATTCATTCAAATGAAGCTAATAATAATAATAGAATATGATAAGCTGATTTCTCTCACAAATCAAGATGTAAGAATATTGTAAACATTGTCCATGTTATTTATATATATATATATAAACTTTTGAACCAAATGTTTTTTTGGACTAACTTATAGACATATAACAACATGCCGTTGAAATTTTTTCGAAATTCAAAAGTGTGAACGATCGCAATAGGTACATTTCTATAAGAAATTTACCTAAAATGAAACAAATCCGGGGTCCAGCTTGACCACCAGCCCCCTTTTTTGACATTTCTGCAATATTTTTGGCTTATTCAGTTGTGCTCGTTTTGTACTCAATTGTACCGGTTTAATTGCGAATTGAGCTCTTTTCTAAATACAAAAAAAAACAAATCCGGGGGCCAACTTAATCATCAGCCCCCCATATTTTTGACTTTGGTGCAATATCTTTAGCTCATTCACTTGCACTTGTTTTGTGGTAAATTGTGACGGTGTAATTACGAATTGTGTTTTGTTCCAAATACCACAAAAAATGAAAGAAATTTGGGGGCCGACTGGACCACCAGTTCCTCATTTTTTTGACGTTTTGGGCTTATTGAATTGTGCTCGTATTGTGATGAATTGTACCGGCGAAAATTTGATTTGTGCTCTTTCTTTTCTATATATTTATGAGTAGATAAGTACAAACAATCTGGGTTGACCGTTAAACCCCACGTGTTAACATTTTTGCTTATTGAACTGAGATCATTTTTAGCTTAATATTATTCCAGAGGAAGTTGCACAAGCTTCCACCTTTTTTGTTTTGTTTTAAGCGGGATTAATTGTGGAACATAATAAATATATAAGTGCTTACTCCTAGGACATTATTGAAGCAAGTAAAGCAATCCTCACAATAAATGTGAAATATGTAGATACCAACTTGTATAATGTCTTTATTAAATCAACAAAATATCCACGAACGTTTAAGAATAAATACCTACAGCAAGGAACGTTACATGCCCATAAAAAATAGTAGCATCATATGTCGTGTTTCGATTGGCCGTGACCCATAAAGTATTCTAATCTCAACAAAACATACCATCGACAATATTCTCAAACAGTAACATACAGCAAAGAACACATGATTTACATAAATGAATCTACCAAAAACACATAGGTACACAAATAAACATAAACAATAGAATAAAACACAATATGCAACCACAGTCAATTACCTACAATCTATATAGAATAAATATTTTTTACAAAAAATTGGACCGACGTTATTAGTTGGTGCACTGAAAAGTATAAAATAATATTAATTCTATTGGTGCAGTTACTTTTGAAGTTGTGCAGTTGCAGGTAGATTGATAACTTTTGGCACCAACTTCACAAGTACCAGCCCCAATAGAATTAATATTATTTTATACTTTTCAGTGCACCAACTAATAACGTCGGTCCAATTTTTTGTAAAAAATATTTATTTCACACTTTTGAGTGTAACATTAGTCACGAAAATCGTTGAACGTTCACTAATACCAATCAAGATAGTACTTATTCTATTACCCACGTATATTCCTTGCTTGTAGTTGTTATTATTGAGATCTCAGAACATCGCTGCGGAAATACGCTTGAATATTTTAGTTGTTACCATTTTAACACCGATTTTACTCGAAAACCGTAACTTTAAGGGAAAAATGTTCATTACAAATGTTGCTACAATTAATTATAGTCTTTCATGTACTGCAAACAGATTTTCAATTTTCGACAGAAATCGCCCTCTCCACATAGCGAAAATAGGTATATTTGACAATTTAAAATGTCTCTATATCGAAGACTGTTACTCTTTTGAAAAAATGTTCAATTTAAACGTTTCCGGATATTGTCCTATCTTTAATTATACCAACGCAGATTTTCAATTTTCGAGAAAATTTGTCCCCTCCACTCCCTTCGGGGGCGGTTTTCGGAGGGAACGAGATGTCGGATTCCCGTTTTTATGAATATGGGACCATTTCTCAAGCCTCCTCTTTCAAATGAATTAAAAATCATCAAAATCGGAGTACGATTACTATATGAAAAGAGCGCACAAAAAAAAGCACAGTCGAATTGTATACCTCCTCCGTTTGGGGTTCGTCGGTAAATTAAATGGGGAAACACGGTTTCTCGAGTATTACAGTCAACTTTTTTCTTGGAGAGGTAATCGTATCTATATTTCCCATTTGTCGTTGAGTCTACGGCAATATGATTTATAATGACCAATTAAATTTGGGTTATGACTACTTCCAGAATATGCAATTAGTCTCCGTAATTTGTAGGTTTTATTACTGATTCATAAAAGTCGTACTGGATAACGGTTATGCCGCAGGTGCTAATCTGAAGTGAGAGCATTCAGGACATGGAAAAATATTCAAGTTCCCCAATCAAACAGAATTTTCTATTTACTATATATAGTAGGTGAACTGTGTTCCAACTTGAAATGTGTCATTAGGTAAGTTGATAATAACAGTTTCACTGTTAAAAATTCTCAATAAAAGCGAGCAGCGCAAGTGATATGCTCTTAATCCCACTTGCCTAATGATCTTTATTATATATATATATTATTGGTAGATAGGTGATTTCGAAAAATTCAACAAGATAATGCCACTAACCCCGACAGATGAAGCTACTATGAGAAAAATATTTATTATGTTCTTTTCTGTAAGAACGGTCATTATTTGTTGATAATTTGTAATGTTTTATTTTTCGCATTAATGCAAACTTTCATGGATATTAAGTTTATTTAATAAATACCTACATATACATATTAAATAAAATGGTACATCTTTCTCATTTTTGCTGCGAATCGCTTTACTTGATTCAATAATCTCCTAGGAGAAAGCATTCATATTTATTAAGGCAACAATTAACCTCGCTTAATTAGAGGAAACGGCATTGTTTAAAATGTTCGGCACAATTCAGCCCAAAACGAACAAAACTGAATGAGCTCAAAATATTGAAAAAAAATGAGGGATTGGTTGTGGCCACCGGATTTTACGCATTTTTTGTTTTTATTTACAAAAGAGCATAATTCGTAATTACAACGACACAATTCAACACAAAACGAGCATAAATAAATTAGCCGAAAATATAGCAATAAAGTCAAAAAATGTGGGGCTGGCGGTCAAGCTGGCCTCTGGATTTGTTTCAATTTTTTTTGGTATATGGAAAAGAGCTCAATTCGCAATTAGACCGGCATAGTTGAGAACAAATCGAGCACAATTGACTATAACTGTGCAATAGTACAAAATCGAATGTGGGTGGCTAACTTGACCAAACCGTTTAAATCTTCTTTTCTAGCACACATATTCTTGTTCAATCTCTGTCACATCTATAATTTAAAAACAATTCAATTTTTTTTCGAATACTTATAACTATTAGCAGAGTCTCAAGTTTTGGCAAACTGGCAATATTAGTGGCAGTTAATATTGCCTGTTTATTTGGTGTGTAGGGAAAGACTGATATAGGTACCTATCTAGAGGTAAACATACTCGTAAATAATAACTAAATTCAGACACTCCTGAAAAAACTGTCAATATAGGTTTTGTTTTCAATATAATGCTTTTGTTTGAATCTATTACATAATAATTTTTTATCATATAGGTTTATATTAAGCTGACGTCTTGAAGCAAATATATTGCTTACAAACTAGTGTAATATTTTTCCTAAAAATAATTAAGCAACAGTCAAGAGAAAAATTTATAGTTTCATTATTTTCATTAAATTTTCCCCCTTTATCATGTGTGTTACTGAATGTTACATTTTGGCTTTCAATCAAAATTGAAAGCACATGGTGTCAACAAATTAGGTATTATACAAATATTCTGCACTTCTAATTTCAAACTGATTAACAGCTTGTTTAATTAAGAGTGTGTTAGCTCAGTGAGATTTCCCTATTCTAATCCCCTCAAATAATATTAACATGTATATAAAATGGTAACAAATTATTGAACATTGAACAAATCTGATTAATTCGCTGATTCAGGTTTTCTAAATGATTAGTTGTGCTCATATTAAACGTAATATTACTTAGCTTTAAACCTTCAGCCCACTGATCTTTAATTGGATGCCAGTTTTCTTCAAAGTAGTCTGTTACTTTTGGAAAATCTAAATTCTTAAGCTTGTTGAAATTTTGTTCATAACATTTTCTTGATTTTGAATAAACATTATCCTGTGATACTTCCAGAATAAGATTTTTCTAGTTTGGTGAAATTCACATTTTGTCATATGTAATATCATTTTCTAAAAACCTTGAGCGGATGGAACAATCAGAAAGACACTAGTGCTTGAGGAAAAAATATAATAATAATATACCTGTGTCAAATTAATTCGTTTTCTTCACAAGTTGATAATAATTCCACTACATCTGTTTGGCTTAGAAATTGAAAAATTTTATTGAATTTCTATTTAGTGATTTAATTATATTAGCTTTCATGTTTTGTATATCTTTCAAAATCACAACTTTCTTATCACATTGAGGATGTGAAAAATCTATTTCTTCTGCATTTAGACGCCTTTGCCTAGGTAAATAATTATATAATTGTCCGCTTATTTTGTGGTTGAGGTTTAAATTCATGTTTTCTGAGGTAGACCATCTGCCGTTAAAAGTACTATTTTTTCGTTTTCCTATAATCTGGGTATCAAAGTTTCTGCCTCCACGCATGTATAATTCTATAATAATTTATAAAAGTAAAGAACTTATCAGATATACTGACATTTTAGTAGCAAATGAAATACAAAATAATTAATAAATTGCCCTGTTGGCAGTATCACTGTCAATTTCAGTCAGCACAAAAACGAAATGCAACAGAAGATCAAAATAATGTATTTTTTCTCTCAGATGACCGGTAGCATGGGACTTTTATTTATTATGTAAGGTAAATATTAGAAGAGTTCTATTATATGGGATTGTATAACATTTCAGTTTCTCTAATTTTATTATGTCAATTACGAAACGAAGGGTGAAATTGAACACATTCTCATTAGAACCTTTGCAAACAACATTCAATTTTCGAAGTTCTTTTTTGAAGAATTCGGTCATAAAAAATTAAAAAAACAATTATAATCATATTACAAACAATACATTTCTAAAGATTCATAGTATTGTCTCATTAAAAGTGGCCAAACTCCAAATAATAATTTCTAAATTGAGTGTATAATTCTTGGTGAAAACAATTTAATTTTACAATCAGCTTAAAACAGTTCCCTCTGGTTTCGAAGTGAGACTTGTAAGTATGTATCAGTAAAATTTGTCAAAAAAGTCTTATTAGTTTTACCACTTACATTAGTTCAAACAATAATGTGTACAGGTCAATTGACATAGCATGAGTATTTCTAGTCTTATTTTTGTTTCCGCAAATTGGAAGTATACATGGAATTTTAACAAAATTGAAAATCCAGAAGTAATCATTTCAGATATTGGGAATGCTGAAGCAAAATGAAAATATAATCACAGAGCTTTATATCCATCATATAAAATACAGGGTATTTCATTTGAGAAAAATAAGAGAATTAATTAACGCAATAATGTGAAAGTAAATAACTAATAAAATACTACATAGCCAAACAAAATTGGCTCATGCAAAAATATGAGATTGTCTACAATTTTTTAAGGAATATTTCTCAATTATTATTCCTGTAATAACTGAGGTATTGAGCGTGAACTCAATTAAAATAACGACTCTACTTTTTAATATTTGTGACATTTTTCAGTGATTATTGGAAGAATCTTGTGGCAAGTATTGTCGAAATGTCATCCTTAGGATAGCCTGCATTAAAAGGGTTACGTATTAACACTAACTCCTCTGTTCAACAGCAAAATTCAGTTAAGCCTCACTTTTCTACAAATGATTTTGGCAAATGTTTGAATTAAAAAAAATGTGCGGCACAAAATATTATTAGTGACTAGCACTGGAACATCATCAAGATCACTTGTACAAGTCTTGATTTGGCGTAGTGATGCGCAAAGCAAGACCAAGACCGATATGGTTTTGGTATTGGTCTTGGTCTTGCACCCTTGGTATTGGTCTTGGTCTTGCATCAGATCCTTAGTCTTGGTCTTGGGTCTTGGTCTTGGTAGTGGTCTTGGTCTTGCTGCAAGACTTAGCAAGACTCTTGCAAAAGTTTTGATCTTATAAGTGTGAAAAGTTGTTGCGATTCTAAACCGTAATTGCTTAATTCAAATGAAGAAGAACCGTGCAATATGTAGGGAAGTATGTAATTCATAATCTATAAGATTGCCTATACCTAATTATATTATCATTCGAAATGGATAAATTTCGACCGTATAAAAAAAATTTCATTGTCCAGAACAAACACGCCTGGTATTGTAATGGTACCAAACCATTCTAGAATAGCTAATGAGAATAAAACTAGGTGTGTAGAATTAAGTTAGGGCAAGTGGGATGCGTAATTAATTAATAAAGTTTATAAATTAATAATCACCATTCACATATGAGAATCGTACCTTATTAGCGCGACTTGGTCTGCTTGTGCTTTCTTGGTATAATCTGTTGCAACTGAGCACTCATTTTACTACATGCATCATACTTCTATTTCATAACTTATTCTCTCGCTCATTCTACATTGGTTTTGTGCCATTTTCTTTAAAAAAAATAGAAAGAATCTCTCAGATTGGATATTGAGTGAAAGCGATTAAAAGTATTTGGTTTATAAAACTAACTTCAACTTTTGTATAAAGCTTTTTCCAATATAAACAGGTAGAGATTTGTTAATACGCGCGTTTATAAAACTATGTATTTATTTCAAAAATCAGTCGTGTGAATGACCGAAAAAATACTTTCAAAATATGGGCAATCTAAAATTTCAAAAACCTCCAAAAGTAGCTACTGGATAAATCTCATCAAAAAGATATCAGATTTATAGATGATTTGTAACGTTTGCTTAAAACATTCTGCGCGATAGAAAAAATAATAAAAATAAAAATCCGTTTAGTTTACCTTCCCCTGACTACGAACTGTCGGGATTCTTTGAAAAAAGCTCGTTAAGGGAAATCCTAGAAGGTTTTATTAAAATAAAGATCGATAATAAGGGAGGTCAAAGATTAAATTAATTAGGTTATTTAGTAGCGTTTCTTATCTAATCATTAAGCAAAAGAATATGTTTCCTACCAATTTGTTGTTTGATTACGGAACTGAAAGAGTCTTGCAAGTCTCGCAAGTCTTGCACCCCAGTATTGGTCTTGGTCTTGGGTCTTGGTCTTGCATAGACGGTCTCGCAGCATCACTAATTTGGCGCCATTGGTACTAAAATTAATGATAATAATCAGTACATAAACACATCAAATTTTCTTTATTAGCTATTAGTTGAACGAATTCTCGAAATTTGGTTTGGCGAGAAAACATCTCATTTCAAATAAAAGAAATCTTGAAGTGCGTATAAGTGTTATTGAAACGTGAATTACTCACATTCATTCATTCATTAATTTCAAAGACATAATATACATTCGAATATAGCTAAAGCCTTGAATCATCAAAACAAAATCTCTATGATATAGACATATATTGGTGATGGATTTTTTTGATTAATGAGGAAGAACCCATCCGCCCTGTAAATACAGGGTGAGTTTTTAGTGTGTTCACGCTCGATAACTCTGTTATCACATGCATAATGAAAGAAAAATAGTTAAAAACATTTTAGGTACATTCAAGCTTCATATTTTGAAATTGATTAATATTGCAAAGGATGTTCTCCTACATAGTGACAGATCAATCTTATGTTATAGAACACTCTATATTTTATTTTAAATTCACTAATCTCCACTTCTTAACGATTACATCCATATAAATATGTCAGGTTATACCGAGGTTTTAAAAGGATATGATTGATTTTATCAGAAAATCATCACGATTTCAACTTCCTGTATATCTTTATCTTTAACACGGCACACGGCGAACTTCCCCGGAGTGGCTGTTCAACAAGCTTGCAAAAATACGTCTTCCAAAAGTCATATTTATTAACCATGAAAAGGAAAAAAGACATTATTGTCGGAACGATCTTTAAGATTTTACAATGTATTCTAGAAATTTTAGTTGATCTTTTTATTGATTTGGTACCTAATGAGTTTCCATCAAGTATCAGTCAATACAGTATTACTAGTAGATTTCATCCGCTTCTATTTTGTATTGATTTTATTTCTATTAAATTAACAACTCAAATATGTTTTGGTGTTTATTATTGAATACCATTTTATGCAGAGGTCGGAAGGACTGACAGAGCGGAACCTTTCTCTGAAGTGATTCGCGGCCGGAAGGTTTGTGAAATATGTTTCAACGTCGTCAATGGAAGGTGATCGATGATATGATACTTCTAATACTAAAAATTTTCATCATTTTTAAAATGTACCAGAACCCCGGACAGCGGTACACAAATCTACTGTTGTTCATCAAATCTAACTCCAAGGATGACAGTTATATTTGTGACATCATTAGGAAAGAAATTCTCAATTTCATGACCATAAGTAGAAACACATCTCTAAAATTTAGATGTAGCATGAATGAAGGGACTGAACGTAAATTTTATGTCAATTATATTTATCGATGTGTTACACAAAATAGACCTACAATAAATATAAAATCAATCAAAACGGATATAAATAATGAAACTCTTAGCATTCACCTGCAATTCATTTGAAAACAAAAGAGATGAAACATTTTTTCGACTTTCCTAATGAGGTTGCGAATATGTATGTAACATTATCTCAAGTAAAAATCATTATGTCAAAGACTCTTGCAAATATTTTACTGTAGTCCATCAAAATGTTCAAGATATAAATAAGTACGAAAATTCCTCAGTTAGAATTGTTTCTTCAGCAAATTCAGTGCGACGTATTATGTATTAGCGAGCAATATCGCTCAAATAAGTTCCATAAATATAATTAACTATAATTTAGCTAACTATATCTGTAGGCAAAATAAAATTCATGGCGGAGTTTCAATATATACGAAAAATGGTATTCAGATCTTAAATACCTTATCCATCGAGGAACACTTTGAATGTGTTGGAATTAAATGTAATATAAATACATCATTAAAACTCATAATTCTAGTCATTTACTGAACTCTGAAGTAGTCTATTTTAGGCAACGGTTAGTAAATTGGAAGAGGTCTTAAACCTAATTTCCAATAGTTATCCCAATCATAAATTGATTATAAGTGGCGATTTTAATGTAAATTTTCTTACTGTATCAACTAATTTGATTTCTGTTGGGATCCTATTGTATTAAGAGTTTAATTATTGAGCCAACTAATATATGTGTCAATGATACTGCTCCGGAGGTAATTGATACGAGAGTGATAAACAATCATTTTAGCACTTTGCACAAAGTATCAGGTTGAATTATTCTATTGATACAAATAATATCCGCATGAATACTTATTACAGAGCATTACAGAATGAAAACAATATAGCTTATTTTATATCAATGCTTAGCAAGGAAACTTGGGAAGAACTTTATTTATCAGCTGGTAATGCAAGTCTTAAATTTGACTGCTTTTATAAAATTATTTTTTATTACTTTGATATTGCTTTCCCATTAACACAGAGTAAGTACAAAAAAGAAAATAAAAGAAAGCCATGGTTGACAAGGGCACTGATTATATCAGGCATAAAGCTTAAAGAACAACAAAATCAATACTATCTGGTGATGCAAACAAGATATCCTATTACAAGCATTACAAAAAGATATGCAACCAATTATTGCACAAAGCAAAACTACTACACAACAAACTATTAATTCTAAACTCGAATAACAACAAAAACCGCATGGAACATTATCAAACCTATAACGAGTCAGAATCCTAAAGCAGCAAATGTGACACTAAAAATACAAAATGTAGAGATAAATGAGCCTGAAATGGTAGCAAACGAATTTAATCACTATTTTACACGTATTCCTCATTTACTATTTGATCAAAGAAATTTTGAAAAAACACTCTTCAAAGAAGAAATCCGAACTCGTTTTTCTTTAAACCGGTCACCGAGGCTGACATTTCTGAGATCATTCGCAACTTGAAAAATTCGCAGGCCCAAGGATTTGACTCCTTTACTACTTGTCTCATAAAAAATGTGCCCATATGCTACTACAGCTCCTGACCTATCTATTAAACCGTTCTCTACAGGAAGGTCTTTTTCCAAGTGTTATGAAGGTGGCCAAAATTGTCCCGGTTTATAAAGCTGGTGAAGTTACAGACATACAAAACTATAGACCTATTGCACTTTTAAGTCCATTTGCAAAAATTTTTGAAAAATATGTATCAGATGCAGTTATCAACTTTTTGAACAGATTTGATTTGATGCATAAATGTCAATATGGATTTCAAAAGGGGAAATCGACGATTGATGCGTCACTTTCATAAATGGGCTTTTTAATGAACTTGACCAAAATAAAAAAGTATTGGGTATTTTTTTGAATTCAATTAAGGCTTTTGACCTTGTTAACCATGAAATTCTTTTACAAAAACTTGACATCTATGGCTTTAGGGGCATTTTACTAGAATGGTTTACTAGCTATCTAAGAGATAGAGCTCAATATGTTCAAGTTAACCAGTATATATCACAACCAGTTAATGTTAAAGCAGGCATTCCCCAGGGCTCCACTCTAGGTCCCCTTCTATATCTGCTATATGTTAATGACATCCACGAAGACTGTATAATTTACGCAGATGATTTCTCACTGCTTTTTACAGGACCAAATATACCTGTAACTTTATCCAAGGCAGAAGAAGATATTGGGAGATATAAGGAGTGGTTTACTCATAATCAATTAAATTAAATTAAATATGAACAAAACAACGTTCACTCAAATGGTAATTCCGACCATAGCCTACTAGTTAAATCTGATGGAAAATCTATTGTACAAAGCTCTTCTGTAAAATTTCTTGGTCTCCATCTTAATGAATATTGTACTTGGACTACCCATATAGATAACATGTACAAAAACCTGATTTCCAAGTGTTATCTCCTATATCAGCTTAGGAAAACTGTGGAACAGTCTATTTTGATAATGGTTTATTTCGCGAACTTCCAGTCAGTAATGAGCTATGGATTACTAGTTTGGGGCATGTCTGGTGAAGCTGACAGAGTCTTTAAACTGCAGAAGAGAGCAGTCCGAAATATAGTAGGTGCAAGTGGAAGAACCAACTGTAAATATATCTTAAAAAAATTGAACCTCCTAACCTTTTACTCATTATACATTATGCATGTACTAGTATACGCTAGGAAAAGCGGGACCTCGCTTAGAGCTTTGGGAAATAGCAATTACCAAACGAGAAATTCCTTAGTTCTCGAGATACCCCTTCATCGGTTACAAAATACTAAGTACTGCCCACAGTATATTTTGGTGACTATTTATAATCATCTTCCTAATCAATACAAAACGCTTCCAATTGGGAAGTTCAAAGTAGAAATATAAAGGATTCTTCTGAGAAAGGCGTACTATACCTTGAATGAATATCTCATGGATAAATCAATTTAATGTATACTATACTAGTTAGTTTATTTACTTTTAAATTTAATGTATATTATATTACACTTCTAGACTATAAAAATACTGACTTGTTATACATCATCTTTGCATGATCCGATGAGAACCAATAAAGATTATTATTATTATTATTATTATTATTATTATTATTATTATTATTATTATTATTATAATGGAAACCCGGAGAACGGCATCAGAATCATACCCATCATCTAAGAGGATCTTTTCACTCTTGGTCTTCAAACTTCGCCCTTTTTGATCGATCAAGATGTCAAATGTCGCTAGAAAATCCAGCCCTATGATAGCGTCGTCCCTGATGCTAGCTATCAAGATCACAGTTTGATACTCTCTAGAACCCAATCGAAGTCTGACCTCACGTTGTCCCAGGATTGGCAAGCGTTCCCCGGAGGCCGTTTGCATCACACAGGCCCTGTCCAATGGTTCCCAGCCTCCTTTGATGTTATTGGGTCGGACGATGCTTCGTACTGCTCCAGTGTCTATCAAGCAGGGGCAACTGGTACCCTCAATTTCTCCATGAACTTTCAAACTTTGTCCATGGATCCCGACTTTACTAACGATGAAGGCAGCTGATTGATTCCTTTTCAGTCGCTCTGTCTCATTGAGATTGCATGGCCTTTCCCATGTCCAAACCTTCGGTACCTACGACATCTCGACTAGGGCAAAGGGCCATGAGATATCCCTGTTTACCGCATCTCCAGCATCTTTTCAATGATGGGCCTTCCTCGTTCATGTCGCCAACCTCTCTGACTCTCACAGTTGGCTTGGCCACCCTCTTAGCAGCTTCCAGTTCAAGCGCATGGATTAGGGCTTCACTAATCGTCTTCGGACGCTGCATCCGTACTCCCTGCTGGATGTCACGATCTTCAATAGCATCGATGAACGCTGACACTCCAAAGCGTGCCCGTACCTCACTGGTGACTCCCTCCGGATAAGCCAGATGCGTCAGCCTTTCAACATCCGCTGCCAACTCCTGTAACGATTCATTGGAGCGTTGAATTCGATGATTCAATTGGGCGTTGAAGATGGCGGCCTGATGTCTCTCTCCAAATCGTAGTTCCATGGCCTCAACCAACTGCTGGAAACTCCATGATTGGCCATCGGGAAACGATCTCAGAACCTCCATAGCACTTCCGCGGAGTGCCATTACTAGTGCCTTCGCCTTTTCCATTGGGCTCCAATGCTTCGCGTTAGCGGCTGCCTCAGATAGGTTGTCCAAGAGGTGCTGCCGTCGTAGGTAGGGGCTTGGATTTTACTCTCAGCTCTTGTAGAATGACCCGAACAGGTGCGGTTTTCTAAAAAGTTGAGCTGCTCCACAACCTTTTTGGTATTGTCTTCATATTGCCTCTGCATGCTCTCCATCTTGATCTGCAGCTGCTCCATTTTTGCCTTGGCCTCTTCAGCTGTTGTCACGGCGGCGTTCGTCCTGCCGTTAACCTCTTCAATTTTGATGGTCCGGGCGTCCATACTGTTGTTCCAAAGGTCCTTCTGCTCTTACAACTGATCATGATGGCGAACGACCTGTTCTCGCATCTCTCCCAGATGTTTGGCTTGCTCCTCTTTCAACCGTTCTTCCAGACCCTGCAGGCTACGATCCTCCAGTCCCAGGGTTTGCTCAGCTTGTGTTTTGGCCTGATCCGAAATGTTAATTTCGATGTTGCTGGACTGGTCTGCTAACTTGGCTTCGATGTTACTGGACTGATCTTCTAACTTGGCTTCGATGTTGCTAGAATGCGCGGCTTGTTGTTTCGCTTGCTCTGCTAACTTGCCTTCGAGGTTGCTGGACTGCTCATCTAACTTGGCTTCGAGATTGCTGCACTGCACGGCTTGTTGTTTCGCTTGCTCTGCTTGTTGTTTCGTCAGTTCGGCGAGGGCTGCCATAATAGATTCCAAGTCGGCCTTCCTTGGTAATACGGATATCTTCTGTTCTTGTTATTTGACTAGTATCCCACTTCTGACACCAATTGAACTGAGTTGCAGTTCTGGATCCTCTCTGCTTTGCCAAAATAACAAGAAAATACAACTTTCTGGTCTAAAAAAATATTTTACCCAAAATAAAATTGCTACGGCACGACTCTGGTTATTTTATTTGGTAGCGAATTAATCGATGCCACGTGCGGTCCGGTCTGGTTGCAGATGTCGTCTTCTTCCTTATTGATGATTCAGCTGGGAAGAATTTGATTTCGACTCTCACTGCTGATTGTTCTACGAGGTCTCTAGGAGAAATGAATTGCTCATCGTATGAGATTGGGGTCACGATGGCTGAGTGGGCTAAGGCGCTGGAAGTGCGTTCGTAGCTTGTGATAGCTCATCGTGAGCGCGGGTTCCAATCCCGCCAGAGCCATGTTTGTTTACATACTGGACTCGTGCAATTGCTGTTTATATAGGAAACTAGATTGATCCATCGTTTTTCCGCATATTTGAAGTGCATTTAGCTATTCCTCACACTCCGTTACACAGGGGTTTCATCTGGACAGATCCTTGGCATTCCATGCTCATTCCAAGTGAAATTCCTTCTTTTGCTTTTTGTTGTTGTAAATAGACGAATTTTCGTTTTTCTTAAATAACTATTCAATCTTATTGAATAGAACCCTTAATTTTCAGTACAATATTGTGCCTGATTTGCTAATAAATTAAAACGGTTTAACCAGTTTCGAAGCAACATGATTCGATCTCAGGGAGTGTTTATTTTCCTACCGCTCTAAGTAGGCTAATAAAGAAATTATTGTAATCATGTCAAATTTTTGATGTCCAGTTTTCAAAAGATATAGACAGATATTAAGAGCATAAAATACATTTTTACCGCTAGTGCATGAAAA
This sequence comes from Crioceris asparagi, assembly GCA_958507055.1. Taxonomy (NCBI): domain Eukaryota; kingdom Metazoa; phylum Arthropoda; class Insecta; order Coleoptera; family Chrysomelidae; genus Crioceris; species Crioceris asparagi. Next base: position 50,117,015 of record OY293828.1, read on the forward strand.
TCATGCAAGAGCGGCAAGAATACTTTCTGCATAAAATATACACGTTATGTTTTGGAGGACTGATCACACATTTAATTCAAATAACTATCAGGGACGTTACAACAACTTTATATTCAGAACAATGGACAATGTGGGTATCTATTATTCATATGAATAATGTTGTAATTTATTGTTAAATTTTGACAATTTCGAATTACAATCGACTCATTTCGGCTGCTAGTTGTGGTTACTAAAGAAGATGTGTTCTGCGTAATATTTTCAGTTTTGTTTGATTGAGCGCTTGATTCCTAAAGTTTTTGAAATGTTATGGTCTTATTCTTTATAGAGTCTTCAAGATACCCTTCGGCAACTATTGCTGATCGCCAACATCCTGAACGTTTTAATGTCGAAAACAGTGACCCGTATAATTAGTAGCATTAGGTAATTTCTCTTGGCATACTACCAAAAATATTCATTCCAACCACTTCATTTACACATTTCCCGTTCTTGTTTAGTAAAAAAGCGTCTTGTGATTGAATATAGCGGAAGCAATCTGATATATTTGCAGTAGGATAAAATCAAGTTTTTCTTCTCAATGAATGTGCGTTCTCATATTGTCTTAGTTTTGGGAATTTCTGTTATAAAGTTGATCCATTATCCTCTCTATCATCAATTAATATTTCGGTGAGTTCATCTCGTCGACAAGCTCCAGACACACCAAATATTAAAGCAGCCTAAAAAAAGTACAAACACCATTCAGTGTACCAAAATTTTACAAATAATAACTTTACACACCTTAAGCATCAAATGATGCTCATCTGGTGCATCTAGCAGAAATTTATCAATTTCTTCTTTTTTCATAATTTGGATTTTTTGGCTTTATAGCCAACCGCCAGGCCATCATTCTGGCATATTACTAATATCTGTAGTGTGTTTCATTGAAAGCGTTGTACGCAACATCGAATGTAAAATTGGATGAATCTTTCGTCTTCGAGATCTGGGCAAAATATGAGAAAGGTACAGTGCATCCCATTTTGGTTGAGACAGTCAGGTATCTCGGTTGTTGTAGAAGATAGAACATTGCGGTTCTCGCGTTCCTGTGTCACTTTTTTGTGAAACTCAAGATGGCCTGAACAAATTTTGCCTAACTTCTTTTGTTTCAGGGCGTTTTTGAAAATTCACGCTTTTTGGATTCCTCACAGATCTACGAAGACTCTCATCAATAATGTCAAATTGAAAACTTATCCCATAGAGAATTTTATGCAAGAATCCAGTGGCACACGCATTTTTTTTCGGGATATGGTAATGGATCTATGACTTATATTTTTTTCCTTCAAAATAATATATAATATATGAACATAAAGTTTTAAAAAAAATTCCAAAATCACTAAAACAGTGAATTTTAAAAGTGAGCTGTGGTTTCTTCATATAAAAAAGGTTCCACTTGACGGAATATTACTTGTGAATTTTCCGTAAAAGAAACAAAAACAATAATAACGCTTTCACTAACAAAACACAAAACTTATTTATTGAATTGTTCAATTTGATGTCCATTTTCCCTAACACATAATTGACTCACTTTCTCAATACGTCTTAATGCATTTAAAATATTAAGGGCCGTTTTTGTAAATTCTATAAAGCTTCCTCTGTTGCTCATAATAATATATACACATAAGGTTTTCAAAAATGCTGTATAATTACTAACACATTGAATTTTAATAGTACCATGGATTTCAAAGTCTTACTATCTTTAATCAAAATTGATTATCATGACAGCAGATTCCTCCGCAATCACTTGATAAAACAATGCTCCAAAAGGCAACAACAATATTTGTATTATCTGTGACTTACCATAAAAAAGATCACAAATAATAATCCCTTTAGTAAAACTTTGAAATCCATGGTACTATTAAAATTCAATGTTCAATTCAACTTTATGTTTATATATTATTATGAGCAACAACAGAAGGAAGAGAATTTACAGAGACGGCCCTTAATATTTTAAATGCATTAAGACGTATTGAGAAACTAAGTCAATTATGTGTTAAGGAAAATGGACATCAAATTGAACAATTCAATACATAAGTTGTTTTGTTAGTGAAAGCGTTAGTATTGTTTTTGTTCCTTTCATGGAAAATTCACAAGTAATATTCCGTCAAATGAAACCTTTTTTGTATGAAGAAACCATAGCCCACTATTAAAATTCAATGTTTTTGTGATTTTGGAGCATTTTTTAAAACTTTATGTTCATATATGATACATTATTTTGAAGGAAGAAAATAAGGAATTTAGTGAGATAATAAAATACAGGATGTTCCATTGAAAAAATTATAAGTTTGAGTCGTATATACATTACCATACCTGGTAAGTATAAAAAACATTGCGTGCGCCACTGGATTCTGCATCAAATTATCTATGGGATAAGTTTTAAATTTGACATTATCACTTCTTCTCAGATCTGTGGGGAATCCAAAAAGTGTGAATTTTCAAAAACGCCCTGTAACTTATGAACAAAAGAAGTTAGGCGAAATCTGTTCAGGCCATCTGGATTTTCACAAAAAAGTGACACAGGAACGCGAAAACCGAAAGTTACTATTTTCAACAACAATCGAGATACCTGGCTGTCTCAACCAAAATGGGATGCACTGTACAGCTTTCGAATAAGAGGTTCTCGCTTTATTTTCCTTATACCACTTAATGAAGAGGGAATATTATTTTTCATACAGACTCCTGGACTTTTCTGGGAGCAAATTTTTTAATAGGTGGTGGCCTACAATAATTAACATCACTTTGTCAGAGACAAAACTGTGACGCGAAGACGGCTCTAACAATTTTGATGAAGCTTGTGTAAAACATTCTGCTCAAAGCCCTTTATCAGTTACTACAACGCGTATCTTTGAGAAAAAAAAGGAAAAAAGTTATGCTCAAATGAACTGTCAAATCTTAATCTTAAATGTTAATCTTAATCTTAAATGTTAATCTTATTCTGGCTAAACGGTTCCTCCTAAGTGAAAATTGAATATGACTGTTATTGTTTGTCTTGATATGCTGAAAAAAAATTGTCAGACGATTATATTCGACGGAATTCGTTTGAAAGCCAGATTTTTTTATATTTTAAAGAAAATTGTTATTCGCTTTTAATTCATGAAATTACATTTCTTTCAGTTTTTATTTTATCAAAGATCACTTATTGTAGATGTAGGTGACTGGGAACCTGAAGGTTCTGGAGAACATGGCACTAGAGTTTGGTGTCCAGATATTCTCCAAGAGGGACAATGGCACCATATTGTTGTTGTTCTAAATAGAGCAGTGTTGAAGAATTCATCATTTTCTCTTTACTTAGACGGACAACAGATTCATGCTCAGAAGTTACATTATATCTCACAGAATCCTGGTGGAGGTTCTGCAAATTTAACTATCGCGTCTTCGGTTTATGGTTTTATTGGTACACCACCATCTTGGCGGCGTTATTCGAGACTTTCTTGGAAACAAGGACCTTGTCACTTATTCGAAGAGGTACTCAATCCAAATACTGTTAGTTGTATGTACCTATTGGGACCCCATTATATGGGTTCTTTCTTAGCACCTAACATGAATAATCCTGAGGTAACTCAATTAGTAAATGAAGAAAAGGTTATATTTGGTTTAAATGCCAGAGCAGTATCACAACTTACTCTCAATAAAATCAGGAAAGTATACAGTAGAACCGACAATAAATCAATTGCCAAGCAGCTTGGTATGTCAAGTCATGAAAGTGCCACTCCTATAAGAATCCTGCACAACTCCGCAGGACATTTAGCTGGTTCTGCAAGAACTCTAGGGGGTGTCGTTATCGGATACTTAGGTAGGTGTCTAACTAATGATGATTTTTATCTTTCATATGAAACTAATCAATTTGCAGGTGTAAGAGTATTTTGTCCAAGACCTGTAGCTACAACCATAGATACAGTCGGTGGTTGTTCTGTTTTACTCGGTTTGATTGCCATGGCACAAGATACTGAAAGTCTCTACGCCGGTGTAAAGGCGTTGGTTTGTGTAGTGCGAAGTAATAAGGTCGCACAAGCCGAAATGGATAGACGTAGAGGCTATCAAACATTGGCGATGTTGTTGCGAAGGAAACGAGTGCTTCTAAATTCTCACATACTCCATTTGGCGTTTAGTCTTGTTGGAACAGTCGATAGTGGAAGGGAATCCTCCGCCATACCCAACAAAACCGCATTTCAGGTAAATTTAATTTCATGAATCATTTTGTCACGCTGAATATGCTTCGAAATCTCATTTTCAGGATCTATTGTGTGATTTAGAAGTGTGGCATGAAGCACCTGGAGAGCTGTTAAAGTCGCATATGGAGCATCTCTATGAACTAGCAGCTGAATCCAGTGAGAAAAGAAATAATGTTTGGGTAATGCGAGACCTAAATCTTGTACAAAAGCTCTTGCATATCGCACCAGACGTTAGACATTCTGCAACCAGACAGATTTTATTTTCTTTGCTGAGTGTTCTATTAAGCGGTCAACCAAGACAACATGATCTGTTGATATTCGGTCAATTCATAACTTCAACACTTCCACATTGTTCTTTGCCAACAGAGAAAAACTTAGAACTGCGAGAGGGTGATGCTGAGAGAGAAGGGGATGGTGAAAATATACTCCTTAGGAATAGATGTCTGGGCCTTTTGCACAGTATGATATTCGCCAGTAGATATCACATAGGCGATGAGATTACCCGGACATTAGGATTCGACTGGCTGTTATTATTCATGCAGCCTTATTTACACGCGACTACTGTAGTTTGGGCATTGAGGATACTGGTTGCGATTTGTTCCAGTCCTTCAATGATTTGTCGGTTAGTAGAACAGCCACTAAATTTAAATGATTGCGCATGTTTGCTTTAATTCTTATAAGAAATTTAACAATAACTTGACACAGAATTAACAGTCTTGATCTCTTGAGATCTCTGAATAATAACACGTACAGGCAAAAAATATACATAGGTAACAGGATAAGTACTATCTTCTTAACTATTAGTGAACGTTCAACGATTTTCATGACTAATGTTACACTGAAAAGTGTCAAATAAATATTTTTTACCAAAAATTGGACCGACTTATTAGTTGGGGCACTGAGAAATACAAAATAATATTAATTCTATTGGTGCTGATACTTTTGAAGTTGCCAAAAGTCTTCTATCGAATTAAGTACCAGATAGAATTAACATTATTTTGTTGAAAAAGAAGAAAGTTCAAGTCATCTCCACATTTTATTGTATTTTAAATTAAGTTGTGACACATGTTTCGGTGTTGTACAACACCATTATCAATAACATAAAGGTTCTGTAAAAACAGTTTATTATAAATTCTAATTTAACTTAAAAATGTTATTAAATCATAAGATATCAGAATGTTGTAAAGAATTGTGAAAAGAATGTTAAAAACTATCAAAAACGAAACAAAATAAAACAAAATGGTTTTTTCAGATACTCACATGAATTAATGTTTTTTTATAATTTTAAGAAATTCCTTAGTAAATGCAATAAGGAATTTCTGGTATATGGATTAAAATTATAAAAAAAAACATTAATTCATGTGACTATTTGAAAAAACCATTTTGCTTTATTTTGTTTTGTTTTTGATAGTTTTTAACATTCTTTTCACAATTTTTTACAACATTCTAATATCTTATAATTTTATAACATTTTTAAGTTAAATTATAATTTACATTAAACTGTTTTTACAGAACCTTTATGTGATTGATAATGGTGTTGTACATCAAAACATGTCTCACAACTTAATTTAAAATACAATAAAATGTGGAGATGACTTGGAGTTTCTTCTTTTTCAACTTATATTCTACTTCAGTTTGATATCATGGACTTTTACTTAGAATATCAACATTATTTTGTATTTTTCAGTGCACACACTAATAAAGTCGGTCCAATTTTCGGTAAAAAATATTTATCTATCTGTTCTGACTGAACAGTTCTTCTTACGCAAAATTTAATAAAACCATTATTACTTGTCTTGGCATACTGAAAAAAAAATGATCAGACGATTTATATATCCGATAGAAGTTGTTTGAGAGCGGCAGGAAAGTCGTGTGAGTGGATACGCCAGATTTTTTAATTGGTACTTTGTGTGAAATAATTCTAAATCTGTTATTGCTTGGCCTGTATGTTCACACGAAGAATGAATTTGATTAGATCTTTTACTTTTTCCCAGATTTAGAGAGGGAAGCAGTAATGGCGGTTGGCTCAGATATTTAGAACAAGTAACCCATAATAAAATGGCAGTAGTACTGGGTTGTCAGTTGAATAACATGCAAGGCAACGATGTTAAATCTGAAGCCCTACACATACCAGGATTTCAGCATCTATCTTGGCTGCTCCCACATCATCTGGAAGTCTCTGAAATATATTTCTTATTAACAGCTTTGATGATGGGTCAACCAGCTAAATTGTTGCCTGCAGAAACAAAATTCGATCTTGATACAGTTTGGGCTTTTCTTTGGGGTAGTTCAATTAATAACCAACCTATTAATAGTGTTACTCCACGTATCAATTTGTGTTTAGAAGCTGTTGTGGTTTTACTCAACATGACTAAAGCTATAGTAAATTCTGAAGAAAACTCTTTGCCTGAATGGTTACAAAATCATGCTATTTCCATAGTTCAGGTAAGAGTCATATATTTTTTTAAATAGTAACTCTTGGAAAACATGAAGTAATATAAAAAAATATATTTCCTGTTAACATGATTATTATTAATAATTTGGTAACCCAATTAAATTTAATCTTGAAATTTATCGAGTTGAAAGCCTCAGTTTTACAAAGTTTGTATTCAAGAACGACGAATTATTACTCATCATTTTTGAATTATTCAACTTATCCAGATTTATCAATTTTCTTTGTGTCTATTTTAAGTAGTTGCGTTTATATTTCTCAAAGTGCAATACAAGTATGTACTTATTATTACATCTTATTATTTTTTTCTGTGACTGTAAAAACGTTGATTTAGCATTGAAAAAAGATTACAATATATTAAAGTCAGAAGATTATCGAAGTTTTAAAGTGATAGGCGACAATTAGACATGCGTTGCCAAGGAAACCTTTAAAGTAATCAAATATCTGTCAGTTTAATTCTGTGTTTTGATTGATCTTTATGTGTATATATATCACCCGGGAAAAAAGTACTCACTTTTTCCCGTGGGGTAGAAAGTGATAATTTGTCACCTGTCAACAGAGATATAGTGTCAAACTTTTTTCGCGTCACGGAAAAAACTATATTATTCATATTATCAGTAGTTTGTTTTAGTTTTTTATATTCTGTATTGACTGACTGATAGATTTAATGATCAGTGACGTAAAGGCAAATGATAGATGCATTTTATGTCAATCATAAGAATAATTTTGGCAGAAAAGTTATTTCCATGGTTGCGGTTTATAAATCTCTATCTGAAAGTTGTATTTTTGATAACAAACTGGTATTGAAATTACTATTATTAATAAATTTTGAAATATTTTTTTAGGTGTTATTCCAACTCTATCACAATATGCCAGAATTTATGCCTATTTTTATGTCATCTGAGGTCTTAGCTGCACTTGCTAGTGTTCTTTTCCCCCTATCTGCTTCCAATGAAAGTAATGAAAGTAGCGGAGCATCCACACCCGCAGCCGAAGACAACGAACCAATTATCATTCTACCGAGGACACCAGAGGAAGAGCCTCTAACAAAACATCATGTTCGACAATTTATTGTCGATTTTATTCGAGTTATAGTTGTGGATTCGCTTAGTTTATCAGTCACTGGAAAAACATCGCCTGTAATAGATTTGATACTCGATGCATATCCTGAAAAGTCAACGACAACCCAACAAGTGTGCTTTCAGACAGAAATTTTGGTCACTCTGATGGATCATTTGCTTGCAGCCGATATGCTTGTGGGTGATCAAGCTGCGATTCCTATAGTACCATTACCAAATGCACACATTCAACATGTTGCACCTAACGTCTTCTATCTGACAGCAAGAATTGTTGACAAACTTTGGCAAGGTCTTCTTACAAAAGATCCACATGAAGTTTTTGACTTCATAGTAAAGTTGATTGGTCAGGCTAAGAGACGAACAACTAATTTATCACTAGAATGTCTCTATCATTGCTTGAACAGGACAATTTTGTTTTTGCTGTCTCGGCCGACAGATACAATTGCAGATCAAATGTCCGTTTTGGAAGCTTTACACAAACTGACAACTAACAGGTTCGTATTTAAAACAACTTTTTTCCCATAATGGAAATACGACAAATTCTTTATATTTATTATTTGTTGACATATTTATACTTTACTCATCCTTCATGTAGTTTGATATATATAGTCTTATATTGAAGTATCAGGATACTTCGGATATTCGCCTCTATTCGTAACTAATAGTTATAAAATTACTTATCTCACGTAAATTAAAAAGAATGTACATAGTTACAGAAAACACACAACAACTCATGACATGACAAACACAAGTTATAGACTTAGTAGTTACTAACATTATTTTATCTATTTTTCAATGCATTTCAATCAAATAAAGTCGTTTCCTTTATTTAAGTTACATATGGATTTTCATTTAATGAATAAATATTCCTGAATGGGGCTTTTTGTTTCAAGAAACTGAAAATATTTTTTGTCACATCTAGGGCTCCTACAGAGTAAAATGAGATTATATCTGGTATAATAAGAAACATTAGACAAGTTTACCCCTCTTTTCGATCAAATTACATATTCTTAACTCTAAGGAATAGGCATTGCTTGTTCCGTCTATCAGTGCGCTGTGCCATCTCTTGCGTTGCCTTTCTAGAGGGAACCTAGCCTGTGGCTTATGATAATAAGTAATTTTGGGAATTCGAAGGTTCCATCCTTTTTACATGTCCACACCATTTTTTCGGTAGGTATTCTGTATTCATTCATGTTTTATATTTTCAGCTCCTTTCTTATTTCTTCATTTCTTATGTGATCCATTCGTGTACATACGGTGAACCTTCTAAGGAATTTCATTTGAATAAGTTTGCTTCTGTTCTCCTCGTATTGCCTCTATAAGTTAGTATTCGCCAAACATTATTTTATAGAACTTCAATTTTGTTTCTTTGGTGTCTTTCTTTCTAAGTGTTCTGTCGATGCCACAGATATGCCGAATATTCTTGTCTGTCAAATGAAATTTCTGTTTCTAGGTAAATTAAAGTGAGAATTTTGTTCTATTGTTTTCCGTAAACAAGTATTTTTTCCTTGAAAGACCATTAGTTTAATTTTCTATGCGGATATTTCAACTTTGTAGATCGAATATTTTTCTAAATTAAATATTGCTCCTTGTAGATCGTCCTCACTTTTTTTTATTACTGCTTATTTATTGTTGCTTGGTAGTTCGAATACATTTGTCTATGGTTGGTTTCAATCTCTGATTGAGGTCGTTATGTATATGTTAAAAGTATAGGCGATATACTGCAATTTTGCATTAACCCCCCCCTGTTAAATTTTATTTGCTTTATCTTCTCTATATTCTAGCATTCTAAGTTTGCATTCTCAGATATTTTCTTCCTATAAAGGTCCATAACAGACTGTTGTTGAAGTAGATGTATTTTAAATACCTCAACTTGGGAACTTCCACTATGTTTGCTGTTCCACGATCTCGTTCGTAGCTTTATTTTTGACGAGAGCAGAAAGTTGTCCAAGCTTATATCGCATCCACTAGACACTGTGTCAAGAACGTCCGCACTTAGTTGCGAATTTGTTATGGTATTATGGTGGAGTCTATTATTGATCTTAATCATCGGGCTGACCATATTATTAAGCATCTTTGTTTCTAAAAAAAGTATAAGCGATTTTGAGATCGTTCATTATCACAAACTGTCTGATGAGATGTCTATTGTTGTGTGTGATTGGTTCTCCGAATGTTCACACCCTTGAATAGGTATATTACCAACTCTCGCATTAAGGTCGCCTGTTACTACTACGTGGACTGGTTTTAAGTATTTGTCAGCTTGTTTTTGTAACGCCATAAAAGTCTATTGCCTCCTCCTATTTACCTTCTTCTGTGGCATATGCTCCTATAACAGTTTGGTGACTTCTGTCTATTTTGAGCCTGATGGTGATCAATCGCTAATAAAACTTTACTTTTGAATTTTTGATTTCTACCTTTGATCTATGAGAATAGGTAGGCCGCTCCTTGCACGAATATTTTGTGGCTTTTTCGTTTCGTTATAAATGCTATGTTAATTCCTGTTTACTTTAATATATTGTTTAATTGGTCCTCCTTATTCTCCAATCCTTGAATATCCCGTGTGCTTATATTTAATATGTCTTTTATTCTTAATCGTTTACCTTGTAGCCTTGGTCGTTGTCCTTTCGTTCCCTCTGGTCTTTCACTATGTAGATCTGGAGTTTTGTAAATGTCCTTATTTGAGATTACCAATCTGCATTTGACTTAGTCTGGTAGTGGCTGTTACTTAGGCTTCCAGACCTGCCTGTTTTCCTGTAGAGGTTTTTTCCTTTAGCTAATTTGCCACAGTTAATTGTAGGACGCAGGAAGATCAGTCAAAATATAGAAAAATAGTTTCAAAATTGTACTGCATCTTTCGAAGCATTTCATTGAGTTTGAATAGAATCAAAATAGCCAAAATGTTAAAACAGATTCAAGACTAAAATTACCACAAATTCACACCAACACTTCTATTATTTTCACACACAATAATTGTTCCGCCAACAAGATTTGCATTGTCGGGAATAAACCTGTCACTGTAAAAGCAAAGGGTGTATTTAATCTTTGGTATAGGTTTATTTTCGTTGACCGTGGAGTCATATCTAAATATTTATTGGGATCTGCAACAGTTGGCATTTTCAGAAGGAAGCGATAGGGTTACCCCTGAAGATGCCGGGTGAACATAATAAAAGTTATTGATAAATCTGGTCACTGATTTGTTCTATCTACGCTAACGGTTCCAAATCCCGAACATTATTAAGAAATGTTAGAACATTTAAAGGCAAAGTTTACCTAGATATACATAAATATACCTGATTTTAGGTTAATTGTCTTTGGAGCTGGCAATCATGAACTGGATTTCATTGGTTGTTTAACTTACTGCCTTCTCCAACTAACTGCAGATATGAAAATAAATTTAGAAACTAACAAAACAACGTGGCATGTTAATCCAAGTACTGACTTAGAATCACGAGATGAACAATTGAATTGTCACCAAGGTCGTAATTTGATGGCTGGCGCAGCATTGAGAGTGTGGGAAGAACTTTATGTATGTAAAAAGCCCGCAATCGAGGAAGTTTTCAAAGTTACATTAGCAGCTCATCAAAACTCAAAGGCACCCGATTTATTGATCGTACGAGATCAAATTTTTGATGCTGCTTCAAAATTGTGGTTGAATTATGTAGAAGCGGAGCGAAAAGCTACATATAGAATACCTTGGGAATTACATAATCAAATACAATCTAAAATACATAAAGTAACTGGTGGTCTTACAAGATTGGCGAGTAGAACGAAAGTTCGTAAGGATGATACAATAAAAGTGAGATTCCGAATGGGAAAAAAGCAGGCATTCACATGGATGCTGACTCATGTCAACTTATTAAAGTAAGTAGGAAATATTTTTATGAATAATAAAAAGCAGGTGTTTTACAGCTTGTCCATAAGTACCCTTTAGATTCTCAATTAAATGTTGATAATTATCCCTCAGAAGTGTGTCTCCTGAATAGTGTATTTACCTGTCAATGATTATTTAATTAACTCGAAAAATATCAACAAACGTTTTAAACAAGACACCCGGTCATGTCCTTCCAGGCCCTCCTTCCAAACACTTTTCCTTGGAGGATGGATTTTGAGTTTATATTTTTTTTGTCATTTCCCATTATATGCCCGAGATATTCCAGTTTTCTTCTTTTAATCGTGCTCATCACATTTTTTTTTCTGATTATTTCAAGTACTTTTTCATTGGTCACTCTATCTACCTCCATGGTATTCTAAGGATCCTTTTGTTGAGCCACATTTCGAAGACCTCGAGTTTCTTGTGTGTTTCATCGATTAATGGCCAAGATTCTTTTCCGTAGTATAATATGGAGAAGAATCAGCCCAGGAGTCTTACTTTGGTATCTAGTTTGAGGTTGTGGGTTTTTAAGAGAGACATTTTGATGAAGGTATTTTTTTTATCCTATATTTGATATCTTGAAAGTGGTCCCACTTTTCGTTTACTAAAGCTTCCAGATAGATAAATGTATATACCCATTCTACTGGTATATTTTTAATGAATAGTTTACTTTCTGCTCTTTACTTATGACCATGAATTTTTGTTTTATTGATGTTCATTTCTAGCAGTTTATTTACTGTCGTAATTTAAATAAAAACCACTATATCTCTCGTGATGCTTTAATCACTTTCTTCTACTATAATCAATGGATTCTGTCTATCTTCTACGACTTCTACGTAGCTTCTATTAACTATATATACTATAGGCAACTAACCATGCATCTAATTGCCTATACAACATCCCCCTTTTTTACAATATTTCTTAAAAACTAAAATCTTTTAAATAAGCAGGTTTCTTAGAAATACGACCTGACCTTGTCACTGTAATGTTTTCACTAGTGTCCATTTTTTTGCTCACTTTTGGCGTTTCTGAGTCATTATCGGGTTTGATTTCTACATTATTTTGTGAGGGCCTTAAATGAAAGCTATTTCTTTTCAAGACCTCACCGTTTTCATTCTGCACAGTGTAAGACCTATTATTGTGGACTTCTACTATCTTACCGGGAGTCCAATCTTTTGTTGGTAGATTCTGAATTAGTATATTATCCCCCTTATCGAATGGTGATTTATTTTTAGTTCTCTTATCATAATATGTCTTACTTCTGTTTTTTATTTTCAAGTTACGATTATTTATATTAGGTATAACGCAGGGCCTTAAAATATCTGTCGTACATGGTAAGAGTGATCTTAAAACTCTGCTTTGGAGAAGCTGAGAAGGCTGTTATCTAAACCTGCTATTGGTGTGTTGTGATAACCCAATAAACCTATGCATAGATCGGTGTTGCTGTCTCTACACTTTTTAAATATATTTTTGGTAATGCCAACTGCCTTCTCTACTAATCCATTAGATCTTGGATACCTAGGACTACTATGAATAACTTCAATTTCCCAATCTTTGGCAAATCTGTTAAATTCTAAACTAGCGAAAGGCATATTGTCACACATGATAGTTTTAGGTATTCCAAATGTTGAGAAAATTTCCTTTAAATTCTTAATTACACAGTTTGCAATCTTATTATACAATTTCTTAACTTCTATCCATCTTGAATAGTAGTCGATTAGTACTAAGTAATCACTATTTTCAAAGTGGCAATTATCTATGCCAACTTTAAAAAATGGTAACGGAGGTGTGTCTTGTGATAGAGGTTCTTTAATATTTGTTTTACATTTACTTACTATTATCTCTATATCACTTGACATTCCCACCCAATACAATAGAGATCTCGCTCGCTTTTTACATTTAGTTATACCAAAATGAGAGGAATGTATCAGGTTAAGCATTTCATTTTGCATCGATTTAGGAATAACCACTTTGTTGTTAAAAAATATTACATTATTTTTGACTGTTATATCGTTTCTTATTTTATATATCGTTTTTAATTCTAACCCAAATATATTTTTATTATCTTTAGGCCAACCTTCTTTGTACCACTCCAAAACTACTTTTAGGTTTTCATCTTTAACTGTTTCTTCTCCTAATAGCTTAAGTCTTCTTTCTGCTATGGGCAAATCTTCTCTAATACAGTGTACTTCTAGTAGCTTTGGATCATCTTCTTTATTATCCTTTATAAAATTTCTTGATAGATAATCAGCTATATAAAGTTTTTCCCCTGGGGTATAAATAAAGTTTAAGTCATATTTTATTAATCTTAATATCATTCTCTGCAACCTAGTGCTGATATTATTTATATCCTTATGAATTATTGATATTAACGGCTTATGGTCTGTTTCAATGATAATTTTTCTTCCATAAATAAATTGATGATACCTCTCAACTGCTGCACATACTGCAAATAATCCTTTCTCAATTGGAGCCCACCTTTTTTGTGTGTCTGTGTAACTTCTGGAATAAAATGATATAGGTTGATTTTCTTGCATCATACAGGCCCCTATCCCATCTTTAGAGCTGTCTGTTTGTATTTTTTACTGGAAGTTTTGAATCCATTATTCTTAAAGTCGGCATAGAGGATAATTTCCTTCTAAGTTCTTCAAAAGCATGTTGTTGTGGTTCATTCCAACTCCACAATATGTCTTTTCTAAGTAGCTCTCTTAACGGTGCTATAGATGCTGAAAAATTTGGGATAAATTTGTTGAAATAGTTGCACATACCAAGGAATTTTTGTAACTCTTTAGTACTTTTTGGTGCCTCGAGCCTTAATATAGACTCTACTTGTTTTTTGTCAGCTTTTATTCCTGCTTTTGATATTATTAAGCCCACGTATTTAACCTCATGTACCTTATATTGAATTTTTGTTGGGTTAAATTTTACATTGTTCTCCTCTGCTCTTTTCATTACTTTCTTCAGTATATTATCATGATCTTTTTCATTCTTACCTCCTATTATTACGTCGTCGAACTGTATTTCAACTCCTTCTAGATCTCCAAAGATTTTATAATTCAACTTTTGCAAAACTTCCGGTGCCGACGATATTCCAAAAGGCATTCTATTGAAGCGATATCTCCCATATGGAGTTCCAAATGTGCAAATCATACTACTTTCTTTATCCAATTCAACTTGAAAGAAAACGTCCTTCATATCCAGTACAGTAAATACTTCTTTCCCAGCAAGTCTACTGCTAATCTCTTCAGCTGAAGGTATGAGGTACCTTTCTCTTTTTATGCACTTGTTTAGTTCCTTTGGATCCAGGCATAACCTCAATGTCTTGTTAGGTTTCTCCACTATCACTAAATTGTGACACCAGTCTGTTGGCTCGTTGACCTTGTTAATTACGTTTGCTTCTTCTAAGGAGTCAAGAGTTTTCTTTAGTTCCCCTTTTATTGCTTCCGGTACCCTTCTCATTGGTTTTATTACTCCCTCTGCGTTTTCAATCAAATTTATGTGGTATTGGCCTATATTACCTAACCCTGTAAAGCTATTATTATATTTTTCCAAAAACTCTTTAACCTCTAATTTACAATCATTTCTTTCTAAACTTTCTACCCTTTTAATTAGGTTGAGATTTATACAGTCTTGTAGACCTAAGATAGGTAATGTATTATTTTCTAATATAAAAAATTTAACAACAGCTTCTGTTTCCTTAATTTTTAATTTTAGGCTAACGGTGCCTAACGGTTTAATTTTATTACCATTGTACACGACCAACATTGTAGATGTTGGTTTAATATGATGGTTTTTAATTTTATCTTTGGGCAAAATGCTGCACTGAGCTCCCGTGTCTAATTTAAATGAAATTATATTTCCTGATACATTTATGTCTTGAACCCACTGTTGTTCTTTATTGCCTTGAGAGATCGTGTCTTAATGCAAACTTTCAACATTTACTTCATTTACCTGTTTTTTTGTAATATTTATTCTTATTACTATTGTTAAATTTACTATTGCTCCTATTGAAGGTGATTTTTATTTTTACAGAATGCACAAATTTTATTATATTCAGGACACTCACCAAACTTATGATGTCTCATGCATTTTTGCATACACTTTTTGCTTCGTTTTTCACTTCTTTTTTCTCATACTTTTTGTCTTTGGCTACTGACGCTACCATTGCCTGTTTATCCTGCAGAGTTTTTACTTGTAGTTTCCCTGACTCTGCTGCTCTGGCTTGTCTCGTGGTCTCTTCTAATGTCAAACTTGGAATCCTGAGCAATCTCTCTTGAAGTGATTTATCACTTGTACCAATAACTATACGGTCCCTTATGAGTCTATCTTCCTGGTTTCCAAAGTTGCATCGTTTTGCTAGAATTTTAAGTTCTGTTAAAAAATGGTCAAATGTCTCATCGGGTAACTGTATTCTAGTGAAAAATTTGAAACTTTCACATATTTCGTTATGTCTTGGCAAGCAGTAGTCCTCGAACTTTGCTACCACAGTCTTATAAACCTTCTGCTCTGCTTCCTCGAGCTTGAATGTATTGAAGATGTCTAGTGCATCCTCTCCGGCTACGGAAAGAAAGATGGCTATTTTCGTTTCGTCGTCTTTTTTCTCCTGTCCCGTTGCTTTCAAGTACAGGTCAAATTGTTGCTTGAACTTTCTCCAATTAGCTGATTCACCTTCAACAACAAGACCTTTCGGTGGCTTAATGCTTCCCTCCATTTTGTAGTTGTAGTAGCTTCTAACCTTCTCGACCTCGTGTTTTCTGAGATTTATATTTTCCTTCTGACACTAAGTATTTGCTTGTACACTAAGTACGTTATTGTTTTTGATTTTACAGTTTCACACCTGACGAGAGGGAGCGTGGGTTCGAATCCCACACCTGACACCATGTCGTAATTTAAAGAAAAACCACTATATTTCTCGTGATGCTTCAATCACTTTCTTCTACTATAATCAATGGATTCTACGACTTCTACGTAGCTTCTATTAACTATATACACTATCTTATCTATTAACTATATATACTATAGGCAACTAACCATGCATCTAATTGCCTATACAACATTTACTTTCGTCCCTTTATCTATTAACCGTTGTAACCCTTCGTTTTATCTGCAAAAATGACGTATGAATAGAGCATCTCTTGTACACTCCCTTCATGAAGCCAAATTGTTGTATATTCTGCGATGAATAATTTTAAGGAAAAGTATTTATTTGCACTTTCTTTCTTGGACAACAATATAAATTCCGAAATGAGCCATTCTTTCGGGATACGGCGGGTGTCATAGATATTGTTAAATATTTTGCAGATCATTTTATTGATTCTTCATCCAAAAGCCTAAGCAATATCCCGTCTGGTCCTGGAGCTTTTCCTTCACTCAACGATATTATAAATACTTTCTACTACTACATACTATCTTTTTTACTAGTATTGGTGGTCTAGTTTCTGTTGTTAAGGAAGGGGGCCTCCTCTCTCATCGAAGAACGTATTGTCTATGTAATTTTCCCAAGTGTCTTTAATACTTCCTTGGTCCACAATAAGTTGCAAGTTATTTTTCTTAAAATTTGTCTAAAAATAAGTAATTTATTGTTTTGATCTTTAAAGTGCTTTATGATGGGCTTAACAGGGGTTGTTGTAAAACTGAGTAAATTAGCATACAGATGTTCGCTGTGGACTGAACAAACAAAGAGAACCGTACTTTAAATTTCCGACCCAAAAGTTAACTAAAGAATTGCACCATAAAATTCACTTATTTCTAGACAAATTATACCGTTTTATGTACATTGAAGACATCAAATCTCTGTTGCAGCATTTCTATTTCATGGCATTTTTCGTCCATTTCTTTCTGATATTTCTTTGTATTGCATGGTTTATCTCCTTATATACGGTGTGTTATTCTACTTATTCTAGTGTTATCTTCTCTCTTCGATAATCTGTAGTATTTCTTCTGTCATCCATGTCTTTCTTATTTTGTCTTTCAGTATTCTGTCTTGCAATTTTCTGATATCATGTTTCTTAGGAGTTTTTCGATGTACTTTTTTTAAACTTGTTTCTGTATTCTCCCACTAGAGGGTTGTGATTGGACTGAATGTCAGCACCTGGATAGGTTTTCACAGTTGTGAAGCAGTTTCTATATATTACGTTTACTAGGATGTAATCTATTTGTCTAGCTGGAAGCTTGAAAAAGGTGTTCATTTACATTGAGTGGTGATCCGCCGCAAACATACTCAGAGTTTCTCATCGGATATCTCTGTTTGATTTAAATTTTAATTACATTATTTAAACCTACAGGGAACTTGTAGAAATGAGAAGACAACAACACCAAAATACTACGCAGCACACCCAGCGCTACGTTCACCAAGAATGGTTACAAACTGAGAATGAATTAACAAGAGAAAGAGGACTATGGGGACCTCCAGAGCCTTGTTATTTAGATAAATGGATGCTAGATATGACGGAAGGTCCTCATAGAATGAGGAAAAAGACTATGAAGAATGATTTATTCTACTTACATTATCCTTATAGGCCTGAGCACGAGAAAGGGCTATTGAAATATAAGGTTATTATTTCATTGAATAAACTCAAAAATGAATTCAGTATAATGTCCTTACATTTTTACAGGTTGCAACAAGTTTTCATAGCAAAGAATACTATAATGCAATTCAGGTGCGGAAAAGAAGTGGTGTTAGTGGTATAATAGAAGCAGAAAGATCAGATAGCATAATCGACGAGCCTTCACCATTACCATTTACACCATCTATTCCACAATTGGCTAGATTGCGTTCGGATCCTGAGGATCTTCAAGAAGACACTGAAGCTGAAGAAGAACCTTCCCCACAACCGGATAATCAAACTTTGCTTAGATTATTAGAGCAAAATGAGAAGGTCTGCCAATATGGGATCTAAAATAAAACATTTTTTATCTATACATTTAAACTTTGGTTTTAGATCACTTTCATGTTCAGATGTGCACGGATTCAGGGTTTAGACACTACTGAAGGTCTCTTGTTGTTTGGTCAAGAGCATTGTTATTTGGTTGATGGTTTTACGTTACTTAAAAATAGAGAGATTCGGGATATAGAATGTGTTCCGCAAAATACCAATGAATATGAACCGATCCTACCAAATCCTGGCTCTCCCCGAAGATCACGAGCTATGCGACAGTGTTCAAGATTTTCGTATGATGACATCAGGTTGGTGAAGCATAATGGAAGGTATCTTTATTATTATACTTCTATGATTATTTCAGAGAAGTGCACAAGAGAAGATATCTTCTCCAACCGATGGCTTTGGAAGTGTTCTCAGGTGATGGGAGAAATTACCTTTTGGCATTTCCAAGAAAAGTTCGTAATAAAGTATATCAAAGGTTCATGGCGTCTGCGACTGGCCTTTCTGACAGTGCCCAGCAATCTGTCGCCGGTCAAAGGCGTACTGCCAATGTAGAACAAGCAACAAGTCTGTTGAGTAACTTAATTGGGGAGACTAGCGTTACTCAACGATGGGTGGTAAGGTACCTTATCTATCTCTAAATTCTGTTATATTCCTAGAATCCAACAAAAATATTCTTGTCTAAGCATATTTATATTTAACAACATAAAAGACATAATTTTACTGCAACGTCATGTGTGAAAAAACAAGACGATATCAGAAGAGGATAAGGTTGGCATTGAATTCAGTGATTATCGTTTATTTTTGACCGACGAACCCCGAACGGAGGAGGTATACAATTTGACTCTCTGCTTTTTTTGTTCGTTCGCGCGTTTTTTTATATTAATCGTAGTCTGACTTTGATGATTTTTGATTCATTTGAAAGAGGAGGCTTGATAAATGGTCCCATAATGATAAAACACAAATCCGAAATGTCCTTACATTCGAAAACCGCCCCCAAAGGGGGTGTACGGGTTAAATTTTCTCGAAAATTGAAAATCTGAGGTGGTATAATTAAAAATAGGACAATTCTCACATATATCTATTTTTGCTATGTGAAGAGGGTGATTTCCTTCGAAAATTGAAAATCTGTGGGTACTTCATGAAATAATTAATAATTATTTGTAGCAGCATTTATAATGAACATATTTCCCTTAGAGTTTTCGAGTTACTGCAATGGTAAAATACTAAAATACTAAATCTAAAATACTTATGCATATTTCGGCAACGATGTTTTGAGATCACAATAATAACAACTACAAGCAAAGAATATATGTGGAGAATAGGATATAGTACGGCCATTTAAGATAACGCATCCTCGAAGAATGTAGGGGAGTAGGTACGGTGTTATCATATTGTAACGTGGATAGGTAGACATGTACTTACGGTTGTGATTAGTTTTATTAGCTATTTATTCTACTACCTTGCTTACAATAGTAGTTGCTTGTAAATTTCCTTATGTAGTTCTAGAATTATAGAAGATTTATTCTGGATCCTTCCAGAAACTATATGTGAGGTACAATTTGTCATACTATTGTCAGTTTGACAAGGATCTAGAGCATTAATTATGTGCATCTAGATAATCATAGAACATTCTCGATGAATGTCATGTCATGATTCAGGTATATAAAGCCGTGTCGATCACGGGACAGAGTCAGTCAGTCTTATGAAGGCAGTGAGTCTTATAAAGTCAGTTGATAACAGTCAGTCTGTGGAATCAGAGGTTAATAGTAGTTCTGTCGGTGAAGACAGTGACAGTATAGATTGTCAAGGTGACAAGTGGTGACAGTTGTACCATAATAGAAAGCCGTGTACAGAGTGTTTGGAAATAAATCATTGGAAGCAATCTGCGAACTTTGAGTCTTACGCAAGTGAACTCACCCCACAACGTTTAGCACAGGGTTAAACGTTACAATATCTATTACCAGTCTTCAAACACATATTTATTAACGGCGTATCTGTTCAGCTTTTTTCACGTTTATGGAACGTGACGATATTTTGAGGCATTGCGTATCTTAATAAAATATAATCCTCTGATATAAACCTATAAGTTTAAGAAATAACTTAAGTACAGCGACGATTAATTCGATCGCGCAACAGCGCAAATGTCAAACTTCCCCCTTTCGTCTCATGCAATTTTTTGCTGGTCGTACTGTAAGTACTATCTTCATTGGTATTAGTGAATGTTCAACCATTTTCGTGACTAATGTTACACTTAAAAGTGTGAAATAAATATTTAAAAAATTGAACCGACGTTATTAGTTGGTGCACTGAAAAATGCAAAATAATATTAATTCTATTGGTGCTGGTACTTGTGGAGTTGAAGTTATCAATCTGACAGCAACTGCACAACTTCAAAAGTAGATAAACTCCAATAGTATTAATATTATTTTATATTTTTCAGTGCACCAACTAATAACGTCGGTCTAATTTTTTGTGAAAAATATGTATAATTATTGTTCTAGTTTGTCTTAAAATGTTTGATTATAATTATTCACATAGATACTCCTTATCTCTCTTATCGCTAATAAATGGAAATGGGCAATAAATAATTGTGTTAGAAACAGAATAATTGTAAGGCTAGTAATTGACTGAGTCTAAATTATAAAATGAATCAGGCATAATTTCACGATAGTTTTTAGCTGATTTGACAAAATTATTTTATGAATTTTATTCCTTATTTTATGGAATGCATTTATGTAGGACCGTGGTGACAAGAGAGGATGCAAGGCGGTGGTTCATCCAAAATCTAAAATCCTTGGTGCTTTCCACACTATAATAATCACATCAGTTATATTTTTGATTCTATAGAGACAGATTACACAACGCTTTCAATGGTATAATCGCATAGGATTATTATTAATAAATGGGCTTTATATCAAGTGAAAAGGGAAGAGAAGAGTATATTTCATCCATAATGGGGAAAAGATTCCTTTTCTGATAATATCATTTTCGATGTCACGTAATTTTAAAAATCTATTACAGAGAGGAGAGATTTCCAACTTCCAGTACCTTATGTATCTGAACACATTGGCTGGCAGATCATATAATGATCTAATGCAGTACCCCGTTTTCCCTTGGATTTTGGCAGATTATGATTCTGAAGAATTAGATTTAACGGATCCCTCAACATTTCGTGACTTTTCTAAACCAATGGGTGCACAAAGTTCTGAAAGATTAGAACAGTTCAAAAAAAGATTCAAAGAATGGGATGATCCTCATGGAGAAACACCTCCGTATCATTATGGAACACATTATTCGAGTGCAATGATTGTTTGTTCGTATTTAGTCAGACTGGAGCCATTCACACAACATTTTTTAAGATTGCAAGGTGGTCATTTCGATCTAGCAGATAGAATGTTTCATTCGGTGAAAGAAGCTTGGCTATCAGCTTCCAAACATAATATGGCAGATGTCAAGGAGCTTATACCAGAATTTTTCTACCTTAATGAATTCCTCTGCAATTCCAATCAATTCGACTTAGGTAAAAAAATATGTTTTTATATGCAGTGATAATTTAACGAAATTGTTATAGGTGTCAAACAGAGTGGAGTTGCTCTAGGAGATGTTGTATTACCTCCTTGGGCTAAACAAGATACACGTGAGTTTATCAGGGTTCACAGAATGGCATTGGAATGTGATTTTGTTTCACAAAATCTACATCACTGGATTGACCTTATATTTGGATACAAGCAACAAGGACAGACAGCTGTAGAGGCGGTCAATGTTTTCCATCATCTGTTCTATGAAGGGAATGTTGATATTTACAAGTGAGTAATTACAAAGGAAAACCAGTAGTGATTTTCCTTTTATTGATGTGTAATCAACTATTACGGGATCCTTAAAACGTCATAAGTAAACACGAATTATGTCCTACAAACTTACAAACATGAGAATGCTCCGTGACAAGTTTGTAGACGTCAGTAATAAAATGATTTGAGAACTCCGTAAATTGTACTATTCAAAACAAACTCTATATAGAGGCATTATCATTGTGAAATGATGTTGGAATTCCTTCCATCCTTTGTTATTATACACCCCAGATATTTGAATTTGTCTTTCCCTTTTATTTTTGTGTCATCATCTATTTCTTCAACTGCGCCTTTTTGTCTAATCTATACTGTATTTCTAAGACTGCTTTATCATAAGCGTCTCTCAGTTTCCAGAACATGTAACTCGAATCTTCCTCATCCTGAGCTATGACTACTTGGTCGAATGCAAAACTTACCTTGTGCAGATACTTTCTAGGTAGATTTTGAAAAGCGTAGTTGAGGTCGAACATAACTGCAGCAGTCTCTTCGACGTTTGAAAAGGACCTGTGTATCTCAAAAATCGAAAATCCGAAGCGGCAGAATTAAAGATAAGAAAATATTCGGAAACATTTAAATTTAACATTTTTTCAAAAGACCTACAGTTTTAGAGTTTCAGTGATGTTAAAATTTGAAATGTGTGTATCTTCACTATGCGTAAAGAGCAATTTCTTCCAGATTATTAACTTTAAACATTTTTTCCATAGAGTTACGCTTTTCGAGTTACTGCAGTGGAAAAGTCTGAAATATATGTACATAAGTATTTCCGCCGCGAAGTTTTGAGATTATATTGGTAACAAGTACAACCAAAGAATATACATGGGTAATGGTATAAGTGAACAACGATTTTCGTGACTAATGTTACACTGAAAATAAATAAAAAAAAAATGGACCAGAAAAGGTTATAATATAGTAAACGGAAGGAAAAAAATCAACTGACGCTCTTGTCTTGTGCAAATTGAGCATTTTTGTATATTCAATAAAAATCTTGAAACTGTCGTGAATTCGTTTTCTATTTTATTCCGCATTTTTTTTTGTTTTAATATTTTTAAATCTTATTAAATAGTATTAATTTCAGTATCGATGATCCTTTGAAAAAGAATGCCACTATCGGTTTTATAAACAACTTTGGCCAAATACCAAAACAACTGTTCAAAAAACCTCATCCCTGCAAAAAGATGGGGGCCTCATTCAACAGGACTTCGGTTATTGATACTGGGTCCTTGGTGCAGGCTTTCAGCCTACCACAACCTGAGAAATTGTTCTTCCATCATTTGGATAATTTGAGACCGTCCTTACAACCAATCAAAGGTAATAATGATACTAAAAATCAGTAAGTTTAGTAAGTATGATATTTTTTTAGAAGTTAAAAGTCCAGTTGGTCAAATTCTTCAAGTCGATAAAGCAGTGCTTGCCGTTGAACAAAACAAAGTCTTAATGCCACCATCTTACAATAAATATGTGGCCTGGGGTTTTGCTGATCATTCTCTACGTATTGGAAATTACGAGAGTGATAAGGCGGTTTTTGTATCTGAGAGTGTTGTACAGAATAATGGTGAAATCTTGGCGTGTGTTTGTCCATCACCAAAGACAATTGTTACAGCTGGCACTAGTTCGGTAAGCTATATATTTGCATTGATAACATGACATTTTCTTGTTCGAATCCTAATTTAAATATTGATCGATATGAGTATTTCCCGCGGTGTACGTGAATAAGAAATGAGGCAAAGGGCATTTAACAATTATAAAATTAAAAAAATATGAGCATAAGTTTGGATTCATGCAGCATCAAGTAAGAATTATCAAGTATTAAAATATTAAATAACAATTATAAATTAAGAAGTACCTATAAAAAAGTACCATTCATGCACTGACACCCGCAGTATTCATTTTTCAAAATAACCTCCTTTCGCTGGAAAACTGAAAGCAAATGCTTAGAATTCCAAATTTTCAATAAAATGGAAGATACCGAATCATGTTTTAAGGAACTCAAAGAAATAAACAAATATTTAAAAAACTGAATCCACACTTAGTCTTAAATATATTTATATTACATACGATTATACTTCCAATACCTATAATTCCATATTTTATTAAATATATATATACACCAAGATACATCCAAAATAAAAATATATATATCTATATATATATATATATATATATATATATATATATATATATATATATATATATATATCATTACGAAGCCCGAATTTCTAGATTTCACCAATTATAAGAAGCCCATTGAATTTTTACAAAGCCCGAAACGGGCTTCCTAATTATCTGCATGTATATTCAAAAATTGAAGCACAAGGCGCCACCTAATGGTGGTAATTTTTCTTACACATTTAGCTCCATTGCCATAAAATGCGTTTAAATTTCTAGAATATTAGGGAGATGTCATGCAATTCCATTTCATTCAAAACAGTGGTGGGCTTCTTAAGGTTGCTTTATATCTTCATATGTACAGGGCTTAGTTCAATCGTTTTGACTGTAGAGGGCTTCTCTATATACACCCCAGTTATTATGGGGTAAATATTTTACAACGGTTTATTGAAGCCCAATGATTTGGCAATATCGCATTCAGCAATAATAGCGAAATATGGGAAATACTTGAAGGGTAGCAATTTTTGATTATTAAGATGTCTGCTTGTTTGAACTGCGAATTTAGTATATATGATCAGCAAATACGAATGTGGAATAGCATTTTCCGGTTCTTAAAAATAATAAAGAAGACATAAATTGGTGAAATGAAATGAGGACTATTTTTTTGTAAGGTTTACAGCTATTTTATGGTTACAATAACATATTGATAAGAAAACTTCTTTTGTCAGAATATACTTTTATTATATAGAATACATTGAAATTAAAATAATATTTTTGTATAGGTATATAAAATAGAAACAAAAGAATGAAATAAGGAAAAATAAAAACATATTTACATCTTTCTAAAAACATTATTAACGAAAGTCTTAACCCTGACCCAGTCTTTATTCACCATATTTTTCTTATTCAATTTCAGAAACTCATCGCACTCATTTTTTTGGAGTAATTTTATGCTTTATATGTTCTTTAAAATAATCTACAAGTTTCTTCTCCTACTTGGACCATCGAATACGACCGACGTTCTCTCTATTTGCAGAAATATTAGAACCATCGGAATCTGATATTTTCCTTTTGTTTACATTATTTTTTTCGTTATCATTTTTTCTCATCATTGGTCTCAATATTTTGGCTTGCTTTTCTTTTACATTCCTTTTCATTATTCAAATTATCTTTATCTATCTTCCATTTGTCTTTCGATCCGGGATTGGCAAACAGATACAGATTTGTTTTTGGGACTATATCAGTTGTTTCCCTAATTTTTAACAAACAAGAGATATATTTTTGAATTCGCTTGGAAAAAAGAATTCGTACAGGTGGAGCCCTTTCCTCCTATTACAATTCTTTTGAATTGTTTGCTGATTATTTTTTCGACAGTTTTTAAAGACTCATTGAACGCCTGATGTTCAACATTGAAGCTAGCATTCTTATACGTTTCCATCGTAAGATACTGTACTTCTCCAATTCTTTTTCTGTTAAACATAACAGTTAGTGATAAAACACATTCAGCCAATATTTTATAATTTGTGCAGATATCAATGCAATAACCGATGCAAGTCAGAATGTTACAGCCGTGCAAAGCGGCAACAGGAAAGTGTAGATCTCGGATGAGACTTGGCGTGAAATTCAAAATAGAAAAGATATCAAATCTAAAGGATTGACCAACAACGTCGCTATACAGGAATACGGCAAGCTTCATAAAAAGGTCAAACAAATGTGCAGAGTCGACAAAAATAAATGTTTAAACAACATATGCCAAGAAATTGAAACACACCAGAACAAAAACGAGACCAGAGGCCTATTCATGAAAATTAAACATATCACACGGAAATTCACCCCAAACCACAATAGCATAAGAGCGGAAGGCGGAACTATCCTAACTGACACAGACCAAATGTTAGAAAGATGGAAATCATACTGTCAGCAACTTGTGGCTCACCCGGAAGCAACAGAAAACTTAACATTGAAGACAGCAAATATGTATGAGCCAGAATCTTACATCTTAAAAGTCGAAGCAGCCCTCAACAAACTAAAAACACATAAATCCCCAGGGGTTGAGAACATTACACTTGAAATGATTATCGCTACGGGAAAGACAGGCATAACACTACTCCATAAACTGTGTCAAAGCATCTGGGACACATGCATATGGCCAGACGACTGAACAACTTCCGTGTATATACCACTTCACAAGAAAGGATTCAGAGAAATCTGCGACAACTATCGTACAATCGCCTTAATACCGCATGCGAGTAAGGTTATGTTGCAGGTGATTTTGGAAAGACTTAAGACACGCCTGCTGCCCGAGATATCTGAAGAACAAGCTGGATTTTTTCCTGGTCGTGGCACCAGAGAGCATATCCTCAACGTTAGACAAATAATAGAAAAATCTCGAGAATTTAATGTCCCTACTTATGTATACAGCAAAGCCTTTGACTGTGTTAGATGGCAGCAAATGCGGAGGTAACTCTTCGAAATGGGCACAACAGGACACCTTGTCGAACTATTGAAAGGTTTATATCAGAATAACACGGCGAAAGTAAAAGTAAATGGGGAACTCACTGAATCATTCCGCGTCGGCAAGGGTGTAAGACAGGGATGTGTTGTAAGTCCACTTCTGTTCAACATTTATGGCGAGTGTATAATCCGTAAAGCTACAGAAGGCTGGGAGGGAGGTATCTCTGTCGGCGGAAGAATAATCAATAATCTTAGGTATGCTGACGATACTACTTTATTTGCAAGCAATGAGCAAGAACTAACAGAACTGTTACAGCGAGTCGAGATGGCTAGTCAGGAGGCAGGGCTAACTATTAACAGATCAAAGACAAAAATAATGATTATCGACCGACTAAGAAACAATAAGTCAGAAACCAAGGAAATAAATGGTATAGCTGTGGTTAACCAATTCGTGTATCTGGGATCGCTTATAACAAATTCAGGGGGATGTACATCGGAAATCAAAAGGCGGTCAGCAGTTGCAATAACGGATAAATGCGCTATCGATGCTTTTGAAATGTGCTGTTGGCGAAAGATGCTACGCATATCATGGACACAAGGAATAACAAACGAGTCGATTCTTAACCAACTGAAGATCAAAAAGTGAAATTTTTGAAAAAAAAATTAAAAATAGTTTTTATTGGGCATTTAAGATTTAAACCGTACCGATGAGTACCTACTATTGCTATCCTTTTCTCGATTTTAACTATACTTATGTATACGTGTTTGCCAGCAACAGCAATTCCATAACAAATTACTGTTTGTCTACCACAACACAAAATTAAACTTTAAATTAACAATAACGTCTGACAATTGCGACATAACCATAGACGATCTTCCAGAAAGTACCTATATACCAGAGAGCGAGACGTATATATACGCTCCATGCTCGTGCGTAATTCCAGTGACGGATCCCATTGTCGTTCCATGTCGACAAAATAATGATCTTGGTTGAATGAGATTGAATGAGATAATTATAATTACCAATATTGGATCACACTTGGAGCTTAACAGGCGGCGAGATGTCTGCGATCTAAGTACGAATTCGAAATTTCAAGTTTCTAGACCGTATGGGGCCTGAGAAATCGCTGCGGAGTCCATTGATGCAAGAACCGAAAGTAATAAAAACTATTTAAAAAAAGACTACGCACCATCATCTCCGAGCGAAGAACATCCTTTTTTGGACATATCGTCCGAAGAAACGGATTGGAGAAACTCACCGTCCAGGGGAAGGTACAAGGAACGAGAAGCCGAGGTAGATCACCAATCAGATATGTGGACCACATCGTTAGGGAAACCGGAGTACCACTCAACGAATGTTTTAAAGCCGCGGAAGATAGGCACATATGGAAAGAACTCACAGTTCACAGATCATGATGGCACGATAACCGAAACGGGTGACCGAATAGAAAGAATCAATATTTTCTGTTATTTTTTCAAATGCTTTCTGAGCAAGCTCATTTAAATGAGTTTGGAAAACGAGAATGTCATTTGCAACTGATAACTGAGTTGGCTTCTTCCATCTTTGTTCTTGAAGTGTCTTCAATGCTAGACTTGACAGTTCATTACACCAATGTTCTTCAGTTAGTTTTTTTAAATCCTTTATTTCCATCTTTTTCTGATCTTTGTCATTCGAACATATATTTGGAATATTTCTGTTTTCCAGGACAATTTTGAAGGCTACATCGCAGATCTGCTTAAGATTTGTTCCCATGTGTAAAGCCAGTGAAGGTGCTTTGAATGTTTTCTCATTCACATCATATCCACTTATATTTTTTGCAGCATATATTAATGTTCTGAACATATCTGGCTTAAGTACATCAAAAAAGCCACGAACACTTTTGTCAGTATTTTGTATAACATTCAACATCTTTGCCATCTCTCTCATCTTGTTACATACCACAACAGCCAATTGCTGTCTTTTATGTTTTCCTATAAGGTATTCTCCATATAAACATATCAAAGGATCGGTTTTTGCTATCATGCTTATATTATCTGTACGCATTATTCCGAAAACTTCGTTTTTAATTCGTGCGGTATCCTGGAATTCCTGATTTTTTGAAGTTGCTAAAGCTAGAAACGTTTGAGAATTGCTTAAACATTTTTTTCCGGGGTCAGTCATATTTTCTGGTTTCTGTTTGCACTTTTTTACATGCTTATATAAAAGATGTTTGGAGTATTCTCCCAAACAATAAGAACATGAAAAATAGTCAGTCTCAGGGTGTTTTGAAGTTCTTGTTGGATTTACTACACTAAAGCCGCTACCATAACTAAGCGCTCCTAACTTTGCTCTATATATACAGGGTTATTCAGATTCGATGCCCACCATTGGGATCGCGTAAACAGTGAGAGCTATAAAGAAGGTTAAATTGGGGCAAAGTTGCGAAATTTAATGGGGATTAATATGTAAAAAAAATTGAATATCATATTTTTGAGAATATTTAAAAAAAAACAAATTTTCACCTTTTGTTTATTCTTGAATAACTTGGTTGTTATGCAAAAAATTTAAAAACCAAAGGCACTTCTGTATAGTAACTTTTTCTGTTGCATCCTGTTGTGCTCACCGTTTCTAGGTACATCGGTTCGTCACAACCATCATCATCTAAAAAAAAATACGGACCTGGATTTTAAAATTGATTTTCTGATTCCGACGTATTCCATCACATTAGAGTGAGGGTATTTCTTGATATTTCGCTTATTTCCCATTAATTGTTTTAATTTAGGTTGAAAAATAAATTCTTTAGTTTTCATGTCCAAACCAGTAAAGCTTTTTTACTTATTATGCATTTTGAGGGGAAATACGTGATAATATCAAGAAATACGCTCACTCTAATGTTATGGAGATAAGTAGCAATCAGAAAAGCAATTTTAAAATCTAGGTCCGTATTTACTTTCTTTTAGTTGATGATGGTTTTAAAGTGATGAATTGTACCAAAAAATGGTGAGCACAATTGGATGCAATAGAAAAAGTTAATATGGAAAAAAGCTTTTGGTTTTTCAGTTCGTTGCATAATAACCAAGTTCTTTAAGAAATTACAAAATTTGAAAATTTGGTTTTTTAAACAAAATTCAAAAACGAAAAATTATAGAAATTTGTTTGTGGTATATTAATCCCCATTAAATTTCGCAACTTTGCCCCAAATTAACTTTCTTCGTATCTCTTTACGGTTTACAAGGTCCCAATGGTGAGCATCGGATCTGAATTACCCGGTATATATAGTCAACATAGGTGCTAAAGTTTAAAGATAGAAACTATTTTATCCAGAATTATTCTGATACCAGAAGTACTAGCAATTATTAGAACAAAAAATAACAATATATATGGAAACTTACACTATATTGATGGTATATTTATGGGCGTCCTAGTCCCGGTGATACACATATATTTTTCCTACATACAGATTTTTCATCCCGCTATATTGCTATATATACATATATATATATAGGGTGATTCACGGTCGATGGTACCTTAAACGTTTATGAAAACTATTAGTAGGATCCTTCTGAAAATTGTATTATGTAGATTATACCTAGAGATCTATCGACTGGAAATATTTTCGGCCTTGCGAAGTTGCCGCTTATATCAAAAAGTATTAACAACTTTGATTTTTCAAATGAGACACCCTATATATTATCAATCTATTAGATTCTCTATCGCCTTCTGGTTATTTTTTCATGAGATACCCATACCTATCTCTAATAGTTTCCAGTGAATTAATTAATTTTCTTTTATTTTGTTCAAAGCAGAGATCCAATCAATAGCCCATTACTCTGAATTTTAGAATTATGAAACGATGAAAAATTCCAGTAATAGCTTCAGAAAGACGTCTTTCTTAGTCATTATTGAAGATTTTGTTTTTATGTTATACAGGGTCGCTTCTAAGTTTACTAGGTTCTGGCCAAAATAATGAATTGAAAATTGAGATTTTATATATAATCGATTATGTTTTCTTCAACTAAAATATTTTTAGATTTCTGGTGCTTCCGGTGATACCGGAATTCGGCATCTACTTTGTTATTTTAAATAGAACACCCTGTATATTAACCTATTCTCATACTTTATAAATACCTTTATTTTTTTCAATTTGATCCTGCCGTTTTGGAGTTATTCAGTTTTTTCTAAAAAAAATTGTGGTAGCAGACATTTATTCAAACATTCATAGAACACTAGATTTTTCGTATATCAATTTAGAATTCAAACTATGTGTGAAGAACATGCTGGAGTATGTTTTGCGGTCAAAGACGGTTGTCTACATTGTAGGGTTACTTTACTATGGCACGATAAATTTTCGACATTTTGAAGAACCATAACTTGAGGTTTTTAAATAGCACCCCCCATATTTTATTGCTTAGTCGTCTTCGGCGTTTAATTTTACATCTTTTATACCCCACATGTCCTATACCTGAGATTGATAGTTTAGGAGATAATTAAGTTTTCGACATATCTTGTCGATACTTACCTAGTGTGCCATGTAAAATAAATGAGCATTCTCAATAAATATTTTTTCAAGTCAAACGACAAATTAATTATGGTACTGCGAGTTAAAATGTATAACAATAATAAAAACAATGTCTATATCAATCAAGAAATTCTTAATTTATTTTTGTGCGACGAAATTCTCAGTAGAACGTGTAGAATGTTTAACGAGAGCTATCCACATTTACCTCCAGTGACCAGAGGTAAATTTATAAGAATTGAAGCAAATTTGTGTGTTTTGAAAAAAAATAATTATGAAATAAATATACAAAAAAGTTTAATTGATAAGAAGAGGCGAGTCCCTAGGCCTCAATTCGAACTGCCGAAAAAGATCAGTACATCTTGAATATAAAGAATTTGAAGAAGCATCACACTACTATAAGTTCTCGTTATTGCAAGACCTTCATCCTCATGATCTCTACCACAGAGTTAACTTGTCTGAGATGCTATATCTTCGAAGCCAAGAAGACGAGAATTTTTTGAAAAAAATTATCTCAACGGACGAATCTTAAGCTTTCGCGTGACCTCTCAACAGACCCCAACTATATTTGGGCCTCAGTTAATCTCCATGCGATCCGAGAAAGAAATGATTAGAAGAGGTTTAGTTTCAATGTTTCTTACTTCATTTATGTCGGCGCGATAACGGCACTGCGACAAAATTTTTAGTAGAACGTGTAGAATGTTTAACGAGATCAGTTATCCACATTTACCTCCGATGACCAAAGGTAAATTTAGAAGGATTTAAGCATTTTTTTACTTTTCGGAATTTCGTATTAAATAGAAAATAGTGTATTTCTTGATTTGTATAGACATTGTTTTTATGATTTTTATCCATTTTAATTCTTAATAGCTTAATTACTTTGTCGTTTGACTTATTTATTGAGAATGCTTATTTATTTTCCATGTCATACTAGGTAAGTATCGATGAGAAATGTGCGCATTAAAAAAACTCAATTATCTCCTAATCTATCAATCTCAGGTTTAGGACATGTGGGGTATAAAAGATGTAAAATTAAATGCCCAAGACGACTAAGCAATAAAATATGGGGGGTGCCATTAAAAAAAATCAGGTTATGGT
Organism: Crioceris asparagi; assembly: GCA_958507055.1. Taxonomy (NCBI): domain Eukaryota; kingdom Metazoa; phylum Arthropoda; class Insecta; order Coleoptera; family Chrysomelidae; genus Crioceris; species Crioceris asparagi. The sequence goes on from OY293828.1 coordinate 50,149,505, forward strand.
TCTATAAAATTTCGAAAAGTTAACGTGAGACACCCTGTATATATTCATCGATCATCATATATATTATTTCTCAAAAGTGTTTTTTGCCATTACGCCATATCTCCTATAGTTAATTATCAAAATTAATGATTGAAGAATCATTTTGAGGCATTACGTTCCCCTGAAAAAAAAAACATTGTTTCCAAAAAATAATTCAAAATCTTTTTATATATATAATCAATGTAGAAGTCATCTTTTGACCATACGTTTAACTAACATGCATGAACGCTCTTTAGTTATTTACATTTTTTGCTCATGTGTAATTAATCACACAAACGTATAAGCTCTGTCCCGACTTCTATCACAGACAGTTTCTAACTAGGATCAGCTGACTTACGAATATCAAATAGTAGTATAAAACTTTTGTTCCTAAATTCAATCCACTACACTGACCAGTGTAAAAATGTATGTATAAATAGATATGTCACGTCATACTGGCCAGTATACTGGATGGAATTACACAGGCATAGTCAATTTAAATAACCACTTGTATAAACTTCACAGGTATGTTGGTATACCTGAAATTTCAAACGTTGTAAAATGGTAAAATTGACCCTGATTGGAATCAGCTGATTACCTATATAATAGATTTCGAGATGGAAACACAACACGCGTTTTTTTAACCGAATGTCATATTTCTGATAATAATTGCTGTATTAGAAAGTTCGGCTAGTTTCCTTCTTGTGTTTTGTATCTCGAAATGAATATATGATATGGATCATAAAATACTTACATAAACTGGCTTCAGTACATGAGGAATGGTAAAATAGAGTTTGAAGTTATCTGAATCATAATAATACAAATTCTCTCCTAAAGTTTCACATGCCTTCTGAATAGATTCATCAACATCAAAAATTACACTAACCACGTTAATATTTCTTTGATTTAACTTCAACAATATTTTTTTCCAAAAGGACAGCTTTCTCGAGTTCATAAAATAATAAGTGATAGGGGCTCTTTTTGTTCCTTTGGCTATGAACTTGTCGTTTAGCCACACCCATTGTTGGGATATATCTTTCGTGTTCAGAATTATGGTATTTATATGATTTTATTTCTAATTACATATTCAATTATTAGATCATAGACTTTTTTCCTTGGGACATTGGGAACCCAATATGGTCGGAACATTAAGAGATGAGATAGGGGCTTTAAACTCTCATTAATATTAATAATCATAAACACTAGAACTTTGATTAATTTTCTAAGGTGACTATACTTTTCAAATTCAATTAATTGATCACCTAAATCTTCTAGGCCTTTCCACTCGTGAAATATTTTGCAATAAAATGCCCACTTCTTTATTGATATATGTCAAATTATTTCTTCACATTCTCCAGGATTATAGTTCTTACTCGAGTTCCAAAGGTTAAATATCTCAACACATGGCAAATACACATGGGAAAAAGTCCGTATCACCATGTTATATGCAGCAGGATCTTGCGAACTTTTCTATATTAGATGAGTATGCTTGTGTAGATTTTCTATTTTTCAGTCTTGAAATTAACTCTTTCAAATGTTTAGGTAACTCCTAGTTAATAAAAATCTTATATAAATAATATTATGGCAAAGTTTCAGAACGCTACATGAATATGAATTATTTTTAACAGACTCGTATACAGGTAACGAACAAACAAAGTATCATTTTTATGAATTAGATAGGTATTAAACAATTTTCTTTCTCAAGACAAATAATTACATACAGATATATGTTATCTATTATTTAATTGAGATAATCATATAAATTGGCTATGAACATTTGCATTTTCAATGCATGAAACATTCAGACAATAAGTAAGTAACTAGAAGCTAGATATAATTTGAGAAAATTTTATTGAAAAATCTATAGATATTCAGCAGCTGCAAAATATAAAAAAATATTGATATATAAAAAATATGCCATAGAAGAGAAACCTTTTTCGATTGTTGGTTTTAATAATATCTCTTGATTGACTATCGATGTTATCTTTGTTTGTTAGCTCAGCAACTACATTGCTAACGTCTGCTGGTAATTTTTGTTTCGGTTTGCTTATTATGCTAGGAACTATAGTTGATAATAATCTTCTTACAGTCGTGTATGCATCCATTTGGTGAAATGACTCAAATGCAAAATGATCACTACAGATGTATGCATGTTTTGAAACCAAAGTTTTTTCGGTGGCATTCAACTATTTTTGTTTCAAAACACCATCCTTAGGAAATCTTAATTACGAAAAATAGTTTGCACTTATGATAAAATTAACAATAAGGAACAAACCCTTCTTAGTGTGGATTCATGCAGCATCATGTAAGAATTGTCAAGTAAAAAGTATCAAATAACAATTATCAATTAACAAGTATGAAAATGTAGCATTCATGCATTCAAATTAAGAAGTAAAAAGTAAGCATGCGCAAAAGTCTGACATCCGCAGTATTTATTTTCAAAATAACCTCTGTCCCCGCTGGATAACTGAAAACAAGTATTCAGAATTCCAAATTTTAAATAAAAATGGAAGATACCGAATCATTTTTCAAGGTACCCAAAGAAATACACAAATATTTCAAAAAGTGAGGTTATTTACATCATCGGCCTGGCCAATCCGCGTTCACCTCGTTAAATAAAAGTAAGAAAGTAAGAAAGTTAAAAGTTGGCCAACTTCTACTTATTCATTAATTGATAATTGTTACTTGGCTGCATGAACACTCCCATTGAAAAATAAGAAGTTCAACTTTTACTTGCTATTTGTAATTGTTACTTGTTACTCGTTAATTTGGGCTGCATGAATCCACACTTACTTGTGAAAACTTCTGCTGTTGTTCTATGGAATAGGCTCTTTTTATAAATAGCACAAATTTTCACCATTTTTAAATAGTTTCTATTACTTTCGGTTCTTGTATCAATGGACTCCGCAGCGATTTCTCAGGCCCCATACGGTCTAGAGATTTGAAATTTCGAATTCGTACTTAGATCGCAGACATCTCACCGCCTGTTAAGCTCCAAGTGTGATCCAATATTGGTAATTATAATTATCTCATTCAATCTCATTCAACCAAGATCATTATTTTGTCGACATGGAACGACAATGGGATCCGTCACTGGAATTACGCACGAGCATAGAGCGTATATATACGTCTCGCTCTCTGGTATATAGGTACTTTCTGGAAGATCGTCTATGGTTATGCCGTAATTGTCAGACGTCAGACGTTATTGTTAATTTAAAGTTTAATTTTATGTTGTGGTAGACAAACAGTAATTTGTTATGGAATTGCTGTTGCTGGCAAACACATATACATAAGTATAGTTAAAATCGAGAAAAGGATAGCAATAGTAGGTACTCATCGGTACGGTTTAAATCTTAAATGCCCAATAAAAACAATTTTTAATTTTTTTTCAAAAATTTCACTTGTTCTTTATTTAGTTTCATTTAAATCTATTATATATTTATCTATTTACAAATTATGAAAACATAACCGTTTCGAATTTTGTATTTGAATTTGAATTTTCGGATGACGGCAGAGTCGGATGACAAACAGCAATCCACAAATCACGAGTGTTCAAAATAAAAGAGATAGATACTCCTGCCTCATTTTCTGTTTCTTTCTAATAAGGGTCAACATCCGTTAAATTCACAGCCTGTTCCTAAATACAAACCAAGGATGTTATAAAAAGGATGAGCAACTCAGTGATAGGAAATATACTCTCTAGAGTCAAGGAGGTGGGTGTGGCCTAACTTCCTACTCTCTCGCACGTACCTCAATCTTTATCTGTCATTACTGCTCAGCACAGCACCCGCCTAGGCATATTGACATCTTTTCATGTGTCTATGGTTTGAGGAATACAATAGAAAATTATAAGGTATAAGCCATTTATGTGATCCATGATCTCATTTCGTATCTCAAAATTTAATTTTAATCTATTATCACAAAATAAATTTGAAATTAAGCGATGGAAATTATTTAGAAAACCCGAAGGATTAGGATCCCACTGGAGTGAGTTAAATCTTAGACAAGATTAATGAGATAGCAACTGAAAGATTATTGTGACCACATACCACCACAGTTTTAACAGATATCATTAGCTCTGTCCACATCCGTTTCGTTCGCTTTTGATCAATCACAAAAGAGATTACGAATTATGGCTTGTACAGACTCAAATTATGCAATTTTTAAATTATTCTGAGAGAAGTAAATATTGCTTCGTTGCTTTTAGTGTAAAACTTGCTACAGTATCTATTAACTAGTACCATTACCATAAATAAAAAACTATAATGTGGAAGATACGATGTCGAGTAAATAGGTGAGGTTTTAGGTTCCGTCTCGGCGGATACATAACATGAATATGAATGACATTTCACTGGTCACCCACAAAAACTAACAGCGCTTGGTTCGATTCTAATTCCTATCTCTCTCCTATTCTAATTATTAAACCCTGCCAGCAACTCGACAATATAGAACATGCTTTCTCAAACAGTAGTTGATTATCCTTCTTATATCATCCTTGAGTTGTATCTATAAAGCCAAAGAGAATAATATCGAGCGATCCAAAAAATCAATTCGAATGAATTCGATGTGTGCCATGTCTTTTGAGACCATGCAGAGATATTTACATTTTAACTCAAAACACCCATTATCACAAAAAAATCAGTAATCTTGTAGACAGATCAATTAATCTTACAGATCCGGAATATCGCAGTGAATCAATAAAAAAAGCTAAATCAATTCTAACACAAAACAACTATCCGATTAAACTTATCAACTCAATTTTTAATGCCAAAATACAAGCAACATGTAATACTGTAACGTTTAACCCTGTGCTAAACGTTGTGGGGTGAGTTCACTTGCGTAATACTCAAAATTCGCAGATTGCTTCCAATGATTTATTTTCAAACACTCAGTACACGAGCTTCTATTATGGTACAACTGTCACCACTTCTTGTCACCTCGACAATCTATACTGTCACTGTCTTTACCGACAGAACTACTATTGACTGACATCATAAGACTGACTCTGTCCCGTGATCGACACGGCTTTATATACCTGAATCATGACATGACATTCATCGAGAATGTTCTATGATTATCTAGATGCCCATAATTAATGTTCTAGATCCTTGTCAAACTGACAATAGTATGACAAATTGTACTTCACATATAGTTTCTGGAAGGATCCAGAATAAATCTTCTATAATTCTAGAACTACATAAGGAAATTTACAAGCAACTACATTGTAAGCAAGGTAGTAGAATAAATAACTAATAAACGAATATTAACCGTAAGTACATGAATACCTATCCACGTTACACTGCCCCCTTCTTAGATTTTATCGTCCCCATCAAACATCATTCCAATACATTCTACAATCTCATCTGGGGGAGCTCCTTGCATCCTCTTGTCCCAGTTCTTATTCTCACTTCCCGAGGAAGACATATAACTCTGTGTTCCTTTTGATCCTCCTCGGCGATCATCAGAATATTCCACCGGACTATGATAACCTCTAGGTGAATATCCTCGAACGGGTGATCCGCTTCTACACAACCCAAAGCGATCACTTAATGCCAAACGATCTTCACCACAACATGATCTTGAATAGCGATCATGCGATCTAGGTATGTGGCAAGAAAACGTAAATTTATGACAGAATAATCCATCGTATCCATGGTTGCGTCGACAGCAGCGAATGTGTCTGCGGCTATTGTACCTGCTCTTTCGTCGTAGACTGCTGCGCTTCGTGCCTCGGTCTTTCCGTAGACTCATTCGGCTTCTTTTGTTGCGGCCCCAGCACCTTCTACCTCCTGGACCTCTGAGTAGACTACCGCAATGTAAAATGTTTTTCTTGCGACCATTGTTGCCTACACACTGCCTGATACTTCTTTGAGATCTGGATGTAATGCGCCTTTTAAAAGGACTTTTTCTTCCAATGTTTTTGAACTCTCAACAGAGATATTGCGCTGCTTCGATCTAGTTCCGGGATCTTCCCTCTTAGCATCAGACTCGTTATTTGATCTGTCATTGTTCGAGCAATTTTGAAGTTTCTGTTGGTCGCTGTTTACTATCTCATATTGTTGTCTAATTCTAGCCTGTTCTTCTTTATATTCTCGTTTAATTCTTGCCAGGTCTTCTTTATATTCTTGTCTAATTCTTGCGTGTTCGTCTTTATATTCTTGTGTAATTCTTGTCTGTTCTTCTTTATATTGTTGTCTAATTCTTTCCTGTTCTTCTGCATATTCTTGTCTAATTATTTCCTGTTCTTCTTCATCTTGTCTAATTTTGGTCCATTCTTCTTTATACTTTAGCATAATTCTTGCATGTTTTTCCTTACTTTCTAGTCTTATTCTTGCCCATTCTTCTTTTTCTTGTTGTCTTTTTCTTGCATATTCTTCATTTTCTTGTTGTCTTTTTCTTTCCAGTTCTACGAGGAACTTCAACACATCTGAAGCAGTTGCCATTTCTTTGTAATCTTTCGATCTTTACCATATATTCTCAGCAAAATGCGAAGATCCCACTTCTGACACCAATTGTAACGTTTAACCCTGTGCTAAACGTTGTGGGGTGAGTTCACTTGCGTAATACTCAAAATTCGCAGATTGCTTCCAATGATTTATTTTCAAACACTCAGTACACGAGCTTCTATTATGGTACAACTGTCACCACTTCTTGTCACCTCGACAATCTATACTGTCACTGTCTTTACCGACAGAACTACTATTAACATCTGATTCCACAGACTGACTGTTATCAACTGACTTTATAAGACCGACTGACATCATAAGACTGACTCTGTCCCGTGATCGACACGGCTTTATATACCTGAATCATGACATGACATTCATCGAGAATGTTCTATGATTATCTAGATGCACATAATTAATGCTCTAGATCCTTGTCAAACTGACAATAGTATGACAAATTGTACCTCACATATAGTTTCTGGAAGGATCCAGAATAAATCTTCTATAATTCTAGAACTACATAAGGAAATTTACAAGCAACTACTATTATAAGCAAGGGAGTAGAATAAATAACTAATAAACGAATATTAACCGTAAGTACATGAATACCTATCCACGTTACAATACACACAAAATCTCAAAACGTAATAAAGATAACAAACAAAAGTACCTTACACTTCCATATATAAAAAACTTGTCACAAAGCGTACAAAAGGTTTTCGAAAAACATAATATACCGGTTAGTCATAAAGCTTATAACCTTCTAAAAAAACATATAGTAAACTGAAATCAAATAACGAAAAGAATAAAATTACCCACAGCGTATATGAAATACCATGCAATAACTTGCAATAGCGCATATATCGGTCAAACTAGCCAATACCTCATAAATCGCATCAGAGGTCATAAATATGACAAAAAAATAAAACTGCATTAATAAATCATGAAGAGGAAAAAAAACATACTTTCAATTATGATGAAACCAAAATTTTAACTACTGAACAAAATACATATAAACGCGTAATTCTGGAAACTATCTATATAAAGAAGAAACAAAACACAGTAAACTATAAAACCGATAAAAATAAACTAAATATCATATATAACAATATTCTATAATAAATAAAACAATATGTTGTCTCCAGAACACCCTTTCCAAGTTAACGCAAAACAGTATCTGCACAAAATATCAAACATCAGTTTTGTCAAAAAAAATCTCCTAACCTAATATAACAGCCTTCCGATAACCAATTTCCTGTCACACCATCCGTTGTTAAAACACGAACAAATATTGATCGCAAAACAAATTTCACAACCATGAAAAAGAGAAAAAAAATACCAAGAAGATGATAAAATAAGGTGCCAATACCTCTTTTATCAAGAATGAAACCTTTTTTTATTTTTTCGAATTTCAATGTTTTAGGTAAGTTATAAAATAAAAAAAATGTTTCCTTGTTCCAATAATTGTATAATATAATTAATTTTCCCGTTTTCATTTCCATAGTTTTTTATTTAATTGAAAAAGACTTGTTAAAAAGTTGAAACGGCTTGATGTAATCCCCCCTTTTTGTACCACTGGAATGGATTTTTATTTTTATGATGGAATAAATGAATTTCAAAACACAATTTATTAATAAATGACAGAGCCTAAAACCCAAGAAACCCCCAAGGATATATATATAAAGAGAACTATAATTCAGTATTACTGAGATAGATATAATATCAAAATGAGAATGCTATTCACCTTTATGCTTTTATGTCATCTGACGCTGACGAAAGCAAATAAGCTTGAAATCACGTGATCCGCTTCTAGTGGATGACTGTATCCGATGAAATAATAGCATAAAGGTGAATAGCATTCTCATTTTGATATTATATCTATCTCAGTAATACTGAATTATAGTTCTCTTTATATATATATCCTTGGGGGTTTCTTGGGTTTTAGGCTCTGTCATTTATTAATAAATTGTGTTTTGAAATTCATTTATTCCATCATAAAAATAAAAATCCATTCCAGTGGTACAAAAAGGGGGGATTACATCAAGCCGTTTCAACTTTTTAACAAGTCTTTTTCAATTAAATAAAAAACTATGGAAATGAAAACGGGAAAATTAATTATATTATACAATTATTGGAACAAGGAAACATTTTTTTTATTTTATAACTTACCTAAAACATTGAAATTCGAAAAAATAAAAAAAGGTTTCATTCTTGATAAAAGAGGTATTGGCACCTTATTTTATCATCTTCTTGGTATTTTTTTTCTCTTTTTCATGGTTGTGAAATTTGTTTTGCGATCAATATTTGTTCGTGTTTTAACAACGGATGGTGTGACAGGAAATTGGTTATCGGAAGGCTGTTATATTAGGTTAGGAGATTTTTTTTGACAAAACTGATGTTTGATATTTTGTGCAGATACTGTTTTGCGTTAACTTGGAAAGGGTGTTCTGGAGACAACATATTGTTTTATTTATTATAGAATATTGTTATATATGATATTTAGTTTATTTTTATCGGTTTTATAGTTTACTGTGTTTTGTTTCTTCTTTATATAGATAGTTTCCAGAATTACGCGTTTATATGTATTTTGTTCAGTAGTTAAAATTTTGGTTTCATCATAATTGAAAGTATGTTTTTTTTCCTCTTCATGATTTATTAATGCAGTTTTATTTTTTTGTCATATTTATGACCTCTGATGCGATTTATGAGGTATTGGCTAGTTTGACCGATATATGCGCTATTGCAAGTTATTGCATGGTATTTCATATACGCTGTGGGTAATTTTATTCTTTTCGTTATTTGATTTCAGTTTACTATATGTTTTTTTAGAAGGTTATAAGCTTTATGACTAACCGGTATATTATGTTTTTCGAAAACCTTTTGTACGCTTTGTGACAAGTTTTTTATATATGGAAGTGTAAGGTACTTTTGTTTGTTATCTTTATTACGTTTTGAGATTTTGTGTGTATTGTAACGTGGATAGGTATTCATGTACTTACGGTTAATATTCGTTTATTAGTTATTTATTCTACTCCCTTGCTTATAATAGTAGTTGCTTGTAAATTTCCTTGTGTAGTTCTAGAATTATAGAAGATTTATTCTGGATCCTTCCAGAAACTATATGTGAGGTACAATTTGTCATACTATTGTCAGTTTGACAAGGATCTAGAGCATTAATTATGTGCATCTAGATAATCATAGAACATTCTCGATGAATGTCATGTCATGATTCAGGTATATAAAGCCGTGTCGATCACGGGACAGAGTCAGTCTTATGATGTCAGTCGGTCTTATAAAGTCAGTTGATAACAGTCAGTCTGTGGAATCAGATGTTAATAGTAGTTCTGTCGGTAAAGACAGTGACAGTATAGATTGTCGAGGTGACAAGAAGTGGTGACAGTTGTACCATAATAGAAGCTCGTGTACTGAGTGTTTGAAAATAAATCATTGGAAGCAATCTGCGAATTTTGAGTATTACGCAAGTGAACTCACCCCACAACGTTTAGCACAGGGTTAAACGTTACAATTGGTGTCAGAAGTGGGATCTTCGCATTTTGCTGAGAATATATGGTAAAGATCGAAAGATTACAAAGAAATGGCAACTGCTTCAGATGTGTTGAAGTTCCTCGTAGAACTGGAAAGAAAAAGACAACAAGAAAATGAAGAATATGCAAGAAAAAGACAACAAGAAAAAGAAGAATGGGCAAGAATAAGACTAGAAAGTAAGGAAAAACATGCAAGAATTATGCTAAAGTATAAAGAAGAATGGACCAAAATTAGACAAGATGAAGAAGAACAGGAAATAATTAGACAAGAATATGCAGAAGAACAGGAAAGAATTAGACAACAATATAAAGAAGAACAGACAAGAATTACACAAGAATATAAAGAAGAACACGCAAGAATTAGACAAGAATATAAAGAAGACCTGGCAAGAATTAAACGAGAATATAAAGAAGAACAGGCTAGAATTAGACAACAATATGAGATAGTAAACAGCGACCAACAGAAACTTCAAAATTGCTCGAACAATGACAGATCAAATAACGAGTCTGATGCTAAGAGGGAAGATCCCGGAACTAGATCGAAGCAGCGCAATATCTCTGTTGAGAGTATAATTCAGTATTACTGAGATAGATATAATATCAAAATGAGAATGCTATTCACCTTTATGCTTTTATTTCATCTGACGCTGACGAAAGCAAATAAGCTTGAAATCACGTGATCCGCTTCTAGTGGATGACTGTATCCGATGAAATAATAGCATAAAGGTGAATAGCATTCTCATTTTGATATATATATATATATATATATATATATATAATAAAATAGATTTTTGTTGGGGGTGCAGTCATTTAATATTCTTTGGATTATGCCAAGCTTTCGAAAATGTTTATTCTCTTCGTCAGGGCAAACTAGAAATCTTTACAAATTTTCTTAACCACATAATAAATTATTAATTAAAGTACTTACATTCGTGAATTTATCAAATATTAAACCAGTCAAGAATTCAGAATCAAATATATATATATCTATATATTATATTTGTAGTTCAAAACTTCACTTTTTAAAAAATAATAATATTTATTATAATTTATAAGTTACAAAAATATAATAATAAAAATGAAGAAAAACAACGTGAACTGAGAGCTACTGCTTATTTGAACCAAGAACCTCGGGGAACCAGGTGCAATCGTATTTATAGTGATTTTATGCTGATTAAGCATCATGTGACTTGCGCTTGGTTCGTCTGTTACAAGTTCTAGAGCATGGGATCTGCAAGTTTGCATATTCTGATAAAACTACAATATTCTTAGAATATGGAATATTCCAGAGTATGGGAATTGCAAAGTTGCATATTCTGTGAGAATGTAAAATGTATTGAATTCTGAGAATGTTCCAGAGTGCAAAACTGCAAGTCAGCATTATCTCTGAGAACGAAAATATGAACAAAGAAAAATAATAAAACACGTGTCGTTGTAATATGACACCTGTGAGACTTGATCGTTATTATTAAATATGGTGAATTATATTGGGATATAACATATATATATATATATAGTGTGTACCACGAAGAGTTTGATCTAACCACTAAAGCTATCATTTTGAAAATATACGTACGTGTTTCTCATAATTTCCAATCGATCAAAAATCATGACGTTGAAACAGGACTTCCGGTAGAACGCTTATTTCAAATGGAACATACTACTTTTTCTTTCCTTTTTGGATTCTGCTTTAAAATTAAAGGTAAGTTTCATAAGCATACTGCATCATTGATTTTTGATATTTTTCGAAATATTGACCTTTTTTTAAAAAAAACTCCAAAAACATGAGTAAATTTATACCTATTTATCTTTCTTAGTCATTCACAAAAATATTTGAAATTTTTAACCAGAAAGGTAGAGATGTGTCTTAGTATCCAGAATATGAGAATCTCTTGGAAATAGTACAGGGTGTTAAACATCGACCTACCAATTCTGACTAATTCAGGATCCAATAACACACTTATTTTAAATAGAACACCCTGTGTTTTTTCGTGTTAATCTATGAACCTTTTTTTTCTTACGTTTGGTTTTAGCATTCCCTATACGTAAATTCTACCAATTTCATGATATTTGGATATTTTGGAATAAAGACAATAGTTGCTCTGGTAGCGAAGCGGTTGACTATGAAATTAAATATTTAAATGTCACCTTATGTCATGATTTATCTAACAAAGTTGCTGTCACTGCTATTAGTTAATTTAATCTTCTAAGTAATATCGAATACGAGTGTTATTAATAAATATGGCAACGGGAAATGTAATCGAGTTATAAGTAGAACCTGCCGTGTTTTTGCAGAGAGATTTCCCAATAAATCTAGACCATCATGGAATATTATAAAAAGATTATTGAATAATTGTTCCACATATCGAATGTTTCGTTCAAAAACTGCAAGAAGCAAGCTATCAGTAGACAACGAAGAAAATGAAATAAATGTCTTGGCATTTTTTACCGCTTATCCACAAGCGTCAATTAGAGACTGCACCAGAAATTTACGTTTATCCATAGGATCTATTCACAGAATTCTCAAGAAGCATGACTGGAAACTTTTTTCTTTTAAATTAGTTTATCATTTGCAACCTGATGATTTACCCCGACGATTAGAGTTCTGCGAATGGTTTCTAATGAAAACTTAACAGGTAAGTACTATATTTTTCTGAATTATTAGATCACTTTTTCCCATAATTAAATACGAAAATATGTAACTTGTACATAGATACATGAAGGTCATAAAGATCAAGTCCTAGGTACTATTTTTTAGTCTTTAATTGTAATTGCTCAAGCAAAATTGAATCGAATAGCTGGTCTAAGGTCTAAGGTACCTTCATATGCTGGAACAAGTAATAAGAGTAGCAATGAACAAATGCATCAGGATGAAGCTGCTGAAGTCTGGTATCAACAGGATGGAGCACCACTTCACAATACAAGGGAAGTAAGCGAGCTTCTTTATCAGACTTTTGAGGACAGTTGGATAGCTAACAATGGTCCTCATCATTGGCTGGCGCGTTCGCCAGACTTGGCGCCACTAGATACTAGTATCTGGGATTACATCAAGAGCAAAGTTTACTTTGAACCCCCACTACGAAACAGAATATGACAGATAGGGTACTGGGGGCCTTTAATTCAATGCAGCAGCAACACGTTGGTCGAGCTACTGGTCAGAACATGATGAAACAAGTATTGAAATGTCTTGAATTAAATGGAAGTAATTTTGAGCATTTATTGTAGAAAGATAATAACTCTCAAGAGTTGATCTATATTAGGTAAATTTCTTATAGAAATATACCTATTGCGATCGTTCACACTTTTGAATTTCGAAAAAATTTCAACGGCATGTTGTTATATGGCTATAAGTTAGTCCAAAAAAACATTTGGTTCAAAAGTTTATATATATATATATATATATATATATATAAATGAAGATATCTATATTTCATAAATGAAAGAGTATATATAATATATATAATAATGATAGATGCTCTACACCTTTGTGCTTTTATTTAGTTGGACACAACCACCACTAGAAGCGGATCACGTGATTTCAAGCTTGTTAGCTTTCATCAGCGCCACATAAGTGGAAGCTGTATCCAACTAGACAAAAGCAACTGGACAAGCTTGAAATCACGTGATCCGCTTCTAGTGGTGGTTGTGTCCAACTAAATAAAAGCACAAAGGTGTAGAGCATCTATCATTATTATATATATTATATATACTCTTTCATTTATGAAATATAGATATCTTCATTTACACATATCCTTACGTTAAACGTAATTAGGCTCTCAATACCTAGGGCGCGAAGTGTGTCCCGCTGGTAGATCTGGTCTGGTAAATTCCGACTATCTTCCAGTTGCTTTTGTCTAGTTGGATACAGCTTCCACTTATGTGGCGCTGATGAAAGCTAACAAGCTTGAAATCACGTGATCCGCTTCTAGTGGTGGTTGTGTCCAACTAAATAAAAGCACAAAGGTGTAGAGCATCTATCATTATTATATATATTATATATACTCTTTCATTTATGAAATATAGATATCTTCATTTACACATATCCTTACGTTAAACGTAATTAGGCGGCTCTCAATACCTAGGTGGCGCGAAGTGTGTCCCGCTGGTAGATCTGGTCTGGTAAATTCCGACTATCTTCCAGTTGCTTTTGTCTAGTTGGATACAGCTTCCACTTATGTGGCGCTGATGAAAGCTAACAAGCTTGAAATCACGTGATCCGCTTCTAGTGGTGGTTGTGTCCAACTAAATAAAAGCACAAAGGTGTAGAGCATCTATCATTATTATATATATATATATATATATATATATATATATATATATATATATATATATATATATATATATATAGATATATGGGATATTACGAAATTTGTTAACACGATAGAGGGCGCAGTTTTGAAGGTATCACGTTCAAATTTGCTACAAAAATCAATCTCTCAAATATCTCGGTCGAGTTCGTTATTGGGCAATATCGGGTAAGTAGTTTCAAAATGGCGACCATTCAAACATTTAAAAAAATTATCAAAAAAGAGCAGTAGTGTAAATATTATTAAAAATAATTTTAGGTTATAGATATAATCAGTACCTATAACTTTTGTTCAAAGCAATTTTTCATAAAATACACAGGTAAAAAAATAAAAATTAATAAAGAAAATTAACAAATATTGATAAAACATGAACACTCAATATAAATTTGATGTAATTGTACATTTTCTGGAGATCTTAATATAGACCCTGATTAAAAAAATATATAGTATATTTATTGAAAAGAAATAGACGAAAAAAAAATCTGCCTTGAAGTGGACTCGAACCCTGTCTGCTTTATATTCAACAGTCAAAACAAAAACCTCTAACCGCAAGGCTATGACAATTTTATTTAATATTTGTAGGTATACCAATGAAAAGGTTGTTAAAATTTCAATTCAATGAATTTTGAAAAATTTACCTTTCCGCTGACTACAGGCCATCGGGTTTTTTTTTTCTTTGCTTCCTAAAGTTCCCATAATTGTCATTTGTTATTATTCTAATCAAGGCACATGCTGGTAGGCGTTATGTATGTACGGTAAATCAATTTAAAAGAAAATGCTTTTCAGTCCTAATTTTTCAGAATTCAGTCAGTAGTTTCCAATTGGCGCATGCACAAAGCGGTACTTTCTCAACATTTATTCCATTTTCTTTGCAATTCAACAGTAGCCTGCTTTTCACAATTTTCATTACTCTTTTCATTTTCCCAATAATTATTGATTTATTTTTGAAAAATTGGGATTTCTCTCTGCATAAATTACCAACAATGTGATTCGACTTCCGTGAATGATAATGAGATTAAAGACCATTACTTATTTATAATATTTTTTTGTATTTTTGTTCAATATTGTATGTATTTGAAATAAACTCATTTTGTATACCTAAGATGAGTCAATTATTTCAACGTGTAGATAAGTTCAGTAAAAATCGTTCTCTTAGGTTTATTTTTACTGTGCTTTTGAGTAAATTTCGTAGGAAGCTATTATTCTTAAAAGCACTTTCTTATATCTAGAATATGCTAAATAACCCTTAAACAATGACATGAGCTTTGTTCAATAAATAAGGTGACCTTGTAATATTTAATTTTACAGCCAACTGCTTTGCTAGTTTAGCAAATTTTGTCATTTAGTCTAAAATATCCAAATATTTTGGAATCGGAAGAATTTAGGTATAGGGAATGCTAATACCAAACGTAAGAAAAGTAAATGGTTGATAGATTAACATGAAAAAATACAGGGTGTTCTATTTAAAATAAGTGTGCTATTGGATCCTGAATTAGTCAGAATGGGTAGGTCGATTTTAAACACCCTGTACTATTTCCAAGAGATATCTCATATTCTGGATACTAAGACACATTTCTAACTTTCTGGTTAAAAAACATCATGATATATGTCTGGGAGACTGATGCTATGTTTGGTAATCAATCTGATTGAGCAGTAAGTGGAAAAAACGCATACAAACGCAATATGTAGACGACAAACCTCGTTCTTATTGCGGCACTCTACGAAATGTAGGTTCAATTTACCAGCTAGGCATGAAATTAAAATTTTTCAAATTCGTGTTGATTAATCGGTTTATGTTGTTACCAGTTCCATTGTCTTCCCTTTACTGTTTCTTTTAAAATATATTCTATGGTGTTTTGTTTCTTTGTCATTATATCATGAGCATATGCAGTTAATTGTGTCCCACTTGCTCGAAGGTTAATTTCCTTAAATTTTTCATCTTATGACATATTCTACTACCAAATCCAATAGTGTTGCGGATAGTGAGTTGAAGACGTTAAATATACAATTTCTATTAAAATAATTTGTTATCTGTAGCTCAGTTGTTTGATTGAACCGTTATGTGAACATTTATTTCGTTTATCGTATGTTAGTTATGCGATTGGCCAATGGGGAATCTGAATACCGACAACTTTTTATTTATCTAAATTTTAATGCGATACACTGTCATTAGTATACTTTCATTCCCAGGTCGTATCTGTTTGGGAATATGAAGCAAGAAAAAAGCAGCTCAATATAAAACATAGTCTGTATGCACACATCGATGCTGTCACTTGCCTCGCTGCTAGTCCAGCCTACAATGTTATAGTGTCTGGCTCCCGAGATTATACTGCCATCATTTGGGATCTGTCACGCGGCGTCTTCGTGAGACAGCTGCGTGGTCATGCCGGCCCTGTAGCTGCAGTTGCGGTCAATGACTTAACTGGCGATATAGCCACATGTGCTGCGACTTGGTTGCACGTGTGGAGTATTAATGGCGATGAATTGGCCAGTGTCAACACTTGCGTCGGTAGAGCTGATCGTATGCAACAAATTTTGTGCGTGGCATTCTCGCAAAGTCATGAATGGGATCATCTTAATGTCATAATGACTGGTTCTACTGATGGCGTTACAAGGGTAAGTTAAACATTACAATATGCATGTCAGTCAGTTTACGTCGGGCGCTACTGAATTTCCGAGTAAGAAAAGATTGATTCGATGGTAACTACTCTACTACTTCCAACTTGAAATTGTTGAGAATGATGGTTATTGTGTGTAATCATTCACGAGTTATGTACATAACGCTATACTTCTCATCGCATCTCATTATCATGAAATTATCTATTACGTTTGTCGGTCTAAGCTACGAAATCAGTATTTCAAACTTATCTCCTTCAATACCATGATAGGGCGCTGCTCGTATGTCCAAAAGCAATACAATTTTGATTTCATAGGTGTCAGAAAGTCAGAGTGACATTTCAGGGAATTCAGATGAATAACTTTAAATTTTATAACCCAAATAATAAATTTGTATTTTATGTTACTGCATTATTGTGATTAATAAATCTTTTATATCATTACTTATTTAATCAATCGATATTTTTTTCTCCATAATTATATGAACTTCCTTGAAGCGTATCAAAAAATTTAAATATCATATCTTATCTCGAAGTCGTTACGCCATTGATTTACTCCCGTCAGTTGAATTGACCCGTTTCTCTTGTTCTATATATACATATATTACAATAGAAGAACCCAGGTGAGTCTGTACATTGAAGGTATTTACGGAGAGGGGACAATATTAAAAAAAATTTTTTCCTTAACCAGATATTATAGTTTATTTCACGAATGATGGCGTCTGGATTGTAAAGACGAGAAACGGATCAATCATTCAACTGACAGGAGTAAATAAGTGGCGTAACGATTTCGAGATAAAATATGGTATTTCAAGGAAGTTCGTATAATTAGGGAGAAAAAAAAATTCGATTGATTAAATATGAAAGATTTATTATTAACAATAATGCAGAAACATAAAATACAAATCTTTTGCTTGAGTTATAAAACCTAAATTTATTCTGAATCTGAATTATCTGAAATTTCACTTTGACTTTGTGACGCTTATGATAAATATTGCGTTGCCTTCGGATATGCGAGCAGCGCCCTATTATGTTATTGAAGAAGACAAGCTTGAAATACTGATGTTCCTAGCTTAGACCGACACACGTAGTAGAGAATTTCATTATAATGAGATGTGATAAGAAGTATAGCGTGATGTACGTAGATCGTGAATGATTACAGAAAATAGCCATCGTTCGTGAAACAAACTAATAGACTCATAGAAGTTATCATTAAAACAAAGGATTGTGTCGCGATATCTAACATCGTCTTCGATCAACACTATCGATTCGTCATTATGATCGATCTGAATCGATAGAAAGTAAACGATCGATCGTATTGTGAATGGGGTAGGTAAGTAAGTAAGTAACACTTCTTGAACTCCCCGAATAAAGATAATTGCAATGCAAATTGAGCTGAACCAATGGAATTGTTTCAATAATTGTAGTTATAGCTATTTGGAAAGTGTTTCTACAATATTGTTTGTAATGCCCACTGAAGAACCAGGTTGGTATAAATTATATTTGTTAAGTATGAAAATCCTACGAATACGATAATATGGATAAAATTAAGTGAGTGAATAGTACCATGAGGGCACCACCTTTCAAAATGGCCAATTTTGTCATCATCTACGTTCTACGTAATACGCACGTATCACTTGACTCGTATTGTATTTTTGATTTGAACTGGATGATGATAGTATTTGAATTATCATGAGTTTTCTTTCGTAACGAAAAACAAAGCCTACTTCTAACATAAACTTTAACTACAGACTGCAAAATATAATGACAAGAGGTAAAAGGTACATCCCCGGGAATAATAATGAAAAATTTGAAGAAATTTCTAGAAGTAACGAAAGATTCGAGGAAGTAACCAGGACATTTAGGGTGAAATTCGATGAAGTCTTGAAAAGGTTTGAAGAAATTTCAAGAACAGTTGAAGAAGACTTTATCACGACAGAGAAGAACATGGAGCTACTGCAACAAAAAATCAAGACCTGGAAATGTCAGTTAAGAATGGTAACTGCAGTGGGAGTCAGACACTCAAAGGCGAAGATGACTTAGCCACAGGTAGTTTGAGGGTTAAGCTGCCAAACTTTGATGGAAAGTGCTCCTGGTCAACCTATCGGAAGCAATTTGAAGCTGTGGCAATGGCTAACCAGTGGACCGAAGAGCAGAAAGCTGTTTCGTTAACTGCTGCTTTACGAGGTGATGCAGCAGACATCCTAAGGTCTATTCCAGCTGGCCAAGCAAACTACAATGTCTTGCTTTCTAAATTGGAGAATCGGTATTGAGACAGTCATCTTCAGCAAGTATACAAAGTACAATTACGATCTCGGGTGCAACATGCAAATGAGGAATTTGAGGGGGAGGTAGCTCGTATTGTGCGGCTAGCATATCCTACAGCTGCCGATAGCTTCCTTGATGAAATTGCAGTGGACACATTTGTAAATGGATTGAGGGAGAGCGAGCTGCAGAAGGCGTTGAAGCTGGCCATACCAAAATTGCTAGAGGAATCACTAGCTATTGCTTTAGAGCATGAAGCCGCTAGCCAAACTTCCCGAGGACACCGTGTTAGAGAAATCGAGGAAGAAGACCAATCCAACAGAGAGTCCCTGTTAGATATGATAAGGAAGTTAGTTACGGGAGCACAATCAAAGAAGAGAGAGCCAAGGTGTTGGAACTGTGGTGAGCTAGGACACGTACGCCGCAGTTGTAAGAAGACGGTTGCATAGTCGGAAAACTAGGATGGGTTGAGATGAGGGGGCAATTGTCGACCTGCAGAAATAGGGCCCCAGTAGTTACGGTCAACGTGCCATCTTCTGGCGGAGCCTTAAGTTTATACATCGATGGTCAAATCAATGGAGAAGACAGAACACTCCTAATAGACACCGGTGCAACAAGAACAATAGCAAGGCCAGAGCTCATCAAAGATCATTCCCGGTTATTACCAACAAAGGTCCAACTCAGAACAGCGACTGGAGAGACAATAAGAACACATGGTGAAGCGAACATGACCATCAGCATTGGCAAAATCACCTTCAAGCACAGAGTTTTAACCGCTGACATATCTGATGAGTTTATTTTGGGAATGGACCTTTTGAAGAAGCTTGTGACTGTGTTGGATGTCAAAAATGGTGTCTTGAAGGTCGAGGATAACGAAGTTGTTGTCCGATTGATAACGACTAGTGATGTAATAATACCCGGCTATAGTGAAAAATATTGATGACCAATCCGGACGGATACTGCAAATCTGGAAGTCTGCAACTGGTAGAAGAAATGAATAATAAGGTATTTCTAACAGCTAAAGCTCTTGTAGGAGATGTCGTTCCTGTCAGAGTACTGAATTTAAAGCAAAGCCATATCAAGTTGAGCAAGGGAAGTATGGTTGCAAATTGTGTTCCTGTATCAGCGATATGCTCTGTAAGAACGACTAGTAAACCATCCAGGACTAGATATTCGAAAGAGCTGATTGATGTGGCCATCAAGACTGTCCAGGACTTAGACGAGAAGCAATTACGAAAAGTGAGAGATATGCTTGTGGAATTCCAGGACGTATTTGCGATGGTTACACTATTTTACCCCAAACTGACGATTTTTTATTTGTAAACAACAGACAATTCCAACAAAACTATTTGTTTCTAGTTATTGAAGCCGTTAAGCATTTTATCCTCTGATTATATTCAGAAAAACCTCTATTTTTCATCTACCTCCCCTTGACATGACTAATAAGGGCATTGATGGTGTTGGTCTACCAATTCGTTTAATAGATACTTTTTTGTCGAATTCCAGAGTGCTAAATCCATTGTTTAATCAACTGTGGACTACGTCAGAAGGCGCGGAAACCGAAGTGATTATTCTAGATGTGTTAACTCATTTTTAAGATAAAATTTAAAATAATAACCAACTATTAATTACTAATAATATATATACGAGTAACGACTGTTCTTATGACCACAAAAATCTCGAAAACTACTTATCCGATTTCGATAATTTTGTTTTTTTATATTTACGCGGGTGACATAGGCTATATTTTATGTGGCCTGGGCCTCCTAGGTTAAGGGTTCCATATCTGTAATTCCCAAAGAAGTATCACTGAGCTCTATGACTGAATTTTCGTGGATTTTTCGGTATATATTTGTGTGTAGTAAGTCACTGGACTGTTTTGTGAGAGTCTTTCAGTGCGACTGGAATTTAATGGTAGAGGGTCCATACCGGAAAATCCTTAAGACGTATGTAGGAAAAATTATCATGCTGTTCTCTCTTGGTGCATATCTGTGGATTGATCTGGGTTGGTGTTCGCACTGGTTCTACGTGCGAGTAGGTCTCATAGAAGGGTTCCATACCCAATACTTTTAATGACTTTTAGTAGCACATACCGCCAGGCAGGTGGACAGGAAATGTACTCGAGAGCAGAATAGTTGAAATTAGTGTCGCAGGCGCAACTGTCTCAGGAAGTGTTACGAAGGGCTGTCCTCAGGGAGGGGTACTCTCCCCCTTACTATGGAACATAGTAGTAGACGACCTTGAACGACGAGGGCCTGTACACCATAGGATATGCGGATGATATAGTCATACTGCTGACAGAGAAGCATATTGGAGTGTTATGCGAACTGATGCAAAGGGCACTCCGCATCCTAGAAAAGTGGTGCAGGGCAACGTCTCTTTCTGTGAATCCCCACAAAGTAGAGGCTATGCTGTTTACCAGAAAACGAAAGGTGGGCGACATAAAAATGCCTACACTAAATGAAACCCAGCTTAAGCTATCCAACGAGGTGAAATACCTAGAGGTGGTAATCGACAGAAAACTGAGCTGGGGAAAACATCTGGACAGCAAACTGGACAAAGCCAGTGCAGCTCTATGGCAATGTCGAAGAGTTTTAAGTAAAAGTTGGGGCCTATCGCCAAAGGCCACCCTATGGCTGTACACAGCGGTGATAAGGCCCATGATATGCTACCGTTCAATAGTTTGGTGGCGACACACCAAATTAAAGATTGAGGACAAACTTGCGAGACTGCAGAGATCTGTCTGCATCGCAGTCACTGGTGCCGTGAGGACCACACCATCTGCTGCGCTAGAGGCGTTGTAGTGCTTGCCAACCTAGATATATATCTGGAGGGTGCAGCACTACTGAACGCCCTTCATTTGAAAGATGGTGGAAAATTAAGGGTGCATGCACAAGAGCGCGAAGAGTCATACAGCCATCTTGGAGGAGGGCCTCGCCAGAATACCACTCCTCGAGGCCAGCTCAGAACGCATTGCACCCCTATTCAGCAAATGCAAATACCACGTTTGTTGGGAAGAAACAGACCCACGCACTGTGCCGACAATCGACGTTTACACTGATGGGTCTAAAAAGAGGGACAGTACAGGCATAGGAATCTTCAGTTAAGAACTGCAACTATCTCTACAATAACCGATCGGGAAGTATGCCACCGTATTACAAAAGGAACTAATAGTACTAGCTCGAGTGGCTAATGAGGTCCGCATAAGCAAGGTGCGAGGACGAGTATTACCATCACACCGCACATCATGGCCAACCTCATTAAAGAGGACACACTCCTCAGACACTGTCAGAGGAAGAACTCAATTCTGGGCTGTCGACAGAGCAAGATCTTCATCACGGAGCCATGCCGGAAACGGGCCGAAGACTGCCTAGTTTTGCCCCTGGCCAAACTACGCTCACATCTGGACCGGGCATGCTGCGCTAAGAAAACCCCTACATACAATGGATGTCATCGACGACCCGACATGTCAGGCATGCATGGAGGAGGAAAAAACAGTGGAGCATCTCTATCCGACGTTCGTAAGGCCATCCTAGGACTGAAGTGGCCGGATCTGACCAACATCAGACGCACCTCGCCTGCGGCAATCCTGAGATATCTGGACCAGGTTGTCGGGATACTCGGGGAACCGTAGGTCTGAGGAGCAAGGGGCCGAATTGGCCTAAGTACCCGCTTTGGCACCCCTGCGTCAAATAATAATACTAAATATACATATATACTTGTGCTGCAAAATACACAGCCAGAGGCTGCTAGCTGCCGAGTGCATGCGCACACAGTCTTGTATTTATTATATTGTGCAGCAACTAGCGTGCTGAATTTGCGGATTGGAAAAAATCAAATTAAATTAATGTTCAGATAGTCTACTTTGATAAAAAATAATGTATGAAGATATCTATATTAATAAATAAAATCGAAGTGTCTGTAATATCAAAATAACAGGAAAGTATAACTGTAAGTAATAGCAAAACAATAATTTCTCAACAATGTACCTCCTCTAGTATATTTATTGTATTTATTATAACTCCAACAATTTATTGTAATGTTTTTCAATATTATTAAATAATCCAAATGAGGAATTTTCCACCCCAACACAGTCGTTGGCATTTTAATTTTTAAACCTCACTTGCAGACCTTGAAATTGAAAATAACCCCAACAACTTCGGCAGAATTCCCAGTATAATTCAAATCACTATATATATATATATATATATATATATATATATATATATATATATATATATATATATATATATATATATATATATATATATATATATATATATATATATATATATATATATATATATATATATATATATATATATATATATATATATATATATATATATATATATATATATATATATATATATAGATATATAAGTTATCTGGTAGAACGACTGTCTAGTTAAGATACAAGATTTAAATTATCAGGTATTGCAGTCTGTTGGCACAAAGAAAACTCTTTATCTTTTATTCAAGCTTTCGAAACGTTTATTGTTTCTTCGTCAGGAAATCTACAATATTTATAATATAATAAAATATCTAACAAATGATGATTACTTACAAGATTTGAGGTTGCATAAACTATTGTTGTACAGATACATAAAATAGAATAACTTAAAACTTCTTTTAAACTATTCACATTATCAATGTATAAATGTATGTCTTATTATATTAAGACATTCAATTTGTCAAATTGTCAGTAGATACATTCAACTTTTTATAATTTCTATTTTGTTTTGATATAATATAATTGCTATACGGAGTATATTTAATTTAATAATAAATATATGATTATAATTCTTATATTACATTTAGATAATAATAGAAACACGGATCTAAATAGCTCATTATAATCATATATTTATTATTAAATTAAATATACTCCGTATAGCAATTATATTACATCAAAACAAAATAGAAATTATAAAAAGTTGACAATTTGACAAATTGAATGTCTTAATATAATAAGACATACATTTATACATTGATAATGTGAATATTTTAAAAGAAGTTTTAAGTTATTCTATTTTATGTATCTGTACAACAATAGTTTATGCAACCTCAAATCTTGTAAGTAATCATCATTTGTTACATATTTTATTATATTATAAATATTGTAGATTTCCTGACGAAGAAACAATAAACGTTTCGAAAGCTTGAATAAAAGATAAAGAGTTTTCTTTGTGCCAACAGACTGCAATACCTGATAATTTAAATCTTGTGTATATATATATATATATATATATATATATATATATATATATATATATATATATATATATATATATATATAGTGGAGAAAACGCATACAAACGTAATATGTAGACGACAAACATTGTTCTTATTGCGGCAGCCTACGAAATGTAGGTTCAATTTACCAGCTAGGCATGAAACTATTTTATATATATATATATATATATATATATATATATATACATATATATATATATATATATATATATATATATACATATATATATATATATATATATATATACAAGATTTAAATTATCAGGTATTGCAGTCTGTTGGCACAAAGAAAACTCTTTATCTTTTATTCAAGCTCACATTACCAATCTATAAATGTATGTCTTATTATATTAAGACATTCAATTTGTCAAATTGTCAACTGTAATATAATTGCTATACGGAGTATATTTAATTTAATAATAAATATATGATTATAATGAGCTATTTACATCCGTGTTTCTATTATTATCTAAATGTAATATAAGAATTATAATCATACATTTATTATTAAATTAAATATACTCCGTATAGCAATTATATTACATCAAAACAAAATAGAAATTATAAAAAGTTGAATGTATCTACTGACAATTTGACAAATTGAATGTCTTAATATAATAAGACATACATTTATACATTGATAATGTGAATAGTTTAAAAGAAGTTTTAAGTTATTCTATTTTATGTATCTGTACAACAATAGTTTATGCAACCTCAAATCTTGTAAGTAATCATCATTTGTTAGATATTTTATTATATTATAAATATTGTAGATTTCCTGACGAAGAAACAATAAACGTTTCGAAAGCTTGAATAAAAGTTAAAGAGTTTTCTTTGTGCCAACAGACTGCAATACCTGATAATTTAAATCTTGTATCTTAACTAGATAGTCGTTCTACCAGATAACTTATATATATATATATAATAATGGAGATGCTCTACACCTTTGTGCTTTTATTTAGTTGGACGTTGTGTCCACTAGAAGCGGAACACGTGATTTCAAGCTTGTTAGCTTTCATCAGCGCCACATAAGTGGAAGCTGTATCCAACTTAACAAAAGCAACTGGAAGATAGTCGGAATTTACCAGACCCGATCTACCAGTGGGACACACTTCGCGCCACCTAGTTATCGAGAGCCTAATTACGTTTAACGTAAAGATATATACTCTTTCATTTATGAAATATAGAAATCTTCAATATATATATATATATATATATATATATATATATATATATATATATATATATATATATATATATATATATATATATATATATAAAGTGATTTGAATTATACTGGGAATTCTGCCGAAGTTGTTGGGGTGAAAAAACAGAACTTTTTTGCTCTCCAAGCTTTCGATAATTCTTTTTTCAATTTCAAGGTCTGCAAGTGAGGTTTAAAAATTAAAATGCCAACGACTGTGTTGGGGTGGAAAATTCGTCATTTGGATTATTTAATAATATTGAAAAACATTACAATAAATTGTTGGAGTTATAATAAATACAATAAATATACTAGAGGAGGTACATTGTTGAGAAATTATTGTTTTGCTATTACTTACAGTTATACTTCCTGTTATTTTGATATTACAGACACTTGGATTTTATTTATTAATATAGATATCTTCATACATTATTTTTTATCAAAGTAGACTATCTGAACATTAATTTAATTTGATTTTTTCCAATCCGCAAATTCAGCACGCTAGTTGCTGCACAATATAATAAATACAAGACTGTGTGCGCATGCACTCGGCAGCTAGCAGCCTCTGGCTGTGTATTTTGCAGCACAAGTATATATGTATATTTAGTATTATTATTTGACGCAGGGGTGCCAAAGCGGGTACTTAGGCCAATTCGGCCCCTTGCTCCTCAGACCTACGGTTCCCCGAGTATCCCGACAACCTGGTCCAGATATCTCAGGATTGCCGCAGGCGAGGTGCGTCTGATGTTGGTCAGATCCGGCCACTTCAGTCCTAGGATGGCCTTACGAACGTCGGATAGAGATGCTCCACTGTTTTTCGACAGTAATTCATTACGCGAATAAAGTCTCTCAAGTATTCCTTCTCTAGTGGCCAGCTGATAAAGGCCAGAAGGATTGATGCCAATAACTACTGCTAAAATATTTCTGGTAGCTAAACGACCACGATCGACGTCAGACACTCGCACAACAACGTTATCGCCTATATTCACTGCTAGAATAGTGGTGTTAGAGAAATAAACCATTTTAAGAGCTTGCTTCTTCTGACCAGATTTGGCACCTTCTCGCTCAAAGTCGGTTCGCATTTTTCTAAATTAAATATTGCAAATCATTTCAAAATCATCTTCAATGTGCTCTTGCACAGAATACTTGTGTGTTTCTGTCGTCTCTTTCTCGCAAATCATAAAATGAACAATTTTTTTCGAATATCATTCATTTTTTTTCTTTATCCTCTCCCAAAACTTGACTTCCTTCCTTATTTATTCCAACCTCCTCTTAATTTTCTCCATCATTTCTTTCAGCCTCTGCTTGACTTTTGTCATCGTCTCGTCCGGACTCTTTTCGCCTCTATCTCGTTCAGTATGTCCTTGATTTTCGACTCCATCTCGTCCAGTTTGCCCTTTATTTTCGCCTCTATCTCGTCTATTATGTGCTTGATTTTCGTCTCCATCTCATCCAGTTTGTTCTTGATTGTCAGTCTGTTGATTTCTTTCATAGGTTCCATCGACCTGTTTGTTATTCTTTTCTGTACTGAAAAGTTGTTAGAGTTGCTCTTTTGTTGTAATTGTAGAGTATTTAGTACTCTATTATTTTGCTTTGTATAAGCCTGAGTCCTTTGAGTTGAGTTTTGAGTTACTTTCCGACATCCACGCTACAAACATGGACCTTTCCACTGAACCACTCTATTCGCAAATTCGCGCCCGTTGTTGCTCTGCAATATCTATGGGGCACCGAATATTCAAAAAATATCAAGCAGCTGATACGTCATTTCATCGGAAGTTTTACTTTTCAAAGGACGAAGAATTGTGAATTTAGTTAGATGATTTTGGTAGTTGTAAGGCCCATCCATTTCCGACTGCATATCTATCAGATCGGAAAGAATAGGCCGAACAACTAGTCCTCGCTTTGGCGTCTTTTTCTTCAGCTGACACTGCTCACATAGTGATAAGTAAAGCTTTATCATTTGCCTAGTTATATTGCAATACTTCTTCTTAACTTCAGATTCCATTACTAAAACAAATTGGAGTCAGAATAAGAGTAAAAGATCAGTATTTAAAATGTTACCTCTTGTTCTTTTGGGTCCTACGTTGATATGTGCTGTTTTCAAAACCTCAAATAGTTCCTCCTGTTTACAATAATAACGAATGTTTGTATCACTGCTTGAACCTGATCCATACTGCGTACGCCTACTGTTGTCGTTCTCAACTGCGTAAATAGGATCGTGGGTTAAAAACCAGATCATACTGCCTATATTGGTTGTAGCCGCAAACAGATACGTCCATAACGCGTTTTGGTTTTTTCATCTTAACACAACTTGTTATGGCAATTTTCATAAGAGCCACTAAGCGAATTTCGGGTCGTGGCAAATACTGTAAAGCCACAACGCATTCTGGTTCTTTGGAAATAACCAGGACGCAAAAATTCGTGTTGTGAATCTCTCACGTAAGCCACAAAGCGTTCTGGGCTTTTTTCTGCTCAGTGAGCGTTTTCGGCTTTGGAGCCTAACATATATATATATATATATATATATATATATATATATATACATGGCTTCTGAAAAGTCCCGAAACGGTCGATTATTGGGTAAACTATACAAGGTATCAAAAAAAGTTTGTTATAAAAGTCTTAGGGTTCTTGAATGTCTATTAGGCAAAAACAAATTAATTATACAGGGTTAATTACAAAGTCGTAGAACCCCGACGGTTCATATTTTTACCATTTCATAGTTATCAAGTTTTGAGAATAAACCCTATAAGCTTTAACCTTTTTGAAATTATTACAATATTTGATTTATTATTTTAGAAAATGTTCAAAGTGCATACCATTCACTGCTTGACAATGTCCTAACCTTGTATAGAAGGCATCTATCACGTTATTCCATTGAGCTTCAATAATAAGCCGAATGTCGTCAATAATGAGCTGCCTCAGTTAATTAACATCACGTGGTTTCGTTTTGGACCCCCTAATTTTTAGATGACCCAATAGGAAGTAATCAAGGTGACTCAAATCGGGGGACTTTGGTACCCACTCAATAATTCCTCGTCTTCCGATCCACCTTCGGGAAAAACTTGATCCAGATATGCTCGTACTTCACGAGCATAATGAGGAAACCATGTCGATTCAAAACTTTTACCTACAGCAACATGAATCGCAGGAACAATACGATTCTGTAATGATTGTAAATATTGTGACGCATTCAAATTATTAATTAATTAAACCAAATACTCCGGCCCACACCATCGACTTTTCTGGAGTTTGAGTGTAAGAATCAATCATCCAGTTGGGATTGAAATCACTACAGTTCCGACAATTATGGCGATTCAAGGTGTCGTTTACATAAAATGTTGCTTCGTGACTAAACACATTTTTTTAGAAAAATCCATATTTTCATCACATTTTTGCATCATATCGCAAAATTCTACTGTTAGGGTCATGATCACTTAATTCTTGAAATAAATTAACTTTATATGGGTGAAACTTATATTGCTTGAGAATTTTATGTTCTGAAAAATTAGAGATTCTGTGTTCCCGGGCAGCTTTTGGAATGGAAATGTGTGGGTCCTCAATGAAAGATTGTATTATCGTTCGTCACACTTTTGGGGCGTCCTGTTCGCTGAGTGTATTTTACTGAACCAAACTCTTCAAAACGAATGACAGTTCTTCGAACTGTAGACTTGACTATTGGTGGTCGATCTGGAAACGTATCGTTGAACAAATTTGTCACTTCACTGTAGCTTCGAACCCTGTCACCGAATCATCTCATCATAAGGAGAGCGATACGTTCCCTTTCGCTTAAATACATTGCAGTGGGAAATTGACGAAGCTAACCTAAACCAACCAGGAGAAACTGTCGCTGTTGGTAACTCGAAAAATATTAACTGTCAAAGTAAGCATGTCATATGACAACTGTTATATCTTTAAATTCAAATAATTAATGTTATCTAGTAAGTTATTGTAAGATAACAGTTGCTAATAGAGTTGTACATTTGATTGTATAATTATCGAGTACAGAAAATCAGATCAAATAAGCAAATAATTAAAACATATTAGTGGCGACGAGAAAAAAAAAAAGAATCGAAAAACATCGGGACATAACCTGCATTTGCATATATCCTACGGAAACTAAAATATTATCAAATATCAAAATGGAGCCAGAACAATTACAAGCATTAATCGATGCTATGAATCGAAATCAACAATTATTAATTGAAACTTTGATCAACCGCACTGGCGTTCAACAGCAAAGGGAGCAAAATCTAAATACAACCATCAACATTTCTCATGTGCCGCCATTCGAAAACTTCGATCATGAGAAAGAAAAATTCACATATTATAAGCAAAGGTTTGAAAACTATATCAAGATGAAGGATTTATTCGAAGATAAACAAAGATGCGCCCAGATGCTCTTAAATTCTGTTGTTGCACGGAATTATAATGTACTTGCTGCGTTGGTAGCACCTAAAAACCCAGATGAGCTTAAATACGATGAACTAATGAAGGTACTTGAACATTTATTTCTTTCAACTTACCAAGATGATTGAGCTTCTATTGCTGATTACGTTGCTGTACTTCGGCGTAACTTGAGTGATTGCGAATTTAATTTAGTTTGTCAATGTGGAAATGATAATTCAGCTGCTAATTTATTTCTCAGAGCACAATTCATTCGTGGAATTAAGGAGCAAATCCTTCAGTCCGAGTTAGAAACATTCGATGACATTGTAAACAAGGCCATTGTCTTAGAAGCTTAAAATGAAAATTTTACAAAGCGAAGTAAATCCAAATCAAGAAAACACATAGATTACGAAAAATTGGGAATCAACAACTGTTGTCTAGGTTGCGGGAGAAGTAACCATATTTCAGAATCAGAAAAACGAATCCAATCAATTTGAAGTGTAATGTATGTAATAAAAAAGGTCACATTGCAAGAGTATGTATTAAAACCTTATTAAATAACAATAAAAATAAAATAAATAATTACGGTAACCAAGGAGTAAATAATATTATTATTATATATAACCAGCTAAACAATGATTCAAAACAGTTTTTTGTAACAGTAAAAATAGAAAATAAAACTCAAAAGTTTGAAGTCGATTCTGGAGCTGGGTATACTTTGATACCTAATAAAGAATATCAAAAATTTAAATTGAAAAATAAACTCCAGCCAACAACAATAACATTTCGTTCAAATACGGAACACAAAAAATTATTGTTAAAGTAAATTATAAGGGACGCACATCATACGAAAATTTATATGTAATTCCTGATGAATTCAAACCATTACTCGGAAGAACTTGGATAAGACATCTGTGTTTAACCTCGAAGACATCGATAATGAAAATTCAATAAATAATAAAATCAAATTTTATCAATTAAAAATTCAGACGACATTGAATCGAATTTTCCTGAAATTTTCAGACAGGAAATTGGCTGTATCCCAAAAATCGAAATAAAAGTGCAACTACGTGAAGGAGCTAAACCATCTTTTACACCAGAATTAAAAATGAAATCGCTAGTGAAAGAGTATTAATGCCATTCGATGGAGATTTGCCTATTACTTTGGCGACCGATGCAAGCCCTACCGGTATAGCTGCTGTTTTGTCACACATCGGTGACAATGGAGAACGACCAATAGCTTTTGCTTCACGCTCACTCACTTGTGCTGAACAAAACTATTATCAACTGGATCGAGAGGCAATAGTTTTTGGAGTCGGCCATTTTTTCAACTATCTTTACGGAAGAAAATTCACATTGATAACTGATAACCAACCATTGAGCAGAATATTCCATAGAAAATCTAAATTACCAAGAATGACTTCCGCCCGATTATTGCGTTACGCGTCATTTTTATATGGATTTGATTATGAAGTCAAATTCAAGAGGGGTTCAGAAAATCAAAATGTCGATTGTCTTTCACGAGCACCTATTAATCAAGAATATGTTTCTTCAGATATTTTAATCAACTATGAAGTAAATCAAGTTTGCAACTTAAAGGTCTTAGAAATATCATCAGATGTATTAACAGCAGGAAAAATTGCCAGAGAAACGGATTCAGACAGTGAATTATCAAAGATAAAAAAAGAACTTCAATCAACAAATACGGATAGTGAATACACCTTGAATAATGATATTATTTTCAAAGAAAATAGGGTTGTGATACCAAAATCTCTCCAATCAGAAATTTTAAGGGAGCTACATTCAACACATTTAGGAATTACTAAAATGAAACAATTAGCTAGACGTCATTGCACCTGGAAAGGAATAGATAAGGATATAGAGCAATTGGTAAAGTCCTGTGAAGAATGTGCGGAAATCAGACATAATCCGCCTTAAGTTCCTGTACATCATTGGGATGGTCCGGAAGAAAATTGGGAATGTGTACACATTGATCACGCTGGTCCGTTCCAAGGATATTTTTATTTAGATTTGATAGATGCAAAATCTCGTTGGGCTGAATTTAAAGTAATCATAGAATCACCAACATCAATGGATACAATAAGGCAATAAAGAAAATGGAATTCGACAGAAATTTATAGCACCGGGGCATCCAGCTACAAATGAATTAGCCGAAAGGAACGTTCAAACGCTGAAAAATAGATTAAAAGCAATGGCAAATGAAAAGATTCCAATGCATCAAAAAGTTCAAAAAATATTACTACGTTATAGGGCTACTCCCCTAAAAAATGGAAAATCTCCGGGGGAAATGTACCTAAATCGACAAATAAGGATAAAA
Organism: Crioceris asparagi; assembly: GCA_958507055.1. Classification (NCBI taxonomy): domain Eukaryota; kingdom Metazoa; phylum Arthropoda; class Insecta; order Coleoptera; family Chrysomelidae; genus Crioceris; species Crioceris asparagi. The sequence goes on from OY293828.1 coordinate 50,181,888, forward strand.
CTAGATGCTATATACCCAATGAATGAAGAGAAATTGTACCGGGATAGAAGTCCTGGGGTACGTTCGTTTTCAGTAGGAGAAAGAATACAGACAAGATTTTTCTAATACAATAAAACATTATGGAAGTTTGGAATAGTTGTACGAAAGTTGGGTAAATTACATTATGTTGTACAACTAGATGACGGAAGAAAGCTTAAACGTCATATAAACCAACTACATAAATCGAATGTATCAAAAAAGAGAGTTACGTTTGGAGAAACAACAATTGTACCAGATAACAAAGAAGATCGAGAAGACAGCCAAATAGTATTCGATCCTTTGTACCATGAAACTATGGTTCCGGAAGGATATGATAACGTTGAGCACAGACCAAATCCGTTGGATCATAAACCAGTAGAACAAGAAGAAGTGATTATGGAACCGCCTAGAGAGCCTCGAAGAAGACGTCCACCCGCATATCTTAATGATTATGTAGTTTAAAAAATTATTATTATCGAATGTATAAGAATTCAATATTTATTTTTGTAATGTTTGCAGTTAAGTGGGGGAGAACTGTTGTATCTTTAAATTCAAATTATTAATGTTATCTAGTAAGTTATTGTAAGATGACAGTTGCTAATAAACAGAGTTGCACATTTGATTGTATAATTATCGAGTACAGAAAATCAGATCGAATAAGCAAATAATTAAAACATAATAACAACCAAGTATTTTGATTGTCATTAAGTACCCTAGGTAATTAATTTCTCTAGATCATTTTTACTGGTGTTACAGAATGCAGTAACTATGTTGGTTTATTTTCAAAACTCGATAAATTTAAAATGGTTGAATTTAGGGATAGGATGTTATACCCGAAATGTGTGTTAAATTTAGCGTAGAATTCAAATACCTAATAATATAAAGGGAATTCCATTAAAAGATATGAACCTTTGGTTCTCCACGACTTCATGACTAACCCTGTATAATTGACAATTTTAGAACGTTTCTACCTAACCTAATCTAACCTAACTTTTTTGATTCTCGCAGTAGTTATAGGTGCAGTTAGACGTCCTAGCGTCATCTAGTTATTTACCAAAAACAGCTTATGTTATATAATCATCCTGATATGAAGCAATTGAATTCTTATTCAGAAATATCGTAATATGACTGGTACAGGATAATATTGAATTAATCAATTCCACTTGCCGGGTGTTTATATCCACCCACCACTATACGTGTTCAATGCATCGATCATATATGTCTCTACCGTCAGTGGACGCTGAAGATTGATACTAGTATGAGTTCAAAATAAGGATCAGACAGGGTTTAACGCTCTGCGGAAAACAGATAGACAACAACCTTGAAAACAAATAGTATTTGTCTGAGTGGCGGTGCTTTGTTTGGTAATCAATCTGATTGAACATTTATATTATGGAATAATATTGTGACAATGTCCTAGCGTAATCTAATTATTTACCAGAAACGGCTAATGTTATATAATCATCTTGATTGTAACTAATTGAATTCAGATTTAGGATTTCCATACTTAACAAGTATATTTCATACCAACCAGGTTGTTCAGTGGGCATTATAAACCATAGTGTAGAAATAGTTTCCCAATATCTATGAGTAGGTATAAGTACATTTATCGAAACTTTCCCCATTGATTCAGCTCAATTTGCGGGAAATTGAGGAAAATTATCTTTATTTGGGGAGTTCAAGACCCCATTTACAGTATGTTCCTTCTTATTTTGTTGATTTGTTGGGAATAGATAAAATAAGTTCAAATTTGGTACAAAAATCAGTCATGTAAATATTTCGATCAAGTTCATTAAAACCTTATAAAAAACATTTAAAAGTAGCCATTGACTAGATGTCGTCAATATATTTTTGAGTTATAGATATGATTTGTACCTACAACTACAATTTTTTGTTTGAAGCATTTTTTCCTAAAAATAATTAAAATTCAAAACTGTGATATTTTCCTATCAGCTGGCTACAAATCTTCGGAAATTATAAACTTGATACAGTCGGAAGTCAGCAATCTTAATACTCTTGTTGTAACATGAAGACTAGAGCAAAGTGTAAATAATCTTGTCTGTTACCTTATGCAGATGTGGTCCATTGATTATGTTCAAGTCCCAGATGATGATGTACTGGTGTCATCACCGAAAGCATCGGATGAACAAAAGTCACCCAAAACAGTCAAGCCAGGCAATAACGATTCTGTCACAAAACCACCAACGTCTATTCATCCTAGACTTGTTAAGCAAATTCACGTGTCGAACGATAGTTGTGGAAGTCTTATGAAGTCTGGTTCAGAGAGTAGTTTATCTGAAGATAATCCAAGAGCTTCATTAGATAGGTACTGGCATCATATATATATATATATATATATATATATATATATATATATATATATATATATATATATATAGGGTGTCTCAGCGAGAACGTTTATTAGAAGTTTATTGGGTTCTAGTCAAAATAAAAATTTGGAAATTGAGAGTTATATACAACGTGATTTTTTTATGTTTAGAACAAGGATGTCGGTCGGATACTATGGCAGATACGAAAAAGTTTAAATTGGCGAAGAATTGCAGGTTTGTAAACCATACTCAAAACCAATTTTAGTTTTACAAAATTTGACAGCTATCAACAGAAATTTAAAAAAAAAAACTGATTTCTGGCGATTTCTTAAACGTCCCTAGCTACAAAAGTTATGGGAAATTTTATTCTAAATAAAATTATCTAAAAACTTTTTTCGTCACTCCGGCCATTTTTGACATACGACATTTTTGTCAAATGGGAACAATATTAAATTATATTCTTATTAAATAAAGAGTTTTATTCTAGTAACATAGCATATGATGAGATTATTTTTGGAGATAAAGTTTTTATGGGCATTTTTGTATTTTTTTCTGATTCACGTATTATCTCGATGTGGTTAGTCTAGTTATCTATGGAAACAATCAAATAAAATAAGCCTTTGTTAGTTTGGTTACCGTAGTAACAAATAATAATAATGTATTATTGTGACAATTTATTTATCTTCTACAAAATATTTTCGAACATTCCACAGTTATGATTAATAAAAACTATGCATCTTTTTAGAACTGAATTAGTTGCTTTTCGTAGAGACTTTCAATATTATTGAAAGCTTCAATTACAGCAGCTTGAAGTTCATCCATTGTAGCATAAATTTGTTTGTAGTAAACTTTTGTCTTTCTCAGCTCTCCACAAATAAAAATCTAAAACCGAAAGATCGGGACATTTTGGTGGCCATAAAACGGGAGCATTTCTTCCTATCCAAGAATAAGGAAATATTGGAAATATTTCATTTAGATAATTCCGAAATGATAGAAAATTATTGTAAACCATTGTAGATTTCTTCGAGTTTCTAGGTTCAAATTGTCCAACATTTCTTCTTAATCATTTTGAAGAAACTGAAGACAACGGCCGCCTGTTAAAGTTTTCTCAAAAATAAGTGTTGAGCCCATAACACCACACCAAACGTTAAGCCCGAACTTAATTTGTGGTCTTCATTGTTCAACATGATATGGATTTTCTTGCATCCATAAATATTCATTATGGCGATTAAACATGCCACAATTAGTAGATCTCGTTTCATCTGTCCATAATATTCTGAAAAGAAAATATTGAACCTACTGGCGCATAATTCCTAAGCCACGTACAAAATTCCTGACGTCGCTCAGGATCCCCGAGATGAAGAGTTTGGGACACATAACTTGTATGGGTCGGATTTATGTATCTTTAACATCCTCACCACAGTGCTCTGCGAATTACCAGCTTCTTCAGCAATTTCTCTGGTGGACATTCTGGGATTTTAATTCAAATTTGCTTCATTTATTTTAACACTGTTTTAATTTTTTGGCTTGGTAAAACTAACATGGGCTCCCAAATTATCGTACACCTTTTAAGTGTTGGCAACATTTTTATTGCATCTTATGTAGCACTCTACAATATCGCGTTTTTCTAAATTGGTATGCTCCATTTAGCATAAAAACTGTTTGAAGTAAGTAGTGAAAATAATACAATATTATTATTTGTTACTACGGTAACCAAACCAACAAAGCCTTATTTTATTTGATTTGTTCCATAGATAACTAGACTAACCGCCTTGACGATTACGTCATGTATTAACATAAATTACACAAAAATACAAAAATGTCCAAAAAACTTTATCTCTAAAAACCATATGCTATATCACTAGAATCGCAATAAAATTATTTAATTAATAAGGATAAAATTTAATATGGTTCCCATTTTAAAAAACACAAGTTTATGTCATGTCAAAAATGACAGGTGTGACAAAAAAGTTTTTAGATCATTTTATTTAGAATAGAATTTCCCATAATTTTCGCATTCAATTTTTTTTTCTAAAGATAGTATTTGCGGTGCTAGGGACGTTTTAATAAATCGCCAAAATTGAAATTTAATTGAAATTTCTGTTGAAAGCTGTCAAATTTTGTAAGACTAAAGTTGGTTTTAAGTATACCTTACAAAACTGCATTTCTTGACCCATTTAAAATTGTTCGTATCTGCTATAGTATCCGAGATCCCTGTACTAAACAAAGAAAACTCACTCTGTATAATTAATTATGTTCTCTTCAACTAAAATATTTTCAGATTTCTGCTTCTACTTTGTTATTTTAAACAGAACACCCTGTATATTTTTATATACTTGGACTCACCTATTCTTAAGCTTTATAAATAACTTTATTTTTTTAATTTGATCCAGCCGTTTTTGAGTTATTCAATTTTTCTAAAAAATGGCGGTAGCAGACATGTATTCAAAAAAATCAAAGAACACTAGATTTTTCGGATATCTATTTAGAATTCAAACTATGTTTAGACAACATGTTGGAGTATGTTTTGCGGGCGAAAACGATTCTCTACATTGTGGGGATACATTTCTATGGCACGTTAACTTTTCGAAATTTTGAAGAACCATAACTTGATTCTTTAAATGGCACCCCCATATTTTATTGTTTAGTAGTCTTCGGCGTTTAATTTTCCATCTTTTATAGTTATCCCATCCCATGTCCTATACCTGAGATTGATAGTTTAGGAGAGTATTAAGTTTTTTTAAATGCACACGTATCTCGTCAATACTACCTACCTAATATGCCATGGAAAATAAATAGGTAAGCATTCTAAATGAATAATTGTCAAAGTCAAACGACAAATTATTTAAGCTATTAAGAGTTAAAATGGATAACAATAATGAAAACAATGTCTGTACAAATCAAGAAATTCTCAATTTATTTTACATGGAAAGTGCTACAAAATTAGAACGTGTAGAATGTTTTACGAGAGCTATCCACATTTACCTCCGATGACCAATGATAAATCTAGAATTTAAGCAAAGGTAGAAGTCTAAAGGTGTCAAATTTGGAGATCTTGCAGGCCAGTTCCATGATCCTAAGAGCCTTATCCACCTGTTTTCGAACATTAAGGTGCGTTCTTGAGATACTTCTTGGATGCAATGGGTCAGAGCTCCATCCAACAGTTTCTTCTTAGATTCAAAGGCAAATGATCTGGAGAATTTTCAACCACAGTACGTAATAAAATCAGATAATGCATTGCCTTTAACGCGCCGTCATAAATGAGGTAAGAGAACCTTGGAGAACCTGTCATCCATTATTAGGCAAAAAAACAATTGAAACTAAACCTCTTCTGATAATTTCTCTCTCGGATCGCATGCGGATTAATGGAAGTCCAGATATGGTTATTACGTCTATTAAAAAATCCTTCGGGATCTTAAGGATAAAGCTCCTGAACTAACAAGAACTTGTAATCGTGGACGTGATGCTTCTTCAAAATTCTTTATATTGAAGATCTACTCCTAGATCTTCTTCGACAGCTTTGATTAAATTCTATATTTACCTTTGGTCATAGGAGGTAAATGTGGATAGTTCTCGTTAAATAGTCTACACGTTCTACTGAGAAATTTGTCGCACTTATCATGTAAAATACATTGAGAATTTCTTGATTTGTATAGACATTGTTTTCATTATTGTTATCCATTTTAACTCTTAAATATCTGGGCGACCGAGCTTTGCTCGGGTAACACAGAATTTAGAGTGGGTCTATAATAGTTACCCTAAAGTTCAAAAATGTGCATATTTATAGTTAAAGTGTATTGCGATCGGTAAATATTGCTTTTATCATTCACATGGCTCAGAATTTAAAGATTTCAAAATAAATATTAATGTGAAACATGCCAGAACTCAGCTGTATCACCAATCGACTTCTTAACCCCCAAACACTATACATACTGAAACTTTTATTTGCGAAGCCATTCTTGAAATAGCTAGTGTGAACCTCGAGGATCACACCGATTGAATATGAAAGTATCGTCAATCGATTTCTCGACTCCGAAAACACCTTTTTGCTATTTTTACCAAAATCTGCTAACCCTTCCTTGAAATAGCTAACGTGTACCTTAAGGGTCGCAATATATTAGATATGTACAAATTTTTATTGAAAATTTCCGATTAAATTTTCAGAATCTCATATTAACATATTTTATTTAAAAAAATGGGTTTGTTAAAAAAAACTTAAAGGTGATCAGAATTCGAACCGAGGAACTCTAGATTAATAACCCAAAGTTTAACTATAGGACTATTTTTTCCTATGACATTATTGGGTTCATATTGATATCTGAAATATTATCAGTAAAACTCCTAAAATGGGAATATTAATTGCTGAAAACGATTTTTCTTGTGAATGTGAATACAACCAATCGCTTCAACACACTCTAAAACCCATACATATGAATTTTCCTCGAAATCGGTAGATCAGATTCCGAGATAAAATTTGCATATATATATATATATATATATATATATATATATATATATATATATATATATATATATATACAAGCATTTCTCGTTTAATATAATTAGATAGCTTAAATACTTTGTCGTTTGACTTAGTCAATTATTTATTGAGAATGCTTACCTCTCCTCTCCTAAACTATCAATCTCAGGTATAGGACATGTGGGATAAGTATAAAAGATGTAAAATTAAACGCCGAAGACGACTAAACAATAAAATATGGTTCTTAAAAATTTCGAAAAGTTAACGTGCCATAGTAAAGTAATCCCACAATGTAGGCAATCGTTTTCGACCGCAAAACATACTCCAACATGTTGTCTAATAGAGTTTGAATCCTAAATCTATATCCGAAAAATCTACTGTTCTCTGATTTTTTGAATAAATGTCTAATACCGCAATTTTTTTTTTTATTAATAACTCCAAAACGGCGCGATCAAATTAAAAAAAGTAAAGGTATTTATGAAGCTTAAGAATAGGTGAGTCCAAATATATAAAAATATACACGGTGTTCCGTTTAAAATAACAAAATACGATGCCGACTTTCGGTATAACCGGAAGCAGTAAAAATATACAATATATAAATCTAAATTTTCAAATTTTTATTTTGACCAAAATCTAATGAACGGTCTCGCTAAGACATCCTGTATATATATATATATAGAGAGTGATCCAAACTCTAGAATTCGGTCGATTTCTCCTTAACGAAGCAAGCTAATGATAAAATTATTTTACAAAGTCCTATTCAAATTTAATGCTTCATATCTTAAAAATAGTTTCATGTATACAGGGTGTTTCCTACTATAGGTAATTGTATATAACTCTTGTTTTTATGGAATGGATATAAATAAATATATTTTTTTAATTTTTGCAAAATTTAAAATAAACTTTGTTAAGTGTACATAGTAACTTGTTCTTATACTTAATGAAGAAAATATTTTACATTTTTTTGACAGATAATTATACCAATTTAAAAATCAATATCTTTGAAACTGTTGGAGAGAAATTATCAAAAATTGCATGGTGTGGTCTCATAATATTCTGTTTTGTTAAAACCAAGTGAAAGTTATACAGGGTCCTTCTAATAATAGTTACTTTATTTATAATTTTCATGAAAGTGAGGCATTTTTTAAATGGAATGGTATCTTTTTTATATTTGCTATGGAAAGACAGGAAAATTTTGGATAAGCATAATGTAAAAAAATATTGCTCTTATAACAAAATTTTTGAGTTTTCTTGCTTTTACACTTTTGAATCTTATAACTGTTGATACGATCTAAATCTTAGAGGCTGTAATTGTTAAGATTGACTTCTCATTTCGACATTTATTTATATTTCAAAATTTGTCTAGTGCTTAATAACTTGTTTTTATTAGCCATTATTTCGGTGTTTATTATTCGGTTTTTTCCTTTTGTTTAATTTTGCTGTTTTTAGTTCGTTTTGATTTCCATCATTCCGGTTATTCGTTTATTTTCGTTCCGTTTATAATTACCACAATGAATTTGCCTCAAGAAGAACGTATCGATATGTTTGTTCTTATTATCCATTGTTTCGGTGATTATTATTCGATTTTTGTTCCTTTTGTTCAATTTTGCCGTTGTGTTCAGTTCGTTTTGATTTCCATCATTCCTGTTATTTGTTTATTTTCATTCCGTTTATAATTACGACAATGAATTTTCCTCAAGAAGAACGTATTGATATGTTATCTGTTCTTTTTGGAAAATTACCGAAACTCCTTGCGGGCTAGCACAATTTATGCCCAAAGGTACCCACAAAGACGACATCCCCAGGCGAAAACATTTAATCTGCTACGAGAAACATTTGAAAGAACAGGGTCTGTAACATATGAAAAAAGAGGAGAAATTGATAAAAGAGTCCTTACAAATGATGAAAAAGAAAATATTTCACTGAAAGTAATAGAAAACCCATACATTAGCCAGAGACAGATTGCCGTTGAAAAAAATATTTAACAAAACGAGGGTGCAAGGAGTTTTAAAGGAAGAAAAATACCACGATTATAAAATTAATGTTTGCCAATCTTTGACTGAAAAATATTTTATAAATAGGCTTTGCTTGTGGACACACTTAAAATTAGAAGATCATTTTTTTATGAATGTTATTGTTCACGACGAATGTACGTTTAAAAACTGTGGAAATATTAACAGGAAAAAACATGCGTATTGCTTATGTATGCTCAAGAAAATCCACACTTTGCACGTACATCTCCAGAATCAATGGTCAGTCAAGGTTTGGGGTGGAATAATAGGCATAAATATATTAGGACCATTTTTCTTGAAAGAAAGGTTAAATGCTGTGGTATATTTGAATTGTTTACAATTTCATCTGCCTGTTTTAATATAATATGCCAGAGAGGAGGTTAATTTGAATCAAATGTGGTTTCATCAAGATGGTGCACCTGCACATGCAGCTAGACTAGTGAGAAACTTTTCGTTTGAAGTTTTTGGAGACCAGTGGATTGGTTTAAGAGGAACAGTTCCGTTGCCGGCTAGATCGCCTGATCTAAATTAACTTGATTTCTTTTTGTGGAGATACGTTAAATCAAAAGTTTATGAAGCTGCTGCTACAAGAAAGGACATGATGCAGAGGATTCGGGGGGCATTTAGATCTATCACACCAGAAATTCTTTGAAAATGTCAATAAAGCTTTTCAGGAAAGAATAAATTTATGTATTAATGAAAATGTACAGCAATTGTAATAACCTTTGATAAATAAAAATAATTTAAAATTTCACTATCTTTGTTTTACTAGAAATAAGTAATTATTTAAATACTGCATAGGCTACAAGAAATTTAACAAGAGTTTCTCAGAGACTTTTGCAGGAGAAAATAACAGGAACAAAGGTCATACAATAAACAAAAATCCAACTGACATTGATTTAATTACGGCCTGTAATTTTAGATCACATCAACAGTTATAAGATTCAAAAGTGCAAAAGCAAGAAAACTCAAAAATTTTCTTATTTTTTGTACATTCTTATCCAAAATTTCCCTGTCTTTCCATAGTAAACATAAAAAGATGCCATTCCATTTTAAAAAATGCCTCATTCTCCAACTTTCATGAAAATTATAAACTAATTATTATTAGAAGGACCAACTTTCACTTGGTTTTAGTAAAACAGTATTTTTTTGTACTTTATAGTAAGTTGTGCCATCTATGGGCGAAGTTTGTACCTAGCATAGAAATGTATTATTATGTCATGTTTCTGTTTATTGCTGTCATATAATATAATGTTGTTGTCTCTCAAAGAAGCTGCGTTTTATTTTTTATTAAATACAAACTAGAATATTATGAGACCACACCTTGCAATTTTTGATATTTTTTCTCCTACAGTTTAAAAGATATTGATTTTTAAATTGTTAGTCTGTATACTTACCTGTCAAAAAACTGATTTTTTTTCTCCTAAACTAGAAGAAAAGTTACTATATAAACTTGAGAGTCTATTTTAAATTTTGCGAGAATTCAGGAAAAAAAATATATCAATTCTATAAGAAAAACAAGTTATATACAATTACCTATAACAGGAAACACCATGTCTACATGAAACTATTTTTAAGATATGAAGAAATAAATTTGAATAGGACTTTGTAAAATAATTTTATCATTAGCTTGCTTCGTTGAGGAGAAATCGACAGAATACCAGAATTTTATCCACCCTGTATATGTACATCTTACTCATGTATATTATTTAGGTTGAGTGATAGAAGTAGCAAAGAATGGAGAAGTGAACAGCAAGAAGAAAAGGAAACATGTAGTGATACAGAGGAGTGCAATCAACCAGTTGCGCCAGTAAGAAGGAGAAGATCTAGGGTTCATGTTAGCTTTCGAAAAAGTGAAGGTTGAGTCCAATATTCCGTGTTACTATATATTTCATACAAACTACCTTTGAAATGTCTTGCAGGTGGTAACAGTGCTGATAATTCCAGTTTGGATATAGATGATGGTTCTAGTTTGAGAACCAGCAAATCAGATACTAGTCTCACTGATTCATTTGTAATGGTCAACGAGGCCAGAAAGAAACCATTGAATCCAATGAGCTCTTTAAGAGCAGGTTTGTTATTTTTCAACTTATGAATATATAGTTAAAATTACATTTAATTGTTTTGAATTTTCTAGGATTCAAATGGCAAAGGCAGTTGGTATTTAGAAGTAAACTTACCATGCATACCGCCTACGATCGTAAAGATAATGCAGAACCTGCCTCTATAACAGCATTGGCTGTTGCAAAGTTAGTAAAATATTCAGACACTCTGTCTTCTAACAATACTAATCTGGTAGAGTATATCGAAAAAAATATTGCGTCACGATCTTATGGGCTTTTAAAGACTTTTTTGTAAATCTTCAAAAATATGGACTTATCAATTTTATTTATTAAATAAAGTTCGGACGTATACACATGTTAAACTCTAATATAAGGAATTTAATGGAAATCTATTCGTTTTTTAGAGATCACCGTAGTGTTTATGTGGGTGATACAAGGGGGCGAATTTTTTCGTGGAGTGTATGCGATGTTCCCGGCCGAGCTGCAGACCACTGGCTGAAGGATGAAGGTTCCGACTATTGTACAGCTTGCACTGTCAAATTTACGATATATGAACGTAAACATCATTGTAGAAACTGTGGCCAGCTCTTTTGTTCAAAATGTAGTAAGTTCGAGAGCGAAATATCAAGATTGAGAATCTTGAAACCAGTCAGAGTATGCCAAAGTTGTTATCTGGTTCTTAGAGCTGAACGTTAGAATTGGGCGATCAATTCGTTAGATATTTTTCTTGATTATTTTTATTTACAAAATCGTTATTCATGCAATGGCCGTGTTCATAGAAGTGACTGATCCGTAATCGCTTAGTAATCAGAAAGTTGACAGGTAATCAGTAAACAATAGTGTAACATAATCTTATGTTCCTACTATAACCCAATTCTATTATGGACATCTATCGTTTCGTTTACTAGATAATCTTTCTCACTTTAAAAATGTATTGAACAAAAAATAATGTTTCTTCTTATTTTTTTCTGTTTTTCTAATGTATGTAATTTTTGAGTTAAACTATTTTAGTTCGTTAGACAAATGTGAGTTTATTAAAATTAAAAAAGTAAAATTTCTACTATTATTTTGTTAACACATGACAATTGTTTCGGCACACACCTTTATCAAATGTGAGTATAAAAAGTTTAATAATAATAATAATAGATAAAACTTTTTATACTCACATTTAGTAAAGGTATAGTGTGCCAAAATAATTGTCATGTGTTAACTGTTGAGACGCAGGATCTTTAGAAGCATAGCAGTTTGTTTAATAATTTATTTAAATTAAGCAAACTTTGGAGATACAAAGAATATGTGTATTCTAACTGTTATATAGAACTGATAATTATAAACAACAACTACTATAGTAACATAATTGAAATTGAAATACAAAATTAACATAAAACATAAAATTATTGTTCTCAGGTTATCTATATACAGTCGGTCATTCTCAACACCCTCACTTAATAATCTAGGAACAGTCCTTGGTAGTCCTTTGGTCATGATATCAGCGACCATACAGTTGGCAAGTATTCAAGATTTATCATCTTATTGTACACCCATCTACGAATTTGATGATATTTTATATCAACGTGTTTACTTCTTTCCTGTATTATCATACTCTCACAAGACATTTTTGCGCCCTTGTTATAACTCTTAATGTTTATACAATCAGGATTCCTTACTATCTCTGATAAAATCTTGATGCACACACACTGGTTACCACATTCACAAATTGCAACATATTCAGCAGTTTGTACTGTCTGCAAGTGTTTTGTTTCTCTGTTTTCTGGCAACTGCTGCTCCACCGAGTGTCAGCACATGTCCTGTGTAAGAGCCTCTATAAATTAAACATCATGTTCAAGATCAGCTGATATCAGTTGATAATCATCTCTTTTAAATACAAGACAGATCTTCAAAATGCCCTTCAAATATTTCACAGCTTTCATTACAATTAATAAATTGGCTCAGACTATTTATGACATCTAATCTAGTACATGTCGCAACGTATATTAATGACCCTATAATTTTCTTGTACTGTGGATCATTGGATTTCCCTTTTCTTAACTATAAGTAATCCATTCACTAATGTAGTTTCTGAAGGTTTACAATTCACCATATTGAATATTTTCAATATATCTTCAATATAATAGTTACTCATTGTCAATCTTCAAGAATCGAATATTCCTGTCTCTAATTACTCTTATTACGAGGCAATCTTTTACTGCACCTAAATCTTTAATTAGGAAGCATTCATTCATTTTTTTTAGATCTTGCAAATCTTGAGTAGAATTAAAGAAAATATAGAAGTCATCAACATGGAAACCAACTACAGTGAATATTTTTTCATTAAATTAAATATAAACACAGGCATCATATTTAGATCTCTTGAATCCAGAATCAATCATGAAAGTATTGATTTTATCATTCCAACACTTGGCTGATTGTTTAAGGCCGTATATAGAATTTTTCAACTTACATACCTTCCCTTCATCACAAAAAACCTTCAAGCTGTTCCATAAAGATATCTTCTTTTAAATAAAAAATAAACCATTCAGGAACATGATCTTCCTCTAGATTTACTTCCACTGCAAAGCAAAGATAATTCTCAATGATGTTAACTTCACAACAGGGGCATATATTTGAGTTTCCATCAATTCCCTTCTTAAGTTTATAGACCCACCTGTATTTTATCACATTCACATCAGGTCTATCATCTAATGCCCACGTTTCTTTTCTTGATAAAGAATTTGGTTCTTCTTTCATAGCAAATTCCCATTTTGTTCGGTCAGATCTAGATAATGCATCACGAAAGCTAACTGGATCACCAACATTGATAGAAAGAAACGAATGTTCAAAATCAGGATTGCTGTTCAGTTTCTTGATACGTTCACTTCGTCCACTCAAATTATTTTGGTTAGTCTGAGTTGAATTGTCATCACTTCTTCTATCACTTACTTCGCCCTGACTTCAATCAGTAAGCACAAGAAGACTGCAAAAAGGAGGTTACTCGCCCTAAAAACCATGTAAAATTTCATACGCATATCTTCTGTCTTTGCGCACCATGCCGTGCGTAACAAGCGGCTCTCGCAAAAAAGACAGCAGATCAAGATCACGAAGATAAATAAAGAGAACAAATATTTAAGGTAATTGTCAAGATGTTTGCCAATGTTCATCGTACACGAGGCCACGCTATGTAATCTCATGTGGTTACGTAGAGAAGCATAGGAAGTTTACTCTCCTTGTTTCCAGTCTTCTTGAGTAAGCGTCTCAGCTTCAATTAATCCAGAAATCGAACTTATTACTTCGGTTTCAGATTCAATGTCAGATGAAATATCGGCAATCATTGGTGATTGAGGAACTGTAATAGGTTGTGTGTTAGTAACAACATGATAAAGACTTTTGATATCAACGAAATAATAAGAAATTTCATTTCTAAGGCTTGATCGATTCACATTTTCAAAAAATACTACGTTTTTGCAATGGCATGCTTTCTCGGATTATCAGGATTTATTGATCTATATCCATTTCAACTGATCTCTTGTCAAGTTTCTTTCGATGTTCTTTAGGAACTTATTGTTGCGCTGGACAGCCGAAAACTCGAACGCTAGAAATGTCCACTCCATACCTCCAAAGGAACTTTTCCTAGAACTGCACTGGTTGGAGTTACATATTTAAGGTAAATGGCGGTATTCATAACCTCAGCCCAATATTTTTTGCTTAGTCCAGAATCTTAGAGCATATATACTCATGTTTTGTTGTGGCGGATAAGGTATTGTCGTTTGATGACGTATACCTTCGCAAGCTAAGAATTTCTTAAATTGGGTAGTTGTAAGTACATTGTCAGACCGAAGCCATTTTATAGTCTTGCCTGTCTGCTTCTCTACTAGTGCCTAAAATTCTCTGAATTTAGAAAATACCTAGTCTTTGGTTGCAATCATATATCCAAAAGTCATGTATAAAAATTAGACAGTAACATGCGCCTCCCGAAGAATTGACTTCCATAGGTCCTTGAACATCTGAGTGAATCAGTGCCAGTATTTCCTTGGCTCTTTTACCTACTTTTGAAAATGGAATAACAGTTTTTTTACCTTCTAAGCATACCACGCATGAACCCTGAATATTGTCCTCAAAGTCAATGCCAGTGGCCAATCCGTCTCGAATTTGTTTCATTCCTTTTCGGCCTAACCTAACCTCTTATACCAAAGTTAATGTTGAGATATTATACCATTGGCTGCAATCATAGCTCTCTCTGGACTTATGTTATGTTGATCTGCCACATGTAATCCTCGTTTATCTCGATATCCTGAAAACTCTACCTCTCCTCTGACAACAAAACGTTGTTTATTAGATACTCGACATGATTCATTGTCAAATACAATAATATATCCTCTATCTGTCATTTTACTCACTGATTAAAGATTAGTTGAAAGACTTAGAGCATACATAACTTCTCTAGCGACTTTGATTACCTTGGGTCCATCATTGAACTCTAAGGTAACATCACCTGTTCCCTCTACGTGAATAATATTTTTGTCTGATCCCGTAATGTCTCCACCCTTGGCATGAAAATTAAATATAATTATTTCATACTGGGTCATGTGAGCGGTGGCTCCGGAGTCGATCACCCTTTTGGTTTGTAATGCCTTTGCGATCATAGCAGATGCTAATAAAGTAATAGTTCCAGAACTGATCTTACATTGCTGGCGTTGGCGTGAAGGCTGCGTTTGCGATGCGCTCGAAACACTTTCACTAGATGTGCTACTTGATTGCGATGAACTACCACCGATGTTCTGCTTCTTTTTGATCCTAGGACAGTCTGGTCGGCGATGACCGGGCTCGTTGCACTCGTAGCAAACAATTTTCGCTCTTGGCTTCTTCTTGTTTTAGAGAACCAAATTCGGATGAATCACCTTACACCCTTCTTCTTTCAGACTCATTGAGTAGAGCTAGCTTCACTTCCTTAAAACTTATCTTCTTTTTTGTAACGAATTAAAGAGGATACTAGTTCTTCGTACTCAACAGATACACCATTCATCATGGCAAAAGCAATCGACTTATCATCAAGTATCTCACCTATATCAGCTAGGCGTTGAGATGTCTCCATGATATTTGTAATGTATTCTTCAACGTTAGCAAAATGAGTTTGCTTGGTGATGAATATTCTTATTGTTAATTCAAAACAAGTAGCCATACTGTGACCACCGAACGCTTTCTTCAAACTATTCCATGCCTCTAGAGCTGTAATGGAATTTTGAACGTGCACATGGCAGCATGTCTTTATAATGAGACACATCTTGGCGAGTGTACGATTGTCTCTCTTCTTGGCCGTGGTAGCGATAGTTATGTCGCTGCCATCCACTTGAGAAAACAACCTCTCCAACATTAAAGACATCTTCACGGCAAAACTCCAGCTTGCATAATAACACCATATAGTTTCTCGATCTGTGAGGCCGATGTTGTAACAGTCACATTTGATGCTGCTAGCATGTCCATGGACAGTAATGCGTTATCGTGGGTCGGCATTGTGCAGTTTTAAGTTACGCACAAATTCCACAAAATCAAATATTCCTTTGAAATATCTCTAATACTACGTATTTCTGGGCCCATAACCTGTTGAGACGCAGGGTCTTCAGAAGCATAGCAGTTTGTTTAATAATTTATTGAAATTAAAAAAAAACTTTGGAGATAAAAATAATACGTGGATTCTAACTATTATATAGAACTGATACATTATAAACAACTGCTATATAGTAACAGAATATCGACGAAAGTAGCTTTTAAATTATGAAATAGAAAATTAACATAAAACAGAAAAAATTACTGTTCTCAGGTTAATAATATACAGTCGGTCATTCTCACCATTAACAATATATAATAGTAAAAATTTTAATAAGGTGATTTAATTTTAATTTACTATGGATTTCTATCAAGTATCAGTTAATACAATTTCAGTATGTTTCACGAATGATGGCGTCTGTATTGAAAACAACAGAAACGGATCAATTCAAGCGAGGGGAGTGGCGGGACGATTTTGAGATAAGATCTGGTATTTAACTTTTTTATACGCTTTAAGGAAATTAATATAATTAGAGAGAAAATAGCATCGATTCATTAAATTAGCTATTATATGAAAGATTTATTATTAACAATAATGCATAAACATAAAATACAAATATTTTGCTTGAGTGAATGAAAATGTACCTATTCCTCTAAATTCTCTGAAATGTCACTTTGACTTTGTTACGCCTACGAAATTGCGTTGCCTTTGGACATTCGAGCAGCGCCCTATCATGGTATAAAGCTTGAAATACTGATGTAACTTAAATCGACGAATGTACTTAGTAGAAAATTTGATAATAATGAGATGCGATGAGAAGTATAGCGTGATGTATGTAGTTCGTGAATGATTACACGCAATAGCCATCATTCATGAAACAAACTATATATCTTTAAATCATTGACAAATGAGGTAAGCGATGCATCAGTCTTTTCCATTGTTAAGTACTCAAGAATATGATTAGTGATTACTACGCGATTGGTAATCGGTCACTTTTATGAAGACGGAGACGGCCTACGTGTCTAAACTCATTCGGTGACGATATTTCGAACAAATTAATGATATTATAATTCATAGTTCGAGTGAATATGAATTATGATAAACTTTTGTAGAAGAGATATTTTAATAAAAAAAATTGGAAGGCTCCAATACTACAGTATTGAAAAGTACCAGTATGATATACATCTCTGAAAAACAATTATCTATGATATTTATATTACAAATAATTAATGTGTATAGACCTGTAAATTGTAGACTAGAGAGAAATAACTATTATTCGTTTTATTTTATAGAATATTGTTGAAGTTATTGCATTATTTTGTGTCAATCTTTTTTATATTTTATTCAATAATTATTTATAGCCGTATTTTGACTATAAGTTAGAAGTATTATAAGGATTTTATAGCACTCACCATAGAAGTTAACATCAATAATGTTTAAATTTCAAATAACAGAAAATTAAAGACATACTTTATTTATCTATAAATACTCATAAAGTTCTAACTTTTATTGTCAATATGGCAGTTATTAAGCTTTAACTTCTTTTGTGATATGGTGTCAAGTGGATTATTTAATTTGTCATAATAATGAACTCAAAATATTGTCTATATTATTTATCAATAAATAGAAAAACTTTAGTATTTTTGTATGCAAATCAAAACCTTTATTAGGTTTTATGTGTTTGTAATTATTGTAAGTACTGAATTTCTTCGACAGATTTTTTTGCATCTCAGGAAAAAATAGGTGGTCAAAAACTCATTGAGGAAATAATCATCTCAAAAATGGTAAATAAGATTTTTATAGAGGATATTTTGAGTTGAAAGCTTTGTGCTTAAGAGTAATCATTTATCGCGGAGCAATATGAACTTAGAACAATAATTGTAATATGTATTTGTCATGATTATTTTCGAAAATTACAGTAGTCAAAGCTTGTGCAGTGTTAAGAGGAGGTAAAATCTTATCAACTGATATTATTTCTATATATTTAAATATCTATGGACCGAATTTTCAAGTATCTACTATTTAAAAACTGAAAAGAGATGTGCACAAGCATCCCCTAGACAATATTTTACATGTGCATTCCAGAATATATATATATTTCCCTATATTTGATAAATGTTTGTGATATTGTAGATGATTCTTTAGTTGTTAGTTTGTGTAAATATGCCATGTTCTGATTGGATATCATTGTACAAATAAAATGTTGATGAATCTGTAACATTCTCTTTTAAACGTGTTCTATGTATTTGGTATTCTCCTTAATAACTATATGGATCATTGTTCAAAATAACTGTGGCAAATACTTGTAGAATTAATAAGTCATATTGTGGTAGAGCATAGTAAAATAAACTCTTTTATTAGTTTGTTAATGAGAATTGTGAGTGTAAATACATAGGTAGGTACTTCACTTAACTATAGCGTTGCCAACTGTATAAAATGAAATTTCAATCTAGAGAAATAGTATAATCGTTGGTTCTCCTCATGAAGGTTAGAGGTTCTTCATGGTGCGCATGTAAGTGTAGTTGTATTCTGACTTTCAATACTACTATAGGCGTATTCAGTACATTTGCGTAAGTCTCAGAACTAAAAGTTAAAAGTCAGAATACAACTGAACTTGTTGAGTATTGATGTAGTCTGACTTTCAACTTTTAGTTCTGAAACTTATGCAAATGTACAGAATAAGCCTACTGGGGTAGGGAGCATTAACATAAGTGCGCATGCGCTCTCGTTGAGCGCGCTTAGGAGCTGGACCGAGGATGAAATCATAGCATGAGGAGATTTCCGCGATGGAGATGATGTAGCATAAATTGCAGAACAAATATCATCTAACTACATATGTCAATGATTTTTTTTATCATTCTAGATAGGAACTAGATTCTCCAATATAAATCCCCTAAATTATGAAATTCCCCTCCCTAACTGTATGAGAAATGAAAGCAGACAATGCGAGATGCGAAACAACAAAAGAATGCTAGGAAAAAGCGCAAAATTCACGAAAATGGTCAAATCAGTAGAAAAATTGTACCTACTTACATAGTCAAGTCCTCACTTGTTTTCACAAACATCGCTCTCGCACTGAACAAAAAAATATTCTTTCACATACGCACACACCAAACGAATAAATGAATTTATTTGACACAGTTATTCAATGATTTGCATATAAAATAAATCACAAATTCAACGAATAACAGCAATATTTTGAATTCTTGTTGGTTTGTTTAAATCAAATCATAGGTCGTGTCCACAGCACTCTCTGATTACCAATCGCTTAGTAATCAGTAATCAAAAATCTGTATCTTGTGGACACGACTGATTACTGATACTGGTGCATCGCTTAACTCATTTGTCAAAAGATTTGAAATAATTTAATTCGACAATTACACATATAAGAGGAATTGAAAATGGAAGAAGAAACCTTATTTTCTGTTCAATATATTTATATGAAAAAGATTATGTTTTGAACGGAACGATAGATGTCCATAATAGAATTGGGAAATAGCATGAACAAAAGATTGTTTAATGATAGCTATCATATTACAAACGTCAACTTTTTGAATACGGATTGGTCGTGTCCACAGCTGTATCTGATTACCAATCGCTTAGTATACAATAATCAAAAAGTTGACGTCGACTTGCTCTTTAACCTCGGCAGAGTTCACTTCGGGTTGGAAGTAAATAGAAATAATTTTCGTACGGGCAGTACACGTGGTACTTAGAAGACTCGAGTGCTGGGCCCCGAGGTGGATAGGGAAGTCGCGGCCGTGATAATCAAGTGTGATTCTGGGGTTGCTTTTGAAAAGAAGTCGATTCCTAAGATGTCTTTATAGGATAGGTTAAAAACACATGGTAGAGTGATCTGGTGGAGTCAGGAGGAACACCTCGCATATAACCTCAAGGCGCGACAGTGACGATTATATTCCGATCAAAGCAAACTCTCGGTCCTGTCTTGACACGTGCATTGCATGATTTCTTTGTCTTTGAAAATGTTATTAATTAGTAAAGAGAAAATTTAGTGGCTGGAGGTATTGCCACAGCTTACACAAAACAGCTCCACCACTCTGTGTCGGCGCCTTTGATCTGGCGGTCGAGAACCAAGCGAGACGGAATCGCGTTATATCTCTTAGATTCGACGGAAAAGTCAGAGCCGGATTGAAAAGAACTTTTATTGTTTTTTTTACTTGACGGAATCGTAGTCAATAAATTATGAAAGTTGTATAATAATGTAAAAATTACAGCTAAACAGTCACAGAATTAATAATAAATGAAACTTAACCGTTCCCGCCGATAGAGTGTTTTAGCTGTTTGTATGTAAGCTATGGTATTGCTTAGAGCCAGACAATCCTCAGCCACATGGACGAAGCTTCGGTTACGGAACAAAGTGCTGGCGAAATGCGCCGAAAAGGAAGCAAGGGCCAAATAACCATAGAAGAAAAAGAAAAAGTTGACGTCTTTAATATGACAGCTATCAGTAAAGAATAGTGTAACATACCCTATCTTTAGTTTCAGCTATTCACCAATTATATTATGAAGAACTATCGTTCTGTTTACTACATAATCTTTTTCATTATAAATATATTGAACAGAAAATACTGTTTCTTCCATTTTCAATACCTCTAATATGTGCAATTGTCGAATTAAATTATTTAAAATCTTTTGAAAAACATCAGTTAGACAAATGAGTAAGCGATGCATCAGTAATCAGTCCTGTCCACAAGATACTGATTTTTGATTAGAAATTACTAAGCGATTGGTAACACATAACATAACGTTATGTGATTGGTAATCAGACACTGCTGTGGACAGGATCACTAACTATGTTATCAGGATGCATAGAATTCTTTCAAGATAAATAAGCTATGTGTATCAGAGAAATAGGTATAAATTCATTTGTAATCAAGTGTTAAAACATCAACTTTTCCCACACATATTCTATGAAAAAATATATATTTCAGGTTAAAGTTAAACTAACGCTTGCGCTCGGTACTGCGTACCGTCAAGATCTGCCACCAGATTCTATCCATTCCTTAAACCTAAATGCCCTATCATCGTACAGACTAAACAAAAACAAACAGTAAATCAACGACTACAGTAAAAAGTGCTTAGCCAGAATATCATCAATATCATAAATAATCGATAAGAGTGCGTCTCCATGTTACTCTAATAAATCAATTATCAAGTCTGAATACATAGAGGGTTTTTGTTGTCCGTCTTGCCTGCATTGGTACCCAAATTCAAGGAGATGCCCACACATTTTACGAAAAACGTATATAATTAAAGAATCATAAGAGATAGGTATAGGACTATAATAATTCAAAATATCTAGAATATAGTACTGTTATACCTAGCCTGGTACCACTAGGGGCGTGGGAAAGAGTGAAACCTAAATATATTTTGAAGGATCGTTTGAAAGAAAAATTTACCCATGTACATTTTGACGAACTTATGACTTTTAGAATTAAAAGTGTGTGGATTCTTGCCCGACAACCAGGTGTTATCAATTACCGTGAAATCCCATCCATGTACATTTTGACGAACTTTTATTGAATTTATTAGAAGGGGTTGGAGAGGGTGAATTCTTGCCCGATAATATCAGGTGTTGTATCACTATTTGAGAGCGTTCTTAGAAGCATTTATTCGCTCTAAAAAATCCCATCCACGTACATTTTGACGAACTTGTGATTTTTTATTCAAAATGAATAAAATTCTTGCCCGACAAAATCAGATGTTGTATCAGTCTTCTAGAGCATCCTGAGAAGTATATATTCGCTGGCAGAAAAATCCGATCCACGTACATTTCGAAGAATTTATGATTTTTTTCATGGACTTACTAGAAGGGGTTGTGGAGGATGGATTTTTTCCCGACAAAATCAGGTGTTCTATGATTCTTCTAGAATATCCTAAGAAGTATATATTCACCGTAAAAGAATCCCATCCACGTACAATTTGACGAACTTACGATTTTTTTTAAACATAGATGGGTCCGTTTGTGTTGCTAGCGGGCTGGTGATTGCCGTTGAGAGACGTTCTGGAGTGCCTAATAAACTGTCTGTATTGAGGACATGATGCGTCTACAGTCAATAATATAAACATATTGTAACGTTTAACCCTGTGCTAAACGTTGTGGGGTGAGTTCACTTGCGTAAGACTCAAAAGTTCGTAGATTGCTTCCAATGATTTATTTTCAAACACACTGTACACGGCTTTCTGTTGTAGTACAACTGTCACTACTTGTCACTTTGGATATCGCGTTCCAACTACTTTCGAGTTATGTCTCCAATAGACTGATACAATAAACTGACTGTGTCCCATGATCGTCACGGCTTTATATATCTGAATCATGATAAGACATTCATCGAGAATGTTCTATGATTATCTAGACGAACATAATTAATGTTCTAGATCCTTGTCAAGGTGACAATAGCACGACAAATTGTACCTCACATACAGTTTCTGGAAGGATCGAGAACAAATCTACTACAATTCCAGAACTACACAAGCAACACTACTGCAAACAAGGTAGCAGAATGAATACAAACTAAAAGAAATAATAACAGTAAGTACATTATAAACTACCCACGTAACAATATATATACATATAATAAAGGATTCTGAATATGTTTAACCTTGTAATGGAATTTAGAGTAAACATTTGATTATTTTTATTTATATAGCTGAAATTACTCGACGGAAACCAATCGGGAAGGTAGCAAAACATTTTCTATCGGAATAAGATGGGATTGAAGAAGTTCATCGGATTGTTAAATATGGATGGATATTAATTAGAGGTAATGGTTAATTTATTAACTACTATTCTATGATTAGAGAACTTTTCTATTTTGTCTAATATTTAAAATATCTTAAATGAATGATGAATTGAGTTAAAAGCATAATGTTATGTACTTGACAAATTTATATATTGCTCAGCAGCAAACAATACAAAGGTGTAAGAATATTTCTTGTCTAAATGGGAAAGTCTTTTTTGAGGAATTTCATGTTTGTTTGAGGCTAGCATGAACATGTTTTCAATGGGCTGTCTTGGGAAGCCTATTTGTTCTATCTATAAATGATATCATCGGAAAGACATTCGGAGACCACATGAAGTACCTGGAACAAGTACTCCTGCGAGTAAGTCAGGTCTCAAGTTGAGCCCTAAGAAATGCCAATTGTTCCAAAAGGAGGTTTTGTCCTCAGATCATGTGGTGTACGAAGAAGGAATAGCAGACGATCCTTAGAAGATAAAAGCAGTGAAAGAATAGCGTTCACCCAAGTGTAAGACGAAGTAAAAAGCTTCCTCGGTTTGTATACATACATCGATGGTAACTAGGCTTATGGAGGACGGTTGCTTTGAAAAAATTGAAGGATGCTCTGCTAGAAGCTCTAATACTGAGCTATCCCCTGCCAACAGGAAAATTTATATTGGATACAAACCCAATCAACGTGGTGAACGTTTCTATCTTTTCACAGATACAGAATGACCAGGAAGTGATTATCGGCTATTTTAGAAAGACTTTATCGAAGCCGGAGGAAAACTACTGCGTCACCAAAAGAGAATTGTTGGCCATTGTGAAATCCGTGGAACATTTCTACAAATACTTATATGATAGAAAATTCTTGTTAAAAACCGACCATGCATCCCTTCAGTGGCTAGTGCAATTCAAGAACTCGGGGGGTCAGGTAGCCAGATGGATTGAAAGTCTCCAAAAATTGATGCACTTTCGAGAATACCCTGTCCTGGTCACTGTGCCCACTATAACTGAACTGAGGAGAAGGACGCCGCTTCTAGAATACACACCGTTATCGATGACTGCTGGCAACCGGGTGAACTTCAAGGTCATGAGGAAGATCCCATCCTAAAGGTATTGATTGAATGGAAAAAGTAAGACCAGCGACCGACATGGCAGGAGGTTTCACGCTATTCATCTGCTGCTTAGTCGTATTGGGTCCAGTGGAATTCTCTTGCTTTATATAACGGCATTCTGAAAAGAGTACTCGAGAACCCGGTTGGTACTGAGGATAGAAAGCAGTTGTTAATACCAAATTTTCCACGGTCCTTTAGGCGTAGCTAAGACCTTGAATAGCAAGGAAGACGTGTACAACTGGTGCAGGAAATGTGCTATCTGCGCAGCTAGCAATGGACCACAAAGACGTCCAGAAGCGCCAGTACAGTGTTGGAATTTCATTCGACAGAGCCGCAATAGGTAGATGTAGCAGGACCTTTTCCTGAGAGTGAAGTTGGGAACAAATACATCGTAGTGGTAATGGACTACTTCAGCAAGTGGGAAGAAACATACGCATTCCGAAACCAGCCCACAACTGTACCTGATGCTTTGTCAAGGATTGGATATGCCACTTCAGAGTACCGCTTGAGCTACACTCTGACCATAAGGGATAAACTTTGAATCTGCCCTATTCCAGAACCTTTGCAACACCTTGGGGATGCGAAAGACAAGGACATCGGCTTTGCATTCTCAGTCAGACGGCATGGTTAAGAGAATAAATGGTACTGTACACCGATATATCTCCAAAGTTGTCTCTGAATACCAAAGCAAGACTCTAGGATAGCTGGCTTTATCATTCCTGTTTGCTAATCAACCAAATCGCTAATATTTCTGAAAAATCATTATGAGGTCTAGTTAAATGTTCTGTTATTCCCATGTAAAATTACCCGATCTTTCAATCGGCAGTGTCAAAATTATATCGTCCTATTTGAAAAAATGAGTTGTAACTGATTTTATCAAAATTTATACAAATAAACTGACATTATTTTTCCATTTTGGTCTGGAAAAACAAAGTTGTGTACCATTCCAACTATTTATAAAAACTCGGTATTATTGAAAATATATTTATATTGTAAAATGTTTAAAATAAAATACATATACACAAATACACATTTTTTTCTAATCGTTACAAAAACCCCGTAATCGTCTGAATACGCACTAATCTCCCACCTTTCGAAAGTTTTACTTTGTTTGGGAGTATCTAGTGGACAGTAGACGCTCCATTCAATACATCAATTTATTTGTTCTTAATTGCCCAGTATGCCACATATAGCTCCAAAATGTATAAAATATGTTTTTCCGTTTTTTTTTCTTCTATGAAACTGTCTAAATAGTGTATTTGTTTTCTTCAGAGCTATCAACAACATAAATTCAGAGAAGCTCTCTGATTTCACCTCCACTCTACCCTAGATCAGTATGGTCATTGAGCATGATACTTATCATGCATAAATACCAACCGCATTACATCAAATCATAAAAGCGTCCACGAAGAGCTGAGAAATATGATTCGTAGAGTTTATTGTAAGTATTGTTACCTCCCATATGATTAGAGCTTCATGTATGTACTAAGGAACTGTTACTTCACTACGAACTGAAAAGTATGCAGACAATCTGAGCATTTGATGTAAATAGTTTTAAGATCGGATCGAACGATAATAAAGAAAATATATTTATTTTACAGAAGTATGTGCTATTCATGTTTACCTTATTTTACCTAACATGAATATCGAAGCAGGGATATAAAAAAGAACTTCTTTTAATGTTTAGAATAATACGTATAAGGACTTAATTTTCATAATAAATCCTAGACGGTGCTATTTGAAAAAAATTAGGTGACCTTATAGTGGTTGAAGCATGTACCCAAGTGTGTCTGTTGTAAAGAGGTTTCCATATATTTCAAGTGAAACAGAATAATTTAAATACACAAAAGTCAAACTAAACTTGATATATATTGAGTGAATAAAGATGTTTTCAAACAAGTATATGACAAAGAAAGTAGAAGTACGGCGGGCATATAATCCCAATACAAAGAGGACCATATGTAACCATACATCTATTTAAAAAATATGTATTCAATACTACTCTCCATAAGGGAGCACAACTTTGCCACTTCTTTCATTTATAACAGACCAACAAGAGCAGGTGAGGGTTTTTCTATCCATTTTATCAGTATAGACAATACCATTTAGATGGTCTATTTCATGTTGAATTACCCTTGCCATCCACCCCTTAATGTCCATTGAGATTTCTTTGCCATATTCACCTAGACCTGAAAATTTCTGCATCAAACGACACTGTTCTAAATACCAACTTACCAGTCAGATTTATGGCCTTGTATCTGGATACTTCTGCATATAAACCCTTAATACTTGCACAAGCTTCTGGAAATACGACTTTTTGATAATCTATCACCTTAAATACTGGATTTATCACAATCTATAAGTGCAAATTTTAGTAATTTATACTGTGCCAGACTTACTTAGGGAAAATTCACCTGTTGGGGTAATAATGTCATTTCCTTATTTTTAATTTCTGATTCATTATAATGACTGGCATGATTACTGTTGAATTCCATAATAAACATTTGCAATGGAATACCAATTTGATTTGCGGAAAGACCTACACAATGGTATTTTTGGAACACATATTTCAAGCGTTTGATAAGAAATTGAATTTCTGGAGAAGTTATTTCTTCAGGCGGTATGGCATCCGCAGGGGTCCTCAAATTTGGATCTCCTATTTGAACTACATGCTTGAACGGTGGGTCGTTTTTTCTAGGATTTGTGAGGCCTGCATACCAAGTTCTTATAGACTTATAGCATATCCAACGTTTATTTATATTTGAGTACATTTAAAATATTTTAAAACTGAAACTCAAGTTCTATAAAACAATAAATCAAGACCTCTGCGAGCTGCAAGCATAGATAATATGATAAAGATATATTATCTATGGCTGCAAGACAGCCACAGAATAATAATAAATAAAGACAACTAGATGCAAGCATAGACCAGAGTCATCCCTCTACATCGGGGCACAGAATAAGGCTTTTCCACCTGACGTCAGCGCCATTTGAATTACTGTCAAAATCAGCTGTTCTGGATGGCAACAAATCGCAAGTTTGAATTTTAAGATTGTACTTTTTACTTTATTTTAGTTGTTTTTATACAGTTTGAAAACCCTCAGGTTAATAATAAGGTATTTTAACACTAATAGAATTGCTTTAGAGTGATTATATGTTTGAGAAAACTAGAGTTTGTAATTAACTATTTAAAAAGTAGGTACTCACCGAATTTTTAATCTCTTAAATAACATTGTTTTTATGTTCAATTGCCACATGTTTGTGGAGTTGTGCAAACAACAGTAAACGCAACCGATGATAAAATGTATATTACAATCGGAAAAATACACTAAAGTTAGATTAATTCAAGAACGTGCAGCTCGTCGGCAATCCTGGATCCAGGCCTTACATAGAGACGATTTAACAGAAAGCAAAATCAAATGGCAAAGAATTTGTATTGACCATTTTATTTCAGGTAAATTTATCTTATTATTTTTCTAATGAATGCATTTTTTTATTACATACATAATGTGTTTTATGTATTTCAACCAATTTAAATAAATATAGTTAGTTATTACAATTACTTATATAAATAGCCGTGTAATTTGTTTTCACCAAATATATCTCGAGAAAAGCCAGCAAATTTTGAAAACAAGGAGATCGCGTATTACGTCCCAACAGTACATACGGGTTTCACCCTATCCAAATTAAAAACAGCCCCAATAGTAGCGAGAGAGAGGTATACTAGGGCAAAAGAACATTTAATAAAGAAAGAACATAGTTCTAAGATTCCATTTATATGATATTTATTTTTCATTATACAAAATATATAAAAATTTATCAAAACAATATAATTTTATTTTTATTTGTATATAATCAATTGGTGGTGGGGTAGTTAGCTTAATTAGCTTTTAAACATGCTATGTGATGGTAATTTATTACTTCCATATTTTCATCTGAAAAAAAAGAAATCTGTTGGCTTTGTGAGAAAAATTGCTGGTCGAAAATATCCACTAATGCGTTAATATATTATAATGTTCATATATTCATAATTGATTGGTATCATGTTCGTTGTTGCATCGAAGTCTGTATTCTTTAATATATAAGAAGCAACATTTCCAATCAATTCTATTTTCTGAAGATATCTTCTTTCGTCTTCAAAATCCAGTCCTTCAAAATGTCTACTTACATTGGACATCTGAAATAGAAACATTTTTTTGAAGCATTCTCATCTTACTATATATTCTTTTGTTGTATTTTATCAATAGAACAAAAAATAATCTGTTTTTAATTATAAATAGAATTCATATTGCCATTTTAAATGATTATTATGTCTGTAGAGGTCTTTCAAAATAAAAATATATCAAATTATATTTCCTGAAATAACACACTTAATTTTAATTATTTCTACTTAAATTTTAAATGCTTACCTTCAGGATTAATTGAATTAAGAATTTTATAGTTTTGGAGTAAATATATAGCACTAAAATCTTCAAAATTTTCGTGAAAACTAACAAAATTTACAATGGTGTCTTATGGCAAAGTGGCTTTGTTAACCTCCAGAACTGTTTGTGGCCATATTTGTGACGTCGGTGGAAAAGCTCTATACTAATAAATACATCGGGGTATCAGAGAAAACACCTCTCGATCGTATGTCGTAATACAATGGCTGTGTTCGGGGAGCGCGCTATTTGCGCTAATAGCTGCATTTGGCCGTTCGCGGAGACGCTATGTGGCGCTATGAAAGCGTTCGTGACGTCACAAATTTAAAGCGTGTGACATCATTGATCACGCTATTTTCGCAATTTCTGGCGAGGTGAGGCACGAGATGCAAATAACGCTATCAGCGCTATCTTCACTCTCCGAACGGTTGACAGGTCTCCAAATTTTGATATTGTGTGAATTTTTATGTGTTCTGAGTATTATCCGCCAATGGCGCCAATTGAAACTTCAATTTATAAATATAGTTAGGCTCAATAAATTTAGTTTTTTGGAACAGTTCAGTTCTGAAAGCTTTTTCAACAACGATTGAGCAGGCAGTGAATTTTGATGAAAAGATGTCAGAGCAAGAGCTATGTTTAGTCAGTTTGCGAGATGGATTTGAGGGCATTGTAGAAGTTTACTCAAGTATTGAAGATGCGAAACGTTGTGAAACTGGTAAGCATATTATAATAAAAAGATATTCTATATTCCTAAGTACTGGGCCTGAATATTCTGAAAATATAATATTAGCAAAAAAGAAACTAAGTATAATTTCAAGAGCTCCTGAGAACTAATTTGCTATAGTTATCATCGGCCCAGAGCAAAATAGCTTATAAGACTTATCAAAAACTTATACTCAAATTTTTGAATCAAGACTAGTTAGTTTGTTAGATAGAACATAAATAAAATAGTAAATATTTTCTAGTAATCATCTAATTGAGTCATCATACACATATGTTATTTTTCTAGATATGGTGTTTGTGCAGTCTATAATAGACTCATCAAGAACTGATGACAAACCTCCGAATTCTGACCAAAACCAGAAACCGACAGTCTTAATAACTTATTTAGATGGTCGAATGCGGAAATTCTCTTGCTTGTGGAAGGATACCGGAAGTTTGAAGTTGACTTCGCCACCGGTAAACTCTCCCAAAAAAAAAGATGGGAGAAAATTTCAGAAATTTTATGTGAGAATGGCCATACAGTCTCAGGGCCTCAATGTTTGTCCAAACTTAATGCAATGAAAAAGACGTATAAAACTATCAGAGACCACAATTCCAAATCTGGGAATAACCCACGCTCGTTGCCCTATTTCGAGTTAATGGAATCTCTGATGGGCGAGCGGCCTTTCATGGAACCTCCTGCACTAGCCTCTTCCAGCTGTGGAAATATTAAAACAAAGATGAGTGTCCAGAATAATAATAACTGTACTCCCACAACTAGCCGTGTTCGTGCCCGGAAGAGACCAGCAACGGAGGAAGTTTCTTTCATTGCCAGTGCAATTCTAGAGAGTAGAAGAATTGCCGAAGAGAGAGAGAGAGAGAGAGAAGAGAATAAAAATAAGAGACATAAAGAAAATTATAAGCAGTGAGCATTAATTATTGAAAAGCTGGGTGCTCTTCTTGATAAGCTCTAGAATTCATATTTCTTCTATACATTTCTTATTGTTTTTAGAATCGTCGTTTAGTTTATTTATTTATTTTATTTTGAGTCATCTTTTATTTGTGTTAGTAGTGTTTTATTTCTATCATAGTTTCATCTATAATAAAGTTTATTATTTTACTCAATATGTTTTTTATTTAATTGTTTTATTATTATTTACATAATTCTCAGTTTAATTACATTAGAGAAGGGTTATAGAAAAACGGTGATACAAAATAAATTTTATGTAAATAATATCTTCGTATTGAATTATACGTATGGCAGATATTTCTTATCATCAATCCTTTGCAGACCATATCGCGTTTAGCAAGGGCATTATTAACAATACCTACATCACCATTACTAGGGATATCATTTTCGTACTGTACGAGGTCCACGTGCAATTCATCCCCTTGCATTGAACAGATGTTGTGAAGAACACAACAAGCCAGCACAAAATCTGCCACGTCTTTTATTTTGGTCATTGCTAGGCAATGCAAGAGGCTCCGAAAGCGGCCTTTGAGCAAACCAAAAGCCCTCTCAATAGCTATCCTTGCAGAAGAGTGGCAGAAATTGTAATTTTTTGGCGCTGGGATAGATGGCCATTGTCTCGATAGGATGTTAATAAATTTTCATGGAGTTTGTAAGCGGAATCTCCAACCAGGTGACAATTCTCTGGAAATCTTTCCGCATTGTTCAGAAAATCTTGTATTTCGGAAAGTCGGAAGACTCGCTGGTCGTGCACTGATCCGACGTGACCTACAAGACAGTGCATAAAACGGGCTCTATGATCACATACCTACTGCCTGTAACAAATTTTACAAGTAGGTATATATGTTTGATGCTTTATATCCATATCAGTGACTAAAAACTATACACCTAAGTACCTGAAGTTGAACTGAATGATATCCTTTTCGATTGATGTAGGATTCTGGATTTATGTGGGGCGCAGAAATATGTATGTGGGTTCCATCGATAGCACCGAGAACTTTCGGAAACGCACTTATAATTTCAAAACCTCTCCAACACGCCTCAGCACGAACTCCCGTTGGCCACCTTATAACAAACGGAGCTAAACCAACCAGAGCATTAGTTACTCTTCGAACTGACATCAAAGCCGTTGCACGACTTACATCAAATTTTTTACAGATTGATCTGAAGCAAAAACTCAGTTAATGGTACAAAATAAGTTATCATAATAAGAGACAAACTAACTTACCTATAAGAATCGGGAGTGGCCATCCGCCAGATAGTTATAAGAAGTTGTTTCTCTGGACTTATCATACCTGTACCTGGATATTGTCGCATAAGCTTTTGTCCGATAATGTTGAGTGTGTATTCAAATGTTTCCCTCTTCATACTGATATAAAAAAAATAAGAAAAAAGGTTTACTAATCCGTGGATGCAAACAAATAACTTGATATGACAATATTGAATGATTTCAATGAAAGAAACTCACTGAAAATGTGATTTAAAATCACTATGTAACTACCTTGGTATGACATTTTCAACGAAATTAGGTATCCTATGAATTCTGCGCCTTTTTCGACCCCTTAAACTTGGCACAATTTGCACTGGATCTTTCTCCTCAGCATCACTTTCAGAAGATGAACTAGAATCAAAAAGTTCACGAAGACAAATTGCAATTCCAGACAAAATTCTCTTATCCATTTCTACTTTTTCCGTTGACAATCTCAAATTTAAATTTAAATGGCCTGTCAACTTTGAGCGGGAAAACTGTTCGAGAGCTTCGTTGCGCCATACGCTAAATGTCTCTTAAAACATCTTTCATAGCGTTTCATGCTAATAGCGCGCTCCCCGAACACAGAAAATGTCTGCATCCGCATAGACCCAAGCAGAGAGAACATACAATAAATGTTCTCTCTGAACCAAGGAGTATTGTCTATTAGGCACAGAATACTAACTAATACACGATACATATATAACGGTATGCTACGTTTTGAACTTAATTTGGTAAAGTTCGTGCGTTTTCAACCACATGCTGTCAGTATTAACATAACCTATTTACTCTATGGCCTATGGCCAGTACCAGAGAAAACATATTTCCAAGTCCAAGTCAGTATTCTCTGAAGTCACTACTTCGTCGACAAGAGAAGGTTGAACATGTTCACGGTTGATCTATGAACCGTGGACACGGACACGATATTTTCTATTTATTTTTATTTTCTTTTTATCCATGATACTATAAGGCTGTTTGAGCAGTAGTTTGGGACGGTTTGATAACTGTTTAAAATGTGCATGTGCGGTTTGAAACAGTTTCCAAGTGGTTTGGGATTTTGTTGCTCGAACAACAAACTGCAGTTTGCAAACTACCCTTTCTACTTTCTTACAATTTCGTAGTGATAGAACAAATGACTATGCCGATAGATATGTTTTATGACCAAAGTTAAGAGAGAACATCAATGAAAGACTGATGGACAAAACACAAAACCTGGGTTTAGTTTAGGACTGTGGTAGTGTTCTCTGAAAGGGATTTCTCCAACAACAGAGAACACTATACTCTAAGAAGAAGAAGACGCTTCAACTGCGCCTATCTCAAACTGAGTTTGGAAATCGCCAATTTACCTTTCGAACATCTTACTAGTAGTTGGAAATAAATTATTTTATCGTAAAGTGAAGTGCGCAGGCGTCTGACGGTTTGGGACTGGTTTGAACCGCTGCTCGAACACCCTTTATAACAAGAATGATATGGTCACGCGCATCTCTGGTGACGTCACTCCGTAGTCCGTGACAAAACGTCAGATTCAAAAATTTCAAGTTATATTCCTTGTTCGGTTGCAGGTTAAGTGTGGATTTATGCAGCCTAAAATAACAAATAGCAAATAACAATTATATATTAACAAATAACAAATATGAGTTGAAGTTCTTATTTTTCAATGACAGTGTTTATGCAGCCACGTAACAATTATCAATTAACAAATAACAAATAAGAAGTTAAACAACTTTTAACTTTCTACGTTAATTGAACGAGATTTTCTTATTGTGTGCAACTAATACGCAGATGACCGCCGATTGGCCCATCCGATGACGAAATTTAATATAATTCCTGTCAAAACCCAAAACAAATTCATGTGGTTAGGTTACGTTCTGTGCATTTGTTGTTTATCAGAGGTTTTAGTTGAAATATAGGTATTAATTCAAAATGGATATTGAAGACCATAAATTAATAATCGATGATGCTGTTCTTCTGGACCTTGTTAGACATTTTCACGAGCAATTCCTGGCATTGAACGTCCCTCCGAAAGATAATTCAAAGAATAATCAACTGCTGAAAACAAAATATGTGAATACACTGTAGAGTAATTAGCAATCTGTGAACGGTGGTTTGACATAACAATATGTCAATCTGCTATGGAGTCATCCTAGTTTATGAAAAAATCCCTCATGATCTTGTAAAATCGTTGATTTTAGGAGGTTGTCAAAAAAACAATTTTCTATTCAGTCCGCATTCTTATTTATATCATTATATAAAAAAACTTGCTGTCAGCAAAATTAACAGAGAAAAAAATACCGCAACCTCTTCTATTTCACTGAAAATTTTAAAAGTTGGTAGATGCTAGATTCATTTAAATTTATAATGGTTCGAAACTGATTATGCGCATGCGTACCTCTTATTGCTAATTGTTAATTTGATCTGCATAAATGGTAAATTTTTCTATACGTGTTTACACTTACGTTCATTTATTTTTAAAAATGGTTTTATGTGCAGTAGTTGGTTGTTTTAACAATAATAATATTTAATAAGAGTAAGCAGTGTAAACCAGACTGTCGCTATTTTTCATTTCCGAAAAAGGAAAGTATTTGCAAGGCTTGGGTTCATACATGTAATCAAAAGCACAAATTCAACACCGAGACTGCAAGAATATGCTCAGATCATTTCACAGAAAATGATTATCAGTTGAAAGAAAGACTTTTAAAATTGCCAAAGAATAAATGGAAATAAACCGGATGCTATTCCATCAGTTAATAGTTACTAATCATTCCAACCTCGAAAGTAATCTTCATTCCATAAAAGATTTACAAAGTTCAATAAAAACTATAAAAGTGTAAGTAATAAATTTAGACAATAATTGTATATATTATAAAGTTTATCACGATATTTTTATATAGACACAAGCAGATAATTAGTGATGAAGATATGCTAGAAAAGCAGGAGCAAGAAATGAAAACTTTGTAGGCGTTTTCAATTGCCACTCAAAAAGGTAGGTACCTAAATTACAAACGCCACTTGGAGATTAAATTTGTTAAATAATTAATTGTCCAGGTTAGAAGACCAATCTGATAAATTAAAATTGCTTGAACAAAAATGTTTACAACTTCAAGATGTTGTTGACGAACAAAAACGTGAACTACAATCCTTCCACAAAATTTTCACACAAGAAAAAATTTTAAAAATAAATTCTGGTAAAGAGGTGAAATGGAATGAAGAAGATGTTGCTTCAATCTCTTTATATGTGGGAGGACCTCGTTCATACAGACTACTTAGAAAAAGAGGTTATCCTTTACCGGGAGTTTCCACTTTGAGAAGATGGGCCGCAAAAATTGATGTACAACCTGGTGAGTGAATGAATAAATGAGAATTGAATTTGTTTTTGATAATATAGATGGATTTTTTAAGGAATTTTAAACTCAGTAGATGTATGAAACATTCTTCATTGACTAAGATGGAAAGAGCTTGCGTTCTTTTATTCGACGAAATGAAAATACAAAAATCATATGAGTATGACAAGAGAATAGACACAACTTTAAAACCATCAAGCTATGTTCAAGTGTTTATGCCAAGAGGAATATGTGAAAATTGGAAACAACCGCTATTTCATGATTATGACTGTAATATCAAGAAAGAATTGTTATTTGAGATAATAAAGAAACTTGAAAACATAGGATACCAATTGTATGTTATAAATAGTGATTTGGGAGGTTGCAATGGAGCACTTTGGCCGGATTTAAAAAATTCTGAAAATAGAACCTTCTTTGCGAATCCTGTAACTAATAAAAATATTTATGTTTTTGCTGATGCCACTCACATGATAAAGCTTATCCGCCATCATTTTCTTGATACAGGATTCGAAATCAATGAGAAACCAATAACTTCCAAACCAATAGAACAACTTCTACAGAATACTCAATATTTGGATTTGAATATTCCCCGTAAGATCAATGAAAGTTTTTTAACCGTTAGGATCAAGTCGCCAAAAAGTAAAGTTAGCTACAAAATTGTTTTCTCATACCATTTCTAGAGCTGTCAATGTCGGCACTTTGGGAAAATATCAGAATGGCAATAATAGTTTCGAATGTTCAGAATTATTGAAAATTACAAAGGACTGTTTTGATATTTTCAATAGCAACGTTCCAATTAACAATTCAAGAAATCTAATTAATGCTTACGGTTTAGCCTTGTATGAACAAAATGTTTTAGATAAAATTCCCGTTATGAAAATGAGACAGATAATGCTAAGGTTGTTACTGGGCATATGCTAAGTTCCTTAGCAATATCTACTCCAGATAAAAGTAGTGAGGTCGAATCGCTGATTGATCCTGAGTTATCAGAATTAGAGTATGATGGCTTAGAAAATTTAGTAGGATTTGTTGCATTTAAATTAAGAAAAACAGAAAATCTGGGATACATTCCTGATAAAAATGATGCTTCATTTATTTTCATGGGTCAACCATTTGTCTGAAGGTGGATTGATGAAACCCACAGAGAGTTTTGTTAATAAATTTATGGAGTTAGATTCCATTTTTAGGAAAACTAATAGAGACTGTCTGAAAATTTGTTGTTGTTATATAGAAAATCTTTTAAAATGTTCAAACCACATAGACCTCAGTCGTGAAGCCAAATCTCTATTTTTTAGATGTAAAATGTTTTTTCGAATGTGAATTTTGAATAAGAAAATCAAACTAGATTCTTGCATAGGGAAAAGAAAATTCACAAAAATTGTTATATAATTATACATTCATAAATCAATTGCTGCATTTGTATATATTGAAAAAGTAAATAAGTAAATACGTGTTTTATTTCGGTGCGATACGAAATATTAGTAACTATTGAGAAGATAACTTTTCTTACTGGAACAATTTCTCAAAATTTTACAAAACGCTTCTTTTTCTATGACTATTACATAATTGGTACATACATGATAAGAGAATATTATCAAAAAACAGGCGTCATAATTGTTCAAAATAAATGTAATTCACCAGAATATATTTATTCAATTAGCCCGCCATATGTTTATCCGTTCGATTTCCTCATTTTGTCACGGAATGACAACATGCGTGTAGCGGTTCACCAACTGAACATATCTTGTTTGTTATAGTATCCTGCTTTTTATCTATGGACCACATACCACATCCACTTGCAGTGCTGCATAGGACTGAAAACATCAATAGGATGCCCGAAGATGCTATAAGGAGAATAAGCGACTCAGTATATCACACTGTGTTAGGAAATATGCTT
The DNA here is from genome assembly GCA_958507055.1 of Crioceris asparagi. Classification (NCBI taxonomy): domain Eukaryota; kingdom Metazoa; phylum Arthropoda; class Insecta; order Coleoptera; family Chrysomelidae; genus Crioceris; species Crioceris asparagi. Next base: position 50,218,771 of record OY293828.1, read on the forward strand.
TCTAGAAAGGGTGTTCGAGCAGTAGTTTGGACCAGTTCCAACTGTGTTCCGTGATTGTGGAGCATGCGCATATTAATTTCCGTCTTCTTAAAATTAAAATGCGCATGCCTCTGACGGTTTGAGTTTGGTTTGAAATCCTGCTCGAACACCCTTAGAGTCGACGAGATGGGTGTGGTGTGGCTTAACTTCCCACTCTCCCGCACGTACCTCATACTGCACAGCACCCGCTTAGAAATATTGAGATATTTTAATGTGTTTGGTTGTTGGTTTGATGAATAAAATAGAAAATTATAAGTTATAAGCCATTTTTTGATCCATGATCTTATTCCTATTTGACACTTTAATTTTAATCTATTATAAAAATAATGTATTTTTATGAAGTTGGGGCTTACGGGCCAGTTTCATTAGTAAATGACTGGCTGGAAGTAAAGAAATCACAAAATAAGTTTGAACTTATGCGATGGAAATTATTTAAAACACCCGAAGGATTAACATTTATGTGGAGCCACAATAATTAATTCACTGGAGAGAGTAAAATCTTTGATGAGATCAATAAGACAGCAACTGAAAGATTATTTTGACCACATACCACTACAGTTTTAACGGATTTCATTATCTCTGTAAAATACCGTTTCGTTCGCTTTTGGTTAACTACGAAAGACATCACGAATTATTGCTTGTTCAGACTCAAATTATGTAACTTTTGTCGATTTTATTTTCGAAAGTCTTTAAATATTGAAAATAGTCAAATTAACCATTAATCGATATATTTCTTACTGTAAGCGAATCAACTAACATTGGCCAACCATCGCCTCTTGAATACGCTTGGACCAACGGTGGCCCAACCATAGCCAATTATATACGGGTGGATAAGCGTTTCTTGGCCCATTCATCGCCAGTTTCAGAGGGTTGGACCAACGTTGGCACATGCATCGCCAACTACATAGGGTTGGACCAAAGTTGGACCATCCATCGCCAGTCTGAAAACAGACATTTAAGAAGGATTTAGTAGCAAAAAAATATTAGATAATCTTATTTTAGAAAGAAAAGCCCAAGCTTCCCACCTACTACTACTACTACAGACATTTAAGAAGGATCTAGGAGCAAGATATGAAATAATCTTCTATTCCACAAGTTTAAATGGTATTGCAAATAAATATTGGAAAAATCGGTCAGCTCCAAAAATGATCGCCAATGCCTCTCTATCTAATTGCGAATAATTATTCTCTTCTTCTGTTAAAGAATGGGATGCGAACGCAATTGGTCGATCTTGGCCATCGATATCATGTGATAAAACAACTCCATTACCGAAGAGACTTGCATCACAAGCAAGTTGAACTGGTAGTTCTGGGCTGAACGGCATGACTACTCTGTTACTTGCTATCTTTTGCTTCCGTCTAATAAAAGCTGCTTCACAGTTTGCTGTCCAATGGAATGGCACACCATTTTTCAATAAATAACGTAATGGTGCTGTGCTCGTAGAAACATTTGGTATTAAACGACTATAGAATGTTATCATTCCTAAAAATGTTTTTACTTCTTTCGATGTTTTTGGCCGTGGTATCTCTATAACAGCTCTATTTTTTTCTGGAGATTTCGATATTTTATTATGTTCAATTACATAAGGAATTTCTCGTTCTCTTTGGAAAATAGGTGTAGCTTTTCTCGAAGTTTTAAATTTACTTTGAAACCTTACACACAACCAATTTTTTCTTGAATAATATCTGAGTATTTAGTACTGTAACGGGGATTTATATTAAAACTGGGTTCGATTTATTTTCACTTATTTATTTACACCAATAAACACTCGTCTATATACACATTTATATTCACACTATATTTCTTGGACTATAACGACTTTCTACGATACTATGAGCTATATCCGATTGTGATCTGCGTCTCGCTGACTATCTATCACTAACTAACTATCTCCGTGGTCCGTTTGTTTATATTCACTTAACCTCCTATCTCGAAGCTTCTCGTCTAGAATAGACCAAATCAGTAGATTCTCCATGTTTCTGGATTCCCAGGATGTTATTACCAACATTCTCCTTCAAGAGCAATCGAGACGCCTCCAGGGCTCCAGTTATTTGTGATTGTGTGTGTGTGTGTGAGTGTCTTTTATTATTTGGGTGAGTTCTCACGTTACAGTACTTATTTCATCAATATTGTTCCTAATGTTGTAGATAGATTGTGTTGATAATAAATTTTGTTTACTTTGGTCAATATCTTTCAAATAAATTCCTAATCGACGAATCCAAGCTCGTCCTAATATTGCATCGAAATTTTCTGGTTCTATATAGATATCGTCTTGCATCATTTTCCATTGTATTTTACGTTAACTTTAACTTTTCCATCTGGAACGAAAACTTGTAAGATCGTGAAAGATCTACATCTAATCGGAGGTGACTCAGTTGGAGCATTGAGTTTAAGTTCTTTGAATTTATCTCTAGGTAAAAAAATATATCCTGATCCAGGATAAATTTCGAAACATATATTTTTGTCTTCAATTTGTACCTGGACATAGAAACGTTCTAAATCTTGATTTGCTTGATCATTTTGATAGATATCCATTATTTGAAAATACCCATATCCTTTTGTAGCATCTGTGTCATTGTAGACAGGGTTGGTATTTTTAATTGATTTTCGGTCTTAACTATGGTTTGAATTTTTGTTCGATATAGACTTCTGATTTAGCAACGAATGAATGCATACTTTCACAACATGACCAGTTCTGTGACATTGAGAGCATCTGAGATTTGATTTTTCTATTCGACAGTCTTTAGAAGCGTGATTATTTCTACCACATCTGAAACATAATCCATCGATTCCTAGTTCACTATAATTGATTCTTGTTTCTTGAAATTTGGTTTATGCTGTGACGATCTGCTTTGAAATTTGTTTCGATTATTTCGTGGTTTTCTGGAGCTACCACTGACTTTGTTAATACCAGTAGTTGTTGTGGTGGTTCTTTGTTCCAATTCTCTATACCCGAGTTCATAAATTGTAGGCACTAAATTCTTGGAAATGGTGATGACGTTTCAGTGATCATCTAGGAGTTCCAGTGGCGTACGAAAAACTTTAAATGAGGATGAAGCATGGTCATAGAAACACAAGTCTGGAATCGAAGGTCGAATTAAATAGGTAGCAAGTGGGTCGCTTCGCGTATTGAACAAATGTCAAACTCAACGATGGCACTGCGAAATTGAGAAAACGGGATGTTACTTAGACCATAAAATAATTTATTCTTTACAAAAAAGTTATGAGTTTATGAGCGCAGAATAATATAAATAATATCAAGAGCTATAGAGATGGAAATATATTATCTTAGACAGTGAGAATATTCTTACAACTTTGCGGCATCCTTTGAATTGGTATTTTTATATTTTAAGCAACATTCCCCTTCAACTGCGAACCACACGGTAGAAATTGGAAACTGAAAAACACTGGACGCTAAGTGAACCACTTTTTTACGCTCGTTTCAAGACCTTTCTGTATGACCGTGGAATGATTCAAGGCTAATGTTTATTGAAAAAATATGTGTCGAGCGATCAAAAACAATATTCTTCCTAAGTAGGCATTTGAAAGTGAGATGGCATATCGTTTACTAGAATTATCTGAAATGGCATTGACCCTGTCTACTGTCTACAACAGACACCTACTAGCAGAGCAAATTAGCGGTATATCTGACAGCTAGCAAGAAACTTAATCCATATTCAAACGATATCATTTCAAACCCTTTATAATTTGACCACTGTCGTATACGATTCCTCTTAAATAATTAATCATTTTACATTCGTGAATTTAGATTAATTTAACTACAAACAGGAAAGATTTCATAACCATCAATGAGAAATGTCATTAGTTATTTATAAATGTCATGGTTACGGCATATCTAGAGTTGAAAGTGTTTAGATTGAAGTTGTTAGAAAAGATCTTATATGAATGATCTTTGTGTTTGTTACTTTATTGAACTATTCATACCTACATTAAAATTGAAAATATTAAGGCAGATACAGGTTCAGTGAAAAGAAAAAAGTTATTACTTAATTAATTCAGAAACACATTTATAACACTCTGAAACTCTTTTTTCTCCATACCCATACTTGAGCTAATGCCTGCCAAATTGCACGTAAGTGTAAGTAAATGTGCTTGTAATGTCATTTTTTCATATATTTATATCCGAACAAAATGCATACCATATTTCAAGTCTGTTAACAACTTATTTTTATTAAAAAATCATATACATATATAAGTGCATAGTTACTATTTATTTCCATATATATGTATCTGTAAATAAATTCGTCATCTTTTGTATATTTATAATTTTCAAGTAAATCTATCAATTTATTTATTTCTTTCGGATATCGAAGCGGTGAATTCCTGTAGTTTTCAGTTGTGTTGTGAGTTTGTGAGAAATGATATATGGAAAAATATGGAAGATAAGAGTACCTAGTCCAAGTAAACGCCGCCGTTTTTCGAAACAGTAAATATGTTAACATTCCTTATAACATATAAACATTTTAAACATGTATATGGTCCATACTTCAACCCATTTCATTATCTATACTATAACGTGAATGATACGCTAACTAAATTTTCGGCTGAGCTAACAGGTGATGCTATGTCTCTTTCTACCTCACTACAACTTCTATTATTCTATTCTAAGTGTCAATGAAACGCATCGTTGTCATGTGACTCTTACAATCAGGAATCCTGGTATTATTTATTAAATAAATATTGATGTTACCGAATACATTTTATTAGCAGAAGGACACCCCCAATATAAACTGTATACTCTTCTACATGTTGTATTATGTATATTTTTTGTTAAAATAGTAAATGATCAAATAACTAGCAACACAACCCGGCAACAATGTTTTAGTTTTTTTCGCTGTTGACGTCACTGCCTACAATTTACGAACTCGAGTATAGAGTTGATTTTCGAGGTTTCCAGTGTTAAAGCTTTTGATACAATTTCATCAAATCCTTTGTTTTCTGATTGTCACAATTGTTCTCTAATAGTGTTATATTTAATCCCTCTTAAAAATATCGGTAATATCTGTTCTGCAATTACAGTTTGAAACAATGTTAGAATCTCCTATGTCAGTTCTCAACGTTGCAACGAATTCTGCAATTGTTTGATTTTCGTTCTGGTATTTAGATAAAAACTAGTGCTGTGCTACAAGAACATTTTTCTTCGGTGCCAAATGTGCTTCTAGAAGTGTTATTAGTTCCAGTGGCGGCTCGTGACTTTTACAGCAGAGGAGGCCAACTCCACAAAATTACTAAAAGAATACAACTTGCACTTTTCCCCACCCCTGGACTTATTGCTACGGCGACTTACATTTTTTGTGGTGGTCTACTATAGGTCATCAATAGAAGCAAAATATATGAAATTCTCATCTAGAATACTCATTTTCGATCGCGTGTTAAATTTTCGTAAAGTGATCAAATGATACTCCTTTTAACATTAGCTACCTGTCAGTGAAAATCCCGTCGGAATCGCTTCAGCCGTTACGGAGATTAGCCGAAACAACCAGACAGACAGACAAAAATTATAAAAATTGTTGGTCTGTTATTAGTGAAATTTATAGGTACCTACTTGTATATGTACATATATGCAATTAGTTAGAAGTTGTGATTTTGATATTACAAACAGATATTTCAGATTTATTTATTAGTATAGATGTAGATAAATACTTTCTAGTGATAATAAACTAAGTTACTCTCACCCTCACTCACCCTTAAAGCACGGCCGAAATCTTAAATAAAACACGCGGTACCCAAAATTTGAAATACTATGACTAGTTACTGTTAACCGTGCTTGTTGAACGGAGGCAAATAATTTTCATTCTCCTCTGCTCAAAATGTTATCGGTTGGATGTCTATAATTTTTACGCTGCGTACTTAAAAATGCGGTGGCGCTCATTCAGTGATAAGTGATAAGTTAATATGCAGAATGCAGACATGTTATTTTCGTTAGAAATATAACGATCCTGAATTTTTTATGTTATAAATTACATAAAATATAACTTTCATAAAATGTTTTAGATTTGATACGCCCCTACATCAAAAATATGAATTTGCCTTAAATTGTAGAGGAGGCCCGGCCTCCCATGCCTCCTCTATATTATACTTTATATAGATATAGATGAATACTTTCTAGTGATAAAATAAATTAAGTTTCTCTCACCCTCACTCACCCTTAAAGCACCGCCGAAATCTTAAATAAAACACGCGGTACCCGAAATTTTAAATACTATGACTAGTTTTCTGTTAACCGTGTGTATATGCCAATTAGTCCGATAATGATCGACGGACGATACAAAGTGGGCGTGTCGAGTGGAGGCCAGACTCGACACAGTCCGTAAAATTTCATACGCTAATATCGACAATCACCAAATCCAAGGTCACACGGCACGGACGCTTCCAAGACCGAAGAAGGAACCGCATCAGCGTTCACCACCATGGAACATAACTCCTGCTATCGATTGCCTAAAATTGCTTCTGTATTCACTGGAGAGTTATTCGCCATCCTTAAAGCATTGGAGTATATCAACAATAGAAAATTTAGCAAAACTGTTATTATCACCGATTCTCTCAGCGCGGTTTCTTCCCTATCCAAACAATCCAATCCTCCTCCTCATCAAACTTGAACTTAATAAACTACAACATAATAACCAAATAATCAACTTTCTCTGGGTACCATCTCACATGGGCATACAAGGAAATGACCTTGCGGATCGACTGGCGAGAGAAGCAATAAATAATGAAGAACACCAACTCATAACAATGCTTGTTAAATGAGACCTTAAGCAAAGCCTAAAACAAACTATAATCTCAGCGTAGCAAGCTGAGTGGAATAACTCTGAGTCTAAACTTGCTGAAGTGAAAAAATCTGTTCTCCCATGGAAAAAATATCCTTCAATAAGAAGACACTAAGTCATGGTTATAAAACTACGTCTGGGCCATACCCATACGCCCATACTCATAGCCACCTGATCAAGAGAACACAGGAGCCAATTTGCAGAACATGCCAATGCAACCTGACAACCAGACACATCCTACTTGACTGCCCATTATTTCACCACCAATGACAAATACACGGAACTCTACCAACTTTACAAGAACTACTCGGTGAAAATTGTGAAGCCCATAAAATTGTGAACTTTCTAACGGATATAAATATAATCAATGACATCTGAATTATATTAAGTGTGCATATAATGTTATGATATGTGTAACCTTAAGTTGTCTCTAATAGCCTAAAGGGTTGAAGGGACAATAAATAAATTAAAAAAAGGTCACACGGCAATAAGATTTGTACATTTGTTCATGTTGAACGGAAGCAAATCATTTTCAGCCTTCTCTGCTCGAAATGTTGTCGGTTGGACGGTTTATAATTTTTACGCGCTCATTTATAGTAGAGGGCACGGTCCCCGTTAAATCGTTTAAAAACGAATAGTGTGGGGGCCTCGAGGTTACAATTTGAAATTTGGTACAATCGTTAATTATTACCTACTTTGCTTAAATCGAAAAGCTGGAAAAAATCGAACAGTGCAGCAGGACACAAGAAAAAAAATCGAAATAATCGCAACATTGTAAAGAAGAAAACGTTGTTGATTTTTTTATATAAATACTGAACTGAATTGCAGTTCAGGATCCTTTCAGCTTTATCAAAATAACAAGAAAACACAACTTTCTGGTTTCAGAATTTTATTTTCCCAAAATAAAATTGTTTTGGTACGCCACTGACATGCAGGCTGGTCTGGTTGCAGATGTCGTCTTCTTCTTCTTCGATGATTCGGCAGGGAATAATTTGATGTCGACTCACACTGATTTTTGTTCTACGAGGTCTCTAGGAGAAATTAACTGCCCGTCGTATGAGATTTGCAGTTTATATAGGAAATTAGATTGATCCATCCTTCTTCCACTTATTTGAAGTGCATTTAACTATTCCTCACATTCCGTAACACATGGGTTTCATCTGGGCAGATCTTTGGCATTCCATGCACATTCCAAGTGAAATTCCTTCTCTTGCTTTTTGTTGTTTTCTGTAAATAGAGGAATTTTCGTTTTTCCTAATTAACTATTCAATGGTATTGAATAGAACCCTTAATTTTCAATACAATACAATAAAGCTTTTAGTGGAAATTATATATTTTTTCAATTTTTGAAATTCGTGAAATATATGTGCCTTTATGGAGCTACGCTAGTCAAATAGTTGATTATCTCGGAACAATACCAGACATTTTCTAATTAATTTTCAGACTTTTCCGTTTAACCCGTGATATCTCCTAAACGAAGGCGTTAATCGAAAAAAAACTATTATTTGAAAAAGTTTCTTGCGTCCTTCATTCCACCAATGGTGCAAGATTAATAATTTTAGGAAGTGAAATAGTGACGTATTTTAATTAAATGTGATGCGGTGTCAAAATATAAGGCTGCGAGTGCGTCGGCCACTCTGCGTCCCTATTCCCGACAACGATGTTGCTTCTCACTTCAACGCCATAGCTCTATCCTGCTCTTGCTCAGACTGCATACTCGTATTGTCAAGTTTATAGTTTTTGAATTTTTCTTTACTAAAGGTACTTGCAAAATACTTACATTTTATTATGTAACGAACATTTTTCTATATCCTAAAATCAATTTTCTGTAGTGATGGAAGGTAAGTGGGTATTCAAGCGGTTTTCATAAGATGACTTGATTAGATTTTTCCTTACCTATTTTTCATATTGTCGGTAATGGAATCTAGAGCTTTGTCTTTTTCGACATTTGTATGTATGAGGAATTTACTTGTAATACCCATATGTTTATGTTTGAGCAGTCTCTTTTATTATGATAGTAAAAAACCTGTATGGTATTTAATTTCCGTGGCTATCATATCGTTTGATCCCATTCTTGGGATGATGTTCATAGATGTAACCTGCGACAAAAGCCGTGTGGTTGATCGTTCTTGACAAAAAACGCACGAATTTATAACCAAAATATATTTGCGCAGCATTTTACCAACAGGAGGGGTTGGTTTAATGCCCATGTACTTAAATTCCTATTCTCTTTTTATTTTCCTTTCCAAACATTTATTGTGTATGTATAATGTAAGTTAAATTACAAGATTTCCGCCAAATGGCATTTTGAAAATTTCCATTTTTTCCTTCCAAGATAATGCTATGGATGTCAATAACAGAGTTTTTCGTTAACGTATCTATGATTGGCCTTAATGAAGGTTTGAATTTTTTTTACAGTAGCGCTTGAACAAGCATCAACTTTCATGCATATTATGCACACTGGGTCAGTTTTGACTTTTAATTTTAGTAATGACTGTAATTCACTTTCGGAACTTGTACTGTCCATTTTATTACTCTGACTTAGGTACCTAAAATACCTAGGTAATTGTGGTATTTACAATAAACCCTGAAACAACCCTCTGGTACAATGTAACTACACTTAGGTATACTGTCTTTTTTGTCACAAAAAAACACATAGAAAAAGAAGAGTTGTGCGCGAGCGCAATAAACAACAGCAAGTGGAAGTCGGGCAAAAGGGATGGAGCGATGGAGCTACGGTGTTAAAGTGAGATGCGACATCGTTGTCGGGAGTAGGGACGCGAAGTGGCAGACGCACTCGCAGCCGTGCATTTTGACACCGCATCACATTTAATTTAAATACGTCACTATTTCACTTCCTAAAATTATTAATCTCAACCGGTGGTAGAATGAAGGACGCGAGAAACTTTTTCAAAGAATAGTTTTTTTCGATTAATGCTTCCGTTTACGATATATCACTGGTTAAACAGAATAACTCTGAAAATTAAATAGAAAATGCCTAGTTGTTCTCCGAGATAATCAACTATTTGACTAGCGTGGCTCCATAAAAGAACGTATCTTTGGCGATTTTCAAAAATTGAAAAAATATGAAATTTCCACAAAAAACTGAATTGTATCTATATCAAAAAATTAATAACGATTTCTTCTTCTCAATGGTGTGATTATTTCGATTTTTTTCTCTTGTGACCTTCTGCACTGTCCGATTTTTTCAGCTTTTGGATTTAAACAAAGTAGGTAATAAGTAACGATTGTGCCAAATTTCAGATTGTAACCTCGACGCCCCCACGGGATGTAAGAAAAAGGCCATTCTGACCTCTACATTAGTGATGTCCATGATAAGTTAATATGCAGACATGCTATTTTCGTTAGAAATATAATGATCCTGATTTTTTATTTTATAAAATATGTAAAATATACCTTTCATAAAATGTTTTAGATTTGATACGCTCCTACATCAGAAATATGAATTTGCCTTAAATTGTAGAGGAGGCCCGGCCTCCCCTGCCTCCTCTGAGGAGCCAGCACTGCTCAAATCTAGATCTATAATTGCGGAATGATTCTTTCGTGGAGTCAAAATTTTCAAAATTAGGTAGTAGTGCTGTATTGACTACTACAATTGAAGCATTTTTGTCTTTAACACTGTCCTTGGATAATATTTGTTGAAGAATTTGCTGTTGAAGTTCCATAAATTTTTCAAATTGTTTTGAATCCATCCTTTGTGATTAATTGTCGCCAAATTGTTGTGTCTCGTTCACGTTCAGATACGCATAAAAACTCTCGAATAACTTGAATTACAAATATCATTATAAACTCGAATAACACTGATTAATCATTTTATTGATTGATTAAATTTCTAACTCGATTAACAAGTAATAAATATATACAAAGTGTTACTACAATAACAATGGCACAAATCATTTTTTACTTGCCAAAAATTCTGCTGTTGTCCTGTGGAATAGGATTTTTTTATAAATAGCACAAATTCTTACCATTTTTGTACCGTCAGTGTGATTTATATTTATTAACTATTTCCCTATTTACAAATTATTGAAATATAACCGCTTCGGATTCTCTATGCAAATGACAGATAGCTACAGCAATCAATCACGAGTGTTCAAAATAAAAGAGACAGATACACCTGCCTTATTTTCTGTTTCTTTCTAATAAGGGTACGCATTTTCGATCGACTTACCTACTCTATATTAAATATTATCTCTATGGATATAAGGAGGATTAAGAAGATTGCTTTTCTACGTAGCCACATGAGATTACAGAAGTTGCATATCAGGGGCGTGGCCTCCTTTACGACGAACATTTTGACAATTACCTTAAATATTTGCCCTCTTTATTTACCTTCGTGATCATGATCTGCTGTCCATGATGCAGTCTTTTTTAAGCGATAGACGCATTTACAAAAGATATGCGTATGAAATTTTACACGATTTTTTGGACGAGTTTAATCTCCTGTTTCAAGTCTTCTTGAGGACGATAATCAACTATTAGGATTTTTCCGCGAATTCCCGGTGAACTAGCAGGAAGCGAATTGTACTTTCCGGTACGTTTTCGCGACATAAACGGTAATAGTGGAATATTTACTGACGTCACGAATCTTATAAAACGGGAACTGATTTGGTTCCCATCCTCTTGAGGATGGTAATTGGCGGTTATAAATGTCAAAAGTGCCAAACTGTCAAAAAATAAAATTTATCTGCATGTCTTTTTGAATTTGATTTGAGTTTTGGGTTAAAATTAATTATATTTCATTTATTTTTCGCATCATTTTGTTGATAATAAAGAAACAAGATTTAATTGAAATTGAATTAAATAACATTCATCCTGAAGAGTTGAAAGAATACTCCTTTTTATATCTGGTAATTCAGTCTGAGTGGTTGGTATTCGGATGAAAACATTGCTCATACAATTTTAGTTTTAATACACTTGATTCTCTAGTATCTCCGTTATGAGTGAAATTGATGTATGGCTGGTAATATCACAAACATTCTAACCAATACGTTTAAAATTGAATAAAAAAATAATTATTATACTTGAATATTTTTATAATGGATAAATAATACTATTCTTTTAACTTAAAGCTTATCAATCAAAACCAAACGTAACAAACAAAAATACAAAACAAAATATTTGTCAAAAAACTAAACGCCATTGATAATTTGATAACCGGGCCATTTTCGAGATAAACATAACCGAGAATAACCTTCAAGTTTATTTTCACGTCATTTGCGCTATTTTACGTCCTATGCTATACTCTCAAATAGTCAATTATCGCATGCCATGTTGCCATGACCTATCTTAAATAAGAAGGGGAATGAAAAATCATGTTTTGAGAACTTTCCACACCAAAAGATGTATCTTTGATTGCTTTTTTAGAAGTATGAATACTTAAATTTGCTTATGTTACTGTTCGACATAAGAGAGATCAAAGTTGTGTAAAGGTAAGGTTATGACATCTTTGAAACTGATTCAGATAAAAAAAACGTAAATCCGTAAGATTTCTATTTAAAGCATATTTGTGTTATTATTAAGTTTAACTTATTCTTCACCCCTTCGCAGCTATTTTATTTTCCATGCATGATATGTTTCTATACTATGGACTCATGTTCTTGGTATTTAAAATTATGTAAGGTGTGTTGCGTGCAATGTTGATTACATTTTTCAGAAATATGAAATATTTAATTTGCGTGTTCCTGTTTTTGAGATAATAACGATAAATATTGTTAAGGAGGCATCCTTGAAGGCGATAATATGGATGGAATTAAAATAGTTTAGAAATGCCCAAACAGGTAAAATTTAAAATTAATGAGTTAGCAACCATCCAATACCTTAGCAATTAGTAAAAAATAATAGTCTTATTTTTCACTATTCCATAGTTATTTTGGCGTATGTTAATGGGTAGAAAGAGTTCACAGTTTGTTGATTGTGTTGTCTTATCCTATATCTACCAACACACCACCAAGTCGCCCGCTCCAAAACATTTGCATATAATTTCATTCAAAAAATTTAAATTATTTCCATTGACAATGTGTTTTATTTCTTCTAAACAGTACAATTCATTAGAACTCGATAAAAATTTTTGTTTGTTCTATTTTCTTATGTACTTCATATCTAAATTATACATATTTACTTAATATCTCTCATTTAGCACCAAAATTTTATTTTCTTATTTTAAATATATTTTATGGGGCAATATTTCCTCAATGTTTGCATATCAGACTAGAGTTATTTGTATCCTTCCAAGCTTTTTGTTTATAAAATGGGACACTGCATCAATCGTTCCTGAAAAAAGATGATGATCAATATGCTCATTTCTTCTCAATTTGAGTTCTCATGGGGCCTCTTAAATTATGTACCTGAACTCAAATTTATGAAAATTATATTGGAATATTTTTAAAACATTAAAATTATGGCTATGAAAATTAAAATACAATTCTTGGAATAGTTTAAAAAACTAGGTCATTTCGTTTTTTCCAGATCTAAATACTGCGTTTTTGTAAAATAATTGATAATTGTCTGGTATATACGTGCATTTGTGAAACAATGATTTTTTCAAGTAAAAAGTAATTAATAAGTGACGCAGCAACTAATTTTGCAGCGGAAATCGTTTAAACAATAGTAAATGCTAATAAAACTTGAGACCCGTAAATTCCATTGAAACGGCGAAAAAACTCGCGAAAATGAGATTAGGATAGTGATAGTGCAATGCCATACATTACGTTCTAGTGCCGCGAAAATGAAAAATAACGCTATAATTAATAATTTAAAACAGTGACAAATGTTGCAGCTATGCTGAGGTTGCCTTTCCCATTGAGGAAAAGCCCGTATACCAGATACCAAATAATCATGGGTTATATATTTACCAGGGAGCCTATTCTTGAAATTCACACGTATATTTGCGAATGCGTTACTTTACGAGTGGACATATGCGAATGGTTTCTAAAATGTCAATTCTTGACACCCATTCGCCATCGCGTAAGCACGATCAAATCTTAGACTAGGAAAGAGAGGGGACTCGTAACGATGCAGCCAAAAATGAGGCACTTTGTCACCAAAATGAGGTTAATATGAATCTATTGAAATGATCAATGACAGAATTTTCATTGAGTTTACCTCAAGGTATAGATTTTAAACATACTGAATTAAAATATAGATTTTATAAGAACGGTTAGATGCATCAAGATTTATCCAAATAGATTGGCGTTGAATATTACGAAATAAAACAACTAAGAATGTTATCCTTCATTTTATTTCTTGGAAATTGGAATACATTGTATCACACAATAACCTTTTACATTTTAATTCAAATTCACATAGGTAGACGGAAACATTTATTTGTGACTTTTCATTTACATGATTGTTTGTAGCTGTTGTAATTATTAAAATAAAAACAAGAATATAGAGTTCAAATCTTATAAAATAGAAATAACAATTATATAAAATAATCAATAACAACAGGAAAAGAGATTCAGTATATTCAATTATTCACCAATTCGTGAAACTTACTGATAATTTACATTATTGTCCCTTAAATAATACAAGTTTAGTGAACTGATTTCTTATAGGATCTATTACTTCAGATTATTTCTTCATCACAAAATGTAATCTTAAATTTATATACTTAGAAGTAACTGACTCTCTTCACATTTTTTTCAATAACTGGCATGTCACAAGGCCTGCAAAATACTTATACAACAATTTGGAATTAGCAATTGATCAAAAATCACAGGTACTGCTATCATCACGCAGGCGAGTTTCTTTCCCAAATATGATAAAGTGCTTTGAGCTAATTTTGTTATTTTGGGTGACTACCCAAGCAGCCCTGTCCATTTTTTGAGTCCAAAGCACAACTCTGTTGGGATCTTTGATAGCAAATCTGGAAAACAAATATTTTAACTACATATTTACATTACAGATACATTTCTTTAAACCCTGAAAAGTGGCAGAAAAGCTACTATGTTGACATGTCAGTACATTAAAATAAAATTGTTATGTAGGTGCAACGCCACTGGAAAAACCATGTGCGATTAGTTCAAGTTTTGATTTCTAACTAATATTACAGAATAACGAACAAAAAATACAACTTGAAATAAATAGGAATATGATGTTTTAGATAAGGCCTGACTAGAAGTATGATTATTTTATCAAATAATATGTTAATAACAGAATAATTTTGTAACCAGGAAAACCAACTATACATTGCTTTTTACCTGTTAAATGTAATCCCTGGCTCCTTTTTCTCACTGCGGTTTTTGCAGCCATAAGTAGAACAACCTACCATAATAATCCAATGAAAATATTGAAGTTTTTATCACAAATTTAGTCACCAAATCACAAAATTCGATCGATGTCACCACCAATGTTTGTCACCAAAAAAATGGCGTCTTCTTCATAATTTGGTCACAAAACCCAACACGCGCAGGTAATCGATGTTACGAGTCCCCTCTCTTTCCTAGTCTAAGGATCAAATCATATGGCAACATCGAACTTATATTATTACTCTGGGCTCATTAGTGGATATTTCTCATATTTTGAGATAACAACATAACCTTACAAACGTAACTTTTAACCAAAAATATATAAAGGGAGGATGACTAACTCTGTATCCTGTTCAATAAGCAGAAGTGGCTGAAATAACGTCCCGTGATAAGTTGTCAATTTGGTATGTTGCGCAGTAATTCACTGAGTGAAATGACATACGATAACCCAATGTTTTTTGTGCTACTCCCACTACTCGTGTTACTCGTCCTCCCTATATTTGTTCATGCTTTTAAGTCTTGTTTTAACTTTGGATTTATTCAAATCTGAAATTAGACAATAATGAGGTTATGAGTTTTATGTAAATTATTTCTCTGGCATAGTTTCTTTCTAGCGAGTATGGAATACCTACAATATCTATCAATAAATATTGCAAATTCTGCAAAAATGCAAAACATTCATCTCTATTCTTATATGAAAAAGCAAACGAGTGTTCCACAAAATTTCTTACATCATTATTAGTTATCTACCTATTTTGGAACAATATGCTATGTGATTATATACAATTATTAGGTATGATTATTCAATAAATAATCAGTTGAGTTAAAGATATTTATTGGTTATAGTACCTACCTAGTTAATATATGCTAATCAATTTATCAATGAAATTATACATAGTAAAGAATTTACAGATTATGATTTTGAGACTTTGCATACCTTCATTGTTCATTAGCTAGCAGCGACTGCATACTCCGTTCAAATTCTAGAAAATAAGATCTTGAGTTTGAGAGAACTTTACATATTAAATTTGTCTTCAGTAATATTACATTTTTCTTGGCGAAATACCAACAAAACTTATTTTCTCATTTAAAGATACGTTCTTCAAATACATTCATTTGTAGCCATCCAGAATCTGCAAAATACAATTTTAAAGACGAGGAAAATAAGTTAAGAAATTAAGGAATTACGTATTACCTACCTTGACGAAATACATGTTGAGAATCAAAGCTCTGCATCTGGTGATTCTCTCTATTTCTTAATGTCAGTACATTGTACCTACGTCGATTGAATCATTAAATAATAATAAGAAAAATTAGGTATTTTCAAATATATTTGCATATTCACGACTTACTGGTGATCCAAATACATTCAATTTATTCAAAATAACAATGAATGTAACCCTCTAGAAGCAACTTATTCTTAATTCGTCAGATCACGTATTTAATTTAAATAATATTTTTTTTTAAATCATCAATCCTAACCACAAATAATACATGATCGTTCATTTAAACGTCTGAAAATTTGCGAATACGTTTAGAAACGATGGCTCAAGAATTGAAAAGTTCGTTTCATTCGTAAAGTTGCGCATGATCTTAACTATACGAGTGGTCAAGAATAAGCCCCCAGTTTTAAGCTTGAGGAATTGTGATGGTATTAGTGAGACTTTCAGGTTTTAAATATCCTTAAACTTGATGGAAGAAGGTACTCTGAAATTGGACGCTCATTCAGAATGTTTTTTTCTGCTTCTAACACTACCATGGAGCAGAAAGTTCCTATCGTCAAATTCCTCTTGCAGACTCCCCAATTTATAATCTAGCGGTAACCAAATCGGAAGTCCAGATGTCAATATTTTGGAGATCAGTTTCTAAAGCAACAGCACACTGGATCCTATAAATTGAGCCTTCTTATTAAAATAAAAGTTGATTTGTCTATCTGAGGGCAAGTAATGTTAGGAAACATACTCAAATTCAATTGAGTACAGCTGACAACAATACCATAGCTTACCTAACTAAGCTGTGACAATACTAATAGTTGACGCATTAGAGACATCTACTTCAATGAGCATATTTTACAGCTACCAGCAGCTCAGAATCTGGGTATATATACTCATTCGCTCAGAAGATAAAAACTGTTGTTGATTTGATGCTTACCTAGGAGGTTTAAAATATCACTTGCACTTGAAGCAGTACAATGAATACAAAGCGTGAACTATATTTTTATTTATGAGAGACATACGTACGCTGCAATCACCATAGTCAAATATTTTTCTAGCAGTGAACCCACATAAGGCAACAATAAATTTAAGGTTTCAGCTTTTCTCTGAAGAATCATCCTTCACTGGCGACAAAATATTCAATAATCTTCATGTTTTAATCATGCTTCAGTGAATATTCTAAAATTAGGATCATGTACATAATACATAAAGATAAGTACCTTTATTAGCTCTTGTATTATTACCTGATGTAAATGAGAAATTGTCCAATGAAAATGTAAAGTAATAAAATGATAGGTATAATAATCATAATTTTTCCAATTTCAGTTGTACAATGTACAACAAATTTACGCTCTCAGATCACATAACAGATAACGTTATTATTATGATTGCATTCTGATATCGATATCGATGTCCTGATCTGATATACTGATAGCAGAGCTGATAGGTTGAAAAAAAATATTTCGAAAACATGTAATGTATGAAATGTTAATAGTTCATATTTCAAAAATGCAATTAAAGATACATCTATTGGTGTAGAAAGTTTTTAAAGCATGATTTTTCATTCCCCTTCTTATTTAAGATACCTAGCTCATGGCAACATGGCATTCGACAATTGACTATTTGAGAGTATAGCATAGGATGTAAAATAGCGCAGATGACGTGAAGAATAAGATAAATATGGTTTATTAATTTCTGTCATTAAATCGAAATTCTAAGGGTTTGGCAATTAATTTTGTAAATTTTGGCAACTTTAAATCTAGTTTTTGAACATCCAGAGTGGTCAGGTTCAAAGATATCATAACCAGAACTTTCACAATTTTGATGGCGATTATTTAAAAAACGGTGGTATACGCAGTTTTAAATATTTATAGTTTTGGAAAATGCAATTAAAAATACATCGAATGGTATCAAAAGTTTTTCAATATACAAAAGTTCATCGGCTGGCGTAGTACTGGTTTAAAGAGAACTCTTTAACTTTATTTTTATTTATCCTTATTATTGACACACACAGTGCTTTTATTTTCAATTTTGAAATGCTTGTTAGTGGCAACTATATTTATTATTATGAATTTTATGCTTTGTCTCAAACAGCAAGAGATATTCCTTGTCAATTGTTTTATGTGTTTTACTTATATGAAAATTTTAATCTAATATTCAATTTCATGTTTGTCATTATTTTAGTTTAATTTTAATTTGTATGATTTCAATTTTCTTTTCTTTATAAGGTAAGACAAATTTAGATTTTAATACAGTGGTGTGTTCTGTATGGAATTGTGTAATCCTAAGTTGGGTTAAATATGTTAATTTTACTGTCTCTTGATAGAGGCAGATCACTGCATTTTTTTAATTTTAAAATTATTTAGGAATGTATACTTTTTGTTTTTTTGGAATTTTTTTATATTTATGTAATATGAATATTATTGTATTCTTATCTTAGATATGGAACCGACAATCAATAAAACTTAATCTGTTGCTCTGAAAACAAAGTATATTAAAATATTTACATTTGTACATGTATTAGCAAACAATATATTAAAGAAATACATTTTCTTTACATTTATAATATAAAAGGTAATATAGTAGTGTGATCTGAAATAGACTCAAGCCAGAGAAATATTTAATTTAGTGCTAAAATCAAAGTGAAATTCTTAGTCTGACTTCCATTCTTTTTCCTACCTTAACCTGGAGCTAAACTTTTTGTATAATTCAGACCAAAGATGAGAGTTCCGGTAAGTCTCTAGTTTTATAGCAATAGCAAAATCATTTTAATATACAGTCCAAAAAATAGTTAACATACAGAAAATAAGATTAGTATTGTCATATAGGCCCAAATGAAGGGGAAATCAGCCCCGAAACGTCGCTGCAATAAAGATATTAAGAAACCTGTCCAAATCGACCTACCAATAGATACTACGTTGGACAAAAGCTGCTCCTAATTATGCAGATGGATGTCCGCATTGCTTTTTTGAATAGTCACATTCAAGGGGATGTGTATATCAAGCAACCACCATGTTTTCAAGAGGGTGGAAAAATTTGCGAACTTAAAAAATCTATCTACGGTCTTGAGGAGTCACCACGAAATTGGAACATGAATTTTGATGAATTTATGAAGAATAATGGTTTTTATAACTCTAAAGGAGATACTTGTTTTTATATCAAAAACATTGGTGAGTCTAAAGTATTAGTGCTACTTTTTGTCGACGATATTTTGGTAGCATCGAATGATCACACACAACTCATTATTTTCAAAGAATATATCTATAAAAGATTTGAAGTGACAATCTTGGATGTACAAGAAGTAATCCTAACATCTGATGGGATGTGGATAGGTATCTCAAAAGGCTGCAATCAACAAAATAGTTAAATCTTTCAAACAAAATGACCCCAAAAATACATTGACACCTATGGAAACAAAATTGCACTTAGAAAAGTCAGAAAATTCAGACAAAAGCATTCGTTATTGTCAACTTATTGGTTCGCTAATATACAGCGAGGACCAAAAGACCACCCCCCACCGTAACTTCTTTATTTTCAATATTACAAGAAAATATTGAATACATAAGTTGTAGGGTTTCATTTGAACTTTTCAATAGCGTAATTTCAATTTATACAGGGAACGTCGTAAGTTATTGTAACAGGTGACCGTTTGGTTAAGGTATCAAATGAAACAACATTAATTAATGTGAATTAATCTCTAATAGGAGTCATAATAACTGGATACAATGAAGACTGCCGTACACTCTCTCTGTGTCTGCTGCCCCTGGCCGTTATTACATTTCATATATAATACAACAACTATTTCATAGATCAACATCTTATGCAACATATGCAACCCAATATACTGACATCTCCCCCATATAATCAAAACAAAACTTAACTTTTTTATTTAGAATAAACATAATAAAACATAAGGATGATTTCAAAAGTTATACAATAGAAAAACTTAAAACTAACAATTATGAGACATAATCTCTCAAATAGTTAGGTCTTCGTATGATCCGTATTGGTCTTTCATAAGGATTAGTTACAATGGGATGGTTGACCACCTTTGGGGTATTAGTCTCAATTGTTTTATTAACATTAATCTCGGTATTATCAACTAGGAATTCATTATCATTAGAACCAGTGTCATTTAATTCCTTTTGATTTACCATCTCGTTATTAAGAAGTTCATAGTCAATCATTTTCTCAAACAACTCATCATTTTGTACATTAAAATTATCTTTATCAATAGGCTTCAGAAATTTGCGATTATGAATTAAGACATTATAATTTTTATTAAATTTAACATGATAAGCTCCAGGTCTAAAACTATCCTGTTTGACAATAATACCAGGTTCCCACAATTTTGTATTACTATCTTGAATCACTACTTTATCACCAGGCTTCAAATTACTTAAATCTTTAACTGACTTATTATAATATTTCCTTTCTTTACCCTTTTAATTGTTAAAGGACTGTCTGGATGAATCCACCTCAAAATTGGGTGTTAATAATGATTCGTCAATTGGAACTTGACCTTTAATTCTTCTGCCAAACAGTAGCTCAGCGGGTGACGGTATAAATTTACTGATAGGAGTATTGCGATACTCTAAAAGAGTTAAATAAATATCTTTATCATCGTAAAAAGCCTTCAGCAACATTTTCTTAATAATTTGGACATGACGTTCAATGAATCCGTTTGATTGTGGGTAGTGAGGAGAGCTCGTTTTATGACTGATTTCCCAATCCTTTAAAAACATTTTAAATTGTGTATTTGTGAATTGTGGACCATTATCCGTATACAAGAGCCTTACCATGCCTCGCAAAAATTGACTTAAATTCAGTGATCACTCGACTGGCTGTCGTATTTTTATGTAGGCAACACAATTCCGGGAATTTTGAAAACTCATCCACTACTAACAGATACTCATCTCCTCTAAAATGGAACAAATCTGCGGATATCACTTCCCAGGGACGAACAGGAATATCTTTTTGTATAATGGATTCATTTTGTGTAGATCTGCTAAAACGTAAACAGGTCGGACAATTTTTAATCTTGTCTATAATTTGGCTAATCATTCCTGGCCAAAACACCAATTCATTAGCCTTCAAACAAGTATTTTCTATGCCTAAATGAGGATAATGTAATTTATCAACAATCTCAGCACGCATGCTCTTTGGTATGACTACTTGTGTGTCTTTAAATAAAAGATTGTTTGCAATGGTTAACTGATCCTTCCATCTCCAATAAGGCTTTACCAAATCTGGTATAAGTCTCTTTTCAAAGTGCCATTCATCTATAATTATTTGTTTCAAAGTTTGAATTTCTTGATCTTTATTCGACTCGATTTCAATCTTCGTGAATTTTTCTGGGCTTATATCAGTATATTCAAGAAAATCTATCTGCATTTCAACACTGTTTTCAACGATTTCAAAATCTGGATCATTATAGTGTGCTCTGGATAATGCATCAGCAAAATATAATTTCGCTCCACTTTTGTAAGTCACAGAAAAGTCGTACATTTGTAAAGTTATGCGTACACGTTTTATTCGCAAAGGACATTGACTTAGTGACTTCTTAAAAATTGGTTCCAACGGTTTGTGGTCACTTTCAACCAAAAAATTCTTGCCATACAAATATTGGTGAAAACGTTGACACCCAAATGCTATGGCTAAAGCCTCTTTTTCAATCATTGCGTACATTTCCTGTGTTTTGTTCAATGATTTTGATGCAAATGCTATCGGAGCACCATCTTGAAGAATCACAGCACCCAGGCCATCTTTAGAACTGTCCACAGATAGAGTTAGCTCTTTTTTAGCATCAAAAAATCTCAAAACTGGCGCTGAAGACAAAGCTCTTTTCAAGTTTTGGAAATCTAACTCATGTGTACTCGTCCACAGAAACACCGTATCTTTACGTAAGAGTTTTCTCAAGTTACTTGTTTTTTCAGCTAAATTCGGAATAAACTTGCACACGTATGTAACCATGCCTAAGAATCTAGCTAAAGATTTCGCGTTCTCTGGTGATTTTATTTGTTTAATAGCCTCAACCTTATCAGGTTCAATTTTTATCCCTTCTTTTGACGAAACATGACCTACGTACTTTAGTTCTGATTTCTTAAATTTGCATTTTTCTTTATTGAATTTAACTCCTTTTTCTCTGGCTCTATCAAGCACTTCCATCAAAATTTCATCGTGTTTATTTTCAGTTTTCGCATAAATAATTATATCATCAATGTAAATTTTCACGCCGTTTATGCCGTCAAAAAGTTTTAAAAATGTCCTCTGAAATATCTCTGGAGCACATTAAATTCCAAAAGGCAAACGTAAAAACTTAAATCTACCAAAAGGTGTCGCGAATGTTGTTAAATCAGAAGCTTTTTTCGAAAGCTCTATTTGCCAAGAGCCCTTATTAGCATCTAAAGTTGTAAAAAATTTAGAACCTGCCATATCTCTCGTAATCTCCTCAAATGTCGGAATTTCAAAATGTTCTCTTCGTATAGCTTTATTTAAATTTTGAGGATCAAGGCAAATCCTAACAACCTTGATTATTTGGCTTATTTACGAGAACAATAGGATTGACAAACTCAGTCGGCTCTCTTACCTCAACAATTACCTCGTCTTTGATCATTTTATTCAACGTTTCTTGTAACTTATCCATTAAACGAAATGGTATTCTACGACAAGGCACCGCTACTGGCTGATAATTATTGACTAAAGTAATATCACAAGGATTACCTTTAATTTTGCCCAAACCCTGAAAAACATCAGCATTTTTATGAAGTAGATTCACCAGAGACTCTTTTCGTACAGAAACAGAATTAACTCTGCTTATAAGTTTTAATTTTATTAACGTGTCTAACCCTAAAATTGGTGGTGTTTGATTTCCAGTCTCAACAACTACAAATTCAAGACTATACATTTGTTCTTTAAACAAAACTTTTACCTTAATAGATCCATAGCACTTTAGTCTGTTACCTGCATAATTTGTAATTTTAACATTTGACAAATGCTTTATTGCATATTTTAAACTCAACTTATCATAAATATGTTTAGGAATAACATTGACTTGAGCCCCAGTATCTAGTTTAAATTTACCTGATTTACCACAATCTGACAGTATTAATGTTTCCCACCATTCTTTATTACTCTGAGCATTTACACTACCTATCGTATAAGTGAAAGAATGTACATTATCTAGTTTTTCTAGTTCATTATTGCTATCGTAATCTACATTTACAGATTGCACTGATCTTTGATTTTTGTTATTACAGCAGCGATAGAAATGTCCATATTGATGACATCTATTACAAATCTTATTGTGAGCAGGACATACCTGTTTTGATGACTGATGTTTAAAACCAGACTTTTTGCAGTTTATATTAGGTCTCAGGTTCCTCGATGCATTGCCACTGCCTTCACTTCGCGCTTGACTGTTCTTACTTATCGCCTGACTATTCTCAGCTCTTCCTTGTCCTCTTGATGGTTGCCTCCCTCGTACCTGTGCTGGACGTCCTCTTTGTCTCGATGATTTCGCTATGCCTAGACCTACTCGACGTTGCTCTACAACGCTGTCAACTTGCATACTTGCAGTAGACTCTGCCAACTTTTTTATCTGTTTTTCAGTAACTTCTGCGGCTCTGCAGATCTCTTCAGCTTTTACAAGCGTGAGATTGGCTTCACGTAACAATCTGTCCTTTATGCGGTGGTTTCTGATGCCTACTACTATGCGATCCTTCAACATTTCATCACGGAAAGCTCCAAAATTGCAATTGGCTGCTATTCTTTCCAATTCCGTGAGAAAGACATCAAAGCTTTCATCTTGGCCTTGACTACGGTCATAAAATTTACTTCTTTCTACACTTGGATTTGACATTGGGATAAAATGACTCTCAAATTTCCTTTTTATGATTGCGTAATCATTTCTTGCCGCCTCATCAGCAAATTCCATGGTTTCATATATCTCTCTCACTTGCTATCCAATAACATACAAAAAAGTAGCAGTTTTAACCTCTGCTCCACGATTTCCAATCCCTGTTGCGGTACTATACATTTCAAAATTATCGATAAATTTTTTCCATTGTACTGCTAAATCACCTTCAAAGCACATCGGACTCGGCTGTTGTAGGAATTCTATTTTTTTTTTCTCAGCTAAGCATATCAAAATGGCGGATGGCTGGCGTCTGCTCTTTTTCTCCAGTTATTTGTTATTTCACCACTTATTTTCTCGACGATTTCACTGACTGCACCATGTAACAGATGACCGTTTGGTTAAGGTATCAAATGAAACAACATTAATTAATGTGAATTAATTTCTAATAGGAGCCATAATAACTGGATAGAATGAAGACTGCCGTACACTCGCTCTGTGTCTGCTGCCCCTGGCCGTTATTACATTTGCTACATAAAACAACAACTATTTCATAGATCAACATCTTATGCAACATATGCAACCCAATATACTGACAGTTATGACAGCCGCCATTTAAATATTATGTAAAGGACAGCGACTTCTCTCTTTTATACACACTCGTTAATGTATCTGTCCAGACTTTCATCTACAGGGACTTTAATACGATCGAAGCTATTACGCCCCCTAGCGGTGGACGTATGAATTCAAAAAATATTTTCAGCAATTTTCCTTGGTCGATTTTCTCTGAAGAATTTTGTCTCAAACTTCTACGACTATTAGTTCCTGAGATACAGTACCTCGTCACTGACATCGACGTCATACTGACACTGACATAACAAACCGTTAATCGCTTATGGATTTTTTCTGTTTCATTCGTTTTAAACAATAAAGATTATACCACGAACAAGCAAGTCACCATTAAAATTATATTCAGACATATTTTAATTATCGAAATGTTAATTACAGAGCGTTACGAAAAGTGTGATCAGCCGAAGCGAACGGGAGTTAAGAGGGAGATATACGTTGGTAAAGATAGAAAGACAGAGTGTTGCGTGTAGTAAAACCTGAAACCAGTACAGGGTGATCCGCGGAATCATTTCCTCGGTACGTTTGATGGCATTGTGAGATTATTTGAGGGTGGTTCTTTCGATGGGCATGGAGTCGTGGCAGGGAGGGGCTTCAAACTAGGGTCTTATAGTGTGCGTAGGACTCGCTGGTGGTGGTTCCGTACTTGGGCATTTCTCTAGGATGATGGATTTTTATGGTTTTTTCGATGTGGGTGGAGTTAAGGGTTGGTGGCAAGGTGTGCTAATGCGCGTGTGACTCGTAGGTGGTGGGTTTCGTACCTGGCACTCTATATGTTTCAATAAGATGCGGTTTTTGTGAAAGTGATTGGGGGATATTTATGGGTGAATATTATGTTTGTGTTTAAGTGCCATTGTGACTCATTAGATGTGAGTTCTATACCTAAACCCCTTCAGAGCCCTGGGGAGGCCTGATTTTGGTTTCCATACCCATACCCCTACGAGCCCCTCTAACGGTTATATACTGAAAACTTACTTATGGCCGTGGGTGGGGTCGATGTTATGATGGTATGTAAGTGCACTTGGAACTTACTAATTTTGGGTTCCATAGTCATACCCGTCCGAGCCCTCTGATGGTGGTGAGTTTTGGCAATTTTTGTTATGGGTATGGGTAGAGTCGATTTTATGATGGTGTCTAAGTGCACTTGTGACCCCTACATGGTGAGTTTCATCATTTTTTGATTGGGCCGCCATCTTGGATTTTGCGGTTTTTGCACTATAGTTTGAAGATGGCTGCATATTTTTGAGATGTTCAAGTGCGAATGGGACACATTAGTGATAGGTTCATAGCCTACATAAAATGTCAGTGATCGATACCGGCGGTAAACCAAAATACGAAATTGTTTTCGTTTTGTACAAATCTTACATTGTTACCACAAACATCGACGTGTCAGATGGATTGGCAAACTGTGCTGTTGGTAAATTAGTGCATATTGAGCAAAACGAGAAGGATGAAGTTGAACGATTATGGTTAACTTTTGACAATTCGTCAAAAGTTATTGAAAAAATTCGATGAAAAGCTTCCGGTCATGTTGCGAAGCATACTATTGATAAACTTGCCGTCTCAATAGAACGCAGTCAATCTACCATTTTCTTTTGCGCCAGAATTTGCTATGATAATCCATAAATCGCATGGCGGAACATTCAATGAAATAGTTTATGAATATCAAAGGAATCATTCTCTACTCTTACTTTATGTTGGTCTATCACGAGCCTAAAACAAGACATAGAACAACAACCGACGGGGTTTTGTCCAGATATCTTTTAAATCTGCATTTAAAAACCTACAAATCTTATTTCGCCTATCATATATATATGTATATATAAGCCGGTTGAGAACGTCTTCCGACGTTGTCCGATGCCCTTTTTCCACCTTTTCCGATCTTCATAATCATGTGGTCTCAGGTTCCTCTTACTCATTGCTTTCTGGATACCCATCCGCCATTCCAGTTTTGTTCTTCCTCTTTTCCTATGGCCTGTTGGTTGCCACTGAAGTGTTTGTTTAGACACTCTTGTATCTAGCACTCGTTGCACATGACCATACCAAATCAGTTGTCGGTTTTCAATAATTTGGTAAATGGTACCTTCTATGCCTATTTGTTGCCTCATTATTTCATGTCTTACTGGCTCTCTCCTTGAGACCCGTAACGATCTTCTCATGACGCCCATTTCAACTGCTTCTATTGCTCTTCTATGCTTGACCGTCACCCTCCACGTCTCTGCACCGTTAAGCAAAGTGCTTTTTATCATGGTTTCATAGATATTGAATTTCCGTTTTTTCGTTATTCCGCTACTCCGCAGTATTTCATTAAGGCATCCAATGATTTTCTTTGCATTAATAATCTTCTTTTTGATCTCCTTTGCATCGTTTTCACTTTTGTCGAAGGAAACACCAAAATAAACATACTTTTCGCAACTTCTGATAGGGATGTACTTGGTTTTCCCGATGTTAACTACCAGACCCCATCTGTCATATTCTTCTATTAGCTTGCATATATTGCATGTCTTCGTGGTCGTTAGCTATGATGACTTGGTCATCGGCAAACAGCACTGAACTTACTTTTTCCACAGCCTGAGAGCGATAGCTATATATATCTTAAAAAGTGTGGGTGAAATACAGCATCCCTGCCGCAGTCCTTCATTGACCTCAAATTCCTCTGTAAGATATTGTCCTATTCTTGATTTGGAATTCTTATAAAGTGCTTTAAAGGCAGTAATGCTTCACTGCTCCAATAACTTCTACAGATTCGATACTGGGACTGTGTTGTAGGCTTTCTGTTCAAGATTTCTTGCACTTCTTGTTTCTATGATTTGCTTTAAGCAGAAAACATTGTCCATACATGACCTGTCTGCTCTAAATCCACTTTGTTCTTCCTCCTCTCTTTCTTTGAAGTCGTCTTCTATAAGATCGCACAAGATCCTCCCATATAGTCTGCTTAATGTGCTGGTTACCGAGATACCCCGATAGTTGTTGCAGTCCTGTTTATATCCCTTTTTGTGTATGGAAGATATATATGCCAGCTTCCATTCTTGCGGAAATGGGTGTCCATTTAGGCATTGATGATATAAATCCTTCAAATAGCTTCCGACTCCCGTACTTGAACATTTCTGGTCCTGCTAGTCCGCAAGCGTTACCCTGCTTAAGGTTTTTAACAGCTTTTATTATGGTTTCTGCTGATAGTGTAACTTCTTGACCTACCACCTTGACTCCTCTTGGAGATCTGATAAGATAATCTTGTCTCGTTTCTTGCAGTAATTGCTTGTAATGTTCTACCCATTTTTCAGCTTTGATAGCTTGAATGTATCTATCTATCTATCTTTGGTTGGATTTTTAACATTTGCTATGAACCTGCTTATATCTCTTAGCATTTGCATCCACCTATGAAGTTGTTAATTTCATTACATTTTCTGTCCCACGCTTCGTTCTTCTCCTTATTGATTAGATTTCTCAGTTGCCTTTTCGTCTCTTTATACTTCTCGATGTCTTGATAATTTTTTGTAGAGAGCCATTTTTGGTATTTTTGTTTCTTGATTTTTACTCCAGCTTTTATTTCCTCATTCCACCATTGCTTTTTGACTACACTAGTCTTGTGTAGCTTCTTTCAAGTTTTTTATTATGTTATTGTATACTTCGTCAAACGGTGCTTCTTCAGGGCTGATCAGTTTGTCTTTGAAGCTATCAAAATAGTATCTTGGTTTATCCATTTCTTTTTTATTGGTCGCCTTGTCAATGTTTTCATTATTCCGTTCTTGATTTCTTGCCATTTTAAATGCCAGCGTTACTATAGCTCTTACAAGATAGTGGTCCGATCCACAAGTAACATCTCTCAGGACTCTAACATCTTCTATTTGTAGTTTGAAGTCTGGTTGGAAATTATGTAGTCGATATTTGTTCGCAAATTACGTTTGCTTTGCCCATGTAAAACGGTAAATGTCTTTGTGCTTAAAAAAACCGTTGGTGATTTTCAAGTTGTGGATTTTACATAGGTTAATAAGTCTTAAACCATTATCATTAGTTACGCTTTCTCCAAAGGGTCCCACAATCTGGCTACCATCTTGTCTTCCGGTTCTCCCATTGAAGTCGCCAAGCATAATAATTTCTCTATTTGTTCCGATATCAGTTACAACTTCTTCGAGTTTTTCGTAAAACTCCTGCTTTACATCAATGTTTTCCTCATCAGAAGGAGCAAATGCTGCGATCGTCGTGATATTGTGGCCATATATTCTCAACTTTACTTTCAGTATATTTTCGTCAATTACTTCCCAGTCAGTAATCTTGTCTCTTAAGTTTTTCTTGACTCATCAAGATATACTCATATAGACACTCCTCTTGCGACTGTCTTCTCTTTTGGCAGTCCAGTAAAGGTGTGAAGGTATTCTCCGACTATACTGGTTTTGTTTATGTCAGTGCTATGATATCTATCTTGATTTTCGTTATTTCAGATCCTATAATCTCCAGTTTCTGTCTGACTCCTTGTACGTTCCATGTTGCCAAATTCATAGTCCTTTTTATATGCTTATTTCGTTGTCCTAATGATCTGTCCGAAGGTCCGAGGCTTTGTTTAGGCTTTTTGGTAAGTGTAAGTTTCGCTTATCATAGGTCTATTTTCTCAGTCTTACAATCCACTACTATAATTACCGATGTATCACATAATGAAAACAATGAATAATATATGATGCGATATTTAAAACATACATTAATATGTAGGATAATTCCTAATATATAAAAATTTTAGGTCACGTTCTTTGTTAGCGATGAACTCCTAAACTACTGAACCGATTTTAATAAAATCTTGTACACTGTGTGCAGTTTGGTACAACTTGAGAGATAGGATAGTTTATATCTCAATCTATAGTCGCAATATTTTTTATTGATAATTATTTGTTTAGTATCTGACAAAGAATTATAATTATCTGTGAGTTTCATAAGATTCTAATAGATGGCGGTGTAAGGTAATTCATCGGCTGGATTGATTAAGTATCCAATATATGGCGCTATGTTAAAAATACAAACGTTTCATTTATGCCACAATTTATTTATTTTTATAGCAGACTGATTCCATTGTCCCTGAGGCGAAGGTATAAGCTAAATTTTGTACACTATGTGCAGTTTGGTCCAACTTGAGAGATAGGATAGTTTATATCTCAATTTACAGTCGCAATATTTTTTTATTGCAAATTATTTGTTTAGTATCTGACAGAGAATTATAATTATCTGTGAGTTTCATAAGATTCTAAGAGATGGTGGTATTTTCAATATTTGGCGCTATGTTAAAAGTACAAACGATTCTTTAATGCTAAAATTTATTTATTTTTTAGCAGACCGAGCCACCTGTGGCTGAGGCGAAGGTATAAGATAAATTTATATTAATATAGATATAGATTATAAACTAAATTCATGATCCACATGGATACTTGAAGCGACAAACGCTACAAAATATATGCGTGAACGAAGTCACAGGCATCGTCTAGTACTCATGTCTAATATACGTATGTAGCTAAAGAAGTTTGACTTCAAGTGTGTCCACAAGCACACTCTTTTTTAATTAAAATTTCGAAAAAATCAAAAAACACGGGTTAATTTTTGTCAGAATCATCAATGAAAAAAATATGTGCAATGATCGAATTATCGAATGCCATGAGCTATGTTAATTAAGAAGGAGAATAAAAAATCAAGTATTGAAAACTTTCCACACCAACGGATGTATCTTTGATTGCATTATTAGAAATATGAACTATTAACATTTCATACATTACATGTTTTCGAAATAATCTGATGTGTTAACAAATTATCAGTATAAGTATATCAGAAATTTAAGTGTTCATATTTCTGAAAATGCAATCAAAGATACATTTGTTGGTGTGGAAAGTTTTTAATACATGATTTATTTATTCTCTTTCTTAATAGACCGATTGCATTAAGCGAACATTGTTCTAGCATGGGACGTGAAATAGCGCAGATAACGTAAAAAATAAGATAAATATGGTTTATTAACTTCATAGTCATTAAATGGAAATTCTAAGGGTTTGGCAATTAAGTTTGTAAAGTTTGGCAATTTTAAATTTAGTTTTTGATCATCCAGAGTGGTCAGGTTCAAAGATATTATAAACTAAACTTTCACAACTTTGATCGCTGTTATTTCAAAAACGGTGATATATGCAGTTTTAAATATTTTTATTTTTGGAAAATGCAAATAAAATACATCGATTGGTATCAAAAGTTTTTCAATACACGAGTGCTCATCGGCTAGCGTAGTGCTGGTGTTCATGGAGCTTGCTTTCACACACAATTAGCTCCATGAATAGCATCGGTAGTGTTTGCATCATAGAATTGAAGTATTATTTCTATGGTTTGCATTGATAGTGCAGATAGCGACTCTATGAACACAGCCTGGGTGGGTACCATAGAATTATTACTCCTAGAAGGCTAGTATACAAGAGTATATAAGCAGATCTACTCAGGAAGAAAGAGAGACAATAAAGCCATGTATTAGAAAGAAATGATAGGGCTTAGAGACTATTGCGCATGTGTCAAAGAATAATTATAGGACGGCATGTCAAACGGTACCTACATTGGTCAATAAAAAAGTTTTGTTTTCACACTGAAATATTATTTTTTATTTTTTTTAACTATAAAACATTTCCATTGTGTTAAATAATCGTTATATGCTCCAACATAATAAAAAAATCGCCACTTTTGTATATTTACCTGGTATATAAATATTACTAAATATATATGCATATATATGTATATCTAATCTAATTACATTGAACGAGCAATGCTTGTATATATATATATATATATATAAATAAAAAGATGTTCTTGGGGATGCAGTCATATATTCAATAAAATTCTTTGATTAAAGGCTTTAATCAAAGAATTTTATTGAATATATGACTGCATCCCCAAGAACATCTTTTTATTTATATATATATATATATATAGAAGCATTGCTCGTTCAATGTAATTAGATTAGATATACATATATATGCATATATATTTAGTAATATTTATATACCAGGTAAATATACAAAAGTGGCGATTTTTTTATTATGTTGGAGCATATAACGATTATTTAACACAATGGAAATGTTTTATAGTTAAAAAAAAAAAAAAAATATTATTTCAGTGTGAAAACAAAACTTTTTTATTGACCAATGTAGGTACCGTTTGACATGCCGTCCTATAATCATTCTTTGACACATGCGCAATAGTCTCTAAACCCTATCATTTCTTTCTAATACATGGCTTTATTGTCTCTCTTTCTTCCTGAGTAGATCTGCTTATATACTCTTGTATACTAGCCTTCTAGGAGTAATAATTCTATGGTACCCACCCAGGCTGTGTTCATAGAGTCGCTATCTGCACTATCAATGCAAACCATAGAAATAATACTTCAATTCTATGATGCAAACACTACCGATGCTATTCATGGAGCTAATTGTGTGTGAAAGCAAGCTCCATGAACACCAGCACTACGCTAGCCGATGAGCACTCGTGTATTGAAAAACTTTTGATACCAATCGATGTATTTTATTTGCATTTTCCAAAAATAAAAATATTTAAAACTGCATATATCACCGTTTTTGAAATAACAGCGATCAAAGTTGTGAAAGTTTAGTTTATAATATCTTTGAACCTGACCACTCTGGATGATCAAAAACTAAATTTAAAATTGCCAAACTTTACAAACTTAATTGCCAAACCCTTAGAATTTCCATTTAATGACTATGAAGTTAATAAACCATATTTATCTTATTTTTTACGTTATCTGCGCTATTTCACGTCCCATGCTAGAACAATGTTCGCTTAATGCAATCGGTCTATTAAGAAAGAGAATAAATAAATCATGTATTAAAAACTTTCCACACCAACAAATGTATCTTTGATTGCATTTTCAGAAATATGAACACTTAAATTTCTGATATACTTATACTGATAATTTGTTAACACATCAGATTATTTCGAAAACATGTAATGTATGAAATGTTAATAGTTCATATTTCTAATAATGCAATCAAAGATACATCCGTTGGTGTGGAAAGTTTTCAATACTTGATTTTTTATTCTCCTTCTTAATTAACATAGCTCATGGCATTCGATAATTCGATCATTGCACATATTTTTTTCATTGATGATTCTGACAAAAATTAACCCGTGTTTTTTGATTTTTTCGAAATTTTAATTAAAAAAGAGTGTGCTTGTGGACACACTTGAAGTCAAACTTCTTTAGCTACATACGTATATTAGACATGAGTACTAGACGATGCCTGTGACTTCGTTCACGCATATATTTTGTAGCGTTTGTCGCTTCAAGTATCCATGTGGATCATGAATTTAGTTTATAATCTATATCTATATTAATATAAATTTATCTTATACCTTCGCCTCAGCCACAGGTGGCTCGGTCTGCTAAAAAATAAATAAATTTTAGCATTAAAGAATCGTTTGTACTTTTAACATAGCGCCAAATATTGAAAATACCACCATCTCTTCGAATCTTATGAAACTCACAGATAATTATAATTCTCTGTCAGATACTAAACAAATAATTTGCAATAAAAAAATATTGCGACTGTAAATTGAGATATAAACTATCCTATCTCTCAAGTTGGACCAAACTGCACATAGTGTACAAAATTTAGCTTATACCTTCGCCTCAGGGACAATGGAATCAGTCTGCTATAAAAATAAATAAATTGTGGCATAAATGAAACGTTTGTATTTTTAACATAGCGCCATATATTGGATACTTAATCAATCCAGCCGATGAATTACCTTACACCGCCATCTATTAGAATCTTATGAAACTCACAGATAATTATAATTCTTTGTCAGATACTAAACAAATAATTAGCAATAAAAAATATTGCGACTATAGATTGAGATATAAACTATCCTATCTCTCAAGTTGTACCAAACTGCACACAGTGTACAAGATTTTATTAAAATCGGTTCAGTAGTAACGTCGGTCCAATTTTTTGTAAAAAATATTTATGTTATATTGGTTTAGCAAATAAATATATTTCCAATATATTTAATTTCCATATCAGCTAATATTTAAATTTTCTAAAGTCAATTTAGAACTAAAGTACTTAAAATTGATAAGATATTTTCAATCAAATAACTACTTTTGTCCTGGTGAGGATAATAACTCTATAAAATAAAACATTAAAAAATCCCGATGGCCTGTAGCCAGCGGAAAGGTAAATTTCTCAAAATTTGAAGACCCATAGATTATTTCTCTATTAATATTAGGTAAATTTCTTTTAAAAATGTACCTATTACGATCGTTCACACATTTAAATTTCGAAAAAAAATTAACAGCATGTTGTTTTTTATAAATGTTTTAATGGTCGCCATTTTGAAACTACCTACTCGATAATGGCCAATAACGAACTCGGCCGAGATATTTAAGAGATTGATTTTTGTACCAAATTATTTGAACTTGATACTTCCAAAACTGCGACCTCAATCGTGTTAACAAATTTCGTAATATCTCACATATACCTATATCTATATACATATATAAACAAAAAGTTTTTTTAGACTTACTATTAGACATAACAACGTGCTGTTTAATTTTTTTGGAAATTCAAAAGTGCGAACGATCACAACAGGTACATTTCTATAAGAAATTTACCTAAAAATAACATTAACACCAAAAAAAGTAATTAATTTTCGTCGTGTTTGGTGCTTATCCATGGTATATTATATATTATATGAAACATAACGTCTAATCGATGGCATCTTCCACGAATTTTATTTTACCACAGGAAACAATTTAAATCACATCACCGGTATATCAAAGGCGTCCAACAACAAGACTGGCATGGCATTGTTGCCTAGTCTAAGGTACAAATTACAAAATGCTTTAGTATAGGTCCTCTTAATTAAAAGAAAATATTGTTTTTTTTATATTCATTTAAAGCATGATAAATTTTAAGTTTTTGATATTAATCAAAAAATAATATTTGAAGGTAGGTATTTACTTTCTCTTTTCTATTTCAAAAATTTATTCAAGATTGACAACACTGTTCTTAAGAAAAGTACATAAACGAATATATAAGATAGACTTTCGCGCAAGCGTATATCATCCGAAACCCTATTACTGTTTTTCTTTCTTGGTGAGGGACTTCTAACTCTAATAGCTTTCTAGGAGTATTATTTCTATGGTGGGTACCATGATACTGTAACAAACCGGATATGCTCAGTTGGTGAACGCATTTTGAACCGCTGCGCGCATGCCGTCTTTCCGTGAGAAATAGAGGAAATCGAACGGATAAACATATGGCGGGCTAAGTGAATAAATATAAATATCGATATATTCTCGTGAATTAAATTTATTTTGAACAATTATGACGCCTATTTTTGATCTTTTGTCAATATTCTCTTATCATGTATGTACCAATTATGTAATAGTCATAGAAAAAGAAGTGTTTTGTAAAATTTTGAGAAACTGTTCTAGTAAGAAAAGTTATCTTCTCAATAGTTTCTAATATTTCGTATTGCACCGAAATAAAACACGTATTTACTTGTTAACTTTTTCAATATATTATATAACTGCAATTGATTTATGAATGTATGATTAGGTAACAATTTTTGTGAATTTTCTTTTCCCTATGCAAGAATCTAGTTTGATTTTCTTATTCAAAATTCTCATTCGAAAAAACATTTTACATCTAAAAAATAAAGATTTGGCTTCACGACTGAGGTCTATGTGGTTTGAACATTTTAAAAGATTTTCTATATAACAACAACACATTTTCAGACAGTCTCCATTAGTTTTCCTAAAAATGGAGTCTAACTCCATACATTTATTAACAAAACTCTCTGTGGGTTTCATCAACCCACCTTCAGACAAATGGTTGACCCATGAAAATTGAGCTTCATTTTTATCAGGAATGTATGCCAGATTTTCCGTTTTTCTTAATTTAAATGCAACAAATCCTGCTAAATTTTCTAAGCCATCATACTCTAATTCTGATAACTCAGGATCAATCAGCGATTCGACCTCACTGCTTTTATCTGGAGCAGATATTGCTAAGGAACTTAGCATATGCCCATTAACAACCTTAGCATTATCTGTCTCATTTTCATAATGGGAATTTGGCAAATCCGATATCTTCAGAACATTTTCAGGTATATTATCGTGCTCCACATAATGTAGTTTCTGATTCTATATTTGAATTGTAGTGCACTTGGATGTTCGTGAAGACCTCCATTATACCTCATAATTGAAAAAAACCTTTAAGAGGGACCTGGTTTAAATTATAGGTCAGAATCTACTTGAAATCTTCTTTCATATCAGCAAAAAGTAGTTTTAGTGATGTAATACTAATAAAACTTCCTTTCTGAAAAGGTAATAAGTTCTTGGAGTTTGGTTTTCTTAAGCTCGATATTGTTTTCGTCATTTTATCTAAAACAAAATTTTGTTCATCCAAGGCTAAGCCGTAAGCTTTAATTGGATTTCTTGAATTGCTAATCTGAACTGCTATTGAAAGCATTAAACCAGTCATTTGTAATTTTCAATAATTCTGAGCATACGAACCAATTATTGTCATTCTGATATTTTCGAAAGTACCTAACCTTGAGACAGCTCTAGAAATGGTATGGGAAAACAATTTTGTAGCTAACTTTACTTTTTGGCCATCTGATCCTTTAACCGTTAAAAAACATTCGTTGATCTTATGGGCAATATTCAAATCCAAGTATTGAGTGTTCGGCAGAAGTTCGCAAAGAAGGTTCTATTTTCAGAAATTTTTAAATCCGTCCAAAGTGCTCTATTGCAACCTATATGGCATATACTGGGTATCCTATGTTTTCAAGTTTCTTTATTATCTCAAATAATAATACTTTCTTGATGTTACAGTCATAATCATAAAATAGCGGTTGTTTTGTTTGTTCATTCCATTTTACCTCTTTACCAGACTTAATTTTTTAGGTAAATTTCTTATAGAAATATACCTATTGCGATCGTTCACACTTTTGAATTTCGAAAAAATTTCAACGGCATGTTGTTATATGTCTATAAGTTAGTCCAAAAAACATTTGGTTCAAAAGTTTATATATATATATATATATAGACAGTAACTTTGAATTCCATGTATTTAAAAATTTTTAAATAAAAAGTAAAAACACAATCTTCCCCTGTTTCTGTATTCTAGTTTTTGCTATTTATGACCATAATATTCTGTTCTACCTTTATTCTCGTACAGTTGAGTTCAGTATTTTAATATGAGATGTAGAAATTCAATTTAGTTTTGATAACATAAGAATTAATGATGTACCTAACTATATTTAACACTCAAATCAATGTAAGTTGGAGTTCGTATAACGTGTTTTTATATATAACTATTTTTCTTGATTATTATTTCGATGATTCTTATATCCTTTTAATTAAGTACTTCTTTGTAACTTTCTTTTATTTTAATACAGCCTTGAAAAAGATAGCCACCGCTATCGAAACGTTGGTAATTGAAAAAGAGTGTTCATTATCCTACAGCCCATAGTGCCGCAACCCTATGAATGTTTGTCACTTTGGTTATACATTCTCGGCAGTGAATTACTAAAATTATATATATGGGATATTACGAAATTTGTTAACACGATAGAGGTCGCAGTTTTGAAGGTATCAAGTTCAAATTTGCTACAAAAATCAATCTCTCAAATATCTCGGTCGAGTTCGTTATTGGGCAATATCGGGTAAGCAGTTTCAAAATGGCGACCATTCAAACATTTTAAAAAATTATCAAAAAAGAGTAGTAGTGTAAATATTATTAAAAATAATTTTAGGTTATAGATATAATCAGTACCTACAACTTTTGTTTAAAGCAATTTTTCATAAAATACACAGGTAAAAAAATAAAAATTAATAAAGAAAAATAACAAATATTGATAAAACATGAACACTCAATATAAATTTGATGTAATTGTACATTTTCTGGAGATCTTAATATAGACCCTGATTAAAAAAATATATAGTATATTTATTGAAAAGAAATAGACGAAAAAAAAATCTGCCTTGAAGTGGACTCGAACCCTGTCTGCTTTATATTCAACAGCCAAAACAAAAACCTCTAACCGCAAGGCTATGACAATTTTATTTAATAACATGTAGGTATACCAATGAAAAGGTTGTTAAAATTTCAATTCAATGAATTTTGAAAAATTTACCTTTCCGCTGACTACAGGCCATCGGGATTTTTTTTATTTGTCCTTGTGTGAACATTTTGGGGAAGGATTGTAGTTCACTTTTTTGTTCTTCAACAACATCTTGAAGTTGTGAACATTTTTGTTCAAGCAATTTTAATTTATCAGATTGGTCTTCTAACCTGGACAATTAATTATTTAACAAATTTAATCTCCAAGTGACGTTTATAATTTAGGTACCTACCTTTCTGTTTGTTGTTTTTCTGGCGGGTCAGCGAGTGGCCGCCATATGGATGCAACAGTATTACTGCTAAAATAAGATATTGAACCCACAAAATTAACAAATCAAGAAAACAAAAAGGCGAATTCATTCATTAATCATTCTGCAAACTTCAGAAGTTTTCAGAATTATCCCTAAAAGTTCTACAGATACTTTCGAATGACCGAAGATACGTTCAGCTATATTTTGGAAAAAGTGGAGGGGCGCATTTAAAAACAAATCACAAATTTGCTATTCAACTACTACTTACTTGTAATTCCATAAGAATTTGGTATTTCCTGCCAGAATTTTGAAATTACATCTCGATTATGGTGTAGGGCATTTGTTTGATCCCATATAGGGGTTCGTAAGAAAATCACAATAATTAATTTTTCAATATCCATTATATGTGTCAAATAAACACAATTCCTCGCAAATAAGCTATAGTGCAGTCATTATGATGTAAAAATTCCCTTGACCTGGGCAAAAATTGCAACACAAATGATGCTTCTTGCATTCTGTTGTGAAAAGTGTCTATTTTAACATATTCAAAATCCTCGTTAATCCCAGCCCAGGAAATTAATCAAAATCCAAGATGGCGGCTGAATTTTGTATTTTTCATTACAAAATTTATAACTGTGTATAACATTGTATTTATAAGGTATAATTTGGCAAAGGTGTTCATAATACAAAGATAAAAGTATAAAATAAGTAATGAATAGGTAAGATAAATATTGAATCACTCAAATTGCCTATTATACATTAGAGAAAATTACACATTAAACTCACAAGAACATAAAAACATTATTATAAAAAAGATGATTTGGCTGTTTTTTCACACTTCATCATAATATTCATCTGTACTTTCCATTTCTTTATCTTCTATTGGCTTCGAACTATTCTCACAATTTATTTCTTGACACTGACCACTTGAAGTGGTAGGTACATTCCATACCATTATTTCGGCAACTACATTTCATGGCACCACAACCGGTGTCGAAGTTGCATTTTACTATGCAAAATATACATTCAGTTGCTGGTGGCAAATTCATTGTTTTCGGTACATACATATTATCATGTATAATTCATCCTGAGTCTGTTAAGTTCAAGCATTCTTGCATTTGCTTCAATATACAAATTTGCAAATATGCACGGAGGCTATAGTACTTCCGTTGGGGAAAGGTTCTGAGGCTGGACGAAACATTTTGCCTTCGATACTTTATCAGTAATAGTTCTGTACCTAAGTGTATTTACTGTATCATCTGGATTTCCACCAAAACTACATACCATTACCTTCTTTCCAAATTTTGAACCTGACTGTGATTAAGATCTGGTGAGCTGAACGATAGTGCAACAAGAAAATATTGATCTTCAACAGCACGTTTCAGAAATGATTGCTCTCCAATATGGAATTTTCTGAATGCTCGTGGTATGCTTGATCAAACCAATAAATCAGCAATACCAATCACTGTTGTATATTTAGTTTCTGCAGATTCCACTGTAGTTCCAACAATGTCAACATCAGCATCATCAACTACATAACTTGTTGAACACTCATGTTGACGTATTTCTTTAGCGATTAGATTAATTATTTTCTGCTACTTTCCCTTATTATTTGGAAACATTTCTTAATGGATGCTACAGAAGAAATTATTTTTGCCTTATAATTTCGAAAAAAATTCAACGGCATGTTGTTATATGTCTATAAGTTAGTCCAAAAAACATTTGGTTCAAAAGTTTATATATATATATATAGGATATTACGAAATTTGTTAACACGATAGAGGTCGCAGTTTTGAAGGTATCAAGTTCAAATGTGCTACAAAAATCAATCTCTCAAATATCTCGGTCAAGTTCGTTATTGGGCAATATCGGGTAAGTAGTTTCAAAATGGCGACCATTCAAACATTTTAAAAAATTATCAAAAAAGAGTAGTAGTGTAAATATTATTAAAAATAATTTTAGGTTATAGATATAATCAGTACCTACAACTTTTGTTCAAAGCAATTTTTCATAAAATACACAGGTAAAAAAATAAAAATTAATAAAGAAAAATAACAAATATTGATAAAACATGAACACTCAATATAAATTTGATGTAATTGTACATTTTCTGGAGATCTTAATATAGACCCTGATTAAAAAAATATATAGTATATTTATTGAAAAGAAATAGACGAAAAAAAAATCTGCCTTGAAGTGGACTCGAACCCTGTCTGCTTTATATTCAACAGCCAAAACAAAAACCTCTAACCGCAAGGCTATGACAATTTTATTTAATAACATGTAGGTATACCAATGAAAAGGTTGTTAAAATTTCAATTCAATGAATTTTGAAAAATTTACCTTTCCGCTGACTACAGGCCATCGGGATTTTTTTTATTTGTCCTTTTGTGAACATTTTGGGGAAGGATTGTAGTTCACTTTTTTGTTCTTCAACAACATCTTGAAGTTGTGAACATTTTTGTTCAAGCAATTTTAATTTATCAGATTGGTCTTCTAACCTGGACAATTAATTATTTAACAAATTTAATCTCCAAGTGACGTTTATAATTTAGGTACCTACCTTTCTGTTTGTTGTTTTTCTGGCGGGTCAGCGAGTGGCCGCCATATGGATGCAACAGTATTACTGCTAAAATAAGATATTGAACCCACAAAATTAACAAATCAAGAAAACAAAAAGGCGAATTCATTCATTAATCATTCTGCAAACTTCAGAAGTTTTCAGAATTATCCCTAAAAGTTCTACAGATACTTTCGAATGACCGAAGATACGTTCAGCTATATTTTGGAAAAAGTGGAGGGGCGCATTTAAAAACAAATCACAAATTTGCTATTCAACTACTACTTACTTGTAATTCCATAAGAATTTGGTATTTCCTGCCAGAATTTTGAAATTACATCTCGATTATGGTGTAGGGCATTTGTTTGATCCCATATAGGGGTTCGTAAGAAAATCACAATAATTAATTTTTCAATATCCATTATATGTGTCAAATAAACACAATTCCTCGCAAATAAGCTATAGTGCAGTCATTATGATGTAAAAATTCCCTTGACCTGGGCAAAAATTGCAACACAAATGATGCTTCTTGCATTCTGTTGTGAAAAGTGTCTATTTTAACATATTCAAAATCCTCGTTAATCCCAGCCCAGGAAATTAATCAAAATCCAAGATGGCGGCTGAATTTTGTATTTTTCATTACAAAATTTATAACTGTGTATAAAATTGTATTTATAAGGTATAATTTGGCAAAGGTGTTCAAAATACAAAGATAAAAGTATAAAATAAGTAATGAATAGGTAAGATAAATATTGAATCACTCAAATTGCCTATTATACATTAGAGAAAATTACACATTAAACTCACAAGAACATAAAAACATTATTATAAAAAAGATGATTTGGCTGTTTTTTCACACTTCATCATAATATTCATCTGTACTTTCCATTTCTTTATCTTCTATTGGCTTCGAACTATTCTCACAATTTATTTCTTGACACTGACCACTTGAAGTGGTAGGTACATTCCATACCATTATTTCGGCAACTACATTTCATGGCACCACAACCGGTTTCGAAGTTGCATTTTACTATGCAAAATATACATTCAGTTGCTGGTGGCAAATTCATTGTTTTCGGTACATACATATTATCATGTATAATTCATCCTGAGTCTGTTAAGTTCAAGCATTCTTGCATTTGCTTCAATATACAAATTTGCAAATATGCACGGAGGCTATAGTACTTCCGTTGGGGAAAGGTTCTGTGGCTGGACGAAACATTTTGCCTTCGATACTTTATCAGTAATAGTTCTGTACCTAAGTGTATTTAGTGTATCATCTGGATTTCCACCAAAATTACATACCATTACCTTCTTTCCAAATTTTGAACCTGACTGTGATTAAGATCTGGTGAGCTGAACGATAGTGCAACAAGAAAATATTGATCTTCAACAGCACGTTTCAGAAATGATTGCTCTCCAATATGGAATTTTCTGAATGCTCGTGGTATGCTTGATCAAACCAATAAATCAGCAATACCAATCACTGTTGTATATTTAGTTTCTGCAGATTCCACTGTAGTTCCAACAATGTCAACATCAGCATCATCAACTACATAACTTGTTGAACACTCATGTTGACGTATTTCTTTAGCGATTAGATTAATTATTTTCTGCTACTTTCCCTTATTATTTGGAAACATTTCTTAATGGATGCTACAGAAGAAATTATTTTTGCCTTATAATTTCTTTTAATTTATTACGAAAAGACCTCCTGGCCCTTTATCTTCTCCACAATGTCCATACCAATAGTTGTAAATATATCAACATTCACTTGTTTAGCTGCTGTGAAACCAGTAACTATGTTTCGCAAAGTTGGATCGTCTGAATAAGGTGAAATCGATCTCAGTAGCTCAAATAGCTTATCTAAGTCCCCCGTGTCTGGTTTCATTCGTGATTGCATCACATCTTTCTGTTGTTCACTAGACTCGTATACAACGTTTGTTAGCTTTTGGATTGAGTTATTGTATTCCGAATACACAAGCATTGACAACATTCAAGTAATTCTTCGTACATTTCACAAAAACTAATGATTCGTTAAAAATACAATATCTTCCATTTTTCAAACCTAACCTAACTTAAGTTCTTAGTGATATAATATTAACGTCATAAAATTCTAAAAGAATATGCTTTACCAGCTTCCTAAATAAACGGAATCAATGATTTTTAGCGGCATTATAATTAGGTAATGAGTTTTTTTATCAGATTGGAAGATGGAATGGATAGCTTTAAGTTGTACTTTGGCGAGTGGATCCTAGGGTGGTGTCGTACGTGGATTTGTTTTTATGTTTTAGGCCATCAGGCATACAATTTCGAGGATGTAAAGAGACGGAAGATTGAGGATTTTCTTTCTCTTCAAGAAACTCGAGGTCCAATGAACAGCACGTTTCTGAAGATCATTCTGAAGCGCTGTTTGTAGTACTTTGCCCAGAAAGGGATACCATACCGGACATGTGATTCTAATTCGCTGGAAAAAATACGTAAAGCCTAGCAGGCTGACGGCAGCTTTTGCTCAGGATATTTATATGGTTTTCAAAATTGAGTTTACAGTTTAGGTGAATCCCTAGAAAAGTTATATTATTGCAAGATTAAATTATATCATTGCCCATAGGAATATTTGGCATATTGCAATTGAAATGATAAAATATTTGTTTTATTGCTATTAAATGAAAGCTGATTTGCGTTACAACACTCTCTCACAGCAGTAATATCCCGAGTCATTTTACTAAAAAGTTTGTTTGTATCTTTATCATGGCACAGGATCGTTGTGTCATCTGCAAAAAATAGTGGATACGCCTTCAATTTTAATTTTTGCATGATCATTGAAGTATATTAAGAACAGGATCGGATCAAGTACCGAACCCTGTGG
This sequence comes from Crioceris asparagi, assembly GCA_958507055.1. Classification (NCBI taxonomy): domain Eukaryota; kingdom Metazoa; phylum Arthropoda; class Insecta; order Coleoptera; family Chrysomelidae; genus Crioceris; species Crioceris asparagi. The sequence goes on from OY293828.1 coordinate 50,262,410, forward strand.
TACACTATGTTTATTAAAACCAATATTGGAGAAGCTATTTTTAGTCTTTATAATTTGAGTACGTTAAGTAAGTTGAGTAAAAATCAAACTATTTAAGGCTTTGAACTCTGAACCCATAACGATGGTGTTTATGCAAGAGTATTTAATGATTAATACAGTCAAATACTTTTGACAGATCACAAAATATTGCTGTACTCACTTGCTTTGAATTCAGATTTGGATTTAAGTTTTTCAAAAAAATGAAAAATAGCATCTCCTGTACACTTGTTATATCGAAACCCAAATTGTTGGGGATGAATAATTTCATAGTGAACCAAGAATTCCATGATTTTTTACTAATTTTTCAGTTGACTTTCCCAATGTTGGAATCAAAGAAATAGGTCGAAAATTGGAAGGATCAGAGGGATCACCACTCTTGAAAAGAGGATTAACTATACGATTTTTAAGAAATTCAAGGAAAACACCTCTGAACAAGGAATGATTAATAAGATGAACCAGCATATCAAGATCGAAGATTGGCAAGTTTTGGAGGATTTTGTAGAGATAAAATCAATAATCAATACCACTGGATGTGTTATTTCTTATTTGTTTGATTGTATCCATTACTTCCTCAAGATTTGTCTCATGTAGAACAAAAGTATTTAAAATGTATGTTTCCTTGAGATGGAGAAAAGGATCTACAGATGCTACAATGTTCTCGGAGAGTCTCTCTGAAATGGAACAATAAAATTCGTTTAGTGTATTCGAATCAGGAGTATTTAACTTAATGTTTTTTGTTCCCCTGACACCGTTTACTACTCGCCAGGTTTCTTTGATATTGTTGTTGTCACTGTTTGATATTCTGTTATGGAAGTATTTGTTTTTAGCAGCCCTAAGAACACGTCTATAGATTCTTCTATTATGTTATGCAGTGTTCATGAATGGCGGTATCATTGATATATTTTCTGATATAATGAAGGCCTTTAAGATTTCTTGCAGATAGTCGGATTCCTTTAGTTAACCAGACTTTACTGTTGTTATTTTTTGATTCTTATTTTCTGAATAAGAAAGGAGGATTCAAAGCAGTTTTTAATTAAGGAATAAAAGAAAAGAAACGGATCTTTGTACTATAAAATCGCATTCCAATATTTATTTAAACTTTTATTTTAGAATCTACCATAATTGTTTTGGAAAATAACCTTCCGAATTTAAATTTATATGAAACATTTTCACAGGAAACTTTTGCATTACGGAGTACTGCTTTGCGATCAGAAATGTTCGCCGAGATAACAGAGCAATTTACATTCTTTTCAGGCAAATTTGTGCATAAGTCATCGATTTTGCTTTCCTAAAATTGTGAAATTCGGGTTGGACCATTCGCATGCATGGAAAAATTAAACTTTTCAGGTAAATTTTGGAGTTATTGGGTCAGAAGAGAGTTAGTATCGTTATAGTCAATGTTTAAATCGCCAGCCTATATAATCGTTGCTTTGGGTGGTATTTTAAAAATAAGAGTTTCAAGCTTTTACAAAAATGTATATCCATCTGAGCTAGGTAATCTATAAATACATATTAAAAAGACATTAGCTTTACTAGCGAAGGCAAAGGAGAATTCAAATTGTTTCTCTTCAATGATATTTTTATATTTTGTAACGTCAGTGAATTATAGCCAATCTAATAAATCGTTATGAATCATGATTAGAGTTCCGTGACATTTGAACTCAGCTCTACAAAAATAGAAACTACAGAGTAGTTTGGAACAGATATGGGTTTAGCAAGTTTCAGCCAATGTGCCGTAATTAAAATAATCTGAGGAAAATTTTAGTTGTCAATTACAAGTTACAGTTCATCAACTTTATTCGAAATGGCTTGTATATTGAGTGTCATTACAGATACTATGTTGATCTACTCAAATCTAGTATATTTTTCATAACTAAATTCAAAGTTTTCGACTTACTTATGTTATTAGTATTGAAGAGCACTACAGCTATGTCATTCTTACCAAAAAGTAAGGTTTCACTGAAGATATTTCTTGTAAGATCAAAAAACTTGAAATTAGGCTTAATAAATTCATATATATATCAAAAGCATTGACATAATTTATGGACTTCAGTACTTTCGAAAAACCCAGAACATATTGATCTCCAGAAATATATATTTGTTTCTTCTGATTATATGAAGGGTTCTGTCTATGGTTTTGTGGAGTATTCGTTGTAAGGTGATTGGAGTTATCGTCCTCGGTAGCTTCGTTGGAGGCTGCTAGAGATGTTCTTTCAACTTCTGTGGAAATTCCACCTGGATTGTGTACGATGTCAAGGGAACTTTGAACTTGTTTATGTTGATATGCACTGGGTTTATTTGTGTTTTCGTCTACTGTCTCAACATTAAAGTTATTTATTAATGGTGATAGTTTTGGGTTTTTGAAATTTTTTGATTTCTTGATTTCTAGGATGCATTATTCTTACTTGTTTATTTTTCTCAAGCTTGATTTTTTGAGCAAGTTTTACGTTTTCATTGCCTAAGGTTTGTTTGAAATTGCATTGTGTACTCTTGAAATCGACTCCATTTTTTTGTTTTTTGTCATTGTTATTGTTATTGTATGCATGGTTTCTAGATCTATCGACCTAAATTTTATTTTGTTTGCATATCTGTATTCTGTTTGGGTAGACCGATTCTTAATTTCTATAAATGAGGTTTGAGTCTCAACTGGTTTTAAAGTATAGCAGTATGTTGTTCTCATTGAGGCTGTATGCTTATTTTTCAGTTGTTCGATGATTTTAAGGAGCTCCATTACTTTATTCTCGGCATCTAGTATAGTTTGTTCTGAATTTTTATTAATTCGCTTATTTCATCTTCAGATCTCAAGGCATCGTCGATAAGTTTGTCCATAGTTTTGAGTATCTCTATGTGTTTAGCTTTTATTCAGTATCTTCTTTGAGCTCTTCTATCGTCTTTTCCAGAACACTTTTATCTGACAGACTTTGTTCTTGGTCATCCGTATTATTCTTGCAACAGATTATTTTCTGATCGTCTAATATATTGAATTTATTTTTATTTCTAAGAACACAGGTTTGATGAAATATAGATAGGCACTGTATACAGATAAAGTACGAAGGTGCCATTTATGATTTGCAGCATTTGAATTTAACCATTATTACAAAGTTCCTTTTTGGGTTTTACAAAATTTTCTCAACACGTGTCCACATTCACGGTTATAAACATGAAGACGTATGTATATTGTGAACCTAAAATTGAATAATCATATTTCCAATTACTTTTCTTTTCATTCTACGCCACCAATTCACCTTAAATTTGGTATATATCTTATACCTAATCACATTTGCACTTTCTATATATTTATTTATTCACTTAATAACGAAAATTGCACAATCTCACCAATCATCACTTGTGGACTAATCTAACTTAGGTCTAAATCTAAACAAAATAAGCACATGATTTTTATTTTCAATGACCTTAAGTACAACAATCCGGAATGTATAAAATGTCTAGAATTAAATATCGAATCTAAACTGACCTGGGAGTTCCAATCTATAAATATCGCAAGAAAGTTGGCATCCAATATCTTTGTTTTGCCTAGCCTTAAGTCACTTGTCTCTAAAAATGTGCTTTTATTGGCGTTTAATGCCCTATGCCCTTATTATGTTTCACTGTGCCTATGGTCTGTTAGTGAGGGGTCATTCAGTACACGCGTACATGGTGTTTGCCCTGCAAAGAAGTGGTGCTCGTTTGGTCTGGGATACAGGGACGAAGTCAGTGATCATTTAAAAAAAATATTCTCACCTTACCTTCTTATCATATATATTTTTGTCTTTGCTATATGTAAAAAACATCCGTAATTGTGGTATTCTTAACGACATAGATAAATATAATACTAGGTGTACAAATAATATACATGACCTGTTTACTAGACTGCAACATAGTAGAAAATTATGAACTTTAAATATAAAATATATTTATAAGCTGATTAATTTGTAAGGCGAATGTAATAACAATTGTTCTCTACATAAAAATAAATTATCATTTAAAAAACTCTCAAAAATGACCATTGAGTTAATGATTCTAACAATATTTTTATTTTGTAGATATGGTCTGTAGCTAGACTTTAGCTTGAAGCATTTTAGAAAAAACAAATCTATCCGCTGGCTGCGACCCGCCGGAGTGATTCTAGGGCTCGCCTCATTAATGAATATAATAAGGAGAAACACCTAATTTATGCATACTGAGTTTGCTTCCTACTTTTAGGTAGCAGTTAGCTTGAAACAAATCAACATTAAAATAAACTCCAAAATTAATTTTTCCTTTAAATTCCCTAGAGAGGGTGAGCAAAGGTTCCTTCGTGGTTTGTCCCGATTCTTGATTTATGCAAATCATTTGGCATCTTGTGCATTTCCCGGAAGACTGAAATTGCTTAAAATAATATGTTATTTTGACGATTTACCTAGATTATACCTTGAAACGTATATTATCGAACCACAATTCGTTAAGTTCATTTTCTTGGAAAGGCCTCTCAAACTGGACAACCAAGTTTGGCCTAAATCTATAAACAGTAGTATCGAGATCTTCATTAAGATCATTTTTAGAAATTTTTTCAGCTAGCCAGGCTACACTACTGCAATTGACAAGAAGCAATTGTGCTTTGTTCGCAAATGACACCTTGGAATCAGTCTCTGAAAATTGTTTATAAATAATTATCCATTATCTATTTATCTAAGTATAATGATATGGAACAGCTACCTTCTGTATTATTACCTAGATTCTCTTGATGTCGTAAAAGACGAAGTCCAGGCATTTCTAAACATTCTGATAGCCAGTCAGATATCTTGTCTCCGCAATCCCACCCTTGAACTTTTTCTCTGCAAATTTTACTTTGACAGAGATAGGCTTTTCGCTTATCTGACAGTTTACCTAGATCGATTGTGATGTCTTCGTGACCTGTCAGTAATGTTATGTATAAAAAAAACAGAAATAATATCGATAAGTATTAAAAAAAAGTACACAGAGAAAGTTTTTAAAAAAGTATTGAAATGCTTTAAACTGTAAAAAATATACATATACAAATATACATCATTCAAGTAAAATTCTTAAAATGTTTAGAAATGAAAAAGGATATGTCTAAAAACGTAGATCTATATTTTTAAGCATAATCTTACTTCAACTGCAAATGTCTATAATGTACTATAAAAATCAAAAAAAGGCTTTGATATTAACATACCTTTGAATCTTAATTTCATTATATTTGATTCCAAATCGATTTCCGGTTTGATAAGGCACATTTTTTTATTCTGCTTTTGGGTTAAACATACACCCAGTGAATTTGTAATCATCCATTCCCTATCGAACAGTAGACCTTTACTGGTGATTTGCCATTTTTTAGAAGGAAAAAAGGCTCCACACGACTTAATTGGGTAAAGCATAATTCTTTGCAATATTCCGTATTCTCTTTTTGTATTACTGCTTTGGGTATTGAAATGTTCGTTTCGTTGATATACTGAGTTAGATTCAATTATTCTATTATTTTCTAGTTCCTTATGAGAAACAAATTTTTTTCTGTAATTATCTTCTAAACAGTCAAAATATGAAGGCATCCTTCTTATCATAGGCAGCTTTACGAAGCATGTTTCGATCATTTTCAAGAATGTATCTGCATCTTCTTTAGTTGACATATACCCGAAAGATATTCGAATGGTTCCAGTTGGATATTCATCAACTAGATCATGTTGATCACCACATACATGGCCCGACTCAAAATATTTTATTATGTCACTATCTTGAAGTTTGAGAGCTCGTTTACAGGCACCAGGATTACAAAAGCAACCAGTTCTTAAATGTATCTTGTGTAAATTTGCTATGTGAAGAACCTGTGTGTGAGACATTAACTACTATATTTTAATTTTTTTTAGAATGACATTGAATTATTCGTTCAGTAGAGAACTTTTTATTGTGCTTAGATGAAATCCCTACAGGCGCAGTTACATGGCGCGTGGTTCGGCAAACCTGGCTTGACGCACTATGATCCATGATTCTCAGTGTGGTTCGTAGGATTATCAGCAATCAATAAATTTGCAAAGATCAAAGGGGTTTAACTTGCTGGTTTCTCCAAGATTATTGCAGGTTTGCTATATTAGAAACCTCTTGCTAAAAGGGCCATTATATTATTAATTTCCCAGTATAGAAAGTTATTGTTTTATTTAGTTATACCAGGAATTTGAAAAGATGGATTATTAGATTGAGTTTTAACCATGATCATTTACTTAGGTCTTACATCTTTCCATCTACTTAAGGCTATGAAAATGAGACTGCTAATGAGCCAATGATCAGGTGGCGTTGCTATTATGGGATCAAAATAATAATACTATAATGAGAAATACATACATACATAACCTATCTATTTAATAGGGCTGTCCAACGGGCTATCAGTTGAAGATCCAATATGGCGTCTGGGTGTAAACAATAAATTTAAATAAGTCTAGAATACGGTTCAGTTCTTGAAAAGGATACGTTTTTAATCTGCCAAAGCGTATAATTATTCAAAGAATGCCTTCTTATTGTTGCGTGGTAATATACAATTTTTCCAAGGACATTACGTGTTTTACTGTAACATACTAGATACGTTCATAAATAAATCAAACCATTAGAAAGTTAATAAAATTTACTAAAATGAAACACTACATGAATAGATTAACAATTCTAATGTTACCAATATTAAGCCAAAAATAAATTTACAAAAATGTAGAATTACATGATATCCAACACATTTCATATGAAACCACTTTATCTCGCATTCTTCATTTCGACAACATATCATCGGTTGCCCATCGTCAGGCTTATTACAAATGAACCATGTTGGATCAGAAGGAATGGATCTTGTAAAATACCTTCCCAACAATTCTGGCACTACTACTTTTTTTATGAAAAATCGAAGCTTTGCCAAACAGAACCTACAGTCGCTAGCAAAACGTTGAAGCCTTAACTTTAGCTACTCCACATTTTACAAAAACCGGCTTCAAAAAACGTATATGCATTCAAACTTTTGAAGGCCTTCATATGCTCTTTCGTTTAAAAACTTGTATTTATACCAAATAGCTCACTAAATCCATACTTGTTATGATGGGAGAATGTTTTTGATCATTGCTAATATCATTTTCATGAATACTAAATGGATCTACATTCCCTATGGCACTGATTTTTTCTTTATACCGGATAGCAACATCAGGGTGTTCAGCTTCTAATTTACAATAGTAGTCACTTCTTGCATTCATTATATTTGCTTTTAATTCACACACACAAACGAAAATCCAATCGACAAGGTTCCTTCCTGAAACACACATTCAATCAAGATCACGTCTCTTTATAGTTAAATAACAGGTCTTTACGTTCTCTACACTCACTTCAAGTGTAAAGTTCTTTAAATACGTTTAAATTTCACCAAAAAAGGTTGAATCCCATGTTAAATGACGGTTTGTTTACTCCCAGCAGCCATTTTTGCATATGTCATAGTCCTGGACAGCTCTGTAATCATTGACTAATTTATTATTGCAGTTCAAGATACCTATTGGAAACATTTTCAGCTCCTGACTGTTCTATTTCTATTGTAGAAGGACGATTCATTTCCCGTAAATCCACTTTGAGCGGAATTTATAAAAATATGTTTATCAAGTTTCGATTCTCTGTGAAAATGCACTGTACGTACCTAGGTTCACAAAATGCCGCTTGATTAATGGGGAAAAGTTTGAGTATCAACCATTGTCTAAGATTATTTTCGTATTTGCATTTTTTGTCAGTCTAACCAATATTCTGCATCATTGAGAATAAAATAAAGGCTTTTTAAATTACGGTTCATAGTTATAGTTCATGTCATTGAGTAAACTCGTTCGAGCAGCGATCCTGGCGAGTCAACACGTTAAAAGGCCCATGTACAATGCTCCAGATGCAAGACCTGAATAAATGATTGTGGTTTTAACAAAAGATAGTTGAAATGCCGCGGAAAACAGAAATATATTGGAATTTGTTGTGTTACAATTAGAAAAGTTAAGACACGTTGTGCAAGATGTATGGACACAATTGTAAAATAATGTTGCAACACCAATTAAATAGCAGAAGAAGAAAAAAAATTACTGTCTGCTAAATATTGAGAAAAGTGGTACATTGCTCAAGTGGAAGTGAAACAGACGACATTTACACGCCGCATCCATGGCCGTTGTTGAAGCATTGATTTTGGTTCCGCATTGTGAGGACGAAGTGAACTCGTCACAAATCTGTACGAACCATTTATTGTTTTGACCAGAGAGTTTTACATAAATGATTCACAAAGTGAAAAGCCAATGTGAAACATTATGTCCTTGTTTCACCAAAACACGCGCCTTGTAACCTATGTTTCTCAAAAAAAAAACCGACCCAACATCAAAGGGCAAGATCTGTTCGATAAAGTTCAAGCAAGTGGTGACATACGAGATTTAGATAACTAATATACAAAAGCCATTCATAATCAAATACCTCAGAATATCCTATATGCTCCTTATCTGCTCTTAGTAAACTGAAGTTTATAATCCCCCCTTGGTGTTGAATATCTTCAAATGTTGTGTCATGATGTAATATAACCACTGGTTGGTCGTTGGAATGATGTAAAGTCATCAAGTTCCTATACACATACTGTCCTAGAGAGAAGACATTTTTTGATATTATGTCGAAGTTCAGATTTAGTCTTTTGATGGTGTCAAATCCATGTTTGATTGCAAGAATAGATAGGAAAGGCAAAGTCCCATCTTCAAATCTACGAATAAAGTAGGATATGTTAGGCTATACATGTTTATATATATATATATATATATATATATATATATATATATATATATATATACACATAACTCACTTCTCGTGCAAATTAACTTTTGGAACCATTCGGTTACTGGTGCTCAATGCCATCAACACAGTTCCACCTCCATAATATTTTTTTCTTAATAGCTTTTCCGATGGTTTTCTAACTATGAGAGCCCCAAGACCAGTAGGGTATCCAAACATTTTGTAAAATGAGATAGGAATAAAATCTGGTTTGAATTTAGACAAATCAAGTTGATTCGTGGAGGCGTAGCAAGCGCAGTCAAGAACTACATACCAATTTTTACTTTTTGTCTCCACTAAACTATTAAAATAACCTTTTTGTACTTTACTGATCCACTCAAGAGGATATTTGGTTCCACTGAAGTTACACTGAGCTGGGTACACAAATAAACTGTTGTTATCAAGTCCAAGTTGATTTTTTGAGCGGGGAGCTTCCAGTATATTAAATGCATCTTCCACTTTTATTTCTGATATATTCTCGGCAAAAGCTCGCATTCCCAATACTGAAGTATGATTGCTTTCCAGATATGTGAAATTCCCTTTCGTATGTTCTCCGAAATCAAAGGATTCGGCGATTAGTTTCAGAGAGTCTGTTGCTCCCGATGTGAATATCACTGAATATTCATCGTTGTTGGTATTGAAATGATCTAAAATACTATATAATAGTTGATGTTTGAACGAAACATTAGCAATAAAAAATAGTTTTTTTTAAATAATAATCCCTTTTAGCATGCAGATTTCTACTAACGTCAGTAAAAATATAAATTTTAATGCATGCTGTAAGTGTTAACAAGTAAATCACTTACAACACGAATGTTAGAAGTACATATATTAGTTTTTCCACCAGTATCATAAAATGTCAGGTTTCTGATGTTTGCAAAAAAAACATTTTTGATTAGATCAACTTACCGATAGCGTACTATGTCGACCGCATCTTCTGTTAGTTTCCCAGAAATATTCATAGAATGTGGATTGGCATAGATATTATTTGATAGATCAGAAATGGCATTTTGCACCTGTACCTCCGAATACAGAGTAGCACCAGCATGATCTAAGTAGTAGTTTCCTGAATATTTTGAAGATTATATAGAATATTCACGAAAGTCACACATTGTAGGAATTTCAGTTATGAAATAAAATGAGACTGAGGCTAAATTTTTAGATCACGTACCGTCCAATGGGTCCTAATCACTGACCATGGTTAGGTTATATATATAATAATATATTGAATATATGAATAATATTCCAAACTATTATATATTTATTTGTATAACCTATCAGCTGGATGGAGGCCGAGCAAATGTCGAATTCTTGATATGCATAGTGTTTGGCATTGAGCGATATAGTTTGCGATAACAAAGTTGTCATGTGTTTGTTTTTTTATTATTGTTAAGACGAGTATACTAGAAATATATAATAAGAAATCGAAAAAAGAAAAAAAATTAAACAGAAATACCTACAATCGTATGCATATGTATTTTACTTTTAAAATATGTACCTATAGTTTCTTTATTATGTACCTACCTTTATGATACTAATGACCTCAACTCTCATAAAATCACTTTCAACTATTAACAAATACAAACATATAAGTTGTTGATAATATCTATGGCTTTACTCACCTTTAGTTCTTTTAAATTCTCTGGAAATGCTTTCCCTATGTTCAGCCGAATAGAAATCATGAAAGTGTAAAAATTCTTTCATTTCTTCTAATTATAAAATAATGTATTCGCGTAATATACTGAAAAATGGATCTTATACACTGCAGAACGAAGGTTGAATTAACAGCTGCTATAAGACGAGATTATTTACCGCTCAAAATTACGCAAGGTAGTAAGTGTGTTATCGAAAGCAATTTGTTTTTATAACCAGGTTTGTATCTCATAATAATGTAGTTTTCAGTTGGTAAGTTTCACAGGTTTGTTTAATGGGTAACGGTACCCCAAGTGATATCAATAATTGATTGAAATGTTTAATTGTAGTGAGATTAAATTGGGTACATTTTATCTACAAACAATTACTCAGGGTTTAATAAAATACGAGTATGTAGAGCGCATTAAACTTATCTAATATAGTTTACCCAAAGAGCACCTCAAAAGTATTGCTCATTTGACTATATAGTAAGTAGTGTTACGTTATGTATGAACTCCAATTAATAGATAGATAAATAGATAATGTTTATTTGTTCTAAAAGAAATTGTATCATAAGGCATAAAACATGTGAAAAATAGGTTAAAAAAATTACAATAGAAAATATGAGGTATTATTTAACACCATATAAAATAAAAAGTACATTATTGTTGTATATCTTTTACACTGTATATTTTTATGTATATTTCACAAAGTAAGCCCTACGTCGTTGAAGTTAGCAACGCCTAACAAAAACAGTTGTTCACTGTATTTGCAACTTTTGTAATAAATCTGGTCACGTCTCCAGAGCATGTATAACAAAAAGGTTGAAAAATAGAAAAAGTAACACTTATTCAATTCAAAACAACAATCCTGACTCTCAGTTTAAATCAGAACAGCAAAGCCTTAAGTATGGAATTTCACAAGTTGACACAGAAATACAAAACTGTGAGATAATTGATCTGTTCGAAATGCATATCGAGAATGATAAATACATGATCACTGTTCTACTGAATGTAAAATAAAAATAAATTTGAAGTAGATTCCGGTGCCAATTTCTCTCTTATTTCAGAAACTGAATTCAATAAGCTAGAGTTAGATGTATCTATTCAAAATTCAAACTCAACTTTGAGATCGTACACTGGCAACGTATTCAAACAGTTGGAAAATTATCTGTCCATATCCAGTATGAAAACAAAGAGGTGATAGGTGACGTACATATTGTTCCAGGTGGTCATGTCGCTCTTGGACGTCAGTGGATTAGAGGATTAAAAATTTAACTTAATCAAATTGACAGCACGAGAACTACAAATTCAACTCATCTGGTAAGCACTGTAGAAGATATTTTTTTAAAAAGTTGATTTATAAAGTTTGCTCTGCTAGCTTTAGATCTAAACCTAGCAAAGCAGCCATTTTTATAAAAACTATAGGAGCAATTATTTTCGGAATACAACAATTATTTAGCACTCAATTAGCTCTAAAAACACCAAATAAGGTTTTCTCAAAAAAGTTGATCAAAGAAAAGCAGATATATTCCAAAAACTATAAGAGTAATTAATTTTGGAATGCAGCACTCATTTAGCACTTAATTAGCCCTACAAGCACATTTAATTATTTTGAAACACTCACATATTATCTAGAAACATTATTTTTTTCAAATAAGTGTTATTACTTTTTCTAATGCTAGTTAATATAATCTTCTACTAAACTATTCAAATCATTGTTAGATAATGTTGTGTGCTGCCAATTTGTATTGTTTAATGCCAAGATTAATTACATTTCCAAATGTATTATAAAATCGTCCCAATTAATTCCAGTATAATTTAAAGAAATGCTTATTTAAATTATCCTCATTTTATATTTTAAATGACAATAAGCTTAGATTTCATTTAAAAAATAGTTCTTCATCCTCGCGATCTTCTGTTTGTAAGGATGGTCTTCTTGTAAAAATACAAGGAACAAAGTTTGCAAGCCAAGTTATTTATTGAGAACCAATAAACGAGAAATAATGAAAATTACAGTTTTTTCAGTTACAGAGGATACAATTAATTTTACAATTGTCACTTTCTCTTGAACTTTAAATCTAAGATACCATGGGTTGATTTAAGATGTTAAAGCAACAGCTTAGGTAGGGCCTTACTCAAAATATCTGCTACTTGCTGATTACCAGCAATGTACTCGATGTTAAATTCACAATTCAAACATTTGTCACGCTCTAAATGATACTTGATATCAATGTATTTTGACCACTGGTGATACTCAGGATTTTTGGATTGCAGTGCAGTGTTTTCCCTGGAACTTGACCTCTTTCTATGGGTGTGGATACATTAGCTTCACTCATGTTAAATCTTTTCAACACAGTTCTGTTGTTTAATGATGATGTCACCATTACCTAACTTGTTTATCTCTAAACTAAGATAATATTCAGCATCTTTTAATGTCACTTTAAAGCCTCGCTGTAGTTCCTTCAGAATATGGTTCTTAATCTGTAAAGTAGTAGCAACTAAACCATTATCAACATATAATGCCACTAACAGTTTTTCTTTATCATCTGCATTACAGAATATACATGTATGAGCCTTACTTTCACTGAGACCATATTTCCATAAGAATTCTGTAAATCGCTGATTCCAAAACCTTGGTCATTGGTTCAGTCCATAGAGACTTTTGACCAGTTTATCGTCATAACCCAAAGGCAGTTTCATGTATATTTCCTTAGTCCCATATAAAAATTCAGTTTTAACAACAATCTAAATTAAATCTAGACCTTCATTTGCTGCAACACTTACGGGAGCGCCAATGGTTTCAACGCGCACAACTGGCCTGAACGTGTCTAAATAATCACTTCCATCCTTCTGGGAAAATCCTATTGCTACAAACCGTACTTTCACCTATAAATGTAACAATAGCTTGCCAACCTTCTAGTAAATCAGTTAAGTACCATGTCTCATGTCTCTGATAGGAATTTCATCTCATCATCCATTGAAGCCTGCCAGTCATTAGCATTTTCAAATCTTAAGGCTTCTTGATTATATTTTAGCTCTAAATTTACTGTAACTCAGCATTCAATTAAACTTTCAGGTGCTTTGATCTGTTTTCTATCTCATAGTTCTTGTACACATTGTATAATTTCATCAATCTCATCTGCATGACTCTCAGTTTCATCATAACTTTTGCATTAACATGGCTAGTTGATGACAGTCTGGTCTGTATTTGTTAATGGTTGAGATAATACAATAACTGATCTAAATAAAACTTCTAAAGAAAATACTACATCTCTTATCCTCTCTATTTTTTGTTTACCACTGAACCATAAACTATAACCATCAGTATCATCTAAATATCCAACTAAAATACCCTTTTGACTTCTTGAGCCACACATCTTTGCTTAGGGATGTGATCGAAACACTCACCCATAATCCTGAGATGATCAATTCTCGGTATTTTAACACAAAATATTTCATAGGGTGATTTTACTTTAATTGCTGATATCCCAGCATGGTTTATTATGTGCACAAAAGCATTGACAATATCTCAGCCCATAAGAATTTAGGTAAGTTCTTGGCAACCATGACTAACCTTGCCAGCTTCACTATTGTTCGTACAGCCACAAAATCCCTTGTTTGTCTTCACTTCAATGCCTTGAGACTTTAGAAACTTTTTCACATATTGCATATTCAAATGTCCTAATCTCACATGCCACAGTTGAAGAGTGTTCAGTTCTTTTGATGGGATTTTAGTAGACGAATCGAAAGATTTCCTTCGGGTAGTATATAGCAATTTAAACAAATTACTACATCATAATCCAACAGCAATAACTCCATTTTGTTTTGTGAATTCGCATTTCTTATTTGACATGTTAAATTTTGAAACATGCTCCAGATCTTGAACTGAAAATAAAAACTTCTGGAGTATAAAGCACGTTTTCCATAATGAATTTCCTCCAACTTCTATAGACACTCATTTCAACAAATATTACTCCATGTCCGTAGGCTTCCACAGTTGACTTATTCCCTAAAAGTACTTTTCCTGGATACTCATACTTTGTCTAGGTTTGAAACCTGTTACTTCTGTTGGTAATATGCTGTGTAGCTCCTGTATCAATATTCCATTTATCATCAGCTTCTGCAGTAATACATTCACTATAGATACATCATCATTATTTGCTGTTCAGATATGATTTCCTTCCATAATACCCTTTCTTTATTTTCAATCATTTTTCATGTAGCTCCCCCATTTGAAGCATTTATACTACCTACTTTGTTTATTTACATTTTGTGATTTTGAACTTGTGCAACTCTCACATGAGTTAGTATATATATATATATATATATATATATATATATATATAATGGTGTAGGGCTTACAATTTTTTATACCTGCACAAATTTTCTCCATTCCTTCCTGTCGCATGCTAGTCCAGTAGTAATGAGTTTAAGTTACCACATGAGTTAGAAAATTGTATTTTAATAAGACTGACTACCATAGCAACAAGTTTGCTTTTCTTAGCACATTCAAATGATCATCGTTGCTCTTCTACAACTAAGAATCTCTTTAGTTTACCTTAAAACATTAGGTCGCGTGCGATATGCTATTTAAAGTAGTTCGAAATCAGTTGACGCAGTTTCTAACAGTTTACTCATTACCAGCAAAATCATAAGGCTCATTCATGACAAAAGACGGTCTTATTTTGCTGTATGCATAGCCATTGTGTCTGTTGGATCTCGTACCAATGACGAAAAATTTAAGGAGTTTGCCAGAACACACCTCAAATGCTCCTTCTTTTTCCATAAGCAGGCCCTCGACCATACCGTCCACATGACCCAATTGTCAGAGCCAGTGACTTTATCTGATGTTAATACTTACTCACGGGTTTCTCCAAACATTAAACTTTACCCTTATAACGTAGATAGATTTAACAGATTGAAAAGTTCTATGCACATTTGAAGTCGGTAATCTGGGCCCATAACCTGTGTTCACCACTCAGAACAAGAGAGCACCAAATTTTACTACGTTGTTGCACAACTGGATACCCGCTATGCCTCTAAGAATAGAACCGAAAGTAGATTTGAAATGTATCGGTTTCCAATAGACCCTCATCAAAAAAAAAAATGGGTTCACAATATGAGACCTGGACAGTGGATTCAAACTTCCAGTTCAAGTCTGTGTGAGTTATATAACAAATTATTTTATATTTTTTCAAATTCACAAAATTTCATTTAGTTGACATTGTTTCAGAGACATTTAGAAAATTTACAATTCGAACATCATCGAGTAGACGGGAAAATTAAATTAAAACCTAGCGGAATGATGAAGCCAGCGTATCGAACAACAAGCAGAAAGAATGTCAACGAATTGAAATTTTGTGAATTTGAAAAAATATAAAATACTTTGTTATATACCTCACACAGACGGCAGAAGTGAACTTGATAATGGATTCCAGTACCCACATCTGACATTGTGGACCCATTTTTTTTTCGATGAGGATCTGTTGGAAACCTCTCCAGTTTTTTGTGGAAATCGGTTCAGATGTCTGTTGTTACCTTCATATCTTCTTGAAGCAACGTTGCTTCGCTACAGAATACAAAATGGAAGCCGCAAACCAGACAGCCATCAATATGTACGGTCTACTAACCCTTCAACTGAACTTTGGTCTCCGTAGGAAGTTAACATGGATTTTTCAAATCGCTGACGTTGCATTACCCATCATAGGATCTGATTTTCTTGCCTATACCTGACTGCCCCAGTAATCGGTTCATTGATAGAGTGACTGCTTTCACCTCCCCCGAATTATATTTCAAAAATTTGAATTATTATTCAACAAAAATATTTGACGATTTAATATAATTTATATAATTCAATTATAAAATGGTGTGAACGTCTATGTGACGAGAATCTATCTCTTCGAATTAAGCGATGAATCGCTCTTTTATAGTCTTTTTCCGACTCAGCATAACGCGGCCTTCAAAGTTTGAAAATTGAGAGAAAACATCATCTTGATTGTCAAGAACTGAAGTCGGGTTAGATTTGGAAAACCAAAAGATTACAAATTTTTACTTTAATGTTATATCTATATAAATATATTTAGCAGTTTTAAATAAGCAAAAAGATAATATAAGAATCATGAAAATTATTACATACACAAAAAATAAATTAAAGTTTATCGTTTATATTAACACTTGATACTTTCTCTATTGATTCATTCACTAACTCGGTAGACTTCTGGATGTGGGCCAACTCGTCCAGGTGGATCTTTCCGGAGATGTTAATTTTTTGGAATACTTTATTATGTTGCCAACTTGGTATTGTTGGTAGATGAAATGGCGCTCCAGAAGAACGGTTTCGTCATTGGAGTGTTTGATTCCCTCAAGAAGAATCGTACAGTTCTCGGGAATTTGAATTAGACTGGGGCTGGTAACATCGGAAAACCCACTGTGGTGACATTGTTGGGTTATCCTGACTCGTGTTGTCGGAAGGATAATTATAAAAGCATCATTAATTGTTTCAATGAGAGTTCTTTGTAGATCTATATTGATCAAAGAATGATTTAAAATAGTGGTATCCCCTCGTAGTATTTGAGTGATACAATCTCCATGATTAATCCATTGTTTGATGTGGCTGATACAATAATTTTTAATTAGATGATAAGAAGACTTCATAAGGATATATGGTTTATAGGGTATTATGGCTGAATTATTAATAGGAATTGGGAATAGGTGAAATATATTCAAGATATTTTTCTCAACAATTGGAAAATGTATTATAATGAGTATATTATCGTTGTGATATTTTAGTTCTGTATTATTCCTGTTTGGTATGAAAATCTATTATTCCATACTGATAATTCTCTTTCATCAATATTATATCAAATCGGTTAGTTGGATAAGTGGCAAAATTGTACTAGTTAACGTTCTCAACTCCGTGAAGGTTAGGGAACTATGTATGTTAACTATTTTCTCAATCATTGAGGTACAATATCTATCAATAACATATTGAGTATTTGTTGCAAAGCTGAATAATGAATAACTGTACTTATATTTGATGGTATTTCGCTCAAGTCTTGTCTAATAAATTCGTTGTCATGATCCAATTTCTCAAATACTTGTAGCTACATTCATAAAACTCTTACTTATAGAAACAAAGTTCGTGAAATCGTGGTGAATGATAGGTTGATTTGTATCTAAGCTTCGCTATCGCTATCGCCGTCCTGGTCTGACAGGGTACCAAACAGCCAATCTTCAGTTCTTCCAACAAAATTAAAAGGTGCTGATCTTTTCTACATATTTAATTGAAGTTTCAAATTAGCTATTTAATATTATTGACTCATATACGTGATTTTTCAAGTGTTTCAGATATATTTGTTGATTTATTGGTATTAACAATTTCTTGTGTTCTTATATGAGAGGAAACTTGAGTTAGGATATTATTAAAATTTTTTAATGTCGATTTGAATGGGAATATGGGGCTAGTTAGGGGTGTAATCTTGATTAAACTTGGATTAAACGGAATGGTTATGAGAAGAAGTACTTTAGAAGCATCTTTGATCTGCAAAGGATTTCTGATCAGTAATATAGCTAGCAGAGCAACCTTTAAAAATCAACTTTTTTGGGAATTTATTTTTTAGTGCTCGTAATGCTAATTAAGTGCTGTATTCTAAAATTAATTATATAATTATATAACTGCTTTTCTTTTAAACATCACCTTTTTTGGAAAAAAAATTATTTGGTGCTTATAGAGCTAATTAAGTGCTAAATAATTGTTATATTCCGAAATAATTTGCTCTTACAGTTTTTTAAACCTAAAGCTAACATATCAAATTTTAAAAATCAATATTTTTGAGAACTTCAGTTCTAGTTCTTGTAGGGCTAATTAAGAGCTAATTAAGTGCTGTATTCTGAAATTAATTGCTCCTACAATTTTTCTCCGAGGAAATCTTATTTGGTGCTAGTACAGCTAATTAGTTATTGTATTCGGAAATTAATTTCTCTTATATTTTTTTGAAATGGCTGCTTTGCTAGCTTTAGACTTTTTGATTAACTTCCTTTTTAGTGCTTGTAGAGCTACTTAAGTGCTAATTAATTGCAGTATTCCGAAATGAATTGCTCTAACAGATTTTCGGAAAAAGACTGCTTTGCTTTTAAAAAATTCAACTTTTTTGAGAAAATCTTATTTGGTGTTTGTGGAGCTGATTAGGTGCTGATTAATTATTGTATTCCGAAATTATTGCTGTTATAGTTTTTCAAAAAATTGCTTCTTTGCTAGCTTTAGATCTAGATCTAATTGCTAGAACAGCAAGCTTTAAAAATCACATATTTTGAGACAATCTTATTTAGTGCTTGCAGAGATAATATATAGTTCTTAAGCCGGAGACACATCTGAGAAACGTTGCCATTCGTTCGCATTGCCGGCCATTCGTTCGCATCCATTTCTCAAGTGTAGACAGTCATTCGCAGCGAATAACTTTTGGTGCGAATGGCCGGCAATGCGAACGAATGTTTTCCATCGTCTGTCGGTAAAAGAGAAAAGATCAAAAGGAAATCCGAGCTGCGAATGGCTGCAAACGTTGCTAGGCGTTCAGATGTGTCAGTGTCGAAGTCATTCGCGGCAACGTTTCATTATTTGCAGTACTTGATTTAGAAGGAAATATGAGTGAAAATCAATTAATAGTGGCCTGTGCCTCGTTTATCGTTATTAATAGAATTATAAATCGACGGAAAGAAGAAAAGAAGAGAAAACAGAGACTTGTTTGGATGAGTGACTTGTATTTGAGTAGAAATAGATATGATGGTACGAACTTATTAGCCGATCTAAATGATACATTTTTTAAAAACTTTACCAGAATGTCTCGAGAAGACTTTAGCATCCTCCTGGAAATGATTAAACCGAAAATTGTTAAACGGAATACATACTTCAGAGAAGCTATACCACCAGAAGTCAGACTTGCTATTTGCTTACGATTTCTAGCTAGTGGAGATTCGTATACAAGTTTACAATACACATTTAAGGTATCGAGACAGCTGATTACAAGAATTGTTCCAGAGGTATGTACAGCTCTCTGTGGAGTACTGAAGGATTTTATAAGGGTTAGTATTGAAACAACATATATTTTTCAGTAGCATATTTTATTTTTTTAATATGAACAATGCTATCAACACAGAGTTAATGTTAATTAATATCAGTATCTATCAATATTGGTGTTTTGCATAATGTCTGATACGTTTGTCTCATGTGCAGATTCGTTATTATCATTCTAATTAGGCGGCTGGGACGAAAGAAAAAATTCACCTGACTCAACATCCAGATGAGGTGTATGTGGCTGAGACACGTATGAATATGAATGAGGTGTAGGTGGCTGAGACACGTTTGAATGAGGTGTAGATGGCTGAGACACGTATGAATGAGGTGTAGGTGGCTGAGACACGTTTGAATGAGGTGTAGATGGCTGAGACACGTATGAATGAGGTGTAGGTGGCTGAGACACGTTTGAATGAGGTGTAGATGGCTGAGACACGTATGAATGAGGTGTAGGTGGCTGAGACACGTTTGAATGAGGTGTAGATGGCTGAGACACGTATGATCTAGATGTGTGGGGCTGAGAATGAAGCGCTTGATCATTGAAGCTAGAAGGCGGAACGGATAGCTGTGTTGTAAAACAGTCAGGTCTGTCATACTGCCCTAGGTCGGCAGCAAATAAGATCTTGTTAATCTCAAACTGTACGTGCTTGACCGTCATTGTAATATATTCTCGAAGCTTTTCCGCTATATGGAGTGCAAAGGTCGTGTGTTTGTCATAATGAATGGCTGGCCCTTGTGACGATGATACATTTGCGGCTTGTTCTAGTAACTCGAAGGCTCTATCAAGTTGATTACTTTCTTTGACTTTCGTTGATGCTCTTCTTCTTGACCTACCACTTCCCGAATGTATATGATCTGCCGTTCGTATGGATCTCTCTGAAACAGGTGTTTCAGTAACGCGATTGTCAACAGTTGCTGAGTCGGCAGTTGCTTCATCTCCTATATGATTGTCTATGGAGTCATTATCATCCTTTTCATTGTCTACGATTGTCTGACTTGACTCGTAATCTCCTTCATAATCTGATCCAATATTAATACTCTCGCCAACTTCAACATCTCCTTCCAAATCGCTTTTATCTTCTATGTCTTGATGAATCTGTGAAAAATAAGCATCGGATTATAGTTTGTCAATGGGTACCTCATTAATTTTGTTATTTGTAAGGCTACAGAGCTTAATATTTCACCAAATAATAAAAGTAAATCAGGCATACGCCCTTAAATTTTTTACATATACTATTTAATAGATTTTAATTTTTTTACAGCTACCTGACAGTGCCGAAGAGTGGATGAGAGTCTCTAAAGAATATGAAGATAAATGGAATTTTCCTAACTGTGTAGGTTCGATGGACGGAAAGCATGTAATGATACAGTCGCCATTCAACAGTGGTAGCGAGTATTATAATTACAAATCATTCTTCAGTGTAGTTTTATTAGCATTAGTCGATGCTGATTACAACTTTTTGTACGTAGATTGTGGATGTCAAGGGCGAATCTCCGATGGAGGAGTATTTAAAAATTCCAAAATGTATAATCTGATTGAGACAAATCGTCTAAATTTACCTGTTCCACGATCTCTACAAGAAGGACATTCTGAAGTACCATATGTATTTCTCGCCGATGAAGCTTTTCCCTTAATGGACAATATTATGAAACCCTACGCAGGAATTGCCCCTAAGGGTTCACGAGAAAGAATATATAATTACCGTTTAAGCAGGGCACGTAGGGTTATCGAAAATGTTTTTGGAATCATATCTTCGGCGTTCAGAATATTGAGACGTCCTATGCTGTTACAACCCGATCAAGTCAAGCTCATCGTAATGACAATTACATATCTTCACAATTTTTTACGCAAAAGCAAGACATCACGTGAAGTATATTCTCCCACCGGGTCTTTTGACACCGAAATTGATGGCATCTTTTTGGAAGGTAGTTGGAGGCAGGACGGTGTGAATAGCTCATTTACTGATCTCAAAAACATACCACGCAAATCAAAGAAGACTGCACGTGATAGCCGAGAAGAATTTACAATGTTTTTCCAAAATAATCCTCTGCCCTGGCAAGATAACTATTAGTAACTGAAAGAAAACTGATAATATACTTACGGTATCTACTGTTCCTCTTGGTTTATCACGATCAACCAAGAAAAGCATGTGTTTGAATGCAAACCATTTCGATACGTACACTTCTTTGCGACCTACAACATTATTTGCAATTAATTTAGGTTTGGTACCATGTCAGAATTTGATAGTTATTATGTATTATTAAAACATACTAAATATAAAAACTTGCCTTTTCCTGTTCCTACACTTTTTAAACCTTTGGCTTTCTGTGATCTAAATGACGACATTAAACTTTTCATTTTTTTAGGCAAATCGGCCGCAGGCACATCCATTTCTGCTGATATATCAGCCCAAGCATCTCTCTTTTTAATAGCAGAATAATAAAATTCATCGGTTGTGTCCCATAGGACTGTATGTTTCCGATATAGTTCAATCAGCTTAATGCATTGGCTGTTGGTCCAATGATCCTTAAAATTATAATATTACCAAAACTAACTATTTCTTACACTTTTGCTATTTGCTGCTATTTGATAAAACGTTTACTTACTTTTGTGTTTGCCATTATACAATAAAATTAATCAAAAATATACTACTTTATTGAGGAATAGTGTGTGAACACGTGGGTATAAGCGCGAATGAGTGGAACTCTGGTAAATATTGGCAGCGAATGGAAATAAACAGGGAATTCGTAAAAGTGTCTACCAAGAAACGTTGCTGCGAATGACTAGAAATGAATGGGAATGCTGGCAATACCTGCGAATGCGAACGAATAGCAACGTTTCTCAGATGTGTCTCCGGCTCAAAGAAACGTTGCCGCGAAGGACTAGAAATGAGTAGCAATGCTGGCAATACCTGCGAATGCGAACGAATGGCAACGTTTCTCAGATGTGTCTCCGGCTTTAGAGAAAGGCAGAGCTTGTCGCTGTCAAAGCAAAAATATATAATCTATACCCCCAGCACATAAAATATAATAATATTATTTGAGGTAATTTGTATAAAAAATTCAATAGAATATACGTATTTCTTATTTCAATTAATTAATTGCTGTATCTCGAAATTAATCGCTATAATTTCTATAAGATTTCAGCCAATACAATTATATCGGTAAGAAAAATACTTTCTGACGTGGTTAGTAACTAACATAGCCACCGATAAACATATCTTACTGTCGTAGGATCATATTTGGTTAGCAATCGAAAATTGTCCGGCCATACAAAATCAAGTTTTTCCCTTAGATTTCCAGTATCAGAAGTGTACATTTCTTGATTGCGTGAGACAATAAATTTAAAACCATTGAAATCTCAAATTAAAATTTTACCTGAAGTTCTTTCTTTTAAAACTTTAAATATCACCACAATAGCAAAATTGTCCTTTTTATTTGAGAAAACGTTCTCAAAAAGTTATTTTTTAAAAGCAAAGCAACACAGCACTTTCAGTCATTTTCCGAAAAACTATAAGAGCAATTAATTTTGGAATACATCACTTAATTACTTCTGCAAGCACCAAATAAGTATTTTGGATTCTGCTCACTTTGCTCTGCTAGCTTTAGGATCGTTCGTACAGAGGTTTTGCAATACGGTATACTGGTTCTATTTTATTTCGAATGTTGTCTTTCATGTAAACATTTTTATTACTCTCTACATGAATTTCCGGTCGTTCTGTCTCAAATTTATTTATTTTAGAATAATTTCTGCCTTCCGACTTATTTTTATTTATAAGTTGATTTATTACATGGGTACTTTGAACATGTTTTTATAAGTAGTCGGATATGATCTGTGATTCAGTTACTTCGGTGGGCGTGGTCTATTTCAGAACACCTTTTATTACCTGCATCGGTGTAAATTATGTTGCACTGAAAGGTGTTATTATAAACAAACAAAACATTAGTCATTAGGTTTCATATTTGAGTAGTTTTTTGTAGAATTGAATCTTTTTATTGGACAGTACTAGTTTGAGTTTCTGGTCGTTGTGTAATGAATGTCAATTTAATGCAATTTACACAGGTTCTCTAAATATCTATTACTAAATTCTGGTCCTTGATCACATGTAACTTTATTTGGGATACCGTTATGTGAAATGAATTTCAGAAGGTCTAAGTCTAAGTCTATCTATCGCATTAGTGTTTTTATGTAAGCTTGCGCAAATTTGAAATGTGTCTAAATAAATATGATCAAATGGCTTCTCCCCGATGGAAGTATTTCAAAAAATTATTCTATAGGGTTGACGTTTATATTTTGTTTTCAGACAATTTCACATAAGTTTATATAATCATTAACATCTTTCTTTAAAGATGACCAATAGAATTTCCTTAAAAGGCAGGAGGTAGTTTCAATTATTCCTCAAAAAATCACAAGAGTCTTATTTTCGGATGGTTGCATGATACGGACTATTGGCTTCACAGCATCGTTACTAACGTGGAATATTGATTGATGCTTAAAAGTATTAAGAGCATTTTTAGATATTGGTGTTTCTAAAATAGGATTTTCGTGAGACGTATGAAGATCAGATCTAGTTTCATTGTCAATGTTCTCCTCTATTATCTGGTCTATTTCTAAAGTGGATGATTGTGTTTCTATGTTATTTGTAAGTGTGAAGAAATCTCCTAATTTATTCTCTCTGTAGTCGTGATTATTAGTAAATGATTCATTATCACTGTCGATTCTAATATTAGATATTGCGTCAGCTACATGATTTTCTTTACCCTTAATGTACTCTATCTCATCGTAATTAAATTCCTGCATTTTAATTTTTCATCTTAATAATCGCGAATTAGGTTCTTTAATTTTCGACAGCCGTTTACCTAAGAGGTTTATGGTCCGTACGAATAGTGAATTTATTGCCAAAAAGGTAACTTCTCAAATATTTACAAAAATAAACGACTGCAAGTAATCGTCGAAGAAGACTTAATTTCAGCTTTATTCAATGTTCTACTACCGTAAAAAATTGGTTTACCAGACTGATTCAAAGTACCACCGATCGCAAAAGCAGATCTGTCCGCAGTGACGGTGAAAGACTTATTGAAATCTGGGTGTGCTAATATAGGTTCGTCAATAATTTAAATTAAAAACTAAATAAGTTAAATAATTTTTCAGAGTTTCAAAATTGTAATTTTCAATATTAATGTCAACTTTTGATCCTTTCTACTGAGAGTTAGTCATAGGTTTGGTTATTTTTGCATAGTCTCTTATGAATTTCCTATAATAACCGGTCAGACCTAAGAAGAATTCCTTATTTGTTCGAGGTATAGCAAAATTTTGTATCACATAAATCTTTTTTGGGTTCGGTTTCACTCCGTTAATTGTTATTATGAGTTCTTATGTGTATTCTGCCTCGCGTCCTTGGAACTCTGTTTTATCTAATTGTCCAAGGGTATCAAAAATTGGTATTAATGCTATAAGATGTTCCGGAAGGTAAACTGAATATATCAACAATTATAGCAAGGTAAACCATACATATGTTATCGCTGATCTGTTTTTGTAAAATTAAATCCATAACTCGCCCTTTATCGTGACATCAAACACGATAATTAACCCGGTCTAAGAGAAACCAGAAATACCTTCTTTGTACCTACTTGGGCAATTCTCAGCAGGTGCGTCCATGTTGCGGGGGTAAGCCCGACAGGTTGTCGGTGGCTAAGTTCTGCTGGGGACCCAGTATTGCGAAGTATAACGCATTTCCCTTGTCCAGGGATACGGATACAGTAGTGAAGGCGGACAAGAAGAACTTTGGTAAGGTGGATCCGGCGGAAGTGGCAACCCATGATTTCAGGGTCATTATGAAATCGAAAGGGGAAGATTGGTCTCCAAAGTCCTGTAAGGCAACTAATATAGAGGAAAAAAACCTCGAACAAAACTTATCTGGTCCTCCAGGTTGAGGGTTAAGGCGACAGGCTAGTTTCCTGTTACTAATAAAAATCCCAACTTATTAAAAAGCCTAACAAATGCCTCGGAACGGGCGGATTACATGGAAAACGACAAACGCTACGAAGAAGGAGTATGAATATACTCAATATGGATATGGAAGTGGTGGACAAAGAAAAAGGGCACTGGCTCAGAGATCATAAACAACTATGTGAACATATTTACCGGAGTCCCAAAACACGAAAGAGCCAAAAGAGGTGTCTCGATCATGATACACAAGAAATATAAAGATAAAATAACAGATTTTGAGATAGTCAATGAAAATATTATTAAGGTCAATATGACTATAAATCAGAAGGCAGTGACAATCTTTGGCCTATATGCAATATCTGATGACGAACCAATAATTAAAGAAGACGATTTCATTGAAAAGGTTAACAATGATATTACAAAAATAGGTACATCAAGAGAGCTTATAATACTTGGAGATCGAAATAGCAGAGTTAGCCGCAGAGCTGATGACATAGTAGGCCCTTATGGAGAAATAAGCACAAACGACAACGGTGAGAGATTAATTGCAATATGTGAACAACATTAATTGAAAATAAGAAACAGATTCTACAAACACAAAGGCATTCATACGTACACATGGGTAAAGCACACAAGAAATCTAAAATCTGTTAATCTGTTATTGACTATGTAATAGTAAAACAAGACACAAGATTACAAATAAAGGACATAAGAGTCTATAGAGGCATAACATGCGGATCAGACCATTCCATGGTCAGAGCAAAATTGATAGTCCCATCTAGACCTAAACAATTTGCAGTTAATAGGGAACAAGTTTATGGACAGACAGAAAGAATAACAACTAAGCAATATAATGTAGACAGTTTGGCTAATGAAAGTACACGATTTCTGTACCAACGTAGACTTGATGAGAAACTCTTTAAAATAGACCAACAACCAATAGAAGTGGTATACGAAAAAACTATGGAAAGTTCTACAGGAAATCATTATTAGCAACACCATTATAAAAGCTCTAAAAATTTATATGCGGGCTCAACATCCAGAGTAAAAATCGGCAATAGATTGTCAGAGAAATTCCTAGTAGATAAAGGCTTGCGACAAGGCTGCTGTATATTACCTACGTTATTTAAGATACCTATCTTTATACTCTACAGTTTACATACGACCAAGTCATCATAGCAAATGATAAGGATGACTTAGAATATATGACTCGGAAACTTCAGGAAGAATATAATAACTGGGGATTGGAACTCAACATACAGAAAAATAAATACCTCCCCATAGGAGTAGAACCATCTAATATCCAGTTGGACGTTTATGAAGTGACAAGCTGCAATGCCTATACATATCTGGGTGTAGAGTTTGACGATACAGGTAGAGTTGATAGGGAGATAAAGAAAAGAATAACACAAGCCGGAAGAACTATAGGTTGCCTGAATGGTATACTATGGAGTAACAATATTGGAAAAAAACGCAAATATAATATACATGAAACTCTCATTAAAAGCACTTTAAACTATGGAGCAGAGACATGGAGAATAAGGCAAAATCGAAGAAAACTTGAGGCGGCGGAAATTGATGTTTTTAGAAAATCGCTAGGTATCTCAAGAAAAGGTACCAGCGCCACTCTACAAAAAAGTTTCGAGTCCCGGTATCAGTGCATCTCAACGATTCGGGTGGCCAAACATACAATGTGACTGCCACACCTGGGCTCGCAGTTGTGTCTCGTCAGCGAGCGAAAACCACTCTCCAAGTAACCTTAGCGCTGGGAAATTTTACCACGCTATCTGTTGGTTTCCGCCTCATATATGATACTAGTTTTACCCGGCACTTCCCAGGCAAAAAATTTCGTACATTGTGGTACTTTTTTTGGTTTCAACTTCAGTACATTAAAATAAACAAAGTAAGATATAAAGAAAGAAAAAATAACAATATAACAGTCATTAATCAAATATCGATTACTGAGAGAAAAAGTGACATCCAATTCAAGTATGTGCCATTAGGTGCAAATGCTGCTGCTATGGTCACACATAATATGTTAGGGTCTTGGATAAAGGAATGCATCGCTTAACTGTCTCTTAAGTTAATGCTTTGGGAGGCTGTTTCTTAGTAATCGTTAGATAGAATAATCGTGGTGTAATTTATGCATTTTGTTTCAGACAATTGAAGTATTGGGTTGAAGAGAAATCTACTGACTGTTATATTTCGAATATTTGATAGTCAAAATTGTTCGTACAAGGAGTGTTACATGTAACTAATTAGGCGTTAAAACATTTTTTGTTTTATGATTATTTTATGGACCTGTTTTGTATGATTATCAGTTAAATCAAATCGAAATTGTATACAGTACAAAATACTCAATTTCTTTAAAAATATGTATTCATGATTTCTGTTCTAGAAATAATTTAATATTTTCAAGAAACGTAACTTATCTATCCATTTTATATTATTTGAATACTAATTAATTCAAACTATCATTAATATCAATATTGTTTAAGTCAACAAATATGTTATTCTTAATTTTTGTTATATTCATCTCTTGAAATTCTCATAAGATTTTCACTCTCTGTTGGTCCTGTTTCCTTAACCATGCTGTAGAAAATGGAGTTCTCATTTTGAATTAGTAGGTGGGGGTGGTCGAATTCAGCAACAGAACCAAAGCTCATGACCAATACTTTATCAGAATCCATAATAGTATTCAGTCTGTGAGCCACTGTGAGGACTGTGCAGTTGGCAAACTTGGTACGAATTGTTCTTTGGATCAAGGCGTCAGTTCTGTAAAGAAAAATAGGAATTTAGACATACAACACATTACTATTCATCAAGTTGATTGGAATTGGAATCTATATCACCGTCCCTAAAGCTAGAAGAAAAAAATTAGTAGAATTTAAAAAAATCTTTGGTGGTTGTAGAAAATATTTAGTTCTGTATTCCGAAATTAATTGCGTATAATTTTTTCAGATAATGGCAGCCATGCCAGGTTTAGAGAAAAATAGCAGATCCACGTTCTAAAATCTAAAGTCCAACAGGAAATCTTTTTCTGCAGTTGTAGGGTATATTAAGTGGTATTTTAGCACTCTATTCTGAAATTAATTACTCTTATATGTTTTTATGTAGATCATTCGATAAAAAGATAGTAAAACAGAAAAGGCGACCCCAATGTAGTTTTAACTGAAGATTTTTTCATCAAACTGCATATTATAAGGTATAAAGGGGTGCTATTTTAGTAAAAAATATGAGTATTGCGATGAATTAATGTATGCAAAACGAAAATAGGAGAATATAAAAGTTACTGAAATTACCAGTTTTGTTTGAAGCGTGATTGATAACTGGTCAACTAAAAAATAAGTGTAGCAGAGTATCAATAACAAAATTCAACATAAAACATTTTTTATTCCCGCATTTTTGGAGGTTTTGATAAGCTAAAGCAACACCATCTCAATTTTAATTGACTTCTATAAATAGAGTTAACTCTTCTCATCTCAACCCTTCATAATACTTACTGTGGATCAACGTTTGCAGTAGCTTCATCCAACATGAGTATTTTGTTATTCCTGATTATTGCTCTAGCAAGACAAATTAGTTGTCTCTGTCCAACACTGTAGTTGGAACCCTTATCCATAACTCTGTTTTCTAAACGATTGGTAATATTATTTGGATCCTTTAGTTCCACCTGTTCTATTGCGTTATATAAGGCTTCATCAGAGTATTCATTGAACGGATCTAAATTATAACGGAGTGTTCCGGAGAACAGTACTGGATCTTGTGGGATGATTGAAATTTTTGATCTTAGATATTCGAGGCTCAAATTTGCCGTATCTACTCCATCTATCGTGATTTTTCCTTCTATGACAGCAAGTCTAAATAGAGCTACTATGAGAGATGATTTACCTGCACCAGTTCTTCCAATAATGCCAATCTGTTGAAAATAATAATTTGAGTTGCAGATGCCTAAACTCATTTTATTTTAGTTATAATGAATTACATTCTAGATGGACCCAAGTTTCGGACTATCCAGACATCTAGGTTTCATAATTAAAAATATCTAACCTTTTCTTGGGGATTAATGGTCAAGCTTAAGTTTTTCAATATAAGTGGACCCTCCTCGTAGTATTTCAGGCACACATTCTCAAGCTGAATCCTACCTTGATTTGGCCATGACTTCTCCGGTTGAGCTGGGAAAACTGGTTGAGGTTCTCTTGGAAGTTGATTATATTCCAAAACTCTTTCCACTGACATAAGCTGATTACTAACCGAAGCAGAAATTCTCATTGCAAAGTTTACCAAACCCATAAGCATACTGGCTTGAGATATTGCTAAACCTACCTGCCCACCAGTCCATCCCATACCTGAAATTTTATTAGTTCATTTATTTGAAAAATAGCATTTAACATTCCTGCTACTGATACTTACTGTCTCCAAAATAAATCAATGAGAATGTAAGGAAACCAATAAAGATGGTACCGAATTGATCCATACAGAAACCATATGCGGAACTGCAACACATTTGCATGAAAAAAGCACTACTGTGATAGTCTTGAGCTTTATCAAACTCAGATTTAAGAGCATTCTCCGCCCTAAGTGCTCTTACAGTTGTTAGACCTTCAAGAGTGGATGTCATATGGGTGAAGACAGGACTTTTCACTGAAAAAAAATCCAAAAGTTCAGTAATTGATAATCGTTTACGACATTTTGTAGATCCTTACTCATTCCTTCGAGTCGTTTAATGTTTTTAGACGATTTGAGGTATACGTGTCTAATGAAGCCTAATACAATAACCAATACAATCAACAATATCAAAGGATAAGGATTAACAGTAATCACCAGTGTTAAGGAACCCAAAATTTGAAGTATCATCTGAAAAGAGCAGGAGTATTGATATTCATAAAAATGATAGCTTAGATGTTGCCAAATAAAAAATAAATAATTGAGAAGTGTGAAACAAAATTTGAAAGTACTAGTTTGAAAGTCATTTGTAAAGCAATTTAACTCTCCAGCTACAATTTCCTGTACACTCTATCATAGTTCATTATCGTCGACTTGTTTCTAGACATATTTTCTGACAAAATTGGGGAAGTTTTGGAATGCCTTTGTGATAAGATCATAGGTATGATGCATATTATATTCACTTTTTTTCAGCATTCATCGTGTTACATGAAGAGTTACAGCAAAATTTTATTGTCTATATTAATATCCCACCTTCATGAAATGACCAGTAAGCTTTCCTCTAGTTTTATTTGTGTACAAAACTAATATTAAAATATAAATAATAAACAAATTGTTATTACCATCCCCACGTCCATGAGCATCCTGGGCAGCATTTCGTCTACAGATCCTATATCTTTGGAGAACCTATTCAGAATCCTACCAGATGGATTGGTGTCAAAAAATCTCATGGTAGCCCCAATCGTACCTTCAAATAGAATTCCATGCAAATTTTGCGAACAATTCATGGCAATTTGATAGAACGTTAGCGATCTTGATAATGTAAATATGAACAATAGTATCAGACCGCTTCCATAGGTAAATAGACAATTTGTTGTAGACCATTCAAAGCCAAATATATTGAGTTCATGGGCATTTTCTGACTCTGTTGCGTTATTGTTTCTTGTTTCCTCAATATTGGTCCAAAAACTGACGAACCAATCGACACCACTGCCAGTTAATTGTTGTAGACCATATAAGCAAAATAGTATTATGATTGTGCAGATATTGGTACCAGCTGAAAGGTACTTCATCAGCAGAGATCCTTTAACTTTACCCTTAGATGACTCTTCTTGCATGTCACCTAGCTGAGGTTTCTTGGGTTCATTTTCTTCTTCTTCCTCATCAATATCTGATTCGTCATAGACGACGCTGCCTGCTGTACTTATTTGACTTATTATACTGGCACTTGATGCTTTTCTACTCTGAAAAATATACATAAGTGTTAATATATACCAGCAATTTATTATTAATAGATACTGTTCATACTCGTTTGGATATTTGAGAGATTTGTCTCTTCATTAGATTGGTTTTGTTTTTATCTTTCTCTTCATCGATAGGCTCTGGTTCTGCTGTTAGTAACTGAGCATACAAGTTATCGCTATGAGCTAGTTCATTGAATGTTCCTCTCTTCTCAATTTTCCCCTTAAAAATAATTGATAATTGTTGTTAGATTTATAGTATTTTTAATTCTGTTCTAATCAGGAGAATAATAAATTTATTAAGACAAAAAGCAATAGCCTCCATTTTTACATTGATTGAATAGAAATTATCTCTTACATTGGTAACTTACCTATGTCCCTCTCAAATACAAGTAATGTATCATACTCACATTGTTCAAAATAATGATCTCGTCAGCATTTTTTAGAAAGTGTACTTGATGGGTAACCAAGATACGAGTCTTCTTTTTAAGAAAACCGTTAATGCATTTCTCGTAGAGAACTTTGGAAACATGAATATCAACAGCAGAAAGAGGATCATCGAAAAGGTAAATGTCCACGTCTCTGTACACAGCTCTTGCTAAATTAATTCTAGCTTTTTGTCCACCGCTTAGAGAAGCCCCTTTGTCTCCAACTAGAGTCAAGTCCTTTTGAGGAAATTGCTCCAAATCTTTCTCTAATGAACATACTTTAATGACCTCATGAAATAGTTTTTTATCGTAGTTTTCCCCAAATAGAATGTTTTGTCGAATAGTTCCAGGAAATATCCATGGCTCTTGAGAAGAGTATGAGAAAAAACCATTAATATGAATAGATCCCTTTTCAATACTGAGTTCACCTGAAATAGAAGATTGTTTAGTTTTCTTGATATGTACGCATACAGAGATATAGGTTGATCATGTATCTATGTGGTTCGTTTGTTTTTAATTCTAATATATCCATGTTTATTTACCTAATAAAGTTTGTAACAACGAACTCTTTCCTGAGCCAACTGGACCAATAATACCAATAAGTTTTCCTTTTCTTACATTTAAATTTATATCTTCAAGAACATAATCACTGCTGTCCTTGTTCCATTTTGATGATATATCTTTAAGAAGAACTACTTCCTTTCCATTAAAGAAACTGGCATTTCTACCATAAGGTCCACTTTCATAGTCGTACTCGTCCTTTGCCAATAACTCTTGAATTCTTCCAATAGAGATGAACACTTCCGCAATCTCCGATATACCTCTCACCAAAAGTCCTGCTAAAGTTTGTGAAAGGATGTTGAAATACGACATGAAAACGAATACCTAGGTAAAAAATAAATAATATCTTTAAATGCTCTTATTTCCAGAAGTTATTGACTTTAACATGAACTCTTACCTTTGCAGCCGTTATTTCTTGTCCAGACAAAACCATTGTCAAAAGAGTAGCAAAAAGTGCTACTCTAGTAGTGAACATATTAAACAACATTGAGAAGGCTCGCACATATGCAGACTTCCTTATTATTTTGATTTCAGCTTTTCTGGCAAAAGCTATTAGTTTCTTAAATGGTTTTTCCCATGCGTACATCTTGATAACTTGTATACCCTTTAGAATTTCATCCATAAGTCGTATTCTTTCATCAGTTTTCATAGCTGTCTGCTTCCTATATTTGGCTGTTAACCTGGCAGTATATGCTGTAAAATTCCAGAAAGGGGTCACAATCGGAAATAAATGGCAAGATTATAAATACAATATGGTCTTGTAGAAGATAAGCGAATCTCATTGATACTGTTGAATTTGGTATAGTTGTCGATTGTCCAGATTTATTAAAAACTTTAAAACTCTTCATCTAGTTATTATTGGAGTAAATTCATAGTCTCTCACCTTGTAATGGCATAATAACAAATATAGAAACCACTCCAGCAATACCGGACCATCCCGCATCATTGAATAACATTACCATTATAATCAGTGCCGATAGTGGACCGACCCAGAGTTGATGGAGAATCATTGATGCCCAATCAAATCTAGACACATCATTGGCTAACAAATTAATAACTTTTCCTGATGGTGTATCGCCCATTGCTGTTTTGCTCATCTTGATTGACTTGAAATAAAATTGTAATTCCATAAGTGCCTCTATCGGCCTCTTGTTTGAAATAACATAATTCTGAATCAGGAATATGTTGTTTTGAAATATACCTTTCTATATATAAGAGCACAAACTGCTATTCTGACTTGCATACCAGCATGTATACATCCCATCATATATTGGGTGGATAATGTGGATGACATAAAATTTAACAGAACAATAAATGCTGCCCACATGAGTGCTTCATTTTTGGTTGTCTTTGTACCTGTAGAATATCATAATAAGTCGATCAATTGTGAATAATTATTATGTTTATTTGTATTGCCTTTTGCAACTATTCTGTTTTAGCTTTAACATAACACCGATTTTGTTCTCTTAACATTACTCATAATAATTATTAATACTTATTTAGTTTCCAGTAAAATAGTTATTTATTATTCAAGGGAAAAAAGTATTCGATTTTAGCTCGTGGTTGTGAGCTAAAATCTAATATTCTTCCCGCGTATAATGCACTTATTTCTGGGACGGGAAAAACGATGATTTAATAATGAAAAAATATTACAATATATTAAAGTTAGAAAATTATCGAAGTGTAATTTCAAGTTTAAAACTGGTCTGTTGCACTTAAAGTGACAATTATACCTGCGCTGCTAAGGAAACCTTTAAAGTAATCAAATATATGTCAATTTAATTCTGTGATTTGATTTATATTTATGTGTATATAAAGGATGTTTAGTAAACATGCGGCAAAAATTATTATTCAAGTTATTCCTTGAAATATTTTAAGAATATTTCGTCCTATGATGATTTTATCAAAACCCCTGTGTTCCGAAGATACAGGGTAAACAAATTTTTTTAACAACAACATACAAAGATCGCTGGATTGGTCAAGGTGGGCCACACGCATGGCCTGCTCGATCTCCAGACTTAAACCCGCTGGATTATTACGTATCGGATAATTGCTGGTTATAACTCACTTAGAAACGACCCTGGTGTATTTGAAAGAGTTCGGCAGTCAATGACGAGAAGATTGAATGCTTCTATCCAGGCTGGAGGAAGTCATTTCAAAAATTTATTGTAGATATTTTATTGATTATATATTGTCGCAAACTTTATTCGCACTATATCTTCGAAACAAAGGGATTTTTTAAAATGCATCATAAGACAAAATATTCCTTGAATAGGCCAAGGAATACCCCCTTGAATTTTAGCTCCATGTTTCCTAAGTACCCTGTGCAAAATGTCAAACATTTTTCCCGTCACAGAAAAAATATATTTTTCTACTAGCAAATAACTTCACTGAGAAAATATAGGTTTATAAACTATTAATTTGACTAAATAATTAAACCTTGTGCTTAAAAAAATTCCTTCCTACAGCGTTATTTGTATTATTATTATATAGTACATATTATTAACTGTCCAAATATAGCCAAATTACTTATGCAGTTTTTTTTTCATTCACCGTACATTGTACAATATTACATCTTCAAAAGTTCTTACTTTTAAAATCTTTCAGGTTGGGTATCAATAAC
This sequence comes from Crioceris asparagi, assembly GCA_958507055.1. Taxonomy (NCBI): domain Eukaryota; kingdom Metazoa; phylum Arthropoda; class Insecta; order Coleoptera; family Chrysomelidae; genus Crioceris; species Crioceris asparagi. Next base: position 50,297,420 of record OY293828.1, read on the forward strand.
TGTTATTTACATACAGGGCGTGTTTTTATTGTGTCCACGGTCGATAACTCCGTTATTAAAGGATAAAACAAAAAAGTTTTTCACAAAAAATGTAGGCACTCAATTTTCATATTTTTGAATTAATTAGAAATGTACAGGATGTCCAACAACATGGTTTATGTTTTTTAAAAGGCACACCCTATATTAAACCCGAAATCTACGATTATATTTTATATACAAGGGCGATCGAGATTTGCTCGGGTAACACAGGATTTAGAGTGGGTCTATAACAGTTACTAAGGATTTTTAATTAAGAAATGTGCATATTTCTAGTTAAAATGTATTGCGATCGGTAGATCGGTGAATATTGCTTTTATCGTTCACATAGCTCATAATTTACAGATTTCAGAAATCTGTATCACCAATCGCCTTCTCGACTTCCAAACCCCACGCTGAAATTTTTATCGCAATCTGGGGAGCCATTCTCGAAATAGATAATGTTAACTTCGAGGGATCACAACCTTAAGAAAATGAAAATTTTGCAAATCGATTTCTTGGCTCTTAAAAACCTTTTTTGACTGATGAACCCAAAATACAATTCGACTATGTTTTTTTTTTGTTTGTGCGCGCGCTGTATATAGTAAACGTACTCCGATTTTGATGATTTTTGATTTATTTGAGAGGAGACTTGAGAAATGGTCCATATTCATAAAAACGCAAATCAAAAATATACTTCCCTCCGAAAACCGCTTCCGATGGGGGTGAAGGGGGCAAATTTTCTCGCAAATCGAAAATCCGAGATGGCAGAATTAAAGATACCAAAATATTCGGAAACGTTTAATTTTTTTTCTAAAGAGCTACGGTTTTCGAGTTAAAAGAGTAGTAAAGTTTATAATATGCGTATTTCTGCGACGATATTCTTAGATTTCTTAATAAAAGCAAATACAAGCAAAGTATACATGGATAATGGTGAAAGTTCAATGATTTTCGTGACAAATATTCCACACAAAATAGTGAAATAAATCTTTTTTACAAAAAATTGGACCGGCGTTATCAGTTGGTGCACTGAAAAGTACAAAATAATATTAATTCTATTGGTGCTGGTACTTGTGAAGTCATAAATTCATCGTAGTTTAAATTAAAAAACCTGGTGTGTCCACTCACACGACTTTCCTACCGCTCGCAGGCAAATTCCAGTGAATGAAAAATTTTACACTATTACAATACCCTCCTTACATAGCGACGATAATAGCTGTAGTAAAGTAAAAATCCTCTGGTCAAATCGTGCTACCACTCATTTTTTTTCAGCATGTTAAGACAAACAACAATGGTCATGTAACACTTTTTCGCAAGATGAAACGTTTAGCCAGAATCTGAAGAAACATGTGGAAAATATGGAATTTTATTCAACCATAACTTTTTTTGTGATTAAAGGGTGGTAAAGGGCTCTCAGAAGAATACTTTAGGCAAGTTTAATCAAAATCCGTAGAGCCGTTTTCGTGCTATAGTCTTGAGCAAATCACAAACAAATAATATCTATCACTCAGCCCTTATAGATAGAATTTTCAAAAGCAGAATTCATATGTATTAGAACCTGTCAAAAAAATACAAATCTTTCGGAATCTCTTCATAAAGCACTACTCGTGTAATTGAGAAAATTATAACAAAGTATACATTGGACAAACCTCCCAACACCTCAAATGTAGAATATACGAACACAAATATTTTAAAAAAAGTCTGCTGAATTTAACTACAATAATATAAAAAATAGCAACCGAAAAAGACATCAAGAAAAGAGAATTTCTTGAAATGATTCAATTAAGCTCAACTCTAATATAGTGAATGATAAAACTGACATTAAGAATCTTACCAAAATATACCACAAAATTATTTAATTATATAAAAAAACTCCCCCTTCTCTCTTTGGTTTTCTTTACAAAGTGTTTGTGTTAATAATTTTCTTAAATAATATTCCACTCCCATTCCAAAAATTCATGTAAACCACAACCACCATAGCAAAATGAATAAATAAAAAAAATAAATGCACAACAGATGGTAGCATAGACACAACAATACACACCAAACAATACCCCACTTTTGTAATTGACTTTAATAGGTTTTCTCAAAACAAATATCAAGTAAAAAATACACCATAAAAATCAATCACAAGCCATATGTATTTCCTGTAGCTTCCATGCAAAACAAACCGAATAAAAAAAGGAAAAATGATTGATTTCCACATAAAATAGAAATATGCACTTGTTTTACATAAACTAGTTCTAAAATGTGTTTAAGGTACGAAAGGACATAATCAAGATTATTATATAACATAAGCCGTTTCTGGTAAATAACTAGATTAGCTATTACACCTAACTGTGCCGGCAATAACTACAGCGAGGGTAGAGACAACCATGGTTGTCTCTGGTGAGGGCAAACACCCCTTTCGCCATTGAATAACGTCGACAACAGTAGTAGGGCAATACCTACAATTTCACATTGTCACAATATTGCATAATACCACTGCAGATGTTCAATCAGATTGATTACCAAACAAAGCACCGCTACCCAACCGAATATCATGATTTGAAGGTTGTTTCCTATCTTCAGTTTGCAGCATAGTGTCGAGCCGTATGATAATTAATCCTTATTTTGAACTCATACTAGTATCAATCTTCAGCGTGCCAATGTCGGTGGAGACCAATATAAGCGATCCATTGAACATGTATAGTGGGTGGATATAAACACCTGGCAAGTGTTATTGAATAATTCCTGTACCAGTCATATTATGATATTTCTGAATATGAATTCAACTGATACATAATCAAGATGATTTTATAACATAAGCCTGGCAAATAACTAGATTATGCTAGGACTTCTAACTCTGCCGACAACAACTAATGCGAGGGCAAATAGCCCTTCCGCCATTGAATGACAACAACTGTTAGGGCAATACCTACAATTTCACATTGTCAGTGTATTATTTCGAATAATTATTAAATATGTTTCTGTCCTAATAAGTATTTTGTTCCCATGAATTATAACCGAGAAAACATCGTAGGAAACATTTTTCATATTTGGAAAATGTCAGAAGAAGTCTAAAATTGTTTGACGTTAGAAATTATATCTCGAGGAATGGGTTGTCGCCCAACTTTCGTAGTTGATAGAAGCTATATTTGTATAAGAAAGATTTGGGCTCGTGCTTAAAATTTCTTAAATTGGTTGGTTGTTGGACTTCACTCTGGTAAAAATTAAATAGAGATGGCCCAGCAAACATGGGTGATCGAAATATAAATTAGTGAATTTGGCACCTGAAGCTTATCTTTACCTCAGGTGCCATAAATATGATTTTCACCATTTGTAGTGAATGTCTATTTGATGTTTATCTCTATAGACAAACACATATAATCAATCTTATACATACAATTTGAAAAGTTTTTTTATAACTCTTAAATTATAAACAAATTTTTGGTATTCACATGTACGCCAACAACATATTAAAATTAAATTAAATACCTGGTTGGTAATAATCCAGTAAGCCACCTAGAGCATATGGCTGACTGATTCTAATAACAAGATCACAAATAGCTGCAAGGATTCCAAGTCTTAGATATTCTGCCCAAAATGTTCTTGCTATTGCCCGTAAAAGGCTTGGATTTTTGTTGTCACTCTGGGTCCGTTTTATTTCTCTACCCCAATTTCTGGAATCAATCGACAATATTCAATATTTTTTTAGTATGAATAAAAATTTATTACCGGAAAGAAGTTGGCGCGGATATTTAGTTTTTCTCAATAATACTAATATAAATAAATTGCTCAAGCTGAAAATTAAATAATTAATAAGATATTCTTAATTTACATTTTTTTTGTAATTTCACGAATACGTCGTTTAATAATTAGTATTTTTGCTATTGAGTTGCGTCAAAGAATTTCTCAGCAATTGCTCAATCAGAATTTATGAATAGTTTTATGTTTTTCGATTAATAATTGAATAAAATTAATGATTAATAGTTTTTCAATTCGGTTGTAAAGCTATGACGTCATCATGCGTGATTGGTGGTTATCTCTATTGGTAGCATCTGTCTTCCATGCTTCTGTGAAAGTATAGCTGGTAAATGCCAACTTTGCTTCTTCATTTCTTCATCTATCATTTCTCTAATATGAAATCTGACATGACATGACAACTGGTTGTTCTGAAAGTGGTTCCGAAATACAAACCATTAGGACCTGGGTTAAAATTGACAGATATATGGACTCAATATAGGAAAATGACATTGACTGATGACATAATTTAGAGCTAAAACAGACGAGGCGTTTTGTGGAATGTGCCGAAAGCGTTTTTACGACTCTAGTCGGCAGGTCAGTACTGGGTGGCCCATTAATAAAGGACGTCGGCTATATCTCCGACGACCTAGAGACAAAAAAAATTAAGGGTAAATGTGCCAAAAGAAAGAGCTGGAAAATCTTTATAGGTTGCTAATTCTACCGCTAGAGGGCGCAGTTCACAACACGAATTAAAAACCAATGTTTTATTCAAAATTATCCCAATTTAACCTATATTAAAAAAAATTGTAGACTACTGAAAATAAGACAACTTTTTTGTATGAAAGTTTTTTCTCTATCTTGTCAAATAACGTGTGGGGAGAGGGGCTTATGTTGGTTTGAAACAAACTGGATAACTTTTTTTTGGTATGACCTATTTTGAATAACTTTTTTTCATTTTAAAGCGCTTTTTTGGGATGCAGATTTTTATGAATTTCTCGAAAATTTCAAATGCAATGGTATCTTTATTTTTCACTAGGAAGAAAGAGCGTAAAAATTAAAGTTACTGGTGAGAACCGCAACTCGATATGATTAGTCCTTATAGACTTATTTGAAAATATATTTAAACCTTCATTTTTATGCAACAAAATTAGAGAACACTCTGACTATCAGTAATTTTTATTAAAGTTACTTATATTTTATATAACCTATTTTAACAATAAATAAAAATTTCTATTACCTATGTCGCTCTAGATGGGGTAATTTACGTTAAATGTAGTTAAATGAGAATTAAAGACAAAAAACTGCCCACCACGGGTTACAGCTTTGTATTGTCTAGGACGGACGACTCTTTGAGCTCTTGAGGCGTCATTAATATTTATTTAATTTTAGTTGAAGGCTCTAAGTTATTTAGCTCTAGTTGTTTAGGTTTTTTCTAAATTCGGTTCTCTTAAATATAAATAAAGTTTTGGTTACTATAAAGAAAGATATATTTTTATTTTTGCTTCTTTTGTTTGGTTTCTGTCATGTCAAGGCCTACCGAGAGTCCTACTTATTATAATTTTCTGGTCTAAAGTATTAGGTTGTTCTTACAGTTATTTGTGTTTAATTCTCATTTAATTACATTAAACTTCAAATAATCCATCTTGAGCGACATAGGTAATGGAAGATTTTTGTTTTTGTTAAAGAAGGTTATATAAAATAGAGGTAAATTTATTAAAAATTACTGATACTCAAAGTGTTCTCTCATTTTGTTACGTAAAAATGGTCGTTTTAATATATTTTTAAGTCCATAAGGAATAATTATATCGAGTTGCGGTTTTCACCAGTAACTGTAATTTTACACGCTCTTTCTTCCTATTGAAAAACAAAAATATCATTGCATTTGAAATTTTCGAGGAATTCATAAAAATCTGCGACTTCGTCATAAAGCGCCATCTGCCGACTCGGAAAATGAACAATTATTCCAGTATAAGCGCCCAAACAAGCGGTTTAAAATGAAACAAAGTTATTCGAAATAAGTCATACCAAAAAAAAGTTATCCAGTTTTTTTTCAAACCAACATATGCCCCTCCCTCCACCTTTTATTTGACAAGATAGAGAAGGTCTGCAGTTGCAGAGCCGACTCGTGTGTTTTGTGCCGCCTCTTCGCCGAAGCTGTGCCGACTCGGAAGAAAACGCTTCGTCTGTTTTCAGCCTGGTCAGGCTAAGGCCTGGCGCAAAATGAGACGCAGCTTGGTGAGGTGAGGCAGCGAGGGTCACGGCGAGTTTATGCGTTTGAAAATTGCTAGCGCGGGTAACCGCGCAAATACAATTGCAGTTTCCACTTCGTAGGCAGACCACTTTGCTGAAACTGACAGCTGCTACTTCACTGATTTATTATTTCTTAACTCTGCAGGAGGCAGAGGGAAATTGTCGCTATACGAAAGTATTAAGATACCTTATAATGTACAATATATAAATAATTTTATTATCAACGCTGTTTTATTGACCTTACGCCAACTTAAATAATCAAATTGTTACTGAGGCTACAAACCAAAATAAATAAAAACTATACGTTTTGTTCGCATATAATCTCCATGGCTTGTATCGTACAAAACATGTCGAATCCTCACGGTCTCAATTAATTTTTCTTCTATTTTCCAAAAGACGCACCGTGACTCTACCACAAAACTGCGGCAAGTACACTGCGTTCCAAAGGGCCGAAACTGCGCCACGTCACGCTGCGACTCGCTGCGAAGTAATATGTGTGTTAAGTATTCTTACATAGCTTCACAAAAACTCGCCGTGACCTACGCTGCCTCACCTCACCAAGCTCCATCTTATTTTCCGCCGGGCTTATGGCGCGATTCCCACTATACGTAACGTCACCGTCATGTCTCCGCACCGTCACGATAAATATTCTTACATTGCAAGCAATGAGCATAATCACACTATATGTCACGTCCAGTTCCCGTCGCCATCTCGTCCGTCGGCGATTTCTGCGAGAAAATATTTTACGTGTCGGTGCTTGTCGGTGGGTAGCCTATATTTTCGTAGTAGTGTGCATTGGCTGACGTGTCTGTTTATTTACGTTTTATATTTAAATTTGGAAATATCTGCTAGAAATATTTTTTTTTTCTTACCGTATACACACCATCAGATTTTCAATGGCGCTAATTGCTTCACGAAACTTAGTGTTTTTTTTTTATTATTCTGCGTTCAATTTTATGCAAGAGATGAAAGAATTGCTGTTAAGACATTCTGTTATATTTTAATTTATCATTCTAAGAAATACATCATGCACCCATATTTACCTTTTCTTCTTGACTTTGAACTCTTCTTCTTCCATGTCCAGAATAAGTGCATTTTGTCATATTCGACTTTTCACTGCCTACGTCACTCTCTACAGGCAAACTGTCGCTTGCCGGTTTTCTGTTCGGTGTCTGTGCGGTGATGAGACGGAGACGTTATGTATAGTGGGAATCGCGCCTAATGGTTTGTATTTAGGAACACGCTGATAGTTTTTTATGGTAGATATGATCGTCATATCGTCATGTTGAGGATGAATAGTGAAATTACTCTCATCACATTCTTCGGTATGGCTTTCACCAATTGCTCCTTTATAGCATTAGTATTTACTGAGTAATGTATTTTTTTTCTTCAGGCACAATATCCTTAACTTCAATATAACTTCGGTATATACCGTTCCTATTTTGACGTAGATACATATTACATAATATATAAATTAATAGGTGTCACCCGGAAACTTCCATTAGGATATCTCCAATTTGCACAAATCTCTTTCTAAATGGGATGGGCTCGAGGTTTAATCTATCATTTTCGTGAGGTCATAATTTTGAATCACTCGAATGATTTCTAAATGGGAAACAGCAGCCCAGTAGGTAATGTTTTTTAGCATAGTTGGAGCGACTGTGGTTAAAGCTAACACATTACAGATTACTCTTAATTTTGAATACAATTTGAGTATTGTTTCTTGATTACCTACGAGAAAGCGGGAAAATATGAAAATTCGAATTGAGTGAAAAAAGATATTGACAAGACGACATAACTGCCAATCACTAGATATTATTTCCACTACTACTGGTTATCTCTGACCATTCAGATATACCATGATGACGTCATAAATTTATGACCGTATTGAAAAACTATTTAATTATTAATTTTAATCAATTATCAATCGAGAAACATAGAACTATTCATATATTCTGATTGAGCAACTGCTGAGCAACTTTTTGACGCAGCTCAATCCCGAAAATACTAACTATTAAGAGATATGTTCGTGAAATGAACAAAAATTTAATTTGAGAATATCTTATTAATTATTAACTCTCCAGCTTGAGCAATTTCAGTTTCAAAATGAGCATTTATTGAGCAATTTATGTGTATTAGTAATATTCAGATTCGAGGTGTTGCCCCTCGTCAGTCTTGTTTATCTATCATCGTCAGTATGTCGCAAATTGACGAACCGTATCTGGTAATCGATCATAGCGATTTAGCGATGCATTTATCAAAAGAATCGCTATCATTGAATTGCCGTCGGCTAAATTGTAAGCAGGCAGCTCCGCGACTAGCATATTTCAAAAGTGGGTTGCCTATTTTTAGAGCCGTGTAACGCCATTAGAGATGGATATAAAATACGTTAACAAATATACTTTTAGCACGTACACTCTACTTTTTTATAAACATTTTACGATATTCGTGATCTTTTAAAGCTATTGTAATAATTTAATGAAATTTTCATAGTGTCGTTTCTATATCAGCAATCAAATTGCGTTTGAATGTTCGGCTAGATTTGATTGGTTTTAATAAATACAGCGCTTGTTGTGTTTTGTTTTTTGAAATCAACATAACCAATTTACTCTAGGATAATACATATTCATATTGCTAATAACAGTTTTCGTTCATATAATTTTTGCAATAGTATTATAATAATGTTAATTAACAATTAGGGGAATAAAAAAACATAAATATGTTCTATTGTCCCCAGCATTTAAACATTCTGGTATAGGATCAGCACTCACTAGTGCAAATTTGACAGGTTGGGCAGAAGGTTCAATAGTGTCGAAACGTAGGTCAGAATGTTAAATAATGCTCAATGTAGCAGTAAATCACTGAATTCACGTAATAAGACAGTGACAAAGAACAGGGACATGTTTGAAAATTGAATGCTCTGAATATTTTTCGTGATTCTGGTTCATCCACGTATCTCGTATAACACACATTCTTTTTATCCGTCAATTGAAATAATTACAAAAGAATATAAATAGAAACATGAAGATTTTTTTTCATTAGGTCTTCAAAATCTACGATGTAAATTATATAGAAATAAGAGTAAAAAAGTAAATACTGTTACGTGTATACTTTGACACTCTTTGTTATTATTCGTTTTACTATCTATTTGTTCTACTGTTTTGATTACTATAATTGTTCCTTGTGTATTTCAATAAATAATTCTAGAATAAGTATTTCTTCTAGAGCCTTCCAGGAACGATATGTGAAGTACATTTTCTCACAGTATTGTCAGTTTGACAAGCGCCTAGAAAAATCTTGAGCGATGTCATGTCAAATATAGCTATATGTATAAAGTCGCGTTGATCAAGGGTCAGAGTCAAGAAGACTGGAAACAAGGAGAGAAAACTTCCTATGCTACGTAGCCACATGAGATTACAGAAGTTGCATATCATGGCCTCGTGTACGACGAACATTGACGAACATCTTGAAAATTACCTTAAATATTTGTTCTTATCTTCGTGATCATGATCTGCTGTCTTTTTTGCGAGAGCCGCTTGTTGCGCACGGCATGGTCCGCAAAGACGCATTTACCAAAAATATGCGTATGAAATTTTAGAGGATTTTTGGGGCGAGTTTGATCTCCTTGTTTCCAGTATTCTTGATCAGAGTTATGATGATTTCGAGATAGAAAAACAAGACGCGTTGTGTTGACCGAATGGCAAATTTCTGATTGGTACATGATTGGTGTGTTCGGCTAATTAATTTAGAATGGTTTCGCTAAACACAACGTTTGTTGTGTTTGGTATTTCGAAATCAGCATATGTCTATGAAATAAGTAAATTAGAATCATAAGACGAAAGTGGGTTTCAAACACGATTGTCAAAATGACAAGTTGTTACAAAAAGTATTAAGACGCAAAGGGTATACCAAGTGTTGGGAATAAACGTTTGAAAACAAACTGCGAACTTTGCAGTGAGTTAATCAAGTGAACTTCCCCACACAGTTTTGCATAGGGCCAAACGTTACAATACATTATTCTTCATGTTTCTGTTTACTTATTCACTTTTAATATTGGAGGTTTATAAGCTGGTCTTTTTAGATGAAATTATCAACAGTAAAAGAGCGGTAAATAGCGAGATAATTCATTTTTCTGAATAGTCAGTACGCGGTTATCTATTTAACAATTGTAAATCTCCATGGTTTCGCTTTAAAAAATAGTAAGTATACATAACTTTACTTAGGTAATTATGTTTTGACTTGGATTGTAATTTATTTAGTTTGGTGCAACCTGTATTTTTTTGCAACACAAGAAATGAGCTTTTCTATCGAACAACACAAAAAGCCTATAGGTTTTTCAGAGGCAAATTAGACTTATATCTATGTTTCCACCTCTTAGCTCCACCCTACTATAATTTTTGATTGACTGTTCATCAAGGGGCTATATTTTAATTTACATTGTTGTCATATTAATAGGAATTCTCAAAAATGAAAATTGGAAGTTAGTACCTTACTAGAACATGTCACGAAAACGTGGCTGTATGAATGATATGTCATTTTTTGATTATTGATGCCGAATACATTTTTTTGTAAGGCCTGATTTGTATCTCTCATAGACATATACTTAAGATTGATAGTCTGTGAGTCCCCTAATAATAATATGATCCATCATTTCAGTAACTAGTGACTACCAAGGCAACAAAAACAAAAAAATACATAGAGGCAAAAAGTGAATTTACCGAACAACCGTCATAGTATCTAACCCGACAGAGTTATACGAGGGAATTTTATCAATATGACAGTAAAATTGTAAAATTATGCAAGCATTCCATTAAAAAAATATTTGAGTAATTGTCCAGTTTCACTTGTTTTAGATTTTTGATCATTTTTTACAAATAGTAGAAAAGCAAGTAAATTTTTGAAATACAATTTTTTAATTACTAATTCAACAAAATTTATGTAAACGTTAGAAGAAGTAACAAAAGCTAATTGACCGTGTTTTTCCAACATAAAAGTTGATTTTTTTTCGAAAACGGTCGACTTTAGAACTCACGACCAATTGTACCTTTTTTGTGTAGAAAACATTGGCAATTAAAATGGGCGCCTCAAAACCGTACTTTTTCCATTGGCGTAGAAATTGGGGAGAAAAACAACCACTACTCCTTCAAAATCTTCACCAATAATGACTTAACAAATTTTTTTTCTGACTCAAAACTTATTATAAGTGGAAAATGCTTACAAAAGCCGTTTTTTGTACGATAAACGGTTCCGGAGGTATACCCAAAAAACGTTTTTTTCTTCAATTTTAACACCATGTATCTTGAAAATGGTGCATTTTAGAGGCTAAGTTAATATACACTTTTTTCCATATTTTTGGACGAGCTATCACATCCTCAAGTCCTGCGCATATATTATGAAACACCCTGTATAATAAAATTGTGACAGGCCGATGTCTGTAGGTACATTCAAGATATTTTTAAAAAATAATATGGGGGTCTGTCTGTATGTTTGTACGCGTATCATGCAAAAACTACTGCATGAAATTCAATGCCTAACTTAAAATATAGGCTACATTTTATCTCATCTGTCTGTCTTTCTATATGTTTGTACACGTATCACGCATAGACTACTACATATAATTGAACGCAATTTTCACCGATGCATTGCTAGAGGTCTAACTTAGAATATAGGTTCCATTTTACCGCATCTGTCTGTATGTTTGTACATGCATCACGCAAAAACTACCGCATGGAATTGAATGCAATTTTCAACGCGCACCAAGTCGTGGAAAAAGGCTAGTTATTTCATAAAATATGAATTCAACACAAGTAGGTACTGGAGCTTATTTTTTTATAATTACTTTTCTAGCCTGTCTCCTAATAGGGTACTTCTATCGCTTTTGAGTGGATTGTAGAGATCATATACGTCCAAAGTTTTCTGCATTCCCTTCTTGAAGATATCTTTTGTATACCTGAAATATAATTCTCTGTATTATTTTGAAAGTTAATTCTGCTTAAATATTTTTTTCAGGGGTCATGACCATTTTTGACTGACGAACCCAATCGGAGGAGGTATACAATTCGACTGTCTGGAGGCAATTTTTCTAAAAAATCTAAAACCTGAGACGGCAGAATTAAAGATAAAACAATATTCGGAAACGTTTAAATTGAACATTTTTTCAAAAGAACGTAACTCTTTTAGAGTTACAGCGATGTTAAAATCTAAAATATATGTATTTTCGCTATGTGGAGGGGGCAATTTCTTTCGAAAATTGAAAAGCTGAGACATCCAAATTAAAGACCACATCGAATGTCATTGCATTTAAAAATATTATTTGGCTTACACTTGAAAGATAAGTTAAATTTGGTGCAGTCTATCGCAGTCTATTTTATAGGGATGATTTCGTAGATGTATGTTTTCTTCGAAAACGGGAAATCTAGAAAATTGTGTAAATATAGACCTTTATTCTCACATACAAAATGTATAGGGAAAAACATTTCAAATGTAACTACATTGTAGGGGATCTTATACTGATCAGATATTGATGTTCTATACAACGTTGTATCTAAGGTTTTTGAAGAGTTGATATATTTGAATATGTTTAAAAATTGTCGGCTACTGAGAAAATGAAATTATGAAGCTCTATTATTCCAAAGAAAATCACATTTATAAAAGACAGAAATAGTTTTTATGTTTATTGCTTACGATTGCCATTTATTTTGTAAAATTGTGAAATCTTCTCGATATTTTCATTATTGAAAATGGAGGGAATAAAAATTCTAATTAATGATATTATTCCTCGATATTCGACAAGTGAAACGATCAATAGTATAAATATACAAAATTAATCTTTATATGTTTCCTTTCCAAACCAAGAAACATAACTCAAATAATAGGTGTTATTTTCATTAAATGCGCATGAAGCAAACTGTTTCGTCATAGCAAACAAGGGTCTTGCAAGAAAACTTCTTTTGTGCTGATAATCTTGTGCTTATGATGCTAGATAATTTATTATTTGCTACTAATAATTAATATGCAGCCAAATAGACAGAAGGAGAGCCAGAAGAACACTGAAGCGTCACCTTCACTTCTGAGAATTTGAGTCTTGGTTGAAGCTGCTGAACAGGATATGAGATTTGCGACTAGGAAACGACAAGAGAAATAGACATCTGTAATCAAGACTTCAATATACATATATTAAGCCCAGATTACGCCACTGTTCTTTTACATGAACATCATCAAGTAATCTAATCTGTAATGCTTATTTCCATTATAAAAACATAGATCGCGCTCGACGGATTCACGTGTGCAGATGCCTGCAGCAACACATTTTCGTATTTTGCACGTTCAGACGCGACTCACGTATCTGGTGCTCCGTGTTAAAATTTTGTTTTTTTCATGAAGCTGAAACATGAGCCAGGAGGGTAAGCACATCGTTGTTATATAACGTTTTAGCATTATTTGCGAAATTATCCCCTTAAAATAGAGCTGGATTGTCTCGTATCGTACAAAGTGATTCTCTTTAGTGCGATGTTACAAATGCCCCATGTGGGCAACCTTTTAAAAATATGGTGGTAATACGGTGTAGGTAACGTGGGTTTTATTTTTTAAGAAACATGGAAAGACAATCCATATCCACCAATCAAGTTACATGAAATTTGGACAGAAATTGCACATTTTGACAACGACGATGTGGTACCCGAAGAAATTGTTATTTTGCCTCCAAAATATGCCAATAATGTTCTCACAGACGAAGATAGCGGTGATGAAGACATAGTATCAATACATAGTTTGCCTGGAAGTCAGCTTCGCGCAGAGGCAGAATTTTTGGTTGAAATTCAAGAAGTATCCAGCGAGGATTCGGATGATGAGTACAATATTTCACTAGCTACACTGGGTAAAACAGACCAGCAAATATCTGTAGGTATTACTCAAAACCAGAGTAGCAAAACGCAAACAAGAAGAACAACATACCTGGTTAGAAAAAGACATAAATCCTACATGGAATCCTGTGTATGGCCCAGCAAAACAATTTTTGTCACCGGTTGAACTTTTCTTCCTTTTCATTGATAATGATGTCATTGGGATGATTTTTCTAATACTTATGCCAAGTCTCATAATCGCCTTGGATACATTACCCATGAAGTACGTTGCTTTTTAGGCATAGGTACTTCTTTTGAGCGGCTATGTGTGCTCACCACGTCGCTTTATGTATTGGGAAAATTCCATGGACTTGAACAATGTTCTCGTTTGTAATGCTATGTTCAGAAATAGGATTTTTGTTTGTCATGAAAAATTTGCATTGCAATGAAAACACCAAATTGAATCCCACGGATACATTCTCAAAAATTCGACCGCTTCTAATGGAACTAATCACGAGATTTATTGTGTTTGCACCGGTCGAGGAGCATCATAGTGTGGATGAATCCATGGTGCCCTACTATAGACAGCAGGCGACCAAACAATTTATATTTGAACCATAGAGGGTTCATTAATTCCCCTTCCCAAAAAGTATGATCCTCTGGGCTTAGGTTCGTCGGTAGTGTTTCAGTCTGTGGATGTATTGAAATCAAAAATCAATTTGGCTTATGACATTTAATTTGCGATTTTTCTTACGTCACTGAAATCGTTGACTGAACTAGGTCAGCAAGGAATAAAAGGAACTAGTGTGTGGATATGGCTGAAAAGAACGCGTGGTAGCTGCACCAGAGCAATGGTGAAAAATTAGACCATTTGGGTTTTAGGAGAACTGTTCGGTATTTTGGAGTCATTCAGGAAAGCAACCAAGAGGAGGCAAAACATCAACAAATCTTCACGAATTTTTCCGATTTAACCGGAAAGATCACCAGGTGTGGTTGTTGCCATAAAAAGTGCAATTTTATGTGCCAGAAATGTTCCGTTAAAGATTGTTTTCAACATTATCACACAGTGGCATAATTTGTGTAATATTTATGTTCATTTTATGTTTTTGTGAAAATAATTATGCAATCAAGATTATTTATGTAGTACCTATTGTATTACCAGTGTCCTTTATAAAGGACACCCATGCTCAGATTTGCTATTTATATAAGATTTTTTTGATATTTTTCTCATTACTATAAAAATATAGACAACCAGAATATCACAATCCGATGTGAAATTAAAAAAAAAAAATTGGAACTTCTGGTTCGAGTTGGAAAATATGTTGGCCAGTTATCTGAGTGTGGAAAGAATACAACTCTGGGTCGAATGAGCTTATCGAAAATCAAAAAATGATTGAAAAAATAATATAAAATACAAACATTGTGCTAGTCGATATAAATTTTACATTTAATCAGTCAGGTAATAATACATCAAGTAGTAGAAACAATTTAATTATCAGTAAATAGCCTACACGAAATTCACTCACCAGAATGATACAATTGAGAATATGTTGGCCTTGTCTCTGGGATTGGGATTTACTTTTTCTTCAATTGAATCCATATTGTAGCTCTTTAAATGAACACTCTTTAAATCACTAATAACGGTTTCTTCTTCAGTTGCTCCAATATAGGTAACTCATAATACTATAAATATAGAAATTAAATGTACATTTCTAGGAATATTGGAAAAGTTTAGTATTTCCGCTACTGGCAATGTATAGGTATCTTGGTATTTATTTAAATGTTTATACGGTTATCACGTCACGTCCTATAGACTGTATTTCAATATTTTTGATGTTCAAATAACATGTGCAATCGACTCACTACAATCTAACTCGATACACTTGGGAGGAGGGACTAAATACACTATCCCAAATAACAGAATGTGATTTCACACTTAATGTACTTCAAATGATTATTATTTTTTGATACAAATCACATTTACTATTGTTATCTCAACCTTGATAAGTAAGTAAGCACATTATTTTAGCTATTCGGTATTTTGTTTCAGATTAAGTATTAATCTTATTGATTTGATTATTTTAATAATGATATTGCAAGTAAATTCTGCAGGCTATTAAATGTATGTAGATGATATCGAATGGCACTATAGTCAATAGTGACATTGAGCCGCTGTCCACTGGTTATCAAATCAATGAGGCACTGATATGGAGAAGGTGAATTTTATATAGAAATGTACCTATGGTAATCGTTGACACTTTTGAATATAGAAAGAAATTGAACGGCATATGTTCTATATATGAGCGTCAGTTAGTGAAATCCGGCATTCCCTAAAATGCCTAGTCATTTCTTATATTACCGACAAACAGCATAACTCTACATTTGGTACACGTTTGCCTAATAGTTTCAGACATTCCTTGTAATGACAGAATTATTTCAGTCAAACGCTGTAATTAACTAAATGATATAAATTACCCTGTTTGGCGCTTACTTAATTATTAAAATTATGACAGTGTTGTCAGTAGTGCATGAAAAGATATTAAGTATTAAATTTAAAACATAAACTCATTTATTATCAGTATGTAATTATATCAGGAGAATGGTTTGACAAATTGCACAAAATAAGATATGATTGAGATTAAATTCGCATAACTAAAGAATACATACTATAAAAAATCATAGAACGAACAAATAGGAACGAAATACAATAAAGGAAATGGAATATTGTTGTGAAATCCGGCATTCCCTAAAATACCTAGTCATTTCTTATATTACCGGCAAACAGCATAACTCTACATTTGGTACACGTTTGCCTAATAGTTTCAGACATTCCTTGTAATGACAGAATTATTTCAGTCAAACGCTGTAATTAACTAAATGATTTAAATTACCCTGTTTGGCGCTTACTTAATTATTAAAATTATGACAGTGTTGTCAGTAGTGCATGAAAAGATATTAAGTATTAAATTTAAAACATAAACTCATTTATTATCAGTATGTAATTATATCAGGAGAATGGTTTGACAAATTGCACAAAATAAGATATGATTGAGATTAAATTCGCATAACTAAAGAATACATACTATAAAAAATCATAGAACGAACAAATAGGAACGAAACACAATAAAGGAAATGGAATATTGTTTATTATTTACTAGCTTTTGCCCGCGACTTCCATTCCATGTAGTAGTTTTTGCGAGATGCGTGTACAAATATACAGAAAAACAGACAGAGGCGATAAAATATATATATATATATATATATATATATATATATATATATATATATATATATATATATATAGATAAATGCAAGGTGCGCTTTTATGACACACAACTTTTTTTCACAAAAACATATTTGTTTGACAAACATTGTTTTTCGCTGGTTTACATGAATACTTAGAATATCCTTGACCTCTGGAAAGTGAGAGCGACTGCACAGATTCTTTGATACAAACTCTTCAGGAACATCATCTTCTTGAAGAAATGCCTCTTTGGTTTCCATTAGATCAGGTCCACTGAACCATGACCCCATTTTTATAATTTGTTACAACACACATCATATTTTATATATATATATATAACTGCTAAATATGAATAAAATATTGTTATTATAATGTATTTGCTTGAGTATACCTTGTCTTCCTTTCTATCTAGCCGGAACATTTTCGTTCAGTTGTTGACGCACATCCATAATAAAATGAGGTGGTGCACCATCCAATTATATCCACATCCGTTCTCTTATAAAATTTGAAACATGTTCAATTAGACGGGGTAATTCATGTCTCAAAAATAAACCAAAGACTTCCCCTGTAACCTTACCATCGAAAAAGGGTGGACCTTTTAGATAATCACCCCAAACATCTATACTCCATTTATGTTGAAAGCTATTTATTTTAATTATATTAGGATTTTGGGCATCGTAATAGTGGTAATTATGCCGTATAACAAATCCATTTCGATAGAAGGTACATTCGTCAGTAAATAATACAAGTTGAAAAGAAAATCGTCTTCCACAATCTGATTTTGCGACCAATTACAAAATTCAACCCATTTTTGAATATAATTTTCAGTTCATTTTGTGTGTTTGGATATGAAGAGGATAAAATTTATTTTTGGCCGACGAACCCAGAAGGAGGAGGTATACAATTCGTCTGTGTGTTTTGAATTGGTATGTGCGCGCGCTGTATATATTAAACATAATCCGATTTTTGATTAATTTGTAAGAGGAGACTTGAGAAATGGTCCCATATTCATAAAAACTCAAGTCCGAAATCTTCTTCCCTCCGAAACCCGCTTCGAAGACAATTTTTCTCGAAAATCCAAGACGGCAATCTAACTGCAACTGAACAACTTCAGAAGTACCAGAGCTAATAAAATTAATATTATTTTGTATTTTTCAGTGCACCAACTTATAACGTAGGTCCTTTTTCCAGTACGTTCAAATCGCTCTTTCAATGTTTGTAGATTTTTCACTTGAATGTCTTCTATCGGGATATTTTTCAGCATATACCCGTTGGATCAATAAGCAGTTTTCAAAACATTCACCAGTAATGTAGATCATTAGAATAAATTTATAGATTAGATCAGTTGGAGTGGCTGCCCACCGCGACCAGTTTTGGTCTATTGTGGTTCTCCTTTACCTTATAGCTCATTATATAGACTTATCCTTTTTAGCAGACTTAGCAGTCTACATACCGAGTCCTTCACGTAGCTCTCTGCCTTCGGTTCCTCTTCCCTGAATAATTGAAACCGCACTCTTACCAGGGCTTCACATTCGCAGAGTATGTGAACTGCGGTTTCCTCCTCTTCCTGGCGGAACAAAAGTCGTACTCGTCAAGGCCCATATTGTTCATGAGCTTCCTACTGTGTCCTGTCAGCAACCCTACCTTGTCGTTTTCCGACTTTGATTTAGTATTTCGCAAGACATTTTGGCTAAGGGCTTCTTAGGAATAATTTGGCATGTTTTTGTCCTGTGGTTTCTTGCCACAGTAGCAATGCCTGGTTCTTGATCCATTGATGGATATGTCCTTTAATTAGGCATTTAGCAATTCCGCAGGAGAGCTCTGGTCCAATCATGACATGGTCCGCTCCCTGCTTGGATAGCCCCTGTAATTGCCGAAAGTGTCTTCCACCTTGCTCAAGATACGATTGTTCAACGATCGGCAAACACTGTAGAAAATCCCCGGTATGTCCTGAACATGTGCGTACGCACCCATCACCTTTCCCTTTCCCCAGTTCTTGTTGGTCTGGAACTGGTGTCGTAAACTAAAGCTATAAGACAGCTCCAGAGAAAATAATCTAATGGGGACAAGTCGGGCGAATGCGCAAGTCAATGCACAGGGCCACCCTGGCCTATCCACATATTGGGAAATGTTCCGTCTAAATACTGCCGCACTCGCAAAGGAAAGTGGGCTGAAGCACCATGGCGGGAGCAAATATAGCCCTATGATTTGTTCGTCCACAATGCCGCCCCAGATCAATGGAAAACTGATATTGGTCTCTCAGGAGGACTATGGCATGGTGATTATCTTCATCCCAAATGTGACTGTTGCGACTATTAGAATAGGTGTCCTTTGTAAAACAGGCCTCTTCAGTAAACAAAACGGAGCGACCAATGTTTAGTTGTCTCAACTCCTGCTGCAACAACCAACGACAAAAAACGGCGACGCGACAGATAGTCTTCCAGACCCAGGGCTTTGACTCTGTAGGTATAGGTGTAGTGGTTGATCTTTGAGAACCCACCAAACAGTCTTTTGAGCCGCTTTCATATCATGTGCAATAGCAGGCACGCTTGTAGACGGATTGGCCTCTACTTCCTTAAGTTATGCTGAGCGCCTCGCGAAGGGCCACCCTGCACCCGCGAGATGTCTGATACTGCCACTGATACTAAGATGTCCATGAATCCTAGTAAAAATGGAATGATGAGGATGATGACGTTCTGGAAACCGTTTGGCGTACAATCGCGAGACACTTCTTCCGTTTCCACCAGCTTCTCCGTAAATAAAATGCATACCAGCAAGTTCCGCATACGAATAAGGGTCCGTTTGACTTCACAGTACTGTTATAATATGTAGGTTGCACGCACCAGATACTAAATGAATGGTTTCGAGTTCCCAGGAGGGGAATCACACAGCTGCTTGTGAATACGAAAATGCCAGTATGAGAATTTACACTGACAACAATGTAAACACAGCAAACTCAAGCGGCAACGGACAATGAAAATGTTCCCCTTTTATTCTCTCATGTTTTAATTTGCTGTAGTGCCCAAACAGCATATTTCCGAACAGGGGTTTATAAAGAAAAATTGATTATTTTTATGCCCTCTACAAACTATCTACAAATTATTTTGTCGCAATAATTATGGGACACCCTATGTATATATATATATATATATATATATATATATATATATATATATATATATATATATATATATATATATATATATAACAACCTTGAAATCTACGCGATCCGCTTCCAGTGGAGGGCTGTGTCGAACGAAATTAAAGCATAAATGTTGAGAGCATCGCATTAACGTATTGCCGGCCTCTACTCTACTTTTGGTACACCGTTTGCCCAATAGTTTCAGGCATTCCCTTTATTGTATATTGAGAAAGTGCCGTAGACGTGACTACAGACAGAACGGAGCAATGTCAATTGTCAAGTCAGTCTTGAGTCAATATTGTTTATGGCAGTCGCGATAAAATAATGCACAACTTAAAAAAAAATATGACGTTGGAAGAAATCCAATCGAAAATATACTCGAAATATGTGAAGTTTGCCAAAAGGAAAAGATAAAAAACCTGCAAGAAGAGCTACAGTCTGATGAAATAGAAGCACCACATGGCATGGGGCAAATGGTCACAAGGATGTTATCGATGATGTTGACTCGACTGCTGAGAATCAAGAAGAAATAGAAACAATGGTGATTACCAGTGAAAACAATAATTCAGTCAAGAAGGATTTATGCTATGCACTACTAGCCCTAAAGGTGGAGGTAAATGTATTTTATGTTAAAATAGAGCAATAATTGAAAAACCAGACATGATGCAAGCCGTGGTCAAAACGAGCAGCAGAAAAATGCTTTGAAATACCGCCAAAAAACTTCCACCAATAAATAAAGGTTCTGAAATGCAAAATATGATGTGTGTTGTAACAAATTATAAAAATGGGGTCATGGTTCAGTTGACCTGATCTAATGGAAACCAAAGAGGCATTTCTTCAAGAAGATGATGTTCCTGAAGAGTTTGTATCAAAGAATCTGTGCAGTCGCTCTCACTTTCCAGAGGTCAAGGATATTCTAAGTATTCATGTAAACCAGCGAAAAACAATGTTTGTCAAACAAATATGTTTTTGTGAAAAAAAGTTGTGTGTCATAAAAGCGCACCTTGCATTTATCTATATATATATATATATATATATATATATATATATAAATGCAAGGTGCGCTTTTATGACACACAACTTTTTTTCACAAAAACATATTTGTTTGACAAACATTGTTTTTCGCTGGTTTACATGAATACTTAGAATATCCTTGACCTCTGGAAAGTGAGAGCGACTGCACAGATTCTTTGATACAAACTCTTCAGGAACATCATCTTCTTGAAGAAATGCCTCTTTGGTTTCCATTAGATCAGGTCAACTGAACCATGACCCCATTTTTATAATTTGTTACAACACACATCATATTTTGCATTTCAGAACCTTTATTTATTGGTGGAAGTTTTTTGGCGGTATTTCAAAGCATTTTTCTGCTGCTCGTTTTGACCACGGCTTGCATCATGTCTGGTTTTTCAATTATTGCTCTATTTTAACATAAAATACATTTACCTCCACCTTTAGGGCTAGTAGTGCATAGCATAAATCCTTCTTGACTGAATTATTGTTTTCACTGGTAATCACCATTGTTTCTATTTCTTCTTGATTCTCAGCAGTCGAGTCAACATCATCGATAACATCCTTGTGACCATTTGCCCCATGCCATGTGGTGCTTCTATTTCATCAGACTGTAGCTCTTCTTGCAGGTTTTTTATCTTTTCCTTTTGGCAAACTTCACATATTTCGAGTATATTTTCGATTGGATTTCTTCCAACGTCATATTTTTTTTTAAGTTGTGCATTATTTTATCGCGACTGCCATAAACAATATTGACTCAAGACTGACTTGACAATTGACATTGCTCCGTTCTGTCTGTAGTCACGTCTACGGCACTTTCTCAATATACAATAAAGGGAATGCCTGAAACTATTGGGCAAACGGTGTACCAAAAGTAGAGTAGAGGCCGGCAATACGTTAATGCGATGCTCTCAACATTTATGCTTTAATTTCGTTCGACACAGCCCTCCACTGGAAGCGGATCGCGTAAATTTCAAGGTTGTTATATATATATATATATATATATATATATATATATATACATAGGGTGTCCCATAATTATTGCGACAAAATAATTTGTAGATAGTTTGTAGAGGGCATAAAAATAATCAATTTTTCTTTATAAACCCCTGTTCGGAAATATGCTGTTTGGGCACTACAGCAAATTAAAACATGAGAGAATAAAAGGGGAACATTTTCATTGTCCGTTGCCGCTTGAGTTTGCTGTGTTTACATTGTTGTCAGTGTAAATTCTCATACTGGCATTTTCGTATTCACAAGCAGCTGTGTGATTCCCCTCCTGGGAACTCGAAACCATTCATTTAGTATCTGGTGCGTGCAACCTACATATTATAACAGTACTGTGAAGTCAAACGGACCCTTATTCGTATGCGGAACTTGCTGGTATGCATTTTATTTACGGAGAAGCTGGTGGAAACGGAAGAAGTGTCTCGCGATTGTACGCCAAACGGTTTCCAGAACGTCATCATCCTCATCATTCCATTTTTACTAGGATTCATGGACATCTTAGTATCAGTGGCAGTATCAGACATCTCGCGGGTGCAGGGTGGCCCTTCGCGAGGCGCTCAGCATAACTTAAGGAAGTAGAGGCCAATCCGTCTACAAGCGTGCCTGCTATTGCACATGATATGAAAGCGGCTCAAAAGACTGTTTGGTGGGTTCTCAAAGATCAACCACTACACCTATACCTACAGAGTCAAAGCCCTGGGTCTGGAAGACTATCTGTCGCGTCGCCGTTTTTTGTCGTTGGTTGTTGCAGCAGGAGTTGAGACAACTAAACATTGGTCGCTCCGTTTTGTTTACTGAAGAGGCCTGTTTTACAAAGGACACCTATTCTAATAGTCGCAACAGTCACATTTGGGATGAAGATAATCACCATGCCATAGTCCTCCTGAGAGACCAATATCAGTTTTCCATTGATCTGGGGCGGCATTGTGGACGAACAAATCATAGGGCTATATTTGCTCCCGCCATGGTGCTTCAGCCCACTTTCCTTTGCGAGTGCGGCAGTATTTAGACGGAACATTTCCCAATATGTGGATAGGCCAGGGTGGCCCTGTGCATTGACTTGCGCATTCGCCCGACTTGTCCCCATTAGATTATTTTCTCTGGAGCTGTCTTATAGCTTTAGTTTACGACACCAGTTCCAGACCAACAAGAACTGGGGAAAGGGAAAGGTGATGGGTGCGTACGCACATGTTCAGGACATACCGGGGATTTTCTACAGTGTTTGCCGATCGTTGAACAATCGTATCTTGAGCAAGGTGGAAGACACTTTCGGCAATTACAGGGGCTATCCAAGCAGGGAGCGGACCATGTCATGATTGGACCAGAGCTCTCCTGCGGAATTGCTAAATGCCTAATTAAAGGACATATCCATCAATGGATCAAGAACCAGGCATTGCTACTGTGGCAAGAAACCACAGGACAGAAACATGCCAAATTATTCCTAAGAAGCCCTTAGCCAAA
Source organism: Crioceris asparagi (assembly GCA_958507055.1). Lineage (NCBI taxonomy): Eukaryota > Metazoa > Arthropoda > Insecta > Coleoptera > Chrysomelidae > Crioceris > Crioceris asparagi. The sequence continues at coordinate 50,321,121 of OY293828.1, forward strand.
ATGTCTTGCGAAATACTAAATCAAAGTCGGAAAACGACAAGGTAGGGTTGCTGACAGGACACAGTAGGAAGCTCATGAACAATATGGGCCTTGACGAGTACGACTTTTGTTCCGCCAGGAAGAGGAGGAAACCGCAGTTCACATACTCTGCGAATGTGAAGCCCTGGTAAGAGTGCGGTTTCAATTATTCAGGGAAGAGGAACCGAAGGCAGAGAGCTACGTGAAGGACTCGGTATGTAGACTGCTAAGTCTGCTAAAAAGGATAAGTCTATATAATGAGCTATAAGGTAAAGGAGAACCACAATAGACCAAAACTGGTCGCGGTGGGCAGCCACTCCAACTGATCTAATCTATAAATTTATTCTAATGATCTACATTACTGGTGAATGTTTTGAAAACTGCTTATTGATCCAACGGGTATATGCTGAAAAATATCCCGATAGAAGACATTCAAGTGAAAAATCTACAAACATTGAAAGAGCGATTTGAACGTACTGGAAAAAGGACCTACGTTATAAGTTGGTGCACTGAAAAATACAAAATAATATTAATTTTATTAGCTCTGGTACTTCTGAAGTTGTTCAGTTGCAGTTAGATTGCCGTCTTGGATTTTCGAGAAAAATTGTCTTCGAAGCGGGTTTCGGAGGGAAGAAGATTTCGGACTTGAGTTTTTATGAATATGGGACCATTTCTCAAGTCTCCTCTTACAAATTAATCAAAAATCGGATTATGTTTAATATATACAGCGCGCGCACATACCAATTCAAAACACACAGACGAATTGTATACCTCCTCCTTCTGGGTTCGTCGGCCAAAAATAAATTTTATCCTCTTCATATCCAAACACACAAAATGAACTGAAAATTATATTCAAAAATGGGTTGAATTTTGTAATTGGTCGCAAAATCAGATTGTGGAAGACGATTTTCTTTTCAACTTGTATTATTTACTGACGAATGTACCTTCTATCGAAATGGATTTGTTATACGGCATAATTACCACTATTACGATGCCCAAAATCCTAATATAATTAAAATAAATAGCTTTCAACATAAATGGAGTATAGATGTTTGGGGTGATTATCTAAAAGGTCCACCCTTTTTCGATGGTAAGGTTACAGGGGAAGTCTTTGGTTTATTTTTGAGACATGAATTACCCCGTCTAATTGAACATGTTTCAAATTTTATAAGAGAACGGATGTGGATATAATTGGATGGTGCACCACCTCATTTTATTATGGATGTGCGTCAACAACTGAACGAAAATGTTCCGGCTAGATAGAAAGGAAGACAAGGTATACTCAAGCAAATACATTATAATAACAATATTTTATTCATATTTAGCAGTTAGGTCCTGGCCACCTCGTTCCCTAGATTTGATTTTTTTTTAGCACCAAAATTTATATTTGATAGTACAGTATTTACCTTTCAAGGAGAAAATTACTTGTAAGTTTTTGGTACACCAATGGATTCAACCATTTCACCAATAATCTCAGCTTTTGTCATGGATGACCTATCAGAATGTAACCTACAGCTGTATATTCGGTTAGAAAGTAAGTTAATATACAGCTGTATATTCAGGCAGAAGGTAAACACTAACTAAATCACAAAACAAAAACAAATTTTGTACAAACAATAAACCAGTGCGTGAGCTGAGCAGAAACGTGCCTTAGTGGAAAAAGTTGTTAATTGCATAAAAGGCATTATCCTAGGTAGTAGGTATTTAATTGAATCTGGGATAAGCCGTTATAGATTTAATTTCGTGTGACAGATGATTTTACATTACAAATATAATTATAATATAATTTGTTCCATACCGGCAGATTCTTACGATACTTCCTGCAAACATTCAATACATATGGTGTTAACCTCAAATTCACAATTGAAAAAGAGCACAACAGCACTGTGCCCTTTCTGGACACCGAAAGTATTCGTACTCAAAATCAAAAATCTTACTTGATTGGTATCTGAAACCCACTAATAGTAGACGTTATTTGAATTATCTTTCCTATCATGATGAAAAAATCAGTTCTAGGATAATAATAATAATTCATTTATTTCGCATATTACAATCTAAAATGATCATGAAAATTAAATTTGTCAAAGAAGGAAAAGAAAAGGTGCAAATTTGAAATTAAAAGTTGTTTCTCCAGGAGGTATGCTCTAAATATTCAGAAATGCCGTACGGTTCTAAATTTAGCAATAATGATTTGACTTGTTTTTTGAATAATCTTTCGTTGTTTATGACTTTTATTGTTTGCGGTAACTTGTTGAAAGCTGATATGCTCGAGTAAAGGCATCCCTTTTCAAACTGTGTTAATCGATGCTTTGGAAAATAGTAGTCAAAATTTCTATCACTTCGTGTATTTAGACCGCTGACTTATTTTTGAACAGAAATATGATGATTTCATATAAATAAAGCCCTGTCAATGTGAGCATCTTATTTTCTCGAAAGTGGGTTCTGCATGATTCTTTGTACCCAGATTCAAAATGGTTCTGAATGTTCGTTTTTGTATTATAAACAAGTCGTTTGCTTCCCACCTGTTTCCCCAGAAAATTATTTCAAATCTGACAACTAACTGAAAATTTGAGAAATACACGTTTTCCATTGTGTTTATGTCGGAGTAAGGTTTCAGTACTCGCAAGGTATATAGAATGGAGTTTAACTTCTTACTCCAATATTCAATATGCAAGATCCATTGAATATTTTCATCTATAATTAATTCTAAGAATCTAGTCGACTTTACTGTATTCAAAGTTGCATTTGCAAATTGGATCTCTCTGGGTGTATTTATATTGGATCTGGTAGTCTTGAACATAATTGCATTGGTTTTTGTAGTGTTTAAGGTTAGATTATTTTTCTAAACCAGTTTACAAGGCGATCGCTGCATGTTTGAAGAGTCTTCGCAAGTTGTTCTTTATTTTTTTTTCATGTATCAGAAGATTAAAATCGTCCGCAAAGTTCATTAGATTGCATTTTAGGTTTTCCGTAATCATCTCCAAGTCATTTACAAATATCAAAAACAAAAGTGGGCCGACGATCCCCCCTTGACCGATTCCTATTTCCTATTTCTCAAAAATAGTGCACTCCTTCATATTCGACAATTTCTGTGTCCTATTTGAAAGGTAAGATTCGAACCATTTGAGTGCATTTTCTCTCACTCCCAATATCTCTAGTTTTCTCAATAGGATTTTGTGAGGTACAGACTCAAAAGCTTTCGTTAGGTCCAAAAATATACCTAGTATATATTGTTTATTTTCAAAGCCCGAGAGAATTTCTCGTATAAAACTGTTTGTTGCTGTGTTTGTAGATCGGTTACTCAGGTAACCATGTTGACAGTTACTGAACTGATTGTTAGAGTGAAAAAAGCTTTTGACTCTGTCCACCATCACAGTTTCAAACACTTTGGAAAAACCTGTTAGTATGTTTATGGGCCTATAATTTTGTATTTTTGTTGGGTCTCCCTTTTTGAAAATTGGTTTAATTATAGCGACTTTTAGGGAATTTGCCATATACTAGCGAGTTATTTATAATAAATGCCAAGGGTTCGCAGACTTCCTGCGAGCATATTTTCAATATGCTCACCGGGATCTCGTCAATACCACTTGTCCATTTGTTTTTTAGTCTTCTTATTATGTCGTGAACTTCAAACCCTAGGATCGGAAAAATCGACTTGGAACATGGGTTGTTTCTATCCACAGTATCTTTCTGAGTTGTGCTCGTCGCCGGACTTGAGAAAAATAAATTGAATTTATTTGCAGTAAGTTTAGTTGCCCTTTTGTCACCTTTGATTTCTTTCACTATATTCCAGACTACTCGCTTTATTTATTTTATCTGAATAGATATGCTTTCTGTATTCAATTAGTAACTGATTGTACGATTTTTTTGTATCATTATATTGTTTCGTATAACCACTATTTACTGTTTTTAGAGTATGTAGAATATCAAGTTTTTCCCTACAGTTTTTAATTTCCGGTGAATTATAAGAGATTTTGCTTTTCTTAGGTTTGTAGATTTTTTTGGGGAAAGATTGATTGAAAATCGGTATAAAGATGTTCATGAAATTCTGAAATTGTTTTTGAACGTCTTCGACTTGACATAAGTACACGTCTGTCCAATTCTGTTCTTTTAATGTATTTACAAAGTTTGTTTTATTGTCTTGACTGAAATCTCTTTTGAGTATTGAGGTTATTTTTTATGATTGTCCTCAAAACATATTTTTTGTCCAAGGTGATCAGAAATTTGATAGTTTAATGTTTGCGCTTCGAAATTTTTTAAGTTTGTGAAAATATTGTCAATGCATTTTTGTGAATGTGGTGTGATTCTTATATGGTCGAATATGGATTGATCTAGGTTGTACGAGTTCAGAAGTGTTAAGAATTGTCGTGACTCCTTATTACTGTCTAATAAATTAATATTAAAATCACCTAACTGAGATATTGTGCAGCCATCTTGAATAATCATGTTTAGAATACTCTCCACTATTTGCAAAAATACATTGATATCCGAATACGGAACTCTGTATGTACAAATCACTAGGAATTTAACTTTTTCAATATTGAATTGCATAGCTGACACCTCAATAATGAAGGGCACTTATTGATGCACTATATCGTCTCTTCCAACTGCATTAATGTCATCCCTACAGTAGATTGCGGTTCCACCATGTCAACCCTCATTTCTGCAGAAGGATGATATAAGTTTGTAGTTCCTCACTCCGTACAGAGGTAGTTGAATGGATGATATCCAATGCTCCGAAACACAAAGACATAAACAGTCCTTGTTTTCTTCCAGTAAGATATGGAGCTGGTCTAAACAATTTCCGATGGATTGTAAATTGTAATGGATTATGCTACATTTTGAGTTCTGTTGTCTGATGACGTTTTCCCTATTTATGTCAGACTGTATAAAAAATTGCTTATATTCGCTCCATCCAGCCATAGATTTTGCTCTTTGATTTTTTCAAGAGATGTTAGTGGGCCTGTAATAATGTAAGATTTGTAAATATCAGGGATCTTTGAAACAAGGTAAATCACATCGAACTTTTCGAAATTGTTTTCTTGTAGGTGTTTAACAACGGATTCTACGGTACTATTTACATCGATCCTACTTATGTATACGGAAACCATCTTGGGCACTGCTTTCAAGTTTGAGTTCGTATTTTTGCCAACCAACTCGGGTTTTCGTTGTCTTCTTCTTGTCACGACTTTCCGCTTTCCTCGGAGGTGAGTGTCTTTTTGGTTATGTTTTGTTTTGATTCCGATGTTGTGGATGTGAAGTTAGCTTCATTGAGTGTTAGGTTTGCTGTCATTCGATTTCTAATTTGTTGTAGTCTGTATAACCCAGTCCTCTTCTTTTTCTTCAGTAGACGACTTTTCCGTAGGTGTAACGCCTGGTGTTTTCTTTGGGTTTTTATGTTTATTTTATGTTGGTAGTGTTGGATTAAGAAACAGGATTAAACAAATTTGTCATCCAACATTATCCAATGAAAATATTAACAAATTATATCAGATATTACTAGATAACTCATACCCAAATAAATTGTTACGCAAGCTTCTATACAGTAGTCCTTCCATTAGCAATCGCTCAGGTTTTCCTACCAATCAGGTGATGCAACATCATCAGGGACAAGTAAATTATTTCTCCATCCCTTGGATAAAAGATCTCACTCCAAAACTAATCGTATCATTAAAGATGTCTTGAATAACTGTAAAGTGGCTAAAATAAATGTGAATTTATTTGGTCAACATTTTTCTACTATAAAAGACAGGATACTTACCGATAAAAGACGACATGTTGTTTACGCAATGCCTTGTCACGATTGTGATTTAGTATACCTAGGTGAAATACAGAGACAGCTAAAAAAAAGAATAATTTCACATAAAAGTGATTATAGGAATGCTCAAACAAAAAATGTACCCTGGCTATTCATGCACATGAAAAACGCCGTACTCCTAACTTCGAGAGGGTTTCCATTCTCCCAAACGAGTCTATTGAAAAGAAAAGAAAAATATTTGAAATGATAGAGATCGCCAAAGATCCTAAAGCCATGAATAATTGTATCGATATCGATGACGTGGACTAAGCTCTATCTACTCTTACCTGATATCAAAATATTACACTAACAACTAACAACAACATAAACATACGGATATAGGTTAGGAGATATTGAAGCTTGCGTATATTTTGTGAAGTTTTGTGTTTTGAGATTTTTGACATCAGACATCATCTGTCACAAGTCATACACACCATCTAGATATTTTGACTAATTTGAATTTCCCCCTAATTCAAGAATCATTTTATTTAAAAAAAAAATATTTTCTTTAGAAATTTTTTTTTTGGAACTTCCATCAGAGAGCCATGTCATTCTAGAAATGTTAATATAGCTAACAGTGTAACTCCATAGGTAAATTTATTGGTTTATATATATAGTCGGTGTCATTTTTATTTCTAATCCTCAGTTGCAGAGTAAGTTTCTATTATTATTTTTTTTAGTTTTTAAGATCTTGTAATAATTATATTTTGTAAAAAAAAATCAGCCTTGAAAATGAAAATAAAGATTTTCGAAAGCTTGGTGAGCAAAAAGTGTCGGAACACATTTTAACCTATCACATTTTTTTTGTTTTCAAGCCGATTCCAATAAAATTTGGACACGGTACGAATTCGTCAATTCTTGAACGGCTGCTGTTACTTCGTAAAGGATAACACTACAGGGACGGATCTAGGGATTAATTTATATTGCAGTGCTATTTTTATAGGTCAGTGGCGGCGAAGGTTGCAAGAAGTCATCAATAGTGAAGGGAGTCATATTCTCAATAATTTTTGTAAAATAAGTTTATTTTTATTAATAAATAATGTTTGAAAATGTTTTACTGTTTTTTGTATTTATGATTATTATCATTTCACAAAATTTAAGACCATATCAAAAACATGTCATTGACAGGGTTTTCCATAGCTAATTTGAATAAAATAATACTGACATAATGATGCCCTGCAGTTGACATTCCATTATGTAGCTTTCTAACAAAAACGGAAAAAAAGGAATACTTTTAATTTCGTTTGTATTATTTTATTCTTATTTGGTATGCCGATGTTTAATGGTCAGACTCAAAACATGTTTACTAAAACAGCTGCCTTATTAATGCAACGACAAAAATAACACTGCAATATAAATCAAGGCCTAGATCCTGCCCTGTAGTATCATCCTTATACGAAATAACAGCAGCCGTTCAAGAATTGACTAATTCGTACTGTGTCCAAATTTTATTGAAATCGGCATGAAAACAATATTAATTTTATTGGGGCTGTTACTTTTGAAGTTGTGCAGTTGCAGGTAGATTGATTACTTTTGGCACCAACTTCACAAGTACCAGCCCCTATAAAATTAAGATTATTTTATACTTTTCAGTGCACTTACTGATAACGTCGGTCAATTTTTTGTAAAAAATATTTATTTCACACTTTTGAGTGTAACATTAGTCACGAAAATCGTTAAACATTTACTAATACCAATGAAGATAGTACTTATCCCATTACCCACGTATATTATTTGCTTGTAGTTGTTATTATTGAGATCTCAGAACATCGCTGCGGAAATACGCTTGAATATTTTAGTTGTTACCATTTTAACATCGATTTAACTCGAAAACCGTAACTCTAAGGATAAAATGTTCATTATATATTTATATTCAATCAAAAGATAATATCTAGGGGTGGAGTCATTTAATAAATAAAACTCTTTGAGTTAAGCCGAGCTTTCGTATAAGACATACATAGCATATATCAATTGTTGTAATCACAATTATAATAATAAATCAATAATATTTTGATAACTTCTGAGAGTGTGATAAAAAAATACTTATAATTCTAGAAATACTATTTCGTGGTGTCCTTCACAGTCCTGAATTCCTAAAATTGATAAGGAATAATTTTTAATTTTTCTTGTGTATCTAACAGTTTCCTAAAGATGGTAATAATTAATATATTAACCCAAAGCTTGAATTAACTTACAAGAGTTTTCTTCAATTTGCATCCCCACTGTTAATCTAATCTACTACCTAGTAGTCAGCAACACTGAACATTTCCTATCTATATTTAAATATAGTTTCATTTTGAATTATTATTTACTGGTTCAATATTAATTTGATAAAACATATAATATGGTCTATTACGAAATTTGTAAACAGGATAGATGTCGCATTGATAAAGATACCTATCAAGTTTTTACTGTAAAAATCGATCGTACAAATATCTCAATACTCGAGTTCGTTAAAAGGCATAAACGGATAATCTGGCTAGTAGTTTTAAAATTGCGGCTCTATGCATTTCTCCCTAAAACTAATAGAGAAAATAATAAAAATTAGAAACTTTAAAATTTACCTATCCGCAGGCTACGAGCCCTCGGAATTTTTGAGTTTCAACAAGACGGAGCAACGTGCCACTCTGCACATAAGCAGTTCGAGTGTTGTGTTATATCGCGAAATGGTGACGTCAAGTGGCCATCAAGTTAATGCGATTTATCCCCAATGGATTTTTTTCTCTAGGGTTTCATTAAATCTCGTGTGTATGGCGATAAACCACGGACACTTAATGTAATTAAAACCTACGGTTGCGATTGAGCCACCTCTATGCAGTCAGGTTATCGAAAATTGGACTCGGAGAATTAGACTCACCAGGCAAAGCCGTGGCAGACATTTAAGTGACATAATTTTTAAAACATAATGAAGCCATATATGCTTTAAAATAAATATTCAATTATGTCAGTTTTATTTATAAATTTTTCTATTACACTTCAAAGATCGAGCGTAAGGACGCTCTGAAACAGAAGAGTTGTCTAATATCCATCACATTAGCATCAAGAAATATCTGATCTGAGGGATACTTACGGGATTTTCAAGTATAATTTTAAGAATCAATTTCCGAATGACTTCGATTTGTTGCAAATATTTATTTCTAATACCATCTCACCCTATAATACCATATTGTAATATGGATCCCACGAATGCGTAATAGATAGTTTTCAATTGGTGTAGTGCTAAGATCCAACTAATTGTTTGAATTTATAAATCATACCTCTTAATATATTTGCGAATCAATATAGATACATAAGTATTTGAATGAATTAACAAGCTTAAGTGACTTTCAAAAAAGTTATCCAGTACGTTGTACGTGTATGTGTTGCCAGTTTTCTGATCTGTTCGAAAACAATATTCCAACCAAATAATTAATTTAGCAATAGTTGCAAAAGATAAAAATTCACCTGAGTTCGTTCTGAGGCATCACAACACCTGATTAAGTGTAAAAATCTCAGCCGATGGTTTCATATTTGTTAACAATATAAACAAGAAATAAACAGACCATCTCCATTGGGATTTGACATTTGGCCCAAAACAAATCTTGCATTTTGCGATAGAACAATGTTGCCAGATCGTATACAAATTATGGAAAATCTCTACAAAGAATTATTGACTTGTAAACAGGAAATTAAAAGTGCTATTGGAGCGAGTGAAGTAAGAATATTGCTGAAGATAGAATCCTATAGTGATAAAAGAGAAAGAAAACACAGACCTAAATCATCAGATCCGCGGGGTTATCACGTAAATAGCAACTGCAACGCGACCGCGACTATCGCACAATCGTCGATGTCAAAACGTCGATTTGGTACAGTGTTGTCGCTCTGTCAGTCTTGAGCCTAAAGTTATACTCGAGTAAAAATTATCAAAGTGAGGTTGATTGCATGTATTTGTGAATAATAAATTACTTTTAACAAGTTCTCAATGAAATTGCTATTCTCTATTTTATATCCAATATTTTATAGATAGCGTATACTAGACTGTGGCGACTCTGAGACAACAACGCGATTGCAACTAGTTGCTAAATTTTACGTGATAAGAGGGCGGGATATTGGACAGAAACAACAGGAAGAATAATATAGTAGTTTTTGGTTTGCTGAGAAGTGTAGAGGAATACTCTATTGAAAACGTCTGCAACCAAATAAATTCAAAATTTGAAGTAGAAATAACAAAAACTGATATAAGTAACATCTGACCACTGGGTAAGTCAAAGGATTGCCAAATAAAAATTGTACTTCTATGAACTTTCACAAAAGCTAATATTCTACGAAACTGTAAAAAACTGAATGGTACTAACATATCCATATCAGCCGATTTAACAAAAACACAACAAGAAACAAATAAGATACTGAGGAGATACCTCAAGAAAATACGCGAAAGTGGTGAACAAGGTAGCTACATTAGGGGAGAAAAAGCTTTATAAAAATAATATAGGATACACAGTAGGAGAGATTTTGGAGAAGAAAATATCGAAATAGCTGATATCTCAAAAACTATTAGCGCACCTGAGAAACCTTGAAGAGCATCTGTAGAAAATACCAAGAAAGAAGAGCGTGAATTAGAAAGCGCTGCTGAAAAAAGTGAAGAATTAAAAAGTACCAACAAAGAAGATAGCGAAGAAGCGAAAAAGAAAAATACAGTTACTAAACATACCGATAACAGTTCAATTCAAAGAAGACCGGAGACGAGAGAAAGGAAAAACTCAGCAAAAGAAATTCAAACAACAAATGCCAAACGCCAAGTAAGCTAATCAAAATAAATTATCGTATTCTAAAATTTTAGCAACCTCTATCAAACACAAACACTTTTTGTAAGCCTGTTCTTTCCTACTGTTCTCTATCCGTAATTAATGTACAAAATATAATTATCAATGATGGATCCATATATTGATAATTTCAAATTAACAAAAATTGAAACTGAGACAGTACAAAATGCATTCGAATATAACTTACTAGCAAAAAACCAACATATGAAAAACCTTCGAATATTCCACACAAACATCCGTAGCGTCGTCAAAAATTTAAATGAACTTAAAGCGACCCTATATGAATATGAGAATGAGTTTGATGTCATTTCCCGTAATCCTGCAAATCAAATGTTTTGCTGAAAGGGAAAATGAACAAAAAGTTAAGAATGGAAAATATAAATTTTACATAAACAAAACAAAGCTCAGGGATGAACTGAAAAATGAAACATGGAATAACATATACTTAGAGGAAAACCTTAATATAATGACAAATAATTTCATCTAGACTCTAAATCGACAAATACACCCAAACATGATTTTTTATTATCATCAGCTGAATAGACAATTGACATTAGCTCTGCAATAGCATCTTCCGTTGATTTGCCATCTTGAAAACCATTTTGATGCTGAGATATTACTTTATTGTTTTTAAGGAAACTGGTTAATCGATTATTAACTGCCTTTTCAAAAATTTTAGCTACTGAAGAAATCAATGAGATTGGTCGGTAGTTGTAGACATGTGCCTAATCTTTATCCCGATTTATAGGTAGGTTTGATTACAGCCTTCTTGAAATGCCTTGGGACTTGCCCTTCTTCGACAGGCCAATTTATAACGTATGAAATGGGTTGAGATATGTATTTTCTGGTTAATTTGAGAATTTGGTTAGATATGCCATCAGTTCCAGTGGCTTTTTTATTTTTCAGGTCGCCAATGAGTATCTTTATGATCAGTATGTTTCAGGAAAATAGTAGCACTTGACCTTGCATAGTTTTTTGTGACAGGGTTTTGTGGAATTCTAGCCATTTTTGCAACTACCTATATTTGAGTAACGCTCATTAAACCGATTTTCAATTTGTAGTTTTTTGGTTATGACGGATCCGTTTTCTAACTTAATTTTGTATTTGGTTTTCTACAAAATTCATTTAGAACATTCCAGAGATTTTGGCGGGATGATTTGTTTTGGTCAATTATGCTTTTGGTTTTTAGTTTTTTTTAGTAATAGCACTAATTTGTTTTTGTTACTGATATATAACGTTTTTATCACTATTAAGAGTATCTTCCAAGAACTTTTAATGTAGATCATCTCTTTTATTAATTAATGTTATTCAAACTCTAGTTATCCATAGTTTGTTTTTTAGACAGTTTGATTGTTCTTGTTTTAGTAGCTCTTTGAATAGCTCCTCTCAGGGTCATTATGAAATTATCTGTAGCCTAATTAACATCGTCCACGCTATAAACATTTATCTAAGATTTAGTCTGGATTATATTCATAAATTTATTTTACTTGTAGGTAAGTAAGGTGTCGTGAACCTGTTTCCAAGATTTACAAAAATTACTGATGTTGAATAATTATCAGTTAAATTTGTCTTAATAATTGCTGTGAATAAATTTTCAGTTTTATCGCTGCAAAATTATGTGATCAAGAAATGAGCTCGACATAAAAGTTATTAGAGTTGGGTTGTTAATCAGGGATCTGGATCCCGCATATGACATAATATTCAGGTATTCTTCAACATCTTTATTTTCATGATCCAAAATATTGATGTTGATATCCCCCAAGAAAAGGGTATATTTATTGGATACAGCTATTTTACTCTTAACGAATTCATGGAGGTTTGTATTGAAATCATCGACGTTTGTGCTGGTCGGTCTATATATAACAACGGCTCAAATTTTTAATCCACTTTAAACATGGATACTATAACACCATTGATATCCCCAATTTTTATAAATTCATGGTTCACATAGTAACTTTCAAGGACGTACACGACGGTTCTATCATTCACAATTACAATCATTTTGTAGCCATTTAAATTGAATGACTCGGAATCGTTAACATTCCACGTTTCAGATAAAGCGATAAGGCTATATTCATATTTATCTGTTGATTATCGTAGAATGAAGAATTTTTGAAAGAGAATATGATGGAAAAATATATTTTCATAAAAGGAAAAAATAAACTAAGCTGGTACTTATGCTATGGGTAATTTTGTTTCCTCACTAATACTTTGGGTGAGTATTTTTAGTTCCTTCCTGAGGGCTCAGGGCTTTTTAACTTATTGAGGAGGATTCAGATGAGTTTTCTGGATCTTCAATGTTTTATTCAGCATTTGTATTCTTTGAAAAATCTTTACATTTAAACGGTACTCCATTGATGATAAGCTAGTTTTTCAACAGGGTCGTCTCAATGATTTTTCCTTTGCTTTACTATAATGCTTATACAAGACTTTATTTCTTTCCTGTCTTATACTCCAGAATCACTGGCCTCTAAATGAGTTTTGTTTTCCAATTCTAAACGTATTATTTACGTCTGCATTTTCTTGCTTTATATTTAGTATTTACAATTTCCAAAAATTCAACTTTGCTTTCCAATTTATAAACTAATTTTGATACTCCTTGTAGATCGTTCTTGATGATTTCGATATCTTGCTTTATTTCGTTGTGTTGAAGATCGATCTATCGATCTAATCAACGATTTTGTTTCCCCATCCATACCGTATTAATCTAACTGATACATCTGCGGAGAAGGTCGAAGTCTGGCAACTGCGTTTCTCATGCAGCCTGAGTCACTATTAAGAATTTCTGGTCCAAAGGTCAGTCTTTTCTCGTTGATCGTGAAAATTCCTTCAGCGAAGAAATAGAAACTGCAGCTTTTGTTTTGATTTACTCATTACCCTCAGATTACCCCAGATTTTTGACTTTCAGTTCACACAAGATTTTGAGTGCACATTAGATACTCACACTTAAATATGATCACTTTCAATGATTTAAATTGACTGTAAAATTATAGCAGATAAAATGAGAAACACGTCTAGTATGTACGAAGACTCGAAATGGTTACTTTTTCGGAATGGAGGGGAGCTTAATGAATCTCTCGCGGGTTTTCGTAGCTCCAAGTTCGTCACGTTTTTTTGTTGAGGAAGCCACTTAACTAGAAGAGTGCTTTGTCACTAAAGATTATTTTTTCCAAAAATTGTAGTCAGCCTCCAACTGTTCTAGCGCCCAGTTAGCAAAATCACGCCGCTGTTTATGATCGTTGGGCTTTAATTCCGGAGTCAACTGAACTTTATATCATGCAGGATTCGCTACACTTTCCTGGACGGCAGCAATATTTTCAACGGATCTCATTCTCCGGTGACGTACAGGCGTTATTCGATCTGTCCGAACACCAACTCAGATCCCTCCACAGACATGCACCAAGAGACAACAGCATGAGAATTTCTCCTACATACGTCTTAGGGATTTTCCGGCAAGGAACTCTCCACCTTTTAGTCCCAGTCGCATAGACAGACTATCGAAGAGTCTTCGTTGGTTATTACAGGTATGGAGCCCTCCACCTACGTACATACATGCTAAAAAGACCATCAAAATCCAGCAGTAGAGTTCAGAAATCTACAATAGACTTTCAGGTACACGGGCACTGCATGTATGGAAGTACTTTTGCTTCAAGTATGTTAAGATTTGTGTTAAATTTGTTTGGGATATCTAGAATTGTGTAAGAGCCAATACAGCACATATACACACACACTGACGTTCAATTTTATAAACAGGGTGTCCTTTAAAGGTCTTTACAAACTCCTGCCACTTGTTCCTCAGGCGAAAATAAGTCCTTTTAAGTAAACTTACCTTGGTAAAAAATTGCTTAGCTTAGGTTTTATAAGGCCCTGAACATACAATTTTAAAATGATTTTTTGGCTAAAAATTTAAAACGACTAATTCGGTATGTAAGCATAGTTTTATATGCTGAAAAATACCATACAAAAATTATTTTTAGGTATTATTAACCCACGAGCGTAGAACTGGGGTTCTTTAATCATTTAACTATTGGAGTTCTACGCCAATCGATGAAAAATGTAGTAAACTTAAAACTTAGATTAAGTAACTCACTGACTACAAACACAACTAACAACAAACTACTCTTGATTAAACTTGGACTCTTAAGGTTTCCTTAAAATTTGTATTCTAATAATTAACAGTAGTTTTTATCGAAAAAAATTGAAATGTGAAAACAAATAAAATATTCTATAAAAACTGTTCAAAGTTTCCACTATTTATTACAAAGATTTATACGACGAAGAAAATTCAAAAGTACTCATTGCATAACTTCTTCATTGCCTCTGAGATTATTTGTTGCATTTTGAATCCGTTTCTATAGTACTTCTTCATTATCTATTGACCTATCGTTAACCACGGACTTAACATGTCCACATAAAAAGTAATCCATTTGATTTAAGTCTGGTGAACAGGGTGGCAAGTTTACAGAAGCTTCATTACCTCTACCCATCCATTTGTTCATGTACTGTTAGGTAGTTTCGAACATTAATAGAAAAATGTTGAGGAGCTTCATCGTGCATAAACCACATGAAGAATGACAGAACCGATAATAATATTATTTATTATTTTATAATTATATATATTATCATATTTTATTATTATTGTTCTGAAAATGCTTAACTTAACTTTAAGTTTAAATTCCATTCCCTTTGCCTATTAAAAAAGTGACAAAAACCAAGGCGCTTTATGGGAAGGATAAGGCAATAATTGTTCTTTAAGTATCCTATGAAGAACATTTTTAGAGACTCCCACTTCTCTACCCAATCATCTGGTGCTTAGTTCTGGATTTTATTCAATGCGTTTTAAAATTTCGTCTTCAACATCAGGTATCCTTTCAAAACGCTGCCTGCCATTATCCATGTTCTATAAACTGAATATAGACCACGGCCATTATCCGTGGTTTCAGGAGCAAAGACGTCTCTCAACGGCAGCAAACGTTAGGTGGCTTGGTGTACAGGGTGGGCAAATTTCAATGCTTTTATAGTATAACTTTATAACTATTAAATATAGAAAAAAATCAGTGGCGCAGTCTCGATATCTTTTTTTTGAGGTCAACTCAATGGTGAAAACAAAAGTTAGCTATCGTCTTTTGTCTTTTGCTTGCGAGTTATAACCTAAAACGCAATTTTGTGCGTATTAGATGCAGACCTATATCTCACTCATTTGTAAAATTATTAAAAATATGTTTTGACATTCTCCAGGTGTTTTTTTGGAAGCTGGCGTAGCTGAATTTTAAATCTGCTCATGAAATTTCAGGTTATGACATAAACTTGTAATTTGTTGACTTAAGCTTAATTGAAAAGAGTTATTTTTTCTATTTTCAAAAATATATAGTTTATAGGGCGTTTAAAAAGTATTACTTATTTTATACATAAATTAAATTTACGAAGAAATTGATTTCTCATTTTATACATAGCAGGCGTTTGTCAATTAAGGTATTGTCGCTGCGTCTGTCATTAAGGAATCTAGTTTCGTATTTAATTCACTTATGATCAAAAAGTTTACCAAAACTAGGAAAAACATTATATGATTAGAAGCAACAATAATTCAGATACCTATAGCTGCGAACGTATATTTCAGTTTTTTATCCAGAGAGAAGACAACCTCACAAGGATATTTTTAAAAGGTTAAGAGACATGTTTATCAATTATAGAGCATTTAACAAGCCGAGAAAAGAACGTTACAATATTACAGTTGCTAAGGAAGCTGCTGTCAACGTAATTGCTATCACAACTGCAAATTCTTCAATATCCAGTCGTCAAATTGAAGCTGAATTGGCGGTTTCAAGACGTAGTTCTTCAAATATTTTGGAGATATACAAATTTAGGCCTTAGGTAATAAGAAAACAAATCTATCTTCGATCAGCATATTCTCAAAGATGCATGAAATTTTGCAACTGATATGTCAATAAAATTCAAGAGAACGCATTGTTTTTCAAGAAGATAATAAGGGCAGATGAGGCTTATATTAGTAATGCTGGAATTTTCAAAAGGCATATAATGAGCATTACTAGTCTGATACCAATCCTCACAGAATTGTAAACGTTCAGGCCAGGATTTGGTTTTATTGTTTGGTGTGCTATTTGTGATGGCCAGGTTCTAGCGTTCCATAATAGATATGAAACAAATTTAACTGGTCAACGGTATTATGAGATAATAAACCATCATGTCATTGTTGAATTTATGAATGATATACCTTTAACAGAAATGAGAAATCTGTTTTTTTTCAAAATGATGGTGCACTACCCCATAACTGATTTGTTAAATATCAATTTTGGAAACAACTGGATAGGAACGAATGGGCCGATAAGGTGGCCACCGCGATCACCCGACTTGATGCTCCTCAATTTCTTCTTCTAGGGCTACGTTAAGATCATTTTATACAAGAGAAATAGTAACAACAAACATCACAAAAATCACTGTTACCTTAAAAGATCTGGAACTTAGGAAAGTTCAGCACAATTTCAATAAAATTCCTTCTTTAAAATGTGACTTAGGAACATCCCAAGACCCTATATTTATTGATGAAGAACTGACCAAGAAGACATATAATTTTTTCAAAAAAGCTAAGAGTCTGAAGGAAATTGGTTATAAGTATGTATGTCACCGCAACGGCAAAGTGTTAACTCGGAAAGATGATGATGTTATTTTCATATTAAATGAGGTCAAATTAAATTAACTCTTAAGCTAAATGGTTTATTTAAGATATCATAGTTGGTTTCACTCCTTCTTAGTCATGTCTTGATATTTAAATGTAGCTACTTTATTTATATGTATATTTTTTTTCTCAAATTATGATTAATATAAATGATTCAAAGACCGGTCACGTGAACATTCGTTTACTTCTACCTAGTAAACACTGTTTGAAAGATATGATTCTTGACTTAGAATTGAAAATTTGGGAATATCAGAAACGTGGCTATCGCAGAATATATCTGATGAGTAATTAATTGTATATCGAAGGTTTTAATTTCTTTAGAGCGGATCGAGGTACGCGAGATAGGGGCGTCGCATTTCATGTAATGATTTAATCGTGAATAGGGTAGATTTTGGAAAAAGTAACGAGTTTCATGAACAATTATGGTTAAAGGCTAGAGTTGGTAGTTTGAATTTTGGTTTCGGTATACTATACCGTCCAACAAATAGTAATTTGATGGACGGACTTGATTCTCTAAAAAATGCTGTCTCAACTATGATTTCCTTGTCTGATGAGATGATAATAATGGGTGATCTAAATATTAACTTTCTAAACACTAATAGTTCTATGAATACGTTCGATACTTTTTTTTCTACCAATACATTTTCTCAAATAGTTCAAAATCCAACACGTATCTCTGGAGGCCAGAATAGCCTGATAGACCAAATTATTTTATCTGAGAGAAATTTGCTTAATGGAAATGTGTTTCATAATAAATAATAAATAAATAATATATATTCTTCAAATTCAAATGTACCAAAAAAAAATCCATTTTAACAGAATAATAATTAATTCGTATAAAATAACAGATTATAATTTCTAAATTGTTAGGTCTGCACCTAGATGTTTACACATCTGTATGTGCAAGAAGACTTCTCACAATAATTAGGCCTATACTTTTATCATAATGATGACAAAACAATATATAAAATAAAAATAAGAATTAATAAAATAAACTCAAAATAAGAATAATTTCTTATCAATATTTATGACACAAAAATGGTATAAAATGTACTTCGAACAATTCTTCAAATTTCGCCCAATTAGATGCTATATATATTCTACATTTATGATTGTATTGTAACGTGGATAGGTATTTATTTACTTACGGTTAATATTTGAAACTACATGTGAGGTACAATTTGTCATACTATTGTCAGTTTGACAAGGATCTAGAACATTAATTATGTGCATCTAGATAATCATAGAACATTCTCGATGAATGTCATGTCATGATTCAGGTATATAAAGCCGTGTCGATCACGGGACAGAGTCAGTCTTATGAAGGCAGTGAGTCTTATAAAGTCAGTCTGTGGAATCAGAGGTTAATAGTAGTTCTGTCGGTGAAGACAGTGACAGTATAGATTGTCAAGGTGACAAGTGGTGACAGTTGTACCATAATAGAAGTTCGTGTACTGAGTGTTTGGAAATAAACCATTAGAAGCAATCTGCGAATTTTGAGTATTACGCAAGTGAACTCACCCCACAACGTTTAGCACAGGGTTAAACGTTACAATTGGTGTCAGAAGTGGGATCTTCGCATTTTGCTAAGAATATATGGTGAATACCAGATCGAAAAATTACGACGAAATGGCAAATTTTGCAGAAATAATGAAGTTCCTAGAAAATCAAGAAAGAAGTAGACAAGAACAAGAAGCAAAAATAATACAAATTCTAGAAAATCAAGAAAGAATTAGACAACATGATAAAGAAGAACAAGAAAGAATTAGACAGGAAGACCAAACAAAAATGAATCAATTTCTAGAAAATCAAGAAAGAATTAGAAAGGAAGACCAAACAAAAATAAGTCAAATTCTAGAAAATCAAGAAAGAAGTAGACGACAAGATAGAGAAGAACAAGAAAGAATTAGACAACAAGAAAAAGAAGAACGAGAAAGAATTAGACAACAGGAAAAAGAAAAATTAGAGAAAGTCCAAGAGAACTTCATACAGAATTTTCAACTTATAGATGACAAGATGTTGCAAAAAGAAGAAGTTGACCAGAAATTAGAAAAAGTTCAGGAAAATTTTAATCAAAAACTTCAAATAATAGAGCAAAAGATGTTGCAAATGAAATCTGAAGTACCTCTGAGACGATCGTCGAATGAAATTCAAAATGATGTAGTTAATCCAGTTAAAATTGAAGCTCCAAAATTCGATGGTAAACAGTCTTGGTCTACATATAAAAAGCAATTTGATGTTGCTGCTTTGGCTAGTGGTTGGTCAGATGAAGAGAAGGCCACTGTATTGATCTTGGCTCTACGTGGTGATGCATTGGAAATCTTAAATACCGTAACTGGCGGCGAACCTTCGTATGAGATTTTAGTGGATCAACTTGAAATGCGTTACGGTGACCAACATCTACAACAAGTTTATCAAGCACAGTTAAAGAATAAGCAGCAACGGTCTGGAGAAACACTACAACAATATGAAATTGAAGTTGCTCGGCTCGTTCGACTCGCATACCCTACAGCGCCAAGAGACTTTCTTGATAGGCTAACAGTACAAACATTCATTGAGGGTCTAAGAGATTTTGAGATTCAGCAGGCCTTACGGTTGAGGGCCTTACAAGAATTGAAGATGCCCTTGCACGTGCACTTGAGTATGAAGCTGCTAAACAGGCATCCAGATCTCATCTCCATCGGGGACAGATTCGACGAGTTAGCCTCATTCAAGAGGAGAAATACAGAAAAAGCAACATCATTAAGCAAATTATTGAAATGTTACGAGAACTGGATGGTCAATCAACTGGACATAGTACTCAGAGGGTGTGTTGGAGCTGTGGATAAGGAGGACATATCAAAAGGAATTGTTCACACTTTCAATCTAGCAATGGGTCAGAAGATTTCAGTACTCCGAGGTTGTGTTGGAATTGTGGACAAGAAGGGCACATGAAGAAGAACAGTCCACTTCAAACTGGTCATGTACAAGAAAATTTCGAAATCCGGAAGAAAGAAAATTGCGCCCAACAGAAATATCATTATTGCTCTAACAAAGACAGCTCAGATATGGAGCCTGGTGTTAAGAGGGAAGATGCCATACCTAGTTCGAAGGAGAGCAGTATCTCTAGAGAAAGATCAAGCAGTACAAGAAAGAGTCTTGTTAGAAGGTGCAGTATATCGAGATGTGTAGGCAGTAGTGGTCGTGGGAAAAGCAATTCATGTTGCAGTAGTCCACAAAGAGGTGCAGGAGGTAGAAGGTGCTTCGGCCGCAATAGAAGGAAGCGCATGAGGAGTCGCAATAACCGAGATAGTGGTGAAGGTTATGTGGCCGCCAAGGATCGTGTTGGCTTGTATAGAAGCAGATCACCTGTTTGAGTATGTTCACCTGGAGGTTATCATAGTCCGGTGAAACATTTCTATGATCACAGAGGAGGATCAGGAACACCGAGTTATATGTCATCCTCGGAAAGTGAGAATGAGAACTGGGACAAGAGGATCCAAGGGGCTCCCCCAGATGAGATTGTAGAATGTATTGGAATGATGTTTGATCGGGACGATCAAATCTAAGAAGGGGGCAGTGTAACGTGGATAGGTATTCATTTACTTACGGTTAATATTTGAAACTACATGTGAGGTACAATTTGTCATACTATTGTGAGTTTGACAAGGATCTAGAACATTAATTATGTGCATCTAGATAATCATAGAACAATATCGATGAATGTCATGTCATGATTCAGGTATATAAAGCCGTGTCGATCACGGGACAGAGTCAGTCTTATGAAGGCAGTGAGTCTTATAAAGTCAGTCTGTGGAATCAGCGGTTAATAGTAGTTCTGTCGGTGAAGACAGTGACAGTATAGATTGTAAAGGTGACAAGTGGTGACAGTTGTACCATAATAGAAGTTCGTGTACTGAGTGTTTGGAAATAAACCATTAGAAGCAATCTGCGAATTTTGAATATTACGCAAGTGAACTCACCCCACAACGTTTAGCACAGGGTTAAACGTTACAGTATAATTTCATGCTAGTAGCATTTTTAATATTAGTTGGTATAATATTATAAATCTTTAGGGCTAGGTAATTTATACTTCTTAAATTTAGATTTCTGTTACTAACTGGAATTATAAGATGTTTATTTGTTTTATTTCTGGTTTCGTAGACACATAATTTTTTACTTTTACATATTTACACACATTCAATACATATAGAGAACGAACGTTTAGGAGTATAATCGTTGAGTAGAATAAAGTATATTTTTTAAGTATTATTTTTGGTATGTAGTTTTGGACTACATTTATTTCTCTTAAAGTACTTTGATACAAGCCGCCCCATATGAAAATACCATAACTCAATAATGACTCTACAAGCGCCCTATAAAAGAGACGTTTCTTTTTGTCAGTATTTCCCTTAGAATATAAAACTTGTGCAATAGTTTCCTAATATTATTTGTCAGACCCGCTACATGTTGTTCCCATTTAAGGTGTTGGTCTATAATGAAGCCTAAGTATTTTATGTCAGGCACTTCAGAGATACAATCATCACAAATATCTACATAGATTAAAATTGGGTCGATTCGCTGAGGAAAGGGAAAACGCAATAGATTTAGTTTTCTTTATATTTAAGGTTAACTTAAAAGAATCAAGCCAATTTGTTATTTTCGCTAAGCCTTGTTGTGTTGATTTTTTTATTTACATAAAGCCATGTATCACTATAGAAGAATACTGCCGTGTCGTAGGACCTAACACAGTGCCTTGTGGGATACCTATTTTTACTATTAAGGGAACAATATTTCCAACCTTTAATATCTGTGCTCTCTCATGGAGATAGCTCCTGAAGACCTCTAACGCTGTGCCCCGCACCCCACAAGAATTTAACACGTCAAGGAGTTTATTATGGGGACAGTGTCAAAAGCTTTCGCTAAGTCTATAAAGACTGATAAGCATTTATTTCCTGCATTCAGATGTTCAGTGATATTTCTATTAAGCTCATATATTGCATCTGTTGTGCTTAGGCCGTTGGTGAAACCGAATTGTTTGTTTGAAAGAATACAATTATTTGTCAAGAATTCAACAAGCCTTTCTTTTAAGCATTCTCAAACATCTTTGTAAACGTACAGCATGTTACTCGAGCAGGAATGTCACCAGGTTCGGAAGTATTAATTAGTGAGTTAGTGGTTAGAAAATATGTTTGTAGAGAATAAGCTTTTTATGTCCACAACATACAAATACAGAATTTCTAGAATCAATAAAGATTTCGCCTTCATTGAAAAAGATGCCAGATCCGCTACTACAGTCTAAAGAAATGTAAGACTAATACACGAAAATTGAAGAGCTAATAATTGGAGAATTGGAGAAAATAACATACATGCAAGAGAAAACTAAAGAGACTGGTTGGAAATTTGAAATGGTTTTCTTTTTCAATAGGTACTGTTTTTTTCTAGAAGGCGGTCACAGAAATTGTTGTAATACTTTGAAATCGAAAGTATCACTACAATTTCTGTGCTCGCGTGTTTTAAAATAAATGAATAGAACAGGGGGAAAATAAAACTCTATACAAAATTTGGATTTGCTATTCAAGTAATTTAATTGCTTGATTCGTTAAATGATTTGTTCTGGTCACAAATTTTTCAGAGTTTACATATTCCATAAACCTTTTCTAGAATAATTGTTGAAGTGTCCAAGTAAAATTTTTCTTCAGATCAATGAATTTCCAAGATATGATCGACGGTTGTTGGACGCATCTCAATACATGTCGATAGTTCTCCAATGTGGCATACGGTAAGGATAGATAGGGGTCATGTAGCTGGTTCTAAGAAACCTATATCTCATGAGTCTATGGTTCTTTATAACCAAGATACAGGGTGATTTATCCATTATGTCCGTTTTCTCAGTTACTCATAACTTCCGAACCCCAGCGTATATTTTTTTCATATTATAACAGCAAATACTGTTCATCCTGTATGGTACCGAACAGCAAACAAATAAAAATAAAAATCCAGGGACGAACTTGGATAAAATCGGAAACATAAATTCACTTCAAAACAACACCCTGTATCTAATTTGGAAAGAGCAGAAAAAAATATGTCGGACTAAATGTGTTTGGTACTTCCGCATACAATTTTAGTACTTGTTAATTTGAGTCAAAATTAATGTTTTCGATGAACGGATGGTATAAAATTAAAAAAAAAACATTTTCTGCTTTAAAATGTAATCTTTCAAATCAAATCGATAAAACCATCAACCATTTCATGATCTCCTAATGTTTGGATCCTTACCTTGTTGTCTTGTTGTAACATGAGTCGACAGGTCCGTATTTGGGACAAAATTCTAATTGCAAGGATTAAGTAACAAACACCCTGTATGTGTAAAACAAATTTGATAATTGTATTTTTTTCATTATTCTAAACAAATAATAAAATTATAAAAAGATTGTATTCCAAAAAAGTATAACTTTATTTTAAGAAAAACTAATTCAGTAATATGTTTGTAAGTGAAATGAAAATAACTAAAAATAGGATTGAAAACTTTATAATGAAATATTCCAAGAAAACTAAACTATAACAGATGCTCAAAGGGGCCACCATTTTGCTCACTACATGATTGTGCTCTTTTTGTTAGACTTCTAATAATTGATCTTCTAATCAGATTCGGATTATTTTTCAATTCTTTGCACGCCTGTTTAATTCTCTCCAAAAGGCCTTGTCTTAAATTTATTTCATTTGCATAAACTTTCGATTTTAAATAACCCTAAACGCTAGAGTCGACTAGGTCAAAATCAGGTCCCCTTCGTAGGCCAGTTATGAGGTCCACCTCTGCCTATCCATCTATTTGGAAAGTTTAGATGTAAAAAGTCTTTAACTATTACCCAGAAATGAGGTGAAGCACCATCATGTTTGAAGACATGCCTTCAACATCTGCATCGTGTAGCAATATCGGTAAAATATTTTGCAGAAATTCCAAATAAACATGAAAAAATGCGGATCAATTATTCGGCTGTGAATAACACCACACCATACTTAAAAGCAGAATATTACTTGTAAATGTCTCTGCTTGATAGCAAACGGATTTTGTTGGGCCCAAATATGAAAATTTCGTACCGTCCCTGGTAAACTGAGCTTCATCTCTGAATAAACACCCATGCAATATTCTGCTATTATGTAATATTCACCTGCTTTTAGTTTATTTTCGGGTAATTTTTTTTATTTAGTTTTTAAGTCATACTAGATCTGCGCAAAGGTTTCTATGAAAAACCTCTTGCAGATTTTGTGTATTGTAATTCTCTACATAAAATGTTCCCCTTTACACCTAGTTTATAAATATATAAAAACCAATCGAGGAATTTCACCTCCCTCTGAACTTCCTGTAGGTGATATGGATCGACATTTTTTTTTCTTAATCTTGCGTAACCGTAGATTAAGGAACATTAGTCGCATGATTCTTCTCATGTTGATTTTTTGTCGTCTCGCAGAATATCTAGAATATCTTTTTTCAAACCTTTATGTCGTCTGTCA
Organism: Crioceris asparagi; assembly: GCA_958507055.1. Taxonomy (NCBI): domain Eukaryota; kingdom Metazoa; phylum Arthropoda; class Insecta; order Coleoptera; family Chrysomelidae; genus Crioceris; species Crioceris asparagi. The sequence continues at coordinate 50,345,926 of OY293828.1, forward strand.
TGATGTTCATTTTCTGCCACTGTTAGAAATTTACCGTGTTCTCTAAGATAACTAAACACATTAGCAAAAGTTTTGCCATTTGGTAACCTCCGATCAGGAAAGCGCCGCTCATATTCTCTTTGGGCAGCTATTCCATTATCATTTCACAATCCGTACACATACACCATTTCTGCATATTTCCCATTTTAAAACTTATGGGGTAATTTCCGTGAGAAATGACAAGGTATCAACAAATAATCACTAATCAATCAATGAAACAACACAACTATAAACTCTAAAATCATCAAATGATGTCAAATACGTACGGAATGCAATAGTTTATTCTTGTTCTAAATGCACCAGAAGAGTTAAGAAATGATCAATAAGCTCTAACTGAAAGACTAATTATGTATAATGGGATAAATAATAACCGCTTCTAATTTTTTGTTTCGTACTTAATTTTCACATAATTAGCGTTTCTTACAATAAAAGTACGTATACTTTTATCAGGATACAGTCTTTTTATCATCTTATTGTTTGTTTGAAGTTTAACATAATGAAAAAAATACAATTATCATATTTGTATTGCACATGTAGGGTGTTTGTTACTTAATTTTTACAATTAGCATTTTGTCGTAAATACGGACATGTCGACTCATTATGCATCAAGGTTGTGATAAAAACATTAGGAGATTATGAAATAGTTGATAATTTTGTCGATTATATTTGGAGATTACATTTTGTAGTAGAAAGTGTTTTTTTTTAAATTTTGTACCACCGGTTCATCGAAAACATTAATTTTGACTCAAATTAACAAGTAATAAAATTGTATGCGGAAATACCAAACACCTTTGGTCCGACATAATTTTTTTCTGCTCTTTCCAACGAATTTTAAAAATTTTTGATATACAGGGTGTTGTTTTGAAGTGATGAAATTTTTTCGATTCTCTCCAAGTCTTAAAATATAGGTTTATATTTTCATTTGTTTGGTATTCGGTACCATACAGGATGAACAGTATTTGCTGTGAATATGAAAGCAAGGTATACGTTGGAGTTCAGAAATTATGAGTAAATGGAAAAACGGACATAATGGATAAATCACCCTGTAACTTAGTTATAGAGAATCAGAGACCGATGAAATATAGGTTTTTTAGAACCCCTATCTACCCTTACCGTATGCCCATTTCCCAGTAAATCACCCTATACATATATACAGGGTATCCCTTAAAGGTATTTACAAACTCCTAACACATGTTAGTATTTCTAAGTAAACTTGCTATAGGTCTTATAAGGCCCTGAAGATACAATTTTGAAATATTTTTTTGCTAAAAATTTAAAACGACTAACGCGATTTCGACGAAATTTGGTGCTTTGGCATATCTTTATATGCTGAAAAATCGCTTGTAAATATAATGGACAATATTCCATGAGCATAGAATATGTGTTTTTTAATCATTTTACCTTTTGAATTCACGCCAATGGATGAAAAGGGCAGTAAACCTAAAATTAAGATTATTTGACTCAGTTACTACAAAAAAGCTACTCTTGATTAAACTAGAATACTTCTGTGGTTTTCTGATAATTTGTATCTGATAGATAAATACGAGCAATTCTTATTATCTTATATCTGGAGGCTGAGCTTTGCTCGTGTAAAACAGGATTTTACGATGGGTCTATAAGAGTTCTAAGGATATTTAAACTTATTAAAAATGTACATTTCTGGTTAAAATATATTGCGATCGGTAAATACTGCTTTTATTGTTCACATATATGTTATAGATTTTGAAATAATGTGGAAATTCCGATTAGCTTCACCAAAGATGATAACGGCTTCAGCTTGGTCTTCTGATGAACGAGCCATATTAATCAACGAGAAAAAATATGAAAAAAGTAATCAAGGAGATCACAAAATATCATTAACTTTAATTTGACAATTGTTGACAACAGAGTTAAGATTTATTCACTTGTTGCTATGGCTACTAAGGCACTCACAGTATAAACAGCCGACTGGATTAACGTAAGGGATCGAAAATCAGATCCGTTTGAATTAAGATTTTTTGGGACTCACTTCAACTTGGGTATATTAAATGATGCATGAAATCTGCTTAGAATTTCACGTAGAATTCGATTATCTAATAATATACAGGGGGTTCCATTTAAAAAAATAAACTAATAAGTCAGTGGGCTTTTTTAACACACCCTCTATAAATTAAAATTATGTTATTGAAAAGGTCAAAAGAAACCCTACAACTTATATATTCAATATTTTTTTGTAATATTGAAAATAATGAAGTAATGGATTTTGTATTTTCAATACCACTCTTACTAGTATGTTTATATAAAACTTTGGCACTGTCTATAAAGTTATTGCCTGTTATATGAAATATATAGTCATTACTATTACTTATTATTCACAAAACTACCCCTTATATACAGGGTGATTTTTAACGTGCCCATTAAAAGATTTCCACTTATAAATTGAGACAGAAATATCAAAATTTGGCTATAATCAACGTTGCCCAATCTAGAAGACATATTTACAAGATGGTGGCACTTCCGGTTACACCGGAAATTGTACTAAATTTGATTCTTCAAATGGAAACCCCTGTTTTAGATATTAGATATTTGAATTCCGCGAATTTATTCAACTATGAAAAGCCCCAGTTGTTTTAAATTATCTGTCATAGTTTTTGACTTAAGTCAATAATTTTACAGCAAAAAATTCTTATGACAGATGTCTACTTAAAAAATCATATATCTCTTATTGTCAACCGGAAAAGCAAAAAGCTGTTTTTGATCGGTAGCCCGATGTTGAGATCTCCTTCAGTAAGCCCATCATTCTGAAAATTGTCTTGTTAACCAAAAAAAAAATTAATACTTCAATGATAAAAGTTAAGAAACTCAACTTTTCTTAATAGCACCTAGTTTTCAATCGTCATTAAGTAGAAAATTGAATTTTAGGGAATTACAATCTCTAATGTTTTTTTTTCAAATAATAAATACGATATTTTAGATTTTTTACAATTTTTTTTCGCGAATGTCTTGTTTACGAATTTCTAAGTGACCCTGGACGTAAAACAATCGCTGTTATTGATACCACGTTTTAGCTATCAAACTGAGTTTTGAAAGTTGAAGTACAAAACCTCTGTTACAAAAATTAAAATGAATCAGTATATGTTACAAGATAGGTGGTTGGGAAATGGAGGTCCGCGACTTTCGCCACCATGTTCTCCTGATTTGACACCACTTGATTTCTACTTGTGGGGGAGAGTCAAGGAGCTGTATAAAACAGAACCTAGATCTCTATAGGATTAAATAGAGAAGAGCCACAAATTATGCCGTCCAGGAACGTTTTGTTGAAAGCTGAAACCAAAACGCTGGACACAGAGCATATCTTATAATCTTATGGTTTTGTTTTTGTTATTTGTTTTTCGAGTCCTTTCGTTTCATGAATAAACGATTTGTAGGTAAGGTAATAAAAGTGTCCTTAATGCTAAACTCGATGCTATACATCAAAACATTCACTTAATTAGGTAATTTTTTATAGAACTGTACTTATTGCTATCGTTCACACTTTTGAATTTCGAAAAAAAATCAACGGCATGTTGTTATAGGTCTATAAGTAAGTCCAAAAAACTTTTGGTTCAAATATATATATATATATATATATATATATATATATATATATATATATATATATATATATATATATATATAAATGTATTAGATTAGTGGGATTGCAGTCAATACTTCGGAATGGGCAAATAAAACACGTCGATTCTTTGCTAATTAGTCAAGCTTTCGGAAGTATTCTCTTCCTTTCTCAAGACATCTATAAATAGATAATTTATTGATTATTAAAATGGACAACGAAAAAAAACATTAAAAAAACCTTACTCAGCTATGAAGTTTTGAACAAAAAAACTGCTACAACAAAAAACATAATAATCTTCATACTTATAATTAAAACACTACAATTACATTTTAGTCTTGTTTTTTAATTAAAATTAAATTAATTGTGAAAATCATTGTCAATGTGTTCCACATATTTGGCAAACCTTACTAATGCGGAGGCAGTGGGATAAAGACAAACTTTTCAACAACAATATACGATCCGAACTAATTTGATGTTAGACATGTAACTACTATGCATAAATATGAAAACGAAAAATTGTATGTCCATGTCACTTATTAGTTATTGTGTTAATATAATTATTACTTCAGTTGACAGTTGTCTGAATTCTGTCTATTTTGATTTGTTGTTGTTTGTTCCTAATTGAGGTTAATGTTGTTATGGATTTTCATAAAATATGTATATATGTTGCTGAGTCCCTGAACGTCACTTTTCTTATTGAGGCAGTTTGGGTTATTCTTGATATGTACCATTTCTAAAAAAGTTCTCTTAAAATAATTTCTTTCTGTCACTAAGACCCTGGCTTGATCATAATTCATACTGTGGCCTGTATCTAATACATGTTGTACTAGTGTGCAGGACTTCTTTTTTAACTTACAATCACTTCTATGTGTGATGATTTCATTCTCAACACTCTAACCGTATGAAAATTAACTTGATATTAGCTCTTAAAAGCAGAGTCGAAAAATTATGCCATCCCAAATACAAAAGAGAATGTCTTTCAGAACTGAAAACAATCCTAATTGAAAACTCCTACCCACCAAAATGGATCAACTCTCTTTTATTCAACAATTGTACCCGCACACGTCACGACAACCTACCAGCCCCGAACAATCAAAATAATTTGACTACAGAAAACACAACACAACTTACAGATATTAAATACCATTCATTACCATACATTGAAGACCTGACACCTAAGCTAATTAATATATTAAAGGGCATTCCTTATAAAATAGCATTAAAAAACATTAAGACAATTGCACAATTACATACAAAATTAAAAACACCTTACAAAACTACAGAAAAATCCAATGTGGTATACCAAATCAATTGCCGTGATTGTAATGGGGCTTATATCGGTGAAACGAGAAGCACTCTTAAAGGTCGGATCATCACACATAGAAGTGATTGTAAGTTAAAAAAGAAGTCCTGCACACTAGTACAACATGTATTAGATACAGGCCACAGTATGAATTATGATCAAGCCAGGGTCTTAGTGACAGAAAGAAATTATTTTAAGAGAACTTTTTTAGAAATGGTACATATCAAGAATAACCCAAACTGCCTCAATAAGAAAAGTGACGTTCAGGGACTCAGCAACATATATACATATTTAATGAAAATCCACAACAACATTAACCTCAATTAGGAACAAACAACAACAAATCAAAATAGACAGAATTCAGACAACTGTCAACTGAAGTAATAATTATATTAACACAATAACTAATAAGTGACATGGACATACAATTTTTCGTTTTCATATTTATGCATAGTAGTTACATGTCTAACATCAAATTAGTTCGGATCGTATATTGTTGTTGAAAAGTTTGTCTTTATCCCACTGCCTCCGCATTAGTAAGGTTTGCCAAATATGTGGAACACATTGACAATGATTTTCACAATTAATTTAATTTTAATTAAAAAACAAGACTAAAATGTAATTGTAGTGTTTTAATTATAAGTATGAAGATTATTATGTTTTTTGTTGTAGCAGTTTTTTTGTTCAAAACTTCATAGCTGAGTAAGGTTTTTTTAATGTTTTTTTTCGTTGTCCATTTTGATAATCAATAAATTATCTATTTATAGATGTCTTGAGAAAGGAAGAGAATACTTCCGAAAGCTTGACTAATTAGCAAAGAATCTACGTGTTTTATTTGCCCATTCCGAAGAATTGACTGCAATCCCACTAATCTAATACATTGATCATTTTAATCAGTCAATAAAAATTTAACATTATATATATATATATATATATATATATATATATATATATATATATATATATATATATATATATATATATATAGGCTGTATCGTAAAAAACGCCTTAAGCTATATTTATTGGCGGATTTTAAAAATTCAAAAAAACAAATGAATGGTTTCATATGCTCTACAATATGTCCCCGACTTTAATTTTTTTTAAATTTTTTCCACCATTGACTGGGATAGTCAACTTTTTTATTCTTAATAGAAACATGTATTTGTTTTTACGTCATATTGTAACAATTATTTTCTAAATTCAACAGTATAACATAACTTAAAATTCATCCAATAATTTCTTGAAAAAATTAAACATAAAAATTGATTAATCCGTATTCATTAACAAATGCCATTGAAATAAGAGTGAAACCTGCATCACAAATATTGTTCAAATTGTCTGCCGCCTTGACGAATACACAGCCCGCATCTTCTAATCACTCCATAAGTGGCGTTCGTTATAATATTTGGAGGTATTTCTCGACGAACTTCGATTACTTTTCTTCTAATGCAGTTTTCATTCTGAGGCTGGTTTAGATAAACTTGGTCTTCAAGGTAACCCCAAAACCAAAAGTCAAGTGGCGTAAGGTCTGGGAAACGAGCTGGCCACCGAACAGGTCAATTTGTCCCAATCTATCTTGCATTAAGTCTGTTATTTAACCAATTTAAATATACATGTGCATTATGTGGAGGAGCCCCAACTTGTTAAAAATAGATTCTATTGAGTTCGGCAAGGGGCGCAGTCCTTCTATAAAGTTTTTGATATTTTCCTTCAAAAGATCTTAATATTTATATCGTATGAGTATTCCGTCGATAAAAAATTGCTCAATTAATCGATCGCCCAAAACACCGCACCAGACATTGGCAGTAAATCTTCTTTAAAAATTATTTTCTACAAGAAGTCTAGGGTTTTTCTGACTCCAGTACCGATGGGTGTTTCTATTATAAATGCCATTATTGCTAAAGGTACACTCATCAGACCAAAGTATGTTTCTATAGAAATTATCATTCCCACGAACCGCGTCAAAATAAGAACGGCAAAATACAATTCTTCGATCGACATCATTTTGCTCCAGAGCTTTTACTTTTTACGGAACGTACAGTATAAACTTACTCCATCTACAGTATCTTTTGATTTTTTGTTCAAATCACTAGCATTTTCATGAGTAGACGTTCTCGCCTCTTCCAGAACACTGAGAAGTACGCCTAAATCCACCTCTTCATTAAATTGACGATGCTTATTTTAGGCTTCTTAAAACTACAAGAGTTTCTTAAATTGTTTTCAATTTTTCAGAATTTTCATCGATCTGGAATTTCTCTGTTCGGAAATCGATTGTAATTCAGTGACACGATCTGACATTTTTCTAAAATAATGTCAAATCATAGGTATGTAAATGTTAGATAAATATTTAGTTATATTATACTGTCGAATTCAGAAAAAAATTGTCTACAATATGACGTGAAAATAAACACATGTTTCCATTAAGAAAAAAAAGTTGACTATCGCTGTCACTCAAGATAAAGATTAAAAAAATGAAAGTCGGTGACATCTTGTAAAACGTATCAAACAATTCATTTGTTTTTTTGAAATTTCAAAACCCGCCAATAGATAACGAAGTTAAAGTTTGGGGAGTTTTTTACGATACAGCCTTTATATATATATATATGGGATATTACGAAATTTATTATTATTTATGGGGCAATATCGAGTAAGTAGTTTAAAAATGGCGACCGTTCAAACATTTAAAAAAATATCAAAAAAGGAAAATAATTTTAAGTTATAGTTATAATCACTACCTACAACTTTTGTTTGAAGCAATTGTAAAGACATAGGTATACCAATGAAAAGGTTGTTCAAATTTTGATTCAATGAATTTCGAGAAATTGACCTTTCTGGTGGCTACAGGCCGTCGGGATTTTTTTGTTCAACTTGGGTTAATATTTTATTTCTACTGTTGAGTGGATTTTTGTTCCAGTTAGAATAAACCTTGGCTTAAGAATCAAAATTTATTCCTACTCATTGGAGGTACCTACCTAACTCAGAATATTTGGCAATAAATTCACGACAGGTTATTTCCACTATTCTATCACAACTTCCGTAAATAGTAAACAGTTCAAAAATGACACCTTTTGGATAGTGATTCATTTGGATTTTTGTAACAGACGTTTACTTCAACTTTCAAAACTATGAATTGGACAGCTAAAACATGGTATCAGTAACAGCGATTATTTTACGGCAAGGTCACTTAGTCATTTGTAAAAAAGACATTCGCGATAGATAATTTTCTAAAATCTCGAATATCTTTTTTATTACCTGAAAAAAACATAAGAGCATGTAATAAACATTGCCCTAAAATTAAATTTTCTACTTAATGACGATAGAAAAATAGGTATATGCTATTAAGAAAATTAGAGTTTTTAACTTTTGACAATGACGTCATTAATATTTTTTGGAGTGTTAAACAAGACAATTTTCAGTAAGTAAACACAAGTAAACGCAAGTAAAGACATCTTTCATGAGATCTTTTTGCAGTAAAATTGATATACGTCAAAAACCATGACAAATAACTTAGGTATAAGAACTGGGGTTTTCATACCTAATTATGTATGAATTATTTTTTGCCTTTAACAAAAGTTCTTTGATAAAAACTCAATGGGTACCTGAGGGAAGCATGAATCACTCGATAGTCAAAACAGACAGTTTATTATTTTATATTTATTGCCGATGAAGGCGATAAAAGAATGTGTAAACAATATCAATATGTACACTGCGTTCTCATTTATTTTAATTTTTTATATGGCATCTTGTCGAGTTCGTGTGATTTTGTTTCAGTTAGGATTGGATATCCAGAGTGATAATACTGTTTAAATTATTAGTGTGTGTGATTAATTAGTGATCTACAAATTAGTCGAGTCTATACTCACGGGCAATATAATTTACCAATATATTTGCAGTTCTATTTAATAGTTTAAATATTATTATTATTATTTAATGATAGATATTTCGCTGATCTTTTATTTTATTGAGCATCTAAGAATTATTGATTACTGTACTCGAGTTCGTAAATTGTAGGTAGTGACGTCAACAGCGCAAAAAACAAAAACATTGTTGCCGGATTGGGATGCTAGTTATTTGATCATTTATTATTTCAATAAAAAATATACATAATAGAACATATAGTTGAGAGTATACAGGTAATATTTGCTGGGGGGTGTCTTTCTGCTAATAAAATGTATTCGGTAACATAAATATTTATTTAATAAATAATAACAGGATTCCTGATTGTTCGAGTCACATGACAACGATGTGTTTCATTGACACTTAGAAAAGAATAACAGATAAAAATTGTCATAAGGTAGAAAGAGACATAGCACCACCTGTCAGCTCAGCCGAAAATTTAGTAGCGTATCATTCATATTATAGTAAGTGGGCTTCTTTTTAATGAAATGGGTTGAAGTATCGACCGTAAACATGTTGAAGTGTTTAAAATGTTTGTATATTAAAAGGAATGTTAACATATTTACTGTTTCAGGGCATTATGAATATTATTTTTGATAAAATAATAAAATACAAGTCTTGTGTGGCAACTCAAGAAAATTTCTAAAAACGGCGGCGTTTACTTTGAATAGGTACTCTTGTCGTCCATATTCCTCACAAACTCACAACACAACTGAACTAAACTACAGGAATTCACCGCTTCGATATCTTAAAGAAATAAATAAATTGCTAGATAAATACTTGAAAATTATAAATATATAAAAGAATTTATTTACATCATTTTTTAATAAAAATAAGTTGTCAGCAGACTTAAAATATGGTATGCATTTTGTTGGGATATAGATATATGAAAAAATGATAATACAACCATATTTACTTACACTCACATGCAATCTGGCAGGCATTAGCTCAAGTATGTGTTCAATATGGAGAAAAATGATGTGTTTCTGTGTGTTAATAATGTGTTTTTGAATTAATTACTCAAAAACTTTTTTCTTTTCACTGAACCTGTATCTGCCTTATTTTTTTTAATTTTAATGTAGGTATGGATATTTCAAATATGTAACTAACACAAAGATCATTCATATAAGATCTACTCTAACAACTTCAATCTAAACACTTTCAACTCTAGATATGCCGTTACCATGACATTTATAAATAACTAATGACACTTCTTATTGATGGTTATGAAATCTTTCCTGTTTGTGGTTAAATTAATCTAAATTCACGAATGTAAAATGAATAATTATTTAAGAGGAATCGTATACGACGGTGGTCAAATTATAAAGGGTTTGAAATGTTATCGTGTGAATATGGGTTAAGTTTCTTGCTAGCTGTCAGATATACCGCTAATTTGCTCCGCTAGCTCACTTTCAAAGGCCAAACAACCTAACTGAACCTTTTCAGAAAATTTTTATTAGATACCATGATACCATTTTCATTTAGATATTACCTTTGCTAGTATTAGTTAAAGAAAAAATAAAAGAGCATTGATATAATGATGTAGGAACAGAATCACAGCGTTGCCAAATCTGGACGGCTCAGGTTTGATGTACAAACATAGATTTACATATATACATTTGTATATGTGACTACCACACAGCCTCATTAGGCTTTTTGCTGAACTAAAAGTTAGATATTTCATACAAACCTGAGCCACATTTCGGGGGGAATAATTGGCGCGTATGAATTCGTCGGTTATATTATTAGGTGACAGGAGCGAACGTTTCTTATTGGATACGACTGGGTACCACTGGAAACTAGCGCCAATAGTTTTTTGTAAGATGCGAGTCTTCTAAAAGACATATGGGAGAATTGTCGGCATGAGGGACAGAATGTAAAAGACAGTGTGAATAATAGAATAGTCCGAGTAAGCTAGTGAGAATATAGGAAAGTTAAGTTGTAATTTTTAATATTTCGAGTATAAATAAAGTTTATTTAATAATTGTAAATTAGTCTCACTTATCTGCGAACCCATATATATATATATATATATATATATATATATATATATATATATATAAAATGAATTGTAAATTCTTGACTGTCTAATTAATGATGAATTTTTAATGATTGGGGTTGCAGTCAAAATGCCAATAAAATTAAAACTCTTTAATCAATGTCGAGCTTTCGGTAACGCTTGTTACCTTCATCGGGACAAACTAAAATAACGAACAAATTAATTATAACAAAAGATATTAATAATATGAACTACTTACAATCGTGAGATTAATGAAATTTACCAGCTACAAACATTTGTTATTATGCATTTAACTTTATGATTGAACTTTTATGTTTCATAATTAAAAGTTACTATGGAATTACGCATACTAAGATCAATCTATGTATGTAGCTAATAAAAATGGAACACACTTCAGAAGTTAATCACAGGTTATATCATTTAAAAAATGGATATAATATAAAAATATGGCATTATCTTGTATAATATGAAACAATATATTAATTTAGAGAAACATCAGATGGCACACTATGATAATTATCATTATATAATTTTAAAATATATGAGTAAATGGAACTAAGTCCATTTATATCCGAACGTTTATTCATAACATTTGTTTCTTTTTGAATATGAATCATTTCTAAGAAACTTCGTTTAAAAATGTTCTTTTCAGAACATAGAACAATTGAGTTTTCAAAATCTATAGTGTGCTTTTTGTTTATGGCATGTTCGGTCAAGGCACATGACGGCTTTTTACATCTTATATCACTTTTATGAGACGTAATTCTTCCTGATAAACTCCTAGAAGTTTGACCTATATATGATAAATCACAATCATTACATTTGATCTCATATACTATTCCAGATTTTTCTGTTGTTTTTAAAGGTGTTTTTACTTTTGAAAATAACTTAGAAACTACTTTTATATTCTTTTTTGCAAATAAAATATTATATCCTTTAAAAACATTCATAAGTTTATAGGTTAATTCATCAATAAAATAGAGAGAACAGTATATAGGAAGAGTATTTGAGCGAGGTTGTGATTGATCAATATTATTTTCATTTAAAGACATTTCCAAAATTCTATCAACATTATTTAAATTAGGTTGGGTATGACTCAAGAGCTTATTTATCAATTTAATAGGATATGAATTTTCGATTAATATACTTTTTAATTTTGATAAACTTTCATTAACAAAAGTTTTGTGGGATAGTTTTATGGCTCTGTTTTTTAAAGCATTAATAAGGTTAATTTTCATTTTATTTGGATGATACGAGTGGTAGTTAATATACCTATTGCTACAGTATGGTTTTCTATACCACTTTGTTCGTAGTAAGCCTGTATTATCCCTACAAACTTTCATATCTAAGAAAGGAAGACTTTGCTCCTGTTCTACTTCAACAGTGAATTGAAGATGTTCATTATAATTGTTAAAGATACCTAAAGTTTCATCAATTTTATCTGATGGTAAGGCAAGTATTAAATCATCCACATATCTTTTGATAAATGGTATCGGAAAAGATATTTTATCTATTGAAGTCTGTATGAGTTTATCTAAAACATAATTAACAAGAATAGGTGATATTGTAGATCCCATTGGTGTACCAAATATTTGCTTATAATATGTTTCATTAAAAATAAGGACATTAGAATCAAAAATAAATTCAAGAACTATATTGAATATTTCAAAGTTTAGTGAACAATTGTTTTTTATATCATGCCATTTTCTTCTAAGACAATCTAAAATTACTGGAAAAGGTAAATTTGTGAATAGGGATACCACATCAAAACTAACAAGGATGTAATTAAGTGGAATCTTATATCCATTTATGAATTCACTAAAATGAAAAGAATCTTTTATATAGAGAACATGCCATAAACAAAAAGCACACTATAGATTTTGAAAACTCAATTGTTCTATGTTCTGAAAAGAACATTTTTAAACGAAGTTTCTTAGAAATGATTCATATTCAAAAAGAAACAAATGTTATGAATAAACGTTCGGATATAAATGGACTTAGTTCCATTTACTCATATATTTTAAAATTATATAATGATAATTATCATAGTGTGCCATCTGATGTTTCTCTAAATTAATATATTGTTTCATATTATACAAGATAATGCCATATTTTTATATTATATCCATTTTTTAAATGATATAACCTGTGATTAACTTCTGAAGTGTGTTCCATTTTTATTAGCTACATACATAGATTGATCTTAGTATGCGTAATTCCATAGTAACTTTTAATTATGAAACATAAAAGTTCAATCATAAAGTTAAATGCATAATAACAAATGTTTGTAGCTGGTAAATTTCATTAATCTCACGATTGTAAGTAGTTCATATTATTAATATCTTTTGTTATAATTAATTTGTTCGTTATTTTAGTTTGTCCCGATGAAGGTAACAAGCGTTACCGAAAGCTCGACATTGATTAAAGAGTTTTAATTTTATTGGCATTTTGACTGCAACCCCAATCATTAAAAATTCATCATTATATATATATATATATATATATATATATATATATATATATATATATATATATATATATATAATTCTAACTCTAACCATTCAAGTTTATCTATGTAGGTAGTTTCCGTAAAAAACGCGAGGATGCCACACTCGAGGTCACAAGCTTCTTCAAGAATGGCACAGCCAATCTTGAAAAAAATGCAGATAGGTTTTCGAGGCTGAGAAATTGATTGGTGATAATTTTATATGTAATAGGTGCGACCTTCGAGGTCCACACTAGCTATTTCGAAGAATGGCTCCGCAGATTGCGATATAAATTTTAGTATGAAGCTTGGGGCCTAGAAGTCAATTTCGACACAGTCAAATTTGGTATGTTTCACATTCACATTGCGCTTTCATATGAATTTCGAGATCTATAAATTATGAGCTATGTGAACAACAAACGCGACATGTATTTACTCATCTACCGGTTGCAACACATTTTAACTAAAAATATGTACATCTTTGAACTAAGGAACTCTTATAGACCCACCCTAAATCCTGTGTTATCCGAGCGAAGCTCGGTCGTCCATATATTTTTAATAATCAGGAATAGTTTTAATAAAAAATAAGCTGCTTATGTTTATTGTCCGTTCCTGTAGTTTCATCTTAATAAGACTACTGTAAAATTTAAGACACATTATTACTATTATTGCTCAATTCATAAAATTCATTTTTTTGGTTCATCATGGCCTTGTATTAGGTACACCTACGCCGACTATACCGATTTATTATTGTTTTTTGGATATTGTCAAGGAAACGGTAGGGAGTTTGTTAGCGTTTTGTAAGGATACCTGACTTTGAAGACGAAATTTTAAAACGCATTGAACAAGGTCCAGAACTAAGCACCAGACGATGAGGTAGAGAAGTGGGAGTCTCTAAAAATGGTGTTCATAGGGTACTTAAGGAACATTAATTGCCTCATCCTTACCATAACGCGCCGTGGGTCTTGTCTCTTTTTTTCTAGGCAAAGGGAATGGAATTTAAACTTTAGCAAAAATGTTTTGTCCACAGACGAAGCGTGTCTTACAAGAAGAAGGGTAACTAATTTCCACAATGGACACATTTCCGAATATGAAAATTCACATGCAATTAGCATTTTCAAAACAAATTTAAAATTAATGTGTGGGCTGGAATAATAAATAATATTATTGTCGGTCCTGTCATTCTTCCACAAAGACTAACTGGAGAAATTGAATTACAACATCTTTCAAATACGTTGCCAGATTTGTTATAGGATTAACCTCTAGAACTTTGGAGACATATGTGGTTTATGGTCTATCCTCTACATTTTTTTATGAATGTTCGAATCTACTTAAATCAACAGTACATGCACAAATGGATGGGTAGAGGTAATGACGCTCCTGTTCACCAGACTTAAAACAAATGGATTACTTTTTATGTGGATATCCGTGGTTTACGATAGGTCTATAGATAATGAAGAAGTACTGTGGGAACGGATTCAAAATGCAACAAATAATCTAAGAGGCAATAACAAAGTTATGCAAAGAGTAGCTACTTCTGAATTTTCTTCATCGTCTAAATCTTTGTAATAAATAGTGGAAACTTTGAATAGTTTTTATAAAATATTTTATTTGTTATCATATTTTTTTTTCAAGAAAAACTACTGCAATTATTAGAATACAAATTTAAAGAAAACCTTAAGAGTTCGAGTTTAATCAAGAGTAGCTTTTTTGTAGTCAGTGAGTTACTTAATCTAAGTTTCAATTTTACTACCTTTTTCATCTATTGGCGTAGAACTCCAATAGTAAAATGATTAAAAAGTTCTACGCTCATGGGTTAATAATCCTTAATAATAATTTTTGCATGGTATTTTTCAGCATATAAAACTATGCTTACATACAAAATTTTGTCGAAATCACATTAGCCGTTTTAAATTTTTAGCCAAAAAATGATTTTAAAATTATATGTTCAGGGCCTCATAATACCTAAACTAAGCAATTTTTTACCAAGGTAAGTTTACTCAAAAGGACTTATTTTCGCCTAAGAAAGAAGTGGTAGGAGTTTGTAAAGACCTTTAAGGGACACCCTGTTTATAAAACTGAACGTCTGGTGTGTATTAGATATCCCAATCAAAATTTGCACACATATTTATCATACCTTAAGTAAAAGTACTATCATACTTTTAGTTCCCGTGGGACTCTATGTGGTGGGTTTTACCTGAAAGTCTATTGTATATTTGTGAACACTACTGCAGGATTTTGATGGTCTTTTTAGCTTGTATGTACGTATGTGGAGGGTTCCATACCTGTAATATCGAAAGAAGACTCTTTGATAGTCTTCCATTGCGACTTGGACTTGCAGGTGGAGGGTTCCATACCGGAAAATCCCTAAGACATATGTAGGAGTTCTCATGCTGTTCTCTCTTGGTGCATGTCTGAGTTGGTGTTCGGATTTGTACGTGCGAGTAAGACTATGAGGTAGAAGGGTTCTATACTCAAGACTTTTTATGTATTTATGTTATCGTACAACAATCTACCAAAGTGTTTCCCGGGAAGTGCCGGGGATTTTTTTCGAAAGTAAAGAAAATATCATATCCAGCAATATTTAAGTTGGATATTTATCAAAAAATTACAGTTTCTGAGTTACAGCAATGTAAAGATTGTAATATATGTATTTCCGCGATGCTTTGAGATCTTTGAATGAAAATAAGAATAACCAAAGGATAGATGGGTAATAGGATAGGTAGGTAGGTACGTACTATTCTCTTTACTCTTTGGTATAAGTGAACGTTCAACGATTTTTGATGACTAATGATACATCCACCACAAGCATACGGACTAACAAACAAATTGGCTAAAAGTGTTGTCAGTACACTTCTAATATATTTTCAACATTACGGAACTCCAGGAATACACTGCTATTTTGGTCGAGAATTCGACAACACTCTCTTTCGTGATCTCTGCGTACTAGGTATACGATACTAAAATAACCCACTCAACGAATTAGTATTTGGCCATACAACGAGAGTGTACATAAAGGAATCACAAATCAAAGATAAATTAGCAAATAAATTCAACGGACTTTTTGAAATTATAGAAATTCAGAAATAATCAGCAACTACTCTCATCCCAAAAACTAAGCAAAAAATGTAAAGTTAATATTGACAGGATGAAACCATATTCTAAGAATTGAAAACTATTCAGGTTTCTCCTGCTGTTTGGATCAGCATTATGCCAATTTTCAATTGAACCTATAGACAATACAATAAGAGTTTTACACATGACGGAATAAAACTGACGATTACAAACGATAAATGGACTCTACTTGTACATAAAAACATCTCTATACTTTTGGAAACGTTTAACCACAACGACAATATTCTTCGATCTATATTGGATTCCCTAAGCCCGAATTACACAGCAATTAATTCATTTCGATCACAGGTCAAAGCACATACTATAGTTTTGGACCAAATATGGAACTCCATCAAAACAAAATTTTACGAAATATTCGCAGATACTAAGCGTCAAAAACGAGGAATTATAGATGGATTAGAAACTATTTTTAAAAGCATCACAGGTAACCTCGACACATCAGATGGAGAATATTACGTAAAGAACATCAACAGACCGATCAGAACCAAATAGAGAATTTGTTGGAGAATCAAATCTCAATAACAACTTCAGTTATAAATAATTTCAATTCAAGGAAGAAACAACTAAAAATTGATGAGACAAGTTTTAATAAGGACATGAGCAATATCAAAAGATCAATGCACCAGTTATTAGAAAAATTGGCTCTAATAGAAGTAAAACTTAAGATCTCTGAGATTTGTGAAAAGCTAATGGGAAGTTTTCATTTAATTGACGATAATCTAAATGACATTTAAATACTATCCACCTTCACATGATTAAAAATTATTCACTCCCCAATAGTTGCACCAGATAACCTGATAATTTAATTGAAGGAAGTTTCTCAAAATTTAATAAAAAACAATTTATCGCTTCCAGTAAAATATTCAAGCATTGCCAATTTTCAGAAAAAAACTGCCCAACTTCAATTATTTATGCTCAAGGATACAACGTACTAAAATTAGAAGACAACATGTGGCTTGTAATAGTTTCCGAACAATGATATGTTACACTACACTTCCAAGAAGCCAATACAAGATCCGTCATTATAAAAACCAACTGCGTTTTCAAACTATCCACTAATTGCATTTGTTGGAATGACTGAGATCCTAAGATACTTGAAGTTTCTCAGAATCCTTATCCAATCGTCATAAACTACAATTGCTACCTCCACGTTCAAGCGAAAGTAAAACTGACATATCTGAAACCATTAAACCTCAACAATCTAAATATGGATGATCTAGCCTTATCCAAGTAAAAGACGGATCAGTACTCCTGAGACATCGATGACCTCATCAACAAACCATTTGTTGAGAAAAATATCTCATGGGTCACATATTCCACCATAATCTTAATCATATCCCTCGTATCTGGCCGCACAATATACAAGTTCCTCTCCCAGAGAAAGATGACTGCTCCCGACCCAGAAATTCATAAGGAATCCGAAACCTTGAAGAGAATAAGAAGTATTATCTCAAGGAGAAGACCAAATCTACAAACAAATCAAGAATAAGCCTTATAAAAACACTGTTCTTATCCAACAATTTTTATCATTTTACTTTTTTACATTTTATTCTTTTATCAGTATTTTCATATTTTATTTACTTAAATTTTTCAAATTTCAGTATTTTATTCAATTTAAAAAAAATGCTGTATAACACCAATTTTTCTTTTAAAGAAGTGAGCTGTTATATAAAATACACCATATTGCTTTATAACATATACCATATA
Source organism: Crioceris asparagi (assembly GCA_958507055.1). NCBI lineage: Eukaryota > Metazoa > Arthropoda > Insecta > Coleoptera > Chrysomelidae > Crioceris > Crioceris asparagi. The sequence continues at coordinate 50,364,107 of OY293828.1, forward strand.
TTTATTCTTAATACTTTGTAATAATATTAACAATATATCTGGTTAATAATTCTATTCCCACAGTCAGTATCTTCAAAGGCAGAGATAAATTGTATTTCAGGTTTATTATGACAATATTATTTCTAGAATATGTTGACTCAGCTCAACTTTTTCCATCCTGGAAACTTCTAATCAGTAAATTTCCCAGAGAGTTGCCTATTATTCCTCACAACGTCATTATGTTAGTTTAGTTCTTGATTTTCATAAATATTTTTCTACTTATAATTAAACTTATTTAAATACAAAAATTATTAAAAATTAGAAACCGGTGCAAGAGATATAATTAAATTTGCATAAGTGAAAAACATAATCTTGAAGTTTTAAAAGACATAGAAAAACAAGAAAAGGTTGTAATTAAGAAAGTTCTTATTTTTCAATTCCAATACATTCTTCAATAAGTACCATGAATGATTCTATCACAGAGGAACTAGGTATTTATATTTCTAATAAATTTCATAATCCCGCAATCCCTTTTTGGTTCATATCACCGAATCGTATAAAATAAAATTTTAGAACCACGTAGGTGACAATGAGAATATTAAAAATATGTCAACATGATGTCATAGAATTTTTGGACACTGTTCAATCCAAAATAATTTTCTGAAATTACCCCTTAGATGAAGTTTGCAAAACCTCAAACTCATAACTTAACCATCAAATGAGCTAAATAAGACGGGAGATGAGCTGCAGGACCCTATATACACATACATTCGGGCATCCCAGAATGCGTTGGTGAAGGAATATTAGCTAGACTGCAAAAAAAATCCCGATGGCCTGTATCCAGCGGAAAGGTAAATTTCTCAAAATTCATTGAATTGAAATTTGAACACCTTTTCTTTGGTATACCTACATGTCATTACATATAAATTGCCGTATGTATCATAGCCTTGCGATTAGAGGTTTTTGTTTTGGCTGTTGAAAATAAAGCAGACAGGGTTCGAGTTCCACTTCAAGACTGAATTTTTTTTTCGCCTATCTCTTATCAAAAAATATAGTATACATTTTTTTAATCAGGGTCTATATTAAGATCTCCAGAAAATGTACAATTACATCAAATTTATATTGAGTGTTCATATTTTATCAATATTTCTTATTTTTTATTTATTAATTTTTTTCCTGTGCCTTTTATGGAAAATTGTTTCGAACAAAAGGTGTAGGTACTGATTATATCTATAACACAAAATTATTTTTGATGATATTTACACTACGGCTCTTTTTTGATATTTTTTTTATATGTTTGAACGGTCGCCATTTCGAAACTACTTACCCGATATTGCCAAATAACGAACTCGGCCGAGATATTGAGGAGATTGATTTTTGTAATAAATTTGAACTGGATACCTCTAAAACTGCGACCTCTATCATGTTAACAAATTTTGTAATATCCCGTATATATATAGGTATTGCAGTCGGAGATAAAAGAATTGAGGTGAACTCTTTTTTTCAGATTCAAGTTTTCGAGATCTTTATTATCTCTTCATCAGGAACACTAATAAAAATAAAAATGACTATTACAATCAGTAGTTATGGATTTAACTTATAAGTACTTACGAAAAGTGATGTTAGAAAAGAAGCCGGCACATTCACTTGACACATAATTTCATCGACATTAAACATATTAAAATATTAAAAACATGGTGGTTGTAAAAAGGAACCAACATTAGAAAAATATTATATAATTATAACATAATTAGGAATTGAACTTGGAAAATCATTGATATTCTGGCTTATATAGTAACATGTGCTTAAATCCTAAAGTCTACATCTGTTATAAAAGAATTCGAAGATCGATACAGTATGATTTTGACAGTATTGATTTATGACATAGAACAACTTGTGAAACAAAAACTTGTTTTATGTGTAAGCGGTAGAGGTGATACAACTGGGAAAATGAACAAAGGAACTTTCTGGAGATGGGGTTTGATATTATTGAACGTTGTTTGTGGAAGTTGAATAGATAAATTACCTAAATGTGGTAATTTACCTATTCAATCTATTCAACTTAAAAACATTTTTAATCAGTTTTCAAACATCAAACTTTCCTTCAAAAATAGTTTATCTATTAATAACCTCTTCTCTAAACTGAAAGATAAAGAGAAATTATTACATAAGTCAAAAGTAGTATACTCCATACCCTGTGGAAATTGCAACAAGAGTTATATTGGACAAACAAGCAGGTTACTCAAGGACCGAATTACATTACATAAAAGTGACATCAGAAACAACAAAAAGGGTTGCACTCTTGCCAAACACACCATCGAATCCAACCACAAATTTCTATTTGATGAAGTGAAAATATTGGATACTTCTAACAACCTTCATAAAATGAGGTTCTTGAAAATGACTAACATCTTCAAAGACTCGTCTTCTCTGAATTCAAGGAAGGACATAGAAAAAGTCAATGTCATTTCTACATATCTCTTACATTTGGACAAACATAATAAATTTTCCACAAACAACGTTCAATAATATCAAACCCCATCTCCAAAAAGTTCCTTTGTTCATTTTCCCAGTTGTATCACCGGTACCGCTTACACATAAAACAAGTTTTTGTTTCACAAGTTGTTCTATGTCATAAATCAATACTGTCAAAATCATACTGTATCGATCTTCAAATTCTTCTATAACAGATGTAGACTTTAGGATTTAAGCACATGTTACTATGTAAGCCAGAATATCAATGATTTTCCAAGATCAATTCCTAATTATGTTATAATTATATAATATTTTTTTACTATTGGTTCCTGTTTACAACCACCATGTTTTTAATATTTTAATATGTTTAATGTCGATGAAATTATGTGTAAAGTGAATGTGCCGGCTTCTTTTCTAACCTCACTTTTCGTAAGTACTTATAAGTTAAATCTATTAGAAAAGGTATAAAACGGCTTCTGCAGTCTTGTATCGTTTTATACCTTTTCTAATCGAAGTATATCCTAGCCAGTCGTAAATAAATTTCATATATAAAATATAAAAATAGGATGTAGCTCTACACCTTTATGCTTTTATTTAGTCGGACACAACCACCCACTAGAAGCGGATCACGTGATTTCAAGCTTGTTAGCTTTCATCAGCGCCACATAAGTGGAAGCTGTATCCAACTATACAAAAGCAGCTGGAAGTAGTCAAAAACTTTGAGACATTATCTACCAGTGGGACACAATTCGCGCCACCTAGGTATTGAGAGCACAATTACGTTTAACGTAAGTATGTATAATAATTAAAGAAATCTATTAGTTCATTAATGAATGAGATATAAAATATAAAAATAAGATGTAGCTCTACACCTTTATGCTTTTATTTAGTCGGACACAACCGCTTCTTGTGGGTGGTTGTGTCCGACTAAATAAAAGCATAAAGGTGTAGAGCTACATCTTATTTTATGCCCTTCCTAAACAATGTGAGCTTCTTTCTGGTAAAGTCATGATTGAGCAACGATCGTTGTCTGCCAGGTTGGCGATCATTATTGTTTTGCTGATCGCAGCTTTGGTTCTTCTTCAACGATGTTCTGCTACTTACAGACTATCTTCAGTTAATAATTATATGACCGAAGGATAAATTAAGAGTCAAAATGAAGGCGTTTTGATGTATGCTGAGTTGCTGAGGCTATAAATCCTAGCAGGTGCATCAACGGTGTGTTATGGAGACAGCATTTCAATAATGGAGGTCGCGGGTGATTATTTAAGGGCAAATTCGAAGAGGACCATGTGCTCTTCCATTTGATTTCACACTAAGTACCTACGACTTTTTTAGTAGCTTATCGTCGAAGACAATTGTTGGCCAACAATAAATGGAGAGCTGGGAGCTTGTATACTCAGGATTTAACTACGAAGATTGGAAAAATCTGCCTAGTCATAGATACACACAAACATTCTCTTAAGAAGTATTTTATCTTACTCTATTGTCATTGGATCGGGAAAAATAATTTTATACTGTAATATAAAATATAACTAACTAGTACATATAGACAAAATAGACTTCTCAATTTCTCAATTTTAGATGATTACTTAGGTATGTTTGATTTTTCGGATATAGTCTGATTACCATTTAATAATTTGCACTCATAGTATAAGCTTTAAACATATCAGAGTAAAATATTCATAGTTCTGTGGAATGAAATCAATGTTTTATAAAAAAAAACAACTTTCCTATTTCTAGTTACAAGTAGGTACATACTTTATCCAGCATTCCGATGATATCATTAATTTTACATCAGATATAATCATGAAATTATTCATAACATATGAAATTCAGCTTTGAAGATAACGCAAATATTTGATACAGATAGATTTTGACGTCAGAACTTTTCCTTATCTGACGACGACAAATCGTTGAATAAACGAAAAGTTCATTCTTTCTATTATTTTGATGTTAAGTCGTCAAAAATAGCCCAAACTGATATAGAAACAGCTCACATACATAAGTAATAAACTAATAATAATAAATTTGCATGCCAGAATAAAGCACAATCAAATCTTCCCTCAAGAGATTATTTCTGCTCAATATAACCTTAAGTGCTTTTAATAGCAAGTGCGTAATATATTCTTCTTATATTTATATAAATTCCTTTATAATTACATAAAATACATCATTATAAAAGAACATAAACATTAAACTTTAGTCTTGAAATCCGATAAAATGAAGCAACTTAATAATTATAGAAGTAATAAGAATAACTTGACTCTATATATTCGCAGTATCATCAATTAATGAAAAGTTTTGCATGGAATGAGATAACATTTATGTTATGGAATTTGACAACATGTCTCTGCTTCAGCTAGATGATAACGAGTAAAGGGCGGAATATATCCAAAGTGCATATATTTGCATATTTTGCATATTTTTACAAATTTCATAAAAAATTGCATATTTCGGCAAAAATAAAATTTGTGTGCATATTTTTATGTTTTTCGTTTTATCAAAAGATTAATTGCGACCCTTGCAGATAATTGAAATAATTTAAAAGATGGGTAGGTTTTGTCGGCTCACCCGTTTTATTATTATATTATTATTAGATGGTTTATTGCCGGCATTTATTGGGTGTCTAGGAATTTCCAAGTAATCAACTTGCCTAATGGAGAAGAAATGTGGTCTATTATATTGTATTTATATTGTATAGTTTAGTTTGTCGATAGATTCCACTGAAAAGAGTGATTTCGAAAATATTTCATTTCAAACGCCTAAAATTCCGAAAGCCGCTTCGTGGATTAAACATTTTCCTGAGTTGGAGTTTAGTGGTGATAAAGTGTTTTGCAAAGTTTGTGCCAAAATCATTGTTTGTGAAAAGAAGTTCCAAATTGATCAACACTTGAAAACAGCTATGCATAAAGCTAAGTTGCAGAAAAATAAATCTGTGCCTGTTCAGCAGTGTGTGCAAACCGCATTTCAAAATGTCAAACCAAAGAGTGAAAAGGAGGTGTTTCATCAAGACTTATGCAAAGCTTTAGTCGCAGCAAATATACCTTTGAAGAAACTGCAAAATACACAATTCAGAGATTTTTTGCAAAAATTTTGTAATCAAAACATCCCTGACGAATCCACACTTAGAGAGAAGAATGTGCAAACAGTATACGAAACCGTAATGGGAGAAATTAAAGTTTCACTGGGCGATGAACATTTTTATATTATTGTTGATGAAAGCACAGACTCATGTGGTCGATATATCGCACATCTTATGATTGGAGGGCTTCAAGAAAATGAGCCGGGGAAGCCATATTTAATATCTTCAAAACAGTTAGACAAAACAAATAATGTGACAGTAACTCGATTTATTCAGCAGTATCTATCAAATTTTTTTTACCAAATCCAGTTCCAGCAGAGAAGTTTTTAGTGTTTTTGTCTGACGCAGCGCCGTATATGGTTAAAGTAGGCCAAAACATAAAAATATTTTATCCCAATATGGTACATGTCACTTGCTTTTTACACGGGATAAACAGAGTTGCAGAAACTATTAGAACAGCATACCCCTTGGTGAACAAATTAATTTCAAATATAAAGAAAGTGTTTTTGAAAGCACCTCTAAGAGTGCAGATCTGTAGAGAGAAATTGCCAGGAGTTAGTTTACCTCCAGAGCCCGTAATTACTCGATGGGGAACATGGATTAAGGCCGCGATATTCTACGCAGACCATTTTGAAGCCATTAAAGACATAGTTTTAGATTTAAAAGACAATTCGCAGTGTGTAGTGCAAAGTCAAGCATTATTAAAAAATGTAGATTTAGCTAAGGAACTTGTTTTTATTAAGGTTAATTTTAGTTTTATACCAGATATAATAACTTCGTTAGAAAGTAGGAATATAAGTTTAAGAGAATCAATTAATATTGTTGAAACTTTTTCCGACAAATGCAAAAAAGTTCCCGGTGTTGTTGGAAATCAAGTAAGAAGGAAACTCGAAGTTATTGTGGGAAAGAATTAAGGCTTTAAGTATTTAATAATAAGTCAAAAATATTTTTGATAGTAAACTATTCAACGAAGTAATACCTTGGCCTTATAACTTACTACCCAAATTAAAATATTGCCAGATCACATCGGTAGATGTTGAAAGAACTTTTTCTTTGTACAAACATAATTTTACAGACAGAAGGCAAACATTTTTATTAGAAAATTTTGAAAAATATATCGTTATAAATGCATTTTATACTTATTCAGGTTGAAAATTTTACCTATTATATTTTTCTTTTAATTTTACTTAAAATTAATAATTTTTGTAAGAGTCTGCATTTCTTTATTTCCATTTTTCCATGTTATATTCAAGGCATATAATTGCATATTTTGACAAATAAATTCATATTGTTGCATATTTCAAAGAAAAACGATGCATATATATGCACTTATTTTAAATGAATTGACGTGCATATATTCCGCCCTTTAATAATGAGTTACTATTTCATAAGCATATGTGGCATATTATAATAAATAATAATAAAAATAATCACAATAATAAATGGCTTTTGTTTTACATGGTTGATTGTCAGCTTCAAGCAGTTTTTCAAATCAACCAGGGCAGACATTAACAGAAATGTTATTACTAAAAGTAAATCTATATTAATAATTCCGTCAAGTGGTGCGGTAGACTCGATTAAAAACTTATCTGAATAATAAAACATACAAAAATAATGATTCCAATTTATATAAAATAACTATCTCAGCGAAATTCGGATTGTCGAATATTTTGTTAAATTTTAATGGTTTTAACAGCTCAATCAATTTCAATAGACTTAGACGTAAATGGCACATGTACTGTACTGTCAATCCTCTAATAACGAGTGCTTAAAACAGAGAAGTTTATAGAGAATAAACCTTGAAAGCTCTTTCTTTTGTTAATTTATGTTAGTATGTATTGAAAGTTGATTTTAAATAAAAAATATTTATGTAAAAACTTTTGCAGTTTTAATGTATTATAATTATTGAATACGATGAATTATGGCTAATATACGTTGACTAATATTCCTTGAATACCGATAATTACAAAAGTTATATAAGTAATATAAGTTATATTTCACCGGAGTGATGCCGGGTTTTCACCTAGTAAAATAATATTATTTCATTTTGCAATAAAACAAAAATATAAGAGGAGTTAGAGGAAATAAATACCTATGAAATTGTATGAAACAGAACAAATATGCACTGAAATGCAATAAAATAAAATAGTCAGTGGAAGAGCTCATAGATAGAATATTATTAGATAACTTTGAAAATAGGAATCAAAAAAATATCCTAAAATAATCGCCAACATTAATTGCAAATAAGAATACGAACTTAATTTTTAGAATGCTTCAATCTTGCCAACTTTTAGTTTAGCTGTTATTTTATTGTACAGTAGCGGGATCATAAAACTGAAATACTTTATGACAGAAATTGTTCTTTGTATTTTCATAGGTCATAGGTCATGAAGACACTAATGGACATCCTTTTAAAAAGATAGGCTGGCGATTTAATAATAAAAAATAATTTTAATAAGCAGCGGATACTTGGGATTGGTTTAAACTATTGCTTGAACACCATTGTTGTCATAGAAAGACCCAGAGGAATTACCAGCGACAGCTATTGTAGAATCGTTAACACACAAGCTGACAAAACAATAGAGTGCAAGTAAGTATAAGCTCAAATTATGCACTAAGGTCACACTTCACATAGATGATGGAGGCAAAATGATATATTATCATAACTACAAAAGCGAAAAGCGCTACAAACTGTAGGTAGTTATGGGAATTTTCAGTGGAAAATAAAGGAAAGTTGGAAGACGGAATCAATATTTCATATAGATCCTGATTATCTTTAAGACGTGGGTGTCGTATTTATTATTTATAGATACCTTTGTATCTCAGTTCTCATCTACTATAGCTCAGTTGTTAATTGTGTTATGAATTTCATATTCGACAAATTTTATCTGTAACTTAAGGCCCATTTGGGGAAATTATTTTGGATACTACATAGTATATCGAGAATTCTGTGATTAGATTGGCACCACTGGCTTTGAAAATTAATAAAATAGAACTAGTAGGTACTTACCTCGATGATAAAATCGTACATGATATTATTGTCCACAGAGGGTTCAATATCAAACTTTCAAACTACAAAGCACTTTATTCTTATTATTTTAAACTGAACGGTCTCTATATTTTTCCTATTATAACTTTAGATATCGCATTTCCGAACGAATTCAAAGTTATTTGCACAAAACTTTTGAAAAAGGAAGTTAGGTGATTTATAATTTAATAACATTTTTAATAAGATAAAGTTACTGATATTTAGTGACTATTAATTATTTAAATTCGTTATGCCCAAGCATGTTTCTTTTCTGCCATAGATTACAACCAAAAAGAATTCTAGAAAATTTGATATTTGAAAATGTCAAAAGATCACTTTTTTATAAGATGCATTCATGCAGAGCATTTTACGACACGATCCAGAACCCGCAAAAATGTTTTTTTTAAATTCAAGTTTCTAGAGATCTACCAATTTGTTTTTATTGTCTTGATGATACTCGACCTGCTAAGAAAGAGTTCTTCTGCTATTTTCCTTATAATAAATATTTTCTAAGAGTTCTTCTTGTTTACAGGAGAATATATGCTCTGGCATAAAATGTTTAAATAATTGACAATTTTGACAACTTTCACTTTACTGTAGTGTAAATATAATCTCGATAGTTTAATAAATACTAATGTCGTTCTGTTTAAGGCCATCTTCTCTTCTATTTTTCAACCTGGCGACTGGAATTAGACAATAGGATTTATATTTAATATCAAAAACATTTTCAATTTTTTTCTTCCAAAAAATCTATAAATGGCGGTTTTCAGAATTTTATATCTAAATAAGATATACTATTGTTACATCCAAACATTAAATTATTTACAAATCAAGAAATCTGAATAACTCTTATTTTATATAAAAACCATATGAATATTATTTTATAGGTATAACACATACCTATATAATTTTAAATACATTTGGATAGGTGTTATACCTATATAACTTTAAATACATTTGGAAAGCAATATAGTTGTAGATAGAAAATATTTGTTTCTTTGGCTTACACCTACTTTTAAAAATACCTCAAAATGTTATCACAAAATTTTTGAACACTCCAAAATAATTTTCGAAATGGGCCTTAGCTTGCAGACGACTTATCATATTCATAACTTACCTAACAACTAAGCTATAGAAGACGGGAGCTGAGATGCAAGGAAAATATTTTGGAGAAATACGTGGATAATCAATTATTCTAACTTCAAGCTGCTATGCAATATACATGAATTTATTTCATAATATACCTGGGTTGGAATCTGTATGTTATGTAATGTTTTTGATAAGGGATGTTTTGATAAAGACGTGGATGATCCATTTGACTACATAGTGAAGAGAAGCGAGAATCATTCCTTGAAATTCTCTAGAGATGAATTGAAATTATTTTATATACAGGCTGTTTCAAATTCGAAAATCACCATTGGGATCTCATAAATTATAGGGATACGAAGATGGTTAAATTGAAGCAAAGTTGCGTTTTTATGTGCTCAACAATACTCCGTTTTGAAAGGGTGAAAATTTCAAGTTGTTCCGAAGATATCCGAAAAAAACCGAATTTTCGGAAAATCTTTTTATGTTTTCCTGGCTTTATTTCTTAATGAACTACTAAATAAATAGCACATTTGTATTGCCACTTTATTCACTCTTTCCAATGGTGTTGATAGTTTTGTAACCTGACGTTTCGTCTATGTGCAATTCTTATGTTAAGTTTTATCACATCTCATTTTTCTTCATTGGAGAACTGCATTTTCAACAACTCAGCAATTGACATTAATACAGAATGTCATTTATGGTTCCCCAACTGCTTTATAAAATTAACTTAATTTCTCGGATTATTAGAACTACAAGCGCAATCTGTGGAATGCCATTATGGCTCCCATAAGAAAAAAAAGTTCATAATAGTTACATATAGACGAAACGTCAGGTTACAAAACTATTAACACCATTGGAAAGAGTTAAAAAAGGGGCAGTGTAAATGTGCTATTTATTTAGAAATTCATTGAGAAATAAAGCCAGGAGAAGAACTAAATGATTTTCCGAAAGTTCGGTTTTTTCCGGATATCTCTGAAACTACTCAAAATTTTCAAATTTTGCCCCAATTTAACCATGTTCGTAACCCCTATAGTTTCCGAGATCTCCATGGTGAGAGTCGAATTTGAAACAGCCTGTACCTATACATATATTAAACCGTTGTGCAACAGCAAATCCTATTGCATATTTATGCTATCTAAAATTTTTATTATCAACTTCTCATTAAATAATCTTTATTTTGAAATAAGAGTGAGTTGATAAAACTATCTTTATGCTTACTATTTTCCTTCACTAAATGCTCTGAATATTGATACTGAACAAATGGAAGGCTATTGTGAAATAAAGTAAATAGTTTTAATAATATAAACAATAGGACAATATATAGGCTTTAGACAAAGCCTAAAGTCGCTAGCAAATTAAATATTATTTATATGGAAGCAAGTTTAAACACAAAAAGTAGATATTTAGGAGATTTTTACAAAAAAATCCAGATCTCTTATGCCCTTATTTGAAATTAGATGAACTGGTATATAAATAGATCAATAGATCAATATAATATCATTCCTAATAAATTTGCAGGAATTTATAGAATGGATAATTCTAGAGAATTTCAAGCACTATAGATTCAATCCACTATTCGTCTGGCGCCAGTAATTGTTCTAGGGAAGATTCTGATTATTTGTTATGTTGATAATAATCAATTAATAAATCTCATTAAACAAGGACTGCTCATTGCAAGTCCGTATCTGCTTTTTTAGATAATAGATATTTTCGACTTTTCTGCTGAATTGCCTGAATTGTTTTTTATCATATATTTTAAAAAATGTAGAGTCTTTGAAAAAGTTTGCTGAATAGATTTCATACAACTGGCAGTTTTCAGTAGGAGGAACAAACCAAAATAGCATCAATTATGAATAATACTGAAAAATAATTCGATGTTTTGGGCTCTGTGATTGAAAACCTACATACAAGTAATCGGATTCTATCTAGACAGACAGGTATAAGTCAAACAAGTGTTAACAGAATACTTAGAAAACACAGATCTCAACTCTTCCATATTCTGATGCACCAGCACTTACATGTAAGTGATTATGATAGGCATTTGGAATTCTCCTTATGGGTTCTGGACCGTATAGGAGATGCAAGTGACTTCTTCAATTTTGTATATTGTGGTCAGATGAATCCATCCTCATAATAATTGTAAGGTGAACAGGCATAATTATTATTACTAAGGTGCCAAAAATATGAGAAAACATTAGTTTCGTATAATGGACTGCCAAACACGCAGGAGTATTAATGTTTGGGGAGGAGATGAACAAGTAAATATAAGAAAATTTCTAAGCCTTTTAGAGTTCGATTTTTGGGGACTTTTAGGGGATGTCCCGCTGGATATTGGGCAAAGGATATTTTTGCAGTTGGATGGGACACCAGCTCATTATTCACGAGATGTGAGACATTAATTTGTTTCGTAATTTCCTAATAGATATATAGGAATAGGGGGCCTTTATGATTGGGTTCCTAGATCCCCAAATTTGACTCCCATGGATTTTTTTAAATGGGGTTATATTAAAAATATTGCTTATAGTACCCTTCCCCGACTGCAAAAGATATGAAAGTTAGAATTTCTTATGCTTTTGCAATGATTATACCAGGCATACTGCTATTTGTTCAGAAATCTTTTGAATCTAGGATTAGGTGCTGAATTGAACAAAATGGCAATCACTGTGAACAAATTCTTGGTTGAAAAACTATAGTTTTATTTACTTTCATTGTGTATTTTAGTTTAATAACCTCTATGTTCACTGCTTCCTAAATATACGATCAATTCTAGATTTCACTTCTTGTCAATTTAATGTATCATGTCCACATCCTAATCTGGAGATTGCAATTTTCATTATTCATTATTTCTAAGTGCATGACTCTTAATATCGTGTAATGCTTTCCACAGCGTGAAATAAGCTGGTTTCTGATGAGATTCTTGTTTTGTAATTAAATAATAAATGAAACGTTGATTTTTATCATCAAATAATGTAGCTATATTTCTCCTGGTTTTGTTTTTCGAAAAATTAGATTTTGCATTTTTTTAAAATCTATGTTTAAAGACTACAGCAATGTCTTTCTTCATTTGGAAATCACAATGAGCTAAAGAATGGTATAAGATTGTTCAAATAAATTACCAATAACCTCTTTGATTGTATGATATTTATCAATTGGTTTCCAGTTTTCATCAAATTCGTTAAATTCTGTAAATTTAATCATTTTTGTTTTCTCAGAAACTAAAAACGACGGAGACAATTGTAGTGAAATTTATCTAATTTTAGTTTTTCAAAAAACCCTAAAAATAAAATAAAAAAACTCCTAAATTTTTTGATGTTCTTATGGAATTTTCCCGGAAATGTGCTAACAATCGTTTGTAGTTCTTAGCTAAGACGAGAAAATAAATAGTTTGCTTCCAATATAGTAAACAGTGCATACTTTACCGGTTTAGAGAAAACCTTAAATTTTTGGTCGCATATAAAACTACAGTACAGAGGATTGTAGTACTTTCTAATCTTTTGTAGTATCGATAATTATGTTTAAGATCTACAGCTGGTCTTATCCAAAGTGATAATTTTTGCAATACATGGTTTTGTTATCAGAGGAAACACGAATGAGATAAAGTGATATAATCTTATATTAATAACAGTTCATTATAAAATAATATATAGTCAACAATCTCAAAATAGTGAGAATTCAGAGACTTCGAAGAAATTGTCAGTTCTGACAGGCGCAAAGTATTATTATTATTATTACTGATGTATTTTCTATGATTCTATTTCAAAAAGAAATTGTGGGAGCCAGTAAGGATTCCATTTGTACCTTGTCCTCCAGATATGCTATACCGTTCATTGGTAAATAACAGGAAATAACAAACATATTTCAGCATCACAACCAGGATTTAAATGTTTGTTTCTTCACTTGCAATACTTTATTTAAGAGATTGTTTAACAGTAAAGATAAGGTGGATCCCTTTTCAAATTCTGGTGTCTACGAGATTTATTGCTCTACTCCCAATTGCTCTGCTAAATACGTAGGCCAAACAGGCAGACAAATTAGTATCAGAATAGATCAACACGTTAAATTGATAGATAAATATAAATCTATGTTTCTCACAATACCTTTTCATGAAATCGATTCGAATAGTTCATTTGCTAACCATATAATCAACAACAAACACACTTTCGATATCACCAAAGAGGCCAGAATACTACATCATACATCTAAGGGTAGATTGTTGAATATCTTAGAGATATTTGAAATTAACGCTAATATTATTATTCCACTTATCACATCACATCAGAATTAAGTTTGATTGTATTTCTTTCTTTAATGCTCTCAATTTTTGATCTTGTTTATAAGCAAATGATTTTTGACTTGGTGCTTCTCCTTGACTACTTTCTTCAACAACATATTTTGTTCATATAGAACTCTGCGTTTTTTTAATTTTCTACTATGACTTCATAATAGCTTCTTCAACTTAACAATAGATGGCATTATTAACGCGGTAGCGGGTAGATACTCGTCTATGGTCCTGATAGACGACAGATCTACTTCAGGGATGCGCCCCTGCCTACGCGAGCCTTGATCAAACCCATGACCAAACGGAAGGAAATCATTGTCCCACCCTCAGTATCCCATCCAAACCTAACATTCCCTTCCTAATACCCCTACAACCACTCGCCAATCCGCAATGGCTAACGTGGCAAGGAAACAGCCAACACCCTTCAAGTAAAGAAAGAAATGTTGATTCTTGAAAATAGTCCCCAGGTGGGTCGAATGATAAATTCGGAATCCCACACTGATAGCACGCTGTCAGTCAGCTCCAAGGAATATGGGGGGAGCAAGAAGTCGATTAAAAACCATAACTATAAAAACAAACAGAACACTAAATTCAACTCAAGAAAACTAGACAATTGAGAGTGGCAACATATAATATAAGAACGATGTATGAAGAGTTTATATATCATTTTAAAACTGAGCAAAAAAATTTAGAATACAGATAATACACGTATATGCACCTACAACCACCTAATCGGAAGAAGAAATCGAACAACTATACGAGGATATAACAAGAGCCAAACAACTAGAAAATACACAATTAACTATAATAATCGGCGATCTTAGGAAGGACGTATCCGTACTTAATAAGTTTGACATAGGCAGCGACCATAGATTAGTAAGAGGTATGTTCCGAATAAACCCAAGAAAAGAAAGGGAAAACATGGTGAATGGGCCAAAAAACAAAACACCTACTTTAGAAACTCTCGAGCAAAACCAACAACAAATTCAAAAAACACTAAAAAATAAACTGGAGCCATCAGATTCCCTGAAGACCATGGATATAGACCAACTAAATGAAAAGATCGTTACTAGTATACATACTGCTACTAAAAAGGTATTATTCCAAAAACAAAAAACAAACAGATTTAGTCTCAATACATTAAAACTTATAGAGGAAAGGGGAATTACAGAAAGAAATTCGCAAGAATATAAAGATCTGATGAAAAAAAAGACACCAGAAAAGAGGTAAGAAAATATGTTCAGTCGTGAGAGTTGGGCTGCCTAACGTTTCAAGCAGTTCGTCCCGACTCCTGGCCCCCTCTTACAGCTGACGATTGACCAAAGCGAGTAACCATCATACTATTGCTTCGTTGACTTTTGAACGACCACGTGCTCGCGATCTTCTACTTATTTCAAGTTCACGGAAGAGCTCAATTCGTTAAGTCATCTTTTTTATCCTCACATTGTCCTATTCGCGAAGTCATCTACTTTTTCATTCTCAAAAAGCAAATTGAGCAAATTAAAGTGAAGTGCCTAGAGCCATCGGGGAAGTGACCACAACGACGCTAGGGCATAGGAGGTCATCCTTTCCTTCCCCCATCCCCCGATCCTCCCGTCTGCTGCTGAATTAGTGTTCATCTTGTACCTCTGGGGTAAGTGCTTTCATTTAATTGCTCAATTGCCAGCTTTAATAATCACCTGAGATCGGTTCCAGCTAAATTTTCGCTGGAACCCTTCAATACAATACGAAATTAATCAATAACACCATTGAAGAAAATAGAGGTATGAAGACACTGAAATCCAAACTGTCACAAGGAAAAGCCAAAATAATAAAATTGAGAGATAAATCGGGAAAGCTTACCACAGAAAAAGAGGATAAAGCGAAAGTAGTAGAACAATTCTTCACCGACATTTACTCGTCCACCCTCCCAACCCAATCAAAGAAAAAAACAAATTCTAAATACTATACATGGCATTGAAACAAATGAAAAGCAAAAAATGTCCAGGGGAAGACGGTATAACCACTGAAATCCTAGAAATAGCAGGAAGTGTACTTTGGAAAGCAATAAGAACTCTACTCAATATGTGCATCGAAAATCAATGGATACCCAAACACTGGCAAAGAAGCGAGGTAGTCCTTCTTCTTAAGAAAGGTGACCAAGCTGATCTTGATAACTACATACCAATCAACACCTATACAAGCTCCTCACTAAGATTATAACAAAAGGTCTAACAAATAAACTTGACTCCTATCAGCCAGTGGAACAGGCCGGCTTCCGCAGAGGCTGCAGAACCACCGACCATATACAGACTCTTCGTTTTCTGATAGAAAAAATAAACGAATACAACATCAATATCCACTTAGCATTTGTCGACTACAAGAAAGCATTCGACTTAGTGGGCAACTATGCAGTCCTTAGATAACGCTAGGATAGACTCAAGATATACAGGACTCTTCAAGTCTATATATGAGAAATCAGTGATAGTAGTTAAATTAGACGAAGACCTGAAAACGGAGCACATAGAAGTAACGAAAGGAGTACGACAAGGTGATACCATCTCACCCAAATTATTTACGCTCGCGTTAGAAGACGTTTTCAAGGGACTAGACTGGGAAGAAAAAAGGAATTAGAACAGATGGCGAATATCTCCACCACCTACGATTTGCAGACGATGTGATTCTAATAAGTAATGACCCATTCGAATTGAAGACTATGATCAAACTATTACACCATGCTTCTCAAAAAATAGGACTCGAGGTTAACATCACGAAAACAAAAATCGTCAGCACGCAAAACATTCAACTGTTAATCGGCGGGAAAGAGATCGAGTATGTAGATGAATATATATACTTAGGTCATAAGCTCAAAATTGATAATCAAAATCAAAAAGCAGAAACACCGCGAAGAATAGGCCAGAGTTGGGCTGCATTCAAAAAACTAGGATTTATACTCAAGAACAGAGATGTCCCTATGAACCTAAAAAAGAAGGTGTACGATGACTGCGTACTCCCAGTAAACACCTACGGGTTGGAAACAATGAGCCTCACAAAAAACAGTCTAAACCGCCTACAATGCACGCAGTGAGCTATGGAGAGACAAATGCTAGGTGTCAGTTTGAGAGATCGTATAAGGAATGAAGAGAGATCAGAAGAAGAACCAGAATAACTGATATAACCGAGAGAATAGCCAGATTGAAGTGGCAGTGGGCAGGACACGTGGCCAGGATGAATAGCAATAGATGGACATCTAGAGTATTGAAATGGAGACCCTGGGAAAACAAACGAAAATCGCATATAACATATTATCACTTTCTCCTATTTATACTTTCTCACACCAGAATGTTTCTCTTTCTTAACACGACCACCATAATAGTAAAATGTAGTCAATACTGAGTATTTGTTTTTTTCGTTTTTTCTTTTTATTTTAGAATGTCGTTTTAATTTCCAGAATTTATAATTTATTTAATATGCTACGGGTTTTTAAGTTTTTATTATAATGTTTTTATAATTTATTTTGTATTATTGATAGTATGTGCCACATTCCTCAATGTAAGGAAAAGAAAAAGAAATGGTCTATATCTATGGTCTTTAGGGAATCTGATGGCTCCGGTTTATCTTTTAGCCCCAAGAATTTCACAGATTCAACGGCCTCAATAGTGGTGTTATTAAGCACAAAAGACTGCAATGTACTTTTATCTGACAAAACTTTTGTTTTAGAAACGTTGAGGCATAGGAGATTTGAATCGTACCAAGATTTAATCGTGACTAATTCTCTAGATACAGTCATATGAAGTGTCGTAATATCCGGGTTGCTCCACGTGAAACTAGTATCATCCGCAAATAGGCAGATTTCACCGCTAATGTCCAGACTAGCAATGTCGTTGATAAAAAGCAGAAACAAAATAGGGCTCAGTACTGAACCTTGAGGTACTCCATATTCGATTGGCTTGAAAGAAGACATCGACGTATCAACCCTCACGATCTGACTCCTGTTGTTGAGATACGACTTTAACCATTCGAGAGACACTCCTCTGAAACCGTAGTACTGCAATTTATTAGTTAATATATTATGATCTACGCAATCAAAAGCCTTAGAGAAATCACAGAAAATTATTGCTATAGAGTGATGGTTGATCATGTTTGAATATACATTATTAAAGAGGAAAAACATGGCATCATTTGTTACTTAAAAATCCAAATTGATGGGTATATTATATTTAAAGAGAAGAGATGGAAGCCTTTTTTTCACCAATCTTTCGATGATCTTTGATAATGTGGGAAGGAGTGCAATTGGGCGATAGTTCGAAGCTTGATCTTTATCTTCTCCTTTATGCAAAGGAATAATTATTGCCGTCTTAAGACAGTTTGGAAAAACTCAATTTTGGAATGATTTGTTAATTAAAGTAATAAGATGGTTTAATGTGCATTCCAGCAGGTTCGAGAATATTTTCAGAGTAAGCCCATCAGCCCCAGATGAGGATTTGTTTTTAATGTCATTAATTGTACTGTTAAGCTCTGTTAATACTACGGGCGTAAAGAAGAAACTGTGTAAATTCATATTAGCCTTAAGGAGAAATGAGAGGGGGTCATCGGAAGGAGTTATGGTGTTCATTAAATTTTTTGCTACATCTACAAAGTAATTAATTAGGTTCTCGGGTGAAATAGAGATTGTGTTAGATGAAGAGGTCTTATTTCTTAAGTCATTCACAATAGATCACGTTTCTTTAGCGACATTACCGGAATTGGCCAGCCTCCTATTATAATAAATGTCTTTGGCAGTTTTTATAGTCTTATGATAGATTTTTCTGTAACGTTTTACGTAATCATGGTAGAAGACGCTGTCCGATGATTTTTTAGGTAAGATAATAAGCGCATGTTCTTTGCAGATATACGTATGCTTTTAGTAGATCAGTGTTTATGTTGTTTGATTTTTAGAGGCCTAAGAGGAAAGGATTTGAATGCCAAGTTAGATAAAGTTTTTATAAATCTAGGAAATTCGGTATTGACATCGTCAGAGAGGACAAACCAGTCTGCTGTGAGGCATAGGTGCTTGAAATTACGAAAATCTTTATCAGAAAAGATACGGCATAATTTGCGCGAAGCATTTTTAGATTTAGCTGAAAATTGTGTTAGTATTGCTTCATAATCCGAGAAACCTGAATTAAGGACAGTAAAGTCAACGAATTTTGGATCGAAAGATGATAAGACATAGTCTATAGTACTAGAACTAGATTTAGTTATTCTGGTTGGTGAATCAACATGCATGATTATGCCAAAGGAGTCAAAAATGGACCTGAAGAGATTCTTGAGCAGCACACACATTGGAAAAGCCAATATTAAGGTCGCCACACACGTATGGTGGCTTATTATATTGAAATTCTGGAACTGATGTCTTTGGCTTGGCCTTTGATTACTGCAACGTTCAGACGAATTATTTATGTACTTTGATTATTTTATGAATGTATGAGTAGCGGTGCTCATGTGGGTTATTATTTTTCTATTTAGATTGGTTTTTACTCCGAAGGAATTGCTTGTCGCGGAGAAAGTGAATCGCTTAGAGTGACACCTGTGTTTTTCAAGGTGAGTGACATGTTATTTACCGATTTTTCTATTGTCGGAACGGAGTCCTTTGAAAATTAGTCTTACAAACTGTAGCATCAGTCTCATGTTTGAGAGCCGCTGAAATGTTCCATTGAAGTATGAAGTGTCAATTGTCAGTTTGTCAAGAAAAGTCAAGTCATGTCACATAATTTTTTTTTGAAGTCAGGATAATTCTACGAGATAATTGTAGCGAGAGAGCTAAATAAACTAATTTAAGACTATAGAAGTGTGAGTTCACTACATGGTGGCAGCGATCAAGGTTTTCCAGTGTTTTAGCTGAGATGAAAATAAAGCAAGCGAAAGGAAAAACATGCCGAACCCACCGGAAGCAACTAAGACGCCAACGCAATCGACAACCCCAACAACCACTACCTCAGCCATGATAATGGGGCCAGCTAGTGCATCCGTATATCAAATTCCGGCTCCAGATCAGTTTTCATTCAAAAGCGAAGATTGGGAGCAATGCCAATTACGGTTTTTGTGGTTTCGAAGCGCGTCTGGCTTAGAAATAAAGTCAATTCCTTGATATATTTGATGGGACCGCAGGCTGAAGCTATTTTCCAATCTTTCAAACTATCAGCTGGAGAAGAATCAAATTTCAACAGTCTTAGAGAAGTTTAAAGCTCATTTTGTTCCGTCTAGAAATGTAATTTATGAGAGATACAAGTTCCACACTAGAATGCAGGCAGGAGAAAGTGTAGATGACTTTGTAACTGCCCTACATTCCAGCGCTCAAAATTGCGAATTTCCGCCAGGCTTTGTAGACGATGCTATTCGTGACCAAGTGTTGGTTGGAATTTTGGATAAACATCTGTCAGAAAAATTGCAATTAGATGGTTCACTGACCTTAGCAAAAGCTGTAACGTCGGCAAGTCAGTCTGAAGCTGTTAAGAAACAACAAGAAACGTTCCGAAATAATCCAATTTCTGTTAGTCGTGTGAATTTCAAGAGGAAAATTGGTAAGCCGAATCCAAAGGTCGAAAAGCACGATGGAAAGAAATGTTATTGGTGTGGTCAAGAAGTCCTGCATAAGAACGACGAGTGTCCACTCGAAAAGCGATCTGTGGAAAGTGTAAAATTATAGGACATTACGCAAAATGCTGTTTAAGCAGAAAGGTTAACGCAGTAGAACCTAGAGAAGAGTCGATGATGTGTTTTGTGGAGAAGTAAAGGTTACCGATAGCTCGGGGTGGCAAGTTGATTGTGAGATAAATGGTTTCAAATGTAAGGCAAAAGTTGAGACTGGAGCTGATGTAAGTGTATTGCCTAAGTCTGTCTTCTCAGCGATGCCATCTCATGTACAAAAGGACTTGAAGAAAACTACTGTAATGATAACGGATCCTGGTGGTCATGGTATACGAGTTAGTGGTAAACTTACAAGCAAGCTGGCCGTAAAGGGACAAGTAGCCAGAGAAGAGTTCTTTGTTGTAAATGGAGCTATTCAAATCCTATTAAGCTCACACATAAGTGAGAAAATGGGCTTGGTAAAGCGCCTTTTCCAAATTTCTGCTCACAGTTTTGATCCAAAGCGGAAGTTTCCAAAGCTGTTTACTGGTTTGGGGGATCTGAAAGACTCCTATGAGATCAAATTGAGGGAAGATGCAGTTCCGTTTGCGGTTATGGTTCCAAAGAAAGTGCTGCTGCCCATTAAAAAAGAGATAAAGGAGAATTGGATGAAATGTGCAAGAAGGGAGTGATGAAGTTCATGAACCAACTAAATGGTGTTCTCCGATGGTAGTTGTCCCAAAGTCAAATGGAAAAATTCGAATTTGTGTTGATCTGACCAAATTAAATAGGAATGTGGAGAGAGAAGTTTTTCCGATTCCCGATTTTGATTCAACCTTGGCTCAATTGGAGAATGCTAAAGTATTCAGTAAATTTGACGCCAATAATGGATTTTGGCAGATCCCATTACACCCGAAATCAATGAAATTGACAACATTTATTACACCGTTTGGAAGATATTATTTCAAGAGGTTACCATTTGGTCTGTCCTCTAGTCCTGAAGCATTCCAGAAGAAAATTAATCGTGATTTGGAAAGGCTAGATGGTGTAATCTGTCACTTTGATGATGTAATCGTTTACGGAAAAGACGTGGAAGAGCGTGACAATCGTTTACAAAAAAATCTAGAAAGACTGCAAGCAGCTGGATGGACATTAAATCCCCAAAAATGTCTTTTTCGGGAAGAAACTATTAACATTTTAGGTCATATGGTTTCTAAAAATGGTATTAGTCCAGATTCAAAGAAGGTAGAAGCTATTTCCAAGATGAAAAGTCCAGATAATGTTACTGAGCTGAAAAGGTTCCTGGGCATGGTTAATTTGGTGGCAAAGTTTATACCAAATCTGTCTTCCATGACTAAGCTACTATATGATCTGTTGCGAGCGGAAAATGAATGGTGTTGGGAAACAGCACAAAGAAAAGCATGTGAGCAAATAAAGAAAAGCTTGATAAGTCCACCAGTGCTATGTCTAAATGATAGTAACAAAGAACTGATGTTGTCTGCTGATTCATCCTCATACGGTCTGGGGGCTGTTCTGTTACAGAAATGTGATGAAGGTTTCAAACCCGTAAGTTATGTTTCAAGACCGTTCTCCGCATCAGAGAAATATTATTCTCAAATTGAAAAGGAAGCTTTGGCAATCACTTGGGGTTGCCAAAAGTTTGCAAATTATATTCTAGGCAAGAAGATATCGATTGAAACGGACCACAAACCATTGTTATCAATTCTTTATGAAAAGGAATTGGATTATTGACGCCTAGACTTCCTATGAAGTCAAGTTTACTCCTGGGAATCAATTGGTTATTGCTGACACATTATCCAGAGTTCCCTTGGAAAGTGAAGAAGACCAAGAACTGAGTGAAGAAGTTCTAGCCTATGTACAAACTGTTTTAAGAAGATTTCCATCCACAGATGAAAAACTTGTTGAAATTATAGACGAGCAAAATTCCGATGCTGTTTGCGGCGAGTTAAAAAAATACTGTAATGATGGAAGGCCTTTGCGGCATAGAATATCTCAAGAATGTGTGCCGTATTGGGAACATCGTTACCTAATAAGTTTACGAAACTGTATTTTAATGCATGGAAACAGAATTATTATTCCGCAGAAGTTAAGAACCGACATTCTGAACAGAATCCATGAAGGGCACCAAGGAATTTATAAATGCCGTGCTCTTGCAAGACAGACTGTCTGGTGGCCCGAATTATCCACTCAAATTGAACAACTAGTCAAAAACTGTACTCGTTGTATCCGAGAAGAGCCAGATAGGGTGGAGCCACTAATTCCGTCAGAACCAGATAGACCATGGCAAATTGTGGGAGCTGACCTGTGTAAGATAGATGGAAGATGGTTTCTTATTATGTCAGACTACTACTCAAGATTCCTTGAAGTTGCCCGATTAGAAAATTTAACTTCGGGGTGCATCATCACTCATATGAAGTCAGTATTTACCCGCTTCGGAGTTCCAGAAATTGTTAGATCCGACAATGGAACTCAATTTTCAAAAACTGTTGACTCGAGGTATGAGCAGTTCGCAAGGAAGTTTGGCTTTAAAATTCAAAAATCCAGCCCAAGATATCCTCAGAGCAATGGGTTCATCGAAAACCAAAACAAAAATTTTAAAAGTAATTTCAAGAAAAGCGAAGATTCATACGTAATGCTTTGAGCACTTCGTTCAACACCGCTTTCCAATGGTTTTAGTCCCGCTGAGCTTCTGATGGGAAGAAAGTTAAGAGGACTCGTTCCCATTGCTCCTACTCAGCTAGTTGCTGATATCGACCAAAAGAAGATAATTTCGAAGAAAGAAGCAAAGCAGCGAGAAAGTCAAAAACAACATTTTGATAAACGACATAGAGCCGTAGAACTGCCAGAGCTTGTAGATGGACAAAAAGTTTGGGTGTCCGATCTGCGCCAGGAAGCTGAAATAGAAGAGTTCCTTGTACGGAAACGGGAGTTTATCATATGACTGGAAATAGGCAAGAAAATGAAAAGCCTACCATAGAGTTAGCGCCTAGGGAAGAAAATGTGCAAGTCCAGGAGACTCCGTAGAAGTGGTCGTTCAATTCACCCTCCCAAAAGACTGAACTTATAGGGGGAGGTGTAGCATCAGTCTCATGTTTAAGAGCCGCTGAAATGTTCCATTAAAGTATGAAGTGTCAATTGTCAGTTTGTCAAGAAAGGTCAAGTCATGTCACATAATGGTTTTTTTAAGTCAGGATAATTCTAAGAGATAATTGTAACGAGAGCTAAATAAACTTATTTAAGACTATAGAAGTGTGAGTTCACTACACAAATTCTCCCTTCTTTTCAGTTTTCTTTCACTCCTTTTCGGCATTTTTAACAACTGCACAATAGTTTTTTTTGAAAATTCCACCAGTCTTTATTAAAAATCCTACATAAATAGCACGTCGGTCAGATCGCACTTCTGAATTGTTAGTCAAACCGTTACGAAAATAAACAATTTTTAACTTTTCTCTACTTTTCATTTCTGAATCATAGATATAGGTGTTCGGAATACGTAAATTTAGGCAACTTAATGCAGTGCGCGCACGTCCTGTGTCGAGCTGTTACCAGCTACTCCCTAAGACAATCGTAATACGGTCGTGCGCCGGCTGGGACGACAGTAGCGACTCATAGGGGTTTAAGAGTATATATATAAAATGTTTCGCATATTTCAGCAGCACCCTTCGATTCTGTTATTATTGGCACTAAGCGCTACAAGAGATGTTAGCAAATGAGACACAATTATTATATACTTAAAATCCTAATAATTCCAAATTATTAGTTATTATTGATTTACGATCCTAATAATTCCAATCTTAAGAAATTATAAAAGTATACAGAATTATTCAACTATTTTTGTAAATTGAAATATTTTAATAAAATTAGATGAACCAATATATTTTTTTTATTATTTCAATAAATCAAGATGAACCAATATTATATCTTATTTGAATGAATTCACAACAAAATAGTTATGCGAGAGTCTGCATCTACGGGTAGATCCTATGCATATACGTCGTTGTTACGATCATATGTCTATGCTTCTATTCCATTAAATATTATTTTCAAAACGTTGGGAAGGACATAGCTGCGAACTGAAATTGGTTTAATTACTCTAATATTTTCATGAGCTGTTTTCTTAAATCTTTCAAGATTGCTAAATAAGAGAATTTTATCAACAAACTGCAATGTTTTTGCTATACATTTCAAACTCGACTGACTTGTCGAATTTTGTAAAGCAAAATCATAGTCATCAGAACCATGCGTATGATCCAAACAACAATATTACTGTTACCTCAACTCAGCTGATGAGTTTGTTATTCCCACCGTTTAACGTATATTTTTCCCCTTTCTTACTAAGTACTTTCTGAACCAGATAGATCTAATGTAATGTAGATGCAATTTTTCTTCATAAAAAGCTCCTCTAATTGATGAATCTAACAGATAATCCAACATATATTAATGACGAATAATTGATATAAATAAAAATAAATGAAAATGCAATGAAAGTTTGTAAATATTTTTTTTCCATACATTAACAAGTTGAAAAGCTTTTGTTCGACCGTTGGACAAAAAAAAAAGTGCATGTAATGTTGAAAAAATCTTATTGTCTAAAGGCCGAACACAATGAAAAACAAGTTGGGTCAACTGTCTATCACATATAAAATTACGTATAGGTATCGAAATAAATGAAGAAAATATAATTTGAACATCAATCCTAGGTAAATTGAAGGAGTGGTAGATGAAATACCAACAAAAAACAAGAAATTCTTCACATGCCGAAAAATGTGAACGATATATTTGTTTGATCTAATACTGACGGAGACAGAAATGAAACTTATCCAGCAAAATAGACAAAATGGCACCTATAGGATATATAAAACACAAGAGAGCCACAATAATATCAAATTTTGAAATTGCTCACAAGCCAAAAATTGTGAACGATATAAGTATTTGTTTGCTTTAATACTGACGTAGACAGAAATGAAATCCAGTAAAATAGACAAAATGACAACTATAGGATTCAGAAAACACGAGAGAACCATATTAATATAAAATTTGACTTAGATTCTATCATTATAAATAAATAATCATCATAAGCTGTTCTCGTCAATTGTTGTAATAACCGTATGTCAAGAAGCTCTTGTACTCGTTTTCACAGAAAAGAAGTTTAATCTTATGATATATGGACGCACTGTGACTTTTCAGAGTGATAACCAACCACTGCTTGCAATATTTGGATTGAAAAAAGAGGTATAACTATACATACCGCAAACCGTCTTCAATGTTTTACCCTCTTTCTGAAAACCTACGATTTGAAAAAATCAAGTTTATCAAAACAGAAGATTTTGGATACGCCAATATACCATAAAGCTAATCAACTCTGATGAAGTTCAAGATGAATAATATCTAATATCTTCAATGAGAATTAAAGCATAATTGCTAAAAGTTCTGAAAACAGAGAAGGCAACCTTTCCGTAGTTCCAGGTTTTTTTTCAAGTGTCATATACTACATCATTTGCACAGAGAGCATCCTGGTCAAGAGAGCTTGAAGTCCATAGTGATGCTATGTATACTCCACATGGATTTTGCAGGTCCAATAAGAGAGAAATGTTTCTTCATTAGTGTTGTTGCTCACTCGAAATGACCTGAAATAGTGACCACGAAAGATACGACAACGGCATTCATCATCAGAATATTGGAAGACATTTTGTTTGTTTATTTATTCGTCTGTCTGTATCTGTCAATAAAAATTTTAATGAACCAGAGCAGAAAAGTAAAAACTGTTTGTCTGTTTATACGTCCATCGATCTGTATCTATCTGTTTTACTGTTTCCTAATGAAAAATTTGAATGAGACACCAGTGATCAACAAAAATGTATGGAAAAAATTCAGAAAAGTTGAAGTATCTGCTTTTATCTATCTCTCAACAAATTAAAGAAGCACAAGCACTGAAAATCAAGAAAAAACAAACCTTGAATTTCAACACATGAGTCGAGGTAATACATCAGAGAATAGATGATGTTTTGCAGTTAAACGATTTCATTGATTATTATTCCGATAAACAGCAATTGTTTGCCAACAAAAATTTTACTGGGATACTGAAAAAATGATGAGAAAAGTAGGAGAAGTGAAAGAAGTGAAACTATTTGTTTTTTTATTTATTCTTCTATTTGTATCTATCAATAAAAAAATGAATGAACCTGAAATCAACAATAATGCATGAAAAAATTAGAAAAGTGAAACTATTTGTCTGTTAATATGCCTATCTGTCTTTATCTTTCTGTTTCTTAGAAAAAACTTGAATGAGACATCAACGATAAACAAAATATATGAAAAAAAAATCAGAAAATTAAAAGAATCTGCCTGTATCTGTCTCTCAACAAAAAAGAAAAATAATTAATGAAGTACTGAAAATCAAGAAGAAATGCAAGAAAAAGTCGGAAGTTTATCTGTCCGGCTGTATGTAGGTATATATCTGTCTGTCTGTATCTATTTGTCTGCCTGTATCTATTTATCAACAAAAAATTATAGTCCATCTATATGTCTGTAAATTTTTCCATCTGTATATATCCATCTGTATTCCAATACTTGTTAGGTTAGACAGTTAGCGAGTCAAAAACAATTTTTAGGTTAAATGTGAGGCAGAACCTTAGACTAGGAAAGAGAGGGGACTCGTAACATCCATTACCTGCGCGTGTTGGGTTTTGTGACCAAATTATGAAGAAGAAAAACTTCAAAATTTTCATAGGATTATTATGGTAGGGTGTTCTACTTATGGCTGCAAAAGCCGCAGTGATCAAAAGGAGCCAGGAATTACATTTAACAGGTAAAAAGCAATGTATAGTTGGTTTTCCTAGTTACAAAATTCAAATTTATTCTGTTATCAACATATATGGTAAAATAATCATACTTCTAGTCAGGCCTAAAATATCAAGTTGTATTTTTTGTTTATTATTCTATAATATTAGTTAGAAATCAAAACTTGAACTAATCGTACATGGTTTTTCCAGTGGCGTTCCACCTACATAACAATTTTATTTTAATATAATGATATATCAACATAATAGCTTTTCTGCCACTTTTCAGGGTTTAAAGAAATGCATCTGTAATGTAAATATGTAAAATATTTGTTTTCCAGATTTGCTATCAAAGAACCCAATAAAGTTGTACTTTCGACTCAAAAAATGGACAGGGCTGCTTGGGTAGTCCCCTAAAATAACAAAATAAGCTCAAAACACTTTATCATATTTGGGAAAAAACTCGCCTGTGTGATGATGTTGTACCTATGATTTTTGATCAATTGCTAATTCCAAATTGTTGTTTAAGTATATTGCAGGCCTTGTGACATGCCAGTTATGGAAAAAAATGTGAAGAGAGTTAGTTACTTTAAGTATATAAATCTAAGATTACATTTTGTGATGAAGAGATAATTTGAAGTAATAGATCCTGTAAGAAATCAGTTCACTAAACTTGTATTATTTAAGGGACAATAATGTAAATTATCAGTAAGTTTCACCAATTGGTAAATAATTGAAGGTGCTGAATCTCTTTTCCTGTTGTTATTTAATATTTTAAAGAGAGAGAGAGAGAAATGCTTTATTGGTGAAAAATTTAAATTTTGTAGACAAAGCAAAATAAAAATATCTAAATCAAACAATACACAAACAAAACAAAGTCAAAACTAAAAATTAAATTAAAATTAAATAAATTTATATAATATAAAACAAAAATATAAAGACGTAAAAATATAAGATAATAAGAATAAGAATGTAACCTACAGCTGTATATTCGGTTAGAAAGTAAGTTAATATACAGCTGTATATTCAGTCAAAAGGTAAACACAAACTAAATCACAAAACAAAAACAAATTTTGTACAAACAATAAACCAGTGCGTGAGCTGAGCGGAAACGTGCCTTAGTAAAAAAGTCGTTAACTGCATAAAAGGCATTATCTTGTTAATCTGGGAAAAGCCGTTATAGATTTAATTTCGTGTGACAGATGATTTTATATTACAAAAGACCCTTAGGATATCAAACATCAAATAATATTCACTAAACCAGAGGGCGTAAGAAGCTTAATATTAAGTATTAACAATTTTTAACAAAAAAGTCGCTTACTGCATACAAGGCTCTCTCCAGTAAGTATGATTTCAAAACCTTTCGAAATTCAGGAAAAGATCTTATGGTCTTGATTTTAAATGGTAGATGATTGTGCATTTTTTTTGCATTGTACAGTATAGAGCTTTTAACCAACTCTGAGCGAGGTGTTGGCAGATAAAGATAATGCTCCGTATTTCTAAGCGAATAGTTGTGAGATGGCCTCTCTGGAATAGAAGATACGTGCTTGCGGATTAAGCATACAGATTCAAATATGAATAGGGACGGAAGGGTTAATATTTTATTTAAAGTAATCCTGGCAGTGAGTCCTACTGCTAAGTCTCAGTGAATACCGAACAGCTCTCTTCTGCAGTTTATAAATACGTTCAAATTGAGTCGCACAACACGTACCCCAGAATGGAAGGGCGTATCGGAGATGCGACTCAAAAATGGCATAATAGACTATTCTAGAAGTAGACAAGTTGAACTCCTTGGAAACTGATCTCCGCGCAAAGCAGGCAGAACTTAACCTTTTTGATAAAGCATCGATGTGCATGTCCCATTTTTAACGGTTGTCTACAATAAGCCCCAAGAATTTCATAGATTCAACGGCCTCAATAGTGGTGTTATTAAGCACAAAAGATGCAATGTACTTTTATATGACAAAACTTTTGTTATAGAAACGTTGAGGCATAGGAGATTTGAATCGCACCAAGATTTAATCGTGACTAAGTCTCTAGATACAGTGAAGTGTCGTAATATCCGGGTTGCTCCACGAGAAACTAGTACCATCCGCAAAGAGGCAGATTTCACCGCTAATGTCCAGACTAGCAATGTCGTTGATAAAAAGCAGAAACAAGATAGGGCCAGTACTGAATCTTGAGGCACTCCATATTCAATTGGCTTGCAAGAAGACATCGACGCATCAACCCTCACGATCTGACTCCTTTTGTTGAGATACGACATAAACCATTCGAGAGGCACTCCTCTGAAACCGTAGTACTGCAATTTATTAGTTAATATATTATGATCTACGCAATCAAAAGCCTCAGAGAATTCACAGAAAATTGTTGCTATAGAGTGATGGTTGATCAGGTTTGGATATACATTATTAAAGAGGGAAAACATGGCATCATTTGTGCATTTGTTACTTAAAAATCCAAATTGATGGGTAGAAAGTACATTATATTTAAAAAGAAAAGATAGAAGCCTTTTTTCACCAATTTTTCGATGATCTTTGATAATGTGGGAAGGAGTGCAATTGGGCGATAGTTCGAAGCTTGATCTTTATCTCCTCCTTTATGCAAAGGAATAATTATTGCCGTCTTAAGACAGTTTGGAAAAACTCAATTTTGGAATTATTTGTTAATTAAAGTAATAAGATAATTTAATGTGTAATAGGTTCGAGAACATTTTCAGAGTAAGCCCATCAGCCCCAGATGAGGATTTGTTTTTAATATCATTAATTGTACTGTTAAGCTCAGCTAATACTACGAGCGTAAAGAAGAAACTGTGTAAATTCATATTAGCCTTAGGGAGAAATGAGAGGTGGTCTTCGGAATGAGTTATGGTGTTCTTTAAATTTTTTGCTACATCTACAAATTAAATATTTAGGTTCTCGGGTGAAATAGAGATGTTAGATGAAGAGGTCTTATTTCTTAAGTCATTCACAATAGATCACGTTTCTTTAGCGACATTACCGGAATTGGCCAGCCTCCTATTATAATAAATGTCTTTGGCAGATTTTATAGTCTTATGATAGATTTTTCTGTAACGTTTTACGTAATCATGGTAGAAGACGCTGTCCGATGATTTTTTAGGTAAGATAATAAGCGCATGTTCTTTGCAGATATACGTAAGCTTTTAGTAGATCAGTGTTTATGTTGTTTGATTTTTAGAGGCCTAAGAGGAAAGGATTTGAATGCCAAGTTAGATAAAGTTTTTATAAATCAAGGAAATATTTACATCGCCAGTCTGTTGTGAGACATAGATGCCTGAAATTAAGAAAATTTTTATCAGAAAAAATACGACATAATTAGTGCGAAACATTTTTGCAATTAGATTATCCGAAATTTTTGTTAGTATTGCTTTATGAACCGAGAAACCTGAATTAAGGACAGTACAGTCAACGAATTTTGGATCGAAAGATGATACGATCATAAGCATTAAGATAGACAATGGAAAATTCAAATATTTTTTCAGACAATAAATTATCGAATTTAGTTACAGCCGAAACGTCGCTATTAGTAGACATTATCATAGTACCTCCATAAGATAAATAACATCTATTAAATCTAGTTACTGTAGCGGGATTTTTGATAAACAAAGGCTCAACAGCATTTAACCAATGCTCAGTTATGGCAATGATTTCTGGAAAATTGACTTCTTCTAATAAAATAAATAATTCATCTGTTTTGTGTCTTAAGGACTGAATATTAATAAGAAAAACACTAAGCTTGCCATCGTCCAATTTCACAGAGGGTGCTTGATCGTCTGTTCGCGTCAATTTATTTAAAAATTTTGATTTCTTTTCTGAAGCTGTTGAAGTTTCTCGGATGAAAAGGAAGACCTGAAGGCAGCAAGATCAGCTTCCACTTCGGCTGAGCCAATACCATATGCGTTGTGGTAGCGATAATACAAATTACGCAAGGTGTCCACGTCACTAGGAAGTCCTTCTGAAGCTAGAGTTAATTTGATGCTGGTGGTGGTGTGCCCTTCAAAACATACACTGGATGGTTGGTCATGGAGTTGGTCCCTCAGTCTAGCCAACAAATAACGACCATCAGCCGTATTCGAATTACGGGACAGCCGCACTATAGGTGGAGTCATCGGGTCAATATTTAGCAAATCATCTTTCCTTGCATTTTTTCCATGACAAAGTCTACATTTTCCTGCACAAGAGACTTACAGGCAGCTAAAGCCTCCCTGTCAGATCCAATCTTAACAGATTTGATCTCCCTCGCCTTTACAGGTGTTAAGTTAGGGCGTGGTGTTGGGCTACGACTGTCTACAGAGTTTGGAATAAAATGATAGCCTTTGGTCGAAAAACTTGACGCTGGTGATGAAATCTTTAAGGGTCCAAAAGATGATTTTGCGATTTCAGTGCCTAGCGGCCACATCCTTGGGTATTTTAGCTGCTTAGGTGACTTTTATTCTGCACACCAACTTTGAAATCGGAGTGCGAACTGTCCTTATTCTTCAGCATTGGAAAGCATCGGATAAAGTCAGTAGTTCCAAGTTTATATTTTTCTTCATATCGGCCATTTCCTTCAATAACTCGTCCTTTGATGAGTCATGAATCTGAACTTTAATAGATTCGTCTTGATTGTCCATAAAAATAGATCACAGATTGAAAATATCCTGTTTCATTTCCTTGATAGAATGGAACAGAGATTCATGTGTAATTTCCGCCAATCTGGTGTGTTGACTGTGAATCTCATCTATCTGTTTGTATAAAGTTTTCCATTTGGAGTCATGATTATTTAAAATGTCGTACAAATAATTGTTATTTCTATTTTATAAGATTTGAACTCTATGTTCTTGTTTTTATTTAAATAATTACAATAGCTACAAACAATCATGTAATTGGAGAGTCACAATTAAATGTGTCCGTCTACCTATGTGAATTTGAATTAAAATGTAAAAGGTATTGAAGTATTGTGTGATACCATGTATTCCAATTTCTAAGAATTAAAATGAAGCATAATATTCTTAGTTGTTTTATTTCGTAACATTTAACGCTAATCTATTTGGATAAATCTTGATGCATCTAACCGTTCTTATAAAATCTATATTTGAATTAAGTATGTATCTACACCTTGAGATAAACCCAATGGAAATTATGTCATTGATCATTTCAATAGATTCATATTAAATTCAGATGCTACGTGGTTACGCCACTGGCAAACCCCTTTTTGGTGACAAATTGCCTCATTTTCCGCTGTATCGTTACGAGTCCCCTCTCTTTCCTAGTCTAAGGCTGATTCCATCTACCTATCTTTCAATATTTGTAATGTTAGAATCAAGCATCATACACAAGCACAATCTTTGATTAACCAAAATTCCTTGTAATGTTTTGAATAAAATGTTGTACCTATGATTTAAATAATTAACAGAATTTAAAGATTTGTTTCTTATTAGAACAATCTTTTGCTGGATTTCTCACCGAACGGCAATGCGGAATTTGTCAATGTGGGAATAATGGGATAGAAATAGCAGATAGTTTTGCCGATTAGGTTCGGTTCAGTTAGGTTAGGTTCACTCTTCCAATTTTGTTAAGTTGGTGTGAAATTGACTAGAATGTAGTACTTCAAAGCCAATGCAAAATTGAAACAGTGAACCTAACCTTACCATACCTAACCTAACTGAACCGAACCTAACCCAACCTAAACGGTAAAACTGTCGTATTATTTCTATCCCATCATTCCCACTTTGACCAATTTCGCATTGCCGTTCGGTGAGGAATCCAGCAAAATAATGTTCTAATAAGCAACAAATCTTTAAACCCTGTTAATTATTTAAATCATAGGTACAACATTTTATTCAAAACATTACACGGAATTTTGGTTTATCAGAGGTTTTGGTCATATGATGCTTGAGTCTAACCTTACAAATATTGAAAGACAGGTAGATGGAATCAGCAGAACTTTCTATAAGGAGAAATTGTATGTTAAATGGTTGAGATTGGATATCAAACACAACAGCTGGAATGAAAATACTAATTTAGTATGACAATGATGATGTCACATAATAATCACATTTATATTTTACAAGTCTCGAATAGATTCAGCTGAAAATTGAATATAAATCACTTTCTACTTCCCATATTTTCCTGCTTTTATAGACAATATCACACAATTCACATGCAGCATTGATATGGGGCATGGACATTGATTATGAAAAAATTACAATTATTAGCATTCTACACACTTATGTACATAGTGAAGTTATTTTTCTAAATTGAATCCATAAGAAATTGAACAATCTTTCAACACAATAGGAATATATATTAATTTATTATGTGTGATTATTACTGTTGCCGTCGACCGTTGGTTCATTTAATGAAACACACTCCTAGCATAAATTATGAAAATCGGATTAAGTTTACTATACGAAGCGCGCGTACGACCATAAAAAAGTTGGCTAAATATGCATGATAGGCGAGCAGTGTATTCTGTTGTTTCTTTTCCATAAAGCTCTTAAGCTAAAGAATCCACATTCTTAATATAAAATGAAAAAAATCTATTCTTAAAAATTACAAGAAATCTTTTGAAAGTCAATTTTCTTATTCGACAGTACAATTGATTAAAAAAATAAAAGGAAAAATTTAATTTCTTATCCCAGTTAAAGCTTTTAAGAGAATAACCAAAAGTAATAATGAAAAAAATTTAGATTTTGCTTCAATGCATCTAATAACTTTTTCGTTTAAGGGTCTGCTATTATCTTAATATAATTATATTTTTTTTCTGATTTATTCAGGAATACTCAACTTTATTACAGATCTTAAATTTTTGTTGTGCTTTAAAATAGTGCCAGCCTAATCACATTTCAGAGCATGATATCCCTGAAAATCTCAAAACCAGGCCTTTCAGTTACCTTAAATAAGTTTTATGTATTTCATTTTCTTTGTAATTTTCTACTTAATGTCTTATTATTAATAATATAAGTATAACTACCTCAGTTATTAGATAGATGAGAGAGATCATATTTACATTAGTCTATGAGGGAGGAACGAACAAAAAAGAAAAGTGAGTTCCGTCAAGAACTGGAGAAGAGAAATGCTAACAAACTTCATGTCTTCATATATACCTATACTCTTATGTATAATTGTGAATAAAATCAATCTACCATCAAATACTTTGTCAAAAACTTGTAATGATGCTAAAATAAATAAACCAGTTGTACATTCAAATACATAGAACTATAGCTAAATTTAAATATTCGATTGAAGTTTGTCGTAATCTTAAATCTTAACATAAGAAATTCACTCTGTATGCTTATAATAAATATCGCTGGCAATTTTCTTGAGCTCTGCTGCAACGACTGAACCAGTTCCTTCAACCATTTCCTTAAATATTCCAGTCTCTTTCTGTAGAAGTATATGAGGATGATCAAATTCAGCTACGTTGCCGAAATTCATGACCAGCACCTTGTCAGAGTCCATTATCGTATTCAACCGATGAGCAACCGTAAGTACTGTACAATCGAAGAATTTTGTTCGGATAGTTTTTTGGATAAGGGCATCAGTTCTTGAAAATTAAAATAACATGAAATTTATACAAAACACATGATTTTTTGACAACAGCAGCAGATATAATGTTTTTATTTCAAATTTGATGTGTTTGTCATACTTACTGAGGGTCAACATTAGCAGTCGCTTCATCCAACATAAGTATTTTGTTCTTTCGTACTATTGCCCTAGCCAAGCAAATTAGTTGTCGTTGTCCTACACTGTAATTTGATCCTTTATCCATTACTCTATTCTCTAACCGATTTATGATGTTATTCGGATCTTTGAGTTCAACATCGTTTATGGCTTTGTATAATACTTCATCTGGGTATTCATTGAATGGATCTAAATTATATCTCAGTGTACCTGAGAAGAGAACTGGATCTTGAGGGATTATTGATACCTTAGATCTAAGAGTTGAAAGACTGATATCTGATGTTTCAATTCCATCGATTTTTATAGAACCTTCTGTAACGGCTAATCTGAACATTGCTTGGATCAATGATGATTTGCCTGCTCCTGTTCTTCCTACAATACCAACTTTTTCTTTGGGTTGTATCGTAAAAGTGAGATCTCTTAGAATCAGGGGGCCACCATCAAAATATCTCAGTCTCAAATTCTCCATCTGGATGAACCCCTTGCTTGGCCATGACTTTGGCGGTATTTTAGGAATTGTAGGTTGTAATTCCTTTGGTAAAGTTTTATATTCTAACACTCTTTCAACCGACATAAGAGAGTTTACTACGTTTGCTGTTATTCGCATAAAATACTGTACCACAAACATAAGCATCTGTGCTTGAGATATAGCCATACCCACTTGACCTCCAGACCATTGGAAAGCTACAGACAACAATTGTTTTTTGAGAAATGATTCAGAAGGATTCAAAATGTTACTCACTGTCTCCCCAAAGGATCAGAGTCATTGTAAGGAATCCTAAGAATAATAAACTAAATTGATCCAAACAAAATCCAAAGGCACAAGAGCAAGACATGAACATTATGAATGCACTACTGTGATAATCTTGAATCTTATCAAATTCGTCTGTGCACGTATCTTCTACTTTTAATGCTCTAATTGTAGTCAGACCTTGTAATGAGGCACTCAAATAGGTAAAAACTGGGCTTCTCACTATAAAGTTTGATAATTAAATTTATAAAATTTTCAACTTTAGAATCAATTTATTCATACTAATAAAATTCAATAACGTTTCTATACAAAACACCTACAGCTTCATTGGTTATAGAGGTACTTACTTAAGGATTCTAGACGTTTAAGGTTCTTTGATGACTTTAGATAGAGGTGTCTTATATATCCAAGAATGACTACTAAGAATATCAGCAGTATCATTGGATATGGATTAACAGTTATAATCAAAATGACAGCCCCTATCATTTGCAAGAACATCTGAAATATAACTAATACTATCAAGATAATAAACAAGCTATTCCAGATATATTACCTGCATTGATTCAATCAGAACTTTGGGTATACCCTCATCAACTTGACCAATATCCTTAGAAAATCTATTGAGAATTCGACCACTCGGATTAGTGTCAAAGAACCTCATTGTTGCATCAATCACTCCAGTGAAGAGAATAGCATGTAATTTCTTGGAACATGACATTGCCAAATTGTAGAACATTATTGATCTTGTGAATGTGATGAAGGCTAGCAGGCCTAAGCCTACAAACCAAACGATCAACGCATTGAGAGTTGTCCATTCAAATCCAAATCTATGGAAAAGTTCATCGACTTCTGGACTAGTAACATTGCTGTTTCGTGTTTCTTCTAATTTCGTAAAGTAGCTCACATACCAATCAATAGCACTGCCTGTTACTTGAGAAAGTATAAAGAATAGCATAAGAAATATGAATCTACAAATATGGCCACCAGCTAAGAAGTATTTAAGTAGTAGTGACCCTTTAACTTTTCCTTTCGATGATTCTTCCTGCATCTCTTTCAGATCGACCTTGGCCTCTTCTTCATCGCTTTCGTCGTCTTCATCTTCCAGTATGCTGTCTATAATACTTTTTTGACTCACCACACTTGCAATCGAAGCGGTTCGGCTCTAAAATATATAAAAAAGCCGATTAATGTAACATAAGATATGGGATATAGGTACTCACTCGTCTCGACAATTGGGAAATTTGTGTCTTTATTTTATCTTTCTTCTCTAATTCTTCTTTCTTAGGTTCAGCTGTTAATAATTGAGCATACAGGTTATCACTATTTGCCAGGTTATTGAAAGTCCCTTTCATTTCTATCCTTCCATTATTGAGAATAATGATCTCGTCTGCATTCTTCAAATAGTGAACCTGATGAGTAACCAATATTCTGGTCTTGTCTTTAAGAAATCCATTAATACACTCTTCATAGAGGACTTTTGAAACATGGATGTCAACGGCAGACAGTGGGTCATCTAAAAGATATATGTCGAGATTTCTGTAGACTGCTCTGGCTAAATTAATTCTAGCCTTTTGTCCTCCACTTAGTGAAGCTCCTTTGTCGCCAATAATGGTTAAGTCTTTGTTTTCAAATTGCTTGAAATCTTTTTCCAAGCTACAAGCTCTTATGATCTCTTTATATCGATCTTTTTGGTAAGGTTCACCAAAGAGAATATTTTGACGAATTGTACCAGCAAATATCCATGGTTCTTGTGAAGCATATGAAAATTGTCCTTTCACATTGATGTCACCTTCTGCTATATAAAGTTCCCCTAAAAGAAATAATTAACTTTATCATGTTAGTAAAATGATTTTTGTAATACTAGTACTAAATAGTATTTATGAATAAGTTTGGTTCAATTACAAGAAGGGTGTTCAATTATATAAAGATTTAATCCAAATCACCAAGAGGAAATATGGCTGAGCTACAGGGTGTTTTGATACAAATAATATTTTTGTTAAATTCTTTAAAACTATTTCTCAAGACATGTTCTACCTTACTTAGTGGAGAGTGTAGTATACCTAGAAAAATATATTATAAGCAGTTTCATATTAAACCAGAATACACTAGAATGATTAATACACATTCACATCAAAATATTTATGTAGGGTTATGTTTAACTTTAATTATCTTGAACAAAAATAAATATTAAGTAGAAAGTACTAGAGAATTGAGAATTAAACCTATAATGACAAAATTGTCAGTGGCGTATAATTAAGGAAGGGCCAACCTCTGCCTTGAAACTATCGTAGG
The DNA here is from genome assembly GCA_958507055.1 of Crioceris asparagi. Lineage (NCBI taxonomy): Eukaryota > Metazoa > Arthropoda > Insecta > Coleoptera > Chrysomelidae > Crioceris > Crioceris asparagi. The sequence goes on from OY293828.1 coordinate 50,402,158, forward strand.
CATCTGGTAGAAGTATTTAGTATGGTGTAAAATACCTACACTCGAGTCGATTATGAAAGGGCTACGACAAATCTTCTTAAGGTACTTGGCACAAATTATTTTCGATTTTATGAATGAATTGATGAAATGAAACACCTTGTATATTAATATAAATTGATACAACGTGATAGGCTTACCTAAAAGAGCTTGAAGCAATGAGCTTTTTCCAGCACCAACTGGGCCAATAATACCGATCAATTTACCCTTTCCAATATTAAGATTGATATCTTGAAGAACTTCATCACTATTTGATTGGTCCCATTTAGCTGTCAAGTTCTTTATAGTTAGGATATCTTGCCCTTTCTCTATCTTTGAGCTCTCGCACTTTGGTGCTTTGGAGTAATCGAACTCTTCATTCATCAAAAATTTTTGTATTCTTCCAATTGAAACAAATACTTCGGCAATTTCAGATAGTCCTCTCACAAATAAACCAGCTAATGTTTGAGAGAGTATATCAAAATATGATTGATAAACGAAAACCTGGAAAAATATTTTTTTTTAATAACTTGAATATTTAAATTTTTTTAAATTAATATTCAGTATATGAGAAATATAATCACAAGATTATTTTAATTTCAAAATAATGCCTCATTGTAAACTTGTCCAGTTCTAGCGTGACTCAATATTTAGCTTGAATCCAATAATGGCTTTACTTTAAATTGAGAATATAAAGTTGATTTTGAACTTCTATCAAACATACCTTGGCTGCAGTAATCTTATCTCCAACTAGTGCTAATGTCAATAAAGTACCAAACAAAGCTGCCTTCGATGTAAACAAACTAAATAACATTGAAAATGCTTTAATATATCCTGACTTTCTGATTACATTTATTTCAGCTTTTCTTGCAAGTTTGATTAACTTGTCAAATGGTTTCTCCCATGCGTACATCTTAATAACTTGTACACCCAAAATAATTTCATCCATAAGTCTTATTCTTTCATCTGTTCGCATGGCTGTTTGCTTCCTATATACGGCAGCCAGCTTTGATGTGTAAACTGGAAACATTGAAATATTTTTGTAAATGTTGTGGATATTGTGTGGAGAAATCTACCTTGAATTGGTATTATTAAAATGACAACAAGGACACCAGGAAGTCCAGCCAAGCCAGCATCATTGTACAACATTCCTAATACGATAAGTGCAGAGAGAGGCCCAACCCAGAGCTGGTGAATCATGAAGGAAGCATATTCGAATCTGCTTACATCATTGGAGAGTAAGTTCACTATCTTACCAACTGGTGTTCCTCCAGTGGCTGTTTTACTTAGCTTCAAAGCCTATGCAAGTATAAAGAATTTATTTATATAACATAGAGCAACAGAGCTTAGGCAAGAATTTCTAAGAGTAAAAGAGATATTCACCTTTCTGTATATGAGGGCACAAACTCCTATTCTTACTTTCATGCCGGCATGAACACACTCTTGAATATACTGATTCATTAATAGTGAAGTGCAAAAATTCAATGCTACTATACCAGCAGCGTAAAGTGTAGCTTCAGTTTTTGTAGTTGTTGAATCTGTGAACAATTATATTATCGAATCAAGCTTTATATGAATTGTTCGAAAATACATTAGATGTAGTCACCTGGTTCGTAATAATTCAAAAGGCCTTTCAAAGCAACTGGAGCTGAGAGTCTTATAACGCAGTCAGTTAAAAATGAAATAACACCAAGAAGTGCATATTCTGTCCAAAAGGTTTTTACTGTCGCTATGAAGAGACTTGGTTTCTTGATTTTATTATGATTTGCCTTCTCTACTTGAACTTCCCAATTACTAAAAATGTATTTTTGGTTGAATATCATCATCTTTGAATAAAGAATACATATCTTCTTAAATATAGGCTGACAATATACTGATTTCTGAATTTCTGTAAAGGGTCAATGTGTAGAACAGGTTCGAAAGGTTCTCGAGAATTTTACTTTAACGCAACTTTATAACGGATCTGTTTCCATCAAAATTATTTCTCGCTTACTTCACATTACCGAGAAAAAAATTAAGTTTACTACTTTCACTTCGAATTTCTCCATACGGTTACAATATTTACTATGATAATGTAATATCAATATTTCATCAGTTATTTGAATTAACGTGTGTCGCCTATATTCCGGTGGTGAACATCAGTTTATTTCATCCTCTGTAAGCGAAAGCAGTAGATACAAACAGACCAGACATTTAAGTTATTATATCGAGGACATGTATTTAGAAGAAAGTTGATCACAATGAATATGTTTTTGCATTGCCTTTACATTTTTCTTTGTATTTTATTGCCGCCCAGAAAAATATTAACAGATTCGCAATCCATTTTTACGGAAATCTGAATCATTGCGGTACTTATTACTCCATTCCTATTAATTCGACTTCTTGTCTCGGAAGTCCGTTGAAACGTGTCACATTGGCAACATCGCAAAACGACTGCATTCTCTCTCTACATATTGACCAGATAACATCAATGGCAGCGCCGGCAGTGCTCTGGATCTTCTCGTCTTATTTTTTTATGGCTCCGTTTAGATTAATTGCAGCGCGATTTATTATTTATATGAAAATACATCACTTGTCCCCATTTATCCCACACCCAGCCTTTCTATTCGCTCAACCCTCCCATAAGTTTGTTGAGTGCTGGCAAGCTTAAATTTCAAATGGAATGTCTTTCCGTAATATAAAGGGTGTTTTTACCAAAATCGATGTGCTATTAGACTTTCAAATTTTGGTTGTAGCTACAGTAACAGCCGTCTAGAGATGGCTGTGCCACAAACTACGTTCTATTGCGTCAAAATATTTTGAGTATCTACTGCAGTTGGTTACATCTACCCGTATCTGATATCAACTTCATTATTTCAAATGAAATATCCTATATTTTATTTCGTCTTTGATAGAACATTTAAAGGTACTTTTGATGAGAATGTTCTACACTCAAATCAGATCATTATTGAGATATTATGAATTGAAATGAATTATTAGAGAGTTTTTTTCTCTCGCAAAAACACAAATCTAAAAAAATATTTGTAAATATGGTATAAGTATCAAATTCATGGAAATCTTATGAAAAGAGGTCAAGGCAACTGGTATTATTTGTGGTTTTTAGCACAGGGTGTCCCAAAAATATGTATGCGAGAGTGGTCCTCAAAAGAAGTCAAAAGCCAGTTTTGCTAAATAAAATATACTGAATATTATTTGATAAGGGAATAAATATTCTCAATCTTTTAATCTATGACAGTCCTGTAAGTAAATATTAAGATTCTTTATTTATTTGCAGTTTTTACTCTTAAATTTACTTAAATTTGCTAAACACATAGGTACCTACTTTTTCAATATTACCATGACGGGTTTTAATAAATAAAAATAATGACCTTTATAGTCCTTCGTTTCTTAGTTGAAAACAACTTAGAATGGAGTATAATTTGTAGTATAGATCTTTGACTGATACTTCAAGAGAATTCAATAGACGACATCCCAATCTGGCAAGAATGAACGATTGGAAGTTTCAGGTAATCAATTCTGCTTTCCTCTACTTCGGGAATTTTCGTACTGAGAGAAACCAAACACAAGTGATTGGAGATGAGGTTAATGAAATTCTAGATATCTTCATGCCAGTCCCCACATTAATACGAAGAAAGGCAAATGCCTTGAAAATTTCATGTATTTACTTCAATTTGGAGGATCTTACAGAAGCATCGAATACGTCCTTATAATATTTATTATATTACCATATACGCCTTCATCCTGAGGAAAGTTTGCCTTTGCTTTGTAAGTAGGTACTGATATTTTTAATATTGACAAATCGAGGAACTGGAAGAATTGGTCCTTGGAATCGGTCACCTGTATTAAGGTCCCTTATGTTTTGATCTCTAGGATAAAATAAACGAGAATGTATGAAAAATTACGCCCACAAATAAAGTTGGTTTGGAAACGATTGACTGAGAATGGCACTTCAAGGGCTGTATTCAGCAGAAACAAAAAGGTCAACAACTAAGCATGTTATATGGATAATTTATTTATTTAACAGTACCTAAACATTTTAAACAAGATCACTAGAAGCAGAAAAAGAGATGTATTCCTAGTTATAACTAACGATGTTCATGATATGTTGGTGTTATACAGTGTGTCCACATTTCGATGCTCACCGGTGGTATATCGGTTTTTCAGAATTAAATGCTCGTAACGAATATCACTTCATATCGATTCTAACGTTTTTCGTTTTGGAGTTATTTAAAAAAACTCATTTTTGCCGATTTCAGTTTGCTTTATAATTCGTTAAGGCATAATGTTACAGTTTTTAAAATTTGTCGTTGGTAAGACATTTTGTGTGCTAATTCTCATGGTGTAAACATAACCGAAAAATTTTCATTTGTTTTCAAGTTACTATCGCCATCTTTTTATTACGGCGGCCATATTGGATTTTTAGTTTGGTAGATTAGATAAAGAAAAAGGTTTTCAAAAGTGTACAACATGCCTTATTAAAGTTTATTTTTAAAGGAGATAAGAACAAAAAATGCCGATTTCGACAATAGCAGCCATATTCATAAAAAAAGGTAGTGACTCCTAAGACCCTTCTCGCCTATCTAACACGGATTCTAGTAGATCATAGTAGCCACTGATTTGTTTATAAATATGGCTGTAATTTTTTAACAATTATGTTCCTACCGAAATTAACAAGATTTTATTCGATTGCCTGTGGTTTTCCTTTGTTTTTGGTATGTTTTAATACAAAATTTTTAAATTCTGAATACCCATCACTTTTAAAAATTATAAATAGAATTGTTCCGAGAGTTTCATAACTAGTTGTAAGATTTGAAGTCGTGATAATGGCCAACAAATTTCCAAATAAAGAAAAGCTTGATATGTTGGAAGTGTACTTCAAAGACAACAGAAACTCCGAAAATGCCTGCTTGAGATACGCAGGTTTTCCAGACTCAACCGCACCGCACAATTTTCAGCAGAAATAAAATGTGAGCATTATCAAGCAAACAATGTTCGTGAGAATAACATTTTACAAAATATTACGAACAATCCAAGTCCTTAAGTTCGTCGAGGTGCCTAAGAAACAAGAACTCCGAAATCCACTGTTTTGAAGAAGAATAAATACCCCCCTTACAAGCCAAATATTGTAAATGGCTTGAGCGTAAATGACTACAATCGAAGATTGTAATTTAGCAGGTAGTATCTCCAAAAATATGAAAATGATGGTGATTTTTCGAGGAAAATACTTTGGACGGATGAAGCACGGTTTGTGGGGTAGGTATTTAATAGGCACTACTACCACCATTGGTCGAACGAAAATCCACATTTGGTCATCCAAAGAAAATTTCAGTTTCAATTCGGTTTTAATGTCTAGTGTGGTTTGTTTAGTACGGCCATTTATTGACTATTATCATTATCATTTTCTTATTTTCGTGTCTTTTCATTTCCTTCCAGATAATCACTTAATAGTCCCTTTCATCTTCGACTACAATTTTAATGGTGAAAGATATATAGATTTATTAACGAATGAAATAAGGCCCGCCCTGAGATAAATTTTCGACCCAGAAACAGTGTGGTTTCCACGTGATGGCTGTCCTGACCATAACAGTCCTAACGAGAGAAATTTCTTGCCAGAAATTTTCGCTGAAAGAGTAATATCAAACAATGGACCAGTAAATGGCCTGCGAAATCTTCTGAATTTACCCATCTGGATTTTTAGTTTTGGGGTGCGGCCAAAAATTAAGTTTTAATTTGGAACCTCCAGAGAATCGAGAAATTTTTGAACAACGAGTGCGGGATGTTCTAAGAGCATTTAACAGAAATGTGTAATTTGTTGGAACAAGTCGCCAGCTGTGTGTGGAACAGAATGGTCGCCACAATGAACAGTTAATTTGAGTGAATTTTATATTTTTGATTTTCTCCCTTAAAAATAAGCTTCAATTAGGCGTGTTGCAGATTTTTGAAAAGATCTTAGATAAGAGAAACGAAAGATGGCGCTAGTGACTCAGAAACAAATGAAGATTTTTCGGTTATGTTTACACCATAAAAATTACCGTCAAAAATTGTCTCATCAATGACAAAGTTTTAAAACTGTAACATTATGCCTTAACGAGTTATTAAGCAAAACTGAAATCAGCAAAAATGAGTTTTTTCAAAATATCTCAGAAACTAAACGAAAAAAGAATGGATATGAAATGATATTCGCGACCATTTAATTCTGAAAAACATTGCCCATTTAACCGTTGCTATATCTCACATAATAACCGATTTGCCAATGGTGAGCATCGAAATGTGGACACACTGTATATTTCTTTTCATAGTCATTTGGACTGTTTCGGACATAACATATTAATATATAATTAAAGATAATTTAAAATTGGTCCCTTTTTATAGAAAATCATAAAAAAAGATTGGAATCTTTCAAGATATCATTTTTGTTTTTAGATAAAAATGGTGTCTGTTTTTAGTAAATTCCAATTAGGTATTTTAGCAAAAAGAAGTAACTATTCAAAGAATAGGAATATTTTACTATTCATTTATCAAATAATATAAGGTATATTGTATTTAATATAATTGATTTTTGGCTTCTTTTTAGACACACTCTCGCAAACATATTTTTTGGACGCCTTATGTTAAAATTAATGCAGTTTATCCATAATACCAGATGCCTTAATTTTTTTCATAAGACTTCCACAAAACTTGATACTCATACCATTGTTAATAGATTTACAAATATTTTTTAGATTTGTCTCAAAAAGCACTCTTATAATTAATATATTATGAATTGTCTGATATGGCTACATAAACAACAAAAAATACCTTCAAATTGAATGTTTTTTGGCAAAAATCACGATTTGTTTTTATTTTGTCAGTGGCAATTAAACATCTATGGCCATATTCAAACGCTCTCGAATCGAGAAATATACCGAATATGTCTTGAACATACGAATCCGAACTGATGAATCGTCAGAATCGTTTGATTTTTTGGCGATTTATCTTTCGGTGAAGAAGGGAAAACTCGCAATATTAGGTTTTTGTTTTAAAATTGGATGTACGCAGTGTGTTCTTTTTTCCTCCTATGAAAACGACGATGATACCAGCAGATAATTAGAGTCATTTTAACGTCCACGTTGTGCGGTGGTTTATTCAAAACTGGGTGAAAATCAAGATGCCAGAATCTGCAATAACATAACGAATCGAATTATATTACCCTTCGATTTATGAATAAGAACATCTATTGGTCTTTAACGATTTGTAATTAATTACAACTTGTCAATGACGGATGCAAACCAAAATTTGAAATTTCTATGTCTATGTGTAGATGATCATCGAATTTTAAAGTATATACCTACACAACTAGTAAAAACTTGCTTGGAACCGGTCTTACACATTTACCCTGTAAGGAATTCTGTTATTTTGTAATATACTCGCGAGTGTACTTACTGTTGCAGCCTGGTGCCAAGAGATGAGCTTTTGTCTTGATTCAAGACATTATAAATGTCGTCGACATCAAGAACTTTTCGTAAACCTTTCTTAAATACTGGTAGAGTGTACCTAAAATAAAATTCGTCGCACGTAAGTTGAAGTTCACCTGATTTCTGGCTAAACTATGTTCTATATATAACAAAATACAACTAATTTTCGGGAAATACTTTGACAAGCCTGGAAATACGTATAGGTATGCATACCGCTGAAGAGAGTCTCGATCACAATTGAAAAAAAAAGTATGTCACTCAAGGGAATAACAATATTAGAAAAACTTCTTTATTATAGTATTTTTTCAATATAACAAATTTACTCTATTCTGCATTCCGAGTGAATTACTGGATTAAATTGTAGAAATACTCACCAGAAAAATAATCTTGACATAAAACTGGCTTTCTCTCTAGGATTGATATAGTGTCTTTCCTTTGTATTGTCCATATTTTTTTAATTGCTCTCCTAGCTTTTTATTTTTTGTAGTTATTGTATTCTTGGATTACGTCTTTTTAGATTATTCTCCTAACATTTTTCGGTCAAATACAGCTGGAATTAAAAATAAAGATTTATAAAAAATAGTCAAAGATACGGTACATAAGATTTTGAATGGCTGATTAAACAAAAATAAACTACCGTATAAGTATTTATTAATTGTTTTTTGCAATATAATATTTTTATTTGCCATTGTTAATCTACTCAATGAGAAGATAAAATATAATTAGTGATAGTAACAGTAAATCCATGAGTGAAATTGTTTATTTGCCGTATCTTCGATAAACTGTATTGTTTTCAGAAATGATATTCGACTATCGAACTAAATTATCGTTTTGATAGAGTTGTTTCGAGGGCACAGCTGATTGGTGATAAATAATAGGGTACCTATATCTGTATGATTATTTTGTAAGATGTAAATATAATTTAGATCTTTGAAATTTCAAAAAAGAATTCTATTGAAGAGTTGAGTTATCTGACAAAGCACTATTTTATTATAAAAATAAGATTGCAATGACATAAATTCCACTTATCCAATCTCAGTTATTCTCACATAAATTTGAAATTGTGTTATACTTACTCTCCAAAAAGTATGCATGATTGTACAAAGACTGTTCACTTTAATTCATTTATGAATGAAATGTGAAGACATTTCACATTTGGCAAAGGCTCCTCCTTTATCGTAGTGTGAGTAGACATACTAATGTATTATTAATGGATAAATAGAATTTCTTATTTATCTGATGCATTACGGACATTATATCTAATTGAATTGTTGGGAGTATATGTTATTTGGAATAAATTATACTTATATATTAAAGCCTCACTAGCATTCTCTTGAAACCAATCTTATATACCAACAATAACTTTATTGTCCCTTACACCAACTCTCTTACAATCTTATATCTTATCTATAATAATGAATCCAAGAATATTCATTAATATCAACAAATACTTTACCTAAACAAAATTCTCTTGCACATATTATTTTTGACCCACGAACCCCGAACGGAGGAGGTATACAATTCGAGTGTGTGCTAGTTTTTATTTTGGTTTTGCGCGCTTTGTATTATTGTAAACGTACTCCGATTTTGATGGTTTTTATTTCATTTGAAGGAGGAGACATGAGAAATGGTCCAATATTCATAAAAACGCAAATCCGAAATCTTCTTCCCACCAAAAATCGAAGGGCGTGGAGGGGTCAAATTTTCTCGAAAATTGAAAATCAGAGGTGGTATAACGTTTAGATTGATTTTTTTTTTAAAAGTTACGGTTTTCGAGATTGAGGCATATTAAATTCTCAAATATGTGTATTTATGCTATGTGGAGAGGGCGATTTCTTTCGAATATTGAAAATCTGTGGGTACTACATGAAATACCTAATTATTTGTAATAACATTTATAATGAACATTTGTTGCCTTAGAGTTACGGTTTTCGAGTTAAGCGGTGGTAAAATAGTAACATCTGTCATCCAACACATGGCGAAATTAAGACGGAATTTTCGTCTGAAAAATACAAAATAATATTAATTCTATTGGTGCTGGTCCTTGTGAAGTTGGTGCCAAAAGTTATCAATCTTACACTGCACAAATTCAAAAGTAGCAGCACCAATAGAATTTATATTACTTTGTATTTTTTAGTGCACGAACTAATAACGTCGGTCTAATTTTTTGTAAGAAATATTTATTTTCAGTGTATTAGCATGGTGACCTGCCAACAAACATCACATAGGTAAATAAAAGATATTTTGAAATAAAAGTACATGTCATTCTAGTTCAACATTTTAGCTTCTTATTCTATACACGTTTATTATAACGACAACACTGTTATTAGAGATATTCGCTTCTATTTATTCCATTGTGTTAGTAATTTATTCTCTGGCGTCATTTTCATTTCTTAAGATATGTACCTACTCATCATAATTTACTATACTGTGTCTTACTTTGAATTTAAATTAGATAATAGCTTCAAGAACTTCTACAATGTTTTTGAATTTTCAATTCCAAAGCAGAAAATATAAAACGAAATAAATTAAGCTATGTTTGCAATTTTGTATGTTATGAAAGTAGTGTGTGGACTATACAAGGAAATTAAAAGTAAATTAATATAAATATGCTCGAGCTTGTTTCTAATGAACCAGTGGCGTAGCCATTTAAATGATCATTTTATTGTTGAATCTAGGAAACCTTCTCTATAATTTGATACAAATGCATTGATGATAAAAAAGAAAAGATTGAATACAGGTGGAAGTTTTGAATAGATAAAGATAAAATAGGTAATAATCATAACTATGTAATATTTGTGATAAGTCATTAAACAAATTATCACTATGAAGGTTATCATAATAATTTGAATAGGTATTTGATTGAAATCCCAGTAGGGAGCTATTGTAATAGGTGAAATAGGTCACGGGCAAATCGGGCTCACTTCTGTACTTTGGATTTTTTTGGATTTTTTCTCTTTTATCTTCAGAAGTATTTATTTTCGAGTAAAAAAACATGTGTGTACTATCTGCGCATATATGAAGTGAAACTTCTTAAACAGATGGATTAAATTTGAATATATAATAATTTTCTTATATTTATCGAAGCTGACCTTTTTAATAATCTTTGGCTGTTGACATGCATAAGCACACGCGTAAGTTCATTTCTTCAAAAACCACAATATCCAAGAAGGCCCAACTTACTAAATACAACATATAGTAAATTGAAATCAGAAACAAAATCACTCATTCAATATAAGAAATACCTTGCTGATACTGTAATAGTATTTACATAGGACAAACAAGCCATAATTTAGAAATCAGAATAAAAGGTCATAAATACTATAAAAAATAAAACAGCTCTAACAAATCACCAAAAAACATAAATTCAATTTTAACGAAACAGAAATCATAACAGAGAAGAAAAACTATTCAAACGAAAAATATTAGAAATGATTCACCAAAAAAAAATACAATAAGAATAAACTATAAGACTGTGATTAAAAAGTTATATATAAAAAATAAATAATAATTCCTAAATTCAAAAACAAAGAATGAAATTTGAAGTTTATTTACGAACTGTGATTTATAAATCATACTTACATAAATCATAAATCAAATTGTCAATATTTTCAGAATGATTTTTTATTTTTAATATTATTATAATTTTAATATTTTAATATGCTTAACAATTGAGAAAGCCCATAAAGAATGGCCGAAACGTTTTGAAGATTTTTACATGAAATAAACTACAAGTCAATTCTATTAACTATCAATTCCAAAGAGAATCCCGAGAAACCCTGAAATCAAATGAATCTGGCAAGCTCAAGAAACAATATATATAGAGTTTTGAAGTATTCTTGAACCTGGGAATGTATTGGGGTTTGCAATTTCTTGGGTATCCTGGTTATTGGTTATAATTCATTGTGACTAAAAATCAACTCTGGTTAGAGGAAAAAATATATATAATATCCAATGTTTCGACGGGACACACTCGTCTTGTTCAGGAATTTAAAAAATAATAATTCTTCAAACAAAAATATTTATAATTATAGACATAAGAGGTTGACTCTTTTTTTCTCTCTCTCCTTTAAATATAGGTAGTTTTTATTAAACATTCATATGTGTGAGAAATTAGTGTCTTGTTGCTTGTAGACTACGAGGGTCCCACCCCTATTCTAATATTACGTATGATAAAAACTACGACCTATGATTATGAATAGTCAGAAGTTTTGCAATGGAAAGAAATGAAAGAAAAAATTCTAGATGCTTTTTCACTAACATTATTTTAAAGTAGATGAACTAATTTATGTATGCTTTAAATATGACTCACCACAACTAATATTACTAACAGCACAACACCTGCGACTACATAATTTGATTGATATCATTACATATATATATATATATATCTATATATATATATATATATATATATATATATATATATATATATATATATATATATATATATATACATATATAAGTATATTTTCACTATTATCAGTGATGCTGGAGATAACGAATATATTCTAATCTATTATTTTGAACATTACCATTTGTAATATTTCTGTAAAATTTTTAATCTTGCTTTATTTCAAATAACATATTATGAAAGAGAAGATTTTCTAAAGGAGGTGAAGGAACCTACCAATAAATTATGGAAGTATTATTTCTCTAGTTTCTTATATCAGATAATATGTAGGTAAATGGTGAGAAAGCTTTGATTATATTAGTCGCTATAATCAAAGCTTTCTTCTACCTTACCTCATAATTGTTTTCAGTTTCCTTATAGTAATACTTTTAAAAAGTGTGCGTAACGTTCTTTTCGAAGCACTTTCTCTTTTGAACCCAACCATAATAATTGTTGATCATTTAGAATATATAGTTACCTTATTGACCGACTTCCCAAACGAAATAGGTATACAACTCGATTGTATGCCTGCAAGATTTTTTTATATTTGTTCGCGCTTTTTTGCATAATAAGCCTGCTTCGATTTTGATGATTCTCTTTTATTTGAGAGAGGAGAAGTGAGAATTGGTACCATTCAAGAAAACAATATTAGACTTGCCTTTTCCCTCAAAAATTTCCCCCAAGGGGATGGTGGGGGCAATTTTTTTGGAAAATTCCATATCCGGTAACGTTTATATAGGACATTTTTTTTATATAACATATTAGTGTAAGATCCCACTGCTAATTTCTGCAGGTATCTGTTGTTTACATAAAACCAGGTGTAAATGAATGGTTATTACCAAAAAACTATATTAGTCTAACAAAAATTAGCCGCAACTACCTTTCAGTCGTATTTTAAATTGCACATTGACAATCAGATTGACAGGCACATTTATATAAGTCTGACGTTTAAAATGATCTAATTCTACATATAATAGATTGCTGTCATAATAGAAAAAAGGATCTATGGGCTAGTCATAAAGTTGTTTCCTACATATCCGAAGAGTATGGGTTCAAATCCTAACCTCACATTTTTTTTTATTAAAGGAGGAATTAAGTTAAAATATGTCTTCCATATGTTGTTTTGGAAATTATTTAGATGCACCTGTTCATTCATTGTCATCAGTTCGCATCGTACCTCAACTGAAAGCGATTATAAAAAATATAAATATTGATCATTCGGGGAAATATATTTTATTATAATAATTCAAATAATTAGGTATTACATTTCAATAGAGCTTTAACTTTCAAAGTTTAGATGCAATCAAACGCATTACACTATTAATTCTTGTATTATAACTATATTAAATTGATTTGTGTTCAAATGAATTGAAAATCAGACTAGATGGTAATATTTATTATATTATAATATTGATTTTACATTCTTTTTACAAATGATAAAAGAATTCACCCCACTTATATATGGCCTAAAAAAATTACTAGTGTGAATAACGTATCAAATATTCAGCAGCAGGAGGAAATAAAGGTTTTTAAAAAAAGTAACCAACTTTGACTCTAAGATTATGACACCTTGTTGAAAGTCTTTACAGCTAAAATTATTGAGAACTTTGAAAGTTAAAGCTCTATTGAAATGTAATACCTAAATGTTTGAAGTATTATAATAAAATATATTTCCATGAATGACCAATGTTTATATTTTTTTCCAATTAATTTCAGCTGAGATACAATGCGAACTGATGACAATGAATGAACAAATGCATCTAAAGAATTTCCAAGACAACATATAGAAAACTTGTTTTAGCTCAATTCATCTTTTAATAAAAAAAATAAAAATGTGAGATCAGGATTTGAACCCATGCTCTTCGGCATGTTTGTTAGGCTACCCGGGTGTAATATAGTTTTTTGGCAATAATGATTCATTTAAACCAGGTTTCATGTAAAAAACAGATACCTGCAGAAATTAGCAGTGGGATCTTAGACTATATGATACCGCGTTACATTCTGAAATATGTGTTTCGGCTATGTGGAAGGGGCACTTTTTCCGAGAATGGAAAACTAAAGAAGAGATTATATCCATTAACCTATGTGTATTTCCGCGATGTTTTCAAATCTCTGAATAAATATGAATAACGCATTATCTTCTTTGTTGAACGTTGAATGATTTTGATGACTAATGTTACTCTCAAGAGTGTGAAATAAATATTTTTTACAAAAAATTAAATTAAATAAATAAAAAAATAATATCAATTCTATGGGTTCTGGTACTTTTAAAGTGAGTGCCAAAAGTTTTCAATCTAACTGCAACTAATTACTAGAATAATTTTAATTTCAGCTATATTTAATAACTATAAAACATTCTTTATCCATAGGAATAATACCTTTTATTAATACAAACTATTATGTTATATGCACAATTTCAAAAGAACCAGTACAAATAGAATTAATATTACTTTGTATTTTTCAGTGCACCAATTAATATAGTCGGTCCATTTATTTGTAAAAATTATTTATTGAAGATTTCTAATTTAAATTATACGTGTGTTTTAAAGCAGCATAAGTAATAAGTTCTTTATTATTTTTAGTACACAACACAGGAAATGAAATATACGAATAAACCACTGACGAATTTTACAAATGAAATAAAATGTTGCGTTATTAGATTATATAAAGTACAAGATAATCTTATAGTATTTCTTTAAAAAGTAATTCAAAGTGAATATATGATTATTTTTAAATAACCTACTTAGTTCTAATATAATTTAAAAGAGTATAAACGAGAGAGAAAATATAACACACGTATTAAGTTGCTTAAAGCGATTGCAGCCTTATGATGCCCAGATTAAAACAAAATATGAAATATGAAGAAAAATATATTTGTTTACATGTTTACATTATGTTTACGTTTATTATTAAACGAAAAAATATATAATTATTATTAAATTGAATCTCAGTTGATAATGGGTCCTTTCTATAGTATGACGTACCTGTTTTCTGTGACTTATCAAAATGAAGTCACAGATAAAACGATAAGAATTTTGTCTCATTATATTAATTATGGATATTTATTATGTAGGTACTTATCAGATACGGGATACGGGCCGTTGCATAGCATATACGAATTTTATACGATTTATCTGGTAAATTCTCCTGAGAATGATATGATATCTATTAAGGTACTCGCACACATGTACACTTTTTGTATTGCGCAATCTGAAAAATGGCGCCATTCTTACATTGCAAGGTGAGATTATCGTTGCAACTTTAAAAATTGCGCAACAATCAAAACTTGACTACATTTTTTCGACTTGCGTACACTTGAGAAATTGCAGTGTGTGAACAGCCAAATGAAATAATATTGCGCAACCAAGAAATGCACCGACAAGTTGGTTATTTTGCAATATTATTTCTGGTGCAACTTTAATGGGTTGATGTTTTGGGTTTGAGGTTAATAAAAAATAATAAGACGTTTTTATTTCAGAAAACTTTATAGTAAATTCTAGTAATAGTAATACATATTGAAACTTATGGATCACAAGAAAATCAAGTGGAAGTCTGAGGACACTTTTCATTTAATAAGTTTAATAGAGGATAATCAGACGTCATTTCTTAACTCTTTTAACTAAGTATTCGCTGCTCCATATCGGTTACGGTTTTTAATCCATTCACGAACCCAAATTGTTCTTTTTTGACCGACTTCAAAAAAGGAGAAGGTATACAATTCGGTTGTATGTTTGCTTTTTTTCATGGCTGTTCGCGCGTTTTGCATAGTAAACGTACTCTGATTTAGAAGATTTTTGTTTCATTTGAAAGAGGAGAGTTGTGAAATGGTCCCATTTTGAAAAAATCAAATCCAAAATTCCATATCCGGAAATGTTTAAAATGGACATTTTTAAAAATAATCATACGTTTCCGCGCTATACTGAAATATGTTGTGTTTCAGCTACGTGGAAGAGGCAAATTTTTCAGAAAATCGAAAATTCGAGATTTGAAAATTAGAAACGGGACCATATCCGGAAACATTTAAATTGAAATTTTTTTCAAAAAAGTTACGGTTTCCAAGTTTCGCAATGGTAAAGTCTGAAATATGTGATATGCGTATTTCCGCTATGTGGAAGAGCCTTAGACTAGGAAAGAGAAGGAAGAGCAATTTTTTTCGAAAATTGGAAATATAAAACAGCCACATTAAAGAAAAGATTATATATAGCAACATTTAAATTGAGTAAAGATTTTCGAGTTACAGCAGTAAAGTCTGGAATATGTATATTTGCGCCGACGTTTTGAGATCTCTGAATAATAAATAGCAAGTGCAAGCTAGGCCTATAACTTTTTGGGTATTGGTGAACGTTCAACAATTTTCATGACTAATGTCAAAAATGTGAAATAAATATTTTTTACAAAAAATTGTACCGACTTTATTAGTTGGTGCACTGAAAAATACAAAATAATAATAATTTTATTGGTGCTGGTAATTTTGATGTTGTGCAGTTGCCTTTGTAGTTTGTTGTTGTAGACAGCAAATCCAAGAGAACCAGCACCAATGGAATTAATATTATTCTGTATTTTTCAGTGCAACAACTAATAAAGTCGGTCCAATTTTTTGTTAAAAATATTTTTACGGTTACTTTTTCGTCTTCTATTTTGTCGTCTTCGCAGCAATATAAGGGCTACGGCTGCAGCAGCTTTTCTTTGTTCATCGGAATACATTATTAAAATACAACAGACCAAACCAAAATTATACTTGTCGACATCAAAAAATTATTGAAAGTATAGAGAGCAACTTTTAATTGCTAAGTATTATTTTATCGCAATAAAAAGTGGGTAACGTGTGAGTAGCCCTGCAACTTTTAAAAAGGCTTTGCCATTTTTAAGTTGCCCAGTTCATTTATGACGCTACTTTGGGAGCAATTTTGCTACTGTGTGAACAGATCGCGCAATTTTGGAATGGCGCCTGAAGAACTTGCGCCACAAAAATGTACAAGTCTGCGAGTACCTTTAGATATATCCTATAATTCTATAGTTTGAACATTATGTATTTATTAATGACACATTTCGCGAGACGTTGAATTATAATGGCACAATTTCATGAAACTTAATATTTTACTACCTACCTCACTTAAGAAATTGAGTTTCCTGTTATTTATCTGCTTTAATACAGGCTACCTGAGGTGACCCCAAGAACATTGAAAGTATATAATTATAAGATCGTTTGTGAAATTTTCGAAAAAATAAAGTAACGAGGTAGCTTATAAATTATTATTAAAACTTGCATCCAGGTACAAGTATTTGATTATAAGTAGTGATGCTGCGAGACTGGTCTTGGTCTTGCAGTCTTGACCGAGACCAAGACCGTCTATGCAAGACCAAGACCCAAGACCAAGACCAATACTGAGATGCAAGACCAATACCAAGACTAACCTGGTCTTGGTCTTGGTCTTGCTGCAAGACTTGCGAGACTTGCAAGACTCTTGCATTTCCGTAACAAAACACCAAATTGGTAGGAAACATATTATTTTACTCAATGATTAGATAAGAAACGCTAATAAATAACCTAATTAATTTAATCTTTGAACTCCCTTATGATCGATCTTTATTTTACAGATTCTAAAAATATTGAATTAAACGTTGTTGGGTGAAAAGCGAGTTCATTTTACCCTTCTAGGATTTCCGGATTTCAAAAAATTCTTAAATACCCTATACCTATACCGTAATTTCAACCCTTCTAGGATTTCACTTACTGAGCTGTTTTCAAAGAATCCCGACAGTTCGTAGCCAGGGGAAGGTAAACTACACGGTTTTTTATTTTTATTATTTTGTATCTATCGTGCAGAATGTTTTAAGCAAACGTTAAAAATCATCTATAAATCTGAATTTTTTTGATGACATTTATCCAGTGGCCACTTTTGGAGATATTTGAAATTTTATATTGCCCTTATTTTGAAACTATTTTTTCGATCATGCTCATTAACTAACTCAACTGAGATATTCACACGACTGACTTTTTAAATAGATACCTAGTTTTATAAATGCGCGTATTAAATTTCTAACTGTTTTTAATTTTCATTTTTTGGAAAAAGCTTTCTACAAAAATAGAAGTTAGTTTTATCAGAAATACTATTGATCGCTTTCAGAGATTCTTTCTATTTTATTAAAGAAAATGGTACAAAACCATTGTAGAATGAGCAAGAGAATGAGTTATGAAATAGAAGTATGAAGTAGAAGTATGTAGTAAAATGATTGCTCAGTTGGGACGGATGATACCAAGAAAACACAAGCAGACTGTCACGCTAGTAAGATACGATTCTCATATGTGAATGGTGATTATTAATTTATAAACTTTTACGCATCTCACTTGCCCTAACTTAATTCTAGGCACCTAGTTTTATTCTCATTACTTATTCTACATTACCAGGCCTGTTTGTTCTGGACAATGACAATTTCTTTATACGGTCAATACTTACCCATTTCGAATGATAATATAATTATAGGCAATCTTATAAGATTATGAATTACATACTTCCCATACATCTGCAGAGTTCTTCTTCATTTGGATTAAGCAATTACGGTTTAGAATCGCAACAACTTTTCACACTTATAAAAAGATCAAAATTTTTGCAAGATTCTTGCAAAGTCTTGCAAGTCTTGCAGCAAGACCAAGACCAATACCAAGACCGTATATGCAAGACCAAGACCCAAGACCAAGACTAAAGATTTGATGCAAGACCAAGACCAATACCAAGGGTGCAAGACCAAGACCAATACCAAGACCATATCGGTCTTGGTCTTGGTCTTGCTTTGCGCATCACTAATTATAAGTTATATCCCATGGTATATGGTGTTTGTTTCAAATTTAAATAATTGAATAAACCCATGTATCTCAAGAACGAAAAACAATAACTTAAAAACTTGCTTATAAGTTCTTCTATCAAAATTTGTGGAGCCGTTGTTTTAATTGAAACAAACGAAAAAGTTTTGGAATTCATACACAAATAACTTTAATAGAGTGGTTTATTAGGTGACAACCGCAAATATCTTCGAAACCACTTCTCCTATAAATTGGGGAAAAGATCATATGATGAAAAATGCCCACAAGGAAACTCATACAAATAAATTCGAGCCAATTTATATAATTGCTATATTTTACAAAATATTTCTATATCGAGGTTTGTTCAAGTACCGGTATTTGAGTGATGGAGAAGCATATTTTAAATTACCGAAAAGGGGCTCTTACTTTCAGTTATAAAATATGTCAAAGACGACAGGAGAAGGCGGCTATAGATTAGATTTCGAAAAATATTAACGAAAACAGATGTTGCATTCCAAGCTGCAACTAGAGGGCGTTATGAATCACTCAAAATTATATTGACTTTTCCTGTAAATGAACATGAAAAATTGCTTTAATAAAACTATTTATATTGCCCAAAACAAAAGACAAAAAATATATAGCAGATAATTTACCTATTCTCCTAAATGTTATAACGATTAACAGAATAGAAATCAGGTATCAACAAGATGGTCGACCAATTCATTTTGTTACAGCTGCATTTTCAAATAAGTGGATAGGATGACAAAAATTCAATAAAATTGATTGGTTTTTTGAGCTCCTTGAAAGATGACAAAAGGAACCCTTATAAACTCGCTTTTTCATGCCCGATCTTACCCCCTAAAATCCGGAAAAATAGGAAGTAGGAGCTCTGAAAAGAATTGAGTTAGTAAAGTTTGATGTGAAGGTTGCAGGTAGAATAAAAAGATCTCTAAAATAACTATAGGTGAAAATAATATAAAATCCCAGTAGTTATTCATTTTGACAAATATGTCATCCTTGCAACAAAACGACCATTATGTCATTAGAAAATGTATCCGACACAATACTGCAAAAAACTAAATGTCGAAAATACTGCATTTACCAGCGATGATGTAATCCAATG
Source organism: Crioceris asparagi (assembly GCA_958507055.1). Taxonomy (NCBI): domain Eukaryota; kingdom Metazoa; phylum Arthropoda; class Insecta; order Coleoptera; family Chrysomelidae; genus Crioceris; species Crioceris asparagi. The sequence goes on from OY293828.1 coordinate 50,421,945, forward strand.
TGGGTTGGAGTATTTAATAACTGAGTAGTTGTCATCAATGGTAGTCAGTAGTCAGGTAATTATAGTATTATTACCACTTTATCTATTGAAGACCGAAGACATTTATTTGAACATATTTTCAGTAGCGAAATCTCTATATATTTTCATATCGATAACGTAGGTCAAATTCAAATGAAACTTCTAACTTATAGTGGCATTGGGTTTTAGTTGGTCGAGAATCTACTTCTTATAGGTGCTTCGGCTTCTCCAGACATATACCAGAGTCATATATTTATCTGATGAGTTAAACAAGAATAAATCGGTGATTATTCATTTGATTCAACTGTGATGTATTCCCAATGACCTAACAATAGGTCATTGTGTGTTCCGAATGAAATTAAAACAGAAAGGGTTAGATGATAGAGCGATGATGTAATTTAATGTCAGCTGGAGTTGTGTAGTTGTTATCATCGTTTGAAGTCAGGTAATAATAATAGTATTACCTATATAAATTATTCATATCAATGATGAACAGTCTGTATAACTTTTAATGTAAAATGACGCTCGTAACCTTTACAGCGCCACATAAGTCGGACACCTGTGTCCGACCTAAATCTAGAAGCTGAAATCAAATTCTATTCAGCTTATAATACTTCCAACTCTACTTGAGTTCTGGCATTAACTTAATCAGCGGCCCTCTACAGTCTTGAGTTGTCAACAACGATTAAACTAAACTAAAATTTAATGTTTAGCTTATATTTTAAATGCCTGAAAAAATCAAGCATAAAGAACGCCATCTTAGAGCCTGAGTTGTCAGAAAGGATTCCAATCAAGCCGATAAGATAAAGGCAGAGTTAAAAGTAATATAAGTTCCTTGACGTTCTTTGCTATTAGATATATTCTCAAATTCTCAATGGATGGCAAAATTTACGTGCTTCAGTTGTTTCAAATCTACTCAAGAGATTTTTTTCAAAAAGATTTTCTTAAGCATTTTTATTATTTTTCGATTAGCTGGAAAAGTAATATTCAAAATGACGTCTCAATGAATAATGTCGATGAAGTATTAAGGAAGATATGGCGCAGTGACACAAAATACCATTGAAAAATAATATATTATATTATGACTCTCTATACACACTTTGTGAATTTACTACATAGATTTTAATTCTGAGACAGATCTTGAATGCAAATAAACTTATCAAAAATATACCTACTTAAAAATAACAATGGTGTAGGAATTTTGTGTGCATTTAGACACCTGTACAAACTATTTAATCCATGGGAAAACAACGTTTTGTCATTCTTTTGAATGATATATGAATTTTCATTTTACGATCCGAAGTAAATAAAAAAACAATCTAGGTAAGGAGTAATGCATAAAGGTCTAGCATCCGCATTTAAAAAATTGTTCCTGGATATTGTAGCATCCGCATTTAAGAAAATTGTTTTTCCTAAAATATCGATATCCCACGTACCAGGTCCCCTATTAAGTGAAGTAACCCCCTGTATATACGAAACTTGTTACCGTACCATTTAGGAAAAATTGTATGGCAAAGTCACATAGGAGAACGTACTGGAAATTATTTTCAAGTATCCTAATCGAACACTAGGAGGCGCGAATTTGCTCCAATACATTCCCTCTACTTATAAAATAACTGGTATGGTTGGGTAGGTCAATGAAGTAGTTTTAACTTTTTTAGTTACCTACTTTGAGTCAATTCGAAGAAATTCACTTTTTATTCGGTTTCTTTTGAAGTTCTCATAACAATACCATTATTTGAACAATTTTATATTTTAAAATTTTCAGGTGATTCTCAAATACGATATCTACTGTATTGTTCAATTATTCAGGTTAGACTAGATTCAATAAAAAAAAAATGTCAGAACCGTATCTTGATATCTATTCTCTAAGCGAAGATATGAGAAAAAATCTAGTACACGTTCAAATGTCATTAATTCTCAAATGTGAAATAATTAAGCTCATTTCCTGAAAATTGCATATCACCATAGGAATAAAATAGTGTTTTCTTAAATATTGGACTTACTTTGAACAAGAAGTCACATTACAAAAACTTTATTTTAGATTCGTTCCTACTGAAATTCTTTTTTTATTGGAAATATACGTCTCAAAAATAGAATATTATACAAGGGAAGTATCCCTTGTATAATATTCTATTTTTTTTTTCTGTGATGGGAAAAACGATTATTTAATAATTATTTAATAATGAAAAAATAATACAATATATGTATTAAAGTCAGAAAATTATTAAAGTGAAATTTTAAGTTTAAAACTGGCAGTCTATTGTACTTATAACGACAATTAGATCTGCGTTGCTAAGGAAACCTTTAAAGTAATTAAATATATGTCAATTTATTTCTGTGATTTGATAAATATTTACGTGTAGGTATATATACCCGCGAAATAAGTACTCACTTTTTCCAGTGGGTAAAAAGTTATACTTTGTCACCTGTCAACAGAGATAAAATGTCAAACTTTTCTCACGTCACAGAAAAAAGAAGAAGAAGAAGTCAATTCTCTAAGTGTAGTAGTGTTGAATTTAAATAAAACAATGGGTCATCTCCACAGGTGTAAAAAGTCAAAATTATAAAATAAAATACAGTAAATTCAAAATTACTCTCCCAGTACAAAATTACCCCATCGGATTAACCTGAAAATAAAATAAATATAATTCTACAAAAAACAAAATTATTTTTTTTCTCGCATCAATCTTCCAAAATGTAACACAAGAAGAAAAGTTTCCGTTAGAATTTTAATTCCGTTGTGTGTAGAATTATGTTTATTTTATTTTCGGGTTAATCCGATGGCGTCATTATGTAATGGGAGAGTAATTTTGAATTTATTCTATTTATTTTATAATTTTGACCTTTTACACCTTATTGGATTTCTATGATGTTTTTACTACCATAACCTTATCAGATTGAAATTGGGGTTTACCAATCCCGAAACATGTCTCATATAAGAATTTACAAGACTTATAATACTGTGGAGATGACCCATTGTTTCATTTAAACATATTTTCTATTTATTCAAATATATAAAAGTATATAGGTATATAATTGCACTAATGTCTATTTTTTCATATCTTGGCTTAGAAAATAAATATTAAGATGCCGTATGTAACATGATTCTTCAAATTAAATAAAATTTCACCTGAATTATTGAACAGTATCGGATTTTATTTCAAAATTACCAAGAAAATAAAAATGTTCAAACAACAATATCTAGAGTTCTTTAAAAGATCTGGAAAAGAAAGATAATAAAATATTGGAAAGGATACAAAAATAGTATAAATCTATAGGGCTGTACAAAAGTCACAAATATTTTATTTAGTCTTCTCTTCCATTTACCCCTATCAGTTATTTTACAGGATAGATGTATTGAAGCAAAATCAAGAATAATGAGATGAGGAACTCGAAAATTTTAATTTTGTGGCACTATTAGGTAGGTTCTGGTTAATTTTTAAATAGAAGTGAGTTTTTTGTGTAATGAAACAATGGGCACTTTCTCTTAAGCGAATTTGTTATACATATTTTCCATAAGTTGTGAGATTATTAGTTTCAAAGAGACACAGGGTGGCCTGTCTTAATGGGACACACGATACAAAGTTATGAGAGAAAAAAGTCTTGAAAATGGGTCTGTCCCCCTTAGGAAGATGTGAAAGAGAACCGCTGATAAATATGTCTACCTCTTTGTAAATTATAAATGTATTATTTATACATTATACATTTAAGAACATTGTGATTTTTACGTACCTTTGTAAATGCTGTGCGCTGTGCAAAACCTCCAAAATCCTATGCGGACGAACGACTCAGTTTGATCTAATTGGATACAGAATCTGCTCAATCTGTTAAATGGCAGAAGCAGAAACTATGTGTGCTAGCATCATTTAAAATAGATTAAGTACCTAGTATCTACACACATATTAGGAAAAAATATTTTAACCCTGTTCAAAAGATCTATGCACGATTTTGTCAAAACGAATATCTTTCCGAAATTATTAGGATGATTATTCGTAAAAGCTTTTTCTATTTTGCTAGGTACATAATATGATCAAATTGAAACTTTTGGGATTTCACTTCAATTTCACTTTCTTATTAGTAATATTTTAATTGTGACTGTAAATATGGCTTCGTATTTAATGTGAACGTTAAAAATCATCCAAAGAAATATTTTTTATACAAAATATCATTCTCATTTCTATTAAAAAATGCTTATTTTTTTAAGTCGAATTTCAACTCAATGTAAATACATTTTGCAGAAGATCTTCCCCTAAAAATTGGAAAGTGGCAAATATATAATGAATTTTACTTTTCTATTCAGAGGTATTCTAAATATTTTATGTTGAACTGGTGGAGCTCTTTCGGCTTATTGTTTTGTTGATATGTGGGTCAATGAGTTGAGAATGTGTACACAATGCTATAGAAAGTAATATTATAAACATACCTATATGATATACTGATTCACTCGATGAACATTTTATATTATGGTACCTATCTAAATTTAAACCATATCAGATACTATTTTCATAATCATGTTCATAACTCATACAACAACATTATATTTCACTTGATATTTTCTGAGGTTTGCCTGGAAAGACTATTTATACTTACACACGGATAAATTCATAAAAAATAATTTTCTTTCAGTGTCATTAGGTATGTTATTTGTTTACTATATTACTGCTTTACTATTTAGTAAGTGTTCATTCCTTTTATATTCAATATAGTATAATATTAAATTAGTATAATAATAAGAAACTGTTACACTTACCTGATAAACTATCACCAAACATTATTTCAAAGTCTTGGCTCATGTCAGTGATTATTAATTACTGATCCATTGAATGCTGAACATAAGAGTTTTAATCAGAAGCAACATATTGTGAGAAGATGGCCAGTTACTTCTTTTAGCCAATGAACGCAGAGGAATTTATTTATTTGAGTTTTATTCCTAGTAGCGGAGCACATATCAATTTTTCCAACTGTACAAATGCTTGAAAAAGTTTTTTAAAGCTAATAATTAATTCGAAAAGCTAAGAAAATAACTAAAACACACATGTTGTCCTGAGAAAAGAATGATAAAAATCGGTACACATCTACTATGCAAACCGAGGTTACATGCATACAAGAACATACAAACATACAATAGAATTGTATACCTCCTTCTTTTAGGAAGTCGGCTAAAGATGCATTGAATTTATTTCATATTTCTGACCAACCTCAGGAAAATGAGAAAGACCCATTCAGAATATGTAACTTATACCACTAATACGTAAATACATATACTTATGTATAAATATATACAGACCAGACATCATCCTAAAAAGCATTTTATTCAGGGACCTGGAAACGTTGAGATTTGTGATAACTAGAAAAATCAGACATGTGTCGTAGATATGTTTCAAGTGAAAAATTGAATTAAAGAATTTATAATTTTCGACAAGATAATTTTTTATTTTCGAATAACTGAACAACTGATAACGTTATGATCGCTGATGTATCAAGATTGCAGTAATAATCTTTGCGATCTATTTGCATAAAAATGTTTAATGTACACCTGTAGAACAATCTTGAGTGTTTATAACTTAGCGATAATATCGAAAAAAAAGTCTTCTTCATTATAAAGAAATCATATCATGTACCAGTGCCGTTTGTTTATAATTCCATTTAAATCCCAAGTTATTATTTATCGGTGGAGCTCAGCCACATCGCTGTCGTTATTTTATACCTTCTGAATCTCTTTTGCAAAAAAACCTACTACCTCCTCCAATATACCGAAATATAAAAAAAAAAAATTTCAACTTTAAGAACTTAAGAACAGATATATCAAGAGTCAAGATGGTACCTATGTGAAATAATGAATAAAGTAGCAAACAAACTAGTACATAAATATCAATAAATTCTTGACCACTTTATAATATCTACTCTTTATAGTCTTTTTTCAATTAAAACACATTCTGTTGTTTGAGTAAAAAGGTCATAAAGTCTACCTATTATATGTTTCAGCATGGATCTTGACGCATCTTGCAAAATTTGGTATTAATATATAATGTAGAAAAAATACTCATTATTCAAAACTGGCATGAGTAGAAGTAAAATATCAACTATAAGATTCGGAACGTTCCTCAATTAACAAAACAATACAATGACTCTTGATGGAAACTCAGTGCCGTTTTATTCCCACGACAACATATAGAAGGAAATGAGCCCGACATCTATTGTTAATTCTCGAGATATTCAAAAGTGAAATTTGCTTGAAAAACCGGTCCGATTTTTTTTGTTTGCGCAAGGTGGAGGAAATCCTCCTTATGGGCATCGAGTGGACCCTACCTACTCGATAGTGTGAGGCTCTCCAGTCCATATCCTGGTATACTCACTAAAACCTTCCCCCCCGTCTAGGTTCGTCTGACCATTACTGGTCTCCGCCAGTTGGCTCATTGTATATATATCTAACCATCTTCTTCGCCGCGCAGTTTCTGACCGAGTCCAGCGCTTCAGCCTGCGATATTTAAAGTACAAGCCTATACAATTCCTTTGCTGGGTGTGATCTTAGTGATTCTGGGTCACCTTTTGGTAACCCAAATATTTGTTGTCGGTCTAGCGATCCGCTATCGCAACATATGTGAGAAACTGTTTCAGGTTCCTTACCGCATAGTGTGTATGTTAAGTCCCCGTTGTACAATGTCATTTTGTTAAGGTGCACCTTGACTGGTAAATGACCAGTCATAATCCCCGTTACAATTTTAAGCTGGTTTCTGTTTAACATCAGCATTTCCCTTGCTTTCTTTTGACATGGGCATGGAATGTATTCTTTACCGTGTCTGTTACCTGATGTGTTGCTCAAGTCTTGTTTGTGTTTCTCCAAAACTCCTAGGTTGACTGATACTCGTACTGTGGGCTTAGGCACTCCTAGTATTATTCTTTAGTTTTGGTTATTGTCTGTCTCTATTCTCGCAAGTTCGTTGGCTTTTTCGTTGCCTGCCGTACCTTGATGTCCTGGCGTCCAAATTATACGTGATTCCGATTCGCCAGAGTTTTCAGTTCGTCCTTGCAAGTCCATACCCAGCTGTCACGTCACCTCTTGACTTTTTAAGGCCTCAAGTGCCGCCTGACTGTTACAATACAGATTTACTTGTTTACAGCGGCTCTTCTGGTGTTTCCCTTGCAAATTCGAGAATTGCTTATACCTCTGCCTGAAATACAGAAGTGTAGGTTTCAAGTGCATGGCTACTACAAGTACTTGTATTTTTTGAAAAACCTCCTTAACCAGCACCTTTTTCGGTTTTGGATGCGTTAGTGTACCAGAACTTACCCTGAAAGATTGTGTTATCCTGAATATAGTTTCAAAGAATTGTGGTTTTGAAATGTGATCAGTTTCCATGTTTAACAAATGCCCTGTTACAGCTTCGGCGATACTCATGGGTCCTGTTCCAATGTTGACATTAACCAGTGCGTTGTTTACTCTGAAAGCACCTAGTATTGGTCTTAGGGATTTTGCCGTTGTCAGTCCAGTTTTTCCACGTATGGGTATAAATATGACCCTAACCTGTGTCCATTGTTTGGGTATGTATCCGAGTGCCAAGCTACCTCTGAATACATTACAAATTATTATGTACAATAGATCTGTTCCCTGCTGCAGAAGTGCTGTATAAATCCCATCTGAGCCAGGTGATTTGTAGGGTTCAAATGAGTTAAGTGCCCATAGTGTTTTTTCTAGGTTCTTCTCTGGTTCCTCTAATAAGAGTTATCAATTTTTGGTTCTTCTCTGAGGCAGGTGTCTGTACTATTTGAGCTCCAGGGAAGTGAACTCTGAACAGTCCATTCACTCTCCTCTCCCGTGGATGTATATTCTCCTCGTTCATTTTTGAGTCAGTGAATAACGTTCAATTTTTTTTAGAGTACATTTTTAAGTCTAGCAGCCATTTGAGTACTTTCTACATCCTCGCAGATTTTCCTTCATGTGTCTCTCTTTGCTTTTTTCAAAGCCTTTTTGTAACGGTTCAAGGTGTCCTTGTGAACGTCCTACCTTCCTATGTGCTTGGCTCTGTGGAATTCTTTTCTTATTTGCCTCCTAATTTTCATAAGTTCTGTATTCCACCAGGGTACATTCTTACCGGAGCACCTTGTGATAAGAGGACACTTATTATTAAATGACGATGTAACTTAATTGTTCCACAGCCACCTCCAGCTCACTGTTTGAACAAATCATTGATAGAAATCCTAGTAGTTTGCGACCTAGGTCTATTCTGTATCCTGGGTTCATTTTCCTGGGATTCCGATAAGTTGTTGATTCAGCTTTACTGTTTATCTTGAATCTTATATATCTGTGGTCTGAGCAACTCTCATCATCAGATACATGCCACTTTGTAAAGACATTGCTGACAAATATTGCAGGCAATGTCATGTACATCAAGTACCTCCTTCCGTGTTCTTGTTAAAGGTTGGTTTATTCCCTACGTTGAGTATGTCGAGGTCGTTCGCCATCACAAACTGTAGTAGGAGGTTAACTTTGTTGTTGGTGTTGGTACTACCCCAGCTGGTGTGATGCGCATTCGCATCACAGCCCATGATCAGCTGCAGTGCTTTATTCCTGCAGTCTCTCACTAGTTCCTCCACAGCTTTGATCGGTGGCGGTTTAGGATCGTCTTAGGGGAAGTAAGCTGATCCGAATACTAGTTCCTTTCCCCCGTCCCACATTAATCTTGATTTTCACTGCCGTTAAATCTCTGGAGCAGAAATCGGTTAACGGCATTATTTCAATATTTTTATTGATTAGTATGTATGTCCTAGAGTTCTGTGCAGATCTGCTATATATAAGCTCTCTGCAGGGTGCCCCCAGTCCTCTTATTGCTCCATATCTCACCCATGGATCCTGTATTAAGGCCCCATCGATTCCCCCCATAGGAGCTGCAAGTCATACCGAGGCTGCCTTGCAGTGTTGTAGGTTTATCTGTGTGACTCTAATCCTTTGGATTTTTTCCCAGGACTCTGAAAGTTACCTTCCCGAGAAAATAGAATGCGCTGAACTGGTTCTGCCTCAGAGTCCTGAAGGAAGCATCATCGATGGACAAGTCCAAGAATTGTTCTCCTTCCCTCTCCTTGTTTTGATTCATAAGTATTTAGTCCTGCGTCCGTAATCCCATGACTATGTTCTGGTACTGGAGATGCCGCCTGAGTTCCGATGGATCATATTTATGTTGTCCAGGGACGATAACCAGCACCCTTTGATGCTCTGGAAGGTCGTTAATGCCGACAACAGTCAACTCCGTTCCCTTCCAGAGTTGCCCCGGTGTCCCATTTGTGCCCCTGAGCCATTCCACCGTTCCTTCGTCTGCACAAGTCATCGATAGGACCCCCGCGCCTAAGGAAGTTTTATGGAACATTGGGGGCGTATCGCCGCTGCACATGGGTTGGCGAGGAGCGCCTCCCTTAAACTTGTTCTGATCCAGGTCTGCCTGTTCCTGGTCTATTAGCATTTCCAGATGACGTCTGTCAATAACCGCCATCCGGAAACCTTTTGCGACGTCGCCGTAAGTACTGGTCCGCACCTCTGTGCCCCCAGACTTTTTGGCCTTTGGAGGAGTCCTGGATTCCTCTCGGGATTTTTTTTGTTGCCCCCTTCGGTAGTTTGTACCTCCTTGCTCATCTCTTCTTTTTTTTGAGGTTTGGTTTTATAGCCGTCCATATGCCGGCTTTAATTTTCCTATATTTTGCGAACTTCCACCTTTGGGCTCCAGACAGTTTTTTTCGCGGTTGGATGTTCATCCCCATGAGATTTTCAGCGCACTTGTTAACAACTAATTCCTCGGCAGTCCTTGACGCTGTCGTAGAAGAGCTACCGTCCGCAATGGACTACTCTTCATTATTTTGGTTGATGATGTCCATTTCTTCCAACACCGGATTGATGTTAATGTTAATGGGGTCTGAGTCGTATAAGACCGGTTCTCCCCTATGATAATTTTTTGTTTATTTTTGCTCATATTATTCCCACGAGTATGGGGAAGGGGTGTGTCGAGCTCTGCGGTGCCCCCTGCACAAAGCCAACCATGAACCGATTACCAAAACGAATTTGAAATATTTATATTAATAAATTTCTGTCTATACAGATCGTTTGTAAACGTTTGTGAAGAGTTTGTTCTTTCTTGTGTTTCAATATTTAATGAATATTAGATTGTTAAATAATTAACACCGATTAGCCAATACGTCTCGAAAACAGACCTTACATTATCTATTTTCTACTCAATTTATCAGAATTCGTTTGTGAAACACAAATATAATATTAATTATTGTGCAATTTCAGTTAGATATAAGACTTTTGGCACCAACTTCAGAAGTACCAACACCAATAAAATTAATATTTTCTTGTGTTGTGACGTTCCATACTCCAATTATATTTGTTGACGATTTAACAGTGATGAATATAGTACAGGGCATAGACATATATTATCCAACAAACATGAGAAGGGAAAAATATGGCCCATCCCACAATTGCGCAGTGGTTTGTTTCTCAGGTGATTAGCATCCATTTAGCTACATCATAAGCGTAGCTTCATGGATATAAAGTGTGGATATAATATATTTAATCATATTGTGGTTGAGACGATTTCGATATTGTTAAGATTTAAATTTAATATGATGCATAAATACTCTTGTCTTGATTCAATATAATTAAACCAGGATTACTTAATAAAGTGATATTTTATATATCTACCAATGGCCATCGTAAGTACCTATCCGAGCATAATTAAATGAGGAGTAGTTAGTTCTAATAAAGAGACATTGTATACACTAATGACCATGGTAAGTACCTCATAAGTATTCAATAAGCTTTTCATAACAGGTTGGCACTGGCACTCTACAGATAGGAAAAATATTTTCTTTCTAGCTAAGGCTACATATATATGATTAATATTATTTCGTTTGTATTCACTGTTTACAGATTTTTTTCTGATCGCATCAAAGAAAATAGGAATCAAAGGGAAACCCTTGAGCATTCAAGCAAAAGAAATTATTTTCAATATTAGTAAATTTTTGGTATGATAATATTTATTGTTAAAAATATTTTATATCATACTGTTACAAATATTATTATTGTTATATACAGGGTGAATCACGACCAACGGGATGGAGGTTTATGGCGAAACGGTAAAAGTTTTGAAATTTTTGTCACTTTAGTAGTTTGTACATTGATAAAGCCCACATTTTAAAATTATTTTGGAATATACAGGATGTCCCAAAAACTTGTGGCATATCAAAGTTATATTTTTTCTTATGGAACACCCTATATTTTATTGCCTTTTCTGGTTGTGCCTAAAAATTAAGATACTCTTTCATAAGGGTTCCCTATACCTAAGTACAGAGGGTTCTAAGTTATGCTAACTTTTCTTAAAATGTAAACTTTTTGAAAAAAAAATCATATCTAATTAATATAACAAATTCTAGCAAGTTTTCTCTTACATCTAAATAGTTGGGCGCTCGTTGAATGTATTCCAAAATTGAGTACTAAACATCTCTTTACAGGGTGTTAAGAATTTACAGTTTCATTATTACGTCATTCAATGTGTAATATCGGGCCTATTTTAAATGAGACACCCTATATTTTATTAATTCACCATGTTAAAAAAGAATTCATCTTTCGAATGGTATAAGGGTGTCCTATACCTAGGTATTATACTTTACGTGCAATTTACAAATTTAAAATTTAATGGTAAATCGAAGTTAAAAACACTTGCAATTCTCTCTAAATTTTTAAACAAATCATCTTGGCATAGTTGTTGTAATAAATATTCACACGTGTAGTTGCTGAGGTACACTACCTCCTTTTTTTACTGATAAATATTTGAGTACTTAATAAAACACAAACACAATTTTAATAAAACAAAACATAAATACTACAAAACGAACAAGAAATTATTAAAAGCAAAAAATGTAAAATTACTATAATAGATGCTCAAAATGCTTGCCATTTTGTGCAATGCAACATGTGATTCTATCTTCAAACGATTTACTTACATTATTCAACATATCGGGTGTTATAGACGCGAAAGCGTTCGAAATTCTTAATTTCATATCGACTGGAGCAGTAGGGGGTGTATTTAATATTTTTAATATAACCCCATTTAAAGAAATCCATCTTGGTCAATTCTGGTGACCTAGCTGGCCAATTATAAGGACCGCTTCTACCTATCCATTTATTTCTAAATTTTCTATTTAGGTAGTTCCTAACAGCACGTGAAAAGTGAGCAGGAGCTCCGTCCAATTGTAGCCACATTTTCTTTTGGATGGTAAGTGGTAGGTTTTCAAGAAGGATCCAGAAGTCATTTTTCAAAAAATTCAAAAATTTTCTTCCATTCAGGTGTCCGTCAAAAAAATACGGGCCGATAACATATTCGCCCACAATCCCTCCCCAAACGTTTACACTCCATCGGTGTTGGCGATCAACAGTACGAAATAAAAGTTTGTTTACTGTATCCTAATAATGGAAATTATGTCTATTTACTAACCCATTATTGTGGAAAGTAGATTCATCGGTAAACAATACATAATTTAAAAAATCAGGATCTTCTCCAACTTTATCCAAAGTCCATAAACAAAAATTTAGACGTTTATCATAGTCCTGTTCTGTCAACTGCTGGTGTAGTTGAATATGATATGGATGGTAGCGATTTTTCTTAAGTATTCTACACACACTCATTTGACTTATTCCTAATTCACTTGAAATTTTTCTAGTACTATTATTAGGATTCTCCGTAACCGACAGCAGTAAATCAAATTCGTTGGCGTTGTCACCAGTAACTGGTTTAGTTTTATTCACCTCTCGTATGCAACGTTACAGTATCACGGAATCTATTGAGTAGTCTTTCAAAAACTTCCTTTTGAGAGTGAGCTCTATCAGGGTAATTTTGAGCATAAAATCTAGATGCTAGGAGACAATTTTCTAAACATTCCCCAATGCAAAGTATCATGTCGACTCTTTCGTTTAACGGGTACTGCTTCATTTTAAGTAGCAATAAAATTTTAAAGTTACACAGGATTGTTAAGATAATTAACAGAGAAATGTCATTTTATGACATTAAGCTAGGTACCAACTAGATTATGTATGCATTTTTTTTTTAAACTCGATTTACCATTAAATCTAAGAAAATTGTAAATTGCACGAAAAGTATAATACCTAGGTATAGGACACCCTTATACCATTCGAAAGAAGAATTCTTTTTTGACATGGTGAATTAATAAAATATGGGGTGTCTCATTTAAAATAAGCTCAATATTACACATTGAATGATGTAATAATGAAACTGTAAATTCTTAACACCCTGTAAAGATATGTTGAGTACTCAATCGTGGAATACACTCAAAGAATGCTCAACTATTTAGATTTAAGAGAAAATTTGCAAGAATTTGTTGTATTAATTACATATTATTTTTTTTCGAAAAGTTCAAATTTTAAGAAATGTCAGCATAACTCGGAACCCTCTGTACTTAGGTATAGGGAAACCTCATGAAAGAGTATCTTATTTTTTACGGGCAATCAGAAAATGCAATAAAATATAGGGTGTCCCATAAGAAAAAATATAACTTTGATACGCCAAAGTTTTTTGAGACATCCTGTATATTCCAAAATAATTTTAAAATGTGGGCTTTATCAATGTACAAACTACTAAATTGACAAAAAATTCAAAACTTTTACCGTTTCGCCATAAACCTCCATTCCGTTGGTCGTGATTCACCCAGTATATCAAACCGGTATATAAAATAAATTTTTGCATACATCCAATATTCCTGTTTTTTCTTTTCTCAACAACAATAAAAGTTATTTTATTTTTTAATAAATTGAATAAGCCAAATGGTTCATTTTACGAAGATTCAATAATTGTTACGAGATACTGTTTATTTCCATATGTAGATATATGTACTACAATTTTTGAATGGTTTCATAGGATTATTTTCCTTTGCTAATTTGTTAACACCTCCGCTACTGATAGACAAGGCCTGCCTCGAGCAGATCTGGTAGGTGGAGTTTTCCCTTCTCATTTTGGTCGTACCATACCTCTTTATATGTCTATGGTACAGGGTTCTCTGGGAAAGACATCGATCGATTGTGGGCAAATGAACTACAAACAGTCTGAAAATTTGGTGACTTACTAAAATCACTGGGGGACATACGTCTAAAATATTTTCATGTTAGTCGTTAGTCGCACAGTAGATGCCAACTTGGTTATTTTTACTGTATATTACCACATTTTTAGACTTTTTGCACAATTTTGAAAACATTCTATGTATAATGTCCTATATCTAAGTCTAACCATTTTTAACATATTCCAAATTTTATGTCAAAAATTAAGTTTATAGTCCAAATTTTAATTATCAAACTTTCCTATGAAGAAGCCTTTAGTATTTGCTTTGAGTTTATTTCTTTGTAGAAGAAGATCTTCTTTATCAGTATTTTAATGAAATTTTGATAAATATTTGTACAAAGGGGTCAAAAAATAAGCTTGAGAACTAGATCAAAAGAAACGTCAAAAGTAATTTTTTTCAAATGGAAACACCCCATTTTTTATTATTTTATTGTATTAAGCAGCAAAACTAAGGGAAGCTTTGTATAAGGTTGTCTATACCCAAAATTAGTAGTTTTTTGAATAATTGACCATGTTTCATTTTTCTATGTAAACATGCAACACATCTTTAAAGTTCTGTTAGAAATGGGCCATGATTGCATTAGAAAATAATAACAAATGTAATTAAAAGACATACAAGCGTAAAAAAGTCAATATAAATAGGTAATTTTCATTTAAAAATTTTGAGTAATTGTCATGCCGAAAAGACATAACTATACATACAAATGGGAGATTATTTGAGTTTATTTACTATTATGGAGAATGTGATAAAGTTATTTCAAGAACATGTAATGCAATCGATATGCGATATTCACAGAAACCAACAAGAAAATCTGTTAAGAAAATTTTAGAAAACCTCAAGAACTTAAAAACTATAAAGCCTAAAGTACGTAGAAATAAACCAACAATAAAAATATTGAAATAATTGACAAATTATAATATATAATAATGTAAAAATGTATTCTAATAAATGGTCAAAATGATGTTCTTGAACTTCCAGACATTCCTCGTACCTAAGCAGGAACTTTTCATGGATACCTCTTCTTGGAAAACTTCAAGAAATTTGGAAATATAGAGCCTAAAGTACCCAACAAGAAACAATTGTTAAAAATGGAAATATTAAAATCGCAGTTTTGGGATATTTGCCGCATTCCAACAAATTCCAGCATGTGTGTAGCATGCGAATAAGGAACATCTAAGACAACAGTTTCAAGGATTTTATGGGAACCCAAGTTTCATCCGTACGCATTTTCGATAGTTTAGCATATGAAAGAAAATTAATTTTTGTGAGTTTATTTTACTTCCTTTGCAAGAAAATCCTCTCTTTTTGGATAAAATTATTTGGTCGACCGAAGCTAAATTCACCAAAAAGGGGGTATTTAATCGATGTAATTCCTATTATTGGGTTGATCCAAATAAACTTTCATAGGTATAGAGAGCAGAACTTTCAAGAATCCTGGTAGCTTAACGTTTACTGTGCCATAAGAAATAATGGAATCATGGTCTTTGTATTGTATCAATATATTGTCAATGGTAAGTTAGCGATTTTTGAAGCTTTCTAGATAATAAAAATGTTATTTAAAGTGAGCGGAATCGTAATATCATGAGAAATTTTGATGCGAACTATTTAGACAACTTTCTGCTGGCTGAATATAAACATCTATTTTATCAACATGATGGGGTGCTTCTACATAATGCTCATTTAGTCACACATGGTGGTTTATTCTGGATAAAATAGTTTTTGATATGTTGAATTAGACAGGATTTTTGTAATAAATTTACATAAACCCGAGTTGGGGTTACTAATGAAAGAGGTAATCAGCCTACGCGCCAAGGGTACCGAATTATATACGGCGTATTTTTTCTTGGTTATTTTGTCGATGATATTGTGTTTGAATATCTCCGCGAGTATATCATTCGCCTTACCCTGTAAAGTGAGAGTTGGATATGTAGGAACTTTCTTGTAATATTTGACATCTTTAAAAGCTGTTTGCAAATATTAAAATACTGTAACGTGGATAGGTAGTCGTGTACTTACGGTTGTTATTCGTTTATTATTATTTATTTCTACTACCTTGTTTGCTATAGTTGTTGTTTGTATATTTCATTATCTACTTCTAGAGATGGTAGAGTTATTCTCGATCCTTCCAGAATCTATATGTGAGGTACAATTTGTCATACTATTGTCAGTTTGACAAGGATCTAGAACATTAATTATGTGCGTCTAGATATTCATAGAACATTCTCGATGAATGTCATGTCATGATTCAGGTATATAAAGCCGTGTCGATCACGGGACAGAGTCAGTCTTGTGAAGTCATTGAGTCAAGTCAGTTGATAACAGCCAGTCTGTGGAAACAGAGGTTAATAGTAGTTCTGTCGGTGAAGACACTGACAGTGTAGATTGTCAAGGTGACAAGTGGTGACAGTTGTACCATAATAGAAGTTCGTGTAATGAGTGTTTGAAAATAAACCATTGGAAGCAATCTGCGAACTTTGAGTCTTACGCAAGTGAACTCACCCCACAACGTTTAGCATAGGGTTAAACGTTACAATACTGTTGCTGATACATTATAAAGGTAACATTCCTTTTGTCAGCGTTTAAGACCAGCAAATCATTATGGTTGTTGAGATATTGACAAGTCTCAGAACCCAACTGCTCAAAATGATTACACTGAGTATTTGAGAAACTAGTAACATTTGTCAAACAATTCCTTGCTCTCGCAGTTGCTATATTCCTAATATGATTATTTTTCACTTTAACAAGTACAGATTCAAAATCTGCCAGGATGCTTTGTACTAGCCCATTGTCGAATCTAGGCGGAAAACTGAATTAGGGTACCAGTGTAAGGACATTGATAATGTTTTCTGGAATTGCTTCGACAGTCAGGTTTTTAATCTAATTCGGTTCATTCTTTATTAAATTCACCTGTGACTTGCTGTTACTATATTTCTTAATATTGATAAACGTTATTTTTATTTCAAATGAGAGTTAGCTCTAATCTTCTAGTAAATTTTGTTATGCGACTGGAGGTGCGCCCATTGGTACCATCTATTACTCTATGTATTCTCTCCTACTCCAAAGTCTTGCCAATTTGCTGGTTAGTTTTGCCCATCTGCGGAAACCTACTGCTACTTCCGCACCATAAGTTAGTTGAAGATCGTTGTAACTACTACTACCTACTACTTCTTTATTATACTAGTGGAAGCACGGAAGTACTTATTATAATAATGTAAGTTCTATAAACTGGGTATTCTGTCGGAAAAATTCGGACTTAAGAGTTCTCTTTTTGCTCACTGAGCTTTCGAGAAATGCATTCTCATCTTCAGTGCTAACATCACATTTCTAGATTATGTACAATAATTGAATGTAATAAAAATAACTAAATAACTTACTCTGCATGTGAGGTTACATATTTCAAAAAAGCAAAAACTTAGGAATAATATGATGATGAATTCAGAACTATATTTATCACATAAACACACTTGAAATCCAATTAAAATGTTAATAAATAATTAAAATCTGTATTGTAATTATCACATCACAAACCAGGTGTTCTTAAATCTCTAACAAGATGGTTGATAAATTATATAGATACATACACGATAGAGGTCGCTGTTTTGGAGGCATCAACTTCAAATTTACTACAAAAATCAATCTCCTAAATATCTCGGCCGAGTTCGTTATTGAGCATTATAGGGTAAGTAGTTTCAAAATAGCGACCGTTCAAACATTCAAAAAAGTATCAAAAAAGGGCCATAGTGTAAATATAATCAAAAATAATTTTAAGTTGTAGATATAATCAGTACCTACAACTTTTGTTCGAAGCAATTTTTCATAAAATGCACAAAAATAGATAAAAATTACTAAAGAAAAAATAAGAAATATTGGTAAAACATGAACACTTAATATATAAAATATAGTAATTTATTGATAAGAAAAAGGCGAAAAAAAAACTGGGTCTGCGTCGGACCAGACGGTGGAAGTTATACTTCTTTGGCTATTCGCACACAATTCGAATAAAATTTTAATGCGCCTCCTAAACTATGATAAACTAGTTATGCAAGCATAGAGAGGAAAACTATCGAAAACAATTTTGTAATCATACACAGACAGACAGGCAGCTGAAAATCAATCCCATAGGAGGTATTACCCTTTCGTATTTGTGTACCAAGTTTGGACTCGATCGGTCAAGTATTTTTCGAGATATAGTGTTGATTGACAGACAGACAGACAGTCAGACAGCTGAAAATCAATCTTATAGGAGGTATTACCCTTACGTATTCTTGTACCAAGTTTGGTGTCGATCAGTTAAGTATTTTCCGAGGTATCGGGTTGACAGACACACAGACAGACAGACAGCTGAAAATTCCGTATGAGGTTTTACTCTTTCGTATTTCTGTACCAAGTTTGGTGTTAATCGGTTAAGTATTTTCCGAGTTATAGTGTTGACAGACAGGATGATCAAAACAATAACAACCTCAATAAAAATTCGGTAGTTAATAAGGAAATTTAATACTTATATAATTTAATTATTAAAAAATTCTCTAAGAGCCAGAACTTTCCAAAAATTATACGAAAACGTATAATCGACGATTTTTATCACTTTAAGCGTGACGCGGTTTCAAATATTTGGTTGACAAATGATTTTCTTAAAGCTACCTTTTGTGCGTTGGAGATTTGGGGATTCGGGTATTTGGAAATTCACGTCATTGGCTGAAATGGTCACGTGACCATAGGGAGAAACGTCAAAATCGCCGAATCTCCAAATACCCAAGAAGTTCGCTCAACTTTCAGACAGTCTTCACAATTACGCGCACGCGCAATTTTCGATTGGTTTGTTGACGTGGGCTTGCTGTCATCTCATCGGATAAGATTAAATTTATAAATATTAACTGAGTACTGTGGTTTTCGAGAAACAGCTTCAAATATAGAAGAGCAGTTGGTCAAACCACAAATATAGTCTGCTGGACCGTCTTCATTGAGTGCTTTTTTCGTATATAGAATATTTAATACTAAGAATGATTTTTTCAGGGAAAAGGTAATTAGTATACTGTGGCAGATGTCATTTCTGTAAGATACTAGCCTTCGCAATGAAGAAAATGGATGGTCGCAAAAAATTCATCAATCTGTCATGTCAAAATCTCCAATACCCAAATAACCGAAGCTGTAAATACCTTGAATATTGACGTTTCTCCCCCCACTCTAAATCTCCAAATCCCCAAATAGCGAAATAACCAATTCTCCATCGCACAAAAGGCAGCTTAACGTCAGAATTCATCCAAGAAACAAAACATATTATAAAGTCAAAGTTACTAAAAATTATCTGTAGGAGTCAATAGATTAATACTGACTTTAGGCAATATTCAATTCATTCATACGTGATTGTTGTTGCTGTTATTTACACAATACTTTGAAATAAAGTAGGAATATATGGAGCTTAGGCCTCGCAAATCGAAGCATTTATTCAAGGCTTTAGGTTCCTTAGTGATTTCAATCATTTCTTGAATCAAACCATCTAGACCTGTGAGCTATTTCTTTATTCCGCGGATAAGGGAAATCACCCAATTTAATAATCTTTTTCAGAGATGTAAGAGCACTTGTTTTGTGATGTCACTATCTATATTTTTATTAATTACTAGCTGACTCGACAGACGTTGTCCTGTCTTAACAAAAGCAAAAACTATATCTTGGTTCTCTAAATTTCCACCCATGACAACAATAGCAACTTCATCAATGGTTGCCGTATTATAGCGTCTTGCGTGTTGTCCTCAGGAGTCTTATCGGCTTTGCTGACAATTTTGTGATAATCAGATGGCATGCGGTTTAATGCAATCTTGAATAATACAACCAATTCGTTGTCTGATGGAAAAACATTTAAAAAGGCTCCACTCTTGGTCTGTTCACCGATTTATTGTGTGCATAACGCTGATCGACTTGTTTTGCTGAATCGCCCGTGAAATAAATTTGCAAAAACTGTACCACCATGTGACTTTCAAGACCGGCTGCTTTTGGTTATTCACGTAGCTACAAACCTACTGTACGCTACTTTAATTGAAATATGATTTCAATTGAAAATTACCAACGTATTCAGGCACGTGGTGGTAAAAGTTTATTGTTTTACAATATAGTTACCTTAAAAGTTAGCATAAAATTGTCTTGAATAACTTTTGTTGCGCCAAATGACTTCATTTGAAAACAATTACTGTATTCCTGTATATGAGTTAAAACTGAATAGAATCTGTCCCAATTCCGCAAACCAATGAATGCAGAGGCTCTGGTGGCAGTAACAATGTCGTCAATTTGACTTTACCGCTCCCACAACACAATCCAGGGGCTTCATTCTTTCAATATTAGGTGTGATTGATTTTAACTTACCGAGATGAATAAACACTTCTCAAAAACTCACTGTATGATAAATTGAAATGAAACTATTTTCAACCGTATTCTGTCAATTGCTGACAGTTATTTCAAACAACTGACAGTTCTGTTAAACAACTATATGTACTGTATGTAAAATTAATATTGTCGTTAAGTTTTCTTAAACGTTCTTAATTTTTCTAATGTTCCGCTCAACTTTCTTATTTTTTTCTCTCCGTAAGAACCATCCTCGTACTTCAATGAATATTATAAAAAAAGAATTAGCAAAATCGGTTCAGCTGCTCTCGAGATTTGCGATTAAAGTTTTTATTAGATTTTAATTATGTTTTGTGATAAATGTTGCTTTCAATTATTCATCAATATGTGTAAAATTATTCATAAGTTTTTGATTTTTTGAAAAAAGGTAACCTCACTTGCAGAGTAAGATATTTACTTAATACGTTTTATAATATCCAATTATTGTGCTTAATTTAGGAATATTATACAGAAGTATTGGGTTTATATAACGATGTTCAGCTAACTTACGGCGCGGAAGTAGCAAGAAGTTTCCGTAGAACTTACCAGCAAATTGACAAGACTTAGAAGCAGAAAAGAATTCCTCATTCATTGTAGAAGAAATAATGTTATTCCAAACCACCTCCTGGTAAACACTTGTAATCTACATAGAATATTAGATGTTACCAAGGGACACACCTCCAGTCGAATAAAACAATTTACTAGAAGATTAGAACTAAGAACTCTCTCATTTGAAATAGAAGTAACGTTTATCAATATTAGGAAATGTAGTAACGAGCTAGATAATGTAGTAGAATTCATCACAGGTCGTATAACAATTTTTATTATTTTATTAATTAAGTCACAGGTGAATTTATTAAAAACTAAACCGAACTGGATTAAAAACCTGACTGCCGAAGCAATTCCAGAGAACATTATAAATGTTCCTTCACTGGGACCCAAATTCAGTTTTCCGATTAGAATCGACAATTTGCTAGTACAAAGGGGGTCGGGGGTTACGATGGCTTAGTGGGTTAAAGTGCTGGAAATGCGTTCGTAGCCTGCGAAAGCACATCGTGAGCCAGAGCTATGGTTGTTATTTGTACTGGACCCGTATTTCGGGAATATGTATTAGTTATTAAAATTAAAGATAAAAAATACCTATTCATTGTTAATTTTTAACTATCATCTGATGTATTGGTTAGTCTGGACGTTTCATCTTTGTTTATCTACTAATATCCATTATAAACTCGCGTGATTCTTGTATTAAGAAACAGTGGCAGGATATACAATCCCATTTTAATATCAATCTAGAATCTTTTCTTTCGGCTCTTAGGTTCATCTTCGACAGCAATGTTTTAGTTCTTCTTCTATTTCACCCATTATATCAGTATTTGTCATGGAGGACCTGTTGGACACTTGTTTAAAAAAGCTTGAGATTATCTTATTGTTGGCACTCAAGAAGAGGGTAAAAAATAAATGCCATCAGACTTTATGCAAAGGAAACAGAAAAATTACATAAAATTTTTATAGACAATAGACAATTCATATCCAACATAACTTCTTCGCAAGCTCCTGTACTGTAATCCCTCTATTAACAATAACAAGATGCAATTCCATAATAGGGCATGTCAACAACAACCTAGACCTGTAGGGTATTTCTCTATTCCGTGGATAAGGGATATCACTTCCAATTTAATCAGAAACATAAGGGAGGTATTGGAAGGTAGTAGAGTTGCCAAAAGAAATGTGAACTTCCGTTTCCTTTTTAATACCAAAGATAAAATACCTACCGGCAGAACTCGTAATAGCGGGAAAAACATGAGATAACTCAACAACAGAATTATGGCTCATAAAAGTGATTACCGGATCGAAATATTGAGTTGTACATTGATAAACCACACAACCCTAATTTCGGGGGCGTTTCCATCTTAGTAAAATAATATAATAATGACAAGAGAATGATTTATGCGATCATGGAAATCACTATGGAACCTAAAGCCTTAAATAAATGCTCCGAGTTTAGAGGCCTTTCCTCCATATATTCCTACTGGATTTCAAAGTATTGTGTCAAGAACAGCAACAACAACCACGTATGAACGAATTGAATATTGCCTATAGTCAATATTAATCTATAGGTAATTTTTAGTAACTTACCTAACTATAATATGTTTTGTTTCCTGGATTAAATCTAATGTTAAAAAAATCACTTGTCAACCAAATATTTGAATTTTGAAAACACCCCCCACTTCCAAGTGAAAGAAATGAATGTATTTCCTTAATAAACTTGAATAAAAAAATGTTTATGTAGGTATATAATTTATTTATAAAATTTTATTGACAACAATTTTCTTATTAAAAATCTCATTTAAGTGTGAGTATAAGACATCTATAACCATTTATTAGAGGATATTGAGTTGTATGTTTTTATAGTATACCTGAAGATGGTAATAATCAATAAATTACCGAAAGCTTGGAACAAATATTGATGTGTTTTTTTTTCATAATTGCTGCATCCCCTCGATTAGTTTATATCTTAGTTACTCCGCAATTATCCTGTACCAGTCATATTAGTCTAAGATCCCACTGCTAATTTCTGCAGGTATCTGTTTTTTACATGAAATCTGGTCTAAGCGAATAATTATTGCCAAAAAAATATATAACACCCGGGTAGCCTAACAAAAATTAGCCGCAACTACCTTAAAATCGCATTTTATATTGCACATTGACAGTCAGACTGACAGGCACATTTATATAAGTCTGACGTTTAATATAACCCAAGTCTACATATAATAGATTGCTGTCAAAATGGAAAAAAGGATCACAGGCTAGTTGTAAAGTTACTTCCTATACAGGGTGTTAAAGAATGTTGTGAGGAAAATTTCAGGACGGATTCTACATATAAAACTATGAAAAAAAGTTCATATAAACATGGGCCCGGAAATGCTTCGTTTCCATGATACGGAAAGTTTAAAATTTTCCCTTTTTAATACTTTATTTTACATTTATCGAAAACCGGTTGAAATATTAAGATGAGATTTGGTACACGCAAACATATCATTAAAGGTCAAATTTACATGTACAAAATTATTTTCTAAAGCCCTTGCATCAGTGGCGTTCGTGTCAGCCAGTCATTATATTTAGCAAAAAAACTGCACTTCACTATTTTCTAAATAGGATTCCGAAATCAGCTTATTATACTCAGTAATAAAATAATTTTTATTTTGAAAACGGTGCGTCAGAACGAAAAAATCCAAGAAGCACTGCTTATACAAAACTAATCTATCTTTAGGAAAGCGATACTAATTCTTGCAAAAACCAGTGGCGTGTAGTTTTTTTACTAAATATAATGACTTACTGACACGAACGCCACTGATGCAAGGGCTTTAGAAATTTATATGAACTTTTTTTCATATTTTTATATGTAGAATCTGTCCTGAAATTTTCCTCACAACATTCTGTAACACCCTGTATATCCGAAGAACATGGGTTCAAATCCTGTTCTCCCATTTTTCTTATTTAAAGAGGAATTAAGCTAAAATAAATTTTCGATATGTTGTTTTGGAAATTATTTAGATGCATTTGTTCATTCATTGTCATCAGTTCGCATCGTAAATTACAGTACCATCCATCCAGCAAGATCTGCTTACGTAGCATTTTCCTATTTTATTATATATATATATTTGTAGTTAGTCAGTAATTATAATTCGTTGCTTAAACATCTACATGTAATTTTAGTACAATAAATTGTTTTTTAAAAGACAACTCTTCGAGTATAAACTTTAATTGGCGCAGTCAGTAGGATTGTCCGGAATTGATCAAATCGATTGATCATTGCTCATTTCTACGATTAATCGGACTTTCGAACAATTGGTAAATTGTGAAGTGTTAAGTTTTCTTGAGAGGACCATCAACCGCTGGTTTCCCAATCTATCGAAGAACAGGCAAGACCTACCACGACCCAATCACCGAGATTTGGGACCGCATCACCCAGATTTGCAAGGACTATCAACCTGATTTGGACCCACATCGCTGTATCGGCTGAGACTCCTTATTTTTGGTTAGACATGCTCAGAGTTGTTCTTTTACTGTAAGTTACAATATTTAATTTCTTTATGTCTATTGAAGATCTATCAACAATTTAGAAGAGTTGAACTTGGAAATACCTTTAACTGACGCCCAATATCATTCCTTCAATAACAGAAGACAAATCCTTAGAAATCCTATACTCCGTAACACAAATAGTGATAATTCAAGTAATATGGCACAATTCCAACCCGAATATTTAAATTGCATTCCGGATTTTTCGGGAGATCCTAATTACTTGAATAGGTTTCTCTCTGTAAGCGAATCTATAATCGCCCAATTTCATGAACAAGCAAATCCAAATAGCTTTCATAATGTCTATCTATTGAATAGTATATTCTCAAAACTTAAAGGTAATGTTATGTCAGTTGTGAACATACAATGTCCAACTACTTGGAATGATTTGAAAGATATTTTAACTAGAAACTTCAGCGATCAGAGAGACGAGATGTGTCTTCATAGAGATTTAATAATGCTAAGACAATCACACAACGAACACCCACAAAACTACCATGACCGAATCCTTCATATGTTAAATTTACTTTGTAGTTATGTAAGCCTTCATGAACGTACTGAAGAAGCAAAAGCAGTTAAAAGATTACTTCATCAAAATTTAGCTCTGAGAACATTCCTAGCAGGACTCCGAGAGCCCTTAGGTAGTTCTATCAGATGTATGAAGCCTGTTTGCTTAAATCAAGCTCTTCAATTTGTCTTACAAGAAGAAAATGTGAACTACTTCCAATCATATACCAATAAAACCATTTCGAAAGACACTCCCACATATAAAATTAATATTACCCAAAAACAACATCCACATAACTTCAATCCACCATATCAGATGGCCCCTTTTAATACACACACCCCCAACAACTTCTTTAGGAATCAAAGTAATTCCCCTCAACAGCCAATACAGATTCGTCCTAGGCCCAATCTGCCACCACCCAAATATTTTACAAATGCCCAAGTATTTGGCCCAAATAGACGGGATAACCCAATCCGAATTTCAAACCTGATAAACCTACCCCGATGAGTGTCTTCACGAGAAATACCTTCAGACAATCTCAAAATTCTAATCCAAATATAACTACTCCAATGAGTATTTCTACTAGAAATACCACCCAACCGCGAAACTTCTCCACGTCAGATAGACGCCCTCCGAATTTTACCTTCGAAGAATTACATAATACAGAAGTAGACCAATCCCAAACGTACAATGAAATCGATCATTTTGAACATAACTACGACGAATATCCTGGTAATTTTGATTCTCAACAAACCTGCGATAATTTAGGGTATGATATAGCCTCATATCCCAACAAAAACTCAGATGAAAATTTTTAACCTTCCAGCCTTCCCATAAATCAGACATAACACCTCAAATTGTATCATTAAATCTAACTGAATCAAATGAATTACCATTTATAATATTTCCAGAATATAATCTCAAATTCCTAATTGATTCAGTATCGACTAAGTCATTCATCGATCCCAATTTAGCATTTAAACTTTATCCAAATTGTATTCGTAATGAACCATTTATAGTGTCAACAGTTTTTCAAAAATCTGCCCATAAGTATAGCGCAGACATACCTATTTTTAAAATATTTAATTTGAAAGGTACCTTGAAATTTTTACTTTTCAAATTTCATAATGTATTTAATGGTTTGATTGGCCTCGATAACTTCAAATTATTAAAAGCGAATCTTGATTTCAATAATCATTTATTAATTACGAAAATAAAACTGAATTATCAGAGAGTTGGAAATCCAAGATCATACAAAGAACAAAGAACTTCTGTTAAACATGGTGATATCATTGTACTGCATTTAAAGATACACAATTGCGAAATACCTGAATGTCTTACATCAGCTAAAAACGGAAAAGCTGTGACAACTATTCTCAACAATACAGATGAAACAGTGGTGCTTGATCTTTCAGAACCTATTTATGTAGAAGAATTTCAAGAAAATTTTGATATAAACACCTCATTAAATAATTATAACGTAGAATCGAATAAACAATTAGATATTTCAAAAATTAGAACTAATCATTTAAACATTGATGAGAAACAGAAAATTATAGCCCTATGCCATGAATACTCAGATATATTTTATAACGAAGATATGCCACTCACATTCACCAGTAGAGTTAAACATCATATACGAACATTCGATGAAACGCCTGTATACAGTAAGACATACCGATATCCATTTATCTATAAGAACGTGGTAGAGAAGCAAATAAATAAAATGCTCGACTCTAACATCATCCGACCCAGTAACTCTCCATGGTCATCACCCATTTGGGTAGTACCTAAAAAGGTTGAAGCCACAGGACAACAGAAATGGCGAATAGTCATCGACTACAGAAAGAGAAGACCATCGGTGATAAATACCCTCTGCCCAATATCCATGATCTACTAGACAAGCTTGGACGTTGTCAGTATTTTACAACTTTATATTTGGCCAGTGGATTCCATCAGATCGAGATGGATAGCGAGGATAGAGAGAAGACGGTTTTCAACACTGAAAATGGCCATTACGAATTTCTTCGTAAGCCATTTGGCTTGAAAAATGCACCAGCCACATTCCAACGCGTGATGGATAACATACTACGTGGAATCCAGAACGAAAAGTGCTTGGTGTATTTAGATGACATCATAGTATTTTCTACCTCGCTACAAGAGCATATCGAGAGATTAAAGTGCGTGTTCGACAGACTCAGGGAATCTAATTTCAAAATACAATTGGATAAGTCCGAATTCCTCTGGAAAGAAGTCGCCTTCTTAGGACATGTCACACCGGACGGAGTCAAACCAAACCCTGACAAAATTAGAGCTATTCAAAATTTTCCTATACCTAAGACCCCCAAACAAATAAAAGCTTTCCTAGGACTTCTTGGATATTATCGCCGCTTTATTAAAACTTTGCAAATTTAACTAAACCGTTTACCAAATGTCTCAAAAAGGGAGCTGAAATCAAATTAAATGTCGAGTACCTAACTTGATTCGAACAATGTACAAATGTGTTAATTAACGAACCAATTCTTCAGTATCCAGATTTCACAAAAACTTTCAACCTTACCACAGATGCATCAAACGTAGCTCTAGGTGCAGTTATTTCCCAAGGGCAAATAAATAACGACCTTCCTATAGCATACGCATCCAGAACCTTAAACGAATCAGAACAAAATTACTCTACCATCGAAAAGGAACTTCTAGCCATAGTCTGGGCAACAAAATACTCTAGACCATACTTGTACGGACGCAAATTCAACATTATCACTGACCACAAACCCTTGCAATGGCTATTTTCAATAAAAGATCCCTCTTCGAAACTAATGCGCTGGAGAATAAAACTTGAAGAATTTGACTATACTAAAATTTATACGAAAGAAAAATTTAATACAAATGCAGACGCCTTGTCCCGAGTAGAACTTCATACTAAAGAGACATTTTGGGATAAGCTCGACGATGTGCTTGAAGAATGTCCTGGATTTCAAACCCACGAAAACATAACTTTTGGAACATCTCAGAACAATGAATGTCAGACACCGTTGCGTCCTCAATATCTAAACAGCGACACCATAACTATACCATCTCCTTGTGAATATCCAGACCTAGATGAAGTTTTGGATCCCGTAGATCAATCAAACGATATTCAACCGGAAATTCTTCATAGCAACGAAGAACTTGGACAGTCATCAAAACAGGAAGAAATGGACAATCTTTCAGTGAAAGTGAACTTTGACAAAGATGATGAAATTATGGATGACTACGATGAACATGAAAATCAAGAAGGATCTGACGACAATACCATCCATTCTAATGCAGAACAGAACCCCACCACTCTTATCCCAATCGTGGACTATGCAGTCAATTATGGCAATAACCAAATTATTATTAATAGTGTCTTCCATTCTCCTGCTAAGCCTAAAATAACGAAATTATTCGATAAAAAACAAAGGATAACTGTACAAATATCAGAAAATAATATGGAACAAGACATCGTAAATTTTATAAAAGAATATGTAGCACCTGGCGTACAATATCACCATTACTTTGAAGATCATTGTATGTACGAGCCTTTTGCTACAGCAGTTCAGGTGAATTTCAAATGGCCCTCGATCAAATTCAAAAAATGTGGGAAGAAATTGATAGACGTGACGGACAAAAATAACATAGAAGAAACTATTCGAAATTACCATGAGGGAAAATCAAACCATCGTGGAATAGATGAAACCTTGCTAAAATTAAAGGATAAGTATTACTGGCCGCGTATGAGAAACTCTATCCAAACATTTATAAATCAATGTGAAACTTGTCAACAGTCTAAGTATGAGCGAAATCCAATAAGAATGCAGATCAACGTCACGCCAACAGCCACAAAACATTTGAAATTATCCAGTTAGATACTTTTACATTTGAACAAACCAAATTTTTAACAATAATTGATAGTTTTTCTAAGTACGCTCAAGCATACGTTGTAAATAGTTTAAATGCTACAGAAATCGCAGATAATATATATACTAACATACTTTTCTCATCATGTTATACCTAAATTAATTATTACGGATAACGCCACCGAATTTAAGAATTCGGTAATGAGTGAACTTTTAGCTCTTCATAAAATCAACACCCATTTCTGTTCTCCTAACCACCCACAGTCAAATGGTATTATTGAAAGATTCCACAGTACAATCATCGAGCATTTACGTCTATTAAATACCAGAGGCTTCCTGAAAACCCCTGCGAAAATGAAAATGATTTACGCGATACTTGCATATAACAACTCAATACATTCAGTAACAAAATTAAAACCAATAGACGTCATAAGTGGCCATTTTTCTGATAATGAACCTTTTAATTTAGATCTTGAAAAGATTCTTCTTAATGATTATGAAAATCAGCATAAGGAGCGATGTAAAATGCTCTATGCTAAAATCAACAGAGATATTATAGATAAGAAAGAAAAAATGCAGAGAAGGTAAATGAAAAACGCGATACGCCAGATCTATTTCAGTTGCAGCAAAAAGTATATGTGAAAA
Organism: Crioceris asparagi; assembly: GCA_958507055.1. Lineage (NCBI taxonomy): Eukaryota > Metazoa > Arthropoda > Insecta > Coleoptera > Chrysomelidae > Crioceris > Crioceris asparagi. The sequence continues at coordinate 50,451,570 of OY293828.1, forward strand.
ATAATATACGTCAGAAACAGGCTAACAAATTCAAAAAGGCCACTTAACCTATATGAAATCATAATTTCAATCATGCAAGATATTGAGAACTCTTTTTCTTTCTCTCAGCTGGGTTTTATGCACCCTAGTATAATTAAGAACAGAGATTTATATCACGAACTTTAATCCTTGGAGTCAAAATTGGATAAAAACCAACTACCTTTAGAAATATCACTAGAAACTACACTATTATTTGAAAGAATCATACAGGTAGATTTCTTTATTCTTAGAAATAGAATCAATTATATTTTAAGAATTCCTATTGTTTTCCCTGACGAATTCCAACTATATCACTTATACCCTTTCCCAGTTTTCTTTAAAGGTCAGTTTAAAGCAATTAATTCAAGAACTAAATTTGTTGTAAGAAATAGATTGCAATATTCATTATTTGACAACTCTTGCATGGAATTCAACCAAAAGATGTTCATGTGCGACAATATTGAACTTTAAAATATCATCCCAAATAGTCCTTGCGAAGTTCAAATACTTGACCCCAGAAATACTTCAAACTGCCAACAAACATTAATCACAATACCACGGCCTTCAATCAGAAAACTTAACAAAACCAATCAATGGATTTGCCTATTCCCATCCGAAGAGACCATTCATCTACAATGCAACGAACAAGAAGAAATCCTAAGACTTATAGGCACACACCTCTTTGACATTCCCAAAAATTGTCAAGCAATCAGCGAATTCGGGTCAATAAGAAATGAAGAAACTCAATCTTCAGGCCAACCCATCCTTCTTCCCGAAATACATTTTGAGGAAGATTCACAAACTGTCAACGTAGCCAATATCCATCTAGAACACCTGGAACTAGATGACCTTCAGAAGATTAAAACATCATTCATCTAAAATAATCCGATACTCCAGAATCCCGATGAAATCTCGTTGATTCCTAGCGCCTGGACCATCCTGACGTATGGAATTATTGCATCTGTTTTGTCATATGCATTGTTCAAGAAAATCCTACAAAGATGCATTCACAACCAGCATGATGTACCTATTCAAAGAAGACGATCCATGGAACTCCAAGATGTTCAACTTCCTCATTGAAAACCGGAAGCTGAATCTAATGGGGAGAAATTACAGTACCATCCATCCAGCAAGATCTGCTTACGCAGCCTTATCCTATTTTATTATATATACGCACTTCAAGCTATTTGTAGTTAGTCAGTAATTATAATTCGTTGCTTAAACATGTATATGTAATTTTAGTACAATAAATTGTTTTTAAAAAGACAACTCTTCGAGTATAAACTTTAATTCGTATCTCAACTGAAACCGATTGAAAAAAAAACATTGGTCATTCAGGGAAATATATTTTATTATAATAATTCAAACAATTAGGTATTACATTTCAATAGAGCTTTAACTTTCAAAGTTTAGATGCAATCAAACGCAATACTCTCTTATTTCTTGTTTTATAATTTTATTAATTGATTTGTGTTCAAATGAATTGCAAATCAAACTAGAGGGTAATATTTATTATATTACTGTTAATAATATCTTGCTAACTATTCTGGAGCAAAAATAATATAGATTTTACATTCTATTTACAAATGATAAAAGAATTCACCTCACCTATATATGGCGTGAAAAATGTACTAGTGTGAATAAGGCCAGATATCAAATATTCAGCAGCAGGATCAAATAAAGGTGTTTAAAAAAGTAACCAACTTTGACTCTAAGCTTATACCACCTTTTGTTGGATCATTCCTGAGCCAATTTCGCTTCACGGTCTTGGGTTTTTTACGTTTTTAAACATATTATCAGTTTTTCCATGTAATTTTTCAATTGTTGTGTACTAATTAGCTGATGATGACCTGAAATAACCTTTTTTGGAAGTTCGACTTTGATTTTCTCCACTTCGCCTACTTCACACCTTCCACTTTGAGCTATGGATCTCTCTTCTCTTATATTTCCCTGAATGACTAATGTTTATATTTTTTTCCAATCGGTTTCAGCTGTGATACGATGCGAACCGATGATAATGAATAGACAAATGCATCTCAATAATTTCCAAAAAACCATAAGAAAAACTTATTCTACCTTAATTCCACTTTTAATAATAAAAAAATTAAAACTTGTGGATCAGGCTTTGAACCCATACTCTTCGGATATATTGGAAGTAACTTTACAACTAGACCTGACATCCTTTTTCCATTATGACAGCAATCTGTTATACGTAGAATTAGGTTATATTAAACGTCAGACTTATACAAATGTGCCTGTCAGTCTGATTGTCAATGTGCAATTTAAAATGCGATTTTAAAGTAGTTGCGGCTAATTTTTGTTAGGCTACCCGGGTGTAATATATTTGTTTGGCAAATCATTCATTTAAACCAGGTTTCATGTAAAAAATAGATACCTGCAGAAATTAGCAGTGGGATCTTAGACTATATTATGATATTTCTATGAATTCAATTGCTATATAATAAAGTTGATTACATAACATCAGCCGTTATTTGGTTTCGATTTGTTTCGATAACAAATACTGCTACTGCAAACTCCCCCTCCGCCATTGAATTACGTCAACAATTCAATGGCGGAACATTCAAAAATGTCGGTTTAGGTGGTATTTATTATTAAATCAAGATTTCTGCTATAAAATCTTCATATTTATTATGTCTTAAATCGTTTCATAAGGGCACGGAAACCTTGGGGTAGTTCTAATCATACTTGCCAAATTTTATTCTGTTTAATATCTTTGAATAGTTTTCAAATCTAAGTCCCAGAAAATGATCTTGTTGACATTTTTGCAGTTTTTTCATATATTAAGTTCCTCTTTAAACTTTAGTCTGGCTCAATTCATAATAACCATGTTATTTTAATGTCATCAGATATCATCTTTATGCCTGGGTCATATTATTTTGTTACATGACTTTCATATGAAAAACAAATTGAATTTGTTGGTAAATTGTTTCTATTCAGCATGGCTTTGGCAAAAAGAAGGGTACTAATTCAATATTATATGATCAGTAGGTATGCGATCTCCAATAAAATTTCAATTTCAAAATAATTTCCGAGTAAATTGACGTGGATCCAGACTCGATGTAATTAAACTTCTCGACAAAACTAATAAACCGGCCATTACCTAACAAAAATCATTAAAATTTCATATAAATTAGTTCCACTAAAATTCTCCGAGGTAATTTGGAAGGTTCTGAGCATCCTCAAGCTTGGAATTAATGAACTTTGTGTATTTTGCATATTTGTGAAGAACGTATAGAAATTAAATTACCAAATTGGATACCTACTATAGATTGGGATTCATACGTTTCTATGGGAATAGAGGTAAACAAGATAACAAAAAAGATTGGTTTCATAGATTTTGTCTAATAAATCTCACAGGATTGTAAAAACTATTATCAATCGGAAATGTTTATAAAGTTTTTGTAAATCTTACAAACCAATTCTCTATTTTTTTACCTCTTCAAGGCTGTTGTATTGCGCGACATTGCGTTGAACATTAGAATTAGCAATCAATAACTTATATGACTGTGAATTATTCTATCCTGGTAAAGTGATTCTTGAATTATGTTTTCAAATAACAAATTACTAGTTAAATGAATCATTCTGAAATATGTGGAGCATTTATTATTTTATTAATAGTAGATACTTTGGTATATTGAATAATAGCATTCTAAGTGACAAAAACCGCGAATATGATTCTCAGATTTAAGCAGGTTATGGAAAAACGCAGGTATATAACATAGGAATTGAGCAATGGTGGACAAAGAGAATAACAACAAGTTGATTGACCAAGTACAGATGAGATTAGGGAATACAAAAGTTACTAATAAAGCACCGAACTAATGAAGAAACTAAATCAAATAGATAAAGAAAAATACACCTTGAATAGATAGTAATGTAGTTATATGAAGAACTGGCCCAAAAACAAAAATTTATTCAATTCGGTCATGACCACCAGGAGACAAGGTCATACTAGAACCCCAGCAGGTAAGCTGGGCTAGAACTATAAGGATGAACGAGATGGAGGCTGTACTTTGTAAAAAGGGAGTTGGAAACTGGCTGAAGATAGACGAATATGGAGAAGTATAGAATATAGAAGTATGGATGAGTATATCGGATACCAGAAATAACAGGTGGAATTTTCAACAAATAATAGTTCTTATTAGGCATGTAAGTTTTTGAAGAGTTAGCTGCCAAATAGTACCTACATTTGCCATACTTATTTTTGAATACCTACTTACGTTTGTAATCTATTATTGGGGGCGTTTTCCGGAAAATAGATTTTGATGACACTAGAAATGAAAGTTATGAACAATATTTTTTACAAAAATTGAACTGACTTTATTAGTTGGTGGCACTAAAAAATACAAAATAATATTAATTCTATTGGTGCTGGTACTATTGAAGTTGAGCAATTGTCGTTAGATACAAGACTTCTGGCACCAACTTCAAAAGTATGATGATGGTACTTTTAGAATTAATATTATTTTGTATTTTGCAGTGCACCAACTAATAAAGTTGGTCCAATTTTGGCTCAAAAATGTTTATTTCACACTTTTGAGTGTAACATTAGTCATGAAATTCGTTGAACGTTCACTAATACCAATGAAGATAGTATAATTATCCTATTACGTGTATGTTATGTATGTATGTTAGGAGTTGGTTGGTGAAGATAACTTTTTTATAAATTGTTTCACACTTTATTTCATTTTCTTCTACACAACTACTTTCCTAACTTAAAGTTACTGAATTGAAATTTGAACCAACATATTAATGGGTCCAATATCAAGCGACTGAAGATGTTATTTTGTCAAGAGCTACAACTTGCCAAGACCTACTCTGGATGTCTTTTCCAAACTATTTATAGTTTGTTGAAAATAAGGGAGAGAAGAGAACAGCAAAATATTCCTTAGGTGCTGCTATGAAACACGATCTCGTAAACAACTACAATGTTGCAAACAATGGTTTCATTCATAAAGTAATATGATATCCTAGATAAGCTTCTAGACATTTGAGATAAGAATAGTGTTTCAATAAACGTTATACAATGTTGCAAATAATAGTCTTTGGATATAACATGTATATTCTTTGCTTGAACGTGTTATTATTCAGAGATCTCAATGGAAATACACATATTTCAGACTTTACGACTGCTGTAACTCGAAAACCGTAGCATTTTGAAAAATGTCCAATTTAAATGTTGCTACATATAATCTCCTCTTTATTCTGGCGCCTCATATTTCCAATTTTTGCAAAAAAATGCCACCACCAAGTAGCGGAAATACATATATTTTAGTCTTTACCATTGCTGTAACTTGATAACTGTTGCTCTTTGGCAAAAAAAATGTTCGATTTAAACGTTTCCGGATATTGTCTTAACTTTAATTCTATTGTCTCAAATTTTCGACAAAAGTTGACCCCAATTGCATTGAAATTGGCTGAAGGGCAGTTGAAAGTTATAACGTCGGATCCAGAAATTATAAATAAGGGATTCAGAGTCTAAATTCAAATAATTGGTCCAAAAGATACAGTCACAATAATTCTAGTCAGACTGACCAAGAAAGTAAACCAGTTGGTGATCAACCAAGTAACAAGATGTGTAGAAGAGAGAGAGCATATAAACCGAAATCGTTGTACAGCTGTTAATTGGAAATACTATGCTTGTAATCAAACAGGCCGTACTGCGAAGTCGGTCATGTGCAGAAACAAAGTCCATCTAGTAGAAGAAGGCCCAGGAGTTTCAGAAGAAGGTGATGAACCATTAGAACTTGGGCTCTTGACAATATCTTGTTAGGATCACTCAGTTGAATTGAAAGTGTTAAGGTACTCTACCTGGAGGAAATAAGCAACCACTAATGGCAGTCGATTCAGGTGCAATACAAACTTTCCGACTTCAAATTCATCGCTGTAAATTGGTTCAAAATCTTCCACGTTATCGCTACTATTCGAGTTTACATCTTCCAGGGAAACAACGGACTCGCTACTTGAACTGCTCACCGGGCTTTTGTTTGTTTATTTGTATCCAGCTATTAATTGGAAATGCTATACTTGTAATCAAACAGGCCGTACTGCGAAGTCGGTCATGTGCAGAAACAAAGTCCATCTACTAGAAGAAGGCCCAGAAGTTTCAGAAGAAGAAGATAAACCATTTGAACTTGGGCTCTTGACAATATCTTGTGAGGATCATTCAGCTGAATTGAAAGTGTTAAAGTCACTCTACCTGTAGAAAATAAGCAACTACTAATGGCAGTGCATTCAGGTGCATGTAAAACAGTTATATAACTTGATGATTACCGTGCGTTATTTAGGAACTTGCACCTTGAACCTGCCAATTTTTAATTAAAATTGGTAATAAGAGATCATGTTGAAATAGTAGGTCAAATAAGTGTTGTGTTGTATATGAAAATAAGAATTTTGTATTAGCCATAGTTCTAGAATGTAAAAATAAATTCATCCCACTTCTATGTCGAAACTGGTTAAGTGTGTTGAGTCCAAATTGGAGATATCTGGTGAAGGTAGATTGCATTTTAAAATCAATGAGTCAAGCCAGTATGTGAGGTTATGTCAACTCAAGTCAATAAGTCAAGGTCTGAATACATTGAGGAAGTTGATTCTTAGTTGGAAGTTAAACGTAATAAACTAATATCGGAACTAAAAGCACTTTTCAACAATTTTTAAAGAAGAGATTGATAGTCATATTTCATATTTTAAAGTCGAGTTCAAGATAAAACATTATGCTAAACCAATCTTTATAGGGCATATGAAATGCCATATGCCTTGAAACCAAAAGTAGAAGAAGAATTAGTAAAAGTGGTTGGTGCTGTAATTTTATCAAGGGTTAAACATAGTGAATGGGCTAGTCCAATAGTGGTAGTACCTAATAGAAATTCTGATAAGATTTTGTATTGATTGCACCGAATCCTGTACTCGAGTCAAAACACTGTCTATTGCCGATTTCTGAGGATATTTATGCAAGCCTTAGTGGCAATTGCTATTTTTCGGTGTAAGAACTAAAAGGTGCATATCAGCAGCTAATAGTTAGCTATTTACAATCAATACACACTTGAGTATTTTTACTTATAATCGTTTAACTTTTGGTATGAGTACGGCACTAGGGATTTTTCAATCCATCATGGATACAACAATTTTATCACGATTCAAGAGCACCAAGTGCTATCTAGATGATATTTTTGTTTATGGTAAAACCATAAATTCAGGTTAGCAAAATTTGGTAGAGTTCTTTGTCGATTAGAAGAATATAATGTGAAGATCAATGAAAAACAATGTAAATTTTTTGAAAAACATGGCAATTCATAGTATATATAAGGAGGGCATACACCCTACAGAAGAAAAATAATGAGCATAAAAATGCTCCATCACTTAAAAATCTTACGCAACTCAAATCATACCCAAGTCTTCTGAATTATTATGGGAAATGTATACCTATTTTATCATCAACATTTAAGCTCTTGTATAATGTGTATAGAACAGAGCTAAATTTGAGTGGTCAGAAAAATGTGAGAACTTTTTTCAGAAAAGTATAAAATTGCTAAAGTCAAATCACGTACTCACTCATTTTATTGCGAACATGCCTATATATTTAACAGCGGATTCTTTTGGTAATGGAGTATTGTATCGTTTAACCCTGTGCTAAACGTAGCGTAAGACTCAAAAGTTCGCAGATTGATTCCATTGGTTTATTTTCAAACACTCAGTACACGAGCTTCTGTTATAGTACAACTGTCAGAACTTGTCACTTTGACTATCGCGTTTCAACTACTATCGACTTATGCCTCCAATTGGCTGATACAATAAACTGATTTTATAAGACTGACTGTGTCCTGTGATCGACACGGCTTTATATATCTGAATCTTGACATGACATTTATCGAGAAGGTTCTATGATTATCTAGACGCACATAATAATGTTCTAGATGCTTTTCAAACTGACAATATTGGGACAAAGTGTACCTCACATATAGTTTCTGGAAGGATCGAGAACAAATCAACTAATTCTGGAACTACTTAATGAATGATGAATAAAATATACAAGCAATAACTATTGTAAACAAGGAATCAGAACAAATACAAGATGTACAAATTTCCTGTTTACTTATATGTAGATTGACTGCTTGTCATTCAACATTCATATCACCACTGAAATGTTATTCAAAAAACGACCAAGATCTTGATATGACTTGATAAAGCCTACAATCAGTAATAAAAACTCAAATGCAAATGTTCATAAATTGATAAGAAACTCCAAATTATATTCCCTAAATGAGTCTGTATATGTAAGAATTGTTTATAGTATACAGGCGTATTCATATTTCAATCTTAGCTAGTACCGTATTAAAATAAAAAACCAAAACACTATCCTACCATAACACTGACACAAACCTAAGTATCGATTATGAATACGCCTGTATGGGAGAGTGGGGATGATTCGGCAGTTTCACCAACCTAACCCTGTAATGGGGAGCTCGTAGCTGCGGGTTAATACTGACCGACGTCGATCATCGAAGTTGAGCAACGCAATACATGGAAATGGCTTGGATGAGTGACAGTTGATGTGGGCGCGCGTTCCAATCTCTCTATCGCATTGCATTCTCCTCTCGCAAGGCAACAGCGTGAGTATTATTTCCTAGTACAACTCTCTGTAAGGGTGTGTCCTTTAGATTTATCTTGAGACACATCGGTAGTTCGGAATCCACGTTAAACTGTAGGTCCCCTTGTCTGTGGTAAAATTTTCAAGGCAGAGAAGCCGCCAACGCTCGAATACGAAGAAGAATCCTGCAATTTTCAATCTACTTCATGATTATTAAAATTTTGTTTTCTGTAAAATTGTTTGTAGTCTAAGGAGTATAATTTTTTATTCTCAATGCCTGAAATATGACGAATGTACCCCAACGGTGGGGTAGTTTCACCATAGCATTGGGGTACTTTCATCAAATAAAGAAGACATAAGAAACCGAACAAGAAAGTTCCTTATTTGTAATGAAATGATTATTTTACAATAAGGGTTCTAAAATTATAGTTAAATGTATATATTGAGGCGAATCTTGCTGTTCCAGCTTGAGATGGTGCCTCCAATTTTGCAACAACAACAACAAAATCGTCTGAGATGTCGTCAAAATCGGGGTATACAAAATTATGACTGCTTCGCTTTTTTCTCAGAAACTTTATTGACAGGGATAAGTAATGTATTTTTTGTATACAATCTATGTAGTGAATTACAGATGTTTTTCCTGGAAATTGAACCAATACAAACTTTCCGGCTTCAAATTCATCGCTGGAAATTGGTTCAAAATCTTCCACGTCATCGCTATTGTTCAAGTTAACATTCTTCCAGTGAAACATCAGACTCGCTACTTGAACTGCTCACCGGTTTTTTAAAAGATTGTTTTTTTAAACTACTTTTTTATCCCTTTGTTTGTAACTGCTTGCCGTATTTTTTATTTAGTTCAGTATTTTTTCTTCTTTTCAATTCAGGGGTATCGGTATCATTATTTCTAAGGAAGGTCTTAAGCAAATACTATCTTCAGTATTTTGACCTGAGCTCGATGGTAAATTCGGTTCAAAGTACAAATGCCTTCTGTCATTCTCGGAATTCTGAATCTCTATATTATTATCCTCAGGAGTCGTAGCAACCGCGTTATTATCCTCGGAAGTCTGAATCTTCATGTTCTTACCCTAAGGAGTAGGAGCCACATTATTATCCTCGTTTACAGGACTCATGGGTCTATCAGTCAGTGTGCTTGCAAAAACTTGTTAAATGTTTCTCAAGGAAAAAGCATTTTCATATGCTTTGTTTGATAAACTACTTATATTTCTTATTGAACTCGCTTGACCTGGATGTGTCAACATCCAATCATTGAAGGAGGCTGATATGTAAGTTTTGAAGGGACCAAAGATGCCAACTTCTAGGGGCTGCATCCTATGGGTCATGTGCAGCGGGAAAGAGAGAATGACAATTCCATTGGCCTTACAGAAACGAATTGCTTCAACAGATAAGTGTAATTTATGGTGATTAATCAACAAAAGAATATTGTGTTCAGAAGAGCAATTTTTGTACACACGATATGTTTTAAACTTCCGGAAATAGTTCTGCAGTCATCCAACCTGACTTATTTCCGTGCGCAATAGAATGTGTGTATTTACTGCCAAATATTTCCTCTCCTGATGACTCGTTTCCAGAATTTAACTCCTCCAATGATTTTTTTTAACAGAGCTCTTATTCTCGACTGCAATGTAGTACTTTTTACGCCATATTGCCTAGCTGCCTCACTTACTTTCATATTATTTTTTATTTTCATAACCCTTTCATCGATGTCGGCTCTATCTGTGTTTCTCTTGTACATTCGAGGTATCTAAAAATGATAAGAACATATTGGACCAAGAAACATTTAACATTAAATATGGTGGGGTCCTTTGAGATGCTGAGAGTTTGAGTAATGCCTTATGGTCTTGGGCTTGATGATGCTGATATTCCGATCTATACCTCTACGTGGTAAAGGATGGGCAACACTATAGTAGTATAGCGGTTAACGTAGACGAAGACCGAATGTGCGCCGGTATAAGCAATCAACCAATATTAAGAAATATTGGAAGGGCACTCTCTTGTCCTGGGGGAGAGAAATCGCCCTCGAAGGCGGATGAGCTACAGAACGTACCCAACGGCATTGGAATCAGGAAAGCAACGGGAAACTACCTGATTATAAATCCCTAGTACGGTATCATGGATATGTTCTTATTAAAAGAGTCCGGAGTTTCAAGCTCCCCGATCGGATCTCGGGGGGGGGAGCGAATAGGAACAGGAACATAGATAATCATAAACAACATAAACAACTAAAAACAAAGCAGATTAAGAAAATTTGTATATAGAATGTGAGAACAATGGCCCAAGTTGGAAAGATACAGAATGCTTTAAGAGAAATGGAAATACTGGGTATAGAAATTATGGGGATAAGTGAGATGAAATGGCCTGCCTGCAGCTACTGCAACATAGATAATTATAGAGTATATTACTCCGGAAAAACAAATGGAAGCTACGAGCACGGAGTGGGATTGATTGTCAGTAGGGATATTGCCAGTTACGTCACCAATTTTGTCCCTGTGAACGAAAAAATTATGCTCCTACAATTAGATGCGTCACAAGTAAACACCAATATCATCCAGGTATACGCACCTACAAGTGACCACAGTGAAGAAGAAGTGGAAGAGTTTTATTTGCAGATTGAAAACATTATAAAGAAACTACCTAAACAAGAACTCCTCATCTTGATGGGCAATTTCAAGGCTAAAGTAGGCAAAGGAAAAGAAGGGAAGCACATTGGATTCTACGGGCTTGGAGTTAGAAATGAAAGAGGGGAAAAACTCAGTGTATTCGCACCTGAACATAACTTGGTAATAATAAACACTTTCTATAAGTTACCAGACAGAAGACTGTACACCCGAAGTTCTTCCAGAGACGATGGAGAATATCACATCATTCGAAACCAGATAGATTATATTTTGGTAAATCAAAGATACAGGAACATTTTTAAAAGCGTGAAAACTTACCCGAGTGCCAACATTCAGTCTGACCATAATCCACTTGTGGGAGAATATAGGACGAAATTCTTGACTGGAGTATTCAATAACATCACAAAAGAATGGCTGACCCCAGAATTTATAGTACTACCCAAAAAACAAGGAGCCAAAACATATGATGACTATTAGCCTCCTGAGTCACATGCTAAAGCTCTTTCTAAAATTACCCACCGGAGAATCGATAAGTTATGCGAAGAGAGAGTAACAGATACACAGTTTGGATTCATGACGGGTGTAAAACACAGAAATGAAGGATAAAGATAAGAAGGAATATCAGGAACCGATACTGGAATCAGTCAGCCACTGTTAAGTTGAATAAGGAGGAAATAACAGACGCAGCCAACATTCTTCGAGGCGTTAGACATTGTTGCATTCTTTCGCCACTCATGTTCATAGAATAGAATAGAGATTCCAAAAATTGCACTTGAGAATACCAACATAGGAATCCTTTTGAATGGGGAGCGGTTGAACATTATCCGATACGCAGATAATATTGTGATATTTACTGATAGCATTAACAGCTTACAAGAGCTAATGAATAGGATAACAGACATCAGCAATCAATATGGCTTACAAATCAACATTAGGAAAACTAAATTCATGGTAATTAGTAAAGAAATAGGTGGAAGTTCGCCTACCTGGAAACCATGATTAATGAGGACTGGAATCATTCGCAGGAGATAAGGCTTAGAATAGAGAAAGCAAGAGCTGCCATCAACCAAATGGCTAAACTGTTTAAAAGTCACAGCCTCAACATGGATATTAAAAGACTTCTTAGATGCTACATTTTTTCAATACTTTATTATGGTATGGAATCATGGACACTAACTTAGGCAACAGAAACAAAACTTGAGGTCTTCGAAATGTGGCTCTGCGGAGAATATTGAGGATCTCTTGTGTGAACCGAGTGACCAACAAGGTAGTGCTAGAACGAATGAATAAAAGATTAGAAATAATGAGAAAAGAAAAGAGAAGAAAATTTGAATACCTTGGGCATATTATGAGGAACGAAAGTAAATACCACCATTTAAAAACTGTTCTTCAAAGGAAAGTATATGGTAAGAGGGGACCACAGAGAAGAATTTCATGTCTTAATAACATAAGGACATGGTTCTCAAAAGCTACCACCCAATTATTTAGAGCAGCCGTGAATATAGTTATCATATCCAGGATGATCGCCAATATTCGGAACGAATAGGCACCTAAAGAAGAAGAATAGTGGGGTAGATTCGTCAACGACGAAAGTACCTCATCCGTCGTTGATGAATCTACTCTACCTGCAGTTATATGGCTTTTCGGCCTGTCAAATCCGTGAGTATAATTTTAGGTTTTAATAAAACTTATAGAGATAAATAGTAAAAAGGCCTAAATGAGCCAAAGATATATTTTGTTTTTGAATGAAAAATATTAAAAATAAAATTTAAAAAATATTTACCTTGATCCTGCCACAGAATACAATATTTTTTTCTGAACTTTCGGTACGGACTGCACAAGCACAACCCAGGAACTGACAGATAACAAACAACATCATATATGTAAATTTTGCGGAAAATTTCAAAGGTAAGCGAGATTTTGATGGTTGACGAATCTACCCGCCTGCCGAAAGTACCCCATCCCCCTATGTCATTAATAAAGAGATAAAAACTAATCCAACAATTAGATTCAGTGGAGTTCATGATGACATTAGCACTCTAAACAATGATGACTTACAAAAAGAGCTGAGTTCAAGGAATGAATAGAATGCAAATGGGATCAAGATTACCTATTCATATCTACACATTGAACAAGAATAAAACAAAATCTTTTGTGTTGAGTGTTAATAAAACTAATTATGAAAAATTAGTGTATAATAGAAAAATGTACTTTTGATCAAAAAGATAGAAAGTTTCTGATGATTTCAATGTGAATTTGTTTCAGATGTAGCAGATACGGACATAGTGCTAAAAAGTGTAAAGAAGAAATGTGCTGTGCGTATTGTTGTGGTCAGCATGCGACCTAATCTTCTAACAAAAGAGATTCCTTGAAATGGACTAATTGCTGTTTCAATAACAGAAAATACAAACTACAACTGGAGACTACCTATGCTGCTTTTGATAGAGTTAAATGTGTATCATATAAACATATTGTGAAAAGGAAAATAAAACACACTGACTATCCATATAATCCACTTCCAGATATGAATACTAATAGCAGTGAGAACAAGAATCGATAAATACACTTGTGATTTGTTTTTTCTTTCTCCTTTTTTACACTATATTTATGTTTACAAATTATGATTCCCTTGATTTTATTAATCATCAAATGTTCATGCCAGAGAATATCTGTGCTGATATTGATACTCTCAACAAAAAAATTGACGGTAAAGATGAGTTGATACTTTATTTAAATTAAGAAAAATGAATATCAAGTTTTTGTTGAGAGTCCTGTATCAAAACCTTTTTACATTGTTTGTACTGAAACAGGGCAATTGAAACATAGTAATTTTTGGTCAATACAAGGTTATAAAAGCTATTATAATGAAGGTACTCCAAATCAGGCAGATGGAGTTGTGGCTGATATTAGAAAAGACATAATAGAAAACTAAGAAATAATTATTGTGGATAGATTAAATATTGTGAATACATACAATGAGTAATGGAAGCCAAACTGAATTCTCTTTAATGTACAGGTCTCATGAGTTGACAAAAACAGAATTTGTTTTCAGAATCAATTGTTACCTCTACTTACACATTAGAAAACTCAATCACTGATCATTTCACACCTATTGCTAAAATAAAGAGAAACCATTTAGCTAATAACATTTCTGATAAGATGGTAGTTGTTGATTACAATAAATTAAAAATTAATGCAACTAAAGTTAATTGTAATTTAATATCATGTATTCAGGATCCTAATGTTGTTACTGAGATATTCATACAAAATATCAACACCTGCATTGAGAACTAAATATAAGCAATTTTCTAAAACATTGAATAAAGTAATAAAAGAGGCCAATTTGTTGTAGGAAAAAAGTATGATTGAAAAAAATTTTAAAGATTCGAAAAAGTTGTCAGACATTAATCACCTCAAAGTAAATAAGAAAATCAAGAGCAATACTAATATTAATTATATTATTGGTGAAAATAATGAAATGATCTTTAAAAATTCCGAAATTGCTGATGGCGTGAAAAATATTTTTTGTGAAGTTGGTATCAGCCTCAGTGAGAAGAATGAAAAGTTACCGGGCATTGAAATAAAAATGCCTTCAATAAATAACAAATCTTTTTTGCTCAAACCTACTGATTATCTTGAATTTTAAAGTATCATTGATAATTTTAAACTCAGAAATGGAGGTGTTGATAATATTAATACTTGAGTGTTGAAATGCCTATTATTATATATAAGAGATTCTCTATTAATCTATGTATGACAACCGCAATTTGGCCTGATGAACTTAAAAAAGCTGAAATGCTTTATCTGTATAAATCTGTCATAAAAACTAATTATATACCCATTTTATTAATATCAAATTTGGCAAAAATTTTAGAGAATGTTATATATAGTAGGATTTTTGATTCCGTAGAATGCTGCAATATTATTTCACCTAAACAATTCGGTTTTGTGAAAAGTAGAGGTACCAAAGATGCACTACAATATGTAAGTAACATTCTTTTTAATAATTCAGATAAAATTAAGCCTACTATTATAACATTTTTCAATTAAGGCCTATGATACAGTTGATCAAGGAATTCTTCTTGAAAAACTGTATCATATGGGTATCAGAGAATCCACGTTCTCCTTAATTTGTAGTTATCTTACCAATAGATCACAAAACATTACAAAATGATACAAATTGGTGTTCCACAAGGAACTATTTTAGGCCCACTTCTAGTTACATTGCACATAAATGATCTGCTTATAGAAATCACTAATGATGATATTATATCTTACACGGATGATATAGCAGTTATATCTTCTGGTAATACTTGGTATGAAGCTCAAATTTCCATGAACATTAAGTTGAAGATCTCTACATGGCTAAATTTGAATGAATTATCATTAAATGTTAATAAAACAGTCTCTTGGCTTTTAGTTATTACAGTGATAGTGTACCAGATCATATGGCAATACATGTCAAAAATAAACAACTTAAAGTTGTTTCATTTTTGAATATAACCTTAGGTGGAATACACAGATTGAATCAGTTATTAAAAAAACTAAATATCTTGTTTATATAATAAATTAAAATCAACTATGACAGCACATACCTTGAGAATAATTACCTAATATGCCTTCTTTCATAGCATCATCAGCTATATGCTGAGTGCAGGGCTTTTATTGGAAGCATAAGAGTTCATGGCCAATTCCCAATTGATACCTATAAAGACATTATTTACAGAAGTCATTCAGTGTCTATACCTGTTGACTTTTCTAAAGACATTCCTAAGAAGATTCAATTTCCCGAACTAAAACCTCTTTGGCCTAACAAAATTGACATTGAAGACCTGAATATTGCCCAACATAAATTAAATCAATATTCTGAAGAATTGGATAAACTGATGAAGCATCACCAATAACTAAATATACAGGGTGATTCACGGTCGGTGGTACCTTAGACGTTTAAGGAAAACTATTCATAGGATCGTACTGAAAATTGTTTTATGTAGATTATACCTAGAGATCTATCAACTGAAAATATTTTCAGCCTTGCGACGTTGCCACTTATATCAAAAAGTATTAACAACTTTGATTTCTCAAATGAGACACCCTATATATTATAATTTTCTTAGATTCTCTATCGCCTTCCGGTTATAATTTCATAAGATACCCACACCTATCTCTAATAGTTTCCTATGAGTTAATTAATTTTCTTTTGTTTTGTTCAAAACAGAGCTCAAAAAATAGCTTTTCTTATTTCACGTGCATCTATCTCATCAATGCATTTAATTACGCCTTGAGGCAGTTCATCTTTACTTTGTACTGGTGTTGAATATACTTTTTTCTTCAAATCTTTGCGTTTGGGATAAACTATTTTTTTAAGGAATACCTCAAATAATGTTTGTTAAATAATAATTGTGTTTATCACCATGGTAACCAGCATATACCTACTATAAAAATGCTAGAAATAATTCACCTTAATAGATAGTTGCTTATATTTTGAAAACCTGGCCATTTAGGTATAGGAACATGTATATCATTTTAAAGGTATTCTGATTCTTTTTCTGAAGAAATAATAAAATATAAGGTGTTCTATTTGAAAAAACGCATTTTTGGGTCTTTATAGATCTGATGGAAAGATCAAGAATTTTGAGCGACTCTGTATAACATAAAAAGAAAACCTTCAATAACAACCGAGAAAGAAGTCTTTCTAAAGCTATTACTGGAAATTCATGGTTTCACATTTCTAAAAGTCAGAGTAATGGGCTATTGATTGGGGCTCTGTTTTGAATAAAACAAAAGAAAATTAATTAATCCACTGGAAACTGTTAAAGATAGGTACGGGTATCTTATGAAAGAATAACCAGAAGGAGATAGAGAATCTAATAAATTAATAATATATAGGGTGTCTCATTTGAAAAACCAAAGTTGTTAATACTTTTTAATATAAGTGGCAACGTTGCAAGGCTGAAAATATATTCAGTCGATAGATCTCTAGGTATAATCTACATAATACAATTTTCAGAGCGATCCTACGAATAGTTTTCCTTAAACGTCTAAGGTACCGTCGACCGTGAATCACCCTGTATATGTTTATACTATATATCTATATTTTATGTTAATTGCAAATGTAAGAGAAGACATCCCCGCATTGGAATAGCTTTAACCACTGATCATCCACCACCTCCGCCGAGAAAAAAAATCTGCATTATTTAGTGTGAAAAAATGGGTCGTTCCATTTGAAATAATGAGATTATTGCTCTTTAAATTTTACAAAGTTAAAATCAATTTCTGGTGGTGTTTTACATTTTTTTCAATATTTCGGATGATTAAAAGATAGGTCCTTACTTTTTGAAGGGAGTGACAAAAATCGCATTCATTTAAGTGCCTTCGTTTCTAAATTATTCTAAATGGCGTACATTACTATTTTCTCTTGTTTTCTGTTTGTACGCCCGTTTTCACTTAAACGATATATTTTACACATAATATACAGTTAATAAAGTCTCCTTAAAATTAAAACGGTACTTCAGAAATATAATAATATACAGGTTATTCTATTTAAAATAACGAAGTTGGAGTCTGGTCTGGTCTGGTATTACCGGAACTCCGCCATGTTGCAAAATATTTTTAAATTGTGCAGCGTATAAATCTAGAGAAGTTTTGTAGGAAATATTTTTCTATAGCACCAACGGTTTGGGCAGAGTCACGTCTACCGCTTAATGGGACACCCAGTATATATATTTGTATATAATAGGTGGAAGTACGGCAGTACGTATTAGATAACAAAGTGTTAAATGAAAATGGGAATTCTACCGAAATTATATGGGGCTTAGATAAGAAAACTTTTTTGCTGCCCAAGCTTTCGGAAATATTTATTTCCATTATCAAGGCTAAAAAAATAGAAAGGAATGTGCAGGAGTTTATTTTAAACAGTTTTCTTAAATTTTTAATTGTTTAAAAACTGGCTGGCAGATCAAGATTACTCAAAACATAGAAGTGGTAAATTTGGCATATAACGATTGGTATTATAGATGACTCAAAACATAAACGTGTATTCATATCAAAATGTATGCAAGCTTCAAAACAATCTTAACCTGTGTAAGATTGTTTACGTTGTTGATGCAAATTTTTGTAATCAAGTAGGAGTAAACAGAGCTGAATACACGTACAACGGTACATGTATTTATAACCCTCGGATCTTTTGTAATTTCTATCATCTCGTTTTTTTTTTTTTATTGAACTGAACTCTTTGGCTAGAATGTACACACCTTCAAAATTAGCAGTATGTCGTTTCTCATGGGCATGTCTCGCTAAGGTACATTTATTGGGTTGAGCCATGGTACAATAAGAAAGTCTTATTGTATCATGATTTGAGCATTTCTGTGATCACTTTTGTGAGAAATGATTCTGTTTTTTAGTAGCCTCTGTGTTTCACCGATGTACACAAGATGACAACCAAGACAAGGAATAACATCTACAACATTCTGCCTTTTTTCCGTAGATAAATAAGATTTAAGTAAGTTTTTATCTATAGTAAAATGATACAATTCAGTTATATACAATATACCCAAGAACAAAAATATCATGTGAATAAGGGTCTATTCATAAGTGACTGAACACTTGTTTCAAGTTTTCAAGTTTAAAAACCGTAGAAATAAAGGAAAAAATAAAAACTCAAACGCATACACAATATAATTAATATGATAAAATTATAATAGGTAGATGTGGTAGGTGTGATAACAGAGATAATAAAGTTAACTTAAAACTTAATAATAAGAATGTAAAACTTTTAAAATTAATGCCAAAGGGTTGGACAATGCACATGGAATAATGCAATATATATAAAATATATAAATAGGATGAAGCTCTACACCTTTATGCTTTTATTTAGTCGGATACAACCATCCACTAGAAGCGGATCACGTGATTTCAAGCTTGTTAGCTTTCATCAGCGCCACATAAGTGGAAGCTGTATCCAACTATACAAAAGCAACTGGAAGTAGTCAAAAACTTTGAGACATTATCTACCAGTGGGACACAATTCGCGCCACTGGTAGATAATGTCTCAAAGTTATTGACTACTTCCAGTTGCTTTTGTATAGTTGGATACAGCTTCCACTTATGTGGCGCTGATGAAAGCTAACAAGCTTCAAATCACGTGATCCGTTTCTAGTGGGTGGTTGTATCCGACTAAATAAAAGCATAAAGGTGTAGAGCTTCATCCTATTTATATATTTTATATCTCATTCATTAATGAACTAATAGATTTCTTTAATTATTATATACTTACGTTAAACGTAACTTTGCTCTCAATACCTAGGTGGCGCGAATTGTGTCCCACTGGTAGATAATGTCTCAAAGTTTTTGACTACTTCCAGTTGCTTTTGTATAGTTGGATACAGCTTCCACTTATGTGGCGCTGATGAAAGCTAACATGCTTGAAATCACGTGATCCGCTTCTAGCGGGTGGTTGTATCCGACTAAATAAAAGCATAAAGGTGTAGAGCTTCATCCTATTTATATATTTTATATCTCATTCATTAATGAACTAATAGATTTCTTTATATATATTATATATATATATATATATATATATATATATATATATATATATATATATATATATATATATATAAATAAAAAGGTGTTCTTGGGGATGCAGTCATATATTAAATAAAATTCTTTGATTGAAGCCGAGCTTTCGAGAATGTTTATTCTCTTCTTCAGGGCAAAAATCGTGAATTTAGAATAAATTAACCAAAAACAGGAAAGATTAGTCTCACAGGTGTCATATTTCAACGACACGTGTTTTATTATTTTTCTTTGTTCATATTTTCGTTCTCAGAGATAATGCTGACTTGCAGTTTTGCACTGTGGAACATTCTCAGAATTCAATACATTTTACATTCTCACAGAATATGCAACTTTGCAATTCCCATACTCTGGAATATTCCATATTTTAAGAATATTGTAGTTTTATCAGAATATGCAAACTTGCAGATCCCATGCTCTAGAACTTGTAACGGACGAACCAAGCGCAAGTCACAGGATGCTTAATCAGCATAAAATCACTATAAATACGATTGCACCTGGTTCACCGAGGTTCTTGGTTAAAATAAGCAGTAGCTCTCAGTTCACTTTGTTTTTCTTAATTTTTATTATTATATTTTTGTAACTTATAAATTTTAATAAATATTTTTAAAAAAGTGAAGTTTTAAACTACAAATATAAAATGGCGCAGAATAAAAATTAAAATAAAATGTAAAAATAAGAGTATACAAAAATATATAAAAAATGTAAAATAAAAATAAAAATGACAGTGTCAATAAATGTTCACTTTTAAAAGAAAGGAATTTCACTTCACCTAGAAGGTCCTTTACACTGTAGTTTCGACATCAGGCTGTAGATTTCGTCGTCTTCTATAGATCATGGATTTTATTCTTTGTAATGTCTCGTTGGGTTTCAAGTCCGGCTCTGAATTTGGAGATGTTTTCTTATGGAGTATAATTTTGAAAATTACATAGATGGTTGTTAGAATCACAATAATTACAATAGTGGAAACGGTGAACCAGGATATGTTTCTTTCGATCAAGGGTTTATTTATAAGTTCATCGAGATCTTTAGAATATTGTTCTAACTTGTACTTGGCTAATGGAAGATCGTCCATATTCATGTTATTAAGGTTGAACGGTTCCAGTTCTTGAACTAAAACTTTTTCTGGTATATGTAAACAGCAATTATAGTTGATCATCACTGGATGTGGATTGTGTGAAACTTCGATGATGTTGCGTGTTTCTGCTTGGACTTTAGTGATACCAAGGCATAGCAGTTTGTAGTAAACTTGAAGATTAAATTCTTGTCTACAATAATGGTTTTGGTATTGTCTTCTTTGCAGTGAATTGTTATGTGAAGTGGCTCTGTTACTAGAATAAGCCGCATGTTTTCTTCCAGTTTTTGGACGTTGTAACCTTGGCCATGTATTAGAGATGTTTCTCAGTTTTCGGGAAAGTCTCTGAAGTTTCTAAAGAGCTGTGCCTCACAGATAGCATTTGCGTCTATTGGATATGGGTAATAATAATATCGTTTATTTCCAAAGATACAATAAAACATTGTGTATGGAATGCGTCAATCTAAGTACATAAATACAGTTACTATTACTTATAATCTATGGCTTATAAATAAAACTATAAACAAAGCATAAAAATACATAGCAATAGGTATAAAAAATATAAACATTAATGTATAGGGACAAGGACTTATCTAAAGAAACGTGAAAAATAATTTCGATCCTCGAGATTGCCTTTTTAAAAACTAATTTATTAACTAAAGTTACAATGTTTATGCTACAAAGGTTACTACAGGACTATTCTAGTTGTTAACAATCTTATATTTATCCTATATACACAAGTGTTTATATCAGCAGAAATAAGATTCCAATGGGAGATCTGATGGAGATATAATTCCTCCCCCTGTAGATCCAACTTTGGAGAGTTCAGCGAGGAAGTTGGACGTTAAGGAGCTCTATCGGTTGGGCTGGACCATTTTGGTTCCCATTTGGTTTGGCTTTTTTATAGGTGAAGTAGATGATCAAGAATATTACAATACAGTATATTATGATCGTCCAGGCATCGGGAATATATAGGTGGGCCATGCTGTCTTCTTTGATCGTTGGAATATTTTCAACGAACCTGGTTTTCAGATCTTGGAGTTCATCGAGCTGAAGTTGATCTAATTGTATGTTGATGTTGGGTATTTTTGAGTCGTATTGATTAGTATTGAGATCTGCAAATAGTATTGGTTTATTTGCAGTTGGCTCTTCTTTTTCGTTTTGGATTATTTTGGGATTTGTTGATAGTCTGCATCCTTGTGGAATTTGGAATAGATAGGTACCATATAATTTTAATATTTCTTCTTGGCTGGTACATCGAAGAGTCACTGGTTCTTCGGAAGGAAACAACCCTATCCAAGTTGATTCATCTAGGTTTCTAAATGTAGTTTGTGTGATGGTTATTTGTGCATAGTTACAACTAGAAGTATTCTTCATCCGTAGTAGTTGAACTTCGCAGGGGCTGAGATCGTCTATTTCGTAGATCTCAGTATTTTTACAGATGTATTGCCTATCTGCTATTTGTTCACAAGAGTTCCTCAATAGTGCGTAATGTAACTCACTTTTGATCAAAAATCTACCCTTCGGAAGAATAGTTTTGAATTGACCTTTCGAGAAGACTGGTATAGAAAATAAATGATAAAGGTTGAATTCGGAAGGATAAGTTATTGGAATTTTAAGTATATACACAATTCTATTATTGAGAATAAAGCATTCCACTTCTATTAATTTTTCAAAAAGAAGGGTATTTCCTAGATCAACAGGTATTGGAAATTGGTCAGGAGTGAATTTAGTTTGAAAAGTTTTTAATATATTATATAAATCTGATATAGGCATTATGCTTGGATGCATCGTTCTAAGTTTTGCAAAGGTAATAGAATTCTCTATATCCTGTAAAATAGATATTATGGTTTCGTACAAATTGATTATTTGAATCATAACATCCTTTATAAAACTACTATTCTCTCTGTAGGCTCGTGTGGTTACAATTAATGAGATTTGATTTAGCTTGTCTTCCAAAAGTTTTTCATTATGATTAATCTGGCTAATTGTTCCATTAAATTTGTCTATCAAGGTAATGGCAAGTGAACATTGAGATTTTACGCTTCAAGTTATTTTGTTCTGATTCTCTTGAAGTTGTCTAATTAGTAGATCATATCTCTCGCCATCTCTAGCATCAAGATTACCTGAAATTGATTTGAATATGGATCCTAATCCATTGATCAACCCTCGTTTCGTTCTTTGTGAATGAGGTATAATTTCTGATAGTTTTGAGTCAGCCTTATTTTCAACATATCTTAATATTTTATGGTAATTTGAAACATCTCTAGAATAATTTGCATTCATTTGAAGGGATAATGTTAAATTCGTAGATTTAGTTTTAAGCTTATTGATTTTTAAAATTATAGGATTCAGATCGTAATAATGAAAGAGTGAATGTGAATATTCTTGTAGTTTAGCGGTACCGATCTTTAGGGGTATTAATCCTGGGTTGTCTTGTAAGTTTCTTACACTGATAGTTTCTCGGAGACCCAAGACTACGGGAAACCTGTAATACAATAATCTATCTTTACTAATCGAAAGAGTAAATTTTTCTTAAGGGACGCTTAAGGTTGTTTATGTGAATTTTTGCATGTTGATCAGTTTTCACCACTTTTCTTTCGGTATTGATATTTGTTAATTTTGAGGGTTTATCATATTTATTGGCGTGCTTTTGCCTAATGTGTTTCTTGGGAAAAACTACTTGGCTTTCTTCAAATAATTCTGGCTTATCTCGTTTTTCATTAGCTTTTTCAATAACCTTTTCCTTTTGATTAAGTAACGCTGAATTTATCTTAGAGTATAATAATCTAGACTTTT
Source organism: Crioceris asparagi (assembly GCA_958507055.1). NCBI lineage: Eukaryota > Metazoa > Arthropoda > Insecta > Coleoptera > Chrysomelidae > Crioceris > Crioceris asparagi. Next base: position 50,475,283 of record OY293828.1, read on the forward strand.
CTCTATGTTGATTAACATAGTCATTCAATATAAGTTTATCTATTTCAATATTAAATGGGTCGTTATCTGTGACATGTCCGTTTATAACGTCTATAGGTTTGAATTTGGTGACAGAGTGGATTGAATTATTGTATGCCAAAATTGCATATAGCATTTTCATTTTCGCTGGTGTTTTTGAGAAACCTTGAGTGTTTAGTAATCTGAGATGTTCTGTGATTGTAGAATGGAATCTCTCAACTATTCCGTTAGATTGGGGATGGTTAGGAGAACAAAAGTGAATTTTGACTTTATGCAAGTTCAAAAGCTCGGTAATAACAGAGTTTTTAAATTCTGTTCCTTTATCTACAATAATAAGCTTAGGTATACTATGATGTGAGAAAAAGTTTATTAGGTTATTAGCAATTTCTGTTCCAGACATAGAAGATATTGGGTATGCTTGTGAATATTTTGAAAAGCTGTCCGAAATTGTTAAAAATTTTGTTTGTTCGAATGTAAACGTATCCATATGCACTATTTCAAATGGTTTAGAAGCTGTCGGTGTGATGTTCATTTGCATTTTTACGGGTTTTCTCTCGTACTTAGCTTGCTGGCATATTTCACAATCATTTATATAAGTTGTAATTGAATTTTTCATTAGCGGCCAATAATACTTTTCCTTGATTCTACTTAATGTTTCGTCTATTCCTCGATGGTTGGTTTTACCTTCGTGGTATCCCTGTATTTTTGATAAGATTTCTTCTTTATCGATAACGTCAATTAGTTTTTTAGTACAACTTCTAAATTTAATAGAGGGCCATTTGAAATTTTGTTGGACTACTGCAGAAAACGATTCATAAATTTGTGGATCTTCGAAATATAGGTGATAATTTACATTGGGAGATACATACTCTTTTATAAAGTTTACTATATCTTTTTCAAAATTTTGTTCGGATATTTGGAGATGAATTCTTAGTTTCTTTTCAAATAGATGAGATAGCTTCGGTTTTGCTGGTGAATGATGTACTAATTTTATGAAGATTTGGTTTTGTCCGTAATTGATTGCATGATCTGTGACTGGTATATCTGCTATTGGATGTTGGTCAGCGTTCGAATGTATCGTTTGTTCATCGCTATCATCGTTGACATTGTTCGTGATTTGCTTATCTTCTTTCGAAGACGACTGCGCCTGCACTTCTGCAATTGATTGATCATGATGTACAATCATTGAAATGTTGTCGTCATCGTCCAGAGTTCTTTCCATAGTATCTAAGTCTAGATAAACTCGAGGTGATTTTGGAGATTGTGTACGAAGTTTGATTTCTCTATATTCCGGGGTATTCAATTCATTGTGATCTTGATTTAATGGTTCTCGCTGGTAATCGAATGTTACTGATGGGTTTTGATAATTTGGATATTCTTTCAGTATATCATCTAGTTGTACCCAGAATTCTTTCGTATGTATTTCGACTCTTGAAAGCGCGTCTGCGTTTGTGTTTAATTTTCCTTTCTTGTATATAATGTTATAATCGAATTCTTCTAGTCGAATTCTCCAACGCATAAGTTTTGAGTTTGGATCTTTAAGTGAGAATAACCATTGCAAAGGTTTGTGATCTGTTATTATATTGAATTTACGACCATACAAATATGGGCGGAAGTACTTGGTTGCCCAAACGATGGCGAGAAGTTCTTTCTCTATTACAGAATAGTTAATTTCTGAATCGTTGAGAGTACGAGACGCAAATGCAATGGGTAAACCTCTACCAATCGGGCCTTGTGAATGGACCGCACCAAGAGCAATATTTGAAGCATCTGTTGTTAGATTAAAAGGTTTCGAAAAATCTGGATATTGTAAAATTGGCTGGTTTGTTAAAATAGTTTTACAGTTTTCGAAACAATTGATAAATTCTTCGTTGTGTTCGATTATTGCACCTTTCTTTAAACATTTTGTTAGCGGTTTTGTTTAATTAGCAAAATTTTTGATGAAACGTCTATAGTATCCTAAGAGTCCCAAAAATCCTTTGATTTGTTTGGTGGTCTTCGGAATTGGAAAATTTTGAATAGCCTTAATTTTATCCGGATTCGGCTTGACTCCTTGTGGTGTTACAACATGTCCGAGATATGCGACTTCTTTCCTTAGAAACTCGGATTTGTCGAGCTGTATCTTGAAGTTTGAATCTCTGAGTCTCTTGAAAACACTTTCTAACCTCTCTAGATGTTCTTGCAGAGAAGTCGAGAAAACGATGATATCATCCAGGTAGACTAGACATTTTTCGTTTTGTATTCCTCGCAGTATATTATCCATTACACTTTGAAACGTGGCAGGGGCGTTCTTCAACCCAAATGGCATGCGGAGGTACTCATAATGTCCATTTTCTGTACTGAATGCTGTTTTCTCGATATCCTTTTCTTCCATCTCGATTTGGTGGAATCCACTTGCTAGGTTCAAAGTCGTGAAGTATTGGCACTTTCCGAGTTTATCCAACAAATCATTAATATTCGGAAGGGGATATTTATCATCGATAGTCTTTTCATTTAGTTTTCTATAGTCTACTACGACGCGCCATTTTTGCTTGCCAGAGGCGTCCATTTTTTTTGGAACTACCCAAATTGGGGAAGACCAAGGCGAATTGCTGGGCCGGATGATATTGGTTTTCAACATTTTTCTTATTTGGTTATCTACTTCGTTCTTGTGAATAAATGGATATCTGTATGATTTCGTATAAACGGGGCTTTCGTCGGATGTTTTGATTTGATGTTTAATACGGTTTGTAAAAGTTAAGGGCATCTCTTCATTGTAGAATATGTCAGAGTATTTTCGACAAAGTGATAGTATTTTTGAAGATTCCTCAGAATTTAAATGGTCTAATCTAATTTTATTTAAATCTAATGTGTTATTTTCTTCGCTCGAAATATAATTTAAGTTCGAATCTAGTGTGTAATTTTCCTGGAATTTCTCTACAACGAATGGTTCACTAAGGTCAAGTTTAATGGTATCGTTAGTAGTATTCAGGATTGTGGTTAACGCTTCTCCGTTTTTTGCAACGCTCAGGCTTTCTGGAATCTCGCAATTATGAATTTTAATATGTGGGATAATGATATCGCCATGTTTTACAGATGTTCTTATCTTGATAACTTGTTCAACACGTGGTGATACGGATAATCAATGAGTATTGTTTGCGCTATTCACTTTATGGTAATGTAATTTAATCATTGCATTCGGAGTAACAAGAATATCTCTACTAAAATCAACACTAGCTTGTAGATTTTTCATATTGTCTAGACCGATGAGGCCATTGACTGTTTCGTGGAATTTGAAAAGGTAAAATTTCATGTTGCCAGGGACGTTGAAAACTTGAGGTGTCGGAATTTCTGTGCTATATTTATGAGATGATTTTTGATACACTGTGGAAACTATAAAAGGGTCATTTTTAATTCTATTTGGAAATAATTTAAAAGCTAAATCTGGGTCAAGAAAAGATTTTGTAGAGCCAGAATCAATTAATAGTTTCAAATTATATTGTGGAATCATTATATAGGGAAGTTCATTGGATTCTGAAAAATTGAATGAAAAAACTTTAGGGGTTATCTTTCCTCGGAATTTGGGAGGATCCGTATGAAAATGTTCAGTCTCAATGTTGTTTTCATTTGAAAAATCTTCTTGATTCTCACATTCTGCTTCAGGATAGTAATTTTGATATTCGTTAAAATAGTTTGGATCATGGTCAGATTCGCAAGCATTTACTTCTGTGTTATACAGTTCTTCGACTTTATAGTGAGGAGGTTGATTAGATGGTTTGAAGAAATTCGAATGAGGTTTGAATGTTCTTTGAGATGAAATACTCATTGGAGTTGGTTTTGTTAATTGGCTAGGATTTTCTTGTTTAAAAGTACTTTGATAATTTTGTGATAATCTGGAGTTCTGGGTAGGAGCTCTGAAATGTTGTGGAGCTCTAGGATATTGTGGATGATGAGCAAATTGTTGCGGAGGTTGATCTTTGTTGTGTTGGAACTTGCCAAAACGGGGGTCTAAAAGAATTGTTCCGATAAGATTGCATTGAATTTGGGTTTCTAGGGAATATTTGATTTGGATTATTTCTAAATTGAAATTGAGGTCGTGAATTAGTTTCATTGGAATCTGTGGCTTGAAAATTTCTGATTTTTGGTTTGTTTTGTTAGGGTAACTCTGAAAATAATGTACATTTTCCTCTTCAGTTACATACTGTAAGGCTTCGCTCAAACTTTTCGGTTTCATACATCGAATTGTTGTTCCTAACGGTTTGCGTATGCCTGCTAAGAATGTTTTAAGTGCTAAATCTTGGTATAAATCTATCTTAGCAGCTCGTGCTTCTTTAGTTAAAACTTGAGAATTAACGTGGCTGCACAATAAATTTAGAATATGTAAGATTCTATCGTAAAAATGTTGTGTTGATTCACCAAAAGTTTGTCGTAACATGACAAGATCTCTATTTAGACAACTTTCGTCACGTTGATCAGCAAAATTCCTAATTAATAATTCTCTTAATTCTGTCCATGTGCTAATACCTTGTATATTGAATAAAGTTTTTGCATTTCCACTGAGCTTTGATACAATGGAATTCATTAAAAACGTATTTGAAAAACTTTCTGGATTCGCTTCATCATAGAATTGATTTATTAGCGATTGACTAACCAAAAGAAATCTCTGTAAATCATTAGCGTCGCCACTAAATTCAGGGAGACAATTAAGATATTCAGGCTTGAATTGGTTCATTTTAAATTTTTCTTTTAAAGACAATTTTAAAATAGCTGGCTTAATAACTGGGCTTACTACAATTGAACTAGGTAATTCTGAATCTTCTAAGGGTTTATTAGGTGATGAAAGCGCTTCTTCCAAACTTTCGTAAAGGTCAATCAAATTTCCGAAAGACATAAAATGAACAAAAATGAGTTAGACTTACATTAATATTAAGGCAACTCTGAGCATCCTCTCTATAAGGGCTTCGGCTGGATCGGCGATGGTTGTCCTTTACCAGGTCGATAGCTCTTGCGAATTTAGACGATTTGGGTTCTAAATTCCGATGATCTGCCAGTGGGTTGTGGTTTCCAGGTCTTCGATAGACTGGGATGAGCCAAGATTGGTTTGCCTCTCTGGATTTTCACTATCACTCACAGTTCAACAGTTTCGAATGTCCGATTAATCGTTGACACGAAAAATAATCAAACGATTTGATTATTCTCAGACAATCCTACTGACTGCGCCAAAAATAATTTCGATCCTCGAGATTGCCTTTTTAAAAACTAATTTATTAACTAAAGTTACAATGTTTATGCTACAAAGGTTACTACAGGACTATTCTAGTTGTTAACAATCTTATATTTATACTATATACAAAAGTGTTTATATCAGCAGAAATAAGATTCCAATGGGAGACCTGATGGAGATATAATTCGTGAAATAAAATTAAAATATACATTTTATTCTAATATTGAAGATACTCATTTAAATTATAAAATTCTTTCTTTATCAGATATTCCTTGAGTTCTTTTTTGAAACGAGAAAATGTGTGGCTATTTTTGAGAGTTTCAGGTAGATGGTTGGTAGACATAAGAACACAATTTCTGGTAGGGTGCAATGTTGTTTGCACTGGCTAGGATCTTTTATTAGTGCATATGTCAAAGAATCATCATCTCGCGCAATGAATTTTTGAGTAAAAGTTAAAATGTGATGAATACCATTTCTGCTATCATATATTGGGATAGGATAGAGGTGGAACATTGTGAATGTTTGAGGTTCAACTAATGGAATATTTAAAACAAAAACGATTTCTGATTCTGTTTGAAATGCTTCTAATGCAATAATTTCTAAAAATTGGGTTATACTTGAATGTTTAGCCGGTAGTGGTAAGTTATTTCTTAATAGATTTTGAGATATTTTCTTTAATGATGTAATCAGATTATCTGGTTCGATTATGGATGAATGTACGTTGTGGTTGCTGTCTTATATTTGGATTTGATTGAATGACAGATGGTCTTTGAACATTGGGATTAGGTCTAGAAAATTGATTATTATATGGACTAAGTTGTCTATTTTGAGTTTGAGAAGATGATTAATTTTGGGAATTAAAGTTACTGAAAGATGGCCGAAAGTTTTGTTGATAATTTTGAAATGAAGACTGTAATGATCTCTTTCTTGTAAGACAATCTTGGATCATCTGGCCTGGTCTTGTACAATATGAACATTGTGGAAGTTGGATAGGTTTTTTTCATATTATTCTGAGGTCTAATCTGAAATTTTTTATTCTCAAAATAAGATAGTTGAAGTTCCTTTTTAATTCTATTTAAAGCTGAAAGCACATCGCTTGGATTACTAGCTCTAACTATTTGACCTAATTTCGGTTCAAGTCCAGTTAATGCCGTTGTCAATACCATTGCGTCTGTTAATTTAATTTGAGCATTTTTTTCAGGCAAAGTCGTGTTTTCTTTGTTGATAGAGTGAATTTTAGATTCATGCCTATGAAAACGAGCTATAAAAGTTAATGGTGATTCATTTTGCAACTGTTTCATACGTTGAAGATCCTGAATTAATGAGGTTAAATCTCGTGAATCTCCAAAGTGTGAATATAAACCATGTAAAATTGTTTTCCATGAATTTGGGTTTCGAGAATTGACAAGTTCGGCTGCTCGGCCTTTAAGTTTATTCTTAATGTGTACTGTAAGGAGAAGCTATTGATCTACGGTTGCCATGTTGAATGCCATGGAACATGCGTTTGTGAATGTGGCTAAAAATATCTGATTACCATCATAATCAGCGATAATAGAAAATATCTCTGAGAGTTTGTATTGCTCCACAGAAATAATTTGTGATTCGGGGTTGACGTCAGCGTTCGCGCCGGAACTAGCTTGACCTCTTGCAGTAGGCATTGTGTTTTCAGGGCAAAAACGTAAATATAGGGGATACATTTTGGATAATTGTTAAAATAATACGATAACAGAAATGTTGTTCAATCGAACTAATAAAATACGATAATAATTGTAGGTAAATTGTTTAAGAAAAAAAAATGTTTCAATAATTGTTAAAATTTTTAAACGAGATGATTCTCTATATTTGTAGTTTAAAACTTCACTTTTAAAAAAATATTTATTACAATTTATAAGTTACAAAAATATAATAATAAAAATGAAGAAAAACAAATTGAACTGAGAGCTGCTGCTTATTTGAACCAAGAACCTCGGTGAACCAGGTGCAATCGTATTTATAGTGATTTTATGCTGATTAAGCATCCTGTGACTTGCGCTTGGTTCGTCCGTTACAAATTCTAGAGCATGCGATCTGCAAGTTTGCATATTCTGATAAAACTACAATATTCTTAGAATATGGAATATTCCAGAGTATGGGAATTGCAAAGTTGCATATTCTGTGAGAATGTAAAATGTATTGAATTCTGAGAATGTAGCACAGTGCAAAACTGCAAGTCAGCATTATCTCTGAGAACGAAAATATGAACAAAGAAAAATAATAAGACACGTGTCGTTGAAATATGACACCTGTGAGACTTGATCGTTATTATTGAATATGGTAAATTATATTGGGATATAATATATATATATATATATATATATATATATATATATATATATATATATATATATATTATATTATATAGTGCATTATTCCATGTGCATTGTCCAACCCTTTTGCATTAATTTTAAAAGTTTTACATTCTTACTATTAAGTTTTAAGTTAATTTTATTATCTCTGTTATCACACCTACCACATCTACCTATTATAATTGTATCATGGTTAACTGATTTTTTAAATGCTCTACCTCCACGTAACAGAGCAAACATTTGGAATCTGCTCGACGGCGCACCCGCACATTCTGCTAGAGCCGTGCACGGTCACAAGATTTGACGCCCCTTGATTTTTACCTCTGGGGGCGTACAAAAAAGCTAGTGTACTATACTTCTGTACGTACGAGGAACGAGTAAGCCATGCGTTTACTAATTTATGCCCAAACGTAATCCGGAAGTCTGTTTCGCAAGGAGTGCATGGCAAAGTTATTCAATGTTTGAACCAAAATGGCGGTAAATATAATTAAATCCAGGTCTGGCGATGAGTTAACGGCATTATAATTGTGTTAAACTTTAGATGGTAGTGCAGGTCGCGGCCTAGAGATAGGATAAGGTGTTAATTAGGCATTAATACATCGTCAGACCTAAATTTAATGTCACTTAATACGTTAGTTTTCGGCATTAAGGTATGGTTCCGTTTTTGCGTTTTTCGGCGGACGTCGACAGCCGCTGCTGACAGCAGCACTCGATTCTGATGTTTCTTTATGAATGCGAACCGCCAAACGCGACCGTTAACGGCTGGCTGCTGCGTTCTGACTGCTAGTGAGACCAGACTGAACGCGTCGTCAAACCAAAAGCGTGTGGAAACATGTCACCGAAACTAACATCTAATGAAGACGAGACTACTTATTGCGCCGCCCATACGGAACCACATGATCCGCCGCCACCGATACCGACAACGGCAGTCGATTTCGGTCGCAGAAAAACGGAACCATAACTTTAGACGTTAGTGTGGCCACATATTGTTATACCTACGTTTGTTTTATGTTATATTTTATACGTTTGTTTAACTCCTGTTTTGTTCTTACATTCTAATTATATTCAATTTTGTTGCTTTAACATAATTATTTTATTTAAAAAACTCAAACGATGTTGCGGTTTCTGAGAAACAACACATTAAAATAGAAAATACAGATTAACAAGAAAACCGTTGTAGATAGGTATGGGGAAAATTATAGCAAATTGATGCAAAATAAAATTCTGCATCCTACTATCCAAAAAAATATAGGGTGTCTCATTTGAAAAAAATAACTTTTTAAACTTTGAAAATAATCTAATCGGTTAGGTTAGGTTAGGTTATCAAATTTTAGACACCCGGTATGCGATAAAACAATTGTCAATATGGATTTCAAGATTATTATTCTCCTTCCTCACTTTACCAAAGAAGCGTTTATCACCTATCAAAAATGGATAAAAGGTCCACTGTTAAAAACAGGGGTAAATCTGTAAAAAATTTCAAAAGAATCAAGATATCTGAGAAACAGTTGAAAATAGGTATACGGAAACCTAATGAAACACTTCAAAAAATTTCCTGAGTAATCCAAAAATCAAATAATATAAAGGGTATTCCATTAAAAAAAAGGAAGTTAATGGCGACTTCTGGTATAACCAGAACTCGTGAGACCTTGGAAATATTTTAAAATGAAAGAAAGTTTTGAATAAATCAAACTCCTAAATTTTCATACTAGTAAGTTTTCTGTAACCCCAAAAACTTCTAACGAACGGCTGCGGTGAGAAACGCTGTATATATTCAAGATTATCCTGTACCAGTCATATAATGATGTTTCTGAATATTAATTCAATTGATACATAATCAAGATGATTTTATAACATAAGCCGTTTCTGGTAAATAACTACTGTACCGACAAGAACTACTGCGAGGGCAAACACCTCTTCCGCCATTGAATAACGTCAACAACTGTTAGGGCAATACCTACAATTTCACATTGTCACAATATTGCATAATATTACTATAAATGTTCATTCAGATTCATTACCAAACAAAGCACCGCCACCCAGAAAAATATCATGATTTCAAGGTTGTTGCCTATCTTCAGTTTGCCGCAGAGCGTCGAGCCGTGTCTGATAATCAATCCTTATTTTGAACTCATATTAGTATCAATCTTCAGCGTGCCGCAGACAGTAGTTGTTGTCGGCACAGTTAGACGATCTAGCGTAATCTAGTTATTTACCAGAACCGCTGATGTTATATAATCATCTTGATTATGTAACAATTGAATTCATATTCAAGAATTTCATATATACGTATATAGATTCACTTTAAGCACATTGAGGCACCCCTGAGGTCAAATGTACAGGGTGGCCAATGAAGAATGAACGCCGGCCATATCTCCGAAACCAGTATTAGTAGAGCTTTCGGCTAAAATTTCCTCGAGTGACTAACAGAAAATGCTGGAAATAAGTTTCGAGTTTCTGAAATGGCCACCAGGGGGCGTAGCAGTTATCTCAAATTTAAATATCAAATCCTAATTATTTGATATCAAAAGCTCTCTTATCTGATTTATTGTTTTTTTCCAAACATTTTTTATCTGAACCATTTTCCGCTATCTCAAAATATATTGGGGTATAGGGAGGTCAAATATGTTTTTAAACAAAAATTAATTACCCCGGTTTGGTTCTACCAAGTAGAATAAACTTGACGACGTATGATAGAGTTTTAGTCGTCCTATTACCAACGCATCGTAGATGGCGTGAAACAAGAATATAACATAAATTTGCTTTTACCTTAAAATTTCCAAATATGAGGATATGATGATTTTTACATCGCCAAAAGGGTAATTTAAAGCCCTACATTTTGAAGACCTTAGACCTTATCTTTAACCGCCCCCCACAGGTAAAAATCTGGGACGAAGAGGTCTAGAGATCTCGGAGGTCACGGGAAGATGCTGTTCCGTCCAATCCATCTAATGGAAAAGATAAGGTCTAAACGATTTCGGACGTTGACCACGAAATGTGCTGGGCATCCGTCTTACTAGAAGAACTTGTCGCGGCGAACATTGAATGGAACTTCTTCCATGAGGGGTGTTAATTCATTTTGTAAAAAGTTCAAATATATTTCCCCGTTTAAAAATTGGTCAAAGATAAATGGAATAGTTACGCTATTGCCTATGATGCCGCACCATACATTAATCGACCACCGTCCCTGGTGCTGAACCTCCTGTAGCCAGTGTGGATTCGTTTTCAACCAGTACTGTATGTTATGTAGGTTTACTTTGCCATCACTACATCTTCGCCTCATTCGTCCACAAAAAACGAGAGAGGAAAATGGGACTCTCTGCCACCATATTCCGCAACCAATGACAATAGTTATGCTTTCGGTCAAAGTCATCTTATATTAGGGCCAGATGTAGCACGAGGTAATATGGATGCAGTATGAATAAAATTTACGTCTTAAATTACATTTTTGTAGCTTCTCAAAATAGACTTACTTGTGTTTTTTAAAAATATTTTGCACGGTACACCTGGAAGCCCACAACTCTTTTGCCAGAGCTCTTGTGCTCACATGTGGATCGTTTTCCATATATGCCAAAACATTAATAATATTTTCTTCACTCTGATTTCTACCGTGCCTTCGGTGGACCAGAAGTAATTTTCAACCGATGTGCTAGTCTCACGAAAACATTTTTTGAATAGTGTCGTCTTCTGGGAAATCTTGTTGCAGAAACTCTGGCAGCAATGACTGCATTTCGCATGCATTCAAAATATACCACAATCATATCAAATCCATCGTTTTTTACGCGCATTATCACAAAACTTATGAAAACAAAAACTGCTGATTTTGTTCTAATAAAACTGACAGTTAACATTCATGTCGCATTCAATTGGTTATTTTGTTTTATATGGATTACTTAATTTTGTTTTCAAAATATACGGCTTTAAGCGGGCTTGTTACGTTTTCACGGACATCTCTGGCTCTAGAAATGCTAGGTACTTCATTCACCAAAATGTAGAACTTTAAATTAGCCTTTCAATGATTTAAAAATCATGATACCTTTATATTTGCAAATTTTAAGGGAAAAGCAAATGTATGTTATATACTTGTTTGGCGGTATCTAGCGGGGCCGCTGAAATTTTTCGGGACAAAAGCATATTATATATATATATATATATATATATATATATATATATATATATATATAATCCATATACCCTTTCTACAATATGTAATGGTGTAGGGCTTACAATCTTATATATATCCGTTCCTTCCTGTCGCGTTCTAGTCCAGTGGCATCTTTCCAGTTCGTCCCCCTCTTCTCCAGCAGTTGTGTAATTATTTTATCCCAGGTGTTCCCTGGTCAGCCCCTTTTGCGATTCTTTTGTATTCTAGCTCTCCATACTCACTTAACTGGTCTGTCCATCCTCTGCAGGTGTCCCCAGCAAGATAGTTGTCTCTCTTCAACTTATTCTAGGGTTGGTTCTATTGCTAGATCTTGTCTTATATCTGTATTTTTAATTCTGTCTCTTTTGTTGACCCCTCTAACTCTTCTTAAGTACCGCATTTCCGCCCCCTGTATCTTACTTTTCTGCGGCTCTCTCAATATCCATATTTCGCAACCAAATGTAAATAATGGTCTATATATCGTTGTAAAAACTTTGAATTTTGTATCTCTATTTATATCTTTTTTGTTTATAATTTTTTGTTCAATGCGAAGTAGAGCTTATTGACTTTTTGTATTCTGGTGTTGAGATCTATTTCTTGTTTCCCTTTTTCGTCTAAAGTTACTCCTAGGTATTGGAAATGATCTACTTGTTCTATAGGTATGGTCTCCATCTATCACTATCTTCAGCTTTTCTATATTTTCTCCAACCATCATGACTTTGGTTTTGTTCTTATTTATTCTTAATCCATTTTCTTTCAATGCCGTGTTCCATATGTTCAAATTGGTTTGTAGGTCTTTCTCACTTTCAGACAGTATTACCACGTCATCTGCAAATGCTCCTTCGCTTATTGATATTCTTTCTAGTCGAATATCTCCTATTTCTAATTTCTTGGTTCTGGCCTTGCATTGTTTAATAATATCATCCATGAATATGATAAACAAAAGCGAACTAAGGCTTCCTCCCTGACTTAGTCCGGTACTGTAAATGTATATTACTTCTAATTACTGAGTTTATGTTACCCTCGTATATTTTTTGTGTTAGTCTTATGATCTTACCGCTTACGCCTCGGTCCTTCGAAATATTGCATATTTTATGTCTTTGTACTGAATCGCAAGCTTTTTCTAGGATTAAAAATGCCATATAAACTTTTCTTCTTTCATGTCTTGCTTTTTCTGTGATTCGTTTAATCGTGAAAACATGGTCCTGTGTGCTTCTTCCACTTCTAAACCCACTCTGTGATTCTTGTAATGTACTTTCGATCTTGGATCTTATTCTTTTCTCTATTATTTTCTCAAACATTTCCATTGCTGTATATTCCTCTGTAGTTATTGCAGTCATTTGCGTCTCCCTTGTTATGTATCGGGATAATCAACGATTTCTTCCAGTCTTCTGGTAGTTTTTCTTTGGTCCATATCTTGTTGTAGATATCTAGCAATCTGTCTTCACCTCTTTGTCATATCCAGGAGCCTTCCCATTCTTCAGTTCCTTTATTCGATGTTTTAGTTCTTCCATGGTTATTTCATTTTCCTCTTCTTGTTGTAGTATTTCAGTTTTTTCTATTTGTACCCCTTCTTGTTTTTCATTCAGAAGATCCATAAAATACTCTCTCCATCTTTTCATAATATCTTTTTCTTCTGTTATTATTTCACCGTTTTTATTTCTGATGCTCTATGTATAATGTTGCTTTCTGTTCTGTTCTATATCTATCATATGTCTATATCATGTCATTTAGATGAATTTTATAGGTGTCTGCATAATCATGTGAACTAATAAATGTTTTTCATTTTCAATTTTTAACGAAATAAGAGGCGACAGAATAGAGCTTTTTCACCGACGTCACAAATATGGCCGCAAACAGCTGTTCTGGAGGTCAACAAAGCCACTTTGCCATAAAACGCCATTGTAAGTTTTGTTAGTTGTCAAGAAAATTTTGAAGATTTTGCTGCTGTATATTTAGAACAAAACCTTAAAATTGTTAATTCAAGTAATCCTGAAGGTAAGCATTTAAAATTTGATTAGAAATAATTAAGATTAAGCATTTTATTTTGCGAATTATAATTTGTTGCATTTACAAAACTTGGTTGCATTTCTATCTTGAAACACCTCTAAAGACAGAATAATCATTTAAATGGCAATTGGCAATATAGATTCTGTTTATAATTAAAAACAGATTATTTTTTATTTTATTGACAAAATACAATAAACTTATATACCTATAGTAAGATGAGAATAATTTTAAAAAATGTTTCTATTTCAGATGTCTAATGGAAGTAGATACTTTGAAAGACTGGATTTTGAAGACAAAAGAAGATATCTTCAGAAAATATGAATATAATAATAATATATTAACACAACGTTAGAGCAAAATTTGTTCACAAATACGACTGCCACCAGATTTCTATTCTTTTCGGATGAAAATATGGAGATCGCAAAGCTAATTAAGCTCTAAAGCTAAATATCCCACCACCTTGATTATATACAAATAAAAATACAATTTCATATTGCATTCGGTTTCGATGAATCCGTGCATTTATCCTAGGAAACAAAAAGGGAATTCTTATATATTGTACAATGAAAAATAAATATAATATAAATTGAATCTTAGAACTATGTTTCTTCTCTTCTACACTTTCTTTTGCCCTAGTATACCTCTCTCTCCACCTACTTTATATAAGTAATGGTAACAACTATATTTATTTAAATTGATTGAAATACATAAAACACATTATATATGCAATGAAAAAATGCATATTAAGACAAATTTACCTGAAATAAAATGGTCACTACAAATTCTTAGCCATTTGATTTTACTTTCTGTTAAATCACCTCTATGTTAATACAAGATTGCCGACGTGCTGCACGTTCTTGAATTAATCTACCTCTAGTGTATTTTTCCGATGGTAATTAAAATAATTTCTTATCATTTTGCGTTTACTGTTTGCACAACTCCACAAAAATGTGGCAATTGAACATAAAAATAATGTTATTTAAGGGATTGCAACTTCGGTGAGTACCTACATTTAAAGTAATTACTGACAAACTCTAGTTTTCTCAAACATACAATCACTCTAAAACAATGCTCTTAGTGTTAAAATACCTTATTATTAACCTGAATGTTTTGAAATTGTACAAAAATAACTAAAATAAAGTAAAAAGTACGATATTAGAATTCAATCTTGCGATTGGTTGCCCTCCAGAACAGCTGATTTTGACAGTATTTCAAATGGCGCTGACGTCACGTATAATAGCTTGACCTTCTCAAGGACAAATTTGTTTGATAATGTTATTGTAATGTATTATCATCTGAGATTTCGTATTGTACCAGATAAGCATAGATGTTGCTTAATTTGTTTACATCAGATTTTTGATTCATGGTGTTGGAAGTTTTATTAATATGGTACATTTCCAACAACATGTGCAAGAAATTGAATATACAACATGGGTAGATATATATTATAAGTAATAAATACATTCATTACTTCTGAAACTGAAAGATTTTCAAAAAAATCCTCTGGCACGCCGAATTGAAATCGTACTCTTTTTTTATATTTTTTTTCGATTTCTTATGTTTATTTTGTTAGGTAAAAGCACTGTGTTTGGACTGTTTGTGTAATTAACTGAACAAGAACGAATTGAAGTTCTTTGCATGATCGGATTTATAAGCCATATATTTAGTCTAAATACCTTAATTTTGGATATGTTCCTGATTTACCTTAATCAACTGTCAAGCAGCCAACGGTGCAACATTTTAACGTTTACTTTAATGATTTTCATTGAATTTAATGAAATATAAAATGCTGCTTTTTCATTTTTTTATTTGACATACATACACTAATGTAATCATATTTTTGACGATGTTTATGTAGAATGTCACGCTCTTCTAATTGGTATGATCGAAATTTTGCGTTGCCATTTATTACAATTGTCGATGACGTCATATCTCCAATAACGATTACGCCACAAATATGAGTCTCATGTCATAAAGTGCCTTTGTTTAAAACAAAATCGATATGCCAGAGGATTTTTTCAAAAAACTCTAAATTTCATAAATAATTTATTTATTCGTTACTCTTTTCGAAAGCACTGTATATATAAGTGATACTTTGCGGTTGGATATATTCGCATTTCTTTCCAAAGCTTTAGAAAATTTATTCATTTTCTTTTTCAAAGAAAATTAAATTTTACTTACTAATGCGTAAATGGATAACTAAATAAATTAACTTTGACAAAATAACGAATTAAAAGAAAAAAAATTGTATACTGGTTAATTGTCATTTCATTGAATTCTTGAAACATAACAGAATAGTTACAAACTACTGCCTAACACGCTAGCAGTTCTGTACATTCTTAGAACGAACCTGAATTGTCCAAGAATAGAAACCCGATTAAAGCCCAAAGTTTTCTGGCCAGTGTTAAAACGGAATAAAATAGTAGTAATGATGTTGAAACGTGGCATTTTTAGCGTTGGTCAAAGAGTACCTTATCATCTTTGAGGTACCTAAGTAATATGTATGTCGTATTAAATAACAGAGTTGTAGCTTACTTGGTAATCTTTATCACAATATAAGATTGTAAAACGTCACCTTGCAGTTCTTCCTTCTGCTAGGTATTTGTTTTTTACAGAAAAATATTATCTCTCGTCAAACATAACAGTCTAAGAGAACAAATAAATATCTAAACCACAATTTGTTTTTTTTTAATCCGAGTACTATACCTCAAATAATTTTTTTTATTCCATCAAAATTAATTTTGCATGTTGCAAATCGACAAGAGTGCTCTAATATTTATCTGCAAATCATAGTGTTAATTATATTTTTCGTCCGAAGATCAAGCATGGAAACAAACTATCTTATGACCAACCGGAATAACAACATAATAAATAATTTGCAGAAAGCTTTCCCAAAGAGATTGTATTAGTAACTTTGGGGATTTCAGTCGAAGTTAAACAAATTAGACCCGTCGTAATGATAATGGACGTTACCAGGAAGTTTTCTAGGAGTTGTTTTAAACTTTGATGCTTTTCCAATCAATATATTTATCGGTCGAATCTTCATTAGAGGAATCATTGTAAACAGACTAAATTTAATTTGCCTGGAAATTCCAATCAAATTCTAGCCATTTTCACTATCTGGATAATTTCTCATTCGAGATAAAATTAGGGCGCGCTCATTGTTATTCTCAGTGGATCTATTATCACATTCTTCAACGAAATATTATTATAACTATGTTTTTTTCTTATGAGTAAAAAAAAACTCTAAGGAAGTGGTATTATTAATTATCATTTCTTTATTATTTATTTAGTTGCAAAATATCAATTTCGAATTGGTGTTGAAAGATTTGTTACAAATTTCTATAGTGATACCAATACATTTTAATCTACAATAAAAATTTGTTTAGGAAATAGCATTCTTGTAAAACCCAACCTGAATTTTAGATTCTCCTCCATGAAATGAGCTCCAACATAGTTCTATTCATCTTGCCAATTGTTAATTTAGGATTCAAGTCTCGTTTTTGTTAACGTCTGGGGATTAAGATTCCGGACCGAACTCCTCTACCTCTGAGTAAAGAACCCTATAAGGGTCTTAATTACTTCTGTTCTGGAAGAATATGTTCACTTTGATGTTGCCGCTGATGCTTATGATATTTGTCTGGAATTTGATCTGATCTAGATTGATAATCCTTATTACCATTGATTATAAAAAAGATACTTTAACCAAAAGATTGGCTATTTTTATTGGTGACATTTGAATAGGATCAATATCAAAGCATCTACCTATATTCTCATTGATATGCGCATGTTACATCTGCAACTCGTTGAAAATATTAAATATTTACCTTCGTTTTCTCTGAATGCGTATGACCTTCTTTCATATACGTGTATAAAAGGAGTAGAAGAGAATCTCGGAAATAAAGCCTTTGAGACATGTTCCAAAAGCTGAATGAATGAGATTATTTTCGTTGAATAGATAGTTGTGTCACATAAAGATGTATAGGTTCTTAGAAGACGTGATTATTTGTTAGTTTATTTCTGTCTAACTACGAGACACACTCTCATAGAAGTCCTAGGTGCTTTAATAATGACCTGCATTGAATGTGTCTTTATACAGTATTCATTTGTTCAATACATTAGAATCATATAAAAAAGGTAATAGAAAAGCAAAGTGCATCAGTTTGTTCTCTGTTCGATATGTTTGATATAATAAATTTAAAGGGGGAAGTATAAAGCCCGATTTAATGATTGTTTTTTTGTATGTTTGTTCCCATGTTCTTTATAAAATAATCAACATATGCGCAGATTATATTGATCAATGCAAACTGTATTTTGCAGAGGTGAGAGCGGCACCACGCACTTCTGCCCAGGGGTATGTATGGAAGTCTGATTGAGATTCCACATAAAATTAGCGCCATCTCTGAGAGAAAATCAAATGAATTCCAGATAGGAATATTCTACCGCATAAGATCATATCATGTAATCGACGACAGATGGAATAACCGTTGAATCAAACACCTTTTTCATTGGTCAAAATAAATATTTTATATTATTTTCGATTGTTGTTACCTATGACAGTAATAGCATTTGTATGTTAGGAGATAGCCTGCGATATTTTTATTGTGAATAGTGCTTATTTGTCTAATATAACAAGCATTAGTTTGTGTGAGTGAAAAAAGGTATAGTTTGAATATCCATCGAATGGGGTTTACCTTACCTACTTCTTTTTTTTTGTAAATTAGGTGAAATAAAATTTTAAAGTCATAAACATACGTCTTCGATCAGATCGGCTGATTGTTATTTTGACTTTTGTTATTGTTCTCTTTGACGTTTAATGTAAAAAATTTCAATATTTTCTTCAAAACGCCCCTTAAATAATATGTCAGTATTGTCATGAGTCATATGTCAGTGTTTTGAGGATAGGTATTAAAATTTAATTCAAACTATTCACGACATGCGTAAAATGGCAGATGACGTCAGAAATCGTGACGAAACCCCATTCGATGGGTATTCAAACTGTAAGCCGATATATGCCCACCTTAATCAAAATAAAAGCATACAGGCGTATTCATTCGAAACTACTAAATTAAGTGCGGAGGTCTAACCTTAAATTAGGTTTATGACTCATGTCAGTGTTATGGTAGAAAAGTTTTTTCTATTTTAATACGGTACTAGCTAGCAAATACTATTAACTACAATACGTCCAACTTGATCTAAAATATGGAATCAACTGTCCTCTACCAGATAGAGTTTTAAGTTGTCATGTTATTTTTTTATTCAAACTTCAAATCTAATCAAATTGCAGTGTAAGGTTGTAATAACGATAAACAGCAGGATAATGGAAACAGATCATTCTATAGGATGCAGAAAGATCTTCTTCTGTAAGTGCAACTATTCATAGCTATTTTCTGTTCGATTTACTGTTAGTTTGAAAGTAGATTATTTAGATAGATTTGTAGATTGTCTTACCTATTGTATATTGCGGCTCGAAAAAATATGGATTTCTGCATCTAAATGCCAAGATTTGGATATCATTTTGAAATCGGAAAGTTCAGAGTATTTCTACAATACTTATGTAGTTTGTTCCGACTATTAAATGTATTAGAAATAAAAATATATACAGCCAAGGGTAAGTAACATTTCGTTTATAAAGTTACAAAAACATTGATTAGAAATAGAACCTTTTTTGGTCTATACATAAACTTAACTTTTTTTTCTAGTCTACGCTCAGGATCGGTACCAACCCGAAATTTATACGAGATACCAAATGCTTTGAAAAGAAAGATGCTATGTAAAATAACTGCACATGTAGAGTGAGAGAGAGCCTTCCCAGATCTATATACCATGTTATATAATGACTAACGTCTATTCCAGAGCAAAAATTATTAAAATTGAAGAATTAACCTCTGAACCAATTAAAGAAGAAGATTTGACCTACTCGAATACTGTTCTTAGATCAAATGATGTCCAAAATTTAACACAAGATTTAGAATCAAAAGAAGAAGAATCGATCAACTCGAGTACTGGTCTTATATTAAATGATGTCGAAATTTTAACAAATCACTTGCAAGCTACAAAAAAAGAAATTGATCTGGTCTGCAACAAAAAATTGATTATCTACAACAAAAAACTACTTCAAGCAAAAGAATCGTCTAAAGTTGTGCTTCAAATGTTTATTTAAAACAAAGTGAAGTATGTCATCGGTTTATAAACAGTCAAATTAAGGTGATGACTAGACAAAAAAAGGACGTAGGTATGGAAATCGAGATAAAGAATTTGCATTAGCATTATAGCTCATCAACATATACATTTCTTCTTCAGAATTATCTTTGTTTACCGAGTGTTAGCTCATTACTTTTATGGCTGAATGATTTGCATGTTGGATGTGGGGTAAATTTAACGGTTATGGGATTGCTGAAAACTAAATCAAAAAAAATAAAAACGAAGAAAAAGTAGTACCTCTAATATTCGGTGAAATGTCGCTACAGGAACATCTAAATTACGACGCCAAAACAGATGTTTTTGAAGAATTCGAAAACCGGTCATAACCGACCTAATTCGATGAAGTTGTGCAACCATGGTATGGTCTTTATGATTAAGGGCTTTTACTTAGATTTTAAACAGGTTATAGGGTACTTCTGAAGCGAAGAATTACTTTCAGGTGACATTCTTAAAGATACATTTCTTAATATTTTGGCAGAAGTATTTGGGACAGTAGTTTGTGATTTAGGAACTAATAATGTAAAATTGAGAAAATAGTTTTCAGTTACGATTGATCAACCTGATATTATATTCAATAACACTAAAGTTTACTTATTCTATGACACTCCCCATCTACATAAATGCAAATATATTCATGGGCATATGTTAAACATTTTTATGATGTTGATTCGAAACAAATTCCTCGTATGGCACCAAAATTAACCAAAAAATGTATAACTTTGCCACCCTTTTTTGCGATGAGAGTATGTTTGGCTTCTCGTGTATTTAGCGATTTTCAGTGCAAGTTGGAATTTTGTGCAATATGGCATTAAATGTCCTGCCAGCCAATGCAGCACATACGGCATATTTTATAGAAAAAATAGATACACTCTTTGATATATTCAACTCAGGAAGGTATAACGATAAAAGATTTCGTAAGCCTATTTCAACAAAATTCAATTTTCAACTTGTAGAATTAGTTGAATTGAAAGCTTTTTTAAGCGATCTTCAGGTCCAGGACAGAAAATTGGTCAACCCACCTTGTATTGGCGGCTGGGTGGCAAATATCAATGCCTTAATTTCCTTGTGGGATGATTTACAAAATGAATTTGAATTCCAATTTTTATTTACAAGAAGACTTACCTAAGACTGTATTGAAAATTTGTTTTCAGTGATTAGAAGCAAAGGTGGCAATAATGTTACGTCTGATTGTGTCAAATTCCGCTGCAGTCTGAGAGCAATTATTAAAGCCCTCTCAGGACAGCAACAGCGAAATCGACACTTCCACTTTTTTATTGCAAAAACAAGAAATGATAGAGCAATATTTTGAATTTGGAAAATACAATTTCTCACAATCAAAAGTAGAGTTTAATTAAAACTTTGACGATTATTTTGATGAAAGATTGAATCTAGTCGAAAGAAATACTGAAGTTTACGTTTTGGTTTGGGTCTGTAGCAAATTACCGCATGAAAACTGTAGAAATAGTTTATTAGATTTAAAAAAATAACTACGATTTAGAAAATATACAAATAGAGCTAAAGAAATATTGTGAAACTTCAAATTTATTTTTTCCCTATTCAAAAGCGAAAAAAATGTCTGAGATTTTATATAGTTATTTCTGAAAAAAAATTAAGTGTGAGTGGTAATAGATTTAAGTTGATTGAGATATGTAAATCTGATCTAGTTTTGATCGAAAACTTAAAAATCGTTTATAATATTTGTTCAAATTTATTCTTTAGAGAAATATTTTAATGTATTAATTATAGCCTATGTTAACAAATTAAATGAAAATAGAAATAAGTTAATCTAACAACAAAAAATCTGAAATTAAAGAAAATGTCTCATAATTAAATTCGCATTTTTATTTAACGCCCTTCTGAAAAAAATGTGTTTCCTTCTCTATAAAATTACATAGGTAAATAGCTTATATCTCAAACACCCGCTATAACTGAAGCTCAGTGAGCGCCATCTCTGAGCTTGAATTGTTATGAAGGATTCCAATCAACCTATAGAAAATAGACGAAGTTGAACGTATTATAAGGTTAATAGTATTTGTAGCTAGTATCGAACTGAGATTGGATTAGGAATACGCCTGATTGTGTTTTAGTCATTAGTGTCTCAAAGAATCTCTTGACAAAAAAATCATGAATGTAAATCATGACTTATAACGTATCATCTGAAAGCTGTCTTAGACATCATTGTGATTTCATTTGGGAATTTGTTCCATAGATGGCGATGTTGTATCTGAATGACCGTTTGAAAATATGATAATATCGAAGAATAATGTGTAAGTGTCCTCTCTGGCGCATGCTTAACCAGTTATTTTTGCAATTTTGTGGCTAATATGTTTGTGTTTTTGAATACCAAATATAAGCCGTAGGCAGGAATTTTACACCTTCTGAATACGGTTGGCATCATATTCTGTCAAGCAAGGGCCATAGACGTAGATCACAATAATTAAAGAGAGACAGTACAAAAGAATCACACAAAGTTGATTTAATCTGTTCTGTTAAAGAATGTCTGTTTCGATATAAAAGTTTTAATTTACATTATGCTTTTTGTATGCATCTACATACCTGTGCTGAGAATCTTAATTAATTGTCTATACACGGTGTTTCACCGAAGTGTCTGCGGAGCTTTACGCGGATACGGTTAATGTTATCTAAAAAAACCTTTAAATAACCCTATCTGATTTAAGAAGGCCTATAACAAGAAAATATTTTCTTGTATACATGGTCTGTCCAAATAGCCGCAATCTAGAACAACTTTGTTTTTTCTTATGGAACATGTTTCTACATAAAAAATAATATTATGTTCATTATGTGAATGTAAGCCTATTTCCATCAGTTGTCGAGTTATTTTTTTTTTCAAAATCTTTTGACAGATAACTGCCCTAATTTGAAGATTTATATTTTTTGACCTTAAAAAGATAAAATGATAATATTCAGACGAAATCAAGTCATAATATTGAAGATTGTATTATACTTGCAAAATTTCTTTTAGGTTATACGGGGCCTTTTCAAAAAATAAATGTGTAATTGCTTCATATAAACATCAATAAGTTTTTTTTTCAAATGGGGTTATATGTTTTTTACTAAATGGAAATTTACATAAGAATGACGAAAAAAATTACAGCGTTACAATAATATTGATAGATATTAAGGATTTCTTTAATTTTAATCTAAAAGTCATGATCAGGTTAGCCTTGACATGCTATTACATGTTATACAATAAAATATTATCGTCATTGAAACAATGGAAAAATATAATAATATAAGTAGGTAATCTGGCAAATTTTACAAAATTAATAATTAGTCCATCCCTAGCCCCGTTACAAAATACTATCCGTCTTTCCAAATCAACCTCTCTTAACTGCTGCTGTTTCATTAAATGATAGTCATAATATCGCAAAAAGAGGGATTGAATATTAAATGTTTATTCAATTTAAAAATTAAAATATTACTTGTTCTTTTTGAGCACTCTTCTTGCAGACGAGTAGATTATATCGTGCTTTCTTCCATACCATCGCAGACCCTCATGACGGTGCTCCTGGATGGTTAAAATTATATCTTCTTCTCTTCATTTATTTGAGGATTTTGCAGATTTCTCTTACTGTAAGATACTGAACCTGAATCACTGAATCTATTTATTATTCGGCGAAAAGACTTTGGTTCTGGCGTCTATCTGGAAAGCGTGTCGCGTATGCTCGAGATGACAGCAAAATATTTTCACCTAGCACGAAAGTCATATCTCTGTGTCATTCAGTACTGAAATTCGTTTTGATTCAGAGAAGATTTCTGACAACTTAATATTTTACCAGCACTTACATTTGAATATGATGATAAACAGCTAAAAATTCGACAGACAAAAATTTTACTTAAAATGATATTCCAAAGCAAACGCGATCATGACTTTTAGATTATAATTAAAGAAATCTTAATTATATATTAATTTTGTTGTTTCGCTGTAATTTTTTCTGGTCATTCCTATGTAAACTTTAACGGTTTTTCCATTGGCGTAGTAAAAAACATACGGTGAAGCACCCTTTATATAAGCCCAAATTATTTGCCACCGGAGTAAATTTTACACTTTGACCATCAATTTTTATTGAATCTTTGAATCGGCTGAGATAATTTTGTCGATCTATCTTATTACCAAATACTATAGCAAGCGACTTATTGGAATTTAATTGTAAACAATGTTTATTGTTAAAGTCAGTAACATTCAGAAGATCGAAGTTAAGTGCAGCTAGTACTTGTGCGGCTTCATCAGCGTAGAAAGAAATACAAATTTGGGTATCATCAGCATAAAAATGAGTCTCACAAGATAAAAAGACAGATTGAAACGTAGAACCCCAAAATGGTCCCTTGAGGGACACCCTTTAGAACATTCAAATAATCTGATCTGTAGACATATAAGACCGATGGTTGTCTACCTTCAAGATAGTTTGACATTAGCTGATAGGACTGTTTATCAAAACCAATATTATTGAAAATAGATTTTAAAATTTTATGGTTTAGAGTATCAAAAGCTTTGGAGTAATCCAGCATCAATAATATTGAATTTTACCTTTATCTATGTTTGAAATTATATTGTCAGTAATATTTATTAGTGCTGTCTCATATCAATGCTTAATATAATATGCTTTTTTCTCGCGTCTCACTGCTAAAGTGAATGCATTTCTCAATCTTGTATAACTTGACCAATTTGAAGGGCACCTTTATAACTTGTACCTACTTAGCCTTATTTATCTTGTTTTGTATCCCTCAGTGCATATGGCTTTGAAATTTGAAAAGTTCCGTAAGGGGCATGTATATCTATCTAACAGACTTTTAATATTATTGTATAAAAAATATA
The DNA here is from genome assembly GCA_958507055.1 of Crioceris asparagi. Classification (NCBI taxonomy): domain Eukaryota; kingdom Metazoa; phylum Arthropoda; class Insecta; order Coleoptera; family Chrysomelidae; genus Crioceris; species Crioceris asparagi. Next base: position 50,500,044 of record OY293828.1, read on the forward strand.
TCATGCCATCTACATGTACAAGGTCATAAATATTTTGTCAAGGTATAGATTTTAAATATAAAACTAAAGTTTATCAATATTTTTAAAATCCCTTATTGTTTTATAAATTACTTTCGGCATTGTAGCTGAAAGGTCTATAACACATGATATGAGTTCATAATCACTAATTTGAACAGATTCAACACGAACAGATTTCATAATGTCATTGTTTGAAGTTAAAATATAATCTATCAAGGTGCATGTCGAAGATGTTATTCGCGTGGGCTTATCAATAATTTGTGACAGTCCCAGTGAATCTAAGCAAGTATCTAACAGGCAGATTTCTTTGTTTGTTATTTTTAAAAGATCAATATTGAAATCGCCAACACAAAATATGTCATCAACTTTGGCGATAATTGAAGATACTGTGGATTTAAATACATTTATAAGACTCCTAACATAACATAAAAATAATTCCTTTGGTATTTTTAAAATAAACATCTTATTGAAAATCATCCTCACTGTGGATTTGTTTTTTAACACCATTGACATTAACAAATATGTTACCCATAAAGGTCCAGCAGTTCTGAAGGATTTATTATAAATAGTTAACATATTAATCGTGAGAGTTTCGGATACAATTCCACTGCCTTTAAATATTTTTTTGTTGCTATAAATACGGTCACGTTTCCATTCATAAAGGAAATTAATACATACCGGCCGTGGTCTACTACAATTTTCAGTATATTTACCCAAACGATGACAATCCCTAATATCATTTTCTGTTAAATTAAAATCCATTTGATTATTAATAGTATTTACCATCTGCTCCCGTAAATTGGTATTGTCTTCTTCTGGAATTCCGCTGAACGTTAAGCAGAATGCCAGCATCCTTCGTTGTTGTTGCTTTGCTCTTTTTTCGGATATTCCAAGTCTTTCATTGTGCTCCTGGATGTTTATTTTGATATCATTTATATGTGATTGGACTTTTATCTCAAAGTCATTAATTTTTGTAATTAAATCATCGAGGCTTGCTCCATCCGATAAACATTCCATTCTACCAGAAATAAGGCTCTTCATTTCACTGACACTCTGTTCCATACTTTGTTCTAAATTTTGCACTTGTCTTGTTAATTCAAGAGCTGCATCAGTCGCAGCACCTCTATTCGGGTTTTTTTACATGTAGCAATCATAATGAATTTTACTTTATACACTTGAAACTTTATTTTTTTTAAATACCACAAATTTAACTAAGTTTCAGTCAATATGTATAAATATAAATATAAATAAATAATAATATGTCTACGGTTGTCTGTCTATTCATGTTTTTGTTTGCTATTATTTTTTTATAGTTAACTTATATTAAAATATTAACATATTAACTTGCGCCAAGTCTCCTTTTTGGTTTAGACCGCCCTGTAGATGATGATCTGTACGAGACCTAATAAACGATGGTAAGTATTTATACCGAAATTATTGGGTGAGGCGTGAGGGAAAAGAAGTTAAAATGCTCTAATTAGAGAAAACTGCAGCATATACAATAACAAAAGCTTCGGATCATCCCTGAAGTTGTACAAAAGATTTCATTTGAAGTACAAATGATTTTTTTTATCTTATAACAATAAAGTTATTAGCAAAAGTAATGTAACTCTCCAAACTTTTTTAAAGAATATTTCTTTTGAGGACATACCCGATCAGAGATCACTTTTCACCTTTCGATTTTGTTTTTCTGATTAGAGAACACTACCTCCAAAGAGTAAAACCACGGTTATATAGCAAGGTCTTGAAACGAAGGTAAAAAAGTGGTTAGCTTAGCTTCCAGTTTTATTCAGCTACCAAGTTCTGCCGCGTGATTTGCAGTTGGAGGGACATGTTGCTTAAAACATAAAAATACCAATTCAAAGGATGATGCGAAAATGTAAGAAGATTATCACTGTCTCCGTGGACATATTTCCATAGAGATACAATATTCATATATTATTTCTAAGCATATTTCCATCTCTATGTAATTCGACTTTCCACTCCGGACCTGTTTGTACGACCGTAGACGAAAAATATGAGTTGTGACAAAAGACAAGTGACATTATCGAAATTTGAAATTGAATGATTCTACTATAATTAACAATATTTAATTTCAGCGGATTTCTGTTTTCTACGACTGAAATTCTGCCTAGTATAGCGATATCATTCAATATCTACTTAACTGTATTATGAAGATATGTAAACTAATTATGTTACAGGTGAGTTTTGAATGTTGTGGTAATTTTGAATAACTATATATGTACTTTGCAGGTGGGCCATTGGAAAATACTTTGCAACAATATCATTTTCGAAATAGTAGGTACAACATGAGAAGGATTTTACTCTACAGAAGGAAGATCCCTTGAGCTACATTACCGTTAAATTTATAAGAATATAGGTGTGATAAGTAAAACTCCTGATTAAACAACAAATACATTTAATGAACGCAAGTAGACATCAAAATAATACAACTAGTCATTACAATATGGCGATAGAGAGTGAATGCAGCAGATCTATATATTCATTGCTGCCAACATGATCATACGAAAAATGTTTGATTATAATCCAATAAAATTTAGGAGTGTTGAAAATTTCATGTGAGGTCCTACATATAGATTCAATACTAGAATTTGATAATTATTTGTGGAAGTTATACTTTCGTTGGTGCAATCAGTCCCGGATTGATATATTCTGCCAAAGAATAGACATAGATATGGTTCTGATGTTCTGAAGTAATTCATAATTAAAATTAAATATTCAGCAGATTTTATGTACAGAAACTTATTTTTTTTATATGGTGACTGCATCAAAATATATTCAAGTATCAATTGCTGAATTCAATTTCATATAATACATTATGAAACAAAACTCTCTCATCTAAACTCAGTAACTTTTACTCCAAATATCGAATTATTAGAAATAGAGTGTTAATGTTTTTATTTATTATACTAAAATCGACCATTAATTATAATTCGTAATCAGCTTATGTTTTGAGATCTCAAAAGTGGCTCACGTTAGAAGAAATCAAGCTGAAATTTATCGAAGTCCCCTTTTCTCACGAAGGAAGGATGAATAAAGCCAACATGAACACTCGGATTTCAACAAAGTGGTTTGCATTCTAATAAATCTATTTCATATACATATATACAGGTTCTGCCGTTTATTGATGATTCGTGTTGAAACACTCATTTATTCCATCATAAATAAAAAAAAATCTATTCCAGTGGTACAAAGTTTTCGGGTTTCCATCAAAACGTTTCGACATTTTTTATTGAATAAACTATAGAGATGAAAACGGGAAAATTAATTATATTCAACAAATATTGAAAAAAGAATAAAATTAACCACTGATCTAAAACATTGAAATTCGAATAATTGAAATAAAAAAATAATTCTTGATAAAAAACATGGTTCTTATTGTGTCATAGTTTTGGTAACTTGTTTCTTCTATTTCATGATTTTCATATTGTTCTTTTTAAAATAAAATTATTGTGATGACTTTCTTCGTGTCTTTTACAATGGGTGGAGGATATTAGTTACCGAAAGGTTTTTCAATTAGGCTAGGAGATTTTTTTACAAAACTGATCTATGACATTTTGTTTTATATTACTTTACAAAATATTGTTGAAGATAATATTTAGTCTATTTTTATCGTTTTATAGTTTAATCTGTTTTGTTTTTTCTTTATATAGATCGCTTCCAGAATTACGAGTTAATATGTATTTTGTTCAGTAGTTAATATTTTGGTTTCATCATAATTTAAAGTATGTTTTCTCCTCTTCATGATTTTTAGTGCGGTTTTATTTTTTTCTCATATTTATGATCTCTGATTATGATTTATGAGGTATTTTGGAGTTTGCCCGATATATGCGCTATTGCAGTTATTGCATCGTATTTCATATACGCTGTGGGTAATCATATTTTTTTTCGTTTTTGGGATTTAATTACTAAGTACGTATATGTTTTTTCAGAAGGTTGTAAAGTTTATTATTTATTATTTTCTTTGCGATATTCTGAATTTGTGAAATTGATTGATCTGTCTGCAAAATTATTGATTACTGATTTCTTTTGGGATAATGGGTGTTCCGTGTTAAAATGCAAATATCTCCCAGACCAAGTATCTTTAGTGTTCGATTTTGTGTCTTATTGTTTTGATTGTGTATTAATGTTAAATCTAGAAAATAAATTGAATTGTTTAGTTCAGTTTATGTTGTAAATTCTGTCTTATTGGGATATGTGTCGAAAAGATCTAGTATAAATTTTTCTTTCCCTTTGGGAGTGGTTGATAAACAATCGTCAACGTATCTAAAGAAAAATGGTATTGGGAAACCTGTTTTCGGAAAATTTTCGTTCTCTAGGTCTTCGATGACTAGATTTGCGATGCAGCTTGAGATGGACGAACCCATGGTGCAACCATAGATTTGTTGATAGAATTATTCATTATACTTAAGTCAACATTTGTAGGAATATTTTTGTAAAGGGATATTAAATCAGCAGCCTGTTCCCAAATACAAACTATTAGCCTGACCAGGCTTAAATTAGCCCTAGGAAATTCACAGATATACGGACTCAATACAGGAATATGACATTGACTGATTGCATATATTATACAGCTCTTTCTCAACTTTGAAATAGAAGAATCTCGAAATCAATTGAAATTCACAAAATTAAAATAGATGTAATTATATGTTGTTGGTTTTGATTAAATAGGATTATATGGAAATAATTATTTTTATTTTTAAGTAATATTATTTAATTAAGTATTGGTTGATTAACTATTGTCCTAGATCACTACCACTGCCTCGATATTAAAAATGCATCTTTATTACTAAATGAACTGGAAAATGATATTTTTATAACTATTTCGATTGTTTATACATGAAACAAATTTAATATCCGAAAAATACCGAATTTCTAATAAATTATTAATTACATGTTTGGGATTGTTGTGCTTGAAGGGTTGTAGCTCTTTAGTTTCTCATGCAAAGCAATATTCACATTGACGGGGGGAATCACTTTCTGTCGGGGTCGTATCGTTTTCTTCAGTTTCAAAAACTTCTGCGGCACCTATAATAACAAACATGTATTAGTAAACAATTGCGCAGATAAAATGAAAACGGTGGTGTTATTAATTAATTCGACGACAATTATACTAATAATACGCTCATCCATTAAATACTGTTTGTGATTAATCAATTATTCGTTTTTACTGAATATCGTTCTTATATGAAACTGCTGTACTGGCCAACATTCCATCACGTGAAGTAGATTGTTGTGGTTCCAATCTAGCTTCACTTCCATCTGTAACTGTACTTGTGTAGCTGGACTTCGTCTGGATTTTGGTATTCACCTTCAACGTTAATAAAAAAGTTGATAATATTGTTATGGACAGCTCATAAAACTTAGGTACCCTTTCTTAACGAGGAGGTTTGACGTTTTTTTGGCGAATATCTGTTTTTTTTTTGGTGGGGAAAATCGAAGATTGTAGGAACAGCATTAATTTTCAATTTGCGCGTCCATCCTCACGAGTCTTTTCCCACATGTCAGGAGCAAAATATACCTTCAATTTCAACAAATATCAATTATTATTCTTGAAAGATAATACAATAAGAAAAAGTTTGGTTTCCTAGAAAGCTCTATTTACCATAATGTGACAGACATCGTCTATTCTCACTGCTATCTCTCTCTCGAGACAGAAGTACATAATGGATACATTCTACAAACCTTCTGTATCTGTCTTGACAGTCCTCATCACAGATTACTAGGAAATCAGACCTTTGATATCACACAAAATTGTAGACTAACCTCATAAAAACAGGAATAATCCGTAGGACTTCATTTATCACTTTTCATTTTTATTAACCACTGCTTCCTTCCGGCAGGATCTTTGGAAAACTTTTTCACAATGAAGCCTTTTTTGTCAGAATTACTGCAGCTATTAAGCCTATACAATAAATAATACGAAATATTATTAGAATTAGAATACTTACACGTTTGTTGCCTAAGCTCAACTACTTACTGTACAGGCTAACTGGTCTTAACAAATACGAAATAATTAATAATGCTCAATTTTAACCAAACTAAAATAAAACACCACGAAAATCTTATGTCAACCGATGCAAACAAATGCAGAATTAGCCTCCTAATGGCGGACGAACCATGTGACTTCAGCAGCCAACCAGAATTAGGACATGCATGTGTCGCCACTGTCATTAGAGTCACTGTAACCCGGGGTGCCTATTTGAATAAATAGCCTTTGAACTAGAAGGAAGCACTATGGTTTGACGGTATTTCCATTAGTTTAAATGAAATCCATAGATTGAATTGGTGTATATGTATATTCTTTAATAAAAAATGATTTATTTAAAATATCATGTAACAGTAAAGGTTAGTTAGTAGATTAAAAAACTAATCGCATAAAGTATATATTCATTTTGTTATACAGGTTGTGACCAGATCTAATGAACCAGAAAAAAAAACATGTGATCTGTATCAGTCTCCAAGTACCAACCGGCTTCAGAGTTTTTCTCTAGATAGAAAGCTAATATTTTTGATTTCGAAATTTATTTTTCAGTTTCTTATTCGTAATCATTCAAAATGCCAGTTAAACTTCATGTTGATACACACTGCTCATATTTTAAACACCCTGTATGAGTATTAAAAATAACGTTTTTCGAGTATTACAGGGATAAATGTGTATTTCGTAGAAGATAATGAATACACCAAGACCAAAAATTTATAATTTATCTAGAAAAAGTTTACAAAATGTTAAAAACCGAGAAATCTTTCAAGTACCTACTTAATTATTATTAATAAAAGTTTACAGAATATATTAAATACACTTGTAATGATGTGATACTAATTAACAATGATAATCTTCGTGATGATTTTATGTTGTTGTCTTGTAGTAGTTTTCCAACATTTGCCTCTCTCTCCTTCTTAAGCATACGTCACTACGGTCTCCAACTGGCTTTTCAATAGAGGATGGCAAAAACAGTGATGGAATTGCTGAAAAAAGTTATTAATATTATTTACAGTTCAGTTCACTTTACCTGAATAATTTATATATTCATCAGATCGTACATATACCAATACCATTAGGTAGAACAGCAAATCTTAATTTGTTTAAATAGTAGTGAACAGAGTTTGTAAAAATATTCAAAATTATAAAGATTTTAGATAAATACATGCACAAATATATAACATTTCTAATTTGAGACAGGAAGTCCATATTTATGCAAGTATAGAAATTGAGATTTTAGTATACTTACCATATTTTAACAGATTCTTCGGTTGTAAATTCAGAAATCTAGCCTGCATTTCATCCTCATAATTATCAGGCTTGAAATGTTTACTGCAAAACTATTTTCAATCGGATCCCATTTATCCTTCGCTGTACATTTTCGAACCCATTCTTTATGAATTTTAGAGTAATTTGGAAATCTAAAGAATTGATTTTGCAGGTAACCACACCGCACACAGTTCTCCTGGCATATTTAACACCTATAACCAATTAATTATCATTATAAAGTATCATAGTTCATACTCGGCTAACTGTTAAAGTCATAATTTTTGCTGTAACTCGTATTTCTATCCTGTCTTTCTTTTGAACAAGACAGTGACAGAGATATGAGTTGTATTATGTCTGGATATTAAGAAGATATTAAGACGAGCAAAAAGAATTGTTTATGAGCCCAAAATATCTAGTAGTATGAAACTTACCTTATTACAACGTATAAAATATCACACAAGCTCACAAAGGTATAGGACAAAATAAATGTCTTATGGAAAGCTTTCAGCTTCTAAGTCCATGCAAATAATTACAGCGAAGCGAAGCACAACAAATGAAAATAGTTAAATAAAATACCTCAAACTTGAAAATGAAACCAGAAAAGCTCAAAAGAATTCCTAACCACCGTGTAAACAAATAAGAATGGTGGCACGCGACACCCCCGATGACGTGTCATCCCCTCTCACAAAAAGATGACACCTAACCTATCCATCTAGAAACCTTGGGATTTTCAAAGTCACGTAATGGTTTTTCTCGATTCATTTGAAAATACGCCTTGGAATTAACGAGATATTATACAGGCTCAGCGACCGTTCATTAGAAGTTTATTGGGTTCTGGTCAAAATAAAAAATTGAAAATTGCGATTTATACATAATCGATTATGTTCTCTTCAACTAAAATATTTTTATATTTCTAGTACTTCCGGTTATACCCGAAGTCAGCATCTACTTTGTTATTTTAAACGGAACACCCTGTATATTTTTATATATATGGATTAACCTATTCTCAGTTTTCATAAATACCTTCATTTTTTCAATTTGATCCAACCGTTTTGGAGTTATTTAATTTTTCCTAGAAAAATGCGGTAGCATACCTACATTTATTCAAACAATCATAGAACAATAGATTTTTCGGATATCAATTTAGGATTGAAACTGTGTTCAAACAACTTGTTGGAGTATGTTTTGCGGCCAAAAACGGTTATCTACGTTGTAGGGTTACTTTACTACGACACGCTAATTTTTCGACATTTTGAAGAACCATAACTTGATTTTTTTAAACAGCACCCCTATATTTTATTGCTTAGTCGTCTTCGGCGTTTAATTTTACATCTTTTATACCCCACATATCCTATACCTGAGATTGATAGTTTAGGGGATAATAATTTTTTTTCTTAAATGGGCACATATCTTGTCCATAGTAGTAGTGTGCCATGGAAAATAAATGAGCATTCTCAATAAATGTTTTTTCAAGTCAAACGACTAATTAATTATGGTATTGCGAGTTAAAATGTATAACAATAATGAAAACAATGTCTATATCAATTTGGAAATTCTTAATTTATTTTTGTGCGACAAAATTCTTAGTAGAACGAGTAGAATGTTTAACGAGAGCTATCCACATTTACCTCCAAATTTATAAGAATTGAAGCAAATTTTTGTTCCGAAAAAATTAATCATGCAATAAATATAAAAAAAGTTTAACTGATAAGAAGAGGCGAGTCCCTATGCCTCAATTCGAGCTGCCGCAAAAGATCTGGGAATCAACATCTTGAATATAAAGAATTTGAAGAAGAATCACACTATTGTAAGTTCTTGTTAGTGCAAGACCTTCATCCTCCCTACTACAGAGTTAACTTCTCTCAGATGCTATATCTTCGAAGCCAAGAAGACGAGAATTTTTTGAAAAAAATTATCTCAACGGACGAATCTTAAGCTTTCGCGTGACTTCTCAACAGATCCAATTATATTTGGGGCTCAGTTAATCCCCATGCGATCCGAGAAAGAAATGATCAGAAGAGGTTTAGTTTCAATGTTTCTCTTACTTCATTTATGACGGCGCGTTAATGGCACTGCGACAAAATTTTTAGTAGAACCTGTAGAATGTTTAACGAGATCAGTTATCCACATTTACCTCCGATGAAGAAATAAAATATGGAGGTGCCATTTAAAAAAATCAAGTTATGGTTCTTTAAAATTTCGAAAAGTTAACATGCCATAGTCAAGTAACCATACTATGTAGACAACCGTGTTTGGCCGCAAAACATACTCCAACTGTGTTGAAACAACATTCAACACAGTCTCAATCCTAAATTGACATCCGAAAAATCTAGTGTTCTATGATTATTTGAACAAATGTATGCTACCGCATTTAAAATAATAAAAATGAATAACTCCAAAAGAGCTGGATCAAATTGAAAAAAGTAAAGGTATTTATAAAGATTAAGAACAGGTTAATCCAAATATATATAAAGTAGATACCGACCGGTTTAACCGAAAGTACCAGAAATATAAAAATATGTTTAATGAAGAGAACATAATTGATTTTATAAAACTCTCAATTTTCAAATTTTTATTTTGACGAGAACCCAATGAACTTCTAAGACACCCTGTACATAATACATTTCTACTATGATAAGTAATCATTAAAAAAAAAAATATTTCGTAAAAGGCTGTCATATTTCTATCATCAATATATGTAAAACCAAATAGACGGATTCTACCATAGACATCTGAACACCTAGACGAAGCATTTCATTCATAACATTTACCCAAAGGCGATCTGTTATTGTTAGATAATTGTTTTGGTATTTTCCATGTGTAAGAGAGAGACAAAATTTTCCTATAGGAAATTTTGGCAACAGTGTACCTGAGTAGAAGCGTATAAATTTTTAAAACGTAGTAGCAACACTCAAATTATGAATGGAACAACGAACAACAATATTCCGACTAGCGACGAAACCCTGCGAATTCATACGGACGCCTAAATTATATTTTCCTGTGTTGCCGCAATTAACTCAATCGATCGATATCGACTGATGATCCCCTTATTTCACAAATGAAAATTTTTATTTTGAGTTGTAAAATATAAATTTGGTACATAATTTAATCTGCAGGTGTTTCTGAATAATCAGTAATAACTATTTCAACGACCACCTTTTAATTACGTCTTAATGTCTTTCATTATTACTCTATAAATCAGAAGTGACCATGAAAAATAAGAAGCTTGGCAAATATGTTAGTCGTATCAGTCGTACACGAACCATTATGGACCAGAAGAATAATGGTCTTGAGATGTTGGATCGCTCTAAAACAGGCTATGCGTGGTCTAGGTGTTCAGATGTCTATGGATTCTACCATTTATTTTTTCAAGACTCTACGGTGTTGCCGGTGCTAAGATTTTACCTGTTTATGAATACCATGGTACAATAAGTTTATATAATACTAGCAGTTGGGTTACTGACACCGAAAATGACATCTAATAAATACGCCGTCTCGCCGAATTCAGATATTGTGTAATGTCTGGTGGCTTGCATATATACTTACAGTTTGTCGTTTGTCGTCTCTGGTTTGTCTATGGTTTGTCTTAGAGGCAGGTACTGGGGTGTTACTCCTGAAACTCGATTCGATTCTCTACTCTATTCTCTATTGGAACTAGAACTCAATCCACCAAAAGTATCACACGATCGACCAAGTCGATTGAAAACATAATCGAGTTATGTGAAATTCGAGTTCTATGAAATAAATCGTCAAGTGTCAAGTCATATACTTCAGCTGCAGTGACAGTGATTGAATATTTTTAATAAAAATCAAAATATTCAAGCTCTTTATTAGTACGCATTTTACAAAACAGTTTTAATTATTCCTAATATTTCCGAGTAATTTTTTTAATGAAAGTAGTTTTTTGAAATTAATGAATACTCTGTTGCCTACATTTGAATTTGTGAATAATGAATAGGTACAATAATACCTATATATTTTTAGTGCTTCTAATGACGGATTTATGCAGACATTTAACGTAAGATAATTTAAGGATTTAATGTAACATAATATAAGGTAAAGATGAAATATGCTGTTTACGTTGTTCGATTTATGCACGTCATTCAACATTTAATATAACGTAACATAATTTAATAGTTGGTTAACTTTTATCTTTTATCTTACGTTACGTTAAATGAGCTCAATTTTTGCGTTCTGCCTGCACCGGTCACTGCGCATCGACAGAGCGACCAACTTAAAGGAACCAGCCGATACTATATAAAAGAACTAGGTGAATACAGTGGATAATAATATTCACTGCTGTCTTGTTTTCCCGGGTTTTTAACGTAAATATTTGAGAGTGTTTGAGAATTCATATTTCGCAGGCTTATTTATAGATATTGTTATAGTTATTGTTTTATTAGCAATAACAGTAATTTTAATTTCAAAAAGCATAAATATTTTCTAGGGATTATTTATTTATTTTCAATTGACATTTGAGCAGTCATGGTAGAACTAAAACCACAGATCAACAACGAAAACTAGTATTTCGTAACGGCTGTTGCCCAAAAAGTAGGAGAATAAATGACAATTGACCGATCTAGTGCAAACACGCATGCGTCAACGTTAAATTAAATTATGTTAAATTTACCTTCATAAATTAGGAAAATTTTTGTTAAATTAAATTAGGTTACCTTATATTAAATGCTTAAGTTATCTTACGTTAAATGTCTGCATAAACTCGGCATAAAACGTCTTATCAGTACAACATACAGATGAAAATACAGGAAAATTCTAAGAAGAAAATCTTCAAATTGCTCAAGGGCATTTGCAATCGATTGAAAATGAAATGGCTCGAAGTAACAATTTAATTGAATTCATTGGAAGGCACAATAACTTTGTTTAAATTATGAGCTAAAAGGTAAGAACACCACAGGAAACTTTCTTTATAATAATTTATACTATCCTTGCTTGATTTAATATATGCTATTGCTTAAAATGTATACCTTATTCAGTTTTGATAACAAACATTTACTTTCTGAAATGGAATGGAGGGGATGGGCAGGCTATGTGCTTTGAGTCGCAAATATTAAATTGAAAAACTAGATAAAGATGTGTATAAATGGCTAAAATAAAATTTAAGTCAGTCTTGTTAAGTTGAACTTTATTCATAATACATTACATTTTATAGTGTGCACATACGACAAAACACTGTTTTTTATCAAAGAGCTTCAAACTTCACAGTCTTCATTCATCAGTTATTTTATGATTGTGTGTGCTGATCATATGAAACTCATATTAAATTAAAATCTTTTCTTTAAACAGGATTCGAACCGAGTAACTCTAGATCAATACCCGGAAGCATAGGTTCATATTGATATCTGAAATATAATCTGTAAAACTCCTAAAATGGGAATATTAATTGCTAAAAACGATTTTTCTTGTGAATGTGAATACAACCAATCGATTCAATACACTCTAGAACCCATACATATTAATTTTCATTGAATTTCTGTACCAGATTCCGAGAAAATTTGCATATATATATATATATATATATACATATATATATATATATATATATATATATATATATATATAAGCATTGCTCGTTTAATATATTTATATTTTTAAACGAGTGTTTGTTTTTGCGCCACCTAGTTCTAGAAGTAATAACTTCAACGGAGCATATTACTCACTTGACAGTTTTATGTACTTTGCTCAGTTTTATTCATTCATATATATATATATATATATATATATATATATATATATATAAGCATTGCTCGTTTAATATATTTATATTTTTAAACGAGTGTTTGTTTTTGCGCCACCTAGTTCTAGGAGTAATAACTTCAACGGAGCATATTACTCACTTGACAGTTTTATGTACTTTACTCAGTTTTATAATGAACAGAATAATTTAGTTAGGTTGATTAGTTTTATTTTTTATGTGCAAATATACCTATGCTCTTAATCGCGTTTTCAAAGAGAACATACTTTCTCTCTGGTGTCAAACCAGGAACCGACCGGGGACGAGTTTGATCGACGCCAACTCAACAAATACAAAAATAGATAATATGTATATCGGTCCTCAGCCATCGTGTATTTTCCGAGTTTGAATACTCGGTCAAAGATTAAAACAAAAACTTGAAATTATGATATTTGTCTGGGTGGCAGTGCTTTGTTTGGTAATCAATCTGATGAACATTTTGATTTTTAACAGTTGTTGACGTTATTCAATAGCGGAAGGGCTGTTTGCCCTCGCAGTAGTTGTTATATAATCATCTTGATTATGTATATTGAATTCATATTCAGAAATATCATAATATGACTGGAACAGGGTAATTTTGAATTAATTATTTCCACTTGCCGGGTGTTTATATCCACCCACTATACCTGTTCAATGCATCGCTCATATTGGTTTCCACCGTTTGCGGCATGCAGAAGATTGATACTAATATAAGTTCAAAATAAGGGTTGATTATCCGACACGGCTCGACGCGCTGCGGCAAACTGAAGATAGGCAACAACTCTTAATCATGATATTTGTCTGGGTGGCAGTGCTTTGTTTGGTAATCAATTTGATTGAACATTTATAGTGGTATGCCATATTGTGAGTATGTGAAATATATTTATATATAAATTGATTGCGATTGCCAATGAAGTTTTCGCTTCTGCCGTGCGGTCTTAAGCACACACTATTTTTTTTGTACCGACAGTTGAATGTTTGAAAACTAGTTCATGTTCTAATTTATATACACTTCAACCAATTATAAGTACATCATAGTATATACACTGAAATTATTATACTTGATAGCATAGTTGCGGTAATGAGAAGGAAATTCACCGTGCATTCAAGTGAAATATGATCTTGTCTGTTAGACTAACCATGGATAATTTCTCAAAAATTCTTCAGGATCTATATCTATAGTCGGGAGTATAATATCCAAATCTCTTAGTATAATAACCAATTATTCATTGGATATCTCTTCTCGCACATTTGTATACACGATTAGCTTCATGAGCATTGAAAAACAACGCCGTAATAAAGGTGAATATTTATAAATAACAATTTCGTTATATATCTGTTATCATTTAATTATGAGGTTAGGTTAGGTTAGGTTAAACAAGCAAGTATGTTATAAGGAAGATAAACGACTCAGGGTATCCCACTGTGTTAGGAAATATGCTAAGAAATTATAAGTTATAAGCCATTTCTGATCTTATTCCTATTTGACACTTTAATTTTAATCTAATATAAAAATAATGTATTTTTATGAAGTTGTGGCTTACGGGCCAGTTTCATTAGTAACTGACTGGCTGGAAGTAAAGAAATCACAAAATAAGTTTGAACTTACGCGACGCGATGGAAATTATTTAGAACACCTGAAGGATTAACATTTATGTGGAGCCCCAATAATTAATTCAATGGAGAGAGTAAAATCTTTGATGAGATCAATAAGACAGCAACTAAAAGATAATTTTGACCACATACCACTAGAGTTTTAACGGATTTTATCGTTTCGTTCGCTTTTGATCAACTACGAAAGACATCACAAATTATTGCTTGTTCAGAATCAAATTAAGCAGGTTGTAAATTATTCTGAAAGAAATAACTTTTGTTTCGTTGCTTTTAGTGTAAACCTTGCTACAATATCTATAACTAGTATCATAAACATAAATAAAAAATGTAATGTGGAAGATACGATGTACGATGTCGAGTAAATAGGTTTGGATTAAGGTTCCGTCACGGCGCAAACATAATATGAATATGTAATGAATGACATTTCACTAGTCACCGATACCAACTAACAGCGATTGGCTCGACTCATTAGAAGAACCGTCCACTGATTCGAGAATATACAGCATGCTTTCTCAAATAGTAGTTGATTATCCTTCTTATATCATCCTTGGTAAGCAACAAGCAACTGACACAAAGTCATAGAATGAAAATAGAATAGGCACAATAGTGTACTCTTGGTTTGTCTCACTTCTCTGCTGTGATCTGTGCTGGATTTCAGAGCATAAAATATGTCCTGTTAAGATAGGAAGGCCCGGATTGTCGTTTTTTGCTGTTTAAAAAAACCAAAAAAGATTTATCTTTTCAATAGGCATCTATATACTTACTTGAAATTAGTTAAATTTTAGTTATTTTACTTTAGAATTTGATATAAAAAAATATTAAGAATGATATATTTCTTATTTTTGGTAGATCTCAGAGCTGGAACACTGGATTAGGATTTTTCGGAGCTCATCGATATGATAATTTAACATCTGAACAGAGTTTTGTCAGAATTTAAATATGTAGCTTGCATTTTACCTCAGATGATGATTACGTGAATCTTAATTGTGATGTTATTCCATTGTTACTGCTACTCCAAGTGTCTGATAGTAAGATGAATAATTTAATCCTATCAGAATCAGAAATTACTCTAGAAGATGTTTTCACGTTCCTGGACAAACAATACTGTGATAATTAAACTAAACTAATCAATCCATCATCCATTGATACAAGAAACGAAAGTAATAAAAACTATTTAAAAATCTGTACAAGAAAAAAATCTATAGGTAATAAATATTCATTATGATTTTTTAATTAATTGTTTTGTTTCACCTCTAGTATTTTCCAGGGTTATAGTAGGGATATCTAAAAAAATATACTTATATGTTAAAATACTAAGAGCTAAAAAGATAAACAACTCCTTATTCTATATCATCTTTCATCGTAGAAAAAAACCTACACATAATACGACTATATTTGTTATGCTTACTCTCGCCTGAGATGACCCCTGGGCAGCATTCTCTTTCTATAAATACAACAGATTAAATAATTCATATGAACTGGAAAGCTGGACGCCTCGAATAGTATACCTAATAAATAATAGTGATAGTGAACAATAATTCAACTAGATGTATTTGCGGAATTCGCTGCATCTCCCTAGTCCAAGGGGCTTCTCTCTTCCTGTTGAATACTGATGCATTCTGGTGATCTCGTTAGTGGAATTGTGTTGGAATTGAATTTAAAGTAAGTGTTCCATTGGCGGGCTACCTTTTGCTAAAAGCAGAACGTTCACACAGAAACTAGGTAGAGATAGATTGTAAAGAATGGTATCCTTTATAAGAAAAATAGCATTTTATTATGGTCATAAGATCTACCAAAGAAGATAGATACTACATAGTACACTTTATATATATACAATTTAGTATACGATGTACACATCGTATACTAAATTTGAGGCTAAAACCAATGGAGCTTCGTTAACCAAGTGACGAGGGCGCTACCGTCAAAAATGTGTATTTTGTAGAATAATTCAACATTCGGCTATCAGGCGACCAGAAACTGCTATAGGTAATAATTATGAGAATATTAAACTTCTTTCAAGCACTTGGCTCTACCTTAAATAAACAGCTACGACCTCATGCTTCTGCAATGGACCCAACAAAGAACGATAAACTTTATTGACTTTTCTGCAACAATTATTATTTGTGCAAATCCTTGAAGCAGGCATATAATAATGTTGCGCTTCACCGAATCTGAAACTGCGGAGGGCTTCCGTGATCCTCTCTTTTATATCATCTGCAGTTATCGGATCATCTCAGAAAATATTCCTATGCGTATCTACAAAGATATAAATCTATTAGAGTGAGGACTGGTGATGGCGGAGTGAAAGGTATAATAGAGTGTTCTAGGAAATGTCTTACTATCCTAGAGTTATGCATTGACTCACAACCACATGATCATTCTGTTTTCAGATGCCATTTCTTCTAATAAGCTAGGAAAATTTTCGCGAAAAGAATGAAGAATAACTTTAACGATTCAACACATTGCCGACAAGGTGATTCTACATTATATAATTGTTTTCAAAAAAATATTATAAATCCTGTCAATAATGCCATTTATTTGAAAACAAAATGCAAATCTACGTCTCATTTATTGGTGTTGTTGCATCATTCGCGCAAGTTTTCTAACCAGAAATGTTTTTTCCTTCCTACTGATCTACTTATCTTTTTTGGCATTATTAGTTGAAGTAATCGATTTTTGCTTCATCTGATAGAGTGCCTCCTTCTAACAGTCAGTACACATTCCTTCGCTTTTTTATAAGTCCCGACATTATTCATCTTTGCACCCATGAAATTCGGGGTATTCTGTGATATACCAAGAGCTCAAAAGCTTCTATTTCCTTAACTTTGTTCTTCTTCAGCGTTCATGACTCCATGCCTAGTGCAGTACTGATAACACAAAACACGTATTTTCAGTTATAAGCTAAGATTTCTGTTGCAGAATAATTGTTTTATTTGCATAAATGTACCGGGTGATTTTCTATAATGTCCACCCCCTTCAACTATTTTGTTTTACACTTATGTTAATGTTAATTACGAAAGTTGTTCTAGGCTATTTGCAGGACATATATTTGTTAATACATGGTGTTACATAAACAGATGCTAGAGCAAAGTTACCTCTTTTTAAATGGAACACCCTGTATATTATTGCTTTTTTGAACTCTACGGAGGATTCTAGATACGTTTTATGTATAATGTCCTATACCTACCTTCAACTATTTTAGAAATATTAATAATTGAAAATCGAAATATTGGCAAACCAAAACTGACACAAAGGGACAGTAGCAATTATGTTTGTGAAGTAATTCAAAAAGTATCGCTATAACTTGTTATGAGAAATGCCATATTCGTTAATAGAAAAACAAATAATTTTAAGTTAATTCATTCGAAACAACCATAATGCCGCAGCAACGCAATGAGACTTAGCTCGAGAAAATCCAAGAATGCACACTCCTTGCAAAAAACAATTAAAAGGATATTCGAAAAATTTCCACAAACATCATGTCTGAATAGGAAGAAGAGAGTGGTGAATTGTAACGAGGATGCGCAACTCAATATATTACTTTATGTGCAAAAGGATCCAAATTTATCCATAAGGCATATTTCAAGAAGTTTACAAAAATGGAACGTCCGTGATACTTCCTATTCAAAAGTTCAGAGGACTCTCAAGAAAACTGGATGCCTTTCAAAATTAGACCAACCCCATAATTGATACAGACGCACAGAGAAAATAGAGTAATATTTTGCCACCTTATGCTGAAAAGAATTAATAATGATCCTAACTTTTTAAGAAATATCCTGTGGACGGACGAGTTCTCTCTTACGAAGAATGGCATGATAAATAGAAAAAGAAAAAATACTGGGTATTGGGCTACAGCAAACCCATTCTGTCACAGAGAATTTAGATTTCAAGGGCGCTAGTCCATTAACGTTTGGTGCGGATTAATAGATAACAAAATTATTGGACCTCATTTTTTTAATCTAAACTTAAATGGGGACTCATATTTGAACTTTCTCGGAAATGAACTCGATGATTTTCTGAATGAATTGCTCTTGCAGAACTTAGGAAACATTCTGTTCCAGCAGGACGAAGCCCCAACCCATAGAACCTTTAGAGCGAGAAATTATTTGAACCAACGTTTTGGAATATGGATTGGATCTTACTCCAATGGACGAGTTTCTATGGGGATATTTAAGAAATCGCATTTACCAAAATCATATTCAGAATATAGAACATCTACAACAACTAATTAGGAAATAAATAAATGATCTGAATGACAATCATTCCGATTAAAATCTGAATGATTGTCTGATGATGTTATAAAACAGGATCTTTAGAGAAACTCCGACGAACATTATTTATCAAATGGATTGAGCATTTGGAGGCCTGTGGAGCAACGCAATATTTAACAAAAACATAAATTTTTATATGATAAGTTAGTTAATTTGTATTATCATTTAATTTTCTACAAGAACAGCTTTAATTAAAGTTCATCCAGATTGTCGATTTTCAGTTATTAATATTTCTATAACAGTTGAAGATAGGTATAGGACATTATACATAAAACGTATCTAGAATTCTCCGTAGAGTTAAAAATGCAATAATATACAGGGTGATCTATTTAAGAAATGTGACTTTGCTTGGACATTTGTTTATGTGACACCCTGTATAAACAAATATATGTCCTGCAAATAGCATAGAATACATCCTTCAACTTTCATATTTAACATTTTTTTTTTCTAAAGTGAAAAACAAAAAAGTTGAATGTGGTGGACATTATAGAAAATCACCCTGTACTCCAGGCTTTTCTAATTCGAATTTTTATTTCATGAGATTCGTCTACATTTTTGTTTAAAACAGTACCATAATAGTTGCTCGTTCAATAGGTTAGTATGTATGTATACATTTCTGATGTTCCGGTTCGATTCTCTTATAAGCATATATTTGGTTTCGATTATATTTACTGAATGTCCATACTCTTCAGAAACTTCAACGTCTACACTGTTAAGTGCTTGAAGGTATTCTAGTGTTACGGCTTGTGTATCGTCTGCATATTTTAGATTGTAGCATGGTAATTTAGTTAATTTTAATGTCATAGTCCTGATCCGCCAATGCTTTATTTATAATATCTTCCAAATACATAGTAGAAAGAATTGGCAAAATCACACAACCCTGTCGAACACCTAATTTTATATCTGTTTCTTCAGCCATCTTTTCTTCGATATCTATTAGCCATAGTAGATATATGAAATAATGTTAGTATCTCTTTACTCCAGGTTGTTTCCTGTAAAAGTTTTATGAGGTGGTCATGTCGAACTTTATCGAAGGCATTCTTATAGTCAATAAAGAATAAACACATGTCTCGGTTCGGGTCTATACATCTCTGGGACATAACATTTAGAGCGAATAATGCTTTTTGAATGTCTAGTCCATTCCGAGTTCCGAAACCCGAATTGAGTTCCACTGATATCATTTTCTAGCATTCTATATATTATAGCATCTAGCGCTATAAAGAAGGATTTCGGCCTTTTCTCCGTTATTTTTCTTGTTCTATAAATGCTGTTGAACAAAATCTATCAAGACCAGGATCTTGCATTTTTGAATTTTGTCTGCTAGTTTTTCAATTTATCAAGAGCATGTAAGATTTTTCCCTTTGTTTTTTGACCATGATCTTCAAAGAGTCTTCTATATCTGTTATTATTGTGCCGTCTATGTTGTAAATTTGATTGGGTCGATTCCATATTTCTAGTCCCGCTAATTATTTAACCTGTTTATCTATATTGAAGTTGTCATGTTTTTCTTGTACAGGGTGTCCAAGAACTGTATCGCGTGTTTGCTAGTTTAATAAACTAAAAATATAGGCTATAAAATATGTATCGTAGAGTTTATTTACTGGCGATGCACTGGAGAGTCATCTAGAAAAAATAACTTTGTCTACCGGTACAATGCGTTGAGCGGACTGAGATCGAGACTCCCGGTAGGCCAGTTAATCGTATCTCTGCGAGAAATCACTAGAATAATTCATTATTAACTGCTACGTCAAAAGTATGACGCGGGGCCTCGTCTTGCTGGAACCATGTCCCTGAGTTGTAACCTTCTTTTTAAAAATTGACTGCCAAGATAATTTTTCTATACTCAGTGCTTGATTTTCCTTGCAAATGTATAATGAAGGATTCTGGCGAAGTACGGCCTTTCCTTCTTCGATCGTTTCTTCACCTACAACAGACCGCGGCTGACCTGTCCTTTGAATTCGGTATTTTCAAACATCCGAATCCATATTCTAATGCTATCGTCACTTGGTACATTACACTACGACATCCTGCACAATTCAATCTCTGAGCGGTAACTTCAAATTAGCTTTACTGTAATTTGCTCGAAAGTCAAATGTGCGCTGTGTTCCCAGGTACTCCATTGCTTCTGAAACTCCATGAACTGGTTCGGGACGTTATATAATCTTTGTAACCGTGAACAACCCCCTCAGGTCATAAGCAAAAAAGAAACACCCGTTACCCTTTATGGAAACCCTGTAGTTCCTAAATTTATTTACATTTTATATTTTAAAAAACTCCTTGCAACTCTAATTCTGATTTGTGATTGATCTTGTAATGATTTTTAATGTTGTTCACGTTTGTCTTTAAAAATTATTCTCTTGTCCATGAGATGGAAAGTTCTATCTTTCATTTATTCCTGTTTTGCCTCATATATTTTAGTAATGCCAATTTTTGTATATATCATGTTCGTTCTGCTATTCTCCGCTCAGATCGAGTGCTCCTAAGTCATTTTCTCTTCCAATTTCTAGCGTATCTTTTTTTTTATAATAAGTCAACATCAATTTGATTTGTTCTTTTTAGCAGGAGGTTATGATCAGAGAATGAAAAAAAAATGTCATCGTATCTTTCACATTACTCGAGATAATTTTTTGAACATTAGTAGTAGTAGTAGTAGTAGTATTTATTGGCCACATAACATACAAAGTACAATAGGCAGGTCAAAATTTCACAGACAAATCATTTAAGATTAAAATTAAGAATAATATAGTTATAGATAAAATGGGAATATAACAAGTTCATAATATTTAAAAGGTTAAGAAAGCAGGGGGAGTTGACTACGTACAAATATAAATAATAGGCACAAAATAATCCTTAAAATTAAAACAATTAAAACAATATAACTATAACTAAAAAGAGAATGACAAACTCATAATTCATAAATAGTTAAAAATATAGTTAAAATTGAGTTAGGTTAAATTCATTGCATTGGTTCATGCCTTACGAGCATCAAAAGGCATTTGCTCATAATGGAAGGGTATATTAATTTGCACTAGTGGCGTTTGTCCGTGGTGTGAACAGAATATTTTTGAAGAAATGAATGGTGGGTCACAGTTTTTGAACAACTAAAAAATGATCATCAATATTCCCAATTAATTTAGAGCAAATTCGATTCCTGACCTCTCTTCTTACGACGCACCGTTTTGCCACAAGAAATGAAAAAAAAATTGTATGGCCGAAATAAACATCGATTCAAATAATTTAAATCTATGGAGGGATAGACAATTATTGAAGCAAAAATGAAGTGTAGGAAACTAGTATTGACTAAACAAACATAATTAATACAATTCATAGATGCTACAATAGATGCTCAAAGTGTTAGCCTTAAAAAAGATAAGAGTATTTACTGGTGTCTTGTATACAAGGGCTTTCAGGTAACCCCAAAAAAAAAAGAAATCCATCGGGTTAATGCCCATACCACAAATCCCCTGCGCCTTTTACATCTGTTATGAAAATGTTCCTCAAGATATTCCCTAACTAGAATTGAAAAAAGTAGTGGTGCGCCATCTTGCAGCAACCACACTGAATTTCGTACCTGAAGCGGAACACCTTCTAAAAGCAGGGGTAAGTCTTTTCTTAAAAAATCTATATAAATTTCTCCAGAATGGCGACTCCGTAGTGGAGGTTGTGTAAATTAATTGTAACTTCATGACCAAATCCAGCTTCATCCGTAAATAAAATATTAGATAAAACGTTCCCATCGATATTATGAAGATTTTGAATATAAGCACATATATTCATACGACCTTCGTAGTCTGCTGGTACTAACCCTTTAACATTTTGATAATGATATGGATGAATTAAATGGGGATATTTAGCATATTTTTCAAAAACAGTGGCACACCATTCATTTCTTCAAAAATATTCAGTCCACGCTCTGGACGGACGCCACTGGTGCAAATTAAAATACTCTTCAACTATGGGAAAATGCCTTTTGATGAAGGCATGTACTAGCGTTCATGAAAATATATCGAGTGATGTTTTTTAATTGAATATCAATATTTAAGGGGGTGATTTTTGGGTCAATATTGAGAGGAAAACTGCATATGAAGTTATATTCTGAACGTCTTAAATTTGGGATGCAGGGTGGTAAACTTCTTAAAAATAAATACATTTTTAATCATATCTGTATTACTAAGCGAAAACCGTTGGACTATAAAAAATAGGAAATCAAATCTGCTCACAAATGAACAAGAATTTCAAAATTATTTCTTACAAAAATTTTGAGGTTAAAATCGAGAACCCTTTTCTCTTCCGTGAAACATGTTTCTAAATATCTAGTCTCACTTACCAATCTTTACCTCAGAATGTTAATGATTTTCTTAGAAGCAATAATTGTAATAATTCCATTTCTACGCACTTATTAACATAACACAACATTCTTTAACAATAACAAGATAACCAATAAACGATTCTTATTTCAAAAACTTAAAAGGAGCAATAAGTTTAGAAGAACAACAAAGCCAAACAATGAACATGAACAATCTTTTCCAGTATCAATTCCCCGAATTCTGGTGTTGCAAAGATGGTTACCAGAATGTTATCAAAATCGTTCAATTACATCAAGGAATACTATTTCAAAGATTCTCTTGAATTTGCGGAAATTGCTCAAGAAAAACAGCTACCAGAAGGATATGTCGTTATAAGCTTAGATGTTGTTTCTTTATTCAAAAACATACCACGTGTTATAGTTAGAAAATCCATCCACAAATATTGAAATGATATTCGTATAAACTGTCAAATTAACAAAACAACTTTCCTGAAAATACTCATGTCATATCATGTCTTCAGTTGACTCGGGTCGAACTGGGGCTCCGACTGACTCCAAGGAGACAACCGGGGGGACGGAGAATACCTCTGCACCCCTGGAGGTTGAGGGCCAAACCCAAGAAACTTCCTCGAATTCCGGAAAGGACACCTCCCGTATGGAATTCGAGGAAGGACAGGAAGAGAGAAGGCAGGGGGATTTATAGAGGCTGGACTACCCAGCCCATCCACCCCACACAAATAACCCTTCATCTTCACGAAGGCAGCGCAGGTGAACCTGCATCACGCGAAGGGAGCTTCAGCAGTGATTGCAAGGTTATTCGCAAAGCTAAAACTGGATATTGTACTGATCCAGGAACCCTGGATCGACAAAGTAGGCCAAATCAGAGGTTTGGCCTGTAAAGACTCAATATTGATTTATGACCAGAGGCAAGTATCCCCACGTGCCTGTGTGCTCATAAGAAACAATATTAAATATATTTGTGTTTCAGAATACATGACTCGGGATCTAACTCCAATAATGGTACACCTCAATATTGGGGGCATCGACCGAGACATTGTCATAGCATCCGCTTACTTCGCTGGAGATGGGCCAACAATACCACCAGCAGAAGTGCAGGAGCTGGTACAATACTGTAACAGCAGACAACTGCCAGTCATAATAGGCTGTGACGCCAATGCGCATAACGTTATTTGGGGAAGCACGAACAACAATTCCAGAGGGGAGTGCTTACTTGAATATCTCTTAGCTAATAACCTCGAAACCCTCAATGTGGGGACAACTCCCACTTTTGTCACGAGAGCAAGAGAAGAAGTCCTGGATGTAACAATTGCTAATGTTGCTGCGAGGAAAAATGTTATAGGTTGGAAAGTGATGAACGAACCATCACTTTCAGACCATAGGATTATCGAATTCAGGATAACGGGGGAGGTTACCTCGTCGACCTCAAGCAGAAATCCTAGAAATACGGATTGGTCTATCTATAAGATCCATCTGAAGCAAAACTTGGAACAGATCGACAAGAATGGGGCAAAACACCCGCACTACGATCTAGAACAAAAAGTCGAACAGGTTAGTGCGGCAATAACTGAGGCTTTTCACTCAAGTTGTCCACTCTCGAAAGTTCGAACAAGTAAGGAAGCACCTTGGTGGAACAAGAACCTGTCAAACCTCAGGCTAGAGGTCCGTCGGCTCTTTAATAGGGCCAAATGAGATGGTAATTGGCAGGGGTACACTGAGAAGCTTACTCAGTACAATAAGGAGATCAGGAAGGCTAAAAGGCTTAATTTTCAAGCCTTTTGTGAAAAGATCACTTCCACTCCCACAGCAGCCAGACTTCAAAAAGTCATGGCAAAGGGGGGAATAATTCCCACAATGTTGCTTAAAAAGCCAGACGGGTCATACACTGAGGGAGAAGAGGAACGATCCACTCTCCTCCTCAAAACACACTTCCCAGGTAGTGAACCCTCAATCAGTATGGACATAGCAACTCAAATCAAGAATCCTCGCAGGGAAGATTGGGATATTGCTAAGAAAATATTTACAAAGCAACGGTTGGAATGGGCAATAAACACCTTTCAACCGTATAAATCTCCAGGAGTAGATGGAATTTCCCCAGTACTCCTGCAGAAAGGAATGGAGGAGATTCTTCCCCATCTTCTGAGGATATCAAGAAGCTGTTTAGCACTGGGTCATATACCTAAAATTTGGAGAAGGGCAAAGGTAACCTTCATACCAAAAATAGGTAAAAAAGATGCGACCGATCCTCGATCTTTCAGACCCATCTGCTTAACATCGTTTCTATTGAAAACAATGGAGAAAGTAGTGGATAACCACATAAGAACGGAGTATCTGGAGAATAAACCACTTCACAAATGTCAGCATGCTTACAGGGCGGGCAGATCAACAGAGACGGCCCTGTATCAGCTGACCGAAGTCATCCAGAGCACTCTGAATAACAAAGAAATCGCCATGTGTGCCTTCCTAGACATATCTGGGGCCTTTGACAACACAACTCACGTGTCGGTCGAAGAGGCACTCAAAAGGCGAGGGGTGAACAAAACCATTATTAAATGGATGTATGAGATGTTAAAGACGAGAATAGCTGAGACGCAGGTGGGCAATCAAACCACCTCCGTTAGGGCCACTCGCGGAACACCTCAAGGAGGAGTAATATCTCCCCTTTTATGGAGTCTAGTAGTGGATGAACTACTCCACAGGCTTACGGAGCCTGGCTTCGAATGTATAGGCTATGCAGATGACATAGTCCTAATAGTTAGAGGTAAATTCTGGAATACCTTATGCGACTTGATGCAAGAGGGCCTCAAAACTATTGAACAGTGGTGCTTGTCAGTAGGACTAAATATCAACCCAACCAAGACCACAGTAATTCCATTTACCAGGAAAAGGAAACTTCCAACTACGAAATATCTCTCTTTACAGGGAGACATCATAGGATGGAAGTCGGAAGTTAAATATCTGGGAGTAACCCTAGATAGCAAACTTCTGTGGAACAAACACTTCGAGATTACTGCCAATAAAGCAACAAAGGCCTTGATGGCGTGCAGAAGACTCGCTGGTAGGACTTGGGGTTGTAACCCAAAAATACTGCGATGGATGTACGTCATGATTGTGAGGCCTATAATAACTTATGGAGCAATAGTTTGGCATGTCAAGGCAAGGCAAACCTATACGAGGACTGCCCTCGATAGATTACAAAGGCTTGCCTGTGTCTGTATCACTGGAGCCTTGAGAACGTGCCCAACTAGAGCACTGGAGATCATTACAGATCTCACACCTCTACATCTGGTGATAGATAGAGTAGCCCATGAGGCCATTCTAAGACTATCCAGGGAAGGTACTGGCCATGAGGGAATTAGGAATCAGAGAGCCTGGTCCTCTCTGACGAAATATATCCTGTCAGCGAACCTTCCCAGTGACGAGATGATAAAGAAAACTAGCATCGAGAAAACGTTCACCACGATGCTAAGTAGAAAAGAAGATTGGGAAAGGGAGTCTACATCCCAAGCCCTTAAGAAAAATACCATCAAATGGTACACAGATGGTTCTAAAACCACGACGGGGACTGGCGCTGGAGTATTCGGGCCTGGCACCAAATGCTCACTACCGTTAGGCCGCTGTCCAAGCATCTTTCAGGCAGAAATACTTGCAATCGAAAGATGTGTGGAAATGAACCTAGAAAGAAACTATCAGAAATGTGATATAGCCATACACTCTGATAGTCAGGCTGCGATTAAAGCACTGAGCTCCCATATCATCGATTCTAAGATAGTATGGGAGTGCCGAAGAAAACTCAACAAAATCGGCAAGAATAACAAGGTCTATCTAATCTGGGTTCCCGGCCACTCCGGAATCAAAGGAAATGAAGAGGCCAACACACTTGCCAAAAAAGGAGCACAAGCTCCTTTTATTGGCCCAGAACCTTTCTGTGGCACAGGTAAATGTACCTACAAGAAAGAGTTCCAAGAGAAGGAAGAAACCGGAAGAGAAAACCTCTGGCGGAATCTTCCTGGGCTGGATCATTCCAAAAAGTTTCTTGGAAACTTTGACACTGCGAGATCTAAGAAACATCTGGATCTTAGCAAGAATATGCTACACCTGCTCACTAGATTCCTTACAGGACATTGCCGCCTCAGGAAGCACCTGTCGAGATTGGGTCTAGCAGAAAACGACGAGTGCAGATTCTGCGGGGAAGAGGAGGAAACTCCGGATCACCTGGTGACGGAATGCCTCGCAATAGCCAGCCAACGCATAAAATGCTTTGGACAAGAAACTGTCAGTAGTGAGGAAGTAATCCGCTTGAAGCCATCCCAGATACTGGAGTTCATTAGAACTCTGGAACTGGAGGGCGAGCTGTAGAAATCGAAATAGCGAGAACAGCTCTGACGGGGGGCACAATAGACCTAAAGGTCGCAGTGCATTGAAACCCCCTTTCAATCTACAATCTACAATCTACAATCATGTCTTTGATACCATGTATCTAGTATTTGAGGGAATATTTTATAAACAGATACTAGGCACTGCAGTTGCAGTTAGATTTATTACTTTTGGCACCAACTTCACAAGTATCAGCACCAATAGAATTAATGTTATTTTATATTTTTCATTGCACCAACTAATAACGTCGGTCTAATTTTTTGTAAAAAAAATATTTATTTCACACTTTTGAGTGTAAAATTAGTCACAAAAATAGTTGAACGTTCAATAATATCAATGAAGATAGTACTTATCCTGTTACCCACGTATCCTTGCTTGTAGTTGTTATTATTGAGATCTCGAAACATCGTTGCGGAAATAAGTATTTTAGATGTTAGGTACCATTTTAATACCGATTTAACTCGAAAACCGTAACTCTAAGGAAAAAATGTTCATTGTAAATGTTGCTACAAATAATTATGTGCGGTTTTCGGAGCGAAGGAGTTTTCGGTTTATGTTTTTATACATATGGGACCGAATTTCAAGCTTCCTCTTTCAAATTAATCAAAAATTATCAAAATCGGAGTACGTTTACTATAAACAATGTGCGAACAAACCAAAAAAAAGCAGACAGTCGAATTGTCCGTTCGGGGATACTCGGTCAAAAAAAATCGGATAGTCCTAGATTGGTACTGTAAACCTGGTAGATACATCAATTATTATAAAACTCACCATCCTGAAAGAATTTAAATAAATTTAACACACATCCTAGTCCTAGTATGAGAAATGAGTGTCTAAGAAGAGTGTATAGAATCCTCATACAAAATGGCTATCCATCTGATTTGTTGAGTAGATTCTTATACAATACAACGGTGCATCCACATACAACGGAAACCGGAGAGGAAAACCAAATTGTAGTGGTTAGATAGTGTTCCTTACCTTACAGTGAAGGTCTTACTAGTAGACTGATAAATGTAGGTATATAAACATGAGAGCATACAAATAACACAAAAGAATATATATATATATATATATATATATATATATATATATATATATATATATATATATATATATATTAGTGGAAGTACGGCAGTGCTAATTATATTATGCAAGTTGTATGATCAAGGTATTCTGCCGGAAAATTTGGGACTTGAAAAAAGAGTACTCCTTTAGCTCACCAAGCTTTCGAGAAATTTATTCTCATTTTCAGGGCTAAAATAACATTTCTAAATTAAGTAAATGATGGAATATAATAAAAGTATTAAATAACTTACCCTGCAAGTAAAGTTACATTGTTGAAAATGGCAAAAACTGAGGAACAATTTTACACATATTTAGGAATTAAAAACAACATTGATCACATATACACAATTAAAATCTAATTAAAACGTTAATAAATAATAAAAATATAAGCAAACATCACAAGCCAAGTGTTCTTACATCTCTGATATATAGATACATGATTCTTTTTCTTTTTTTAATTAAAGTTTATTGGGGAAATATATTCATCTCTTTCATTTGGAAGTGGGGAGTGTTTTCAAATATCAAATATTTAGATGACAAGTGATTTTCCTAACGTCAAATTTCATCCAGGAAACGAAAAATATTATAAAGTAAAAATTACTAAGAATTATCTACCGATTAAAATTTACTATAGGCAATATTCATTTCGTTGATGCGTGATTGTTGATGTTATTGACAATGCTTAGAAATCAAGTAAGAATATATGAGGCTAAGGCCCCGCAAATCGGAACATTTATTCAAGACTTTAGGTTCCTTGGTGATTTCAATCATCTCATGAATCAATCTCTTGTTATAATTAGATTCTTTTACTAAGATGGAAACGCCCTCAAAATTGTGTTGTTTATTGTAGCAATAATTCTGTTGTTAAGTTGTCTCATAGCATGAGATAAAAGTGACTGCCGGATTAAAAAATTGAGTTGTACATTGGCCAAACATGCACACGATAAACAACACATCCCTAATTTCGAGGGCGTTTCCATCTTAGTGAAATAATCTAATCATGACAAGAGATTGATTCATGAGATGATTGAAATCACCAAAGAACCTAAAGCCTTGAATAAATGCTCCGATTTGCGAGGCCTTAGCTCTATAAATTATTACTTGATTTCTAAGTATTGTCAATAACAACAACAATCACGCATCAATGAAATGAATATTGCCTATAGTCAATTTTAATCGGTAGATAATTCTTAGTAACTTTTACCATAGTATAAAGAGTTTTGTTTCATGGATGAAATTTGACGTTAGATAAATAACTTGTCATCTAAATATTTGAATTTTGAAAGCACTCCCCACTTTCAAATGGAAGAGATGAATGTATTTCCTCAATAAACTTCAATTAACAAAAGAAAAAAAGCATGTATCTATATGGTTAACATATCAGAGATGTAAGAACACTTGGCATGTGACGTTTACTTATATTTTTATTATTTATTAATATGTGTAAATCTAGTCTAGTCTAGTAAATCTATTTCATATAGGTATAAATTTTTCTAGAAATGGTATAAAATTTAAAAATGTTGCTATATCTTGAATGCTAATGTGTTTATATGTTCGTTTGAGTTAATTCTTCATTCTGTCTCGTCCTGGACTTTGTGGCTAATAGCAACTTAAACTTCTTATATCATGCAACTGTTCAAAAACAGCTTAATACGAAACTAGATGATAATTATCTATGCGATAAATTAGTTTCTGTTTGTTGTTAACAGTAACAACATTACAATTCTATAGAAGCCAATATTGATTTTTCTTCCTGTTTTAACAGCTTTTGCAAAATTTCGCTAAGAATACTGCCATAGATATAAATAACATAGAATTTGTTCTTAATCGATTTTGGATTTATATATTATTAGCATTTGCTATCTCAAAGAATATCTTTTATCTGGTACGGATATTGTTTAAGGAATTGAATCAGTGTTATGAGTTGTTTTGTTTTAAAATAAGTATCACTGCTCTGATTTCAAATAGACCATATAGTAAAAAAAACGAATTGTCAAATATTAATAGGTATACATAATACATATTATATGCAATTCAGTAAGTTTTTACATTTTGTAATTCACAATTGCATTAACCAAACTTTAGTTGCACAGACTCTCTCATACATCTGATAATAGAGACTTATATACTTTCTCAAATTAGCAAGGTGATAGAAAATATAGATTGTGGGTTTCTTAATAAAAAGGTGGTCCATCTTCACGTATAGTTATAAAGTTATAACGTTTATTTCTATCTAGTAAGTGCTCTTTAGAAAGTGAGAAAGCGCTCGTTAGATAGAGAAAAAAATACGGGAACGGCGTTGTAGTAGGTATGTGACGCGATATCTATATTTTCTATGACTATAAGAATTATGAATAATGTGGTTATTGTTTATTCTCTTCCTAAGACTTATAAGAATAATTATTATTATTTATTCTCACTTGAGCATAATTTAAATTAGTAGTTAAATATAGAATATTTTGCTGAAAATAGTATACTATGATGATATACTATTTCTTTATTATTGAGTGTCATTAAATTCAATAAATTTCTATAAAGAAATCTGTAATACCCTTGTAATAAAAATGGAGAATCAAAGTATTTTCTTTGATAAAATTGAAAAAAAATACCTTTACAACTATCTATTTTGATTGTTTATACAAGAAACAAATTCAATAACCGAAAAATATCGAATTTCTAATAAACTGTTATTTTAAGTTGGGATTGGGATGGCAGAAGGGGTGGAGGAGGCCACAATGTTGATATAAAACTCTGTTATATTCCAATCAAAACTGCTCACAAATAGTCATTTTTTTAAATCAAATGAAATGCCAAGATATTCATAAAATATGAGTAACCATTACCATTCTGTGTGACAATTAAAGAAACATTCTCTAGGCAATTTCAATTTATCTAAAATAACTATTTTCATAAAAATAAAAATAAAATAATTCTTTTTGAACCAATTTTCAATAAATAAAAAAAATATATTTAGAAAAAAAATTGATCAGACTTGTATTTTGTGGCACTTTCAATGTATAAAAAATAAATTAATAATTTCTTGATTTAATAGACATTGTTTTCATTATTGTTATCCATTTCAACTCGTAATAGCTAAATTATTTTTTCGTTTGACTTTGAAAATTATTTATTGAGAATGCTTATTTATTTTCCATCGCATGAGTACTAGGTGAGTATTGACGAGATATGTACGCATTAAAAAAAAACTTAATTAACTCCTAAATTATCAGTCTCAGGTATAGAACATGTGGGGTATAAAAGATGTAAAATTAAAACCGAAGACGACTAAGTAATTAAATATGAAGGGTGCCATTTAAGAAAATCGATTTATTGTTCTTCAAAATTTTGAACATGCTATAGTTAAGTAACCCTACTATGTAGACAACCATTTTTGACCGCAAAACATACTCCAACAGGTTGTTTGAACTTAGTTTGTATCCTAAATTGATATCAAAAAAAAATCTAGTGTTCTCTGATTGTTTGAATAAATGACTGCTAGCGTATTTTTTTTGAAAAAAATTAACTCCAAAACGACTGGATCAAATTTAAAAAAGTAAAGGTATTTATAAAGTTGAGAATAGGTTAACCTAAATACATAAAAATATATAGGGGTTTCTTTTTAAAATAACGAAGTAAATGCCGACTTCCGGTATAATCACAAGAACCAGAAATCTAAAAATAGTTAGTTGAAGAGAACATAATCGGTTACAAACAATTCTCAACTTTAAAATAAACAATAAACTTCTAATGAACGGTCTCGCTCAGACACCCTGTACATATATATATATATATATATATATATATATATATATATATATATATAAGATTTAAATTTTCAGATATTGCAGTCTGTTGGCACAAAGAAAACTCTTTATCTTTTATTCAAGCTTTCGAAACATTTATTGTTTCTTCGTCAGGAAATCTACAATATTTATAATATAATACAATTTGTAACAAATGATAATAAAAGATTACATTTAAGATTTGAGGTTGCATAAACTATTGTTGTACAGATTCATATAATAAAATAACTTAAAACTTCTTTTAAAATATTTACATTATCAATGTATAAAATGTATGTCTGATTAAATTAAGACATTCAATTTGTCAAATTGTCAGTAGATAGATTCAACTTTTTATAATTGCTATTTTGTTTTGATGTATTATAATTGCTATACGGAGTATATTTAATTTAATAATAAATAGAGGATTATATTGAGTTATTTAGATCCGTGTTTCTATTATTATCTAAGTGTAATAGATACGTATAAATAATGTTCATTTGTTCTATATCAGTTCGGGCATTAATATAATTTGTTCTTTGGTTTACATGTACCATCTCTAGAAAAATTCGTTTATGTAAATTATTTTCAATATCAAGAATTTCAACTCCTTCATAGTTAATATTGTGATTGTTATTAACTGCATGATTTGCAAGTGTACAAAAGTTGAATGTATCTACTGACAATTTGACAAATTGAATGTCTTAATTTAATACATTTTATACATAGATAATGTAAATATTTTAAAAGAAGTTTTAAGTTATTTTATTATATGAATCTGTACAACAATAGTTTATGCAACCCCAAATCTTGTAAGTAATCTTTTATTATCATTTGTTACAAATTGTATTATATTATAAATATTGTAGATTTCCTGACGAAGAAACAATAAACGTTTCGAAAGCTTGAATAAAAGATAAAGAGTTTTCTTTGTGCCAACAGACTGCAATACCAGAAAATTTAAATCTTGTATCTTAACTAGACAGTCGTTCTACCAGATATATATATATATATATATATATATATATATATATATATATATATATATATATATATATATATATATGCAAAAAACTGTATTATTTTAATTATAAGTATGAAGATTATTATGTTTTTTGTTGTAGCAGTTTTTTTGTTCAAAACTTCATAGCTAAATGTCTTGAGAAAGGAAGAAAATACTTCCGAAAGCATGACTAATTAGCAAAGAATTCTACGTGTTTCATTTGTCCATTCCTAAGAATTGACTGCAATCCCACTAATCTAATACACTGATCATTTCAATCAGTCAATAAAAGTTAACAATATATATATACTTCGATTAGAAAAAGTATAAAACGGCTTCTGCAGTCTTGTATGTGGAAATAAGAGTAACTCTTTTTTTTCTAGTCTAGCTTTCGAATCTTTATTGATTCTTCATCAGGATTACGTAAATTATACAGATTATGAAATTACAATGTAAACATGAAAAATATATGATACTGACGAAGTTGAGATTTAATTAAACATTAAATATTTTGGAATACAAGTTATCATCAGTAACAATAATCGTACGTATCACTATAACAATGTTTAAAATAAAAAATGTAAATAAATTTAGAGACTAGAAAACCTTTGAAAATTTTAATTGTAATACTGAAATTTTTACATAATATTGAGTTGACAAATTTATTTGATTGAAATCTAAATAGTCATGAAACAGATTCATACAAGGTATTAATAATAATTTATGTATTATTTTGCAGTAAATAGGTATACTATATTATACTTAAGCCACCAAAGTCTTTTTTTGAATTTAATGTTTTAGGTTATTTTGCTATATGAGACAAATCAAGAAATAATCTTTTCATAAGATTTATTTCCTTATCTAAGATCCTGACATCGTCAAAATTAATTTCGTGTTTGGATTCTACTGCATGTTTTGCTAAATAAAGTACAAGTGGATTTTTTTTGTTTCTCCTATATATTTTTTATTACAACTGCTACAAGGTATACTATAAATTACATTAGAGTTATTTAATATGTGATCTTTATCTTTCAATTTTGAAAATAATGATTTGTTTGTTAATATGTTTCTGAAAGCTAGTTTAATATCAGTATACTTAGAAAGAGTATTTTTTATTTTATGACTGCTTATATGTATAAAAGCCACATAAAAATATTTGATGAATTGATTATCAGTATTATTATTATGTTCTATAGATGTTCTATTAAAAAGTAAAGACTAGTAAATTTCGTGGATATCCGCAAATTATGAATTTATCATATAGAATTTTTAAATTTTGTTCTTTATTAGAAAAATGAGACGTTCTTATTACTCTGTTTTTTCATTCCTAGTATCAAGTTGTTTTTTTGTTTTGCTCGATGATAAGATTGATAATGAAGAAATCTACCCGAAGAACCAGATTTCAATTGCCAGGAAGAAATTATAGAATTGTCATTTCTTTGTATAACTCGAGTATCTAAGAAAGGAACACTTCGGTCGTTGTCTTCTTCTTCTATTGTGAATTTTAGAAGGTAATCATAACTATTGAATACATTTAACAATTCAGTTCTTTATTATTTTCAGGAATAATGAGAATCAAATCATCAACATATTTAAAAAAAATGGTATATGGAAATCTAATTTAGCAATACAGTCTATAATAAGATCATCCATGACATATTTTGATATAATAGGAGAAACAGGTCTACCCATTGGTATACCACGTATCTGTTTATATATCACATTAGAGTATGAAAATACTGTTGAATCAAAAAGAAAGTTTATCAATTTTAGAAATCTTGTTTGTGACATTTTACAATGTAGTTTTATGTGATACCAATGTTTTTTTTATACTTTCAGATACAAGTTTTCGTGATATGTTATTAAACAGTGCTTTAACATCAAGACTAACTAATACATAACCCAATGGTAGTTTCATTTCATTAATGTTTTCACAAAAATGAAAAGAATCGTTGATGAAAAAGAGTCATTATAAGGATTATATGCATTGGTTAGAATATTAGAAATCAGTTGAGCTATACCCCTGTTAGGACTGTAAACACCTGAAATAATAGGTCGTAATTGTAGAATCGGTTTATGAATCTTAGGAAGACCATAGAATTTATTGACAGTACCATTGTAACACCTATATTTTTTTCCTTCTACTGCAGTAATTAAATTATCTTTTTCAAGATCTGAGATAATTGAATTTGATTTTTGTTGAATTGTAGACGTCGAATCTCTTGGTAATACTCTGTAGTAATCTGTATAATTTAAAATTGTAGTGACATTCATCTTGTCAGATGGAATTACCATCAGTTCTGGATTATTCTTTAAGAAATTCTTACATTTTTTAAATTGTGATGTTAATAGGTTAATACCTAAATCCTTAAATGTATGTACTGTATTAGTTATTATATTAGTAATTATGTTAAGATTTAAATTTCTTTCATTATTTGGTAAGTTAGATATAACAAGATCAATGTCTGAAAGCCATTTTGAAATATTAATATTAATAAGTTGAGCTTCAACACTGAATTTTGGTCCAAGAGACAAAACATTTTTAACATCTGATGGTATTATAACACCAGATAAATGTTTTATCCAATGTGTTGGAGTTTCGATAGTTTTAAGCTGAGTAGCTATTAAATTATTGATTTTTTTATTATTTTCTTTGATTTTGTAGAAGATTTTATTGTAACTGATTGATTGTTTTTTATAAAAGTCTGTTACTATATTATAAGGAATTGAGTTAGTAATATCATTTTTCAACTTTGTAGATATTTTTTCAAAAGAATTAATTCTGTCATGGGTTATTCTAATCTCTAAATTTAAAATACGGAACCTTAGTTTGTCATTAAATTCTACGATACGATGAAGTGTACGTCCCGTTGCTGTTCTGGTGAGATTTTCAACATTCTTGACACCATTAGTAATGATGAATTTTTAATGATTGGGGTTGCAGTCAAAATGCCAATAAAAATGAAAACTCTTTAATCAATGTCGATCTTTCGGTAACGCTTCTTACCTTCATCGGGACAAACTAAAATAACGAACAAATTAATTATAACGAAAAATATTAATAATATGAACTACTTACAATCGTGAGATTAATGAAATTTACCAGCTACAAACATTTGTTATTATGCATTTAACTTTATGATTGAGTTTTTCAATTTCATAATTACAAGTTACTATGGAATTACGCATACTAAGATCAATCTATGTATGTAGCCAATAAAGATAGAACACACTTCAGAAGTTAATCACAGGAAATATGGTTTAAAAAATGGATATAATACAAAAATATGGCATTATCTTGTATAATATGAATCAATATATTAATTTAGAGAAACATCAGATGGCACACTACGATAATTATCATTATATAATTTTAAAATATATGAGTAAATGGAACTAAGTCCATTTATATCTGAACGTTTGTTCATAAAGTTTGTTTCTTTTTGAATATGAATCATTTCCAAGAAACTTCGTTTAAAAATGTTCTTTTCAGAAAATCGAACAATTGAGTTATCAAAATCTATAGTGTGCTTTTTGTGCTTTTATGAGACGTAATTCTTCCTAATAAACTCCTAGAAGTTTGACCTATATATGATAAATCACAATCATAACATTTGATCTCATATACTATTCCAGATTTTTCTGTTGTTTTTAACGGTGTTTTTACTTTTGAAAAGAACTTAGAAACTACTTTTATATTCTTTCTTGCAAATGTAATATTATATCCTTTAAAAACATTAATAAGTTTATTGGTTAATTCATCAATATAATAGAGAGAACAGTATATAGGAAGAGTATTTGAGCGAGGTTGTGATTGATCAATAATATTATTCTCATTTAAAGACATTTCCAAAATTCTATCAACATTATTTAAGTTAGGTTGGGTACACCAATGGGATCTACAATATCACCTATTCTTGTTAATTATGTTTTAGATGAACTCAAACAGACTTCAATAGATAAAATATCTTTTCCTATACCATCTATCAAAAGATATGTGGATGATTTAATACTTGCCTTACCATCAGATAAAATTGATGAAACCTTAGGTATCTTTAACAATTATAATGAACATCTTCAATTCATTGTTGAAGTAGAATAGGAGCAAAGCCTTCTTTTCTTAGATATGAAAGTTTGTAGGGATAATACAGGCTTACTACGAACAAAGTGGTATAGAAAACCATACTGTAGCAATAGGTATATAAGCTACCACTCGTATCATACAAATAAAATGAAAGTTAACCTTATTAATGCTTTGAAAAATAGAGCCATAAAACTATCCCATAAAACTTTTGTTAATGAAAGTTTATCAAAATTAAAAAGTATATTAATCGAAAATTCATATCCTATTAAATTGATAAATAAGCTCTTGAGTCATACCCAACCTAACAATAATGTTGATAGAATTTTGGAAATGTCTTTAAATGAAAATAATATTATTGATCAATCACAACCTCGCTCAAATACTCTTTCTATATACTGTTCTCTATATTTTATTGATGAATTAACCAATAAACTTATTAATGTTTTTAAAGGATATAATATTACATTTGCAAAAAAGAGTATAAAAGTAGTTTCTAAGTTATTTTCTAAAGTAAAAACACCTTTAAAAAAACAGAAAAATCTGGAATGTAGGTACAATGAGTTTTCCTGTATAAAAGCCCTAAGCATCTGATTTTAGGGAAGTCATTCTATTGTTAAATAAGCCGAAATGTTCTTCAAAAAATACAATTAATTCACTCTCCTTAGGACTTAAAACACTTTTTGTGGTCACAAAAATATTGCAATAATTTTACCCAGTACAAGCGTCCGTGGCTGTTTCATAGATTTTTAATTTGTTTTTGTCTGGGAACATACTCATTATTAGAATTTATATAGTTATGCCATCGTTGATGGCCTGTACCGCCTCATCCGGTAATCGTTCATCTATAATATAATCTATTTGAATGTTTTAGGAAATGGGAACTAAATCAATGTTTATATTCTTTAAGTCTAAGCCCTTATATTTCTCTAATCCTCCTTGAGATGCAAGAAGCAACAATTTGGATAGTTTTGCTGTCTGGAAGGAACTATCGGAAAGTCTATAAAGATTACAATGTGTCTGAAGGGCCTCATGAATCTAGATAGCTCTTCTAAGTCACTCTCTGAAAACTGAAGTAACTGAGTTACAGTTGCCAAATGTTTGCGTAATCTAGTAGCGCTTATGGATTTTGGATTTTCCATACCACTCTTACTAGCATGTTTATACAAACTTTGGCACCGTTTATAAAATTATTGCCTGCTGTATGAAATATATATTATTTTTATTATTCACAAAATTGCCACTTATATACAGGGTGATTTCTTTAACGTACCCATTAGAAGATTTTCACTTTTAAAGCTAGATTAATATATGAAAATTTGATCCTGACTAAAATCAATAATATTTAGAATATCATGGAACTTCCGGTTACACCGGAAATTGTACTAAATTTGTTTTTTCAAATGGAAACCCCTGTTTTTTATTAGATATTTTGATTCCGTGCATTTATTTTTGCATGAAAACCCCAGATGTTATAAGTTATCTGTCGTAGTTTTTGACGTTTATCAATTTTACTGCAGAAGGTTCTTATAACAGATATCTATTCAAAAATTGATAACTCTCTTATTGACGACCGGAAAAGCAAAAAAAATGTTTTTGGTTGGAAATTAATTAAATATGCCGGATTCAAATATCTAATAAAAACTGGGGTTTCTATTTGAAAAAACAAAGTTAGTACAATTTCCCGTGTAACCGGAAGTGCCACCACCATGTAAATATTTTCACTAAATTGGCCAACATTGATTATAGTCAGGTTCAAATTTTCATATTTCTATCTCAATTTATAAGTAAAAATATTCTAATGGGCACGTTAACACAATCAGCCTATATATTAAGAAACCAATCAATTGTGTAAGGGAATGTCAAAACTCAAAAGAAATATTTTCTCAATATCTTTAAATGAAACACATTTTAGTTACATTTTTCTTAAATAAGATTTTAGATGTTAACTTTTTACCAACGATTTAACTCGAAAACATTAACTAAGGAAAAATGTTATAAATGTTGATACAAATAATTAGGTCTTTTATGAAGTACCCAAAGTTTTCCAATTTTCGAAAGAAATCACCCTCTCCACATAGCAAAAATACACATACCTTTTTGAGAATTAAACTGCCTCTATCTCGAAAACCGTAAATCTTTTGAAAAAATTTTCAATTTAAACTTTTCCGGATATTGTCCTATCTTTAATTATACCACCTCAGATTTCCGATTTTCTAGAAAATTCGGCCCGTCTACTCCTTTCGGAAGTGGTTTTCGGTGGGAAGGAGATTTCGGATTTGCGTTTTTATGAATATGAGACCGTTTCTCAAGTCTCCTCTTTTAAATGAATCAGAAATGACGAAAATCAGAGTAGGATTACTATTCAAAA
The DNA here is from genome assembly GCA_958507055.1 of Crioceris asparagi. Classification (NCBI taxonomy): domain Eukaryota; kingdom Metazoa; phylum Arthropoda; class Insecta; order Coleoptera; family Chrysomelidae; genus Crioceris; species Crioceris asparagi. The sequence goes on from OY293828.1 coordinate 50,539,954, forward strand.
CGCGCGTTCAAACAAAAAAAAGCAGACAGTCGAATTGTACACCTCCTTCGTTCGGGGTTCGTCGGTCAAAAATGCAGTTAATTGAAAATCTACTCAGAGTTTTTGATATTATTCAAAATGCAAGATACTGATAGTAACACGTGGTTATATGACAAGTAAATTATATTGTTATGCTATTTTTTTCACAGCCTACTTAATGTGAATCCTGTTCGAGCATTTTCAACAATAATATTAAAATTTGCTATCTTATTTTATCAAGTATTCAGTTGATATAGCTGTGACTTGGATTCCTATTGATACTGAAAATAGATTTAAGGTAGTTAGATTTGATTTTTGAATGATATTTAATAGTTTTATATTCTTTTTTCCAATATAATATCTAATTTTCATTTAAACAAACTAAAGGTTGTAACAACATTTTAAGAAATATATATGATATAAAATAAAAGGTGTTCCATTTAAAAATATTGAGACAATATGTCAGTTGAGTTTCTACATTCGCTGTACATAATTTACGCAATAATGTGAAAATGGGTAATTATTACAATACTAAATAAATAATAATAATAATAATATTGATGTTTCACCTTGTTAGAGAACCTTTTTTGCATTTCTAATTAATTTCAAAATACGAATTGAACGTGGACACACTTAAAACTCACCCTATATATGACCATACTCAATTTAATTATATTACACGGAAAATGTTGATAAAAACATTTCAATAGATCTATTTTTATTTCGATCCATTGGATCCGTTGATTTCTAATTTTGATGCACTGTTTTTAATAAAAATGTATTCTTTAGTTCACATGTTCTAGTTAATGAATAGTCTCTTATAAAAAAAACTGGTATGGCCATTCATTTCTCTTGAGTACGTCAAGATAACCAAGAATGGTGACATTCAATTTTAACGTTGAAATAACGGTTTAGCTAGAATATGAGAAAATATTTACAAAATTTGACAATTCATAGTATTTAAGTTAGAGAGTAAATATAATAGCAAATATAATTTTTTTATGTAAACTGAATAATTCTATAAAAAATTTAAGTATAAAGATCGATTTCGATTCAATCAATCGATTGAAGAAAATATATTTCTTATTATTAGATATTATCAAATTTGTTCCAGTTGCTCTTATATGTATATGTATATCGTATTCAATTTTCTTGATGTATCGGTTAGTTGAAATTCAAATACGTTTAAGAAAAGTTTATTGTGTAATGAAGGCGTATCTCGAATAAAATGTATCTTCTATCTATTTTTGAGATGTTTATATAAATGCAACAAACAGACATTCATATATTATGATCAGCGCCATAGATTCAACAAATTTTTAGTAAACAACTCACATGAACATTTCCAAAAAAATAGTATTAGATACTATGATGTATCATTTTGATTTAGATATTCTTACTTTTGCTAGTATTATTAAAAGAGAGAATATAATGCATTGATATAATGATGTAGGAACAGAATCACAGCGTTGCCAAATCTGGACGGCTCAGGTTTGATGGTAGAAACATAGATCTGTATATGTGACTGGCTACCCCAGAGCCACGGTAGGCTTTTTGCTGAACTAAAAGTTAGATATTTCATACAAACCTGTGCCAAATTTTGGAGGCAATAATTGGCGCGTAAAAATTTGTCGGTTATATTAGAGAGTTTTTGGTCAGTTACTTGAAACGTCAATCTCGTTATAGTTGTGGTTAATAACCATAACTTTCTTTGCGAATCACAGAATTTTTGGTCACACAAGTATAAGGAACTGTCATAATTGTAGATTAGTTCTTAAACTTTTAGGGAATAACATTAAAATTATGTTTTGGTATTTTGTATAAAACTGATAAGTGATAAATATCGTCCTTCATGGTGATAAATAATGAAAGAAATATTATAGATTGTCATAAAATAAAAACATAGACAGAAATGTCAATGTCAAAGTTGTAAAATAACGATAAGCACTCTTTATTTAGATAACGCTATTCCTCCTTAATTAACCATGTCCGTTATGCTTATTAAACATAACGGAGTGACAGGTTGCTACTGCGCCGACATAACGATAACCACGATTTCAGTGACAAATGTGCTGACCAAAAACATTCTATTATCAGAGGACAGGAGCGAACGTTTCGTACTGGATACGACTGGGTACCACTGGAAACTAGCGCCAATAGTTTTTTTGACCGACTTCCCAAAAGGAGGAGGTATACAATTCGATTGTGTGCTTTTTTTTTTTTTTTTTTTTTTTGGTTTGTGCGCGCCTTTCATATAGTAAACGTACTCCGATTTTGATGATTTTTGATTCATTTGAAAGAGGAGGCTTGAGAAATGGTCCCATATTCATAAAAACAGGAATCCGACATCTCGTTCCCTCCGAAAACCGCCCCCGAAGGGGGTGGAGGGGGCAAATTTTCTCGAAAATTGAAAATTTAAGGTGGTATAATTAAAGATAGGACAATATCCGGAAACGTTTAAATGGAACATTTTTTCAAAGGAGTAACGGTTTTCGACATAGAGACATTTTATACTCTCAAATATACCTATTTTCGCTATGTGGAAAGGGCGATTTCTGTCGAAAATTGAAAATCTGTTTGCAGTACATGAAAGACATAATTATTTGTAGCAACATTTATACTGAACATTTTCCCCTTAGAGTTACGGTTTTCGAGTAAAATCGGTGTTAAAATGGTAACAACTAAAATATTCAAGCGTATTTCCGCAGCGATGTACTGAGATCTCAATAATAACAACTACAAGCAAGGAATATACGTGGGTAATAGAATAAGTACCTACTATCTTCATTGGTATTAGTGAACGTTCAACGATTTTCGTGACTAATGTTACACTCAAAAGTGTGAAATAAATATTTTTTACAAAAAATTGGACCGACTTTATTAGTTGGTGCACTGAAAAGTATAAAATAATATTAATTCTATTGGGGCTGGTACTTGTGAAGTTGGTGCCAAAAGTTACCAATCTACCTGCAACTGCACAACTTCAAAAGTAACAGCACCAATAGAATTAATATTATTTTATACTTTTCAGTGCACCAACTAATAAAGTCGGTCCAATTTTTTGTAAAAAATATTTATGTAAGATACGAGTCTTCTAAAAGGCAAAAACAATCCTGAGCCACATATACGGTTCAGGATTTTTGTTCGGGTGGCAGTCAATTGTAATGAAAGTACACTCTTTTTTTCTGTTAATCTATTAATATATCATATATACAGTCGAAGAAAAAATCAAATCAATATATATAAAAGTATTAAATGAAAATGGGAATTCTGCCGAAGTTATATGGGGCTTAAATAAGTGTCCAAGCAATTGGAACTATCTATTTCCATTATGAAGGCTATAAAAATATAAATGAACAAATATTAGTTTGGAGTGATTTCACAAACTGAATATAAACTTACTCTGCAAGTGAGGATTATAATTTGAAACGGTACAGACTGTACACGGTTGGAGAATTACTCATAGTGGTATTAAAAACTAATAAAATACACAATTACACAACTAAAATTACACATTAAAAACAGTAGTTTATAAAATATTTAAAAGTTTGAGATACAGTTACATGATTCTTGATACTATCACATCACTAGAACATCTAATTCTCTGAAAGGGGTTGAGAGAAAAGAAAGGAATGTACAGGAATTTTTTTTAACATTTTTAGAAAACTGGGTGGGAGATCAAGATTACACAGAATATAGAAATGGTACATTTGGCATATAACGATTGATACCATAGAAGACACAGAACATAAAACATAAAAGTGTATTCATATCAAAATGTATGCACGCTTCAAAACAATCCTAGCCTACGTACGATTATTTAGGTTGTTGGCGCAAAATTTTGAAGTCAAGTGGGAGTAAACAGAGCTCAGTCCACGTACATGTATTCATAGCCCTCGGATCTTTCGTAATCTCTATCATCTCGTGTATTTTTCTTTTGATGGAATTGGACTCATTGGCTAGAATGTACACACCTTCAAAATAAGGAGTATTTAGTTTCTCATGGGCATGTCTTGCTAAGATACAATTATTGGTTTGACCATTTCTGTAATCACTTTTGTGAGAAGTGATTCTGTTTTTTAGTAGCCTCTGTGTTTCACCTATTACACTAGATCACAATCATGACAAGGAGTAACATATACAACATTCCATCTTATCTCCGTAGGTATTTTATCTTTTATATTAGAAAAGTGTTTACCTAATAGATTCACATTTTTATTTATATATAAAAAGTGACAAATCACAATAGGTGAACGGGCGGCAGGCGCGAAGCTTTTAGACGAAATTTTTCTACCTTTCATTAAAACCATTCCATGTCAAAACACCAAGAATATTGTGAAGAAAATGACTAATATTGGAAAAAGTAATCTATCCACATTTACCGGAAGAAGTAATACAATCATATCTGGTACAGAGAACTTACATAAGAATGCAATTACATAACAAGTATTCAAGGAGAAACAAAATAAACATGTTTTACAAAAAAATTACCGACGTTATCAGTTGGTGCACTGAAATGTACAAAATAATATCAAAGTCAACCTAGATAGACTTTGATAATATTAAATCTATTATTGGTGCTGGTACTTGGAAGTTGTGCAGTTGAAAACTTCTGGCACCAACTTCACAAGTATCTACCAGCACCAATAGAATTATATTCTATACATTTCAGTGCATCAACTGATAACTCAAATTTTTTTATAAAAATATTTATTTCACACTTTTGAATGTTAGGTACATTTGTCACGAAAATCGTTGAACGTTTGCTATTATCCATATATGCTTTGCTTGTATTTGCTATTGTTCAGAAAACTAAGAAGAATAATCTGGTCATTGATTTCTCATTCTCAGATTTTCAGTTTTCGAAAGAGATTGCCTCCTGTAGATTCCTCTCTTTTCAATAAATAACTAATGACATTTCTGATTGATGGCTATGAAATCTTTCCTGTTTGTGGTTAATTTTATCTAAATTCACGAATTCTGCCCTGACGAAGAGAATAAACATTCTCGAAAGCTTTGGCATAATCCAAAGAATTTTATTTATTAAATGACTGCATCCCCAACAAAAATCTATTTTATTATATATATATATATATATATATATATATATATATATATATATATATATATATATATATATATATATATATATATATATATATATATAGACCACTGAACAATAGACTCAGTGATTGTAGAATTAAGAAATTGAGCTGTACACTTGCCAAACACTCACATGAAAACTAACTAACTAACTAACTAACTAACTTTGATGGTGCTTCTATCTTGGTCAAAGAATCTAACTACGAATAAATACTTTTTTACAAAAAACTGGACCGACGTTATTTGTTGGTGCACTGAAAATTACGAAATAATATTAATTCTATTGGTGCTGTTGCTTTTGAAGTTGTGCAGTTCCAGTTAGATTGATAACTTTTGGCACCAACTTTACAAGTACCAGCACCAATAGAATTACTATTATTTCGTAATTTTCAGTGCATCAACTAATAACGTCGGACCAGTTTTTTTGTAAAAAAGTATTCACTTTAGAGTTTTGAGTGTAACATTGGTCACAAAAATCGTTGAATGTTCACCGCTAACATCTTATTATAGTATATAGTATATACCTTGTTTGTCCTTGTTATTATGCAGAGATCTCAGAACATCGCTGCGGAAATACGCTCAAATATTTTAGATTTAACCATTCTACCACCGCTTACCTCGAAAACCGTAACTCTAAGGAGAAAATGTTCTCTATAAATGTTGATACACATATTATTGTCTTTCATGTGGCATCAAAAGATTTACAGTTTTCGAAAGAAATTGCCCCTTCCACATAGCAAAAATACCCATATGTGAGATTTTAAATTGAATGTAGCTCGAAAACCGTAACGCTTTTGAAAAGATGTTCAATTTAAACGTATCCGGATATTGTCCCATCTTTAATTCTGGCATCTCGAATTTTCGATTTTCAAGAAAATTTGCCTCCTCCATCCCCTTCGGGAGCGGTTTTCGGAGGGAAGGAGATTTCGGTTTAAGTTTTTACGAATATGGGACCAATTTTCAAGTCTCCTCTTTCAAATGAATCAAAAATCATTAAAATTGGAGCACGTTTACTATATATAAAGGGCGAACAAACCAAAAAAAAAACAGACAGTCGAATTGTATACCTCCTCCGTTCGTCGGTCAAAAAAGACTAATTCACGAGATGATAGAAATTTCCAAGGAACCCAGAGCGATGAATAGATGTTCCGATTTACGAAGCCTGAAATCTATATACTCATATTTGATCTCAAAATACTGCATCAGTATTGTTATTATTATTGTTATTATTATTGTAATAACAAGATGAATTGAAATCTGCCTATACTCATATTGTCATTTGGATAGGATGGATCAGTTATTGTCATTCAAATAAAAGTTGTTTCATGGATGATATATGACACTTCATATAAATCACTTGTTTGACATCGCACCAAATTAATATTTGAATTTTGAAAAGTCTCCACACTTTCAAATGAATGAGAATAATAATTTTCAAAAAATACACACATACATGTTTTTGTGATAGCTGTTTTCGTAAATTTTTTTTAATGTTCTTATTAATTTTAATTGTATTATTGGGTAAAAGTCTCATTATTCATGTTTTTATACTGTTCCTTTGTCCATATGAGGGCATTTACTTCTTCTGTTGTCCTTGCTGATGTGCACATGTAACCTCGCTTGCACAGTAAGTTCAATACTTAAAAAAATAGATACGATTGTACAACAACTTTTTAGCCCTGAAGAAGAGAATAAACTTTCTCGAAAGCTCGGTGAGCATAAAGAGTATACTCATTTGAGCCACTTATCGTTTCGGCAGAATACCCATAAATAACTGATTGTGATATATATATATATATATATATATATATATATATATATGTATATATATATATATATATATCACGTGTTTTCAAGCTTGTTAGCTTTCGTCAGCGCCACATAAGTGGAAGCTGTATCCGACGAAACAAAAGCAATTGGAAGTAGTCAAAAACTTTGAGACATTATCTACCATTGGGACACAATTCGCGCCACCTAGGTATTGAGAGCCCAATTACGTTTAACGTAAGTATATATGTAATTTAAAGATGTATATATATATATATATATATATATATATATATATATATACTCTTTCATTTTTGAAATACAGACATCTTTAAATTATATATATATATATATATAATATATATATATATATATATATATATATATATATATATATATATATATTCTTGACTGGTTTTATAATAAAAATAATGACATTTGTAATTGATGGCTATGAAATCTTTCCTGTTTTTGGCTAATTTATTCTAAATTCACGATTTTTGCCCTGAAGAAGAGAATAAACATTCTCGAAAGCTCGGCTTCAATCAAAGAATTTTATTGAATATATGACTGCATCCCCAAGAACATCTATATATATATATATATATATATATATATATATATATATATATATATATAGCTAGGAAATCTTCAATTGTATTAAAGCAGTTTTCTACTTCGAAATCTTTCAGACGGTTTTCCATGTTTTTTGTTTCATGTTTAAGGATATTTCTAGCTTTATTGTAGCATTTTATTCCCATGCGTGCGGGTGAGATCAGGCAGGTGCTTAACCTGCAGTACGGCAGGTGTATCTTAAGTTTACTTTTTGTGTCATAGTTGTGTACGTTCTTCTTTTTTGGTAAATTTCTTTTATTGTTTTTTGTTAATAGTACAAGTTGGAGAATATATGAACATGATAGTGTAAGAATTTTGAATTGTTTAAAAAGTGGTGAACAGCTTGTAGATTGGGGTACAACCGCCATACTACTGATCATATTGTCTTGAAAGCTTTGTCGAAATAAGCTGAGGATCCCCAAAAGACAAGTCCATATTGAAGGATGGACTGTACTAACCCAAAGTACATAATTCTTAGCACCTCTTCATCAACTGTGTTTTGTATGTTTCTAAACTGGTAGCAAGCTAATGTTTGTAATGTTTTCTTGGTAATAAAGAAGTTTGTGTCATCGGCATACACAGCCAAAAGGCCCGGGACATCACAGGTCTCATTGATAAAGATAATGAAGAGTATAGGAGACAAAATTGAACCCTGTGGTACGCCCGCGCCTATCTGCTCCCTATCCGACTCTACCAGTACTTTTTGGATGCGTTCTTTTAGAAACGATTTTATCCATTCATATGCTACTCCTCTATTACCAATCCTATATAATTTATGGAGTAGTTGCGTGTGGTTTATTGTGTCAAACGCTTTGCTTAGGCATTGTAAATGAATTCTACACAGTCCAATATTGCTGTGGTGGTGGATTTTCCCTTACGGAAGCCATTTTTTATTAGTATTGATGGATTCTAAGAAATTTGTTAAACGTTTGCTAAAACAGTGTTCAAATATCTTTGAGAATTGACTTTGTATACTGATTGGTCTATAATTTGTTGCCTCAGTTTGAGATCCTTTGTTCTTGAACATGGGTAATGTTTTCGATTGCTTTATACAGTTTGGAAATTGCCCAGATTCGAAAGATACGTTGAATAGATAGGAGATTGGGGTTGATATAATTATTGATATATTTTTTATCACCCTGCCGTGTATGTTGTCTATACCAGCTGATGATTTTTTTATTGTTTTCCTAATGGTATATTCTATCTCCTGAGGTGTGATTGGAGTTAGGAACAGATTTTTTGTATAGGTTATGCAATTTTCTGCATTTTTATTCTGATTATTTGCCGTTGCTGTGGGAGATGTAGCTTTATTTTGCGAGACAAAGAATTTGTTTAGGTTACTGGATATTTCTTTTGGGTCTGATAAAATTTTTTGTGTTTCATTGTTAAAAATTTTAAGTTTCTTATGATCTTTTATGTGCCCCAGCTTTCATTTATGATTTTCCATATTTCACGGCTTATGTTTGATGATTTTGAAATTCTTATGTTATTCATCTGTTTGTTTACCATTTTAATTGTTTCTCTGTACAGTTTTCTGTATTCCTTATATTACTTTGTATAGAGATTATTATTAAGTTATTTCGCTAGTCTGCTCATTTCACATAGGTGATTGTGCATGTGTTTAATTTCAGGGGAGAACAGTTTCTTGTTTTGTCTTTCTCTTTGATTTTTAAGTGGAAATCCCTGTTTGTAAAGAGATCGAAATTTATAGTAAAAAGCAGTAAATTTGTCATCAAAAGATCCTACTGTATACATCTCATGCCATGATTGTGACTGGAGGTGAAAAGCAAATGATTTTATATTCTTTTTACTTAGGTTTCTTTTAAGAATTATATTTTCGCGGATTATTTCCCTTTTTACTTTGAAGTGGATAATTGAAACGTGTGATCAGATAGACCATATTCTTTAAATGAGAAAGTTTTTCGTTCGATGTTAGAAAATATGTTGTCTATACAAGTGTTAGATTGTGATGTTATTCGTGTGGGTTCCTCAAATATGTGTTTTATATTATACTCCTTGAGGAGCCCGACAAGCTCCAGTTTTTCTTTAGGACTTCTAGTTGACGGTGAAAAATCTATATTTATATCCCCACAAATTATGAAAATATCTTTAGTATTATGGAACTTACCTAAAAGATCTCCTATTGATTCTAAATAGGTTTTATATTTGCCCTTTGGGCTTCTGTAAATTGATATAATCCAAATAGATCCACGGGATTATTTAAGTGAATTATTTCCTTCAATTTTGCGATTGTTTCGTTCTCCAAAATCGCTTTGTTTATTTGTTGTTTACTTATTTGTTTTGTTGGTCATTGACTGTTGACGGGTTTGATGTTTTCAATTTGGATTCTGGGGGATCTTTGAGTCGTTGTTGACAGGTTTACCTGGTCTTTGTCCTGGGTTGCGGCTATGACGTCACCTGTTTCCGCTGGTCATCTCGTATACTTTGTTATTCACTTTTTCGTTTTCAATCCTTAGTTTCTCATTGTCTTCCGGTTATCGGTTATCTGCTTCTTTAGGTCTCTGTGAAGATCTTTCAAAATACTGTTTTCAAAAATAACAGATTAGTTTATTATGTCGCCATCATTTTCAAGGTCACTGAGGTAGAGTTCTTTTCCTTTTTCAGCTGGCTGAAGGCTTTGATTTTCACAGCACTTTTTGCTTTTCGCGGCACAGCTGTTGTGAAACATAGCCGCAAAGTTTTCGCACTTTTCTTTCAATTAATTGTGTATATCTTTGTATTTTGTCCTACTCACGGCTTTGTTATCTGTCTTTAGAGACCTCACAAGACACTGTCCAAACCGCGGTCACTTTGTTATCACAGACGTCCACATATATTATTGTAAATATTGATAGATAGCGATGTTTTTGATTAGAATTTGACTCATAACTCAGTTTATATTGCACTTGGAGCAATGAGGTTTTCACTGTCTTGCTTACAGGAATTATAGAAATCGGTGGGTATGTTTCAATTTTTTTTCGATAAAGTTTATTTGGACTTTAGGCATAAATCTTATTGGAGCTGTAGTCGATACGACCAACACCCACACAAGTAAGTAAGCACCATGTGCAAACTACTCGAGAAAATACTCAACCGAAGACTCCAGTTTCACCTGGAAACGAACAATATACTAATGCCTCAACAAAGCGGTTTTCGCCAACATCGATCAACACTGGATAATATAATAAAGCTCGAATCAATTATCCACGAGGCGTTCGCTGCGAATCGCACTCATTGCAGTTTTTTCAACATTTGTAGAGTCTACGACTCAGCATGGAGATTCAACATATTGAAATATCTCAAAACGTGGGGAATAGATGGTGATTTTCTAGCTTTTGTTGATTTTTTTTAAAGAACCGGTCCTTCCGCATCAGAACGAACAACACTATCTCAGAAGAGAAAAATCTACAGAACGGTATCCCAATGGGATCAACCCTAAGTACAACACTTTTTCTCGTAGCAATCAACAACATAATGCAGAATATCGAGCTACCAATCAAAGTCAGCCTCTACGCTGACGACCTAGCACTCTTCTTTAGTAGAAAAAAATATCTCATCCGCAACCAATACAGAAAACTCTAAAAAATCTAGAGAAATGGTGCTCGGAAACCGGCTTCCAGTTCTCCTATACAAAAATAAATTGTATTCTCTTCAGCAAACGATCCACTTCAATATACCTAATCCTGGAATTCGAAGGAACACAACTAGAGTTCTTGGGTATGGTGTTTGATGAAAAAATTAAATGGGATCCTCATATTCACTATCTCAAACAGCATTCCAAGAACGGACTTAACATGATGAAAACCTTGTCAAACCATGAATGAGGAGCAGACAGCACCACACTAACAAAAATCTATTGATCCCTGATCAGAGCAAAAATCGATTACGGTTCAATAGCCTACACTACTGCGGAAAAATCACTCCTGAAACAATTAGATAGCGTACATAATACTGCAATTAGATACTCTCTTGGGGCTCTCCGAACCAGCCCCATAGAAAGTCTCTATGTTGAAGCTAATGAACCACCCCTCGAATTAAGGAGACAATTACTGAGCCTGTCATACGCTGCAAGGATATCCGCGAACATAAGTAATCCATCTTATGAATATACCCATCCATCCCGCACAAACCAAGAAAATACACAAAAAGCAGTTCCCTTCAGAACAAGAATACAAAAACACGAAATCGACTTTAGCACCACCATACCCATCTCCTATACCAACCCACCACCCTGGATAATTAGCATTCCTACATGATGTTATGAGCCTAAAAACATTTGTTTATATTCATTGTTCTTTGCCGTTGACATTATGTCAAATAACAATTTTTTTTCAATAATGTCGGATTAAGTCAATAAACTTGAAATTGTATTTTCCTTTTTTCTCATGTAACTTTGATAATAAATATAATTACTCTCGTTTTTCTGCCTAAATCCAATTGGTTATGGGTTTTAGCGACGCTTGAACTGCGCAGATAGAATAATTGTAGTATTTATAGACAATTGTGTATTGATAGCTGACTTTATTGTTTTGATAACGACGTAGAATGGAAGCCAAAAACTTTGTTCAGTGCACTAAGTTAGAAGGTTCTTCAAACTGGACTGACTGGAAATTAGAGGTGAGCTCTTTGTTTGTTCTCAATGACTGTGCGGGAATTATGGATAACACCCTTGCCCAGCCAACGATTCCGGAAGAAGGCGCAAGTGAAAAAGTCATGAGTGAATACAATATGAATCACTAATGGGAGATTAGTTAATTCTTCAATTTGTGTAACTCATATCTTGCTGACAGAATCAATATGGTGCATTTTATAATAACTTGTATAACGTCACCTTATCTTCCGTTTTTTTAAAGTAACTTTGAATTATATGTTCAATCAAAAACATTATGAAGTTTTTAATGTAGGATTAAAATTAATAGGAGATTAAATTTGATTATTAAATTGGCCCTAAGGCGGTCAAAATATATGAAAAGGCAAATGCGAAAGCCGCCGTGATCATTCACACAAATGTTTCTCAAACTGTTTTGAATTTGATCCGCATGCAATTTTGAGAAGGTGTCAAGCGTCAAATTAGACACTCTCTTGCAGCAGTTTTTCACTTTCCGGATAGAGAAAGATGAAGACGTTATTCAATCACTCGCACGGCTGCGAACGCTGTGGGTTGATCTGCAACGCGAACAAGAGCTAAGCGGTGAAGGGAAGTTACCGCAAAACCTACAAGTACCGCGCATCCTATCCATTCATCCCGGTGATAAATATCGTAAGTTCAAGTCACAGTGAGACTCAACGCCAAATACAGAGAAATCGCCGGAAAATCTGATTGAACAGATCAATATGCGACTGCAAAGACAACGGCAGGAGCTTTGAGACGAAACGACGACAGCTTTTACGGCAAGTACCAAAATTGATGCAAGGTGCAGTGAAAGGAAGTGGAAAAAATATGGAAAAAGGTTTCAGGGAATGAAGCAACCTCAAGCAACAAGCAATGTCAGAACGACGTGCAGACCTGGTAATACCAGTGCAACAAACCCGGGCATATTGGAAAATTTTGTCCTGAGTTTCTTGACAAGCCAACCAAGACGGGAAGCTGTGGTGAATCGGAAGCTTTCCATGCACTTATCCACGGTAGTGCATTCACATGTCAAGACGACGACAGTGGTAGAAATATGTGGCTGAAAGAAGACGGAGCTACAGCACACATCACGAATTCACCAGAGTTCTTCAGACATTTTGACAAGCCAGCGAGAATCACTGTCGGCAACAAGCAGACAATACGCGCGCACGGCTTTAGAAATATTGGCATGTGTGCAACAGTTGGGAGTGAACAGAAATTGCTTGAGTTCACTGATGTATTGTACGCGCCAGACATCGGCAAGAACTTGTTATCAGCTTCAAAGGCAATGGAGCGAGGTGTCTCAAAGTTGGGGATTCAGATGACCAGACGAGTCGTTTCCATCGCAAGGAAACTCTAGACGATGTAATTTTAGAAGCCCCATGCTCTTCAGATGGACTCTTCTGCGTGCAAAGCCAATTAATCCACAGTGTGGTTCAGCTACTTCAGCTTACTTGATTGAAGATGAGACGACGACAACTCCTGTTCCTGAAACGGCATTGACGACGATGACGAAGTTGCCATTATCACTCTGGCGTCGACGACTCGGGCACCAAGGAGTAGAGTACGTGAAGCAGTATCTGCGTCAGAATGGTGTCGATTTCACTGATGATGGACTGTTTTGCGAGCCATGTGTATATGGAAAGTTAAGTCGACGAACATTCAAGTCAAAACGGTTCAAGGCGAAAACTCCAGGTGAAATCATCCATGCAGACTTGTTAGAATCACCACTCTTGTCAAGAGGGGGAAAGAAGTACATGTTGGTGATCAAAGATGATTATTCGATGTTTCGGAGAGTAGAGTTTCTGAAGCATAAGGACGAGACTGTGGATAAAATCAAGTTGTTTTTTGCTAGTGCCAAGGAAGATGGCATAGGCGTAAGAGAACTAGTAACAGACGGTGGAAGCGAGTTCGACAATGCAAAATTGAAGAAACTGACTGATGAAGAAGTCATCCAGTTGCGGGTCATTAACCATCTAAAAATGACGTGATCAAAAGTATCAACGTGATGTTCAATGAACCACAAATAGTGCCTGGTAACCAGCTTTCCAATTCTACATCTGATAGTATCTCATCGGACAATGTGGGATTTGGAACCGTCGATACTTTCGATGATGCAGACAAGCAGGAGGCTGGTGATACATGCAGAGACGAGGCTGAGCCAGAGCCAACTATGACACATACGTTGAGAGATCGTGCAACAATCCGACTATCTATCAGATTCGACAACTACGAAGTCTATAGCAGTATTCTGAACTTAGAGGACCCCAAAACGTATGCCGAAGTGACGAGGTCTTCCGAGTATGCCAACTGGAAGAGAGCCAAGGACGAATAGATGGCTTCCCATACAAAGCATGGAACATGGCAACTTATTAAGCCGCCAGAAGGAAGGAAGATTGTGGAGAAACGCTGGGTTTACAAGGTAGAGACAAATCCAGATGGCTCAATCGAGAGGTTTAAGGCGCGTCTTGTAGCAAAGGGATATACGCAGACGGCGGATGTTGATTATGGAGAAACCTTTAGTTCAGTGTGTCGGTATGACACTATTCGAGCCATTATTGCTACAGCAGCCAAAGAAGATCTCATATTGTTCCAGATAGACGTAGAAAAAGCATTTCTCAATGGTAACCTTACGGAGGAGATCTAAATGAATCAATCAGAAGGGTACGATGACGGCAGTGGACGCGTATGCAAGATGCTACGACCTCTTTACGGCTTGAAGCAAGCCGGACGATGTTGGAATGTGAAGTTCACAGACGTGCTGAAGCAATGGTCCAAAGCGGGTCTGACCACTATCTGTTTATAAGCAATCATCAAGGGCACAAAATGCAGATGGCAATTTATGTCGATGATGGTATTATCGCCGTTCAAGACGAAAAAGTATTTTTCACATTTGTAGACGAGTTGAAGCAACATTTCAACATACGAGCGACGAAGATGAACTGCTTTTTAGACCTACAAGGTTAGCGAATGAAAGAACGCTCACTTTTCTTGCACCAAGAAGCGATTACAAGAAAGGTGCTGGAACGTTTTGGAAATGAGAAGACATCAAGTATTCTGTGAAGAAGTCAAGTCTTCAGGTCGACTATGGTAAACCAAATGAAGATGGCATGATCAAGATCAAGGAGGCTAAGCCTCTTAAAAAAAATCCCTATCGACCAGCAGTAGGTAGTTTGCTATATTTGACAACACGACCAGATATTGCTTACACAGTAAGTCTGGTATCGCGTAAGCTAGACAATCCTACAGAGACTGATTGGAAAATCGTACAGGCGCCACTGAAGTTTTTTAAAGGTGCCGTTGGACATGGCATTACTCACAGCAAGGGAGATGACAGCAGTCTAATGGTGTTTAGTGATGCAGATAACAACGAATGAGTGGAAACATGTAGGTCTCGCACAGGCGTGGTTTCTTTCTTTGGTGGAGGTGTTATTACGTGGCAAAGCAAGCTACAGGGGGCCATATCCAATTCAACGACAGAAGCAGAGCGGCTGATGCCACAAAAGACCTAATATGGTTAAACCGCTTGTTCAACGAGATAGCCTTCGATGTTTCTTTGCCAGTTCTGCAAATTCACAACCAAAGTGCAATTAAATGCATCCGACGTTTCATGCAAGAACAAAGTATATCGACCAAAGATACAAGTGTGTCCAAGATGAATTCTCAAAGGGACATTTTGAAATTAACTACGTGAAGAGTGATGAGCAGCGAGAAGACATTCTAACTAAGGCTCTTCTGGCAACTAGATTTCATAGCCAAAAGACGTTGCTGAGAGTAACAGAAGTCAACTTAAAGTGAAAGACAATATTTCATGCTCGAAGGAGGCTCTTATGAATCGAGCATAGAATACATTTGTTTATATTCATTGTTCTTTGCCGTTGACATCATGTTTTTATGTTTCATGTCAAACAATTTTTTTTCTAAAATGTCGGATTTAGTCAATCAACTTAAATTTGTATTTTCCTTTTGTCTCATGTAACATTGATAATAAATATCATTACTCTCGTTTTTCTGCCTAAATCCAATTCTTGCAATACTCACCTCTCTCACTTCCCGAAAACCACAACCACCAACTCCAAACTCCTTCAAGAGTTCCACGAATTAGAGTACAAACACTGCAATCCCCTTTACACAGATGCTTCTAAAGCCTCGGGAGACTAACGCGTCGGAATAGCTATCGTTTACTACCCCCAGCTGTAACATTTACACGGCAGAACTATACGCAATTGCTGAAGCCATCAAAATAACAGCTACGCAAGATGCCAATGAGACAATCATTTTCACTGACTCCGCGAGCGCCGTACAAGGACTCAAAGAACTCTACCCAAAACATCCCTTACTACAACAGGTCAAACAAAAAATAAACGAATTAGAATCCCGTGGAAAATATATTAAAATATCATGGATTCCATTCCACATTGATATACCGGGGACTGAGAAAGTCGACATAACTGCCAAAAATGCTAGCGCAGACCCAACCTCAATTAGAGTTGAAGAAACTCCTATTATGGACTGGAAAATCAGCAATCAAAACACATGAACAATCTATGGCAGAGAAGATGGCGAGAAACAACATCCAACAACAAACTATATGAACTGAACCCAAACCTTAACTACATCCAATAGCACGGTCTCAATAGAAAATACCAAGTAATCCTATCTCGCCTCCACATAGGCCATACAATATTAACTCACAAACATTTATAGGAACGTAATAACCCAGAGCAATGCAACATATGCGACAGCGAACTCAGCGTGAAACATATCCTTATAGAATGCCCACTATTTCAATAACAGAGAGCGGATGCCAACCTATCCAGCGAACTTAAGACCGTCCTCATACCTGAAACATCAAACAATTAGTATATTCTCTAAAACAACTAATCTCTTGAACAAAATGTAAAAAACATTGTACCCCGCTAATAACCGCAAAATAATCGTAGAGTTCAGAACTTTCCCTTTAGTCTTGAGTAGTGAAAACAAAGCGATTCTTCTGAAAAGTTTTTTTTAATGGTTAGAGGACCATTTCCTAGTAACGTCTGTTTTTTATTGATCATTTTAAGTATTTTATTTTGTAATCTTTGGAGCAATGATAACCTATTATTGTATGCTCCACCCCAGGCAATGATGCCATATGTTTCAATGCCAGGAAAAAAAGTATAATATATTAATAGCAGAGTCTTCGAATTCATAATTTTGGCTTATTAGTAAAATATGAATATAAGGTATCTAGTTTTTTTTTATTATATATTCGATGTGTTTAGATTATAGCCTATATAAACTCCTAAGTATTTTACATATTCAACTCTGTTTGAAAGTTTGTTATTAATTTTAATACCACAAGTAGTAGGGACACTATCGCTATAGTTTCCAAAATTTATGTACACCAATTTTCCAATGTTCAGGGAGAGTTTAATGCTCACTAGCTATGTCGATATACGATCAAGCATTGTTTCCATTTTGGACACCGCGTCTGACCATGTTTTTGCAACAGAAATAGCGGCGGTGCCATCTGCATATGCAATTATAGCGCCTTATCTGCAGTAGTTAGGAGATCATTCATAAATATTAGAAATAGTAAAGGGCCCAAAATAGTTCCCTGAGGTACCCCCGTCTTGACAGTTTTAAATTGACTTATTTTATCATTTATTTGTAGCCTTTGTTGTCTGTTTTTTAATTAATTAATAATTAATTTTTGTGCCTTTCCGCGAATTCCTCAGCGGTGGAGTTTATCTAATAGTAATATGTGGTCAACAGTATCAAAAGCCTTTGCTAGATCTAAAAAGCGACAATTGTTGGCTGGCTTTGTTCAAGGCAGCTGTAGAGAACGTTAGGAAAAGCAATATTTTGTGCCTGAGTTTTTTAGAAATCCATTTTGATATTTTGATATAATTTTGTGTCGTAGGAAGAAGTTCATAAATCTGTTGTTTATAATTTTTTCAAATATTTGGGCCATTTTGATGTAAGTAAAATAGTACGATAATTATTAAGTACATGAGTATCTCTTCAGATTTATGTATTCCAGCACTTTAAAGAGCATCTGGCCAAACTGCTTGTTCGATGCATAAATTAAATATGCAGGCTAGTGGATAAGCTATACTACCCGCTATAATTTTTTGACATTTTGAATTAATTTGATCAATTTGTCTTTCATGTTTTTTCTATCTTTAGTTTTCGTACCTATTTTGTTCTTGATAATTTTCCAGAGTTTTTTGTTATTATTATTATTATTATTATTATTATTATTATTATTATTATTATTGACTTTAATAAAATTCATATCGCTTTTTATTTTGGCGTCCAAAATAACTTTGTTCAATATTTTCATATATCTTCTATATTCATCTTTTAATTGTTTATATTTTCGATCTATATTTCATAATTTTTACAGTGTTTCTTTGGTATTACAAGATACAATAATTCCAAGGGTTATACACTTCTTTCTAGGATAAAATTTTGAGGTCTTGATTGGTTCTACCTTATTATGTTCTACCTTGAGTAGATAAGCTAGGAGAGTTCTGGATCGGAAGTGACCTGTCAACCACAGAACACAAACTGAGAACAGCGTTCGATCGACGGTTGGAGAGGGGGCGTGTGCAGATAAGACGGGAAGCGTACGATGAGTGGCAGCAACGGAGGGGTATGACGCTCGGACAGCCCTTATTGTTTCAAGCAAACGACTCCCAAAATCGTCTTCTACCGAAAATTTGATGGTGATTCAGTTTTTGATTCGTTTATATCGGCCAAGAAATAGCGAAGATTTGAGTTTCGTATAGAATATACGAGTTAAATTGCAAATTATGCTTATTCGACACAATGTCAACAGCATCATTAAAAGTGCTTAAACAAGAAAACAGGAGTCATGAGTGCAAGAAAATGTGTTATGTTTAATATTGTATTTATCAAAAAAGATTTTCTGAATAAAACATTATACTTAAAATTTGCTTTATTTAATGAATGATTTTATCAACCAAAATTTTTAAATAGAGAACGGAGTGATTCTACTTGATGGCATCTCATCAGGTTTGTTGCGTTGACGAAAACGTATAGGATTTTTGAAAACCTTCTCATTCCAATCTTTGTCACTGAATTGGGTGGTAGGATTTATAGTCATATCATGGAACAATGTAAATATCTTTCGATTTTCCACAAAAAAGTTTAGAATATTTTTCATTCTTCCAAACGTCGAATGTGTTGCTCCAACCTTTCTTTCAACATCATCGTAATTCTATGACTCTCAGACTGAAACTGCTGTCAGACAAAAAAAACTTGTTTCTTGTCTGCACCCCTCCCCCTCCAAAAAAAAACATTTTTTTTTAAATCTTTCTATTGCTCATAAAGGTAAAGTATTACAAAACCATTTATACAATTCATCAACATTTCTAAGACTACAATTATAGAATTGACTGTTGCTATATGTGTGGTGCATACATGATGAAAATCCACTATTTTTGAATGTTGGAACAGTGTGCCATGAGTTATCAAATTCCTCCAAATTCACGACTCTACCAGCTTGCTCTCCGTAGAAAGATTGAAGTTCATCATCCAAAAATTGCTTCTTCTGATGTCCTCGCACATAGATGATATCAATTTCGTTGAGATTTTCCTTTAGAATATCATCTAGCGATTCGTATGGTATAAAGCCGGAAGAATATTTGAGGTTATGTACATTCTTCTCCAAATAACAAACGCCACATCGATCTGCTTTGCTTAGCGATGAGAACGGTATTGGTGGTAATAGCAAATAATTACTACATCGACGTCCAATCCTTAAGGCAATTTCTTTGGGGTGGAATTGGCACTCCACATTGAAGCCTTGAATGTCTATGAAAGCTATTCTCATCTCTCCTCGACGATGGCTGAACTTAAACTGAAGACAGAGGTCTTGTCATCCTAGTTCCATCTCTTTATAATTTCACTGAGAGGATGTTGTTCAATTATGTTATCGTGAATGATGATGCAATAGACACAAGTATTTGCTGGAAAACCTTTAGACGCTTCTATTTCAAGCTTGACATCAACACTTGAACTTTTCACGCTTTCATCTCGGTGAGAACAATCGATGACAAATAGAGGTTTATTTGCAAATTCAGAGTAATTTAGGAGCGGCGTATGTAGATAAGAGTGTTTGTAGCTTTTTCCAAATTGAGTGTAGTTGAAGTTAGCTTCGGTAAAATCCCCCTTTTCAAAGTCCAAATGCATCTTCTCCTTTGGATAGCTGTCTCCGTTCAGCGTCAAGGTGATATTCATAATGTTTGCATAATTAAATGTCGTAGGATCGTTATTCACTTGTTTTTTTTTGTGGTTGCTCTGGAAACAAACGATGACATAGCGAGGACTTTCTAAAAATGATGAAGTTTTCACCGACCAAATTTCGTTGGTGGCTCCTGTAGTGAGAGCAGGCAACATGTGAATTTCCCATTTTCTAAAAGGTATCAAGATGGGAGTGTCAGCTTTGATTGCTTTTAAAAGTTGCAATTTAATTTGATCGTTTGGATGCAATCTTTGCACTTTGAGCTCGATATTTTCAATCCAATTGTACTTCAGTTGTTGTAGGATTGGCAATGGTAAAGCATTGATTGTCATTTTGAGCACGCACCAATCGAATGGTATGTTTTCCATATACGACATATTCGTAGTCATTGAAAATATTCAAAAAATGTTTCAACGGAATGAGCGTACTAAATGACAAAGTATCCGCATCTGCCTTGATGATACCAACATCTTTATCTGGACTCCAAGTCGCTATACTCAAGGGTTTAGACTCTTCTTCGCTACAGCATAAAAACCCTCGAACGGTACTCACAATTCCAACGTCACGCACTGATTCCAACTCTTTACCATTTTGTTCGAAGTTAATGGATTGGAACATGAAAGCGCCAGCATTATTGACAAAAGATACTTCTCCAGTACCCTTGGTGCGCTTAATTTTTCCACTGATATGTAACAGATTAATGCTAATTTCTATGACATCATTGTTGCGGAAAGATTTAACGTATGGATAGTAGGTACGCCATTCATCTTTTTGAAATGATGTGTCCATTTGAGGTTTTTGGAAAATGTTGAACACTTGCGGAGATAACATTGAAGCCTAAGTATTTGAGATGGTGGTGTTGGATGTTCTTTGTCTCGAAGAAGACTGATGGTCTATTCGTAGGTAGATGTATTTTATAACTACCTAGTACCATAATTCTTTGAGATGTAATCAAATTATGATTTCTTCACCTTGGAAATTCACCAGCTGAAAGTTTTGATCCAAAATTTTAAGTGTTATATTATGAATCTCGTCTGTAGTGATGGGTAGATAAATGTGAGTATTTGGACTTTCGTCGATAGCGTAACCAGGATCTTTTCTGATAGCAAATTCGTAGATTTTGTGCGAAGGTCTATCGTTGTAGAAGGCTCCCGAAGTAATGTTGGAATTGATGTGTATGGTTTATAATTTTGACAGGCCGATCGGACATGTGAGTAACATTTTTTGGTAGAATCTTAGGAGAGTATCCCAAAATGTGTGTCAAACTATCGTTCGGAGTGAAATCAATATCAAAATCTTTACAAAAAATTTCACATTTCAATGTATTATTATTCGGTTTGAGGTAGAAGTAATCTTCAGGCTTTACCTTCGTCGTTGTCTTTGGTACGATTGCTTTCTGAATAAACTTTTCAATATCCTCAATTTCGTATGCTCCCGTTGGAATGTCAATGCTTTTTTTCTTACCCTTTCCATCTACATAGTGGAACTTTGTACCTTCATCGATGTTGGCTATACTATTGTACGAATGAAAACTTAGAAGAGCTAAGCCATATTCACTGTCACGCTGCAAGTGAAGCGGCGGTGATAGATCAATTGAGAGAATCGAAGAATGACTCTTCAAAGTCAGTATTGTATCACTTCGTTTCATTGACATGACTGATACACAAGTAGTTGTGACAGTATCTTTTATTGACATAGAAATGCTAAACACAAGTGTCCACAATTGTTTTGATCATATGTTTGATATACATCATAATTATAAAATATCTTGACGCACTGCTGCTTTTCAAAATAATCGGCCAATTCTTTGGTGGCTTCAATTTCCAGAACTATCGAAATATTGTACAGTGTTATCATCCTTTTTGTAAGCTACCCAATGTGTACCTGGATTGATGGAGGAATCTAAATTCACTACGGCACATTCACGATATCTAGGATGATGAGGAAGAGTGTCTCGCATAAAAACACCGCGAAAATGTGGAATTTTCAGCTTTTTCGCACATTCCATAATCTCCCCATCGTACAGAGCTCTGTTGGGTAGCTGAGCTAGTAGTTTTTTTGTTTCTTCAACTACAATCCTTCTCCTCCTTTATGCTGTTTCTTCAAGAATAGACCGAATCCGTTACGCGTTTTTCGTGGATACAAGCCGGATCCCAAGTGTTCCATAGCTTTATTATGTCGTGCGTCTTCTTCCATCTTTTTCTTTGCATTTTTCGTGCCGATGATGGTCTTTGCGATGGCGCTCGCTCCTTCAGCCAGCGACCCTAGAGCCGAGAGACCGACAAACAATGGAATTAGCGTCAGAAAACCGCCACTTTTTGGCAATGGTATAATTCTAGGTACTCGAATACGTTTTCGACCTCCACATTTCTTGACGGCTAATCGAGCTGCTTTCAAAGCAGCAGCAGATGACTTTTTCAAACTGCCACCTTCGTGATGAGGAGACTTTTCCATAGCTTGATGAATCTTCTTTGCAATTTGGGAGAATCCATGCTGTCGTCGATTTTTCATACCCATACCGAGCTTACGTTTCGCCTTCATAGCGTTGGTAATGAACCAAGCAGCAGATTTTTCAACAAAGTTTGCGTCTTTCGATTTGACTCGTTCCCAAGCTCTATGTTCCAACACTTGATCGGCTTTATGACGTTCTTCCAATGATTTGTTTTGAGAGTATGCAATGTCGTGTTCCCTGCAAGCTTCGTCCAACGGATTTATACCTCTATCTCCACGTTCTAAGCGTTCTTTCAATTTAGTTCCCGGTCCACAATATGAATAGCCTGGGAGATGTAGTTCGAATGGTAGGTTATTGATGAGCGTATTAACCACACCCTTACCGTGATGAATCAACATTAAAAATGATGTTAATATTGAAAGACAAGAACATTTATACAAAATCCTAAACATTTCATGGTATCGTGCACAACATGAGGGTGGTTCAACAGACGCATACCTTACCGATCGAAAATTTGGATTACTTAAATGAAAGTCAATCTACCAGCAGTAAGCATGGTACATTGCTACCACATTCATTTCGTGCAATCCTATGTGGACCGAGTGGATGTGGGATAACAAATGCAGTACTTTCACTGCTCTTCCACCCGAATGGTGCTAAATTTGAAAACGTTTACGTGTATTCAAAGTCATTGTATCAACCTAAGTATCAGTTACTCGAAGAGGTGTTGAAAAAAGTCAAAGGAATCGGATATTTTCAATTCAAAGAGAACGAGGAAATTATAAGTCCCAACGAGGCTAAACCAAATTCCATATTCATTTCTGATGACATATCTTGTGATAAACAGCAGAAAATCCAACAATATTATTCCATGTGTCGACGAGATATAGATGTTATGTACATTGGGCAAACGTATAGTAAGGCTCCAAAGCAAATGTTGCGAGATAATTGCAATCTAATTGTATTGTTCAAGCAAGATGAAATAAATTTAAAGCATGTGTATGATGAACACGTTTCACCTGATGTGTCATTCAACGATTTCAAGCGTATGTGTGCTAATTGTTGGAATGGAAAATTCGGTACAATGGTGATCGTAAAGGAGTGTGATCTGAATGCAGGTCGCTATCGATATGGCTTCGATAAGTTTATAAAACCATGAACTTATAATGATAAAGTATATTCGTCAACATGAAGCCACCCAGCAAAGAGGCTGACATAGTTCGCAAAACGAAAATCAATGAAATCGCTAGTATCATAAAAAAGAAATACTTATCATTGAAATTGGGTAAATCAGAAGATACAATTGCTCCTCAAGTCATTCAAGCTTATATCGATCAGTATCCACCTATGAGTCATAAATTCTTAACACAATATTGGAGCAATGATGAGAAGATAGACAAAGTATACGGACCCATATATGATTTTACAACTTCAAAATGGCGGCTTGGTTCAAAAGAAATCGATTTTGATAAGCAGCACATCAAAGTTGCTGGACAGTAAGTGATAGTAACACCTGGGCTATATGAACTGATGTTCTACGATGATCCAGAAAATTTCAACAAGGACGATCTCGTTGCGTTCAAACACATTTTAGAACTGTCGAATGTACATAAAAAAGCAAATAATGCATTGAAAGGAACTAATCGACGCAAATATATGGAAATCATAGAACCAATGTTTATTCGAAAGTCGTCACGAATGGCGGAGGGACGGGGCTTAATGTCATACAATTCTAAACCTATAGAATACATTTATTGGAATGATCCGAACGAATTGTGTGAGCGTTTACGATTGTTGTTAGCGTCCAAAAATGCTGGAAACACTTCACTTGACCATGAAATTATATCCATAATCGAAGAATTGAAAGACATCATTTCCAAGATGACCATCGACAAATTCGGACGTAGTTTTTCTTCAAGGAAACGAATATTGCGTCCGATAATTGAACTTGGTGATGGTTTAACACATAGTCCTGACGGTAATATTGATTTAAAAAAATCAAAGCTGTGTAACGTAAAAATGCCAACTAATCCTATGGATGCTACCAACAAGCAGTACGTAGACGATCAGATGAAACATTGGGCTGACGAGTTTACGAAAACTATTGAGGATCTCACCGAGATTGTGAAACAATTCGAAAAAAAATTGAAATTGTTACCGAAACATTCGGTGACTTTCGTAATCGAATTAGCGAGCTGTCTGCAAAAGACGTTGAATACAAACAGACTTTCGACGACATTCTGGCTAAAAAGCTTAATCACTTGCAGAAAGATGTTAAAACACAATTCTTTAAAGTGAACTTGCTCATATCAGATGAGGAGCGTGCTTACACAAACAATTTGAAACAACTTACTCATGCCATCAACAAAAAATTTGAAAATGCGACTGAAGCACACACCTTAACCAAAAATGTGGAAAGAGAGTTGAATCAGTTTCGAACGAATGTCGTTTATAAATATCTGATATGGACTGGATATTACAAATTTGAATATAAGCATATAAAAAATCCAAGCATCCATAACAAATTTAGAGCAACTCATCAAAAGAAAAATTAATATAACACAATGATGGCACGTGATTTAATTTGAATATAAGCATAAAAAAATCCAAGCATCCATAACAAATTTAGAGCAACTCATCAATCATTCGCAGTAATGATTACGAAAGAAAAGATTCAAATTGTCAACGAGTTGCATAAACCTGCTCGTAAAACATACCCCTACTGCATGTGTAATTGCCAATCGAGAGAAAAATATAAGATGATGCGATGTCTAATGGCTTCCATTTGATGTCCACGTAATAGAGAAGAAACACATCGTTTATACTTTTATACAATATAATTGGAAACATGTTGTACGTAGATATACCACCAAATGTAATCGAAGCAGGCATTTGTTTCAACGATTAACAATGTATAGCAATGAGAAAAATAACCGTGAACGATGGACAGATGCATGTATTCTCTACCGAAATTCCAGAGCGAGAAAACAAGTTTAAAATTCGACTCGTGTTCTACCCAAATAGAACATGGGGAGATACTGGAATATTTCATCTACCATCAGAAGAAACTACCGAAAGCAATATATCCTACGACGATGGTAATTTTGGAATTCTCTTCGCTCCTGCTGCTGCTGCTCTGAAAAGAAGTTGAGGATTCCTCTTCGTCACCATCGTCGTAGGATATATTTCTTTCGGTAGTTTCTTCTGATGGTAGATGAAATATTCCAGTATCTCCCCATGTTCTATTTGGCTAGAACACGAGTCGAATTTTAAACATGTTTTCTCGCTCTGGAATTTCGGTAGAGAATACATGCATCTGTCCATCGTTCACGGCTATTTTTCTCATTGCTATACATTGTTGATCGTTGAAACAAATGCGATTACATTTGGTGGTATATCTACGTACAACATGTTTCCAATTATATTGTATAAAAGTATAAACGATGCCTTCAATTTAGGCATCTTCTACGTGTTTCTTCTCTATTACGTGGACATCAAATGAAAGCCATTAGACATCGCATCATTTTATATTTTTCTCTCGATTGGCAATTAAACATGCAGTAGGGGTATGTTTTACTAGCAGGTTTATGCAACTCGTTGACAATTTGAACCTTTTCGTTCGAAGTCATTACTGCGAATGATTGATGAGTTGCTCTAAATTTGTTATAGATGCTTGGATTTTTTTATGCTTATATTCAAATTAAATCACGTGCCATCATTGTGTTAGCTTAATTTTTCTTTTGATGAGTTGCTCTAAATTTGTTATGGATGCTTGGATTTTTTTATGCTTATATTCAAATTTGTAATATCCAGTCCTAATTCAGATATTTGGTAAACATTCAACTCTCTTTCCACATTTTTGGTTAAGGTGTGTGCTTCAGTCGCATTTTCAAATTTTTTGTTGATGGCATGAGTGAGTTGTTTCAAATTGTTTGTGTAAGCAGGCTCCACATCTGATATGAGCAAGTTCCCTTTAAAGAATTGTGTTTTAACATCTTTCTGTAAGTAATTAAGCTTTTTAGCCAGAATGTCGTCGAAAATCTGTTTGTATTCAACGTCTTTTGCAGACAGCTCGCTAATTCGATTACGAAAGTCACCGAATGTTTCGGTAACAATTTCAATTTTTTTTTCGAATTGTTTCACAATCTCGGTGATATCCTCAATAGTTTTCGTAAACACGTCAGCCCAATGTTTCATCTGATCACCAAGTTCAATTATCGGACGCAATATTCGTTTTCTTGAAGAAGAACTTCGTCCGAATTTGTCGATGGTCATCTTGGAAATGATGTCTATTGAATGATGTTGGCCTCTTTCAATTCTTCTATTATGGATATAATTTCATTGTCAAGTGAAGTGTTTCCAGCATTTTTGGACGCTAACAACAATCGTAAACGCTCACACAATTCGTTCGGATCATCCCAATAAATGTATTCCATAGGTTTAGAATTGTATGACATTAAGCCCCGTTCCTCCGCCATTCGCGACGACTTTCGAATAAACATTGGTTTGATGATTTCCATATATTTGCGTCGATTAGTTCCTTTCAATGCATTATTTGTTTTTTATGTACATTCGACAGTTCTAAAATGTGTTTATACGCAACGAGATCATCCTTGTTGAAATTTTCTGGATCATCGTAGAATATCAGTTCATATAGCCAAGGTGTTCCTATCACATGCTGTCCAGCAACTTTGATGTGCTGCTTATCAAATTCGATTTCTTTTGAACCAAGCCGCCATTTTGAAGTTGTAAAATCATATATGGGTCCGTATACTTTGTCTATCTTCTCATCATTGCTCCAATATTGTGTTAAGAATTTATGACTCATTGGTGGATACTAATCGATATATGCTTGAATGACTTGAGGAGCAATTGTATCTTCGTCAAATGTTCCTTCTTCTTCATCATCGAACACTTCATCATCATCATCTCCATCAGTACTGGCAATAGGTTTAAGTTTCTGGAATGGTGGTAGAATTTCAGCATTGCCGACCGATGCATCCTCTGTCTTCACTTCTTTTTTTGGTATAGTGGTATGTTCATTCTTAAGCCATTTTTTAGCTACTGCCAGCTGCTTTTTCAGTGGAACCGATATGGGTTTGAAAAATTTTTGTAATGCCTCATCTTCTTCTGATATACCCAATTTCAATGATAAGTATTTCTTTTTTATGATCCTAGCGATTTCATTGATTTTCGTTTTGCGAACTATGTCAACCTCTTTGCTGGGTGGCTTCATGTTGACGAATATACTTTATCATGATAATTTCATGGTTTTATAAACTTATCGAAGCCATATCGATAGCGACTTGCATTCAGATCACACTCCTTTACGATCACCATTGTACCGAATTTTTCATTCCAACAATCAGCACACATACCCTTGAAATCGTTGAATGACACATCAGGTGAAACGTGTTCATCATACACATGCTTTAAATTTATTTCATCTTGCTTGAACAACACAATTAGATTGCAATTGTCTCGCAACATTTGCTTTGGAGCCTTACTATACGTTTGCCCTATGTACATCACATCTATACCTCGATGTCGACACATGGAATAATATTGTTGGATTTTCTGCTGTTTATCACAAGATATGTCATCAAAAATGAATATGGAATTTGGTTTAGCCTCGTTGGTACTTATAATTTACTCGTTCTCTTTGAATTGAAAATAACCGATTCCTTTGACTTTTTTCAACACCTCTTCGAGTAACTGATACTAAGGTTGATACAATGACTTTGATTACACGTAAACGTTTTCAAATTTAGCACCATTCGGGTGGAAGAGCAGTGAAACTGCTGCATTTGTTTTCCCACATCCACTCGGTCCACATAGGATTGCACGAAATGAATGTGGTAGCAATGTACCATGCTTACTGCTGGTAGATTGACTTTCATTTAAGTAATCCAAATTTTCGATCGGTAAGGTATGCTTCTGTTGAACGACCCTCATGTTGTGTACGATACCATGAAATGTTTAGGATTTTGTATAAATGTTCATGTCTTTCAATATTGACATCATTTTCAATGTTGATTCATCACGGTAAGGGTGTGGTTAATACACTCAACTTATATTTCATACACTTTGATTATTAAAAAAGAATTTATTAAATACAAGTCATGGAAATACACTTTAATAATATAATGAATGATATGATACTGGTAAAATCAATAGAGTGAAACATTGCTATCATGAGAATCTTAATTTATAGTAATAAATTGCTGGTGTCAGCATGGATGACGTAATGCTGTGTCGATTGAATAACTACACATTACTCCTCCCTCCTTAAGATGGAACTTTTCAGGGAAAAGTGACTCTGGAATCATCGGGGTTAACCTTTGGACGAGTGAGAACTTCAGGCTTGGCTCGCTTCCTGGAAAGCTTGAAATAGCAAAGAACAATTAAAGATAATGTAATTATGATGTATAATGAAACAGTTCCCGACAGATGCCAGGGGTTGAAGGTTGCGTTGAACTCGATTTGTTCCGCACTGGCATATGGCAAGTTTCTTATATCTGCTAGCTTGACATTTCTCAAGCTAACTTTTGGCAGCTTAACTTCATTCTTCGGAATCTTGATATTGAAATCCTCGATGATCGTTGGTTGCCCTGTAGCGTTATCTTCAAATAGTAGCTGATCTTCCTCAATAAAATATTGGCAATCTGGTGAATTTTCAAACAAATATATGCCTTGTGTTATTTGTTTAGTCCATATCCCTTGGCATTTCGTTTTGATTAATGTGGATTTTGTAAAGGCTCCCAAATACTGATTAGTCTCTGGGATGAACTCGAGAATGGTTGCATTCGGTAATTCGTAGTGAACACAACTGGAGATTTTATCGGCCATAATTATCTCTTGTTCGCAGATAGAAGGTTTGAATGTTCGCAACTTTGGTGAACATAAATATTGGTAACTGATAATGTCACAAATATCAGAAATTGGAACCCAATCAGTATCAGATTTGAGAGCATATTTATTATTAGTTATAATAGTTGAAAATTGCTTTGTGGGTATAGACAGAAAGTAATAAAGTTCATAATTAATTTGCTTGTATAATGGAATTTCAAGGGTATAAATAATTTCTTGTTTATGAACCAAACATCTAGGATGAATGAGCATCTTATAATTTCCGATGCTACCTTCAGATACAGGAAAAGGTAGACTAAGATTATAGAAATTTGGGATTTTTTTTAATTCTGCTAACAATTCGGCAGATGTAATAATGCTTGGGTGAAGAATTCTATGATGACAAAATGTAATTGAATTCTCAATGTCTTGTGCTATATTCAGTATAATATTCAACAGTTGGATTAATTGATTTAAGGTGTCTTTCGCAAACAATATATTAGTTTGTGATATGTATGAATCTATAATTGATTCCAATTGATTTATCCTTGCCAGCAACTTTTTTTCATTATGTCTTATATCATTAATAGTTTGATTGAAATTTTCTATGAGCGCATTGTTTACTGAATATTGTCCGTTTATTTGGTTTTGTAATTTGTACTGATTTTTCTTAAGCTCTTCTAGAAATACATTTATCTGCTGTGCATCGTTTGCGTCCATGTTACCTGTTATCTTTTTGATGATGCTTCCTAAGCCGTCAATAAGGCCTCTTTTGACCCTTGATGGAGTTAGAAACGGATTTAGTTTTTCGGTTATCAGATCAACATTGTAGTTAATTATTTTATAATAATTATTTAATTCTGACGAGAACACAATATCAGTCGATGTAATTTTTTTTGCGTAATCAACTTGTTTTAAAATATTTTCAAATTCATTTATCAGAGGAGATAGATCAAAAAAGTAAATAAATGTATGAGAGGAAGTTTGTAACTTAGCTGGGCCTAATTTGATGGGTAGTACTCCTGAGTTGTTGTCGATGTTCCGAATTTTCGTTAGGATGGGTGTTGCCCACAGGACGAAGACGTACCTGGAACAGGAGATGGTTGTTTAGTCGGACGTTTTATGTTGTCCATATGTAATTTGTGAAACTTTCGACCAGTTTTACTTTTGTCCACTTGAGGTTTGATAGTTTTTCTTTGAGGATTAGTCTCCAAAATAATTTCCTTTTTGTACTTGTTTCTCTCTTTCGATCTAAAGTTACTTTTAATGAATACTTTTTCTGGTAATGGTGGTATCTTTTCCCTATTTTCATTTAATTTTGAAATAGTCTTTTCCTTATTTGTTATGAGACGACGATTTATCTCTCCATGTAAAATTTGTATTTTATCCTTATGAGTATCTACATTATTATTTAGAATGCGTGTCTCTAAATCAATTTCAGTTGGGCTATTCATATCGTAATTTAATATCGAAAATGGTGACAATTTTGTGGTCGAGTGAATGGAATTATTATATGCAATCACCGCATATAATACTTTAGTTTCGATAGAATCACTTCGAAATTCCTCTCTATTGTTAAGAATATTGAGATGTTCTAAAAATGTAGAATGAAATCTTTCAATCAGCCCATTACTTGCAGGATGATGTGGGCTGCAAAGATGTATATCTATTTTATGGAGCTTAAAGAAATCGGTAATTAAACTATTATCGAATTCTGATCCATTATCTGTGATTATTAACCCTGGGACAGAATGATGAGAGAAGAAATTTAGGAGTGTTTTCATTATTTCGACAGCTTGAATATTTGGTATTATATAAACTTGAGCAAACTTGCTAAATGCATCAATGATTGTTAGGAACTGGTGACTCTGATATTTTAAAACGTCAATATGTACGATCTCTAATGGTTTACTCGGAGTAGGGGTGATGTTGAATTTTAGTTTGAGCGGGTTTCTGTCGTATTTCACTAATTTACAGATTTCACAGCTATTGATAAAATCTTGAATTGATTTTTGCATTCTTGGCCAATAATATTTTGACAATTTCTGTTGCGTTTCAACGATTCCTCTATGGTTGCATTTTCCTTCGTGGTGATTTCTTATTAATCTTTGTTGATCCTCAACTGTGATTACATCTTCCAAAATTGTTAAACATCTCTTAATTTTGACTGTTGAGTTGAATTTTTCGTTTAAGATACGTGAAAATTCTTCATATAGGAAATCATTGTCGAAATAACAAGAATAATTAACGTTAGGTGTGATATATTCTCTAACAAAATTTAAGAAGTCGCTTCTGTAATTAAAATCAGAAATTTGAACTGTAAATCTCTGTTTGTTGAAAATATTGCTTATTTCAATATCGGCGGGGTTACTTCTCACCGATATGAATTTTATTTGATTATTTGCGAAGTTTAATGGATGTTCTGAAATGGGTATGAGACATGCTGGGTTTTCTAGATTGCTGTGTATTGTTGCGTCATCCATATGTTCATTAATATCAATTTCACTTTGTTCATTGTCGTCGGGTGGTTCTACTATTATGGATCTGTGGTCATTTTCATCGGCACGAGACATGATTTCACTAAATTCTTCCATATAGCCGCTTATTGGTGGTTCCACTGTAGTTGTATTCGCGTTTAAGTTAGGAATTCGTGATAACGCATCCGCGTTGCTGTTCAATTTTCCTTTTTTATAACGGATGGCAAAGTCAAACTCTTCGAGTTTCAATCTCCAACGTACCAGTTTGGAATTGGGTTCTTTTAAAGAAAAGAGCCACTGCAAAGGTTTATGGTCTGTAATAATAGTAAATTTGCGTCCATATAGATATGATCGAAAATACTTCGTTGCCCAGACCACTGCAAGTAGTTCCTTTTCTATGGTTGAATAATTGACCTCGTGTTCGTTTAAAGTCCGAGAAGCGTATGCTATTGGAAGATCCATATCTGATCCATCTTGTTTTTGTGATAATATACTACCTATACTAAAATTGCTAGCATCACAACTTAGAATGAACGGTTTATCAAAATCTGGATATTTTAATATAGGATCGTTTGTTAGTAGTTGTTTACATAGTTCAAAGCAATTCTTGTAATCGGTGTCATTGATGTTTATTTCTATATCCTTCTTTAATCTACAAGTGAGTGGTTTTGTTAATTTGGCAAAATTATTTATAAATTTTCTGTAGTATCCCAAAAGACCGAGAAATGATTTCAACTGTTTTGATGTTTTTGGAATTGGGTATTCAAGAATTGCCTTAATTTTGTCGGGATTTGGTTTGATACCCTCTGATGTTATAACGTGACCCATATAATTAACTTCTTTACGAAGGAATTCGCTTTTGTCCATCTGAATTTTGAAATTGAATCTCCTCAATCGATCGAATACCTGTTTCAGTTTTTGAATATGCTCTTGTAACGACGTGGAAAAGATAATTATATCATCGAGGTAGACAATACAATCTTTGTTTTGTAAACCGCGTAGAACATTGTCCATAGCTCGTTGAAATGTTGACGGCGCATTCTTAAGGCCCATTGGCATACGGATGTACTCGTAATGGCCATTTTCGACTGAAAAAGCTGTTTTATGGATGTCTTGAGGGTTCATCTCTATTTGGTAGAACCCAGACGCTAAATCTAACGTACTGAAATATTGACTTCGTCCGAGCTTATCAAGAATATCACTGATATTTGGTATCGGATATCGGTCGTCGATTGTTTCTTCATTCAATTTCCTATAGTCGACAACAATTCGCCATTTTTTCCTGCCAGATGCGTCCTGTTTTTTAGGTACTACCCAAATTGGGGCACTAAAGGGTGAATTAGAATGACGTATAATACCTTGCTGCAGCATGTCGTCGATTTGTTTTTCGACCTCTGCTTTATGTACGTAAGGATAGCGATAGCTTTTTGTATGAATGGGTGTCTCATTTTTCAAGTTGATGTTATGTTTTACCGCATTGGTGAACGTTAAGGGTTCGTTATCAATATAGAATATATCCGAATAAGATTTGAGAATTTCGACAATTTGCCGCTTCTCCTCAATATTGCAATGATCAAGTCTTACTTTATTAAAATCAAAAAATTGCTTTTGAGTTTCTAAATTGTTAAAATTTGGAATAGAAAATTCGTTCTCGGGAATAGCTAAAAATGGATTCGAGACATCTAGTTTTTTCTTAGAATTAGACTGATTGGTTACAAATATATAAGCCTGGTGATTCTTCACTGTAATCAGACTCTCTGGAATTTCGAGATTTGATATACGTTGTTGCGGTAATAACGCAGTGCCGTGTGCAATGTTAGAAATATGAATTTTTATTTGCTGTTCGGAATTCGGCATTACTGTTATCAGATTGTTATAGTCACTCAATTTTTTAAATTCTAACTTTATTTTTGTATTCGGTAAAACTAGTTCGTTTGATACTAAGTTAATACTAGAATTTAATAAAGCTAAGTTGTCGACACCAAGTAAACAATCAAAATAACGATGGAATTGAAATAAATGAAATTTAAATGACTTTTTCCTTGCTTTGAAAATTGGCGGACAATCAATCGAGATGCTATACTTCTCTCTTGTTGTACCATGGGCAGTAGATATAATAAAAGGGTCTTCGTTTATGGATTTTGAAAAATATTTTTCTGCGATTATCGGATTAATGAAAGATTTGGTTGAACCAGTGTCGATTAAACATTTTAAATTAACATTATGAAATGGAATAGTAATAAATGGTAGTTGTGATTGAGTGTGATCAATATTTAATAATTCTGCAAATCCATCGAGGCTGGTTCCTCTAAAAAAGAATCTTCTGTAATAGCATTTTCATCAGGGTTGTGTATGATATCATTTTGGTCTTGTTGATCCTCATTATCTATTTCATTATTATGAAGTTCTTCCGCAATCCAATTTCTCTGTACTGATGAAGGTTTGAAGCTATTATATTGATTCGGCCTATTATTGGTATTCCTGGTCGATATACTCATAGGAGTCGGATTATATGAAGGTGTATTAGCTCTAGGTTTAAAAGCGTTTGTCATTTGACTTGATCTCTGTTGATTACTTTGCTTATTATGTTGAGATGTGAAATAATTTTGCCTTACTGGTGGTTGATTGAAATTTTGATAATTAAAATGGGTAGGCGGATTCTTCGTAATTGTAAATTTGTTATTTTGCTGCAAACTGGGTTTTGATTTGTTGAAGTTTTGAGTTTGGTTAATATTAAAATCGTTCGTTAACATATTCAGTGCATCATTGAGGCTTTCGGGTTTCCGGGTACTTAGATAATCGCCTAAAGGGTTATTTAAATGCTTAAGAAAAACTCTTAATGCAAGACTGTGTGCAAATTTTATTAGCACGTCCCTGTCGGTTACCGCTTCTACATGCGTCATTATGTGTGACGTTTGCAAATTTAGGTTATCTTGAACTTTTGCAAAGAATTCTAATGGTTTCGAATTACTCTCTCTCTCTCTCTCTAAGGTTATTGGCCCTTGCTCCCTATTGGTGCATTTGGCCAGCTCATTAGGGGGGTTACAATCTTGTCTGATTTTGCATCATATTGTAACCCATTAATAATAGTTTTTTTCCTCTATTTCTTTTGTGTTTCTTATATGATTATTCTTCAATGCACGTGTCAAGGTGAGTCCAGCAATGTGCCTCGATCCGAGTATAACCTTCTCTGTCACGCTCCTAAGGTTATCAGCGAGGTTTTCCCTCTTGTCTCCTCCAGACCACGCTGCCACGTGCTTCTAACCTTAAAAGTTAAATAGGAATCGACCTCTTTTCGCTTGCACACCCCGAACTACGCTCGATTATCACGGCCGAGACTTCCCTGTCCACCTCGGGGGCCCAGCACTCACGTCCTCTACTAGCGTGTACTTCCCGTACGGAAATTTTTGATTTCCTTCAGACGCGAAGTGGACTCTACCGAGGTTGATACGGAAGTTGGTTTCGAATTACCTTGCCGAAGCTGGCATAACTCAAGTGTCAGAGTTTCATGATCCCGTTTGTCTGAGTACGTTGACATCAAGGCATTTTTCAAATCTGCCCACGTTTGAATATTGAAACTAGAAATATTATTTGCTGCTTCACCTTTAATTTTGTTTCGAATACCTTTAAGTAATAAGACATTTGTGAAATCATTTACATTTGCAGTGTTATAAAAATGCGTAATTAATTGTTGAGCAGAATTAACAAAATCAGATAGCAAGCTAGGATTTCCAGTAAACTCAGGGACAATAGTTAAATATTCTATTTTAAATGCCATTGTTGAATCTAAATCAATGGTAGTACAGGGGGTAAGAGAATCGTTAACAGTAGAAATAAATAAACCTAAATCAAATCTGCGATGTAAGGGTGAACGAGTACGGCGTCTATGATCTATATCGTCCAAATCTGAATCGACTGAAGGGCTAATTTCTGACATCTATGACTTACCAGATTATTTTCATTCTTTGAAGACCTCTTTGCTTCTCGAAAGGCTACTCAGTTCACCTTCCTGGTTCCTCGTGCACAAAGAGTTGAAACTCACCAAATTTCTTGCGGTAAAGGTCACTACTCCACTTCTTAGGTTCACTACTTGATTGTGAAAGTCCGTCAGTTTCTGTAGGTTTACCAATTTAGAAATTCGTCGCTCTATCCTACTGACTGCGCCACTTATATTTCATACACTTTGATTATTAAAAAAGAATTTATTAAATACAAGTCATGGAAATACACTTTAATAATATAATGAATGATATGATACTGGTAAAATCAATAGAGTGAAACATTGCTATCATGAGAATCTTAATTTATAGTAATAAATTGCTGGTGTCAGCATGGATGACGTAATGCTGTGTCGATTGAATAACTACACATTACTCTCATCAATAACCTACCATTCGAACTACATCTGCCAGGCTATTCATATTGTGGACCGGGGCAGGGTGATTATGTAACTTGCAATGCGACTGCCGAAAATTTTGCGATCGTCGCTGTCAATCATCAATTTTGGTATTAAGTAACAGCAACCGCGA
This sequence comes from Crioceris asparagi, assembly GCA_958507055.1. NCBI lineage: Eukaryota > Metazoa > Arthropoda > Insecta > Coleoptera > Chrysomelidae > Crioceris > Crioceris asparagi. The sequence continues at coordinate 50,576,630 of OY293828.1, forward strand.
GGAAATAGCAACTGAAAACAGTGCTGCCTCTACCGAACGACTGGTGAGCTATAATTACATTGAATTCTGTATATATCGTATTACGTAACTTGCAACTGCGACTGTGTAGCCAAACAATTTGCGACTATCGCTATATGACAGGTTCAGATGATCCTAACCTAACCTTTTATCATCTGTGCAGGTTTGGGATTTATTCTTTTACTTGTGTTATTTAATATTTAGTTTTTGTGTTTATCTTTGGTCTTCGTTTGATGGATGTTGTTTTGGAGTGAAAGAAATGGCTCGCTCTGTGATGTTGACAGATGTTCTAGATTTAGAGAATGCAAGAGATGAAAGACTTATTAGTCGTCGTTTACGAAGCAACCTGCGGCGTCAGGCCCATCCTTTGGATATTTTCGACCATTGCCTCACAAATTTATAAGAAATATTATTTAAATAAGTACATAGACATATTTATATATACCTACCTATTTTGATTACGTTTTCATATTTAATTTACCTGAAATTATGTGTCCATATGTTGTAGAATCTTTAGCATAGAGTAAAATAATAAAGAATCTTTAGCTCAACAAAAATTTAAATGATAATTTTATTTCCTTAGAGTAGGGAAAAGTCGTGCGTACACGACAGGAGATGCTACTCTGTATAGCTACCGTGAAACGAAAGTGAAGACAATTTTTCGTGCTATTTCTGTGCTATTTTTTAATTAAAACCACAATTTTGTTATCTTAACACAAAAATGGAATGCGAGGCTCTTGGATACAAGAGCCTCTGTCGAAAAAAGAATGTGGTGTTGCGTCCACTGGTGGTCATTGATTTATTACTCATTTGGCTTCACTTGCTCTCCGAATGCGATGTCTCCTTTGTAATTCCATGCTCTAAGGTTATTTCCGTCAAATAGGTTAACGTATGTATTTGTTTTCGTTATTTAGTTCCACAGATTGCTACCAAGCTGCTAGTGGCGCTGTATTTGACAGCGACTGCTTGGCCAGCGACCTCTTTACATAATACGATTTTATTTTGCGACTAGCTAGCCGTTAACAACTGCAACGCGACTGCAATGCTGTAGCGACTAGGTCGTGAAATTTTACATAATCACCATGCCGGAACTAAATTGAAAGAACGCTTAGAACGTGGAGATAGAGGTATAAATCCGTTGGACGAAGCTTGCAGGGAACACGACATTGCATACTCTCAAAACAAATCATTGGAAGAACGTCATAAAGCCGATCAAGTGTTGGAACATAGAGCTTGGGAACGAGACAAATCGAAAGACGCAAAATTTGGTGAAAAATCTGCTGCTTGGTTCATTACCAACGCTATGAAGGCGAAACGTAAACTCGGTATGGGTATGAAGAATCGACGACAGCATGGATTCTCCCAAATTGCAAAGAAGCTTCATCAAGCTATGGAAAAGTCTCCTCATCACGAAGGTGGCAGTTTGAAAAAGTCATCTGCTGCTGCTTTGAAAGCAGCTCGATTAGCCGTCAAAAAATGTGGAGGTCGAAAACGTATTCGAGTACCTAGAATTATACCATTGCCAAAAAGTGGCGGTTTTCTGACGCTAATTCCATTGTTTGTCGGTCTCTCGGCTCTAGGGTCGCTGGCTGAAGGAGCGAGCGCCATCGCAAAGACCATCATCGGCACGAAAAATGCAAAGAAAAAGATGGAAGAAGACGCACGACATAATAAAGCTATGGAACACTTGGGATCCGGCTTGTATCTACGAAAAACGCGTAACGGATTCGGTCTGTTCTTTAAGAAACAGCATAAAGGAGGAGAAGGATTGTACTTGAAGAAACAAAAAACTACTAGCTCAGCTACCCAACAGAGCTCTGTACGATGGAGAGATTATGGAATGTGCGAAAAAGCTGAAAATTTCACATTTTCGCGGTGTTTTTATGCGAGACACTCTTCCTCATCATCCTAGATATCGTGAATGTGCCGTAGTGAATTTAGATTCCTTCATCAATCCAGGTACACATTGGGTAGCTTACAAAAAGGATGAAAACACTGTACAATATTTCGATAGTTTTGGAAATTTGAAGCCACCAAAGGAATTGGCCGATTATTTTGGAAAGCAGCAGTGCGTCAAGATATTTTATAATTATGATGTATATCAAACATATGATCAAAACAATTGTGGACACAACATCGATGAAGGTACAAAGTTCCACTATGTAGATGGAAAGGGTAAGAAAAAAGCATTGACATTCCAACGGGAGCATACGAAATTGAGGATATTGAAAAGTTTATTCAGAAAGCAATCGTACCAAAGACAACGACGAAGGTAAAGCCTGAAGATTACTTCTACCTCAAACCGAATAATAATACATTGAAATGTGAAATTTTTTGTAAAGATTTTGATATTGATTTCACTCCGAACGATAGTTTGACACACATTTTGGGATACTCTCCTAAGATTCTACCAAAAAATGTTACTCACATGTCCGATCGGCCTGTCAACATTATAAAAGTATGAACCATACACATCGATTCCAACATTACTTCGGGAGCCTTCTACAATGATAGACCTTCGCACACAATCTATGAATTTGCTATCAGAGAAGATCCTGGTTACGCTATCGACGAAAGTCCAAATCCTCTCATTTATCTACCCATCACTACAGACGAGATTCATAATATAACACTTAAAATTTTGGATTAACAGTTTCAGCTGGTGAATTTCCAAGGTGAAGAAATCATAATTCGGTTACATCTCAAAGAATTATGGTACTAGGTATTTATAAAATATATCTACCTACGAATAGACCATCAGTCTTCTTCGAGACAAAGAACATCCAATACCACGGTGATAGTCATCGTGAGCTCAGTGTGAAAAATATCCGATTTCTCAAATTCTTAGGCTACAAGTGTTCAACATTTTCATAGAAATTGGCATTAATCAATCGCATGCTTTCGATGCTCTTTACGCAAGTCTGTTACATATCAGTGGAAAAATTAAGCGCACCAAGGGTACTGGAGAAGTTTCTTTTGTCAATAATGCTGGCGCTTTCATGTTCCAATCCATTAACTACGAACAAAATGGTAAAGAGTTGGAATCAGTGCGTGACGTTGGAATTGTGAGTACCGTTCGAGGATTTTTATGCTGAAACCTTTATTAGAATATTTTCAATGACTACGAATATGTCGTATATGGAAAACATACCATTCGATTGGTGCGTGCTCAAAATGACAATCAATGCTTTACGATCGCCAATCCTACAACAACTGAAGTACAATTGGATTGAAAATATCGAGCTCAAAGTGCAAAGATTGCATCCAAACGATCAAATTAAATTACAACTTTTAAAAGCAATCAAAGCTGACACTCCCATCTTGATACCGTTTAGAAAATGGGAAATTCACATGTTGCCTGCTCTCACTACAGGAGCCACCAACGAAATTTGGTCGGTGAAAACTTCATCATTTTTAGAAAGTCCTCGCTATGTCATCGTTTGTTTCCAGAGCAACCACAAAAAGAACCAAGTGAAGAACGATCCTACGAAATTTAATTATGCAAACATTATGAATATCACCTTGACGATGAACGGAGACAGCTATCCAAAGGAGAAGATGCATTTGGACTTTGAAAAGGGGGATTTTACCGAAGCTTTCTTCAACTACACTCAATTTGGAAAAAGCTACAAACACTCTTATCTACATACGCCGCTCCTAAATTACTCTGAATTTGCAAATAAACCTCTATTTGTCATCGATTGTTCTCACCGAGATGAAAGCTTGAAAAGTTCAAGTGTTGAAATAGAAGCGTCTAAAGGTTTTCCAGCAAATACATGTGTCTATTGCATCATCTTTCACGATAACATAATTGAACAACATCCTCTCAGTAAAATTATAAACTAGGATGACAAGACCTCTGTCTTCAGTTTAAGTTCAGCCATCGTCGAGGAGAGATGAGAATAGCTTTCATAGACATTCAAGGCTTCAATGTGGAGTGCCAATTCCACCCCAAAGAAATTGCCTCAAGGATTGGACGTCGATGTAGTAATTATTTGCTATTACCACCAATACCGTTCTCATCGCTAAGCAAAGCAGATCGATGTGGCGTTTGTTATTTGGAGAAGAATGTACATAACCTCAAATATTCTTCCGGCTTTATACCATACGAATCGCTAGATGATATTCTAAAGGAAAATCTCAACGAAATTGATATCATCTATGTGCGAGGACATCAGAAGAAGCAATTATTGGATGATGAACTTCAATCTTTCTACGGAGAGCAAGCTGGTAGAGTCGTGAATTTGGAGGAATTTGATAACTCATGGCACACTGTTCCAACATTCAAAAATAGTGGATTTTCATCATGTATGCACCACACATATAGCAACAGTCAATTCTATAATTGTAGTCTTAGAAATGTTGATGAATTGTATAAATGGTTTTGTAATACTTTACCTTTATGAGCAATAGAAAGATTTAAAAAAAATGGTTTTTTTTGAGGGGGAGGGGTGCAGACAAGAAACAAGTTTTATTTGTCTGACAGCAGTTTCAGTCTGAGAGTCATAGAATTACGATGATGTTGAAAGAAAGGTTGGAGCAACACATTCGACGTTTGGAAGAATGAAAAATATTCTAAACTTTTTTGTGGAAAATCGGAAGATATTTACATTGTTCCATGATATGACTATCAATCCTACCACCCAATTCAGTGAAAAAGATTGGAATGTGAAGGTTTTCAAAAATCCTACACGTTTTCGTCAACGCAACAAACCTGATGAGATGCCATCAAGAAGAATCACTCCGTTCTCTATTTAAAAATTTTGTTTGATAAAATCATTCATTAAATAAAGCAAATTTTAAGTATAATGTTTTATTCAGAAAATCTTTTTTGATAAATACAATATTAAACATAACACATTTTCTTTCACTACCCATACAACACACATTGTTGTCAGAAATATTTCACATATATTATTCTGAAACGTTTGAAATGTTTCTGTGCATTGCCAAACATTTCAAAAATGTTTCAGATATATTTATATACATGAAAATGTCCGCTTTTGTTATATTACATTGTAACATTTCTGAATTATTTCAATGTAATATTTACGAATTATTATCCTGTAATATTGCTTGTATATTGCTATGATACTTTAAGGCATGAATCCACCAAAGCAAAATAAAAGAAACTTTGTGTTTCTGTTGCATGTATCCTTAAAATTTCTGTAAATTAAGACAAATTTTGGCTACAAATTTGCTTTGGGAGATAAGTGTCTTAAAGCACTGAGTGCTTCAGTTGCTCATCTATATATCATTATGACAGATATATCGCATAATGTGATAATACCTTGGAGCAATGATAAATAAAAGTACACTTTATGAATCAATTTTTATTGAAAAACTAAAATTATAAAATATAGTCTGATAAAGTAAACGTAGGTACATTTGCTCCTTATTAAATATGCATAAATTACACAACAAAAACAATATAACACCAACAGAAAATAAGATATTTAAATTCTCTTATAACTACTTTCTACCCGTAGCATAATAAGTACATAAATGAAACAATTTTAATTGAAATTTAAAATTAAAGAATATATTCTCAAAAAGAAAATTTACTCTGTACGAAATAAACAAAAAATATATAGGCACTTAACAAAAATGTAACATCTTTAGAAAATAAAATATTTAAATTCTCATATATAGGTATACGTGACAATTTCAAAATCACGCATTCTTCATTCTGCAAGCAAAACGAATAAGAAATTAGATACCACATACTAATTGAAATACATCTCAGCAATTTTCAAGCTTCAACTGGTTATGTGAAAGTGCAGCATATGATAGCTTCTAATTCTCTTTTCAAAAATATATGTTAAACACTTTTGCACAATTAGTTGAAGAAAAGTAAAAAATGGTTTTCAAAAGAATATTGAATAGTGAACAGCTTTCGATATGAATATATAGTTTTTCAATGATACAAGACAATAAATATATTTGTATTACATACGTTAGGTTAATTGTTGAACAAATTTACCATGCACATTCAGAATACAGTTTTTTTAATTTAGATAGATAAATAGAAACAAATCTCATATTTCACAAAATTCATAACATAATGGCGAAAAGAAAAAGATATTTTAATTACTCACTGTTCTCTATTATAGCGAAGTGTACTTTGGCTCAGCCATATTCCAATTAATTTCAGAATTTCTGACTCAGTAGCTTCAGATTTCTGTGATCTTACTACATCGATGACAAGCCTACATAAAGTCAAATCTTTAAACACTGTCTTCTTCTTCTTGCCACAGACACTGTATCCACGGCCCAAAGCATTACTTATTAGTGCTCTCATAGTGTTTGTTGTTATTTGATGTATATCCTTCCCCCCTTTTCTTTTTAAAAAATTCAACTAAAATGAAACACAATTAAAATGAATATTTTATATAACACGGTATCTTACTACTGTCTTTAAAAATCCTGTGTCTTCGTTTAATCTATTTTCAATAGCAGCTAAAGCTTCTTCAGTCTTCAAAGGCAAAAGATGGCGGACCTCTTCAATAACTTCAGGGTCTCCCTCTGGCATTCCTGATTGTCGTTCCATTGCCAATGTCAGTTTTGTGTCAATATCATCCACTTTTCGGTAAATGTAGTTTATTTTTTTCAGGATCAGTTTTTTAAATTCTGAAAATAGATTATCTTTTGTCATTTCAATCACTTTATATATGTATTTAGACTTGCTGACCTAGATCTACGTTATGGTGCGATGAATCACGACCAGTTTCGCTATGGGAAGAGAAACGGTCCGACGTAGTGTGATGCTGCTCTGTCAGAGTATCGTCGTTTAATATTAAATCTAGAAAAAACATGAATATGCTAATTATCATGTCCTAATAGAAGATGATCCGATTTTTACCATCATCATTTAAATCCGATTCCACAACCGAGCTGCGTGTTGATGAAGAAGGAGTGTTCAAACTCTTGGAGACAATAGTTTGTCTTTTTGGCAGCGACGTAATATTTCTTTGAATTGAAGAATGTTTCAATGCGAACTGCGAAGGCTGTTGTGCTAGTTTAGGCAAAGGGGGAAGGGTTATATTACTCATCTCAACATCTTCATTACTCTCGTCTGACTCAATAATCCGTGCTCTCTTGATTCGTCTTTTTTTACTCATGTTAGCATCACTATCTACGTCAGATAACTCTTCTGCCAGCCGCAACTTTTCGAGGCTTCTTTCGTATGTATCTGAAAACAAAACACTTAGGTAATGATGCCAGGATGATAAAGAGAAATATAAGAAGTTGAATTTTTGGAAGGTCAATATTTTTACCTGCATATCCAAATATTCTTTTAATTTCATACATGGGCCAACAATCTGTAGAATCTTGCTTAGAAAAAATTGCCTTATTGATTTTCATTTGATCCGTATATGGAGGATAAAAGCACATAGTGTTTCCTTGTGACATCCATTTGGTCAGTACTACACTAACCCCATCCTCAAACTCTAAAATAACGAATGGCTTCTAAAAAAGAAATACCTATGTATCATTTATTCATTAGAAGAGTAAGTGCCCACTGGCATATATGTGTATGGTAAAGTACATTTTTGAGTAACAAGCACAACATCTTCATAAAACACTCTAAACGGGCCTAAATTACTAATACTAATGAAGAAGAGAAAATACTACATAATCATGATTATAAGAAGCTCTCCACATTTTTCTGCTTAATTCAGACAATGGCCAGCTGTATAATTTATGATTATTTACATTTACAACGAAAATGAGCAATTCAGATGAATTACATGGAATTTTGTACAGGTCATCCAAGATTGTCATTTTTTTACCAATAATCAAAATTCTGCCACTCATATCTTCTTGTAAAATATTTTCGATTGATATTACCTCACCATTTTTTAAAATAACACAATTATTTCTGTAATCATTGCATTTGATAAACACTGTTTCACATGAAAATACTTTATATTGTTTGAACTTATGACAATTATTTGCAGATACCAGTGGTCCTTCGTTGTGCTCCATGCGTAAAACATCTTCACATTTGGAATATTTATTTGCACACGACTCAATTTCTGCATACCGGTTACTCAATTGTTGCGTTGAGAAGAACCCATACCAAAATTTTCAAAGCCTTTGTTTTTATCAAAGCTTGCGTCATGTTGTTCATCAAAATGCTCATTCTCCAACGATACTTCTTGTGAATTTGATTTTTCCGCATTGATCAATGGTGCCTGTAATTCCTTAGGTAATTCCTGATTAAAACAATTAAAAGGGCGCTGATAAGCCCTACAAATTCCAGAGCTAGTGCTTTGTTCGAGTATATCAATTTCCACCTCTGTTAGGCTTTGAACTAAACGACGGTTGTGTCGGTTACTGTAGACAGTTTTACGTACATTCATTGCTACAACTTTGAACCAATTTGATCACACAACTGAATATCAATACGGACGCACCTCAGTAAACAAATCTATGTGGAATTGGCGCGAATCGTTTTACATAACACTAACTCTACTACATAGATAAATAAATATATAGGTATATATACCCATAATTTCACTTACCTGACCTTCCTTGTTTGCCATCGCCATCGCTACCATTCCAGATTCCACCAGACGACGCAGCCTCAAATTAAATAAATCAATTTGATGTAATAATAATAATTATATTTCTTTTTGCCGGGGCCTTAAATTTGCGTAGCATCCGCACTTGATTCAACCTAACCTAACCTCTAACACTCTAACCTTCATAATCTCTGATTTCTGTGACTTGACCGAGCCAAGAACCAACCTACCCAAGAATTTATAACCTACCACTGGTTATCTCTGATGATACCACAGAAATATAAAAAACATACAGAAATATAATAAACATTTCTGTGGATGCCACCAACCACATACTTCACAAGCACAAGAGACACAGAGTATATAACAAGAAAGACAGAATCATAATACCCTTACACTTCGTAGGTATATATTCTCTGCTTTTAAATGATATTTTGAATCCTAGCACGATTCTAGATATATACTTATACCGAATAATTCTGCAATATTTCAGATATATTCTCCTATATATATTTCAAATCTATATGTGCTGCAATATTTCAGATATGTTATAAATGTAATGTAAGATTCTGAAACATTTGATTTATTGCAGAAATATTGCAGAAACGTCTTGTGTTGTATGGGTAATGACTCCTGATTTTTTGTTTAAGTACTTTTAATGATGCTGTTGACATTGTGTCGAATAAGCATAATTTGCAATTTAACTCGTATATTCTATACGAAAATCAAATCTTCGCTATTTCTTGGCCGATTTAAACGAATCAAAAACTGAATCACCATCAAATTTTCGGCGGAAGACGATTTTGGGAGTCGTTTGCTTGAAACGATAAGGGCTGTCCGAGCGTCATACCCCTCCGTTGCTGCCATTCATCGTACGCTTCCCGTCTTATCTGCACACGTCGAACAGCGCCCAGCCCCCCTCTCCAACCGTCGATCGTGTGTGCTCCGTGTGTGCACGGCAAGGAGCGCCAGCATATCAAACATCATGGCTCTATGCCCATATGCTATCATGTTCCCCATGCTGATATGCTACAGCTGTCACTCTGCGATGCCGCCATGTCTCATGTCCTCATGCTATCATGCCTCCTGCCCCCATCCTGACCGACTCTTTGTTCCGTGTCACTGTCATCACTGCATCATGCCCCATGCTGACATGGCGTCATACGTCACTCGGCGATCTGTCATCTGTCACTCTGCGATGCCGCCATGTCTCATGGCCTCATGCTATCATGCCTCCTGCCCCATGCTGACTGTCTCTGTGTTCCGTGTCACTGTCTTCACTGCCTCATGCCCCATGCTGACATGGCGTAATACGTTACTCGGCAATCTGTCATCTGTCACTCTGCGATGCCGACATTCATGTCCTCATGCTGACTGTCTCTGTGTTCCGTAACATCTGTCACTGTTTTCCGTGTCACTGTCACTACGCTGATCTCAGTTTGTGTTCTGTGTTTGACAGGTCACTTCCGATCCAGAACTCTCCTAGCTTATCTACTACCTTGTTATTTTGGATGAGTAATTCCGTGCTTATGTTGGGGCCTAAAGAAACGAAATGTTGCCAATTTACATCGTTTGCTATATTCTGTAGAATATTGTATTTAATATTATTATTGTTTATAGCTTATTTCGGTTCATCCATTTTTAAAGTAGTTAAAAAATGGGGTAATGATTGGGATATTCAGTTCAAAAGGTTTGTAATTGATGTAACCCGACTTATAAAAATATTATCTATACATGATCTTTCAGCATCCTCAGATAAAGGTCTAGTTATGATTTGGAAAGAATGAGAGATTCCAAAGTCTAACATATTGTTTAAGAATTCAAAATTTAACGCTTCGAGACCACGTTTATTAATATCAAATTCTCCAATAACAATGTGGTTAATAACGTTTGTCCTACTTATTAGAAAATAACTTATATCAGAAATATATTCTACTTTGCCAATATCGTGACATCTGTAAGTAGTAAGTGGGAGCCTAGGCATTTTTTTCCCAAGATCTGCTACTTTTTGACGTTACGCCTATGGAGGCGAAAACAACGGCTAGGGAAATTTCAAATATCTGTGGGTATGGGAGCGGGGGGCGTGGCAAGGGGGATATGTAGTGGGAGAAATGCAGAGGGGAAGTTTTGAATACAGCATTGACGGATAACGTCACAGCTGTGAAGCAGAGCTAGAGTCAACATCGGAGTGCGCATGTGCCAAGGAGGGCCATACTCATTCTCTCACTGGATATGAGGGTCGAGGATAACGTAATAAAATATCGAAATTTTGATGAAAAACAGCAGTTGTAAAAATTACCGAATATCAACAAAAAACGATAAAAATATGGGAATGAAATACCGGTTATGGACACAAAAAGTCTCAAATTTCAACGGAAATCTTCAAAAAATAACCAGAATCAACAAAGAAGAGCAATATATATATACAATAAATATGTTAAATAAGAACTAAGAACAATAAATATTTTTTGGTTGATCATAAACTATTTACTCTATTTACTAATAATTTTATGCATTGCTTTTATTTTGCACACTTTTGGTTACATATCTTGTATTTCTTGTGGTAAGTAATCTTCATATTATAATTAACCATTTCCTTTATTAGATTTGTCGCGCTTTTTTGTTATCAATAGCAGTAAATTGAAGGCTTTTTGCATTTGCATTTATGTTTTAGTAATGGCCCAGTTGACTTCAATATATTATGGTTATTCATTGAATTTTATATGCAAATCCTTGAATAACTGTCATAATTGAATTAATTTCTACATCTTCAAGGATTGGTTATCCAGTGATAGTTACCTATGTAACTTTCGTGTGTGCGTGTTTGTTCAGTGCAAGAGTGATGTATTTGTGTGGGTGTGTGAATCCAACTGAGTACTTGACTATGTAAGTACATTTTTTCTAATAATTTCGACATTTTTGTGTATTTTTCGTTTCTGTCTCTTATGTTTAACGTCTTGCCTGACTATTCTCAGCTTTTTAGTTGTTGTTAGTTTTACTTTTTTTTCATGTTCTTTTAAATCATGTTCAGCATTTTTATTGTATATTTTTTCTTGAAAATCGAAAGTCTGAGGTGGTATAGTTAAAGGTAGGACAATATCCGGAAACGTTTAAGCTGAACATTTTTTCAAAAGAGTTACGTTCGAGATTGAGGCATGTTAAATTCTCAAATATGTATATTTTTGCTATGTGAAGAGGGTGATTTCTTTCCAAAATTGAAAATTTGTGGGTACTACATGAAAAACCTAATTATTTTAAGTAACATTTTTTCCTGAGAGTTACGGTTTTTGATCAACAACGGTGGTAAAATGGTAACATCTAAAATACTTATGCGTATTTCTCAATAATAACAACTACAAGAATATACGTGGGTAATAGGATAAGTACTATCTTCATTGGTATTAGTGAACGTTCAACGATTTTTGTGACTAACCTTACACTCAAAAGTGTGAAATAAATATTTTTTACAAAAAAATGGACAGACGTTATTAGTTGATCCACTGGAAAAAACAAAATAATATAAATTCTATTGGTGCTGATATCTTTGAAGTTATGCAGTTGCAGTTGGATTGATAACTTTTGGCACCAACTTCACAAGTACCCACACCAATAGAATTAATATTATTTTGTATTTTCCAGTGCATCAACTAATAACGTCTGTCCATTTTTTTGTAAAAAATATTTAGTTCACACTTTTGAGGGTAAGGTCAGTCATGAAAATCGTTGAACTTTCACTAATACCAATGAAGATAGTACTTGTCCTATTACCCTAGTATATTCTTTACTTGTAGTAATTATTATGGAGATATCAATACATCCACGATTTTTCCACGATGAAAATGCTATATAAAATTTCTTACGATCAATAGACATTATTAGTTTACAAAAACTTAGGACAAAATCCATGGAGAACAACGATCAAATATTATTAGAAATTTTAGACATGTTAGAAGACCCATGTCCAAGGTTTTTAGCATTTTAAACAGAAGTTCAAACTCATGTCCGCCTGCTATCACAAATATAAAATTCAGTTAGTCTGAAATACAGAGAGATCTTAGGAGACATTAAACAATACAATTCAAGAGAAAAACGTGGATTTTTTACCGGCATAGGAACCGTATGGAGAACTATCACCGGTAATCTTGACTCAACAAACGGGGAATATTTTGATGATTGTATGAGTACGAATTAGGAAGCTTAGTCAAAAAACAAATTGGAAAGCTATACATTTTGAGAAAACTTGTTGAATACCATATTAAATTCAATTACATTCGCTCGAATTAAATTGTCGTAAATAATAGTTTACCATTGGCACCGTATACATCCAATGTTGCCGATTATCTTAATTTTAATTAACTAGAAGCTTACCAAAGTCATATTTGTCCGGAAGCTTACATAATGTATCGACTTTATCCAATCCCGATACTAGATAATCGAACAGGTCTTTATCATATTTTACCGACAACTCAAAAGTATATCGCGTGAGATGATGATTCATTGCTGTATGTATCATTATCAAATTTGGACAAATGCAAAACTTTTCAAACAAGAATGGAGATCTGTACCAACCTTCTGCCGTACCCAATCGATAGCGATGCTATATGTGAAGCCCAACTTCTTCGAAGAATGAATCAACTGCCTAAGACCTGCCAAACATCCCTTCTATCCGCCAAGGACTACAATGTCAGTCAAATTATCTATCTATGGCTAACTACAGTTTCCGACACATTGCCTGTAACAATTAAATGTGCAAACAGAGACATCAAAACAGAAATAATCAGAACTAACAATCTGCTGAAGTTACAACCTGAATTCAGTGCTTTCATTGGAAGTATTAGAGTTCGTGTCAGCTATCCAATCGATACATATAAGGAAATAACTTACAAAAGCCATCCAGTTCAGATCCTATTCGATTGTTGCCAAGGTATCGCAGAAAAAGTTCATGTTCCTGAATTGAAACCTCTTAGGTTGAACAAAATTAATACAGAAGACCTAAACATAGCACAACATAAATTAAACCAATATTCGGATGAACTAGGAAAATTGATGTACCAATCACCCATCACGAAATACACGTATTGGTTCACAATATTTACCATAGTACTAATTATATTATTGGTAGTACTCTACATTATTCGCAAGTGCAGAAGAAGAAGTTGTCAAATTGGTATTGCTATAAGTAGTGATTGTCCACCATATCCACCAAGACCAAGACCTAAGGCTCCGTTCCAACGAAGGTTAAGAAGATTACTCCCAAAAAGAAGAAACCGCATTCATGTGGGTGAACCAATAGAAGAGACAATATAATTAAATAGTAATAAATCTGAAGTTTAAGAGTCGTAGCAAATAAATCAGATTTTTTGAAAAAAGGGGAGCTGTTATATTTAATTCTCATTATTTCTATCATTATTGTTATTATTTAATTTAAACATTATTGATTATCAACGTAATATTATGAAAGTCAATCAAAGTCACCTATATTAAATCTCATTACATAGTATTCCTTAAATCAAAGACTGAAAGTTATTCTCGAATTATAGATACCATCCTTGAACTCAGCATCTTCATTGTTAATTGTTTCTTAGTCTATTCTTCAAATATGCTAGCCAAATGTCTACCTACTTATAACAAAAACCTATTGTAATCTTTTAACCGTCTGTTCATTAATCTTATTGTAGAAAGCTGAATTAACTTTTTGATTTATATAAATAGTTGAGTTTTAGGCTTTCGTGGGTTACTTGTGAATTTAGATTCATGTAGTCACTCTGCTAGTTTATTTAGTTATTTATAATTTTGTAATAATTTTTAACTGAATAAATATTTAGAAAAAAGTTAAGTTGCTAACTGCAAAATATCATATATATTGGAAGTTGACGGTATGTACTCGATTCTTTTATGAATTATAAATTTCAGAAAATCAAAAATGTCACCTTATGAGAGTGAGAGAGATGTGAAAGTATGAAAATCTCACTCTTTAAGAAATGGAATGAATGGGAAGGAACAAATACTAGAGAGGAGAGTTAATTAGGATTCACTATATAAGTCTCATTAAAAATCATCAAGTAGGACCTACACAAGAATACAAAGAGACGTCAAGAGACTTACTGACACTTGACTTTATACCTACTTTCTTTTTGCGGGCCTATTTCCAGCTGTATCGTATATTCTCTTCAAGAAGGTGGCCAGACTTATAAGCCGGGAAGCTGGAAAGCTGTGAGAAATTGTTGGAGAACTTGCAATTAATTATAGATGTACAATGGTGTGGCTTGAAATTTATTAGGAAATATTACAAGATATTGAGAAACGGGGATAATACAAAAGATTATGGTGGTAAGAAGATAATGCAGAAGTATGATAACCAATTATCTAGAATTTAGTAGGTTCAGCTATGCATTAGGGTTACGCCAATCTGGCTTGAGGTTAGGGCCCTTAAATAAGTGAAGGATACCCAGAAGATTGCCAGTCAATATATTAATAACTAAACATGCATAATTTCATTGTTTTTCTGTGTCAGGTTAGTTCCAATCCTAAAACTTTGTTAAAAGATACAAATAAAGCCAGGCTACATTCTGATTCAGAATGAATTCCTTGAAATTCAGGCATGTATATGTGATAAATCGAGTGAATAATTGGACGTCATCTAAAATATGTACTTAAGCAGCTTAGAAAAATCCCAATACGACAAAAGGTACTCAAGACATAGACTGGACCTTATAAATAGCCTTAAATTCTCATTTGGTATATATGACGTTAAAATTATACAATCAACCCAGTAATTTTGAATAATACTCATATATCGAATATAGAAAACACAAAACTAGTCTTAGTTTCATAATAATAACTCATGATTCATGATTAAAAATTATGTATTAAGTTATATTAAGTTAAGTATCATGTTCATTAAACAACCCTCTTGAATAGTCATGGTTGTTATTAAAACAATTCAAATAGAATTTGAAGGTATGTTTTTTCCGTCGAATTAACTAGTTTTTTATCACATTTGTCATTGTTGGTTAAGCATAATATTTAGATTATGACATTATATATGATGATAAATAGAAAGTTGTAATTGTCGAGCTGGTGAATAAAGAAAAAATAAACTAAATTATTTTTGTGTAACATTTGCCGAATTGAAAAAATGGTATCATTTCTGAGACTATATAGACTTCCCCATTATTTTAAATTGAAGAAGTAATTAAGTACAGAAGCTTCTTTTGATGATTTTCTCACTGATGAATCAATTGCCAAATCCTAAATAAATAGCAATCATTTCTGTCCAGATAGTTTTCTGTCGTTTTTCTCCATTTGATTTCTTCCGCCATGCTCAGTTGCTAGATGGTGTCGGAAATGTTTGAAATTGGTACATATAAGATCAAATTCTGCTCGTATTAAATGTTTGTTTCTGACCCTCGTGCCCTTCTAAATTTTGTCCAACTATCAAATTGTGCATACCTCATATAATAATAATAATAATAGTTATTGCCTATAATAATATAAACAAACAATAAATTACAATGCAAATATTTTATCATACTTGATAAGTTTAAGTGTTATTTTTCCTATAGGAAGCCATTTAAGGCCTATACATAGGATTTGAATACTTAAACTTGAAAATAAAAATAAAAAATTGTTATCATAATTCTATAAGACATCTAGATAAGCCTTGACTAAATAAAACTAAAAAGGAAGTATTTTGTAAATATATCAACTGCTTGCCAAAACTCAATTATATATCTTCTAATTTGGTTAGTCATTACTCAAATATCTATTCGCTTATAGGTACATAATCGCACTTGTAATTATTTGCTTGCTCGTTTCTTGTATCTTTCAAATAAAGTAAAAGTTGCCTTGTTTCTATGTTGTTTCATTTTCCATAAACCATTTTCTTAATGCAAATTTAACAATAGTTTCTGAGTCGTTTATGCATTTATTATAATCCGACAATTTATTGTAATTTACTAGTACTATATATACAAACAAAAAATGACCAATAATTGTACTAGGTATTATATAAAGGTACATGAATCTGCTCTGGTTTTGGACTCACTCTCAGTGAACAGTCTCTTATATTCTTCATACTTATAAAAAATTGAATAAATACTTGTTTAATTAGCGTTGGTGCTTTCACATTATCATTTGGGAGCCCAGTCAATTGTAATATAATATGCTTTTGAAGTCTTTTAATAGGCTCTATTGCTAAGTCACAACACCAACCCCAACTTAGTATCCCATATGTCGCGAAACTTTGAAGTATGCTATAGTAAATTTTAAGCCTTTAAATAACTGACAGAACTCCTTACTTTCAGCAAGATTATTGTATAGGAATCAACAATTTGCACTAGTGCATCGTTTGTATCTGGATTTTTGCAAATCCCAATTGGTTTCCGCTCATTATATTCATTCTAATTACAAAATAAAATATTTTATGGAAAAGAACTCAATTTTACCAATAAAGTTATTTTTTGTATTTTTGTTGTTATTTTTTAACATATATCTCAAGAGCGTTTTGAATTTGCTTATGACGCATAATTTTTAAAATTTTCTGTGGTTTAGTTTTAGATAGGTAAAAAGCAAGCACATAGAGATCTTGTATTTTATGTGACTTATTAAGATGTAGTTTAATTTTATCCTATAGTATATTGAGGACTATTTCAGGATCCCCTGTCGTTAAGACATCTGACAAGTTCTCATTATTACAAAGTGTTTTAAATAGTTTTTTGTTTAAACATAATTTTGATATATTTGAACATTTTGAACTATGAGGGAAAGCCAAAAGTATAGGGATAGTGGTCTGTAATATTAATTATTAATTTGGAATGTCTTATCAGAATTATACTGTATTCTAAAAACTTTGGTTTTATTAACTCTCGTCGCTAAGTTTATCAACGACCAGGTAGCTCTGTTGTAACAGTGTATAAAATTATTCTTCAGCATAACTTTCTAATCTAAATTTGCATCACCGATTATTACATGATTTTTCACGCCTTTAACAATGAATTCTTCTTCCTTTAGATCATGACAACTATATAAGGCTGATATTTTTATAATTCATTATTTATTAGTATCATTATAGCACATATAATTAATTAATTAATTTACTATATTTTTCATTGATTATTTCAAAATCTAATGTCGTATTTACATATAGTAAAACACCATCGCTCTTCTCTACAAAACTTTCGTTAGAACATTATCCAAATCAATAAAACCTATTTTTTGTTTGAGCCAGGCTTTAGATCATACATTCAAATTAGGTTTATCTTCATGCTCATCCAGCATTGTTTTTAAATTTTTGAAATATTTGCCTATGCTTCTTATATTCACATCAAATAACACTAACTGTAATAATGTAGAAAATAGAATATTAATGATTTTTATAATACCTGAAAGGCTATTTCGATCGCCATGGATAATTTGAGTTGTTTTTATGTTTTTCCCATCGAGCGTTGTATGTATCGCAGTTTTCCACTTTCAATTCGAATTGATGTTTTGAATTACTTCATGCAAAATTTTATCATACTTGATAAGATTAAGTGTTAGTTTTCCTATAAGAAGCCATTCAAAGCCTATACATAGGATTTGAATACTTAAGCTTGAAAAAAATAATTTTAAACAAATGAATGAAACAATGCCCAATTTTGGGACATTCTGGTCAACAGTTTACTGAAAATTTCGAGATAGGCCATCTGCCAAATTGTTGTTCCTTGAATTAAAGTTTTAAAGTAAGTTGTACTCTAATTGCAGCTTTAGATATACTCTTTTCTGGGTAAATAACTACCCGTAGTTGATAGGTACCATTTCCAAGTCGAAAATTTCTTTAAGCGTTGCATGCAGAGATTTATTATCTTTGAAGAAGTGCTATGTGTATTGAAGTAAATGCAAATTCTATTTTGGAAGAATTGTTATTGTTTTCTTCTGGATTTGACATAGTACTAGTTGACTGTAATTCTATATATGTGTTTTTTGATTATTTGTCAAAACTGTAGATTCCAAAGCAGATGTCGCGACAGATGTCGATGGGTTTACTGTTGTTGTAAATTATAGCGGCATTACAATGTTTTCATCAAAATCTAGTTTGTCTATTAAATATTTCATTGTGCAGTTAAAGTGAATCGACGCGTGTACGACCATTTCAAGGAAAATAAAAACAATTGTACTCTGATTTGCCATAAATATGCCATGAAAAAAGAAAATTTGCCGCTGTTTCAATTCTTGGAAAATTAATGATCCTGTGAAGTTTATATAAAGTTAGCATCGCCATGGCGGTATCTTCTTGAAACAACAACTGATTCTTTTGGGAGTACCATCAAAATTTTCCATAAATTAGCCGTAAATTTGCCGTGAAAAAAAGAAAATTTGCCGTTATTGTAATTCTTCCGAAATTCATGGTGCTAATACACAACATATATATACATAAGTCAAATATAAGTGAGATAAGAAATAGTTCAGGACATATATAACATGTTAAATTTAAATTCCAAAAACTCCTTGACACTGTAAAATGCATTTGAGATTAGTAATTCTTTAAATTTATTTTTGAAAGGAGATGTAGATAACTCTCTTAAACTCAGTAAAATCAGGATGTCCCTGACATTTTTGAAGTCTATAATAGTTAGGTACTAGGGCTTCCCTACCCCTTGTGAGGTGCTCGTGAATATTGCTGTGAGTTGTAAAGTTGTTCTCATTATTTTTTATGTACATTACACACTCAAAAATGTACTGGGATGGAAAGGTAAGTATTTTGAGATTTGAAAAAGCCTGTCGTCTCTGTAGCCAGTGCCCGCAATTAAGCGCACAACTTTTCTCTGAAGACTAAAGATCCGTTAAGTCTGACTTGAATAATCACAAGCAAGAACCGCATACCTATGACATAACAGAATGAAAGATGGCAATATAGACCATCCTCAGTATTGCAATAGAGACACATCCATAGAGACTTCGTAGGACAAATACGCTTCCACGTAGTTTTTTCACCACTCCTTCAGTATGTCAGTCCCATTTTAATTTCCGATCCAGTACAACCCTTAGAAAGCTTACTTCTTATAATTAATTAGTTTCGTTGCTTGTATCTCTGAGTCTTAAGAATAATTTATGTGTTTTTTTTAACATTGAGGTGGAGTCCATTGGCACAAAACCATTTAAAGGCCTCTTGTTGAATTCTGTCCAATTCAAACTCCACATTTTCTAGATTTTCCCCGTAAATGAAAGGGTAGTATCATCGGCAAAGAGAGTGAATTTAGCACTAGGTATGGCTGTTGGCAGAACATTGATGAAAATGAGGAACAACAGTGGTCCTAATATTGAGCCATGTGGTACTCCTGCATTGATCTCCTTTGCAGCTGATAGCTCACGATTAACTTTGACAATTTGCGTACGGTCAGTAGTTATGATTTTAAAAGTTGAATACTAGTTTTACTAAATTTATAGTATTCAAGCTTTTTCAGTAAGAGATCACGCGAGACATAGTCAAAAGCCTTACTGAGGTCGCAGACGAGACAACATTGTACTCTTGGTTTTCAAATGATTCCGTTATACAAGATAGAAGATCAAGTGCTCCTTCCTTTACGGAAGCCAAATTGGCAGGATGATAATAATTTATTTTTATCCAGAAATGCTACTATATGAATCGCCATACATTTTTCAAGTATTTTGGAGATAGTAGGTAGTAGAGCTATGGGGCGGTAGTTGGTAGGGTCATTTGTGTCAACTTTTTTATGCACAGGGGTTATTATAGCTTCTTTTAGAGCCGAAGGAAATATGGATTTTTTAAGACATACAATAATGAACTTAGTTAGTGGCGAAAGTAATTTCTAATTTTGGTATTAAGGCCATATATATCAATGGCATTTTTGTTTTTAATATTATTTACCATATCTCTAACGTGATTAAAGCTAACTTCTTTGAAATTAAAAATCTCATGTAGAAAGTTAGAGTTTTTTAGAGCTTTTAGTGGATCATAGTTTGTTTGAGGTATATTACTTCGTAAAGTCTGAGTTATAGATGAAAAAAATACGTTGAAGTCATCAGGTGAAATAGTTGAATCTAGCTGAGCAGTGCTTTTCCGATTACCTCTTTGAACGTTAATAATGTTCCATGCAGCTTTTGTTGGATTATTCGATGTCCGAATTAATTGGTCATTGGCTCGTTTCTTAGTTAATTTAATAGCCTTTTTATATTTCGTTTTATAATTGCTTTAAATAATTTTATTATTTATGTTCTGATATTGGGATTCCACCTCATAGGTATAGAAAATTGAGATGTTCTCTCATTGATCTAAGATTGTTATTAAACCAGTTTATATTGACAGGATTTGTCTTCTGGGGAAAGGACTCTACACAAGCTTCTTCAAGTATACTCATCATAATGTTAAATTTTTTTTTCTAAGTCTTTATCCTCCCTTACAAACTCCCAAGAACTGTTTTGTATCTTATTAAAAAGATTAAACAGACCTTGCTGAGTAATGGGACGGTAAGTATTGTTTATGGTTGAATCCTCTCTAACGGTTACAAAGATTTCAATTTTCTGTCCTAAATGATCAGATAATTACCTCACCTGACACGTTTTGATCATCGAAGTTGACTAAAATATTATCAAGGCAGGTTACACCCAGAGTTGGTTCAGAGATAGTCTGTTTTAAACCACAATGCCTAAAATATCACATAATTGCTTATTCTCTTTCTGATTTGTACCAAAATGTACGTTGAAATCACCTGCTAGTATAATATTTCTGCCAATTCCAACTCCTGCAATTGCAATCTCTATTGCATCTAAGAAGGTATCAAAGTCACCCGAAGGTGCCCTGTAAACAACTATTACATCTGAATTTAAAGATTTTAAAAACTTACTACACATCTCTATGCATCCCTCAGTGCCGGGGTCGACCTTATATTTATCATTGAACCCCAGATGTTCTTTGATAAGTAAGCAAGTAAGTAAATTAGCGCCGTATCTTTCTTAAAAACCAACTGATTCTTTTGGAAAAACCGCCGATATTTTCCGTAAATCAGCCGTAAATTTGACGTGAAAAAAGTAAATTTGCAGCTTTTATTTTTTTCTCGTCCAAATTTAGCGCAACTATCACCGTATCTTACTAAAATAATAGCCGATTCTTTTGGAAATAGATACCACTAACATTTACCGTGGAAAAAGACAATACCTATGCAACTGTTGTTTTTTTTAGTTCATGGTGGTTCTAAGTTTACATGAAGTAAGCGCAATTGACACCGTATCTCCTTACTAAAAAACAATCGATTGTTTGGAGGTTGCAACCATAATGTAAACTGAACTTCGTGAAGGTCAAGGTAGTTTCGATGAAAATTGCAAAGAAATGCATGTTGGTAGGGTCTAATGAAACAGTTTATTTATTACAATTGCTTAAAATAATATTTTTTTAACTTTCTTTCATCTTTCAAAATATATATTCAGGTTAAATGCAAAATCGATTTGGCAATAGTATTTATACGTCCAAGAAGGCAAATGCCAGCAGGTAGAAGGATTACAGAAAAAATAGAACAAATGCGATTGAAATAGTGTGGGTATATTAAAATAATGAAAAAACATATATGGTCCAGAAATATATTAGAGTGGTAACCACATGGAAAAAAGAGAGTTAGGAATGGAGGAGGAGGAAGATTGGAGAAATGGAGAGGCTTGGAGAAGGGTGTGCGAGAGACGGCCACAAACTGTATAAAACTCGCCATATGGTTTTATATTAAATAAAGATGTTCTTGAGGATGCAGTCATGTATTGAATAAAAATCTTTGACTAAAGCCGAGCTTTCGAGAACGTTTATTCTGTTCTTCAGGACAAACTACAAATTGTTACAAAATTATTTCAACACAACCTAATAGTTTTATAAAAATACTTGCAGTCGTTCGTGAATTTATAATAAATTAGCTAAAAACAGGAGAGATTTCATAGCCATCAGTTACAAATGTCATTATTTATATTTTCCATGGTGATATAATAAGTTAGAAAGTATCTAGATTGAGTTGATAAAAATGAATATTACTGAATGATCTTTATATTTTTCTAGCTATTTCAACAAGGAGCACAATTCAATTAAAATTATTATTAAGGCAGATACAGGTTCTGTATAAATAAAATATTTAATTTAAGAATATTGCATAAATACATACATATACCCATACATATACTAAATTGCTTTTATTCTTAGCTTAAATTGACAGGTAAAAGAAAAAGCTATATAATATAATTTTAAATTTCTATATACCTAATTGTAATCATATTCTCTCACAATACGACACATATAAGTTAAACATGATTTTTCTGAAAAGTGCACTGATAATTATTCACTCAAAAAAGGCCGATTTTTCTCACTTATCAACCTCTAAATTTTTGGGTAAAATAGATGTTTTGAAATCCTAGACTTGCAGTCAATAATAGATATATAAATTTTTTCTATCATCCACAAAAAAATTAAAATTAACATAATTATGGCATTAGAAAATTATAACAAATGTTACTTGAAAATTCTTGTTCTCTAAAATTTATAAACAAATGTTTGATGCATCCTTAACTTAATCTTGAAATAAATGAAATAGTTCCCAATAACGCTCTGAATCCTAATAATATTACTAATGCAAATAATATCCTACCTATCTATAGGTCTCTACATTACATCAATGAACTCACTAGTAAACTTGTTAATATTTTTAAGTGGTTTAATGTTATAATTTCGAGAAAGAATTTTAAAACAGTACCTAAGTATCTAATTTATTTTTCAAATTAAAGACTTCTTTAAAAATAACAGAAAAATTAGGAGTAGTATATAAAGTAAATAGCTTAGACTGTGAATTATCATATATTGGTCAAACTTACAGAAATATTTCGGGAAGAATTACATCTCATGTGATATTAGACGAAATAAATTATCTTGTGCCTTGACTAAAAATGCTATCAGTAAGAAACATAGTATTGATTTTGATAATACTATTGCTCTATGTTCTGAGAAAAAATATTTTAAACGTGGTTTCTTAGAAATTCTGCATATTAGGAAACATAATAACACTATGAATAAACGCTCTGATATAAAAGGACTGGATTCCATTTATTCTTATATTCTAATTTTATATAATGATAATTCGGTTACTTTTTTAACTATTATAATCATCTATAAAAGATACAATCAATAAAATAATAAAAAAGGACAGGAATTTCATAATACATACACTTATGTGAGGTTGTTTTAAACATTATTGTTGGTAGATAAAAACACATTAAAATACATTACACAAAAACAACATATGAAAGCATCTAAGTATATACTCACAATGACTTATAAATATATTAATTACATTACTTTTCCATTGTTGTTGTGTGAAATCAGGAACAGAATGGCCACTGCGAAAACGATATTCATAAACTCATCCGGTTAACACCTGAATGTGATAGAAATATAGAAAGGTGGGTTCTGATAATTATCAAACTACCAGAAATTATTGAATGGTTGTTCTCCTATGTTGACAGTTATAATAAATATATGAATGAAGTGATGTAAAATATGATAGGATTCATCACTAAATGTTTGTATAAGGAACTAAGTTTCTGAAGATCTTTTCTAGTATTATCGCAATCCCTAGATTTGAAAATTTCTACCATCTCTAGAAAGAGTCTTTTTCTTGAGTTCTGTTCATGATGTAATATTCTGACTGCATCGTAATTGATATTATGTTTACAGGAAAAGACATGGTGGGCTTGTGTACATTTCTCCTAGTGCAATCTCGAGTCACTCCTTTGGGATATTATTCGACTAGAGACCAAATTCGAAGTTTCTCCCATATATTTTTTGTTGCATTCGCCCCAGGGTATACTATAAACCATATTTGACTGAGACAACACCGGGGTCCTGTCTTTCATTTTACTATATAAGGAACCTATTTAGTACACATTTTGTTGTAAATTATCATTCTTTTGAATGTTTTATGACCGGGTTTTTTTTTAATATTTGTGGTAGCAAGTTGGGTTAAAGTTTCTCGTGGGATGTCAAATAATTTATTTAAAACCAAGTTGACATCAACCTTACAATTTTCAGAATCAGAGTGTAGTGAGTCTGTACATTGAATTTTCTCAAACGATCTTTGAAACTGAACAGCAGTTGCTGAATAACTCTAAACTGGTTTTTCAAATCATCTTGATTTTGATGTATTGAAAAAGATCAAAATTTGCTGTACTATTCAGATCATTCCAAAGAATCACTAAACTATTTTTTTAAAGGAGGTTCCTCTGGACTGCTGGTATTTAAGGGTTCCAAAGTACAATAAGTATGGTCTTCAGTTGGCGCGCCTCTAGAGGAGCCCTTCAATTGCCTAAATATTGTTGGGATCGCATTAATCATTTAACGGTTAAATGTACTGTTTGTAAACATTTTTGGTAGAAAGTGCAAACTAGACAATCTATAGCTTTGATTAGGGTTTTCAGCATCCATTTCATATAAGTCTTCTCTCTGGCTAGCAGTGAACCAAGCTTTTGCCATATAAAAAATAAAATGTATAATAACAATAATTATAATTATCATTTGACTGAAATAATAAAATAAAATTTCTACTTTAAAAATTGGGTGTTAAGTCAAACCTATAAAATGTATATATTTTTAATTCATTTTAAAAATGTTATATTAGTTTGTCTACATAGGTATTTGTATAAGAATATTTGATGATAATGTTAAAACCATTTTCACACCTGTATCCTCGAAGTATATTAAGATTAGTGAAAATTTTTTCATTACTTCCCAAAATTTAATATTTTTTGGAGTTGCCATTATTTTTATGCTTACCTTACAAGATCCTTGGGAAATCTAAATAACTTATATTTGTGGAGTAGTAACTCTTAGAACTACAGTTTTCTGCAGCACAAACATGTCCACCTTTTAGTTTGCTCATATTTTGTCCGCTTATTTTAATACATGACACATAAAATTAAACATAACGCAAAGAAAATTAAACAAAACTCATTAACTCTGAGCACGACACTGTAAGCTCTCGTTTCAACTAATGCAGCGGTGCTTATAGAAAACCCTGCGATGCGCAAATAGATCGGCACAAAACATTGCAGCGCTTAGAATTCGGCAGCTGTTTATTTGGTGAGCTGTGTCACTTGAGATGTAATTCTTTCTTTTATTTTATATATATATATATATATATATATATATATATATATATATATATATATATACAGGGTGGGGCACCGTATACGACACGGTCTCTCAAGGGGAATCCATACAATATAATGTTTTTGTGATAAACGAAATAGATGCAGAATTTTTCTGGCCACAATCTAAAATTATTTTTATACATACAGGGTGATTCAAAAAAAAGATACATATCAAAGTTATGTTTTTTTAAATTGAATGTCCTATATTTTTTATTATTTTCGGATATAAGAGTCAAAATAAAAGTGAGTTTCTTCAGTATTCCCTATACCTATCTCTTTCCATTTTGAAAATATCCAAAGATTTGTTGAAATGTAAGGTATGAACTATTTTTCTATAATTTCCAAAGTTGCTCATTTTGAACTTGAGCTAAAGGTTTTATCATATTGATAAAGGTCAAGGTTATAGCCTGTATCATATTTCAATATCAAAAATCATACAGGGTGTTGGAAAAATATGGTTGTAAAATTTCAATATAAGATATTGAAAAACTTCGTTATCTTAAATGGAACACCCTCTATATTATTACATATTTTAATGCAGAATTGAATCCTCTTTCGAATTGTATAAGGGTTCCCTATAACTAAACTCAAGGCATTTCTTGAATTTTGCTTCTTTATCACAGTAGGAACATTACCCAATTAATCTGGACAGCTTTGAGGCTGTTACCATGGAAATGTTTTATAACTGACAGTTTTGAAGCGTTTAATTTATAAATACAATTTAAATCAGTGTACTATTCAAATAAAGCAAAATGAAGACTTATCCTATCGAAGAGAGAATAAATATGCTTCTAATAATTGGTGAGTGTCATGAAAATTGCCTATTGGCTTCAAGAGTATATGCTGAAAGATATCCAACCGTATCACATCCAAATAGAGCTGTGTTTGAACGGTTACTGAGAGAATTTCGGAATTCTGGTACTGTATCCTACAAACAAAAAACTACGCTAA
Organism: Crioceris asparagi; assembly: GCA_958507055.1. Lineage (NCBI taxonomy): Eukaryota > Metazoa > Arthropoda > Insecta > Coleoptera > Chrysomelidae > Crioceris > Crioceris asparagi. Next base: position 50,603,299 of record OY293828.1, read on the forward strand.
AACCTATTGTAGATGATGAAGAAAATGAGTTTGTGGTCATAGGATCTGTTATAGAACACCCTCATACCAGTCAACGCAAAATAGAAAGAGAAACAGGTATTAGTAGGAGAAGCATTTCAAGAATATTGAAAAAATATCGGTTTCATCCTTACCATATTCAGATACACCAAGAACTTTATGAAATGGATTTTAATCACAGACTTGAATTTTGTGTTTGGACTCTAGACAGATTAGGCGATAATGAACTCTTTCTAGATTCAATTCTGTTTTCTGATGAATCCACTTTCCATAATAACGGCCTGGTGAACAGACATAATTTCCATTATTATAGTGATGAGAATCCTCGAATTTTTCGAAATACTAATTACCAACATAGATGGTCAGTTAATGTATGGGGGGGTGTTCTAGGGTCCCAATTAATAGGTCCTTACTTTTTTGATGGCATTTTAAATGGACAAAAATTTCTAAGATTCTTACGTGATAAACTACCCGAACTTTTAGAAAATGTGCATTTGAATATCAGACAGCAGATGTGGCTGCAGTTGGATGGTGCTCCAGCCCATTTTCAAAGGAATGTTAGAGAATTTCTTGATAGGCGTTTCCCAAACAGATGGATAGGAAGAAGCGGCTCGCAAAATTGGCTACCAAGATCTCCAGATCTAACATGTGTGGACTTTTTTTTATGGGGATACATTAAAAACATTGTATATGACACCCAGCCCACAACAGCTGAAAATATGAAAGAGAGAATAAGAGCCGCTTTTCGATCCGTGACACCACAGATGTTGAGGAAAGTTAAAAGATCTTTTGAAGAGAGAGTTCAATTATGTATTCAAGAAAATGGACGACATTTTGAACATTTACTCTAGTGTTTCTTATTTTATTATATTTTTATACTGTTATTATTTTTATATCATTCAATAAATGTCTTGTTCTTAATACTTTTATACCGCTACGCCTAGTAGCTGTGTAAGGGAAGTATTGTATTCGTGTAAAATTTTCGGTACTCTGTTTCTACGTTCCAGGGCTTTTTGAGTCCAACAAACATATGTTTTGCTATTGGTCTGTCTGTCTGTATGTTTCTCATATTCGTCAGTATTTGTTTGAGAGAGGTAGAAAAGAAGTGTGAGTGGACTTACCACATTTTTCCTTGGGCTTTCATAATAATACGTTATCAATAAATACTTATAGGTATTTCTTTACGTTTCACAGTATCTATGTAAATGTAAAACGCTGATATTCCAAAAAAAAATATATTAATGGAGTAGTTGTCTTTTAAGGGTAAAACCGACAGCAATAGAATAGTATAGTATCATTACCCGTCAGTTAATTATTTCATATGAGTTTTGAAATTCTAGGAGATTGGATAATAATCGTGAATCAATTAGTACTGTAATAATAATAATGGAATTTAACTATAATAATGATTATTTTAAAACGTCATCCCAATCATAATGGCATTGGGAATATAAGACAGAATTATTAGAGAAGTGCGAAATTGAAGAAATTCGTTGAGTTTAGTTATAGGGAACCCTTATACAATTCGAAAGAGGATTCAATTCTGCATTAAAATATGTAATAATATAGAGGGTGTTCCATTTAAGATAACGAAGTTTTTCAATATCTTATATTGAAATTTTACAACCATATTTTTCCAACACCCTGTATGATTTTTGACATTAAAATATGATACAAGCTATAACCTTGACCTTCATCAATATGATAGAAGGTATAGCTCAAGTTCAAAATGAGCAACTTTGGAAATTATAGAAAAATAGTTCATACCTTACATTTCAACAAATCTTTGGATATTTTCAAAATGGAAAGAGATAGGTATAGGGAATACTGAAGAAACTCACTTTTATTTTGACTGTTATATCCGAAAATAATAAAAAATATAGGACATTCAATTTAAGAAAACATAACTTTGATATGTATCTTTTTTTTGAATCACCCTGTATGTATAAAAATAATTTTAGATTGTGGCCAGAAAAATTCTGCATCTATTTCGTTTATCATAAAAACATTATATTGTATGGATTCCCCTTGAGAGACCGTGTCGTATACGGTGCCCCACCCTGTATATATATAAATAATAATTTCATGCCTAGCTGGTAAATTGAACCTACATTTCGTAGGGTGCCGCAATAAGAACGCGGTTTGTCGTCTACACTTTGCGTTTGCATGCATTTTTTCCAGTCTCCAGATATATATCATGATTTCGAGGTTGTTGCCTCTCATCAGTATATTGTAGGGTGAAGAGCCATATTTGATAATCAATCCTTATTTTGAACTCATAAATGTATCAATCTTCGGTATAGAACTGTCGGTGGAGACAAGTAAGAGCGATATATTAAGTATGTATAATGGTGGATGAGAACACCCTACGATATACTGATGAGAGGCAACAACCTCGAAATCATGATATATATATATATATATATATATATATATATATATATATATATATATATATATATATATATATATATATATATATAATGAATTTTTAATGATTGGGGTTGCAGTCAAAATGCCAATAAAATTAAAACTCTTTAATCAATGTCGAGCTTTCGGTAACGCTTGTTACCTTCATCGGGACAAACTAAAATAACGAACAAATTAATTATAACAAAAAATATTAATAATATGAACTACTTACAATCGTGAGATTAATGAAATTTACCAGCTACAAACATTTGTTATTATGCATTTAACTTTATGATTGAACTTTTATGTTTCATAATTACAAGTTACTATGGAATTACGCATACTAAGATCAATCTATGTATGTAGCTAATAAAAATGGAACACACTTCAGAAGTTAATCACAGGATATATCATTTAAAAAATGGATATAATATAAAAATATGGCATTATCTTGTATAATATAAATTAATATATTGTTTCATATTATACAAGATAATGCCATATTTTTATATTATATCCATTTTTTAAATGATATATCTTGTGATTAACTTCTGAAGTGTGTTCCATTTTTATTAGCTACATACATAGATTGATCTTAGTATGCGTAATTCCATAGTAACTTGTAATTATGAAACATAAAAGTTCAATCATAAAGTTAAATGCATAATAACAAATGTTTGTAGCTGGTAAATTTCATTAATCTCACGATTGTAAGTAGTTCATATTATTAATATTTTTTGTTATAATTAATTTGTTCGTTATTTTAGTTTGTCCCGATGAAGGTAACAAGCGTTACCGAAAGTTCGACATTGATTAAAGAGTTTTAATTTTATTGGCATTTTGACTGCAACCCCAATCATTAAAAATTCATCATTAATTCGACAGTCAAGAATTTACAATTCATTATATATATATATATATATATATATATATATATATATATATATATATATATATATATGGGAGACTGATGCTGTTTGGTAATTACTCTGATTCAGCAGTATAGTGGAAAAATGCACACAAACGCAATATGTAGACGACAAACCTCGTTCTTATTGCGACACCCTACGAAATGTAGGTTCAATTTACCAGCTAGGCATGAAATTATTATTCATATTCTAATATGGTCATCTGGTACGGATAGCTACTCATTTAATTACAAGTATATATATATATATATATATATGTGTAAGGGTTGTTTTGGGGACGTCAAAATTTTGTACATTTTGGTGCATACATTAGTCATATATCTTGTTAGGAATTGATGTATATCATTTTTGTTTAATTATTTGTATTATTAACAAATGTATACTTTTTATATGTGTAATAGATGTTTTGAGGACATGCATTTTTTTGGCTTATATTCTCAATTATACGGGATGATTCTCTCATAAAATGAAAGCCAGACTATATAACAGCCTATGCCAAAGTAAGTGGTTATTCTATCCTAAAAGTAACTTAAACATAGAGAGCATGAATTACCACTGTACAATACTACTAAATATTTGTTTAGTTCATTCATCGATCAGATAGCTTTTATAAGTCATTATAAGGATACTACCCAAATTATCCAACTTAAAATTCTCTAATCTGTCAACCAAATAAGCCATAATTGAAACTAAGTTTACAACTGCTTTTCTATAACCAGTGCGCCCCTGGAGAGTGGCTCGACCCTATAATTTTTTTCGGTTTTAGTTATACCTCTCTACTCATTCATGAAATTCCTCTTCTTATCGAATTATGACTAAAATTCATAACTTGCATCTCCAAAACCCCCACAAACTATTTTGAATAGAATCGAACCGTGATCACAAAAATCTTCGTCATCTAAAGCCACTAACTCTCTAATTTATCAATTTTCCAAAGGGTGTGGTAGATATGTGACTTGTAGTTTTTATAATATTAAATAAAATGATGGCTGCATCTTTATCTAAAAACAATCGATATTTTTTGTTGCCATGGCTATTTCTTTAACAGAGCTTAAATTATTGGTATAATTGTCAGTCGATAAGCAGCATCATTTCTTTTTATATGATAGAACGGAAAATTTAACCCAACTTCTATTGGGATACTTTTTATTATAACTTACAATTTAGCTAGAAATCAGCTGATTCCACACATTTGCCCAACCCTGTATACACACAATTTATAGATATATCACATGTAGGTACTTCTCCAGAAAAAAGGATCCCACTCTGTTTCTGTGTGAGGCATTTAGTAAAAAATACTACTGAATACATATAAGTGGAATACTAACAAATAACTATAAAGAATAGCGAGGGACCAGAAGTGGGACTCTATGTCATATAGTATTCTATTAATCGACAAGATTCTATTAACATTACCATTGAATCTTGTCGATTAATAGAATACTATATGACACAGAGTCCCGCTTCAGAGTCGTTAAAGTTTCTGATCCCATGTGTTAAGTGTTAGCAAAGATAATAGAAGTCAGTATTTGGTGTTGGGTACATACAAGGTAGAAGTGAAGATTAAATACACCTAATCTTTGGTAGAAGAGTGAATAATATCATTGTCTACGGGATTCACATAATCACCCTCATGTAAATTCGCGGGTCATCGACCTCTATATTGCGTTTTACCAGAGTCCAGGGATCATAAAAAACTGAAGCCAGAATTATTACGCACCCATTACAAAATAAATTAAATAAGTATCAAGTATCACATATCTCTAAAAATGTTCAACCAATTATTTATGGTTTCTATTTCAATACTACTCGACAATTATTTATTAATGCGTGCAGTTTTTCTTACAATTTTACAATGCTCACTCAAATTACTTTAAAATCCAAGATATATTAAAAAAATCTAAGAATATTTTTTACTTTCCAGTCGGAAGTTATTGCATTGGAGTCGATTTTCTGAAATTGTAAATTTGAACAATCTCCACGTTTCAAGATACCCAGGAGTCATATAAAATGATTTGTAGGAAAATGTTCGTGTGTGCGTTTTTGTGTGTACGTATGTACGGTATATGTAAGATTTTTTCAAATATACATATACTTCGTAGGAGTACTTCTAAAAATAAATAAGCAAACACATATTTCGTGATTTTCTGAAAATAAGGGGTCCCGAATTACGAAAATATTGTTTATTTTGAAGTCCATAAAGAATCAAGAATAAAACATGACGATTCAAATTTCAAATTTATGTACCTACATAACTCTAATATACCTATATTAGTCTAATATAAGAATTAATATTCTAGGATCAAAACTATGCAGATAATTTTGATTCAAAAATAAAAATTCGGAAATAAAAATACAAATAAGGTACCTATATATGTTCAATTTTCGAGTATTTTTACCATAATATCAATGGAATGGAATGAAAAGCAACAGAATTTCAAAATATTTGACGGTTCAAATGATTTGAAAATATAAAATAATTTTCTGAATTTGAATTTTATTACAAGCAAAACAAATCATTTATTTAAAACTGCAATTACCTGTGCCATATAGTATATATTTCTGTGGCTATGAATTTCTTTGTGAATAGTTTCCTTTTTGAAAATTTTGATTATTAATCTGTTTTATTCAATTTAATAGCAATGGCGTGCCATAGGTTCAGGAGGTGCAAAATGCTTTTTGACAGACTTTGAAAAACGAGGAGGTATACAATTCAATTTTAAGCAACAAAAAGACGAAATCGATATTTTTTCAATCTACGTTTGTCAATGTCAGGAATGTGACAAAATAAAAAATGAGAATCAAGATCTCAAAGATGATGTTAAACGATTCTACACAGAAAATAAAAAACTATTGGATGAATTAGATATACTTAAACTTCAAAATACAAACCTACAATTAAAAATAGAAAGCACTACAATTATCAATGACAATAAACTAAAAGAGGACTATAGTGAACTTAAAGAAATAAACCATCAAATGGTAAATTCAATAAGAATCCTTGAAATATTCAAAAGAGACGGACCAACTAAAAAGGAAACTAAATGTGCCTATCGAGGAAAACCAAAAATTTGTTTGTCGAGACACTGAACAAGTCAGCAGCCTTGAAGGAAACCATACCAAGAAGAAAGCTAACATCGTAATATTAACAGATGGGTATGGAAAAAGGCTATACTGGCCTCTTAAGAGTACAATAAGTGATCAATATAACATTTTGTTAATATGTAAACCGAATGCTAAGTTTTTGGATGTTGTAAGCAATATAGATAGTACTATTAGGACTTTAACTAGAAGAGATTTTGTCATTGTATTGGCTGGAAAAAATAATAAAAATCCCGATGGCCTGTAGTCAGCGGAAAGGTAAATTTTTCAAAATTCATTGAATTGAAAACCTTTTCATTGGTATACCTACATGTTATTACATAATATTGTCGTATGTGTCATAGCCTTGCGGTTAGAGGTTTTTGTTTTGGCTGTTGAATATAAAGCAGACAGGGTTCGAGTCCACTTCAAGGCAGAATTTTTTTTTTCGCCTGTTTCTTTTCAATAAATATACTATATATTTTTTTAATCAGGGTCTATATTAAGATCTCCAGAAAATGTACAATTACATCAAATTTATATTGAGGGTTCATGTTTTATCAATATTTGTTATTTTTCTTTATTAATTTTTATTTTTTTACCTGTATATTTTATGAAAAATTGCTTTGAACAAAAGTTGTAGGTACTGATTATATCTATAACCTAAAATTATTTTTAATAATATTTGCACTACGGCTCTTTTTTGATAATTTTTTTAAATGTTTGAATGGTCGCCATTTTGAAACTACTTACCCGATATTGCCCAATAACGAACTCGACCGAGATATTTGAGAGATTGATTTTTGTAGCAAATTTGAACTTGATACATTCAAAACTGCGACCTCTATCGTGTTAACAAATTTCGTAATAACAAAGTAGCTGATAAATATTTCTTTACAAATTTAATTCAGTGTAGCATCCCGACAAACCCGGTCTGGGATAACAGGTTTGAAAACATCCAGCGAATAAATGACAAAATTAGCAGTATAGTTGGAAATTTAGAATATTTCAATAATAGCATTAGGAATCTTAACCTAACTGATATATTAGCACGTGATAATTTTATTAATAAATCGATATATTTAAATAATCGTGGACTAAGAAACTTGGCATATTTAATAAAACAAAAGATAAATACTTTTTTCAACGTTAAAGTGACAAACTTGCTTGAGATAAGTACAGCTCCAGTAAATTCGATCCCGGAAACATAAAATTTTCCAATAATGAGAGGATTTCAATTTCTCAGGTGAAGAATAATCTTTCAGTTTTCCACATTAATATACAGGGACTCTCAAATAAGACTGACGAACTAACAGCCTTTGTTAGAGATTACAGTTATGATATAATATGTCTTAGTGAGCACTGGTGCACTGAAGATATTTTGAAATGTGTAAATATTGATAATTTTAACTTAGTCTCCTTTTAATAGCAGAAATATACGTATTCATGGTGGTGTCTGTATTTATTCACGAAAAGGAATTATCTGTAAGGAGGTGAATGTAAAGGCATATTCTAAATAAATCGATTTAGAGTTTTGTGCCATTGATGTTTGTAATGGTAAGATTCTAGTAATTACTTTGTATAGGTCCTGCAATGGTTGTGTTGACACATTTTTGCACTTGCTTGATGGTTTGCTGCACAAATTCCATGATATATACGAAAAAAATTATTATTCTTGGTGATTTCAATATTAATTTCCTAAGAAACACACCTAGTCTCTCGGACTTACAATCCTTATTAAACAGCTTTGGTATGAATACCACTATCTCTAAGTTTACTAGAGTTTATGCAAAAGCTTCTACTTGCATAGACAACATCATCACCAATATTTCTGACACTTATTTTTCCGCTGATGTTTATGACATGACCCCTGTCTGTCGGACCATTTCGGACAATTTATATCATTAAATTTTAATATTTGTACTAGAAATAACGATTTTAAAGTTAGAAGAATAACGGATAAGTCTAGTAAACAATTTAAAAGTGATCTGCTGTCTCTGAATTGGTCAGACTTCTATGATTGTAATGACGCCGATCAGATGGGCACTTTTCTAACCACTAACTTTAAATATCTCATTCAAAGACGATTCCCATTAAAAAATGTTAGATCCGATCGACCTCCAGAAAAAAAAAGAAGCTCTCTTCTCGATAAAGATTTTAAGAGATGCAACAGGAACAACCAACTATAAGGCGCTCTACAAATGGTTAGACAAGGATTATAGAATTTCAGTAGCACAGGCAAAAAGAGAGGCATTTGGTAACAATATAGAAAATGCTACTAACAGATCTACAAGTGCCTGGAAATTAATAAATTTCGAACGTAATAAATCCCATGCGACTAGTACGGCCCCTAATTTAACACCAGACGATTTTAACAACTATTTCGTATCGATTGCTTAGGAATTAATTAAACATATATCGATAAATTCTGACCTGCAAAATGATCTTCTGCGAAACATTCCGATGGCTTCCAAATCTTTCGCCTTTTTGCCTATTCATGAATTAGACGTTAGGAAGGCTATGGACGCTCTTAAAAAATCAGCTGCAGAGGATGTGTATAATGTAAATAGTATACTCTCAAAACACGTAACAGATGATATGGTTAAGCCATTTCTTTTCTTTTCAATAATTGTTATGAGAAGGGCATTTTTTCAGATTCATTCAAAGTATCTAAAGTGGTGCCAAGCTTTAAAAAAGGAGATAGGGACTTAGTCGAAAACTACCGGCCTATATCTATTGTTCCTATTTTTGGTAAAATATTTGAAGTTATAATTAAAGACAAACTACGCTCCTATTTTGATTCAAATAATCTCTTAAACGACTCTCAGTTTGGCTTTCGAGAGGGAAGATCCACAATTCAAGCGCTAGTTTCTATTGTACAGAATATAGTCGACGGCCTTAAGAAAGTAAATTATGTTGGTCTGATGTTATGTGACTTGAGTAAAGCCTTCGACTGTATTTCATACAAAGTTATTTTAGAGAAGCTGTATCGTTATGGTGTGCGGGGTAACACATTACAATTAATCAAGTCTTACTTATCTCTTAGAGAGCAGTGTGGCTCCATGAACGGAAAAAGCTCTGTTTTTCATTTATTAGAAAGTGGCGTTCCTCAAGGCTCCGTCTTAGGACCACTACTATTTATAATTTATATTAATGATCTGTTTTCATTTTTGTCGCCAGGTCAGTGTGTCTGTTTTGCAGATGTTACCTCCATTCTTTGTAGTGATCAGGATATTGATGGTCTTAGAAATACTTGTAATCTGATGGCTCAAAGGATGGAGCTCTGGTTCTCCCAAAACTGTTTAAAGCTGAATACAGACAAAACACAGAAACTGTTGTTTTCAACTGATAGGAAAATTATAGAAGGAAAGAGCGCTAAAGTTCTAGGTCTAATACTAGATGAAAATCTCAGCTGGACTCCACATATTGAGATCCTAAAAAATAAGTTATCATCTTCACTTTTCCTCATAAGGCGAATAAAACCCTTATTACACCATACATCAGTACTTAATGCCTATCACTCCTTGTTTCACGCACATCTATCCTATGGAATTGTTCTCTGAGGAAACTGTTCCAACGACATTACAATTTTTCGATTGCAGAAAAAAGCTGTTCGAACAATCGCCGAGACTGGTCATCGCGATCATTGCAGGCCTTATTTTATCAATTTTAAAATTCTAACAGGTCCAGCCATGTATATTTGGAATTAAAAACAGTATAAAGCTAAACTCAGACTACCATCGGTAGCATTCAATTTTAATTGTATAGTCTATTAGTTATTTCAATCTGTTGACTTCCTACAATTGTAATTTTACAAAACGTAGTTAAATAAAGATTATTATTATTATTATTATTATTATTATTATTATTATTATTATTATTATTATTATTATTATTATTATTATTATTATTATTATTATTATTATTATTATTATTATTATTATTATATAAAGTTATATTTGTGTATATTATTAAAATAATATAATATTAATTTATTTGCAACAAAGTAATACAAAGTAAATCATCTAAATTATAATATATTCAATTCAACTCTCACCCTTCATTTCCAAGAAATATAGAAGATGTTCACGCGCCATGGACGCAGACCAGCCGTCTGCAAGATTCAACTAAGACCATTGTTACCATATTCTCCTCAACTGGCCTCCAAAAAGATCTTACTAAGCTTTTCCTAGAAAATGTTGTAGAAGTTTCGATTTAGAGTTTTATATTATTATACACATATATAAAAATGGATGTTGGTTTATCTTTCCCTTCGTTCGAAGTTAATAGACTTTGACACCGCTTGATTTATCATTATGAAAGTTGGCACGTATATGTATCTTTTCATGGGGAAGGTTTTTAGGCTATCCACTTTTTTGTAACTCGCCACCAAATGGCACTGCTGCACATCAACTTTTATATCGTTTAAACGATGGCGAAAAAAATTTGAACACAGAATATTTTTGTGTTATCGACTTTGTTACAACTCACCACCAGATGGCGCTGCAGTACATTCAACTTTTATACCGTTCAACTGATCGCAATAAAACTTTGTATACCTAGATATATGAACACAGAATATTTTTGTGTTATCGACTTTGTTACAATTCAGCACCAGATGGCGCTGCAGCACATCAACTTTTATACCGTTCAAATGATCATGATGAAAATTTTTATACATAAGTACTTGACATAGAATATTTTTCTGTTATCGACTTAGTTACAACTCACCACCAGATGGCGCTGCAGTACAACCACTTTTATATCGTTCAACCGATCGCAATAAAAATTTGTATACCTAGATATATGAACAAATAGAATATTTTTGTGTTATTTACTTTGTTACAACTCGCCAACAGATGCCACTGCTGTAATTCAACTTTTATACCGGGGCAAGTGGGCACCCGTCAAAGAAACTGACATTTCTATTAGATACCTATTGTTGCGTGTTGTGTGTTGTTCGGCTATTGTTGCGTGTTTTTTTATTATTGTTGTGCGTTACCACTGGTGGGTAAGAAGTGTCGTGCTGGGATTCAAAGGTAAATACAATTTCTATCTATTATTCTTATTATTATTTTGAATGTTAGGGTTTCAACTCGCCACCAGATGGCCCTCCTGAACATCAACTTTTATACTGAAGCAAGTGGACGCCCGTCAAAGTAACTGACATTTCTATTATTATTACATGTTGTGTGTTTTTCTGTTATTGTTGCGTGTTTCTCTATTATTGTTAAATAGATTTCCTGTTATTTTTGTGCGTTATCAACGGTGGATAAGAACTGTCGTGCTGGAATTCAAAGGTAAATATAATTTCTATATATTATTTTTATTCAAATTGTTTGAGTTTTTGACGTTATTATCAATAACTACCAACCTGTCATTCTTTTCTTCATAGGCAAAGGACATTCCGGTCTTCTTTTGATTGAATTAGTCTACGCATCATTTGTTACCAAACATTTTAAGTGCCGGAATAATTTGAAATGCCACCCAAAAAAAATTACAACTTGGTGGAGCAACTAGAAATGCACGGCAACTGTCAGCCAGTAGAGCTGCTCAAACGTATGAAGAGCGACAAGCACAGCGGGAAACTGATCTGATCAGAATGTCGACTTCAAGAGCTGCTCAAACGTCTGAAGAGCAAGATGAACATCGAGAAACCAACCGGATCAGAGCTTCTATTAGAAGAGATTATCTAACACCTGAAGTGCGAGATGCACGTCGGGAAACTGATCGGATCATAACTTCCGCTTTAAGAACTGCTCAAACATATGAAGAGCGAGATGTACGACTTCAAAATGAACGAGTTCGAGCATCCACTTCGAGAGCTGCTGCAACACCCGAAGGACGAGATACACGCCGTGAAGCTGAACGATCACGGCAGATTCGATCTAGAACGAGGATCGATCTCAACAAAGCGGCTTTCAAATACGATAAAAACTATGATTACAGACTGCATTGCGATGTTGTTATTAGTCCAATGGCTAATTTGTGCTTTCATTGTGGCGCTCTGAAATTTCAAAAAGAATCGGAATGTATTGCTCCAATGGCAAAGTCAAACTGCTACCATTAGCTGACCCACCAGAACCACTTCTTACTTACATGGCTGGAGCTACTCGAGAATCCAAACATGTTTTACAGCATATTCGGAAATATAACTCATGCTTTCAAATGACATCATTTGGAGCGTCCAATATTGTGAGATATGATTAATTTTAAGCCAACTTTTAAAGTTCAAGAACAAGTGTATCATCAGATTGGTTCACTTCTTCCAGAAAGAACAATGTAGAGAAAGAGACTGATCGACGATGCGTATTCAGGGTAGCAACAGATCGGACTATTATAGCTGACTTGCGAGCAATATTCCACGAGCACAGCTGTTTGTTTCGAGATTTTAAATCCTCACTAGAAAATGTAAGAGCGAATGACTATAAAGTCATTATCAGGGCAGACAAAACGCCTTTGAATGAGCATGAAAGACGCTTCAATGCTCCAATGGCCCCTGAAGTAGCAGCTGTTATTGTTGGTACAGAGATTACCGGCGAAATATTGTTATCAGCAGACGAGATGAAATCAAGCTATGTGTTGCTGAAACACACCGATCATATGATGCACTTCAATATCCAATAATGTTTCCTCGAGGAGAAGACGGATATCATTTCGAAATATTTCAAAATCATCCCGTCACAGCTGCTCTGACAACGAAGGGAGTCAGTTGTATGAATTTTTATGCATATCGCATCATGATTCGCGCCCAATCTAATGATATCCTGAAGTGTCGTCAACTTTTTCAACAATTCATCGTTGATATGTACGCTAAAGTCGAAAGCGAACGACTCAATTACATTCGTTACAATCAATTGAAGCTTAGAGTCGAAGACTATATTCATTTTCGAGATGCAGTTGAGAATGATGAAACAGCTGCTAACGTTGGACTACCGGCTTCATATACTGGAAGTCCAAGACACATGCATGAATATGCTCAGGATGCTCTGACATATGTTAGAAATTATGGGCGTCCAGACCTATTCATCACGTTCACATGCAATTCAACTTGGACTGTATTCAAAGATTTACTACTGCCTGGCCAGCAACCATCCCATCAGCATGACCACATAGCAAGAGTTTTCAAACAAAAATTGATACGTATTAAGAAACTCATCAATAAAAACCACATATTTGGAGAAAATAGCTGCTGGATGTACTCTGTTGAATGGCAGAAGAGAGGTCTACCACATGCCCATATTTTAATTTGGTTATTTAAAAAATTAGTTCCAACTCATTTCTGCAGAGCTGCCCGATCCAGAAGAAGATCCAGAATTATTTAAAGTTGTAAAAAAGAATATGACTCACGGTCCATGTGGACTATATAACTCGCTTTCTCCTTGCATGAAAGATGGAAAATGTACCAAAAGGTATCCACGTCAGATGTTCAAAGAAACACATACTGGTGGTGATGGGTATCCGCTGTACAGACGAAGAAAACCAGATGATGGAGGACACACAACGAATATCAAAATTTATAATGTTGGTTTCGATATTGATAACCAATGGATTGTGCCATACTCCCCTATTTTTTCGAAATCATTCAACGCGCATATTAACGTGGAGGCCTGAAATTCACTTAAATCTATCAAATACATATGTAAATATCTTAATAAAGGCGCGATATGGCAGTTTTTGGCATTGCCAATCCCAATATGCCTGTCAATGAAGTGGAACAATTTCAAATAGGACGTTATATTAGCAGTAATGAAGCTGTATGGCGAATTCTTGGTTTCGACATCCATGAACGCTTTCCTGCAATCATGCATCTCGGTGTAAACTTGGAATACGGTCAGCGAGTCTACTTCACTGAAGAGAATGCACCCCAGAGAGCTGCACATCCACCAAACACTACGTTGACCGCTTTTTTCCAATTGTGTGCAACAGACGATTTTGCAAAGGGGTTGCTATATCACGAACTCCCGCACTATTACACTTGGAAGCAATCGACGAAGACATTTTGCAGAAGAAAACGAGGCTCAAGGCATTTTTCAACAGCAGGAATATTTTTTACTGGCACATTAGGACGGGTATATAGTTTTCATCCGAATAATGGTGAATGCTACTATTTGCGAATGCTGCTTCACGTGGTCAAAGGACCAACATCGTTTCAAGCAATCAAAACCATCGACGGGCAGTCATGTCAGACATACAAAGAGGCGTGTTTAAAACTTGGTTTGCTTGAAAATTATCAACACTGGAATAACACACTAAGAGAAGGATCTGAAAGACGTCATGCTCACCAAATACGAACTTTGTTCGCCATAATTTTGACAACATGTGCACCTTCTTCTCCGAAAGATCTGTGGGAGAAACACAAAAAGAATATGAGCGAAGACATAATTCTACGCGCACGCAGAGACAACCCCGGTTTGGGTGTACAATATGGAGAAGATATTTGGAGGATATGTGAATGTCGATTAATAACAAAAATCTCAATCAGCTTGGGCTATTTTCACCGAAACGAGATAGAAACGATGTTGTCCAAAGAGAAGTTTAGCGAGAAAAACAATATGACGTAGATGCACTACAACTTTATGTTGAGGCCCAGAAAAGACTTTTAACAAACGATCAAAGACTAGCGTACAACACAGTTTTAGAGCATGTACGAGCCGGAAATAGTGGACTTCTCATTCTTGATGCACCAGGAGGTACGGGAAAAACATTTGTACTCAATTTGGTACTCGCGAAATTCTAATGAAGCATGAGATTGCTTTGGCTGTAGCATCAACGGGCATTGCAGCAACACTTCTTGATGGAGGACGCACAGCGCATTCGGCTCTCAAACTTCCATTGAATTTAAATATAGCTGCAGATCCTCTGCAACATTGAAAGACTTCTGGAATGGCAACTGTATTGAAAAAATGCAACAAAATCATTACTTGGGATGAATGCACAATGGCCCATAAGAAAGGACTTGAGGCACTTGATCGTACTCTGCAAGATTTTCAAACCAATAACAGTCCAATGGGCGGAGCTCTGATATTACTAGCCGGTGATTTCCGTCAAACTTTGCCCGTTATTCCAAGATCAACACCAGCAGACGAGCTGAACGCATGCATCAAGAATTCGACACTTTGGAGGCATGTGAAGAAAATTACACTATCGACTAATATGCGTGTCCATTTACTTGGTGATGTTTCTGCAAAAACATTTGCCAAGCAACTTTTGGATATGGGCAACGGCAAACTTCCGGTTCTTCCTGAAACACAGGAAATACCGTTCCCACTGAACTTCTGTCAACTTCAGTCATCAATTGAAGAACTTGAAAACAAATTTTTTCCGTACATCGTCAACAACTATATGAATCACGATTGGTTATACAAGCGAGCTATCTTAGCTCCAAAGAATGATGTCAATCGAATCAACAATAAGATTCAATTGAAAATTCCTGGTGTGGTTTCGATATAGAGGAGGATCAAATTGTTAATTATCCAGTAGAATTTCTCAATTCACTAGAGTCTGCTGAAATGCCACTTCACATATTAAAGTTGAAAGTTGGATCTTCAATACCGCTCCTTCGGAATCTCAACACGCCAAAACTGTGCAACGGAACCAGGCTTTCTGTTAAAAATCTGATGCTGAATGTGATAGAAGCAACAATAATTAACGGCAAATGCAAAGGAGAAGATGTGTTGATTCCGCGCATTCCAATGATTCCCACCGATTTGTCTTTTACATTTAAGCGACTACAGTTTCCTGTGCGTCTTGCTTACGCGATGATAATTAACAAAGCTGAAGGGCAGTCACTGGGCGTTGTCGGATTAAATTTAGAAAACCCATGCTTTTCGCATGGTCAACTTTATGTTGCTTGCTCCAGAGTAGGAACTCCAAAGGATTTGTACATCTACACACCAAATCAAAAAACCAAAAACATTGTTTATTCACTCGCACTACGCTAAATATAATGATTAATTATAATTTAGTAGGTTCAATTTTCGTAACAAATAAGTATATAATTAGAAGAGAATTACAACTTTCATATTTTGAAAATCAGCAATTCAATAAACAATCTTCTAACAAATCAGTGAGGACCCCAACAATTACACAAACCAGAAAACCACAAACACAGATTCTTAAATGTTATTCATGTGGAAAAATTGGCCACATATCTAATCAATGTCGCTTTCAACAGCAAAGAGCTGGTCCAAGCTATGTCCCGAATTTTAATAAAAATTTTCAAAGATCACAATTTCCACAATCTAATGTCAATATATCACCTACTAGACCCAATAATGATTTCCAAAATCAACAAAGGGCAATATCAAATAAGACCCTCAGTAATTCAACGAAATCCGAATATAAAACCAGGCCAACATAGAGCTCATGTCATTGGTTTTAATGATAATAATCATGATGATTTTTATATTGAAAATCAAGATCAGTTTGAAAATGAATATCAAGATAATTATACTGGTTACAATTATTCAGAACCAGAATATTTCCAAAACATTAGCCAAAATTTTGAACCCCCAGAGAACTTTAATCGTCAAAACGTTCGTACCACTCAAATCAAAGACCATCCTCCAGATTCTCCGAACAATCAAGAAGACCTGAGTGCAGAGACAGCAGCTCAAATGCAAACACTCTAGACAATATGAACCCGAACTTGAACTTCCCCAAACAAAAATTTCTGTAAATCCATTTTTGACAGCAAAGGCAAAACATCTGCATTATATTAATGATGCTTCAAATAGATTTAAATTACTTATTGATACAGGAGCAGCAATTTCAGTTTTTAAAGACAAAACTGTTGAAAGTTTTCGAGAGAATATGATTATTCAAGGTATTACTAATGAAAAAATTTTAATAACTGAATCCACACTTATACCATTTGCACCTAACAATCCGCTTAGTTTTTGTTCATAATTTAAATATTGATTTCGATGGAGTTTTAGGATTGGATTTCGTTGTACAATATAATTGTATAGTAGATATAAATTCAAAACAACTGATAACACATTTTAAAACTATACCCATGTACACAATTACTGATAATGATACAACAAATATGTTGGATCATACGGATAATTTTGATACCGAATATGAAGCATTTAAATAAAATTTGGAAAATAATTTTAAAGCAATTGTTGAAAAGGAAATAAATATTTTTGAAATGCCAAAAGATTATTCACTAGCCCATTGCGTAGCCGAAGATATGCTAATGCAAAAAGGTATTGCTAAAGAATTAAGAAAAAAAATTGGAAATGTACAAAATTTAATTGATCAAAAACAAAAACAAGGTGGCCTTGCATTTTTGAAATTTCAGAATAAAGAAAGAATTACATATATTTATTATTTGGTGACTACAGAACTTTCCAATGGAAAGTCTATCTATCAAAGTTTGTTTTCATCTTTGAAAAAGATGAGAGATCATATTGGTAATAATAATGTAGTAAAATTAGCAATTTCAAAGATAGCTTGTGGATTAGACAAGTTAGAATGAGACTATGTTAAGAAAATGAAATCTTATCTTTTTAGGAATTTAGGTGTTGAAATTATTGTCTGTTTACCTAAGATACATAATCATATTTTTATTGAACCAAGAACAGAAAAAAATTTCAATTAAAATGTAATTTATCCAACACAGATGCAATGCTTTTCGGACAGTCAACAGAGAATGTTAGAATTCCAAATGCTTTAGTACATGTGAATGAAGAAGGTGAATTTCTTACTTCAATTATTAATTCAAATGCTATCCCAAAAGTTGTTGAATTTCATAATTTAAATCTTGATCCTATCGAAAGTTCTGAATGTTTTTTAAATTTTAGTTGTGTTAATGAAAATCAATCCAAATTTAATCAACCTGTTGAGAGAGAATCTATAATTTTGAATGAATTGCTTACAGAACATCTCAATGAGGAAGAAAAAGAAACTATTACAAATTTATGTTTGGAATTTTCGGATATTTTTTATTTGGAAGGAGACCAATTATTATATACCAATGAAATTAAACATTCGATAGTCACTAATAATGCGAAAGCTGTATTTACTAAATCATCTATACGATTCCATACCCATAAACTATGGTCTTCCCCAGTTTGAGTTGTGCCAAAGAAGCTTGATGCTACAGGAAACAAAAATGCCATATGGTTGTTGACTATTGTAAACTTAATGAAATTACGGTAGATGATAAATATCCATTACCCAACATTTCAGATCTTCTCGACCAACTTGGAAGATGTCAATATTTCACCACTCTTGATTTAGCTTCAGGTTTCCATCAAATCGAAATTAATTCTAAGGATATTTCCAAAACAGCTTTCTGAGTTGATAACGGTCATTATGAATTTGTTCGTATGCCGTTTGGACTCAAAAATGCCCCGTCCACTTTCCAGCGAGCAGTGGCGGCTCGTGAGGTTTGGATGCGGTAAGGCGACTTATCGATTGAAGTAATATGAAAATATTATACCTGTTATTTTAAGCCAATCAGATGCCTTGAGCACAGCATAAAAAATATACCTATGCTGTGCCTTGAGTTTGGCAAGTTGTTATGACGACAACATGAATTTTCCGAAAATTCGTTCGGACACGTGACTCAGCTTCAAAATTATAAGTGATAATTTCCTTGGCTTGACAGCTGTTACGTGAAGATGCCAGAATAACAAGCGCAGATTATTATGACAAATATTCATTTATATACTGTCAAAAATTTTATTTAGTTTTAAAAATATTTTTTTTGTGTAACATTTTTGTACAGACAAGCATGAATTATTAGCGATTTTTTTAAAGAAATTGGCACCTCGAAAATTTTTCGAAAATTATTCAAGGAGGGAGATTATAAGTAAAAATATTAGGGCGATTATAAGAGAAAATATCATTCCTAAGTCATATATAGGATATTTTTATATTTCGATATATAGATATTTGTAGCATTTTTATTTTCAGATAGCATTAATATAGGTACCTACTTGTTATTCACAATGGAGTTCAGCACTGAAAAAAAAATGCGAATTTTCTATTTCAATTATTAAGGATTCTTCATGACATGAATAGAGAACAAAACAATTTTTTCTATAGAAACTAGTGTAAGCGACAACAAACGATCATCTTTTATTGAATTACGGCAATAGGTTTTAATACCTACGTAATGTCTTTCAACCGAAACACTTTGGATTGGAATGGTACCTACCAGTTAATGCAGCTAAATATCTTGTGAGCCTCTGGAAAGATTGTTTGAAGCTCATTATTTATAGTGTTTAACATTGATGCGATAGATATTTGGTAATTTTAAAAATCTTGATCATGGCTTTCAAATAGATTTTTATAGCATTTAAATAAATCCTACTGTTGTAAAGTTGATAATTCACAAATTGGCAACAAAAACACAATTGAAATTGAACACAAATATCATGAAAGTCAAAAAATTAATCCAACCTGAATTCTAATCTATAGATCGTTATAAAATCAATAATAACGACTTGAGTTGACTATACTGTATTCTGTATATTCCTGGATGCGGCTACCCAACGCCGCGGGCGACGGAATTTGTAGAAACGACGCGATAGGCGAACGACTTCGGGGCCTACCCTCCGACGTATTTCCGCATATTTCACTCTACATATTATTATGCTTAAACTTTACTGATTCATTGGAATATTACACTGCGCTGACGTGTACTGATCGAATTGTAGGCGCTGGATAAAATCGCTCTAAAACTGAGTCGTTAGCTTGAAATTACTAGCGAATGTCATAATCGCGCAAGAGTTTCTGAATGAAAAAAAGACTTATATTATTTGGTGAAATAATTGAATGAATAAAAGAGATACGATATTTAGGAATGTATAAGACATTTATCATTTTGAAGGGTCGATGGACTAAACATTTATAAAGGTAGGCGCCGCCTACCTTGCATATCCCGACGAGCCGCCAATGCCAGCGAGTCATGGACAATATTCTACTTGGCATTCAAAATGACAGATGCCTTGTTTATATGGACGATATCATCATTTATTCTGCTACCATTCATGAACATGTCACTCGTCTCACTGAAGTTTTTAATAGACTTCGAAAAGCCAACCTAAAAATTCAGCCAGATAAATGCGAATTTCTTAGGAAAGAAGTCGCTTATCTTGGACGTATTATTACTCAAGATGGTGTCAAAACAAACCCAATCGAAATAGAATCTTTTCAAAACTTTCCGGAACCCTAAAATCCAAAAGAAATAAAATCTTTCCTTGGTTTAGCTGGATATTACCGCCGCTTTATACCAAATTTTGCCAAAATTTCCAAACCCTTAAAAAAACTTTTACAAAAAGATGTCGTTTTTATTTTCAATGCCAAATGTAAAAAAACCTTTGATGATCTAAAAATTGCACTTACTTCAGATCCTATTCTGAATTATCCAAATTTTTATGATGCTAGTGCATTTGTCATTGGCGCTGTTTTATCACAAGGTCACATTGGTAAAGATCTTCCTGTAAGTTATGCTTCCCGAACATTGTGTAGTACAGAAATAAAATACTCAACAATAGAACGAGAACGTCTTGCTATTGTATGGGCAGTTAAACATTTCCGCCCTTATCTGTTTGGAAGAAAGTTCACATTAATCACTGACCATCGTCCTCTAACATGGTTATTTTCCATTAAAGATCCTGGCAGTAGATTGTCTCGATGGCAACTCAATTTGGAGGAATATGATTATAAGATTGAGTATAAACCAGGCAAAATTAACAAAAATGAGGATGCACTTTCACGAATCAAAATTAACCATTTTAAAGAATGTGCAAACTTACAATCTAAAAATATTGTTTTAGCAACTAATAAAGAGTAAAGAAATTGATAATACAGAAGAACTTACGTACGAACAAGAAGAGTTAATGACAAAAGAGTTTAATAGATTTATTGATCTTTATAAAATAAAATCTGTTCAAAATTTGAAACGACAAATGAACAACTATTAGACAAGACTCATAAGAACATTGTTACTTTTTTTTTTGGCAAACAAATTAGAAGATTTACTTCACAAAATTATAGAGGATATTTTTGAAGAAAATTCTGAATTTCATATGAATTCAGTAAATGTTTATTCTAGCAAGACGGAAAAAAATCGTAAATATTTTATAATACCTCTTACTTATGATTAAGTAAATTTGACCATTCCAAAATTTATTTTGTTGAAAATAATCTTGAATTACCAATCTTAAAAATAATATCTTTCATTGTTGCTGATATTGACATACAATTTAAAGTGTGTCAAAATATTGTTAGAACACCAGATTTAGATGAAATACCTGTCATTCTAGATCAGTCCACAAAGGTAAAAATAACATACATCGAGGAATTAATGAGACCATAAGACGAATCAAATCAAAATATAATTGGACAGGACTAACAAAAGAGGTAGAACAGTTGATTAAGAATTGTGATATTTGCCAGAAAGTACACCTTTGGTTATAACAGAAACACCGAAAACACCTTTCGAAAGAATTAATATTGATATTTTTGAATATCCTAGAAAAAATTATGCTCTTAAAATTAGGGACAAATGAATTAAATTCACGCAAGCATACTCGATATCAGATAAAAAATCATCAACAGTAGCTAATACTTTATTAATTTTCTTCCAACACTTTGGAACACCATTAAGAATTCACTGTGATTGTGGCAGAGAATTCAATAATTCATTAATTAGGGATTTATGCTCACTCTATAACATAAAAATTACATTTTCAAGTATTGGTCATCCTCAGGTAAATGGCCCATTAGAACGATTTTATGGAACACTTATAGAAATGATCCGTGCACATAAAGCAGAGAATCCCGATGAACATCCATTCAATATTTAGCCATATTCAGTCATATGTTACAATAACACGAAGAGTAAAACAACAGGATTCACTCCATATGAGTTAATCTTTGGACACACATCTAGTAGACCACCCGAAATTCTGTACAACGAAAGGGCTCTTATTAAAAAATACGTAAGTGACTTAAGTAACCGAATGGAATATTATTATAAACTTGCTTGAATGAAGACAGAACATCAGAAAGAAAAAGATAAAATTAGATTCGACAAAAACATATCATACAGACAACCTAACTTTAAAGTAGGAGATAAAGTGTATGTGAAAGAATCACAAATTAAAGGCAAAGGACAAAATCTTTTCAATGGTCCTTTCGAAATTTTTCAATTATTTGACACTTCTGCTATAGTTCTAAATTCTCTAACTAATTGAAAACAAAAGTAAATTTTGATAGACTGAAACCGTACTATGAATAGTCTCTTTTGGTTTCAGATTATTGTGGTTGATATCTATCACATCAGCCCAATTCACTCTCACTCCTGTCAATAACACCGTGGGAATCTTTTACCATGAAGAAACCACTGTACAGAATTACTAATTACAAATAGACTCTTTTGGTATATAAATACTTAAGCCCCATTAAAAAAGCAATGGACAATAATGACAGAATATTGATAGATATCTTGGATACGTTAGAGGATGATTCTCTAAGATACTTAGCTTTTAAATCGGAAGTTCAGACACATATTAATTTCTTAACACAAATTTCAAACTCTATAGGTCAGAAATATACAGAGAACTCGGAGAAACTAAATCCTATAATTCTAAAGAAGAACGTGGAATTTTTAATGGCATTGGTACAGTTTGGAAAACGATTACTGGAAATCTTGATGCTTCAGATGGCGAATATTTTGATACTTGTATTGATAAATTGTCTCAAGATAAACATGAATTAGAAAATTTACTCTAAAAACAAATTTCAGTCACAACATCTGTAATTAAAAATTTCAATAATACCATTAAAAATCTCAAGTTGATGAGAAAACTTTCAACGATGATATTAAGGCATTAGAAACCTCATTGTCTAAAATTTCTGATAATATTGCATCTTACGAGGCACAAGTAAAAGTATTGGACTTATGTGAATCCCTAATGGAAAGTTATGTTTTCTTGGAAGACTCTCTTAACACTATTCTAAGTTCAATAACTTTTGCTAGAATCAGATTGTTACATAGTTCGATAATAGCACCTTCAGATTTAATTAACTCATTGCAGGATATATCAAAGTCTCTAATAAAAAATAATTTACCTCTACCACCATACACAGCTAACATAGCTGACTATTTAAATATTATAGAGTTAGAAGTATATCAGTCAGAAACTAAAGTAATATTTGTTCTAAAAATTCATCTTATTGCTCCAGCAGTTTATAACATTGTATTGACTATATCCAATTCCAATATTGGACAATCGAACAGGTTTATATCATATTTTGTCAACTACTCAAAAATACATTGCGCGAGATGATCATTCATTATTACTACATCTTACACTGCGAAATTTGGACAAATGCCAAAGTCTCCAGAACAGGATGCAAATATGTTCCGATCTTCTACCATATCCCATTGATAACGATGCAATCTGTGAAGTACAATTATATATATATATATATATATATATATATATATATATATATATATATATATATATATATATATATTACTTTATTTCAAAATGACTTTTTAAAAACATTTACAACTTTATCTATTGAAAAATCAAAATTAAATTGGGCATAGATTATGCTTGCAATGAAAATGAGTTACTAACTAACTTATATCTAAAAGATCCCTGTATTTATACAAAATTAAGGTGCTGCCTCGACGGTTCTATTATTCTAGAAGCGCAGTTCCACGATATTGGCATCTTCCTACGCTTGTTTCCGAGAATGGACGGTGTAACCTTCGGCTTGGCGTTTGGTAGACGCTTGGTCAGCATTTCCTGGCCTGGGAACGGGAACCACTGCGCGTGACTTGATTATGTGCTGCTCGTAACCTGATACTCCTGGATACTTGGTTACTTGTGGTATCGCATAGAATGTCATATAACAGCTCCCCTTATTAATAAAAAGTTGATGCCATGCAACAACTTTTATGGTACCACGATATTTTCCATCTCATGTTCTGAATCTTCCATATTCGGTCTTCTTATTGGGAAGAGACTTCTAATTCTTTTCAGGGGAGTTTACATTTCTTCGATATTTTTACTATCACATAGCTTCCAAAGATGAGGTAAATGGCAGCTATCGTAGAATACGTCATCCACGATATATTTCTTGTTATAAATGGTTGCTTTATGAGTTGGTCCAGATCTCTCGCGGATTATTGAAGTTTATGATTGGCAGCGTCCAAGTCTTCGGCATTGATTTCGTTAAGTTTGAGGGGTTCTAGCTTCGGGAGTTGGATCTTCTCAGAAATATGACTGCAGCATTCGTAGGGGATCATCACGGGGTGTGTGTTGTCCAGAAAGTCGGAGGTCTTCTGGCTGTCAGCTTGTACTTTCGTTATTCCGATAAACGCATGACCCTCTGGTTCGAGTTTAATGATAGAGTTCTGGGCAAGAGTAACTGTCTTTGTATATACTCGCGGGCAGTTTATAGTCACTTGTAGTGGTTCCTATAAAATCGTCAACCACACATTGTTCTTGATATTGAACACGTTATATCCTCGACTAAAGATTATCGCACTGTCACAAGTTTTGGGTATCTCTTGACGGTTCTTCAACAATTGAGCCTCACATACAGCATTACTGTCTATTGGGTAGGCATACAGATTTGAACACAGTTTTTTGTGTGGACTTTACATTTATTTGGATCCCTGATTGGGGATGTACATCAAAGAATCATCATTTCGCGCGATGTATTTTTGAGATATAGTAAGGATGTGATGCAAACTAGTTCTTTTATCTAATACTGGGATAGGATATAGGTGATATAGGGTATAGAGTGTTAGTTCTACAAGGGGTATTCTTAAAACAAAGACGATATTGTTGTCTTGTTGATAGTTTTGCAGTTCTGTGATTTCTAGGTATTGGGCGATTTTAGAAAGTTTTACTGGTAAGGGTAGATTACTTCTGACAAGGTTTTGTGATATATCCTGTAGGGAAAATATCAGATCATTAGGTGCTATTATTGATGAGTGAATAATTCTTAGGCGGGCAAATGTTATAGAATTTGGAATGTCGTTCAGATTGTCTTCAATAACCAGATAAGTTTCCAAAAGTTTTTCACAAATTTCGAAGAATTTGAGCTTAGCTTCGACTAACGAAAATTTATCTTTT
Organism: Crioceris asparagi; assembly: GCA_958507055.1. NCBI lineage: Eukaryota > Metazoa > Arthropoda > Insecta > Coleoptera > Chrysomelidae > Crioceris > Crioceris asparagi. The sequence continues at coordinate 50,628,863 of OY293828.1, forward strand.
AATTGATGAATAACTCTCTCGATGTTACTTATATCCCGATTGAATGTTTTCCTGTCGATAGTTAACTTTTGGATGGATTCATTGAAGGTATTAATAAGGGTTGTTGAGACTTATATTTGATTCTTCAATAAGTTTTCTATGTGGTGTTGGTCTGTATTTAATTTATTTATGCTATCACTGTAAAATTGAACATCTGCTGCGTCCAAATTTCCCGTAATCATCTTAAAGATACTTCCGAGTCCATTGATGATTCTTCGATTGTTTCGTTTAGTGTCGATAATAACTTCGTTGAACTTCTCTTTGATCGATTTGGATATCTGCGTCAGGAGATTAACGTGAGTCTTTACGTCGGAATGAAACAGATTCATTAAATAGTGATCCGGTCGTAAGGTGTTGTGTATGGAGTCCAATATCTTGTGTTATTTTCGTAGGCCGTTAGTAGTCCAGAAATATTCTTATGTACTAATAATGTCCACTTGTCGTTGGAAATGATGATTCTGGTTTCGTCATGGTAGTAGACTCCCACAGTTTTATTAATTGGTTCTATTTGATACTGACATAGGACCGTTCTAGCCAGCATAATGTACCTGATACCAATTTTAAGTTTCAGTTCCGGCACAAAACTTCATACGGTCGAAATTTACTTTAGTTTTCTGATTCGTTTTTTGATTGCTTAGGGTAGCCGAATTTTGATGAATTTCTAGAATTTCGAAGGGTCCGTTGAATTTCTTCGCCAATTTGTTCGCCATTTTTTTTTTCAGCTGGGACTCCTTTATAAACACTTTGTCGCCAACGTTGAATTCTTGAATATTCTCCTGAACGTGTTGGTCGAATCTTATCTTGGCCTTTTGTTTTTGTCTCTCAGTTCTTTCTCGTGCTATCTTGTAAAAATGGGACAATCGATTATTTAAGTCTCTCACATATTTGGTAATTAATTCTTTCTCATTATTCAGCTTCTCTGTTGGTCTGCTGGAACTGTAGCCAAAAACAAGTTCGTATGAAGTAAACCCATGTGTCTTCTTTGCAGCGTTGTTATAGCAAATTAATGCATAAGGTAATATATTGAACGGGTGTTCTCTGGGATGATCTGCAAGGTGGAGTCTGATCATTTCCAGAAGGGTTGAATGGAACCGTTCCAAGGATCCATCACTCTGCGGGTGACCTACACTTGAGTATTTTAATTTAATGTCATATAATTTACATAAATCTCTTAGAAGGGCGTTATCGAACTCTCTCCCGTAGTCACAATGTATTCGCACTGGAGTTTCATAATGTTGAAAGTAGACACTGAGAGTGTTCACGACGGATTTAGTAGACTTATTTTTGGTGGGATAGGCTTGACTAAATTTGGCTAGCTCATCTCTGATGGTCAGAGCGTAGTTCTTAGTAGGAACTTCGAGGATGTTGATGTTGACCCTTTCAAATGGAGCTTTTGGTGTTTCGGTTATAACCAGCGGTCTATCTAGGTTTTTTCGGTATACTTTGGCCTTCTGACAGGTTTCGCATTCCTTGATAAACTTCTCCACATTTTTAGTCAATCCTTTCCATAGGTATTTTGCTTTGATTCTTCTGATTGTCTCGTTCACACCTCTATGTAAATTAGTTTTTCCATTGTGAAACTGGTCAAGTATGATGGGAATTTGATCTTTTTCCGAGGTCTGGGTAACATTTTGGAATACCTTAAATTTAGTTTCTTTTTCGGGATTTATAAAAGACAGCATTTCTAAAATTGGCAGTTCTACGTTGGTTTCGATACAATAAATTTCATCGGGTAGAAATAGATCTTGACTTAAATATAACGATCCAAGAAGGTATTTGTTAATTGTATCTGGATTGTATGGTAAAGGAATTATAAAGTATTTCCTATTTTTACTGACTTACTAGAAAGCACATTGATTTTCAAATTCAAGAAGTCTGCATTCTCCTCGAAGATATCTTCTATGATTTTGTTGTTTATGTCGATTGGTTCGTTCTGTCGGAAGCAGCTCAGGATGTTTTTATTTTTCTTATCGAGGAGTTGATCATTGGAGAATTCTATTTTCGAATAATCAATCACAGGTTGATTTTTGTACAGTTCAACAAAGGTGTCGAACTCTTCATACATCTTATTGTGCTGGGCAGCCTTATTTTCTTCATCGTCATCCGAATTTTCGGTTGTCATTAGTGCTCGATACGCTGTTAATTGAGCGTCGTTTTGAAATTCCGAAAAATGGTTGATTTTTATTCTAGACAGGGCGTTAGCATTTTTGTTGATCTTTCCCGGTGCCCTGATTTCGTAATCATACTCTTCTAGTTTGAGTCTCCATCGGGCTAATCGGCTTCCGGTATCTTTTACGGAGAAGAGCCACATTAGGGATCGATGGTGGTGTATTGAAATACACTAAGATGATTGACGGTGATGTTTTCTATTGGTTCAATTTCCAGTTGGGAAAAATCTACGGTTTTGGGAATTGCATTACTACATGACCGTAGGAATGAATTCATCATGTTCGTTTACTTTTACCAAAGCATTGGGAATGCATACCTTTTCTCTCTCTTTGCCAGAGAAGATAGCTTCGGTGTATGATAGACTGCACCTCAGTTTAAAAACTTGTTCCGTCCGTGGAGCGAGGGAAGTTATGTTGGAGATTTTGGAGTTATTTAGATGATTTTGCGGCTCTGCTTTGGATGTTGAATCACCGGCTACTTTGTAGAGCGGTATCGTCTTAAAATTTGTTAACAGATGTTTATTCTTAAGATCTACTATGCACTGATAGTTTTCCAAGAAGTCTGAACCTAACAAACCGTCAAAGTCTATGTCGAGATTGCAAATGTATACCTTATGTGGATCTTTTACGTTAAAAAGTACTAAGGTCGATTCGTTGATGAGTATTTTTTGGTCAGTGATTCCCTGAATGATAACATTTTCAGGAGATTCAGGAAATTTTTCGCAAGCAGTCAGTTTAAAAATTGAAGTCTACTAAAAATTTAAAAGCCTTCGTCGCGTCTGTAATGTAATACAGATTATTTGATTTAACTTTGTGTAGAGAACCTATAGGAAGTTCTGCTCGGGAAAGTTCAAGTTGGGGTTGTAATCGTCCAAGTTCATGGTCTGAATTTATGCTTGAATCTCGGCCATGTCTTGTTGTGGATTCGGGGGATCTGTTGGAGCAGGAGAGACCTGGCGAAAACCCGGATTTATTTGGTCGAATACTTCAGGTAGGTCTTGATAGTTATATTCGTCTTGTGATTCGTAGGTATCTTGTAATTCTTCTGATACCTGATAATCTCCATAAGAGTAGTTTTGACTTTGATCATAATTGAGGTGATAGGTTCTATTCTGTGGCCTGTTGAAGTTTGGATTTTGTTGAACCACTGATGGTCTAACTCCTATATTGGGGTTCGTCCTAATTACAGATGGACGATCGTTTCCAAGGTTTTGGTTCGGCCTCAAATTCGTCTGAAACCGTTGTGTCTGTTGGGGTTGTTGCGAATTTTGTTGTTGGAACGGGGGTCTTGACATCTGATTTTGGGATTTCGGGTCACAATTATTTCCGAAATTCTGCCGTTGTCTGCATTCGTTGAATGTATGTCCTGTACGCTTACGGTGGTTGCATTGCTTGATGTTAGGGCCTGTACTGGGTCTTTAGGGTGGAACGTTCGTGTTTTTATTACCGTTCTAGTGGAACTTCTGATTCTCAAAGTAATTCAGCTGAAGCTCTCTCGTGATGCGATTGGTAGCTGTTAGGATGTCCGCAGGGTCACTTGCTCTCACAATTTGACCTAATTTTGGTTCCAATCCCGTTCGGAGGGTGTTAAGGGCCATTGATTCGGCTAGTCGGGTCTGTGCTCTCTTCTCTTCTTGAGAATAGTTCTGCTTGATAATGGAAACGTACATTTTAGCTTCATGTGTCCGGAGTCGGCTGATGAACGTTAGTGGTGATTCATTGGGTAGTTGTCGTACACTGACCAACAATAATTACGTATTTATGGTTTGATCACCTAGAAACATATTTTCTTTCCAAATTTATATTTATCATTAATTTTTCAAATTTACAATATATTTTCATTTGCTTGTAGTTGGTATCACCACCTGTCCAATATCGAACAAAATAAACAAAATTCCTAATAAATTCTGACAGACCAACGATAGTGGAAAATAACAATCAAAAATTATGATTTTGCATTTTAAACATTTTATTATTATGTAACCAACTGGTTTTAAGCGTATTTGTGTTTGTTGGTATGTTTGTTTTTTTGTTTATATATGTCTAATGTTTTTTAAAACTTTATCTCTTAAATATATATTATGTACTTGAAGATCTGATGAAGTTTGGAAACCTCCAAACGAAACTCAAGAGAATTTCCAAAATATTATATATATATATATATATATATACATACATAATTCAGGAAATTTATTAACGACTGGCTAGGATATACTTCGATTAGAAAAGGTATAAAACGGCTTCTACAGTCATGTATGTGGAAATAAGAGTAACTCTGTTTTCTAGTCTAGCTTTCGAATCTTTATTGATTCTTCATCAGGATTACTTAAATTATACAAATTATGAAATTACAATGTAAACATGAAAAATATATGGTACTTACGAAGTTGAGATTTAATTAAATATTAAATATTTTGGAATAGAAGTTATCATCAGTAACAATAATCGTACGTATCACTATAACAAAGTTTAAAATAAAAAATGTAAATAAATTTAGAGACTAGAAAACCTTTGAAAATTTAAATTGTAATACTGAAATTTTGGAATAATATTGAGTTGACAAATTTATTTGATTGAAATCAAAATAGTCATGAAACAGATTCACCCAAGGTATTAATAATAATTTCTGTATTATTTTGATTAAATTGCAGTAAATAGGTATACATTATACTTAAGCCATCAATGTCTTTTTTGAATTTAATGTATTAGGTTATTTTGCTATATGAGACATTCCAAGAAATAATCTTTTCATAAGATTTATTTCCCTTATCTAAGATCCTGACATCGTCAAAATTAATGTCGTGTTTGAATTCTACTGCATGTTTTGCTAAAGTACAAGTGGAGTTTTTTAGCCTTATATCACTTTTGTGTGATGTAATACGGTCTTTCAAGCATCTACTTGTTTCTCCTATATATTTTTTATTACAACTGCTACAAGGTATACTATAAATTACATTAGAGTTATTTAATATGTGACCTTTATCTTTCAATTTTGAAAACAATGATTTATTTGTTAATATGTTTCTAAAAGCTAGTTTAATATCAGTATACTTAGAGAGAGTATTTTTTATTTTATGAATGCTTATATGTATAAAAGGCACAGAAAAATATTTGATGAATTGATTATCAGTATTATTATTATGTTATATAGATGTTCTATTAAAAAGTAAAGACTTGAGTAAGTTTCGTGAATATCCGCAAATTATGAATTTATCATATAGAATTTTTAAATTTTGTGATGATAAGATTGATAATGAAGAAATCTATTCGAAGAACCAGATTTCAATTGCCAGGAAGTAATTTTTGAATTGTCATTTCTTCGTATAACTCGAGTATCTAAGAAAGGAACACTTCGGTCGTTGTCTTCTTCTTCTATTGTGAATTTTAGAAGGTGAATACATTTAACAATTGTTCTTTACTATTTTCAGGAATACTGAGAATCAAATCATCAACATATTTTTAAAAAAATGGTATATGGAAATCTAATTTAGCAATACAGTCTATAATAAGATCATCCATGACATATTGTGATATAATAGGAGAAACAGGACTACCCATTGGCATACCACGTATCTGTTTATATATCACATTAGAGTATGAAAATACTGTTGGATCAAAAATAAAGTTTATCAATTTTAGAAATCTTGTTTTTGACATTTTGCAATGTAGTTTTATGTGATAACAATGTTTTTTTATACTTTCAGATACAAGTTTTCCTGATATGTTATTAAACAGTGCTTTAACATCAAGACTAACCAATACATAACCCAATGTTCGTTTCATTTCATTAATGTTTTCACAAAAATGAAAAGAATCTTTGATGAAAAAGTCATTATCAGGATTATATGCATTGGTTAGAATATTAGTAATCAGTTGGGACTGTAAACACCTGAAATAATAGGTAGTAATTGTAGAATCGGTTTATGAATCTTAGCAAGACCATAGAATTTATTGACAGTACCATGTAACACCTATATTTCTTTCCTTCTACTGCAGTAATTAAAAAGATCTGAGATAATTGAATTTGATTTTTGTTGAATTTTAGACGTCGAATCTCTTGGTAAGACTCTGTAGTAATCTGTATCATTTAAAATTTCTAGAGCTAAATTATTATATTGTTGTTTTGTTAAAATTGTAGTGACATTCATCTTGTCAGATGGAATTACCAACAGTTCTGGATTATTATTTAAGAAATTCTTACATTTTTTAAATTGTGATGTTAATAGGTTAATACCTAAATCTTTAAATGTATGTACTGTATTAGTTATTATATTAGTAATTATATTAAGATTTAAATTTCTTTCATTATTTGGTAAGTTAGATATAACAAGATCAATGTCTGAAAGCCATTTTGAAATATTAATATTAATAAGTTGAGCTTCAACACTGAATTTTGGTCCAAGAGACAAAAAAAATTTAACATCTGATGGTATTAAATTTTCAAAGGTTTTTTTTTTTTAAACATTGTTACAGTGATACGTACGATTATTGTTACTGATGACAACTTCTATTCCAAAATATTTAATGTTCAATTAAATCTCAACTTCGTAAGTACCATATATTTTTCATGTTTACATTGTAATTTCATAATTTGTATAATTTAAGTAATCCTGATGAAGAATCAATAAAGATTCGAAAGCTAGATTAGAAAAAAGAGTTACTCTTATTATATATATATATATATATATATATATATATATATATATATATATATATATATATATATATGAATTTTTAATGATTGGGGTTGCAGTCATTAAAAATTCATCATTAATTAGACAGTCAAGAATTTACAATTCATTTTATATATATATATATATATATATATATATATATATATATATATATATAATATGGAAGGAAGCCTTAGATATCCTTGGTTGTGTTGATAAATTACTGAATGTAATAGATTTCCTGAGAGATCCCCATTTACTACACCTCATTGGATTCCATCAATATATTTGTATCTATAATCGTATGTAAATAAGAATATATTTGTAATCTGTGTCAATGGCCTATACTGCCGAGACACGTTAATTCGAATAAATAAAAAAACACAATCTTGTACTATTTGTAATATGTTGATATTTGAATGTTTAACCACGAGTATCACTGCAGGAAACTAGAAGAGCCTCAAAATCTGCATATAAAACAAAGGGAATAGGCTCTCTGTATTCATAATTTATAAATTCAATATTTTTCTATTTTGGAAAGATGATTCTGCCTTTATTGTTTTGCATGCACAATTCTGAATGCTTCTACAATCTCTCCTCACTGGTAAAACAACAACTATCACAAAAGAATTTCTTATGCGTATTTTTATTAATTTGTCTGTTTAAGAGTCTTGACAAGTCTTTAATCAGGACTTAGTGATAGGAAATATCATCATCCGCATTGGAATCTGCTGGCGGATGATTATCGAACTATATTGGATAATATTTATTGTGTATCAATAATAAATTTACATGTCTATCGCACTTTAATTTTGTTAATCTTATAGTACAAGCTAAGCTAGGTTTTGGAACTGATTCCAATAAAATAAAAAGATAAAAATTAACCGATAGATTAATATTATAAAATTTTAATTGGAAATTGAATACTTCTAAAGTTTAAAGCTTCAGAGAGACGTGGATATGGGCTGATCCAATCTGAATGTTCTCGCGCTGGATGTAATAATGCAACAATGCTTCAGGTAAAGTACGCATCAACATCATTAATTTTTTCACAAATGCTCTAAAGAACACAAAGTTATTTTAACAAAATTATTATATTGAATTCAAAGTACTAACATAAATTATTTCTCCATCAAGTAAATTTGTAGGTATATAAAAATTACTGAGCATTAATACATTTTAGTGCAGTAAGGAAAGATGTAACAATAAAAAACAAGAGATGGTCAAAGTAAATGCATTTATTCATTTAATTCCTAATATCTGGGTGACCGAGCTTTACTCGGGTAACACAAGATTTAGAGTAGGTCTTTAAGGATGTTTAATCTTAGTTCAGATATGTGCATACCTATTTCAAGTTAAAAGGTATTGCGATCGGTAGATCGGTAAATATTGATTTTATCTTTCACATAGCTCATAATTTACAGATTTCCAAATAAATAAGAATGTGAAACATACCAGAACTCACCAATCGTCTGATCGACCCCCAAACCCCGTAATAAATTTTTTAATGCAATTTGCGGAGCCCTTCCCTAAATGGCTAGTGTGGACCTCGAGGATCACATCCATCAAAAATGCAAGTAACGCCAATCAAATTCGCGGCTCTTAAGACCCCTTTTTGCAAATTTTTGTCCAAATCTGCGAATCATTCAAGAAAAAGTTTGCGCCGTTTCCGAAAATCTTTTTATATACAAGAATTGCTCGTTAATATATTAGAAATGTAAAAATTTTTTCATTGAAAATTTCCGATTAAATTATAAGAAATTCATATTTTACTTTTACTTGTAGATTGTAGATTGTAGATTGAAAGGGGGTTTCAATGCACTGCGACCTTTAGGTCTATTGTGCCCCCCGTCAGAGCTGTTCTCGCTATTTCGATGTCTACAGCTCGCCCTCCAGTTCCAGAGTTCTAATGAACTCCAGTATCTGGGATGGCTTCAAGCGGATTACTTCCTCACTACTGACAGTTTCTTGTCCAAAGCATTTTATGCGTTGGCTGGCTATTGCGAGGCATTCCGTCACCAGGTGATCCGGAGTTTCCTCCTCTTCCCCGCAGAATCTGCACTCGTCATTTTCTGCTAGACCCAATCTCGACAGGTGCTTCCTGAGGTGGCAATGTCCTGTAAGGAATCTAGTGAGCAGGTGTAGCATATTCTTGCTAAGATCCAGATGTTTCTTAGATCTCGCAGTGTCAAAGTTTCCAAGAAACTTTTTGGAATGATCCAGCCCAGGAAGATTCCGCCAGAGGTTTTCTCTTTCGGTTTCTTCCTTCTCTTGGAACTCTTTCTTGTAGGTACATTTACCTGTGCCACAGAAAGGTTCTGGGCCAATAAAAGGAGCTTGTGCTCCTTTTTTGGCAAGTGTGTTGGCCTCTTCATTTCCTTTGATTCCGGAGTGGCCGGGAACCCAGATTAGATAGACCTTGTTATTCTTGCCGATTTTGTTGAGTTTTCTTCGGCACTCCCATACTATCTTAGAATCGATGATATGGGAGCTCAGTGCTTTAATCGCAGCCTGACTATCAGAGTGTATGGCTATATCACATTTCTGATAGTTTCTTTCTAGGTTCATTTCCACACATCTTTCGATTGCAAGTATTTCTGCCTGAAAGATGCTTGGACAGCGGCCTAACGGTAGTGAGCATTTGGTGCCAGGCCCGAATACTCCAGCGCCAGTCCCCGTCGTGGTTTTAGAACCATCTGTGTACCATTTGATGGTATTTTTCTTAAGGGCTTGGGATGTAGACTCCCTTTCCCAATCTTCTTTTCTACTTAGCATCGTGGTGAACGTTTTCTCGATGCTAGTTTTCTTTATCATCTCGTCACTGGGAAGGTTCGCTGACAGGATATATTTCGTCAGAGAGGACCAGGCTCTCTGATTCCTGATTCCCTCATGGCCAGTACCTTCCCTGGATAGTCTTAGAATGGCCTCATGGGCTACTCTATCTATCACCAGATGTAGAGGTGTAAGATCTGTAATGATCTCCAGTGCTCTAGTTGGGCACGTTCTCATAGCTCCAGTGATACAGACACAGGCAAGCCTTTGTAATCCATCGAGGGCATTCCTCGTATAGGTTTGCCTTGCCTTGACATGCCAAACTATTGCTCCATAAGTTATTATAGGCCTCACAATCATGACGTACATCCATCGCAGTATTTTTGGGTTACAACCCCAAGTCCTACCAGCGAGTCTTCTGCACGCCATGAAGGCCTTTGTTGCTTTATTGGCAGTAATCTCGAAGTGTTTGTTCCACAGAAGTTTGCTATCTAGGGTTACTCCCAGATATTTAACTTCAGACTTCCATCCTATGATGTCTCCCTGTAAAGAGAGATATTTCGTAGTTGGAAGTTTCTTTTTCCTGGTAAATGGAATTACTGTGGTCTTGGTTGGGTTGATATTTAGTCCTACTGACAAGCACCACTGTTCAATAGTTTTGAGGCCCTCTTGCATCAAGTCGCATAAGGTATTCCAGAATTTACCTCTAACTATTAGGACTATGTTATCTGCATAGCCTATACATTCGAAGCCAAGCTCCGTAAGCCTGTGGAGTAGTTCATCCACTACTAGACTCCATAAAAGGGGAGATATTACTCCTCCTTGAGTTGTTCCGCGAGTGGCCTTAACGGAGGTGGTTTGATTGCCCACCTGCGTCTCAGCTATTCTCGTCTTTAACATCTCATACATCCATTTAATAAGGGTTTTGTTCACCCCTCGCCTTTTGAGTGCCTCTTCGACCGACACGTGAGTTGTGTTGTCAAAGGCCCCAGATATGTCTAGGAAGGCACACATGGCGATTTCTTTGTTATTCAGAGTGCTCTGGATGACTTCGGTCAGCTGATACAGGGCCGTCTCTGTTGATCTGCCCGCCCTGTAAGCATGCTGACATTTGTGAAGTGGTTTATTCTCCAGATACTCCGTTCTTATGTGGTTATCCACTACTTTCTCCATTGTTTTCAATAGAAACGATGTTAAGCAGATGGGTCTGAAAGATCGAGGATCGGTCGCATCTTTTTTACCCATTTTTGGTATGAAGGTTACCTTTGCCCTTCTCCAAATTTTAGGTATATGACCCAGTGCTAAACAGCTTCTTGATATCCTCAGAAGATGGGGAAGAATCTCCTCCATTCCTTTCTGCAGGAGTACTGGGGAAATTCCATCTACTCCTGGTGATTTATACGGTTGAAAGGTGTTTATTGCCCATTCCAACCGTTGCTTTGTAAATATTTTCTTAGCAATATCCCAATCTTCCCTGCGAGGATTCTTGATTTGAGTTGCTATGTCCATACTGATTGATGGTTCACTACCTGGGAAGTGTGTTTTGAGGAGGAGAGTGGATCGTTCCTCTTCTCCCTCAGTGTATGACCCGTCTGGCTTTTTAAGCAACATTGTGGGAATTATTCCCCCCTTTGCCATGACTTTTTGAAGTCTGGCTGCTGTGGGAGTGGAAGTGATCTTTTCACAAAAGGCTTGAAAATTAAGCCTTTTGGCCTTCCTGATCTCCTTATTGTACTGAGTAAGCTTCTCAGTGTACCCCTGCCAATTACCATCTCTTTTGGCCCTATTAAAGAGCCGACGGACCTCTAGCCTGAGGTTTGACAGGTTCTTGTTCCACCAAGGTGCTTCCTTACTTGTTCGAACTTTCGAGAGTGGACAACTTGAGTGAAAAGCCTCAGTTATTGCCGCACTAACCTGTTCGACTTTTTGTTCCAGATCGTAGTGCGGGTGTTTTGCCCCATTCTTGTCGATCTGTTCCGAGTTTTGCTTCAGATGGATCTTATAGATAGACCAATCCGTATTTCTAGGATTTCTGCTTGAGGTCGACGAGGTAACCTCCCCCGTTATCCTGAATTCGATAATCCTATGGTCTGAAAGTGATGGTTCGTTCATCACTTTCCAACCTATAACATTTTTCCTCGCAGCAACATTAGCAATTGTTACATCCAGGACTTCTTCTCTTGCTCTCGTGACAAAAGTGGGAGTTGTCCCCACATTGAGGGTCTCGAGGTTATTAGCTAAGAGATATTCAAGTAAGCACTCCCCTATGGAATTGTTGTTCGTGCTTCCCCAAATAACGTTATGCGCATTGGCGTCACAGCCTATTATGACTGGCAGTTGTCTGCTGTTACAGTATTGTACCTGCACTTCTGCTGGCGGTATTGTTGGCCCATCTCCAGCGAAGTGAGCGGATGCTATGACAATGTCTCGGTCGATGCCCCCAATATTGAGGTGTACCATTATTGGAGTTAGATCCCGAGTCATGTATTCTGAAACACAAATATATTTAATATTGTTTCTTATGAGCACACAGGCACGTGAGGATACTTGCCTCTGGTCATAAATCAATATTGAGTCTTTACAGGCCAAACCTCTGATTTGGCCTACTTTGTCGATCCAGGGTTCCTGGATCAGTACAATATCCAGTTTTAGCTTTGCGAATAACCTTGCAATCACTGCTGAAGCTCCCTTCGCGTGATGCAGGTTCACCTGCGCTGCCTTCGTGAAGATGAAGGGTTATTTGTGTGGGGTGGATGGGCTGGGTAGTCCAGCCTCTATAAATCCCCCTGCCTTCTCTCTTCCTGTCCTTCCTCGAATTCCATACGGGAGGTGTCCTTTCCGGAATTCGACGAAGTTTCTTGGGTTTGGCCCTCAACCTCCAGGGGTGCAGAGGTATTCTCCGTCCCCCCGGTTGTCTCCTTGGAGTCGGTCGGAGCCCCAGTTCGACCCGAGTCAACTGGAGCTCCCTGCTCCCCAGATTTCCGGGATGTGGAGGGTATCTCCGCATCTCTGGAAACCACCACTGGGTTTGGTTTCTTGCCTAGCCCTGAGACAGGAATGTGCCCGAACCGAAAGTTCATTAAGCACCCCCCTGCTTTCAGGGCTTCTCCCGATTGGTGGTCAATCCCAATCGTGAGAACCTTGCCACTTCCCTCTTTCTTGGAGCTTAGAACTTTCCAAGCTCCAGTGCTGAGGTTAGAGTTCTGAACCTCGACGAGTCTGAGGATTTTCTCCGTCTCCATGTCGAGGCTTCGTGGGAAGAACACGGTTATGGTGACGGGTTTAGGGATGTCATTTTCTCCCAACGCCACCAACTCGGGTCCTTCCCAAGAACTTAGTGTCGGCACTGACTTCATGAGCCAGTCCGCCGATTTCTGGGATCCACAGTCTACCAGCATCATTCCACAGCGGAAATGAATGCCGGTGAAGTGGATCCCCCTCTCCTCGCTGCGGCACATCTCTTCCACTAGCATATCCTCTAGTGAGGAGAGCCGCTCGGCTCCCAGGATAACCTTCGGGTATTCCTTGGGTAATATTCCTACCCTGGTCGCCTTCTCTGCCTTGACTGCTGCTGCAAATCCTGTGGCTTGCCCGGTTTTTGCCGCAGCTGTCTTCGGCTTCTTTGAGTGAGGCCGTTCCGGAGGTGTGATGTGCTCCGGACCTCTCTTGCCTTTCCCCTTACCCGTCGGGGTTACTCCCGGGGTTGGGTGGATTGGTTTGATGGGGTGCTGAAGAGCCTGTTTTCTGGCCTCCTCAGGTGCAAGGCCCTGATGGAGGAGTCGCAGGTACTTCCGCACTCCTGCTCCACTGAGGCCCTTTCTCAGTGGATTGTCTCTACCGCCGGGCTGTCCTAATTTGGGCAGCTCGAATGGCAGGCGATTTTTGTTTTTCCCTTTTTCAAGGGGCCCGGATGAAGAGGTGGAGGCTTTCTCCTCCTCTCCTCCGGTGGGTTTTCTTTTCGCTTCTTTGTCCATAACTGGTCCCACGAGTAGCAAGGGTCACGTCGGTCCGCTTCTGCAGAGCCCCGCATGCAGAAGTAAGGGGTTTGTTACAATGGAGCTCCCCCCGGTACTCCAAGGTTGAAGCCAGTAGGGACTAGTCCTCTAACTAGCCATGCATCCTTAGCCTGGTTTCCCACTTTGGATTTAGAATTTTTGACGAGGTTATTTCCTCTTGGTCCAGGCGGTCAAGCCAAGACCCCCCCCGCACTGGCCCGCGAGACATGACCACAGACAGCCAGGCGTTGGTTTAACAGGTGGTCTCAAGAACTCACCTGGCATCGTACTACCTGTGTGCAATCCCTTAGCCACGACACTACAGCTGGGACAGGTGAAGTTGGTCCGCGGCAGGGTATTGTATTGAGGCTGCCAGTTGAGTTTTTAGGCACAACGAGCCCCCTTATTTCCCTGCAGGCCTCATCCTCATGTTAAAATCATCGTCAGAGGCCCCCTCCTATCCGCCACCTGGAGACGCGCCGGGTTGGTACTTCACTCCTACCAGATGCTGATTGGCAACATCCGGACCGGTACTTTTACTTAAAAAATGAGTTTTGTTAAAAAAAACATAAGTTGATCAGGATACGAACCGAGTATCTCCGGATTTTCAGCCTTGAGCTTATCCATTGAGCTACTTATGTCCTATGATATCAATGGTCTCATATCCACATATCACTTATAATTTGTATGGGTGGTAAAATAAGAATATTAATTACTGAAAACGATTTTTCTTGTGAATGTGAATATAACCAATCGATTCAAAACACTTTAGAATCCATACATATAAACCAGTGTATGTATGTATTTAAGATTTTTAGTTTCTCTGGTATTATGGTTTGTGGTTATGGTTTAGGATAAATGAATCATCTCTTTTAAGGCGTAAAATACCTTTAATCCATTCCACGTTTCGATGGGAGAATCCTCGTCTTCATCAGGAAATATAAAAAAATAATCCAAAAATATAAATAAAAACAATTAAAATTAGACGAAATTCAAAAATCTAAAAAATATATTTTTTTTTTTTGTTTATTGGTGCCATACCTAATGTAATGCAAACTAAAAACAACACACAGGTAAAAGAATGGGTAAAGAAAAAGTACATAACAAAAGCAGAAGAAGCCTTTCTAAAAATAAAAAAAAACTCACCCTCCCTCGATTTATGGACTACCAAATTAGAATAAATGTATCTCTAAGACCTATTGTATCATGGATCCAATCCCCAGAAGAAAATTTATCCAAATACCTAACCAGAATATTAAAAAATGTTACTGGGAAAAATCCATATTATTTAAAAGATTCTTGGCATTTTCAAACACTGACAAACAATTTCGAAACTCCAACTAATCATTTATTAACATGGTTAGACGTTACATCGCTTTACACAAACATCCCCATTATTCTAGCTAATGTCATCATTAAAAAGAATTGGATAAATATACAACACCCCACGCTGCCAATCTAAGAATTTCTAAGAGCAATTGAATTCATACTCACATCTACCTACTTTAATTTCCAGAATACTTTTTATAAAAGTGTGTGTGTGTGATCGCACAACTAATGATGGAGGATCTCGAAATATCAATGATCCCTACCCTAAATTTTATTCCACCTTTCTACTATAGATATGACTTATATTTCATACACTTTGATTATTAAAAAAAATATTTATTAAATAGGAGTCATGGAAATACACTTTAATAATATAATGAAAGATAGAATACTGGTAAAATCAATAGAGTGAAACATTGCTATCATGAGAATCTTAATTTATAGTAATAAATTGCTGGTGTTAGCATGGATGATGTAATGCTGTGTCGATTGAATAACTACACATTACTCCCCCCTCCTTAAGATAGAACTTTTCAGGGGAAAGTGACTCTGGAATCATCGGGGTTAACTTTTGGACGAGTGGAAACTTCAGGCTTGGCTTCCTGAAGAGCTTGAAATAGCAAAGAGCAATTGAAGACAATGCAATTATGATGTATAATGAAACATTTCCCGACAGATGCCAGGAGTTGAAGGTTGCGTTGAACTGGATTTGTTCCGCACTGGCATGTGGCAAGTTTCTTATATCTGCTAGCTTGATATTTCTCAGGCTAACTTCTGGCAGCTTAACTTCATTCTTCGGAATCTTGATAATGAAATCCTCGATTATCGTTGGATGCCCTGTAGCATTATCTTCAAATAGTAGCTGATCTTCCTCAATAAAATATTGGCAATCTGGTGAATTTTCAAACAAATATATGCCTTGTGTTATTTGTTTAGTCCAGATCCCTTGGCATCTCGTTTTGATTAATGTGGATTTTGGAAAGGCTCCCAAATACTGATTAGTCTCTGGGATGAACTTGAGAATGGTTGCATTCGGTAATTGGTAGTGAACACAACTGGAGATTTTATCGGCCATAATTATCTCTTGTTCGCAGATAGAAGGTTTGAATGCTCGCAACTTTGGTGAACATAAATATTCGTGACTGATAATACCACAAATATCAGAAATTGGAACCCAATCAGTAGAGCATATTTATTATTAGTTATAATAGTTGAAAATTGCTTTGTGGGTATAGATAGAAAGTAATAAAGTTCATAATTAATTTGTTTGTATAATGGAATTTCAAGGGTTTAAATAAGTTCTTGTTTATGAACCAAACATCTAGGATGAATGAGCATCTTATAATTTCCGATGCTACCTTCAGATACAGGAAAAGGTAGACTAAGATTGTAGAAACTTGGGATTTTTTTAATTCTGCTAACGGCAGAAGTAATAATGCTTGGGTGAAGAATTCTATGATGACAAAATGTAATTGAATTCTCAATGTCTTGTGCTATATTCAGTAAAATATTCAACAGTTGGATTAATTGATTTAAAGTGTCTTTCGCAAACAATATATTAGTTTGTGATGTGGATGAATCTATAATTGATTCCAATTGATTTATCCTTGCCAGCAACCTTTTTTCATTATGTCATATCATTAATAGTTTGATTGAAATTTTCTATGAGCGCGTTGTTTACTGAATATTGTCCGTTTATTTGGATTTGTTATTTGTACTGATTTTTCTTAAGCTCTTCTAGAAATACATTTATTTGCTGGGCATCGTTTGCGCCCATGTTACCTGCTATCTTTTTGATGATGCTTCCTAAGCCGTCAATAAGGCCTCTTTTGACCCTTGATGGAGTTAAAAACGGATTTAGTTTTTCGGTTATCAGATCAACATTGTAGTTAATTATCTTATAGTAATTATTTAATTCTGGCGAGAACACAATATCTGTCGATGTAATTTTTGTTGCCTAATCAGCTTGTTTTAAAATATTTTCAAATTCATTTATCAGAGGAGATAGATCAAAAAAGTCAATAAATGTATGAGAGTAACTTGGCTGGTCCTAATTTGATGGGTAGTACTCCTGAGATGTTGTCGAATTTTAGTTAGGATGGGTGTTGCTCACAGGACAAAGACGTTCCTGGAACAGGAGATGGATGTTTAGTCGGACGTTTTATCTTGTCCATATGTAATTTGTGAAACTTTCGACCAGTTTTACATTTGTACACTTGAGGTTTGATAGTTTTTATCTGAGGATTAGTCTCCAAAATAATTTGCTTTTTATACTTGTTTCTCTCTTTCGATCTAAAGTTACTTTTAATGAATACTTTTTCTGGTAATGGTGGTATCTTTTCCCTATTTTCATTTAATTTTGAAATAGTTTTTTCCTTATATGTTATGAGACGACGATTTATCTCTCCATGTAAAATTTGTATTTTATCCTTATGAGTACCTACATAATTATTTAGAATGCGTGTCTCTAAATCAATTTCAGTTGGGCTATACATATCGTAATTTAATATCGAAAATGGTGACAATTTTGTATGAATGGAATTATTATATGCAATCACCGCTTATAATACTTAAGTTTCGATATAATCACTTCGAAATTCCTCTCTATTGTTAAGAATATTGAGATGTTCTAAAAATGTAGGGTGAAATCTTTCAATCAGCCCGTTACTTGCAGGATGATGTGGGCTGCAAAGATGTATATCTGTTTTATGGAACTTAAAGAAATCGGTAATTAAACTATTATCGAATTCTGATCCATTATCTGTGATTATTAACCCTGGGACAGAATGATACGAGAAGAAATTTAGGAGTGTTTTCATTATTTCGACGGCTTGAATATTTGGTATTAAATAAACTTAAGAAAACTTGCTAAATGCATCAATGATTGTTAGGAACTGGTGATTCTGATATTTTAAAACGTCAATATGTACGATCTCTAATGGTTTACTCGGAGTAGGGGTGATGTTGAATTTTAGTTTGAGCGGGTTTCTGTCGTATTTCACTAATTTACAGATTTCGCAGTTATGATTAAAATCTTGAATCGATTTTTGCACTCTTGGCCAATAATATTTGACAATTTCTGTTGCGTTTCAATGATTTCTCTATGGTTTTCATTAGTGTTACATGAAATCATAATTTCTTTGGTAATCCATTTTTACCGAGGATAATTTTTATAAACTTCTTTTGATTTGGTTTTGATGTATTTTGATCTATCGATACACTTTCTTATATTCTCAATTATTAGGTCGATACATGTGTTAGGATATTGCACTAACAATCTGTTCCAATTTGTCTTTTTTGCTGAACTTTTAACTTTACTATAATTTATACAATCAAATGTACTGTTTAATTTTTTTTATTTTGAGGTTAAGGCTAACAAGAAGTGGATACGGATCATTAAATAGATTCTCATATTTGAAAGATTTGGTTGCAATAGAATTAGTTTTTTTTAGTCTATGCAACTGCCCTCATTAATATTTTTACAGATGGTCTAGTGATACTATAAAAACTGGGCTTGAAACCTTTTTCCAACAGATTATTCAAGTGTTCCTGACCTAAGACATCAAGTTTTAGAAGGTCAATATTAAAATCTCTGACTAAAAAATATTTTCTAAAATTTTTTGAATCCTCTAGAAATTGTTTCAATTCAAATATGAACTCAGCCTTAAGTAAATCATGAGCCCTATATAAGGCAGAAATTGTTATTTTACTATTATTTTCTAAATTAATTTTTACATTTAGGATTGATAATCTACCTATTTTTATTATTTCGCAGTTGTTGTTAACATAATTTTTAATATAAACCACTACACCATCTGTATGTAATATTAATATTACTGTTGTTATAATAACTGTTATAACCATACAAACTAAATACTTTATGTTGATCTAGAATTCATGTCTCAGTACATATAATAATGAAAGGTTTTATCTCTAGTCTATCAACAAACACTTTTAATTATTGAAATTGGCGTTCAAACTTCCAATATTTACCTATAACATATATTCATTATTAATTTCAATATATTTGTTGAGAGAGTTACGATTATGGAAAACTGATTTACTTTCAATTAAGCCAGCCTCTTGCAATGAAGAAATAAAATCAATATATAGCTCCATTATATTTCAGTGGAATTGGGTAGTTACTTACTCTTTGGAATTATAATCAATTTAACCTTTTAAATTTTTGACATGAAATTTGTAAGTTGGACATTCTTTGTTGAAAGCTTCATGATTCAAATTATAATTTAAATGTTTATTCTTGACAATGGATTTTTCACAACTGACATTTTTTGATAGCATTTGGTTGACACCACGGTCGTATAATAAAAGGTCTTGTTGCATCTCCACTTAAAAAAGTGTCATACGTATTGAAGGCGTTTTTTGTAATTCTAGGTTTGGCTGCGCAGGTCGCTGTAATCTAGTGTCGTTGCCAATTTCTTAAATATGATTCTTGATTTGTACTGTACTGAATTCAGATAAATTTCAGAAACGGTAAGCAAATTATTTATTCTATAATAGAAGCGATTTAACGAATGATTGTCTCTGAGATTAATTTTAAACAGATACCAGCCACTGACACATTGACACTAGCGACTAGCGCCACACCCAAAATGGCTATAATGCAAACTAAAAATATCTTTAATATCCATGACAATTTGGCCTACCCAAACTCCGTGGTGTTGCAAGACCTTATATTATACGACCTTGGTTGACACTTACTGTTTTTATGTTCCCCTGAACAAATTTGACAAACCAAACTATTCTTACATTTAGCTTCTTTATGGTCGTAACGGCTACACTTTCTACAAAAATGAATCACAAGGTCCTCATAAACATTACAACGTTCCCATCCTATGTACACTTTTCTTTCATTGATGAATTAACAGATAAACAGATAACCCAAACATTTAATAATTATTTTTTTTATATTTCCTGATGAAGACGAGGGTTGTCCCGTCGAAACTTCGAATGGATTAAAGGTATTTCCCGCCTTAAAAGAGATGATTCATTTATCCTTAACCATAACCACGAGCCATAATACCCGAGAAACTTAAAATCTTATATATTTATATATATATATATATATATATATATATAATATATATATATATATATGTTATATTAGAAATATTCAGATAGTTGTTATATTACAAATATCCAGATATACAATATTTTAAATATTTAATATTCTCGATTTATCCGTCGCGACAGTCTGTCGCTGGTATTTTTATAAAAGTCACGTACAATTATTAAATTTCATCTTTCAAAGCTAACATATTGCCTTACAGTATGAAACCTCATATTTCAGCTTTCTGTCATAACAATCATATCATGTAACATAGGATTATTCTTAGAAATTGTAACGGTGCAATCTAAATCGTTTATAACATTCTAGAAACTGCTTAGCTTGCACCTAAAAAACTATTTAAGTAGACATCCAAGAGCGATCGTCGGATTATTACGTAAAAAAATTTAGTAGAGTAGAACTCTTGGCTGTACTTGTCTCATTTTCGGCCTGTTATTCCAAAATTAAGTCGAGTAATAAATTTGTTAAAGTAAATAAAGTTTTTTTAAAAAGTTTTCAAAGAAGAATCCAATATAAAAATTTGGCGCAGTCAGTAGGATCCCTCAACGTTGGTATCCAATCAACGGTGGTTTCCTAACCTTTAAGGAAGAACCAATTCTCCAAGCTGAAAGAAGCATATTACAAAAAAGAAATCAACTACATAGTTTAAGAAGAAACTGGTGCAGAGGACGGTCTCTCCTACATCGGGAACAGGCAGCAGATAGCAAGCTAACCCTTTGGCGCTACGCTTGAGGAGCCGGATTTCATCCCCACCGAAATCACAGAAACCCCTGGTGCCGAGACGATCTCTCCGACTTTGGGAAAACGCGGACGCTAACCCGAAGGAGCGAGTTTTACGGAGTAGGATTTCATCTCCACCAACAACCAACAAATGCTCCACAAACTGTGAGTACATTTTATTTAAAGAATCATCTCGTTTGATTAATATTATTTTTATTTTTCTCACAACTCGTATTATTGATAGAAATCAGTCCGTTAATATTTTTGTATTATATCTGTTTTTGATCTGATTTGATATATTTCCAATACGCTTATTAAATAGATAAATAAATAATGCCAGAAACACGATCAGGTGCTACCACTGGCACTACTAGTTCACAAGACGTCTAACCTCATAAATTATCTGAGATATTTTCAATAATCCCAGAATTCGATGGAAATCAAATTTTCCGAAACACCTTCCTTAACGCCTGCAAAACAGCAAAAAATATGGCTGTAGGACAACAAAAAATTTTGTTAACCCTACATATTAAAAATAGATTACGTGGTCGCGCAGCAGAACTAATCAACTCGCGAAACCCTGAAACATGGAAAGAAATCCTAGTGTTACTCGAAACAAACTTTGGTGACACCAGAGATTTAAATTCACTGATACAAGACCTCCAAAGATTTAAACAAACTCCAGGAGAATCTGCTCTTAGTTTTGTGAGTCGGATTCAGACTCACGAGGCCAAAATGTTCTATTGCATTGAAAAGCAGAACATGTCCCAACCAGAAAAAGACGCTCAAACAACCCTTATAAATTCAATGACATTAAACACACTTCTAACAGGCTTAGAATATAAGTTAGGACAAATAATCAGAGCCAGTGATCCGAAGGATATGATATCCGCAATTTCAAGAATAAAGCGAGAGATACAACTCTCCTACTATGAGTCCCATAGACCTCAAAATAATAAGCCTACAAATAACGTACCAATTCCGAGAAAAATTCCGAGTCCCCAATGCTCATATTGTCAAAGAATAGGACACACTTTTAATGAATGCCGACAGAGAACATTCAATACACAGAATTTGTATAATCATGCTCCTAAAAATCCAAACAACACCCAAAGACAATTCACACAGCAGTCAAATTTCGCAAGTAACTCTCCAGGCCAAAATCCGAGTTTCAGGCCAAATCCAAACACGGAACAAAAGCCAAACCCAAATTTCAGACCCAATCCAAATTATAACCCCAACCAATCAAAGTTGCCAAACCCACATAACCCTAACGTTAACTTCATGAGGCAACAGAAAACTTTCCACGTCAACGAACAACCCGAAAATCACTATAATGATTATTATAACGATCCCAATAATTATTGTTATCTAGAAAATGACGACGACAACTACGGACTTCAATATTATCAAAATCTTGAAAGTGACAGAGAAATTTGTTATGAAAATTCCCATATTACCCAACCAAATATGGAAAATTTTCAACAGGACGCTACTCTAGACGACCCTCCTATAGACAGAACCCCAGTGAAAATAATAACATCCCAAATTCAAACCCTAAATTTCAATCAGCCACAAAGCCCGAACAACAAGAAATATATCTAA
Source organism: Crioceris asparagi (assembly GCA_958507055.1). NCBI lineage: Eukaryota > Metazoa > Arthropoda > Insecta > Coleoptera > Chrysomelidae > Crioceris > Crioceris asparagi. Next base: position 50,651,253 of record OY293828.1, read on the forward strand.
ACTCCCTTCACACCGTTAGCTCAAGAAATCTCTACTATATTTACGATGCAACCAAAACTCTCAAAATTTTAATCGACACAGGTGCCGGTATTTCAATCTTTAAACCTAGAGCTTGCGAAAATTATACTAATAGATCCCCAGAAAATATCATTATTCAGGGCATTACAGATCAAAAAGTTATAGTTCACCAGTCTGTTATCATTCCATTTGCTGATAACGACCCTCATAAGATCTACGTATGTGATTTAGATATTGAAATCGATGGCCTTCTAGGTATGGATTTTCTAGAACATTATAACTGTATAATAGATGTCACTCGTAAACAACTTATCACTAGTTTTAAGACTGTACCTCTTTTTAAAGCAGGGGAAAAATCAAATAATTTAGAACATCCTATTTTGAAAAAAAAAGTGTCTAATAAAATCTTTATAGAACCCCGAATAGAAAAGATCTGTAAATTAAAATGCAATCTCGAAAACACAGATGCTATCCTGCTAGCAACTGAAAAGGATAAAGTAAAACTGCCTAATGCTTTAGTCCATGTCAATGAAAATGGTGAATTTTTATGCTCCGTATTAAACCCTAATGAAATTGAAATGTGTGTAAATATTATACCAAAATTTGAACCTATTCAAAATTTTTCATTAAATAACTGTAATTCTAGCAACATAGATAGTGATAGAAATTATGACATTCAAAATTTATTAAGATTAGATCATTTGAATTTCGAGGAACAGGAAGAAATTACCCGACTTTGTCTCGAGTTTTCTGATATATTTTATTTAGAGGGAGATAATTTAACATTCACGAACGAAATTGAACATTCAATCGATACAAGTAATTTAAAACCAGTATTTACGAAATCGTATCGTTATCCCCAGATTCATACGCAAAAAGTTAAGTCACAAGTATCTAAAATGTTAGAACAAGGAATTGTTAGACCATCAAATTCGCCTTGGTCAAGCCCCGTCTGGGTAGTCCCTAAAAAGATAGATGCATCGGGAAAGCATAAATGGCGCGTTGTTATTGATTATAGGAAACTTAATGAGCTTACTGTCAATGACAAATACCCCTTGCCAAATATCACCTATCTGCTAGATCAATTAGGTCAGTGTCAATACTTCACAACTTTAGATCTTGCATCTGGGTTCCACCAGATTGAAATAGATATAAAGACATTCCCAAAACTGCCCCGTCCACTTTTCAAAGGGTCATGGACAACATCCTTACTGGTATCCAGAATGAGAGATGTCTTGTCTATATGGACGACATTATAATTTATTCTAGAACAATCCACGAGCATATGTCCCGTCTTCGAGAAGTATTTGATAAACTTCGTAAGACAAATCTCAAAATCCAGCCTGATAAATGCGAATTTTTACGCAAGGAAATTGTATACTTGGGACACCTTATAACCAAAGATGGTGTTAAACCCAATCCCGATAAAGTCAAATGTATTATGAATTTTCCGAGACCCAAAAACCCAAAGGAAATCAAAAGTTTCTTGGGTCTAGCCTCCTATTATAGACGATTTATTCCCACATTTTCAAAAATTTCCAAGCTTCTCACTAAGTTACTTCAGAAAGATACCCCTTTTAATTTCGACACGGACTGTGAAACAGCTTTTGAAGAAATGAATTAAAGTCTTATTTCAACACCTATTCTGATTTATCCAAATTTCAACGAAACATTCGTCATAACGACAGATGCAAGCGCATTCGCGATTGGCGCTGTTCTAAGTCAAGGCCCTATAGGTAAAGATCTACCAACAGCCTATGCTTCAAGAACCCTTTGCAGTGCGGAAACAAGATACTCAGTAATAGAAAGAGAACTCCTTTCAATAGTCTGGGCAGTCAAACACTTCAGACCCTATATATTCGGTAGAAAATTCATTCTCATTACAGACCATAGACCTTTAACATGGCTATTTTCAATCAAAGATCCCGGCAGTAGACTAGCACGCTGGAGATTAAAACTTGAGGAATATAACTACGAAATTCAATACAAACCTGGTAGAATTAATCAAAACGCTGACGTTCTGTCAAGAATTAAAATAAACTACCATAATGCAGAATCCTTTTCAAAATTCCAAGTCGAATATAATCTACCCAATGAATGAAGATACTGAATCAGGGACTTCCAGAAATAATAACCCTGAAGAACTGGACAGTAATTCAATATACAAAGAATTTATTACTTTCAATGACTTATACAAAACAAAATCTTTGATTGATTATTCAAAAATTGATTTTGTTAACGGACAACTTTTAGACAGTAGAAAAAAATATATTTTGACATTCTTTCGACAAAACAACTTAACTGACCTTCATCATAAAATAATAGACGACATTTTTGAAGAAAACTCAGAATTTTTCGATCTGACTATTAATGTATTTTCCAGCAAAACAGTAAAAAACAGAAAGTATTACATAATTCCAATACCATACAATCCAGATTCCTCAATAGAATATCTTTTTGGATCATTGTACCGAAATAAAAACACTTTACCTCACAACCAAACAATTTATGTTGAAAGCAATCTCGATTTGCCTGCTCTAGAAATACTATCTTTCATTTTTGCTGACATTGATATAAAGTTTAAAGTCTGTCAAAATTTTACAACAGTCCCAGATCAAGACCAAATTCCAATTATACTCGACCAATTCCACAACGGAAAGAGTAACTTACACCGCGGCATCAATGAAACAATTCGACGTATCAGAGAAAGGTATAATTGGCCCGGTATTACTAAAGATGTGGAAAACTTTATTAGAACATGTGAAATATGCAACAAGGTCCAAGCATACCATAAAAACTCCGAAAACACCATTCGAAACAATAAACACTGATATCCCGAAAAGAAATTATGCCCTAACCATCAGAGATGAGTTAACAAAATTCTCACAAACATATGGAATTCCCGATAAATCAGCCAAATCAGTTGTCACAACTCTTCTATTCAACACTACGGAACACCTTTATGAATCCACTGTGACTAAGGTAGAGAATTCGATAACTCACTTATGAGAGACTTATGTAACATGTTCAATATTAAGCTCACATTCTCAATCGTTAGTCACCCACAATCAAACGGTTCATTAGAAAGATTCCATTCAACCCTTCTAGAGATGATTAGAGTTCACGTTACCGAACATCCCGGAGAACACCCATTTAATATACTACCATATGCAGTTAACGCTTACAATAATTCAGTAAATAAGATACACGGTTTCACGCCCTATGAACTTATATTTGGGCGCACCTCTAGCAGACTGCCAGAAACCATCTATAACCAAGAAGAACTGATTACAAAATACATACGCGATCTCAACAACAGAATATCGCATTATTACAAGGTAGCTGGAGAAAAGACAATAAAAGCAAAAGAAAAAGCGAAAGAGAGATTCAAACAAATTACCAGAATCTAAAGTTGGTGATAAAGTTTACGTTAAAGAAGCACAAATTCAAAACAAACGGCAAAATAAATTTAACGAACCTTTCGAAATTGTAGAAATATATAAAAATTCCGCACTTCTCAAAAATCAGAAAACTAGTCAAAATACTAAAGTAAATTTTGATCGACTCAAACCATATTATGAGGCATAATTTGTTTCAGAATCATCCTAACACTGTTCGGATCAGTGTTGAGCCAATTGACAATAGAAACAATAAACAATACGATTGGAGTCTATTACCATGACTAGATTCAAATCTCGATTACGAACGATGAGTGGACATTACTTATTAGTAAAAATATTTCATAACTGAAACAGACCTTTGATAACAACAACCAAATTCTTGATGCTATACTCGATACTTTGAGACCAACTTTTCATTCAATGAACTCTTTCAAATCAGAAGTTAGAACCCACGTCAGTCTATTGACACAAATATCGAGATCGATTGCGGAAAAATTTGAAGAACTATTTGCGGACACCAAACGTCAGGAAAGAGGTATTCTTATTGGTTTAGGTTCAATATTCAAGTCAATTACAGGAAATCCAGATGCTTCTGACAGAGAATATTACACATCTTGCATTAATAAAATACAGGAAGACCAACACCATATAGAAAATCTTATGAAAACTCAGATCTCTGTAACTACATCAGTAATCAAAAACCTTAATGAAACACTTCAAAAACTTTAATTCGATGAAGCAACATTTAATTCGGATATTGAAAAATAGAAAGATCAGCAAGAGATCTTAATAACAAAGTATCTTTAGTTGAAGCAAAGCTAAAGTTTTTCGAAAGTTGCGAAAAATTGATGGAAAGCTTTTTATATCTAGAAGACAACTTGAATGATATTTTAAATTCAATTACCTTTGCTAGGCTTCAAATTATCCACACCTCCCTTAAAGAAATATCTCAAAATTTGATTAGGAGTAATTTACCTTTGCCAGTCAAATATTCCAAGATCGCGCAATATTTGGAAATTATCAAATTAGAGGCATTTCAAACATCAGAGACCCTTGTATTCGTTTTGAAAATTCCTTTAGTAGAACAACAGACCTTCAACTTATTCCATCTCTATCCTATTCCGATATTTGATGAACGAACTGGTTTACATCATGTTTTATCATTTTCACAAAAATATCTTGCGCCAGACGATGATTCTTTGATGTATGTACCCATAAAGGATTTAAGTGTTTGCATACCATTGGCACCAAGACAAAAACTTTGCTCAGGGCTCTATGCTTATCCAATAGACCACAACACTGCTTGTGAAGCACTCCTCTTCAGAAGCTACAACAAAATTTACGAAAATTGTCAAAGTTTTATAATATATGGACAAGTTTACAACATCCAGAAACTTGAATCAAATTTTTGGCTCATCATAGTTACCGAAACTACATACTCCACCATCAATTGTCCAGGTCAACACCCAAAATCAATCGTCATACAACAACATTCAGTACTAAAACTGGAATCAAACGGCTACGCATTTATTGGTATAACCAAAATTCAGACGGAAGCAAGCAAGTTTACAAATTTCACTTTCAATCACCATCCAATCATGCTCAAGTACAATTGTTGTCAAGAAATACCAGATAAAGTAAAATTAATTGGTCTTAAGCCACTCAAAATCAACAATCTAAATATCGATGATTTGGAAATCTCCAGAGATAAAATGGAGCAATATTCAAGAGATCTTGATAACTTAATAAACCAACCCCTCATCGAGAGAAGCATCCCATGGATCACAATCTTCACCATCATCCTAGTTATCAGTTTACTGGTTGTCTACATCTTTATCAAATGTAGAAATAAGAAAACGGACATCATCATCCAGACCAACAACCCTTCACCAAATAGAAAGTTCCACGAGTCATTCCGCCGCTACCTGCCCCAGAAACGACTAACCCTTGAGGAACTCGATACCGAAGAAATCGAACTCAACTGATGTTTAGTGCTTTAGAGTGCTCACATTAATTTAGGTTATGAACTTTAACGTTTTTATTTTTAATTATTTAATATTGTAGCCAAGTAATTCAACTTATATATTCAGTTATTCAAACTATTATGTTAATCTTACTCCACTTAACTTGAATAATGTTTAAAAAATTTGACGTATAACATCAATTTTTTCATATGGGGGATAGCTGATATATTAGAAATACTCAGATTGTTGTTATATTACAAATATCCAGATATACTATATTTTAAATATTTAATATTCTCGATTTATCCGTCGCGACAGTCTGGTATTTTTATAAAAGTCACGTACAATTATTAAATTTCATCTTTCAAAGCTAACATATTGCCTTACAGTATGAAACCTCATATTTCAGCTTCCTGTCATAACAATCATCTCATGTAACATAGGATTATTCTTAGAAATTGTAACGGTGCAATCTAAATCGTTTATAACATTCTAGAAACTGCTTAGCTTGCACCTAAAAAACTATTTAAGTAGACATCCAAGAGCGATCGTCGGATTAGTACGTAAAAAAATTTAGTAGAGTAGAACTCTTTGCTGTACTTGTCTCATTTTCAGCCTGTTATTCCAAAATTAAGTCGAGTAATAAATTTGTTAAAGTAAATAAAGTTTTTTTAAAAAGTCTTCAAAGAAGAATCCAATATAAAATATATATATATATATATATATATATATATATATATATATATATATATATATATATATATAACTTTAGAATCGCAGGTTTGCAACCAAAATGTGGGTGAAATAAAAAGAAGAATCTTTACATTTACTTGAGAGCTTTCGGAATCGGTTTTATTCCTTCTTCATTCAAAATCTATAAAGGTGTAATATAAAGACTAGGTAAAAATATAAACGAGTTACTGAGAGACAATCTTGGTCGGAGATAAGCATGTGTGAAGCTGTGAATAGCGTATTGGAAGGAAACATTGGGTATTTGAAAGCTTCAAAAGAAAACCATGTTCCTCGATCAACATTGCAGGCCAGAATGGATAAGGTTAGAAAAGGGACGGTTACTCAAGAGAAGGCTCACGAAAAAGGACTGGGACGAGACAAGCCTGTATTCAGCAAATTCCAAGAAAAGGAACTTGTAGAACATATTCTTCTCATGGAGGCCCGTCTGTTTGGATTCACTCTTGATGACTTACGAAGCTTAGCCTTTGAATTAGCCAGTCGCAATGGCTTGTCCAACCAGTTCAACAAAGAAAAAAAAGACAGGTAAGGCTTGGCTCTACGCATTCTTGAAAAGAAATCCGGAGATTAGACTCAGAACTCCAGAGTTTACATCTCTTGCAAGAGCTATGGGTTTTAACAAGCCATCAATTCAAAAGTTTTTTTCGTTGTTGAAACGTATACATCAACAGCACAATATACCACCATGTCGAATTTGTAATGTCGATGAGACAGGTTTAATGATTGTCCCAAAAAGCAGTCAAAATGCCTTGCTCTTCGCGGAAAACGTCAGGTGGGCTGCTTATCTTCTGCTGAACGTGGCGTGATTGTCAAGCCGAGGTTTGCATGAGTGCTACAGGTGCTTTTATGCCAACTATGTTTGTTTTCCCTCGCGAAAGGGCAAAACCTGAACTCTTAGACGATGCTCCCCCAGGAAGCATAGCAGCATATAATCCTTCTGGATGGATGCAAAAACAGATATTTTTAAAATGGTTCAAGCAGTTCGTTGAATTTTCCAAACCTTCAAAAGAAGCACCGGTTCTTTTATTGTTAGATGGACATGCCAACCACACAAAGAGTCTAGCATTAATTGAAGAAGCTAGAAACAATAATGTAATTCTTTTGTGCTTTCCGCCACATACAACGCACGGCCTGCAACCGTTGGATGTAAGTTTTATGTCTCCATTGGGCACATATAATTCTGCTGAGGTTCAAAGATGGATGCAAAATCACCCAGGAAGAGCAGTCACTATTGCCCAAATCGGAAAGTTATATGGAGCTACTTTCATGAAAGCGGCAAGTGTTCAGACAGCTGTAAATGGATTCCGCAAGACTGGAATATTTCCTTTTAATGAAGAGGTAGTTCCAGACTGGATGTTTGAGCCAGTAGCTACTACTGATAGGCTATTGGATGAAAATTTAGGAGAAAACGAACGTGATCTTCACTCACCTGAAAATAATAGTCTGCTTGCATCCATACCTGAATTACCTACCACACCCTCACAAGGAATATGTGATACAACTGCTGCTACTGCTCCAATTAAGCAGCAATCGTACCAAGAACCATCTTGTTGTTTTTACGCTAATACATGTCCATCATGTTAATCATCGTCAGCATCCAATTTTCTGACACACCTCGCCAACTCATACAAGTTCCCCAGGCATTCAAAGAAATTAAGAAAAATGACAAAAGAAGAAGTAAAACGGCCATTTTGACCTCTACGCCTTATAAAACAGAACTCGAAGAATCCATCCAATTGAAATCAGGAAAAATTAAGAGAAAACTCAATCTAGGAGGTATTAACAAAGGGAAAAACATAAAAAATAGAAGACATTTAAAGACAAAAGGCAAAAAAAACATAGTGACAAAAAAAGATGAAAGCAGTAGTTCTGATGAAAATCTACAAACGGATGAAGCGGCCTGCATTTATTATAATGAGTGTTATACGAATTCTAAGTCAGGCGAAGGTTGGATAAAATGCCAAAATTGTGTGGGTTGGGCCCATGAGGCTTGCACTCTTATGGACGATGATGACTTCATTTGTGATCTCTGCCAGTAGCTCTTTAAAATATTTTTAAGTTTTCTGCCTCAAGATAAGAGTGTTTATTTTGTTTGAATATGTTGTATAGATTTTTGATTAGATTAAATTATTTATTTACATTTTCCGAGTAACTAGTTTATTTTGCTTGAATATATCTTTTAAATTGTTGTTTAGAATAATTGTTTTTTCTTTCATTTCCCAGGTAGTTTTATTGCATTTTATAAATATGATTGCAGATTTATGAAGTGTCTTGTTTTGGCCAACTACGGTGTCCCATTTTATCCGACTAGTTCGGCAAAACGGGATACTTGACAGTTTTATAAAAAGTGTCATATTTTCTTAGAAATAAATAATAAGAGTATGTTTCAGGTAGACCAACTTGAAGTAAACATATCTTTAAGTCGAGAGACCAAGTATTACCTTCACCGTATGATTATACTGTGACATATATATTTCCACTAAGTATCCCGTTTTAGCCAACTCTCCCCTACTAATATGGAAAATGAAGTCTGTTTACCTTACAACATAATTTCATCAGCCCTGTTTTGTTTATTATTTACAATCTTTTCATAAGTGTTTCGTGTTAAATGTTTATTTAATTAAGATACATAATAAGGATATGCTATTTGATGAACATCGGTTTCAACACCAACCTCATACATTGTAAGTCAGTTTATACTTTAGTTTATATCTTTTACCTAGTCTTTATATTACACCTTTATAGATTTTGACTGAAGAAGGAATAAAACCGATTCCGAAAGCTCTCAAGTAAATGCAAAGAGAGCAAACCTGCGATTCTAAAGTTATATATATATATATATATATATATATATATATATATATATATATATATATATATATATATATATAAATGTATTAGATTAGTGGGATTGCAGTCAATTCTTCGGAATGGGCAAATAAAACACGTAGATTCTTTGCTAATTAGTCAAGCTTTCGGAAGTATTCTCTTCCTTTCTCAAGACATCTATAAATAGATAATTTATTGATTATTAAAATGGACAACGAAAAAAAAAACATTAAAAAAACCTTACTCAGCTATGAAATTTTGAACAAAAAAACTGCTACAACAAAAAACATAATAATCTTCATACTTATAATTAAAACACTACAATTACATTTTAGTCTTGTTTTTTAATTAAAATTAAATTAATTGTGAAAATCATTGTCAATGTGTTCCACATATTTGGCAAACCTTACTAATGCGGAGGCAGTGGGATAAAGGCAAACTTTTCAACAACAATATACGATCCGAACTAATTTGATGTTAGACATGTAACTACTATGCATAAATATGAAAACGAAAAATTGTATGTCCATGTCACTTATTAGTTATTGTGTTAATATAATTATTACTTCAGTTGACAGTTGTCTGAATTCTGTCTATTTTGATTTGTTGTTGTTTGTTCCTAATTGAGGTTAATGTTGTTATGGATTTTCATTAAATATGTATATATGTTGCTGAGTCCCTGAACGTCACTTTTCTTATTGAGGCAGTTTGGGTTATTCTTGATATGTACCATTTCTAAAAAAGTTCTCTTAAAATAATTTCTTTCTGTCACTAAGACCCTGGCTTGATCATAATTCATACTGTGGCCTGTATCTAATACATGTTGTACTAGTGTGCAGGACTTCTTTTTTAACTTACAATCACTTCTATGTGTGATGATCCGACCTTTAAGAGTGCGTCTCGTTTCACCGATATAAGCCCCATTACAATCCCGGCAATTGATTTGGTATACCACATTGGATTTTTCTGTAGTTTTGTAAGGTGTTTTTAATTTTGTATGTAATTGTGCAATTTTCTTAATGTTTTTTAATGCTATTTTATAAGGAATGCCCTTTAATATATTAATTAGCTTAGGTGTCAGGTCTTCAATGTATGGTAATGAATGGTTTTTAATATCTGTAAGTTGTGTTGTGTTTTCTGTAGTCAAATTATTTTGATTGTTCGGGGCTGGTAGGTTGTCGTGACGTGTGCGGGTACAATTGTTGAATAAAAGAGAGTTGATCCATTTTGGTGGGTAGGAGTTTTCAATTAGGATTGTTTTCAGTTCTGAAAGACATTCTCTTTTGTATTTGGGATGGCATAATTTTTCGACTCTGCTTTTAAGAGCTAATATCAAGTTAATTTTCATACGGTTAGAGTGTTGAGAATGAAAGTTGATATATCTATCACTGCTAATGGATTTTCGGTACCACCTTGTGTGAATGATGTTGTTAGTGTCTCGTATGAGAAGCATATCTAAAAACGGTATGGTGTTGTTGATCTCATGTTCTACCGTGAATTGTAGGTGATTATTATAATTATTGAAAATGTTTAATAGCTCTGTTGTCTTATTTCTAGGAATAGATAGAATTAGGTCATCAACATATCGTTTGATGAAAGGTATATTAAAATTGGCTGTGTCTAAGCAACTCCTTATTAAATCATCCAATACAAAGTTGACTAAAATAGGTGAGATAGTTGATCCCATTGGTGTGCCGAATAACTGCTTGTACCATATGTTCTCGAACATTAGATAATTAGAATCAAACACAAAATTAAGTATTTGGATGAATGTATCTAAGGTGATGTCACAATGTAAGGTTATCTCATCCCAATGTTTTTTTATACTATCTAGGACTAAGTTGAAAGGTAAATTTGTAAATAAAGACACAACATCAAAACTTACAATAATATAGTTGTCTGGTACTTGAAAATTGTTGATGAATTTGCTAAAACTGAATGAATCTTTTATATAGATATCGTTTTCTTTGTTATACGATGAAGTCAAGATATTAGTTAGATATTGAGCTAATTTCGAATTTGGGGAATCTATCGAGGAAACTATTGGTCTCATTGCTAATGTCGGCTTGTGTATCTTAGGTAGTGTGTACAGTCTAGGTGCAACTGAGTTATAGATAGTCAATGACTCAGCCTCGTTATCACTGATGGAATTTTGTTTTTAAAAGTGACACAAGTTTGTTGGCCTTCTGTTGTAATGTACAAGTTGGATCTTTAGTAAGTTTTTTATAATTTTGTTCTTCAGATAATAATTCTAAAGTCTTACTCACATAATCTGTTTTATGCATCACCACTGTCGCATTACCTTTGTCGCTTTTCACAACAATCAATTCTGGGTGGTTTTTTAGGAACAGTTTACATTTCTTAAATAAATGATTAAACATATCATTTTTTCGATGATTTTCTTGAACAAAGTTGGTAATGATATTAGTAAATTGTGCTCGAAGAAAGTTTTTATTGTCATTGTCTTGTTTATATATTATAGATTCTAGATCAGACAGGATTTTAGCGATTTGTATTTCTCGCACTGTTGGAGTAATGCAAAATTTTTGGGCCCAATGACAATATAAACTTAACTTCACTCGGTAAAGCGATTTAAGTAAGATTTCTAAACCATTTCTGGGGAATAGTGATTCTTAATGATTGTTCTTCTTTTAGTCGATTGAACTTGGAAATATTGGAATGTTTGATGTTATAAAATAGTTTATTAAAAGCAATGTTTTGTCTTCTGCTGAATTCCGTAATTATATCTTGTGGTAGATTTTTTAATTGAGATTTAATACCATTGACTTGTTTTTCTAATTTATGAATATCACTTATGGTGATAGATATTTCCAAATTCAATATACTAGATTTTAACCTTTTGTTGAAATTGCAGATCTTTGATCCTGTCCTCCCTTGTGTGTGATGTAGTAAGGAGTTGATGTTTGTTATTCCATTAGTGATATGTTTTGGAAAAACGTTCTGGTTGCGGCATTTCAGTAGGAAAATTCTTCTGTTTTTCATTGACGCTAATTTGGTGGTGATTTTAGCCCAAGATTTGAGTAAAGTAACCGATGTTGGTCCAAATCTCTGAAGGATGATTTGATAGAATCCCATATCAATAGATAATGTTAAATTTTTATTGACTGATTAAAATGATCAATGTATTAGATTAGTGGGATTGCAGTCAATTCTTCGGAATGGGCAAATAAAACACGTAGATTCTTTGCTAATTAGTCAAGCTTTCGGAAGTATTCTCTTCCTTTCTCAAGACATCTATAAATAGATAATTTATTGATTATTAAAATGGACAACGAAAAAAAAAACATTAAAAAAACCTTACTCAGCTATGAAGTTTTGAACAAAAAAACTGCTACAACAAAAAACATAATAATCTTCATACTTATAATTAAAACACTACAATTACATTTTAGTCTTGTTTTTTAATTAAAATTAAATTAATTGTGAAAATCATTGTCAATGTGTTCCACATATTTGGCAAATTGGCCCATTCCGAAGAATTGACTGCAATCCCACTAATCTAATACATTGATCATTTTAATCAGTCAATAAAAATTTAACACAGCCAATTTTAATATACCTTTCATCAAACGATATGTTGATGACCTAATTCTATCTATTCCTAGAAATAAGACAACAGAGCTATTAAACATTTTCAATAATTATAATAATCACCTACAATTCACGGTAGAACATGAGATCAACAACACCATACCGTTTTTAGATATGCTTCTCATACGAGACACTAACAACATCATTCACACAAGGTGGTACCGAAAATCCATTAGCAGTGATAGATATATCAACTTTCATTCTCAACACTCTAACCGTATGAAAATTAACTTGATATTAGCTCTTAAAAGCAGAGTCGAAAAATTATGCCATCCCAAATACAAAAGAGAATGTCTTTCAGAACTGAAAACAATCCTAATTGAAAACTCCTACCCACCAAAATGGATCAACTCTCTTTTATTCAACAATTGTACCCGCACACGTCACGACAACCTACCAGCCCCGAACAATCAAAATAATTTGACTACAGAAAACACAACACAACTTACAGATATTAAAAACCATTCATTACCATACATTGAAGACCTGACACCTAAGCTAATTAATATATTAAAGGGCATTCCTTATAAAATAGCATTAAAAAACATTAAGAAAATTGCACAATTACATACAAAATTAAAAACACCTTACAAAACTACAGAAAAATCCAATGTGGTATACCAAATCAATTGCCGGGATTGTAATGGGGCTTATATCGGTGAAACGAGACGCACTCTTAAAGGTCGGATCATCACACATAGAAGTGATTGTAAGTTAAAAAAGAAGTCCTGCACACTAGTACAACATGTATTAGATACAGGCCACAGTATGAATTATGATCAAGCCAGGGTCTTAGTGACAGAAAGAAATTATTTTAGGAGAACTTTTTTAGAAATGGTACATATCAAGAATAACCCAAACTGCCTCAATAAGAAAAGTGACGTTCAGGGACTCAGCAACATATATACATATTTAATGAAAATCCATAACAACATTAACCTCAATTAGGAACAAACAACAACAAATCAAAATAGACAGAATTCAGACAACTGTCAACTGAAGTAATAATTATATTAACACAATAACTAATAAGTGACATGGACATACAATTTTTCGTTTTCATATTTATGCATAGTAGTTACATGTCTAACATCAAATTAGTTCGGATCGTATATTGTTGTTGAAAAGTTTGCCTTTATCCCACTGCCTCCGCATTAGTAAGGTTTGCCAAATATGTGGAACACATTGACAATGATTTTCACAATTAATTTAATTTTAATTAAAAAACAAGACTAAAATGTAATTGTAGTGTTTTAATTATAAGTATGAAGATTATTATGTTTTTTGTTGTAGCAGTTTTTTTGTTCAAAACTTCATAGCTGAGTAAGGTTTTTTTAATGTTTTTTTTTTCGTTGTCCATTTTAATAATCAATAAATTATCTATTTATAGATGTCTTGAGAAAGGAAGAGAATACTTCCGAAAGCTTGACTAATTAGCAAAGAATCTACGTGTTTTATTTGCCCATTCCGAAGAATTGACTGCAATCCCACTAATCTAATACATTGATCATTTTAATCAGTCAATAAAAATTTAACATTATATATATATATATATATATATATATATATATATATATATATATATATAATGCAATAAATGCAGGCCGCTTCATCCAATTGTAGATTTTCATCAGAACTACTGCTTTCATCTTTTTTTGTCACTGTTGTCATGTTTTTTTGCTTTTTGTCTTTAAATGTCTTCTATTTTTTATGTTTTCCCTTTGTTAATACCATCTAGATTGAGTTTTCTCTTAATTTTTCCTGATTTCAATTGGATGGATTCTTCGAGTTCTGTTTTATAAGGCGTAGAGGTCAAAATGGCGGTTTTACCTCTTCTTTTGTCATTTTCCTTAATTTCTTTGAATGCCTGGGGAACTTGTACGAGTTGGCGAGGTGTGACAGCAAAATTGGATGCTGACGATGATCAACATGATGGACATGTATTAGCGTAAAAACAACAAGATGGTTCTTGGTACGATTGCTGCTTAATTGGAGCAGTAGCAGGAGTTGTATCACATATTCCTTGTGAGGGTGTGGTAGGTAATTCAGGTATGGATGCAAGCAGATTATTATTTTTAGGTGAGTGAAGATCACGTTCGTTCTCTCTTAAATTTTCATCCAATGGCCTATCAGTAGTAGCTGCTGGCTCAAACATCCAGTCTGGAACTACCTCTTCATTAAAAGGAAATATTCCAGTTTCGGAATCCATTTACAGCTGTCTGAACACTTGCCGCTTTCATGAACGCAGCTCCATATAACTTTCCGATTTGGGCAATAGTGACTGCTCTTCCTTGGTGATTTTGCATCCATCTTTGAACCTCAGCAGAATAATATGTGCCCAATGGACACATAAAACTTACATCCAACGGTTGCAGGCGGTGCGTTGTATGTGGCGGAAAGCACAAAAGAATTACATTATTGTTTCTAGCTTCTTCAATTAATGCTAGACTCTTTGTGTGGGTGGCATGTCCATCTAACAATAAAAGAACCGGTGCTTCTTTTGAAGGTTTGGAAAATTCAACGAACTGCTTGAACCATTTTAAAAATATCTCTTTTTGTATCCATCCAGAAGGGTGATATGCTGCTGTGCTACCTGGGGGAGCATCGTCTAAGAGTTCAGGTTTTGCCCTTTCGCGAGGGAAAACAAACATAGTTGGCATAAAAACACCTGTAGCACTCATGCAAATCTCGGCTGTGACAAGCACGCCACGTTCGGCAGAAGATAAGCAGCCCACCTGACGTTTTCCGCGAAGGCATTTTGACTGCTTTTTGGGGACAATCATTAAACCTGTCTCATCGACATTATAAATTCGACATGGTGGTATATTGTGCTGTTGATGTATACCTTTCAACAACGAAAAAAACTTTTGAATTGATGGCTTGTTAAAACCCATAGCTCTTGCAAGAGATGTAAACTCTGGAGTTCTGAGTCTAATCTCCGGATTTCTTTTCAAGCATGCGTAGAGCCAAGCCTTTCCTGCCTTTTTTTTTGTTGAACTGGTTGGACAAGCCATTGCGACTGGCTAATTAAAAGGCTAAGCTTCGTAAGTCATCAAGAGTGAATCCAAACAGACGGGCCTCCATGAGAAGAATATGTTCTACAAGTTCCTTTTCTTGGAATTTGCTGAATACAGGCTTGTCTCGTCCCAGTCCTTTTTCGTGAGCCTTCTCTTGAGTAACCGTCCCTTTTCTAACCTTATCCATTGTGGCCTGCAATGTTGATCGAGGAACATGGTTTTCTTTTGAAGCTTTCAAATACCCAATGTTTCATTCCAATACGCTATTCACAGCTTCACGCATGCTTATCTCCGACCAAGATTGTCTCTCAGTAATTCGTTTATATTTTCCCATTATATATGTTCTATCCCTGGAAATAACAAAAAGCTCAGAAACATTTGAATTGATATTTTATCTGTACGGTTGGGTAAAACAGGATATTCTGTTTTGTCCGACTAAGTAGTATCCCGTTTTGGAAGAAATTATCTGGTACAGTGAAACTTAATTTTCCCGTTAAAAAAATGATTTGAGAAAGCACAACAAGCAGTTGAGAGCAAATATATGTAAGTTACAATCACTAACTTACCTTGAACGATTTTTTGCAATTATAATCTGCCAGTTATTTGGTGTAACGTCACTTTTTAACTTTTGATGTTGTAAATCCTCGTTGGTAGAAATTTATCGACTGATATTGACTGCCAAATGTGAAATTCGAGTTCCTACAGCTGTACAACTATTCTGTAACAGGTGGGACTACATGTTTCGTTTTACCAAACCATCCCATTTTGCCCAACTCCCCCTATATATTATGATTACACACGTCATCAATATCTAATTAAGGTGGTTGCCTATTTTGACTACGTATTTTGTCTAATTGTTATATATTCGAATAATAACATTAAGATTCTGAATATCCGATTTTTTATTAAGGGAATCATGTTCACATTGTATATGTGCCATTTCAAAAAATTGTGTTTTAAATAGGTTTTTTTCTACTTCAAGCCAGGGCACAAGCATCTTTTCACACCTTAGTGCGGGTTTACGAGTTTCTTGGCGCGCGTTAGAAGCTGGCGCACGCAGATTGCTTCGCGCACGTAAACAGATTAAACGTATGGTGGCAAATAGGATCATTTACGAGTCATTAGCGTGCGCCACGGTCCGCTTACGTGAGATGCAGGCGTACGCGGAGACTGTCAAATATTTCTCCTGACAAATAATACAACGCGCGCGAAGCTCTACCTGGCGTAAAGAAATGGACCACGTGATCACAGCGACCAATCACGATTAGGTATTCGACAAATCGTCATGCTGTCAAAAGTTAAAATCAATTAAGATTATTATTTATTAATTTTATCGTGTCCTTGGCACATTTTCACTACATCTTTTCAGATTTCTTATTTGTGTTTTTTGCGTTATGTATCTATTACTTTTATATACAGTACGACGACGTGAATATCTATCTTTTCTTCAGTAATATTAACAGATGAGTCAAATTAAGTATTAACCACAACAATATTTGAAACGTATTCAAATATTGTTGTGGTTGATTCATATTCGTAACAAATTATCGAAGCTCTTCTTCCAAAGGTTTATTACTTTCCGTATCACTTCGTTATGACCGTCACAGTCGATTAATAAATAAAGCGCGCTACGTACGTACGTTGAAGAGAAACTCGTAGATGGGTCGGCGCAAAACGGTCGCGCAATCCTGTTCAACGTACGCGAAGCCATCTGCGTGCGCCAGCCTCTAACGCGCGCCTTGAAACTCGTAAACCCGCACTTAATGTCACTCTTATGTGAGTTAATTCTTGATTGTAAATCTCTAGATGTGATCCCTATATATTTCTTATTGCAACTGGTGCAATCTATTCTGTATACAAGATTAGTTTTTTGTTTATTATCCGTTTTATCTTTCAGTTTGCTAAATAAGTGATTAACCTTTTTTACTGATTTATTGGCAATGAAAAGATTTTGTTCTTGTCCAGCGAGAGCGAAAAATCCTATTAGTAGTGTTTTCTGATCTATTTTTTGTTGTCTGCGTAATATTGGTGATATTATCATTGTTTGTTGTAGTATTTGAGGTGGAGAATATCAGTTTGTTAACCATATGTATTGGGTATGAGTTTGCAATGAATAATTTCGCAATTTTATTCAAGTTTACAAATCTTAGGGATCTGTAGCATATTCACATAATTCTATTTTTTAACATTAATATCAAGTTGATTTTCATTTTCATAGGATGGTTTGAATAATAATTAATGTATCTTCCGGAACTGCATGGCTTCGTGTACCAATTTAAAATGATTTTATTTTGTTCAGAACGAATTAGTTTAGTATCAAGAAACGGAACACTTCTATCAACTTCTTTTTCGATGGTAAATTGAATATTAGAATTGTAGCTATTGAACTTTTCCAGTATTTCACAATCTGATCTAACAGGAACTGCGCAAATTATATCATCAACATATTTTTTTATAAAGGGTAAATCAAATATAAGAAGCGGTATACAATGATCAAGTAAATCTTCCATGATATATTGAGCTATGACTCGAGAGATCTTTGAGCCCATTGTACCTAATACTTGCTCGTAATAATTTTTTTCAAATGAAAAATATGTGGTATTAAATATAAACTCAACTTCTTTGAAACTTGCTTTGTCAAGTGTACAATGATTACTTATCTGTGGCCAATGTGAATCAATACTAGATAAAACCAACTCAAGAGGAATGTTTGTAAACAGTGATATAACATCCAAACTTATAATTCTATAATTTTCCGGTACCGTCTAGTCACTGCCAGGTGTCTCTTCTAGCAGCTAAATCCAAAATTGCTCCTTGTAAGGCTATGACCCTGCCTCGTTTGGAACTATGCGGTGCCCATCTTCTCGCAAAACTCATGCATCACCTGTCCACTCGCGTGTTACAGCATCTCGGTGCTGAGTGCATGGCCTTCTGTGATTCTTCTGTGGCCTTGTGGTGGATCCGTGGCGAGAGTCATAAGTGGAAGACATTTGTTGGCAATCGGGTCGCTGAAATACAGGATCTCATACCCTCTAATTGCTGGAGACATGTGGTGTCTGAGGACAACCCAGCTGATTGTGCCTCTCGAGGATTGATGCCTGCATACATCATCACCCATTGTGGGGGCATGGTCCCCCCTGGTTATCTGTCGACTCATCGTTATGGCCCCTCTCCTCTGTTGATTCCTCTCAAACTGATCAAGTGGACGAAGAAACAAACCGATCTCTGTTTTGATGTTAGCTGCCATCTCCGATGAACCCACCATGATTGACCGGTTTTCCTCGTGTCTTCGACTCAAGCGAGTTACTGCCTTTTGTCGACGATTCATACTAAATGCTCGTGATCCATCGCCTGTAGGTCAGGTTTTCTCTCCTCTGTTGAATTTCAGGAGGCTGAAATCTGTTTAATACGTTTAGTCCAGTCTAACAACTTCGCTGAGGAGCTAGCTGAACTTCAAAAACCTTCTCGTCATCGTCTTATCATGAAACTCTGCCTGTTTCGTGACGAGCATGGACTTCTACGTGTTGGAAGTCGCCTTTCAGCCTCCTTACTACCATATAAAAACAAACATCCGGTTCTTCTACCAAAAATTAATGATCTCACTCATTTAATCATTGATGATGCTCATCTTCGCCTTCTGCACGCTGGTGCTCTGGCTACTCATTCGTTCATTCGTCAACGGTTCTGGATTTTGGATGGACATAATGTGGTGCGTAATCGTTTGCGTAATTGCAACCGATGCTTCTCTTGCAAACCCCGTCCTCTAATTCAACCAATGGGCAATCTTCCACCTCTTCCACCGGCTATCCTCTGCTGCGGCTTTTCTCACTACTGGCGTTGACTACGCCGGCCCATTTTATGTGACGAGTGCACGACTGCGTGGAGCCTTCAGCACCAAGGCATATTTGGTTCACCTAGAACTGGTGTCTGAGCTGTCCACCGCAGCTTTCATTGCTGCTTATCGTCGATTCGTTGCACGCCGAGGTCATCCTTCCGTTATCTTTTCGGACAACGGGACCAATTTCGTAGGGGCACATAACTATCTCCGTGATCTTGGCCGCCTATTGTCTACTCCACAACATCAGCAGAGCCTTTGCGATGCGGCATCCTCTTCCGGCACCGACTGGCGATTTATTCCAACATCTAGTCCCCACTTCGGCGGCCTTTGGGAAGCCGCAGTAAAATCAGCAAAGCATCATCTCACACGCGTTATTGGCGAGCAAAGGCTCACTTATGAGGAGTTTCTCACCGTCTGCACTCAAATTGAGGCAATTCTCAACTCTCGTCCTCTGTATCTTCCATCGTCTGATCCTTCTGACTTTGAGGCCCTCACTCCAGGGTATTTCTTGGTTTTCCGCTCCCTCACCGCTCCTCCGGATCATGATCTCAGTTCCGTGTCTCTGAACCGCCTGTCACGGTGGCAACTAGTCCAACGACTTCAGCAAGACTTTTGGAAACGTTGGCGTCAAGAATACTTGAATACCTTGCAACAACGTCACAGGTGGTTGCAGCCATCTACCCCTATCCTTCCAGGCACTGTTGTCATCGTTCTTCCTCTGAAGTGGAGTATCGGCCGTATATCATCAGTTTTCCCCGGAGCTCACTCCACGACTCGTGTGGCTGATGTTGCTACTCCTTCTGGGACAATTCGACGACCAGTTGTCAAACTGTGTCCTCTTCCAAGTCAATAGGTAGCTTTTTTCGTCTGTTCACTCCTTTCGATTGATTTCACTGAAGGGATCCTTCAGGGCGGGCGGCATGTTAAGTCGTGAAAGTTGGGCTGCCTAACGTCACAAGTAATTCGTCTCGACTTCTGGCCCCCTCTTAGAGCTGACTATTGGCTTCAACGAACAATCATATTTCTCACTGACTCTGTTCTGTTCTTCGTAGAATAATCATCTGTTTTTTTCTCGCGTTGTATTTGTCGAACGACCACGTGCTCTCGATCTTCTGTTGAAAACGTGCTTAAATCCTTCTGTGCGCGAATTCATGTATTTTCATCTCACAAATTGAGCAAATTAAATTGAAGTGCCTAGAGCCAACAGTGACCGCCAAGACGCTAGGGCCGAGGAGGGCATTCTTCCGTTTCTCCTTTCCCCGAACCCCCCGTCCTTGCTGAATGAGTGGTTGCTGACCATCTTCTACCTCTGGGGTAAGTACCTTTATATAATTTGCTAAATTGCCATCTCAATAATCATCTGAGATCGGTTTCATCAAAATTTCCGCTGGAACCCTTCAGATATTATTTTCAATAAATAGAAATTCGTGTTTGCTATTGATTTTATTTATCCTACCCCTAGCTAAATACGTTTATAGGTTACATAAAAGTTTCAAGTTTCACTACTACCGCGTGACTTTTCACGCACCAGTTTTTTCCTTCTTTTCTTTTTTTAAAAAAAAATTTAATCCTAATTTTTATGATTTGGTATTGACCCTTAATTTTCACCATTTACCACCAACCCCCATTTATTAATAGCAATATTGGTAATGCAATATTCTTCACTCAGTGGTTGATAACTGATCAACTATCAATCGATCAGTTTGGAAGAGAGATATTTACGTGTTTTATGATTGTAAAAGGTAGGCAAAATAATAAAAGATCAAACAAATACTATACTATTTTTCATTTCCATTCTTAAGTACTTCAATTCGATCTATTTATGTGTTTTTTTTTACAGTGAACAATGCCGTCAAGACGCATTTTGGTCGTCGAATGAATTTAAAAAGCTCAAAGAACAGACGAACAAATTCAACAAGCTAATGCGTGTGAGCATGGCGTACATAAATTTTTACAAATTTATTTTATGGACGGTGAGGACCCCGAAGGCGCACTCGCCAGTCGCGTGGATGCAAGTTTCGGCTACAATAACCTCAATTCACCTTATGCCAGACGTATCGTCGGTAAGCTGGATGATCTATTGAGTGAGCACAATGAATTGTTGAAATTATTCAAATCACACATGCACCAATTACAAAGTGATAATCACGCTATTGTTATCAATCCAGATGAAATACCAGCTGGAGAGCAGGTGCGTAGATTCAATGCACCTGTTGTTGACGACGTTGCCGGAATCATGGTGGGCGATCGTACAGCTACCCAAGAAATCGTGATTCGAAGAAGAAATAATAATCTTGAGTTCATTGCTGACACACACCGTTCATATGACGCTCTCCAATATCCGCTAATGTTCTGGAAGGGACAAGATGGATATTGCATAAATATTAAACAACGAGATTTCCGAACAGGTACTTCATTCATTATGAACAACACATTACTCATTTTCAATTAAGATCTATGAATATGTTGTTAAAGGATTTGAAACCAGTGCAGCTAGATCGTGAACATACATTTCAAACTCTTAAAAACAAAAATGTACGTGGCACAATATGTTTTAATACTCAACAGGGATAACTAGCTATTTCAAGAGTTTTGGTATATTTATCTTACATATTACACATTCGTATTAATTTCGAAATCTATAACTTACGAATATGTCAACAATAAAAGCAGTATTTACCGATCGCATTACATTTTAACCAGAAATATGCACATTTTTTAATAAGTTTAAATATCCTTAGTAACTTTTATAGACCCATCTTAAATCCTGTTCTACCCGAGCAAAGCTCGGTCTCCAGATATTGTATGCTTAATTGAGGTAGAGAAGAGGATTTATAGAAGCTACAATGTTCTCGGAGAGCCTCTCGGAAATAAATAGATAAATAAATAAATAATAATAGCTAAATTGAGTAATAAGATAATAATAGAGAAGGAAGAAATAAAAAATCCTAAGATTAAAATTGTTGGAATAGATAACTGCTCAAATATGGAAATAAGCAACATGGAGATAGACATAAACACTAGGAATTTTGAACAGAGTGTTGACAAACTGACATAACTGATAAAAACAATACATATGTACGTCAATCCTAATAACAAAAAACAACAGTAATCCTTGAAGTGTCTTCTAAAATCCACCATCAAATTAAGGATCATATTTAGTAAGTTATTTGTTGGATATCAAAGCTGTTGAGTTTTTGAAATTATTGATGCAAATATGTGCCGCAACTATGGAGGATATAACCATAGTGCTAAGAAATGTAAAACTAAAAGTGGCATATACACGGCGACACTTTGGTGTCTAGATTAGTGTATAGACTAGTGTTGGTGTATGTATAGCTCCCTAGACCAATCTCGGGACATCTGGTGGCGATGTCGATAGACTAGTTGCAACCATAGTGTGGGTAGGCCAGTTGACTAGATCGACTGTCGCAGTGTTTCATATATTTGGAAACTTTTTACGAGTGTCAGTACAACATGAGCGCTAAATTTGAGTGGACCAGGGAAAAAAACCAGGCGACTATTTTCTCTGTTGGAGAAAATTCCGCCGCTGTGGGATGTTTCTTGATGAAGGTACCTATAAATCAAAAGCCACCCATTATTATTCTCTATTTAATACTAAATGTAATATATATCATATAATATTTAACACATACAATTTGCAATTGTTAATTGTAAATACTACATTTACAGCAGATAAACAATAATAATTCTATGTTACTGAATATTGCAGGAATTTGCAGATTAAGAACATGAAAGTGAAGCAGAATTAAGGCAGTCCCAACCATCAAACAAAATATAGAAGAAGACAAAAATGGAAGATTAGATTCTCGAAAAGGCTCTGGAGGTTCTCAGTGAAAGAAAGAAAGAGAATTTGAAGGCCTGAGACCTTCGGAATTTGCAGTTGTTACCTTGTTCCCCGGAATTAGCTAAGGTAAACAAATATATAAAAGAGAGACCAGCGCTCACCTGACCACAACTACGATTTGGCAGATAAATCAAACACAACGACTTAAGATTCCCTGGCTTTATTAGCTGAGCAATTTACTGGATATATATGGTAATTAGTGCAATGCAATTTAGACGAGTTAGAAGTGACAAATTCAGGAATTACCGGCCGTATATATATATATATATATATATATATATATATATATATATATATCTGGGTGTACACATTTTCTGTATAAGTTATTTAATCTATTTGAAATTACGTGACTGTTCAATCTACTGAGAATTATCAAGGTAAGTTTCATGTAACTCAGGAAGTATATATTGCGAGATTAAGCCTTAGATACGTATAGACAATTGTAGATTTTATCTCAATATCTAATCTATAAAAATTTCTAGAGTTATGGGACGACACAACATGATCGATCTCACTCGGAGGTCTTCTAGCTCTACGGAGATGATAATGCTCTCTCTAGGGAAGTATCCCGTCGTGTACTTCATGCAGCAAATGAAGAATGTGGAGTACCGCCAGCAAGCGTGCAGAAGTAAGGAGGTAGTGTAGTAGTCCCAGACAGCAGCCAAGTAGATAGAGAGGTATCGAGTAGCCTAAGTTTAATTGTTAGCCCTAACAATAACCCTTACGGAAATTCCACCCAAGGGAAACCTCAAAGAAGGCTGGAAACAGGAAGATGGAGGCGTAAAAGAGTTTGAACCACCATAAAAGAAAAGTAACCCCAAATAGAAAGGCATTGAACCTAACCTACCTTAGTTTTTGAGTGGCCTGGAGGAATTTATCTTTTGACGAAGATCACTAGAACCGGTCAGTTTTTACCTATCTATATAAATCCACCGAGTGTATGAAAAACTCTTTTCAATCAAAATAGGTAAGATGACTGTCGCTTTCGATTTATAAATCCGCTGTGCGTCTGACTCTCGTCACCATCAAATCGAAAAGAAACCCAACCTTCCTCTCGACTTCTAGATAATCATCATTCTCTCCCCTCTAAGACACGACCTCTCACAGAACTTACTTTTCCGAGTATTGTGGAAATTAGCAGTGCTAATCTCTCAACTCCAACTACAGAAGAAGAATTAATATGACGGAGCCACAGCTGTCGCCTGCCACTGCGTTTACCCGTCTGACTTTGACAAGGTAAACAAACAAGAAGTAACGGATCAAATAACAACCCTTCCTCATCATATCTCTTTTATTTTAGAAAATTAAGAAGGCTCGAAGACCTCCACAGAATCTGGACATAACACAGTCCAATAAATTGAAAATGATGTTGGAAAGAAAAATTCAGGCCACAATTTTAGAAATTGAGGGCCTCGGTGATGAGTCGTCAACATCATCTATCGGGACACCGACGTCTGTCAATTCATCTGCAGACGAGTGTGACAAGCCACCGGAGTATTCACTTGTAAAGATGTAGCTGGATATAAAATTATTTTCCTACGTTTAAGTATTCATCCTTCAAAACGTCGAATACCGTAAGGCAGCATTCCGGAATCAGTTTAGAAATGGTTTGTACTGGAATCCTTAACAAATACATCCGAGAATGATAGGAGAATATACTAATGAGAATATAAATTTGAATTTATGTTTATTACCTGTGGCCAGAAATCGTAGTAGTCTTTCACCA
Source organism: Crioceris asparagi (assembly GCA_958507055.1). Lineage (NCBI taxonomy): Eukaryota > Metazoa > Arthropoda > Insecta > Coleoptera > Chrysomelidae > Crioceris > Crioceris asparagi. The sequence continues at coordinate 50,676,276 of OY293828.1, forward strand.
GGTGATATTTCAAAATCAACGGCTGACATACGCACAAAATTTGTATACAGTTTTACTTCACCAAATCTTAATTCTCGCATTAACAACCATTTTTTTTCTCTATTTTTCACCCATTCCTTTAGCGATACTCTTCTGTTTCGTCTCCAAAGTATTCTTTTTATCATTACTCATTGCACAAGCAGCTACCACGGCAGCAGACGTGTATCCATGGTGGTCGCACTAACGTGAATAATCTGATAACCCTTTGCTAGAGTTGTGTAGATACGTGCTGCATATAATGTCGGCACTTGAGCACTACACGAGTGTACGACGTTGCTCAAGACTAAAAAATAACAACATTTGTGGAAGACCAAGACACTGCTCAAGACACAAGTGTCGTCTGTAGATGTCGCCTTGTATATGCCCCTGCATGTTTAAAATACCTATGCCGGAACCCACAAAACGACCCACTGTGATAGTGAATCTCGTAAGTGTGTAAATTGCTTATATTCTAAAAATAACCATCTGGGTAAATTCAACTGTAATCATCTTTCATACGATACCAATGCGTGTGAAATTCTGAAGAATAAAGTAAGGAAACAGATCGACATGACAGATTATCTTTGCATGCCAGATGTACCACACAGTACATGTATCATGATACAGCAGAAACTATTAATAGGACAATAAAATTTAATATAAATACAATTAAAATTATAGTAACATCTCGTAAATAGTATTATCATATAGACTTTTAAATTTTATTTTCAATTAACATTAAATCTAATATAAAAATGTAAGTATCCATACTTGGATTTAATTAAAAATATGCAGATGGATCTTGTTAAGAAAGAAGAATCTTCAATGATATAGAATCATTAAAAAAACTTGTTAGAAGCAATAATGATATTATATTATATGTGAATATAAGAAGTCTGAATGCAAATTATACAAAAATAACATTTATTGATAGTCTCGAAGTTAAACCTTGTGATATAGTCTGCACTGAATCTCGTGTACTTAAGTATTATAATTTTTTGGGATAAAGAGTACAAAATATTCTATAACAATAGCAATATAACATAAATAACAGATGGTCTAGTGATATATACAAAAGACGAATTGTCTGAAAGCACTTCTATCATTAATCTAGGAAGAATAAGTTTATTGAATACATGTATTGACCTAAACAACAACGATACACTTCAAATCACAGCTGTATATAGATCACATGATCTATTAAAGGCTGAATTTCTTGAAGACTTGAAAAGTTATTTGGTTACTGAAATTAAATTTAAAAATCACTTGGTAATAGGAGGTCTCCTTAAACTTGATAACTATAGCCATGAATTTCTTAATAATTTCTTAGATAATGATATTATTCTTGGATGGGGCCCTGATAATAGCACACAGCAAATCGAAGACTGGTATCAACTCGAAGCATCGAGACCTTTTTAGGTTAGATATATAAATGCCCGCGTCAATCACGGACAGTCAGTCAGTCATAGACAGTTAGTAGATTGTGTTCATACACTAGTGCATAAAACAGTGAATAGAAATAGAGCGCAGAACGCTAAGTAATGCTGTGAATATAAATGGGTATATAGTAGTGTAATTATTAGTGTAAATAAATTAGTGGAAATAAATCGAGCCCAGTTTAATATAAATTCCCGTTTCATTGGTGTCAGTGAAAAATCAGTGAGTGACTGTAAAATTGGACAGACTTTAAGAGAATGTGCCTTCGTGAAGATTTGAGTGTTTTTCGAGACTTTTGTTAGATTTAAGTGTAAGACTCTTTTTTTCGTTTTCGTGGTGGTGTAAAAATTTTTCGTTCGTTTTTTGTGTTAGTGTGAAGACTCTTTAGTTCGTTTTTCGTGTGAAGACTTTTTGTTCGTTTTCGTTTGAATGTGAAGACTTTTGCTCGTACTCGTGTAAGTGTGAAGAATTTCGTTCGTTTTCGTGTTAAAGCCTTTAAAAACTGGATTGAGTAATTGACTTTGTTAATATATATATAATTCAAAATGAAATTAGTGCAGTTAACCGTGACACAACTCAAAGAACAGTTGATGGAGCGGGATTTCCGGTAATAAAACGACCCTACAGAAACGGTAAAGGAACACTTTGATTGAGAATGGAGAAGATTCTGATATGTTCGAGTTCCACTCTCCGGAAGAACTCTTACTGAAAGAGATGAAGGAAGAAGTTTCTAGAACTCTTCAAGATTAAATTAAATAAATTTCTAGAAATAATAATGAGAAATTCGAGGAAGTGACCAGGACATTTGAGGTGCAATTCGATGAAGTCTCGAAAAATTTTGAATAAATTTCTAGAAATAATAATGAAAAATTCGAGGAAGTAACAAGGACATTTGGGGTCAAATTCGATGAAGTCTCGGAAAAGTTTGAAGAAATTTCAAGAACAGTTGACGAAAACTTTGTCACGACAGAAAAGAACATGGAGCTACTGCAACAAAAAATCAAGACACTGGAAATGGCAGTTAAGAATGTTAACTGCAGTGGGAGTCAGACACTCAAAGGCGAAGATGACTTAGCCGCAGGTAGTATGAGGGTTAAGCTGCCAAACTTTGTTGGAAAGTGCTCCTGGTCAAACTATCGAAAGCAATTTGAAGCTGGGGCATTGGCTAACCAGTGGACCGAAGAGCAAAATGCTGTTTCCTTAACTGCCGCTTTACGAGGTGATGCAGCAGACATCCTGAGGTCTATTCCGGCTGGCCAGGCAAACTACCAAGTCTTGCTTTCTAAATTGAAGAATCGGTATGGAGTCATCTCCAGCAAGTATACAAAGCACAACTGTGATCTCAGGTGCAACGTGCAAATGAGAGTCTGCAAGAATTTGAAGGAGAGGTAGCTCGTATTGTGCGTCTAGCATATCCTACAGCTGGCGATAGCTTTCTTGATGAAATTGCGGTAGACACATTGTTAAATGGATTAAGAAAGAGCGAGCTGCAGAAGGCGTTGAAGCTGGCCAAAATTGCTAGAAGAAGCACTAGCTATTGCTTTGGAGCATGAAGCCGCTAGCCAAACTTCCCGAGGGCACCGTGTTAGAGCAATCGAGGAAGAAGACCAATCCAATAGACAGTCCTTGTTAACATGATAAGGAAGCTAGTTACGGGGGTGCAATCAAAGAAGAGAGAGCTAAGGTGTTGGAACTGTGGTGAGCTACGTACGCCGCAGTTATAAAAAGAAGGTGGCACAGTCGGAAAACTAGAATGGTTCGAGATGAGGGGGCAATCGTAGAGCTGCAGAAATAGTGCCCCAGTAATTATGATCAACGTGTCATCTTCTGGCGGAGCCTTAAGTTTATACATCAATGGTCGAATCAATGGACAAGACAGAAACTTCCAATAGACACCGGTGCAATAAGAACAGAAGCAAGGCCAGAGCTCATCAAAAATTATTCTCAGATATTATCAACATAGGTTCAACTCAGAACAGCGACTGGAGAGACAATATAAGAACTCATGGTGGAGCGAGCATGGCCATCAGCATTGGCAAGATCACCATCAATCACAGAGTTTTAATCACTGACATATATGATCAGATTATTTTGGGAATGGACCTTTTGAAGAAGCTTGGGGCTCTGTTGGATGTTAAAAATGAATAGATGACACCCTAGATAGTCTCTCTGGGTCACGATGGTTTCTACACTGGATCTGAAAAGTGGATACTGGCAAGTTGAAAAAGATTCCGCAGATCGAGAAAAGACTGCTTTCTCCATAGGATCAGGGCTCTGGCAATTCACTGTGATGCTGTTTGGACCATGCAATGCTCCCGCTACATTTGAGAGGCTCATGGAAGCAGTTTTGAGAGGACTGACATGGCAAACTTGCCTAGTGTATTTGGATGACGTGATCGTGGTAGAAGAATCCTTTGAAGAACACTCGAATAGTTTAAGAGAAGTTTTCCAACGATTACGTGAAGCCAACCTGAAGCTGAGTCCTAAGAAATGTCATCTGTTCTGACGAGAAGTAAGATATCTGGGACACATCGTATCTGGGGACGGCGTCATGGCAGATCCAGAAAAGATAACAGCTATTAAAGAATGGCCTATTCCCAAGAACAAGCATGAGATTAGAAGTTTTCTGTGCTTGTGTACCTACTACCGACGGTTCGTAAAAGTTTTGCTAGAAAAAGGCAAAAAATATTCCTGGAATGACGAGTGTCAGAGAGCTTTCGACCAAACTGCAAGAAGCTCTTATCAGCGCACCAATCTTCGGCTATCCGAGACATAACGGAAAATTCGTGTTGGACACAGATGCCAGTAATACAGCCATTGGTGCTGTCCTCTCTCAGATTCAAGACGGGCAGGAGACAGTGATTGCCTACTTCAACAAGGTTTTGTCAAAATCGGAGAGGAGTTATTGCGTTACCAGAAGGGAACTGTTGGAAGTTAAGTATTTGTATGGTCGCCGCTTTCTAGTTAGAACTGATCATGCAGCGTTGAAGTGGCTCCTGCAATTCCGCAATCCTGAAGGACAAGTGGCAAGATGGTTAGAACGTCTTCAGGAATATGACTATGACATCGAGCACAAGGCAGGAAAAATTCATGGGAAAGCAGATGCCTTATCCAGAAGACCCTGCAACTCGAACTGCAATCATTGCTCGAAGATGGAAAACAAGCTTTGCCCTATACGACGAACAACCCTAGAAAATAAGGAATGGTAGCCCGAACAAATGAAACTGGCCCAAGAGAACGACTCATGTTTGAGAGTAGTCTTGGAGTGGATGCGCCGTAAGGAGAGGCCGTCTTGGCAGGATATAAGCTTACGAAGCCCAGAAGTGAAAGCATATTGGAGCCAATGGGACTCTCTTGTGTTAAGAGATGAACTGCTGTATAGAACCTTTGAGTCTGAAGATGGCACTGAATCCAGTGCCAAGAAGCAAAGTGCCGGAGGTACTACGTCAGCTACATGTTGGAGCCTCGGGTGGACATTTTGGAATCACCAAGACTCTGCAGAAGGCTCGAGAGCGATTCTATTGGGTGAATTGCAAAGAAGATGTGAGAGAGTGGTGTCGTGAGTGTGAAGTAGCCATGGATTACTTCACAAAGTGGACAAAAGCGTACGCAATCCCTTACCAAGAAGCATCGACCGTCGCCGAGGTGCTGGTGAAAGAAGTATTTTCACGTTTTGGCATTCCTTTTGAAATCCATTCTGACCAAGGAAGAAAATTCGAGTCAGCCCTGTTCCAAGATGTGTGCGAACAAGACCCCTTTGTATCATCAATCAGACGGAATGGTGGAGACGATGAACAGAACCATGGGCAAGCACTTCTCTAAGGTTGTCTCAGAACATCAGAGAGATTGGGATCAGTACATCCATTTCTTCCTGATGGCCTATCGGGCGGCTGTGAATGAAACAACTGGTCAGACTCCTACTAATTTAATGTTGAGGCGCGAGTTACGCCTACCCTGCGAACTGGAATTCGGCCGCAGAGCTACAGAGGACAGTATCGCAGGAGAAGAATACGTCGACAAATTGAGAACCAAAATGGATAAAGTCCACGAGCTAGCCAGACAAAATATCCAGCTTGCCAGTGATCGAAAGAAGCACCACTACAATACTCGATCAGCTGATGGAGTCGTCAACGTGGGAGACCTGGTTTGGCTATTTAATCCCCAACGACGTCGAGGACTTTGTCCCAAACTCCAGAGGCAATAGGAAGGTCCATATGAAATCATGAAAAGGATAAATGACGTCATATATCATATCCGAAAGTTACCATGGGGAAAACTTAGAGTGGTGCACATAAACCGACTCGCACCAAACGCTGGATCAAACAACCAGGAGGAAGCACGAATGGCCCTTCAAGAAAAGAACGTTGAAGAGCAAAATGTCAGTTTCAACGAGTTCATGTCCGACTACGCGGATCGGAAGATAGTCATTCTCGGTGTGACAGTTGAGGTTCAACAAGATCTTTTCAAACTGCCAGCCGACGTTTCTATTGCCCACTGTGTAGCGGAGGATCTAAGTATGGACCGAGGAATTGCTCTGGTGTTTAAAAGGAAGTTTGAAAGATTGGATGAATTGTCAGACCAACGGCCAAGATTGGGAAAAGTTCTGCGACTAGCAGATGGTAATCGGAATCTCTTCTATTTGGTTACGAAGAAGGTGTCTAGAGGAAAACCCACTTACAAGGACATCTGGCATTCAGTGAAGACCCTAAGGAATGAAGTCAGGAGCTATGACATCAAGAAGTTGTGTCTTCCGAAAATAGGCTGCGGGTTGGACGGGCTGAATTGGAAGATCGTATGAAGTATGATCGAATACATCTTCCAAGACGCTGGCGTGCAAATTACCGTATGTTGCTTCAATCCAAAAGAAGTATACTCGGGAAAGCCGATAGACTGATACTTCTTCAACAAGGGTGTTTGCCTAGCAGGAACCAAGTGCAGATTCCGCCATGGAACAGAAATGCAGCAAGGTACTATTAAGGATGATTCTGATCGGGACGATCAGATGCTAAGGTGGGGGCAGTGTAACGTGAAGACTTACCCCAATAATGAAAAACACCCACACACATAACATAATACACACATTTCAAAAAAGCCAGGAAGAACACCACTCCAGAAGCACCGAGAATATGGGGCCCTGATAATAGCACATAGCAAATCGAAGACTGGCATAGACTCGAAGCTTCGGGAGCTTTTTAGGTTAGATATATAAATGCCAGCGTCAATCATGGACAGTCAGTCAGTTATAGACAGTTAGTTGAGTGTGTTCATACACTAGTGTATAAAAGAGTGAATATAAATAGAGCACAGAACGCTAAGTAATGCTGTGAATATAAATGTGTATATAGTTGTGTATTTATTATTGTAAATAAATAAGTGGCAATAAATCGATCCCAGTTTAATATAAATTCCCGTTAGAATTAGAACAGTTAAAGATTAGAAAAACTCAAACAATGAATCCAAGGATTATTTACAATAGCCTAAATAAAATAGGTAAAAGCATAAATTGTAAATCAATACTGATGAGATCTGATCCCAGTCAAACAACGGATACTTTAATAAATCATATAAAAGTGTGTTCAAGAAGGGCTACCTAAGAAAAATGGATTCCTAAAGCTCCAATGATTTCATATAAAAATAAAGGATTTTTTATAAGATGTTCCAAATAGAATAGAAAATAAAACAAATAACTCAAGAAGTTTATGGAATATTGTGAAACAAAAGTTTGGCAAGGATCCTAAGAAATTAGAAAATATCAAATATGTATTTGAAAGTAATAACATTAACCTAAAAACTTATGAGCCACATAAGATTTCAAATTCAATGATTTTCTATTTTAGCAATAAAATTTAATTATCTCAAAATGAACATTAAAAAGATTCTGACCTTTGTCTTTTATTTGGTATTCCCTTAAATAAACCTTGTCTTCTACTTTATTATCGGGAATTTTATGACAAACATTTTTATCAAATCTTAATTTAGCTTTCTCTTTTTGATGTTCTGTTTTCGCTCTAGCACGCTCTAGTAATTTTGCATTCGGCAATTTAAATCGCGAATATATTTGCTGATTAAAGCTTTCTCATTATAAAGTATTTCGGGTAGTCTATTTGACGTATAAATATAAATTCGTATGGTGTAAACCCTGTTGTTTTATTTCTTGTGTTTTTATATGATATGACAGCGTAAGAAAGAATATTGAATGGATGTTCTTCAGGACTTTCCACTTTATGGGCTCAAATCATGTCTAATAAGGTTCCGGGGAATCGTTCTAAAGAACCGTTTGATTGGGGATGACCAACACATGAAAACATTAGTATTATATTATACTAGCTGTTTTACCCGGCACTTACCGGGCAAACAATTTCGTAGAATGTGGTACGAAAACATAAGGTCATCAAAAGTCTTGAGTATGGAACCCTTCTATGAGACCTACTCGCACTTAGAACGATTCCGTACTCCAACCCAGATCCATCCACAGACATGCACCAAGAGAAAACAGCATGATAATTTTCCCTATATGTGTCTTTGGGATTTTCCGGTATGTAACCCTTTACCTTTAAATTCCAGTCGCACCGACAGACTCTCACAAAACAGTCCATTGACATACTACACACAAATATATACCGAAAACTCCACGAAAATTCAGCCATAGAGCTCAGATATACTTTTTGGGGAATTACAAATATGGAACCTTTAACTTAGGAGACCGAGACACACCTGCAGCCACTACCAGATAATTCTAATAACATTCTACAAACATACATGGTAAAAACACCATCGAAATCCAGCCATAGAGTTCCGAAATATATAATAGACTTTCAGATACGGAACCCACCACATAGAGTCCCACGGGCACTGATAGTTTAATAGTACGTTTACTAAGGTATAGAATACTATCTGTAAACTTTGGTATGATAAACACGTGTGCAAAGTTTGTAAAATTATTGAGTTTTTAACACAGTATTCACAATTCAACTCTGTCTGTAAAGAATATAGAAAATTCAATATTTTTTTGTTGAATTTCCAATATTTTGTATTGGAAATTCAACTTGTTTTATAATGTACACAATGTACTAACTATGGTATCTTTTTACATCATGGTATTACCCAAATACTATGAGGTTTGCTGCAGCAGTCGGTATAGTAAAGACTCGTACATATCACATTATAAAAAACATTCAACAAATAAATATTTTTCACAAAAAATTGGACCGACTTTATTAGTTGTTGCACTGAAAAATACAAAATAATATTAATTCTATAGGTGCTTATACTTTTGGAGTTGGTGCCTACAACAACGAAATTTTTAAGTAGTGGAATTATTGTAGTTAGATAAAAGACTTTCTGCACCAACTAAAAAAAATCGAAATTGTGCAGTTGTAGTTAGTTGTTGTAGACACCAACTCCAAAAGTATAAGCACCTATAGAGCTAATATTATTTTGTATTTTTCAGTGCATCAACTAATAAAGTCAGTCCAATTTTTTATGAAAAATATTTATTTCACTCTTTTGAGTGTAACATTAGTCATGAAAATCGTTGAACGTTCACTAATACCTGAGAAGATAGTACTTATTCTATTACCCATGTATTATTCTTAGCTTGTCTTGTTGTTATTTAGAGATCTCAGAACATCGTATTGAAAATTCACATATTTTGGAACTTCCACAACTGTAACGCGAAAACGGTAACTCCTTTGAAAAAATGTTCAAATCAAACATTTCCGGATATGGTCGCATCTTTAATTCTGACTTCTCAGATTTACGATTTTCACGAAAAATGGCCCCGTCCACCCCCTTCGGCATTCGGGGGTGGTTATTGGAGGGAAGGAGATTTCGTATGTGAGTTTTTCCGAAAATAGGACCATTTCTCAATGTTTCTCTTTTAAGTGAAACAAAAATCATCGAAATTGGAGCACGTTTACTATGCAAAACGCGCGAACAGCCAAACATAACATAACATAAACGCAAACACCCATCCGTATACAACTGTATACCTCCTCCTTTTTTTAAGTCGGCCAAAAAAACATTTTATAGCAAAAATTATGATTCAAGTAGTTAATTTCTGGTTTCAATTTCAGTACAATAAAATAAACAAAGTAAGATAAATGAAAGAAAAACTAACAAACAACAAGTCATTATTTGCTATAGCAATCACGATTTTTAACAGGTGTCGATAGACACTGTCGCTAGGCAATGGCTAGGCATTACCTACGCCGCTGAGAAGTAGTCCCAATCTTTATTTATTTATTTATTTTAGAAAAGCTTTAAGAACATAAAATATAGCCTATGTCACCCGCGCAGATATAGAAAATTCAATGAAAAAAAATATTGAAATAGGATAAATAGTTTTCTAAGATTTTCGTGGTCATATGAAAAGTCCTTACTCGTACATACAGGGTGTCCAGAGATGACTTAGGGGGGTTATAGGGACTGCCAGTGTGATTGTAAAATGCCATATACAAATGTCCAAAACTACTTCGTTACTGATATACAGAGAGATTTTTGAATTTAGACAAAAAATTAAATCCTGCATATAATCTACAAAGATTCGCAGAGTAGGTTAAAATTTGACATATGAGTTAAACTAAAATGCCTTGACAAGTAGCCTTTTGAACGAAACCAATATCAGGACCGGAATATTCTTTTTCTTTCATCTTAAGTTCATGAGAGAATAATTCACCCTGTATAATATTGTAAATTGTATTTACTCCTAACAAATTTATGAAAATACAAAACAAAGCACAATATTTTTTTATAGTTAAAATAACAATAAAAGATTCAGCAAAAAACTTTTCAATACATTTTTGAGATCGTGTCACTAGATGATTCACTGACTTTCGTAATATTTGAGGGTTGTTTCTAACACTATTACATGCATCAGTAATTTTCTCTATTAAATGTTCTCTATTTCTAATCTCTTCGTTATACACTTCTGATTTTAAGTGACCCCATAAACAGTAGTCTAGGGTTGTTAAATCAGGGGATCGCGTTGGCCAGTTAACTGGACCTCCACGGCCGATCCATCTGTTGGGCTAAGTGGTATTGAGAAGGTTTCTAACTGGAACTGAAAAAATTAGGTCCAGCACCATCATGCTGAAACCACATACCACGGGAATTTAGATCCGGTAAAGTATTGGCCAAAAAATTCAAGTAAACATCGCCAGTTACCCGTCCATCAAATACGTGAGGTCCAATTAAATTATTATTCAGGATTCCACACCATACATTGACATGAAATCTGTATTGGCAGTTTTTCTGAACAACGGCATGTGGGTTTTCGTCTGCCCAAATATGAACATTTCTCGTATTATTAATTGCATCCCTGGTGAATTGGCTCTCGTCAGCAAATAAAATTCTGATAATGGTCCTTCTATGTGCTAAGTATCATCTTGAAAAAGATATGCATGGTACATGATCACCCTCTTCAAGCTTTTGCACTTTTTGTATGTGGTATGGATGCAGACCATTTTCTTTTAATGTTTTCCATACACGCATACGAGGTAGCGCTAATTGGTTACTTATTCTTCTTACGCTACTAGAAGGATTATCATTTATAGCGTCCAGTATTTGCTCTTCGTGGTGAATATTATTTCGCCGAGCATCTTCTCGCCCTCTGTTTGATGGAACTTTTTCTTTTTCTCTAATACTTTGAAGTACCTTAGCGAAAGTTGAATGATGTACGCGACGATTAGGATAGCGACGTCTGTATTCCCTTCTTGCAGACTGGCCATTTCCTTCGCAAAGCCCATAGACAAATAAAATATCTGCGTATTCCTCATTAGTAAAATGAAATGGCCTCATAAACACACTCTAAGAACTACAGTCTGAGCTTAAAAACAATAGAATACTGAATAAACACCAACACAACAAACGCTAATGACAGCTAGCTGAACAATAGTTTTCCATACTGAATGTCTGGAATTGACAATAGACACAAGCCTACTATTGTATTTAGACAATAATTGTAAGCTGCTGATACGAATTTATTTTTAGGTTATTAAAGTACATTATAAAATTTTACTGGGAACTCATTACACAGAATAACCATATATATATATCTTGATTTCGTAAATATTTATTAATTTAACCCATTTTCAATCGTACTACAGGCAAAAATTTATTTCTTGGTGAAAAAATTGAATAGAATAATTTACTAAAGAATAACTAATATGGTGCCAGAAATGTTTTTAACAAGTATTTTTTCTGTTGATTTCGAATCTAAGCTCAAACTTTTGATGATTATTATTCAGGGTGAGTTATTCTCTCAAGAACTTGACATGGAAGAAAAAGAATATTACGCTCCTGATATTGGTTTCGTTCAAAGGGTTACTTGTTAAGGCCTTATAGTCCAACTCATGTATCAAATTTAAACCTACTCGGCTAATCCTTGTAGATAATATGGCGGATCAATTTTTTGTCTAAATTCAAAAAATCACTCTGTATGATAGTAACGAAGTGGTTTTGAATATTTGTATATGTCATTTTACAACCACATTGGCAGTCCCTATAGCCCCGTAAGTTTTGTCGGTTTCATCTCTGGATACCCTGTATATTAGTATAGAAAAGCTATAAGAGCATAAAAGATAGTCACCCGCGCAGATATAGAAAATTCAATAAAAAAATTTGAAATCGGATAAGTAGTTTTCCAGATTCTCGTGGTCATACGAAAAGTCCTTACTACTCTTTGATTAGGGAATTATCAAACTCATGTCCACAATAACAGTGAATTCTAAGAGGTGTAGCAAATTGCTGGAAGAATGTTAACAATAGTTGACGCTTTCTTTTCTGGAAATTTGGTTGATTCGTCTCTAACGATGAGTGCGTATTTTCGTGTTGGATATTCGAATATGTCAATGTCATATTATTTTGTGCTCTGATATATCGAAGATATATGATACATGAGCTTGATATATTATTAATATGAATCAGCTCACGAATCAAGAGTTGTTTGATAAGTTGAAAGCGATAATAAACAAAAACTCCAATGAAATAAAGACGGAGATAAAAGGTATCAACGATACTATAAACAAAAAACTTCAAGACCTAGAAGAAAAGTATTCCAAGATCGAGGATAAAATCACATTCTTTGAGCGATCAAATAGGAAGAATAACATAGTTATATTTGGTATAGAAACAGATCAGGAGAATCTTTTTAGCACTACGTTAGGAAAACTGAATGACATCCTTGAATGCAACCTGATAGAGAGGGATATCAACAACGTCCGTCTCATTGACCAAAGAAAAAATACCATAATTGCCGAGTTCATCTCAAATCTTCAAAAACAGAAGATATTCAAGCAGTTATATAAATTAAAAGGCACTGGCATCTCTATTATGGACGATCTACGACCTGAAGACCGCGAGCTTAATAAAAGTTTAGTTCACCACCTGAAGGAAGCCAGGGCCAAACATCAGAAAGCCCTTATCAAAAATTTCGAACTCATTGTAAATTCTGTACCCTACACACTAGAAGAGCTAGAAAACCCTACTGAAATAAATTTTGATACAGATTTCGAATTCAATCTACCTCCCAAAAATAATAGCGCTCCACCTACGCCAACAGCGAGACCTCAATACCCAGAAGAATCTGAAAAAAATCTCGAAAATGAAAAAACATCAAATGCTAATGAATCCCAGATAAAATTACAACCAACAGAGACTTCGAAACAACAAAAAGCTGAAATACGTAGCCAATCGAATACACCACAAACAACAAAAGAAACAAACATAAATCAACCCATGAAAGCGAACGATGTCAAAGAAAATTGAGTATTGAGAAGAAATCAGCCAATTGAGTCAATCTCATGAAAATAACCGCAAGTACTATTAAAATGTATCATTAACATTTAGTATCTAAGCTCATAGACTAATCTAGAATTACTTTCATTTCGATATCATATTCTTTAAGTTATTATTATGGATACTTATATAAGAGACTACAAACCAATCAATATAGACACAATATCTATTTCAGATCAAGTCGAATGTAAAAGCATGCTCAACAAATCTGAAGACGAGACATTTTCTATATTGCACAAAAATATAAGAAGTTTGAGTAAAAATTTCGACGAGCTACAGGTTATGCTCGAAGGATTCGACTATTGCTTTGATTGTATAGTGCTTTCTGAAACCTGGAGAATACATAATTTAAATCTGTACAGATTAGGGGGATATGATGCGATATACTCAGAGGGTGATTTAAATAAATGTGACGGCATTGTGATATATATCAAAAACAGCCTCATATATGAATCGAATACCATAATTTTGAATTTTTTGAAAAATATTGAATTAACCATAACTAAACATAACAAGAAATTCAAAAGTTTATCCATATATCGCTCGCCTTCAACTTGTTGAATAGCATTCAATATACAACTATATGATTACTTGAGAACGAACAATCAAGCTTCTGATATACACATCATAACCGGAGATGTAAACATAGATATTTTGAGTGAAAATGATTACTGCCAGGAATACCTGAACATACTATTAGGGAACAATTATATCTCATTGATAAATAAAGAAACGCGTATACAGGGCATGAGCAAAACATGCCTGGATCACATTTTTGTAAAAACTAAAGAAATGTTTGAGAACTTCCGTTCTTTCGTTTTTGAGAGTATCATTTCTGATCATTTCTCAGTGATACTACAATATAAATTTGAACAAAAATTAAATAAAGAAATGACTAGAAACAAATTATATAAGACATATGTAGATTATGATAAGATGGAAAAAATGCTTGCTAATAAAACCTGGCTTAACGTTTATGAAAATGGAGATATAAATGAAGCGACTGATGTCTTCATCACTTAACTTAAACAATGTATTTCCGCATGTACCTCCAAACTCAAAGTGAAAAGAAAACAAATCAAGAAGAATCCATGAATTACAGATGGTTTGGTATCTTCAATAAATAAAAAATGAAATGTATGAAAAAAATCATAAAGATCCAAATAATCAGGCACTGAAACATGCATTTAAAATTTACCGAAATAAATTGAACGAACTGATTAGGACCGCCAAACATCAATATTAAAAACGTGAAGTAGAAAAAATGGGAACTGTCCAAAAGACATGTGGCGGTATTTGAAGAATATTGATAACCCTTAAAACTACGTTGGAATAAAAGAAATGAAAATTAGAGGTAATATAATACAAAACAAAAAAACAAATGGCTGAAAACTTCAATGAATTCTTCACTGATATCGGCTCCAATCTGGCAAAGGAAATAAAAGTAGGGAATATAGACAATATCGGAGCGAAAACATTGAAGGAATGTGTTGAGTACATCGTGAATCGGCTGATTTATTTAATAAATAAATCTCTAAAAACTGGTATATTCCCAGAATCTCTCAAAATTGCAGTCATCAAACCACTTCACAAGTCTGGGGAAAAGCGTGAAGTTTCAAACTATAGACCCATATCGCTTCTCTCAAATGTATCAAAAATCTTTGAGAAAATCATAAAGTCCAGAATAACAGGTTTCATAAAAAAATATAACTTGATTTCGGAGAAGCGATACGCGTTTATGGAGGGCAGATCAACTCAAGATGCTATAGCCGAGTTAACACGCAAAATATATAACGCCTTAGACGAGAAAAAACCTGCCATATGTCCTTTTGTTGATCTGGCAAAAGCATTTGATACGGTCAGCCATCCTGATGTGAAGTTATCTGAGTGACAGAAAACAGTGTGTCACTATAGACAATGAAGTAAGCAGCACTAGAGTAGTCAGCTATGGAGTTCCGCAGGGAACAGTGCTTGGTCCTATCCTTTTTATTCTTTATGTAAATTCACTGTTCGACTTACTGGCCCCTGCTGAAATAACAAGCTTCGCCGACGATACAGTCTTTTTTTTCGAAGATAACAATTGGATGGACTTGAAACAAAAAATAATCACTTCATTACCCTTAGTTGTAAAATACTTCAATAGTAAATTACTTACAATCAATTTTAAAAAAGCTGTATATCTTCCATTCACTAGTTATATAGTGCAATAGATATACCTATAAATGGGAATACAATACAAATAACATCATCGAAAATTGTAAAATATTTAGGTATTACGCTGGGCAGTAATCTCAGATGGAATGCGCACATGAAGAACTTGACACAAAAAATCAGATACTTGGTATGTAAGTTTAAATTTCTTAAAAATATGCTTGGCCTCAAACACCTGAAAATAATTTATCATGCCCTGGTCCAGACACACTTGTCTTATGGTATAATCGCTTGGGGAGGAGTCACTAATAGTCACCTCAAGAATTTAGAAAAGGAACAGAAATGGATAATAAAAATCATGATTAACAAACCTTATACCCATCCAAGCGATGATCTGTATAGAGAAACAAAAATAATGGACATTCGACAAGTATTTGCTTTAACGCTACTTCTGTACCAGCGAAAGAACATAAAGCAAGCTAAAAGTGTTGATCATAAATATAACACGAAGTCTAGATTGAATTCTATTGACATTCCTAGGATGTTGAAGACTATTGGACAACGAAGCTTTTCATATCTGGCTCCCAAGTTATATAGTGTTATTCCCTTCGATTTCAAACTAATTAACTCCTTGTCGCTCTTCAAATACAAAATTATAACATTGATTTTGAATACACCGAGAGAAAAAATACATCAGCTAATTGATATGAAGAATAATTGACCAAAAATTTAAAAAAATTATCGGAAAATGTTTTGTATTTGTTTTCTTATTTTCAAAATATTACTTTATCACTGTACTTATTAAAAATTATTGTTCAACTGTGATCGTTTATATGTGTATTTTCTTTATTTCACCATAAAACTGTTTGTTATATACCTGTAAATTGTAATTTTAATTCTTGTTTTATATATTTAAAAAGTACCTAATTAATATCCAATACCCACGTGCAGGTTTTACCTTTGTGGGTCTTCTTTATTTTTTTACCATGCTGGTTGTCACGACTAAATAATAATCATTTATGGTATTTATATTTTTGGTAAATAAATATTATTATTATTATTATAAAAATTGTTTCGAGTGGAGTCTCAAGTTTAAGGCGCCATCTAGCTAGTCTGCTTCCTAGGTCCTTAATAGAGAAAAGCCACGTTAAAGGGCGATGGTCAGTTACGAGTGTGAACTTTCTACCGAAGAGATAGGGACGAAAATGTTTGACTGCCCATACGATAACGAGTAGTTCTCGTTCAATCGTAGAAAACTTTGTCCCCTTGACACTACATAGTGTCCTTGAGGCATAACTAATAGGGAGATATTTTCCTAATGGGCCTTGTGACAAAACGGCACAAATAGCGAATATACTTGCATCTGTAGTTAGAACAAATGGTTCTTCAAAATTTGGGTATTTTAAAATCGGGTCTGACATTAAAGCATTCTTAAGGTCATTAAAATAATTTTTACACTCGGAATCGAATATGAAAGAAATTACTTTTTGTAACAAAATTTGTTAAGGTTTTGGACATTTTTGCGAAATTTGGAATGAAACGTTGATAGTAACCTGCTAGTCCCAAAAAGGATTAAATATGTTTTTGATTTTTTGGTTCCGGAAAGTGTTGGAAGCAATAATTTTTTACAGGATTGGCTTTTACACCATCTGTGTAATAATGTGACCAAGGTAAGCAACTTCTTTTCTCAGAAGCTGCTCACACTTGTCGGGCTGAATTTTTTAAATAGTTTTTATTACTTCCGGTTCTTGTATCAATGGACTCCGCAGCGATTTCTCAGGCCCCATAAGGTCTAGAGACTTGAAATTTCGAATTCGTACTTAGATCGCAGACATTTCGCCGCCTGTTAAGCTCCATGTGTGATCCAATAATGGTAATTATAATTATCTCATTCAATATCATTCAACCAAGATCATTATTTTGTCAACATGGAACGACAATGGGATCCGTCACTGGAATTACGCACGAGCATGGAGCGTATATATACGTCTCGTTCTCTGGTATATAGGTACTTTCTGGAAGATCGTCTATGGTTATGTCGCAATTGTCAGACGTCAGACGTTGTTGTTAATTTAAAGTTTAATTTTGTGTTGTGGTAGACAAACAGTAATTTGTTATGGAATTGCTGTTGCTGGCAAACACATATACATAAGTATAGTTAAAATCGAGTAAAGGATAGCAATAGTAGGTACTCATCGGTACGGTTTAAATCTTAAATGCCCAATAAAAACTATTTTTAATTTTTTTTAAAAAATTTCACTTGTAAAGTGTTAATCTTTGGTGGGTCAGTTCATTCTTCATTCTGTCTCTGGATGTATTTGTCTTTTGCGTCTACGGTTTTCTGATGAATTTGCTCATACATAGTTTTAATTCTAAATCTCAGGTCGTGTAGTCATTATATTGAGTTTTTGAATCAATTTATAAAATGTCTTTATTGTCTAGATGTCCAAACAATAGTTCCGTTGGTCGAAAACTCGTGGTGCTATGTATTTTTCTATTGTATATAATGGCTGCGTTTTCGAATAAGTTGTGTGAAAGCGCTTTTTGTTTCTGGAGTGTAAGTGTTCTCATAATTTCTATGAGTGTACTATGCAATCTATGGGACTATTCGCGTTAGGTTGTAGCGCGTTCGTCGTATGATGTTCTATTTTATATGACCACGAGCTTGTTGAACAAAGTTGTTTTAAATTGTCCATCAGTTACTAGCGTTTTTGGTAGTTTATGTCGTGAGAAGATTTTTAAAAACCTTTGTATTATTTCTACCATATTTACTAAATTTAATTCTTCTAACATGAAGAATTTTGAAAAGCTATCAATACATGTTAGATATTTAGATTTATTACATGAAAATATATCCATGTATATTATTTCGAATGGAGTTTTCAGGGTAAATGATGTTTCTAACATAAGCTTTACTGGGTTTCTCTTATATTTCGTTTGTTGGCAAATTCCACAATTATTTATATGTAATTGACAATCTTTCGTGCTATTCGGCCAAAAATAAACTCTTTCGATTTCCTTTTGTAATTCATTGATTCCTATGTGAATGGTAAAATTTCTACTTGTTGTTCTCTATTTGTTACATCTTTTAAGACTACTCTAGTGAATACAAATTTAACATTATTTTCGAAATCGTTGTTGACGATGGTTGCAAATTCTTCATACATACCCTCGTCTTAGCAATGGATAACGTTAACCACGTTTGGGTTTATATAATCCCGCAAAATATTTCTTCTTTCGTTATGGTAATTATTCCTTGTAATTTGGACTTCTAACCGTTCTTTATTGAATATAGTGATGGAGCTAATTTTAGGTTCATTGCCGATTTTGAAAATAATTTGTTTCTTGAAAAGGCTTAAGGGTTTGTCTGTCTGTAATAGTCAACTCTGCTGAAATATCATTCTCCTGTGTATGTATAGTGTTGTTGTCTCCTGTTTTTCTTCTTTTCAGTCTTTTCGACTGTATTATAGTTGTTCGTTTCGGTAGCAGTATTCTGTTGGTTTGGTGGTTTGATTTGAATGTCTGAGATTATTCTGATTTTGTTTTGCTCGTTTGGGTTGTCATCTAGAATGTCGTCTCAAGGTATCCACTTTGCTTTAAAAACAATAAAAACTTACAACGATGAAGCAACACAACTAGGCATGATATAGTATTAAGTAATAAAGATACCAATGTAATTGTCACCACGGAAAATGGGGAAGTTAATAAAATTAACGTAATTCCCTTTTTTAGAATTAGGAGAGCGTTCGAACGTACCAAAACTCTTCCCCAGAAACAAAATGAAGTAATTATTTAATCTTTTACCTGAGAAAGTTGTTGGAATACGACCTGTGTACGGACCGTTCACTGATCGAATTGAACAGACTAATAAATATCAAGATAACGTTTATACAATAAACTAAAGAATAATACTGTGTACTGATATATATTGACATGAAAAAGTTGTTTTGTTTAAGTCGAATGTTGTTGATACTAACAGAATAGAATTATAGTTGATTACAGTTTTACACACATTTTGCAGTTTCACAAATTTTATTTTCTGTTTGTTTTTACGTTGATTCTGCTGCATTTGTAAATCTCAACAGGTTATGGGCCCAGAAAAGCAACGGAAATAAAAATAAGGTTTGTGTATTTAAAAAGAAAGGCGATATAAAGTCAAAGAAAATCACAACAGAGACAAGAAGCACTTTTTGCAAAACGAAAAATGGCTGACGAAACAAAGATGAAATTTGTGAAATTGAACAACACCAATTATAGCAATTGGAAATTGCATGGAGAAAGGTGATTATTGGCAATAGACCAGCGGCTACAGTTGGCGTTACTGGTGCTATCACAAATTAGAATGATCTGAACGAATGGGAAGACTACGACGAACAGGCAAGGTCGTCGATTGGTTTGGCTGTCGAAGATAATCAATTGGGGCATATTCGTACAAAAGAGACGGCAAAAGCAATGTGGGATGCGCTCAAGGAGTACCATGAAAGAAATACATTGGCAAATAAAGTATTTTTGACTGATCGATTTACTCTTTGAAACTTGAAGATGGCGGGGATTTTCGTACACATATTGCAAAAATGCAAGACTTGTTTACGAAATTGCGTGACCTTGGTGAAGATGATGTATCAGGCAAATGGAGTGCTGCAATGTTGCTAAGTAGTTTGCCAGTGAGCTATGATGCGCTGATCACTACACTTGATTCACGAAAAGAAGAAGAATTCACGTTTGCATTCGTTCAACAGCGGTTAATAGCAGAAAATGATAGACATGCGGCTGCGACTAGCAATTCAGGTCAAACTATTTTAAAAATTGTTTCGAAGGGTGGAAAGGCTAAAGTTTGTCATTTTTGCAAAGAGGAAGGCCATTTTAAGAAGAATTGTGCAAAGTACAAAGCATGGCTGGTAGATTTAGATTTAGATTTAAGAGGGGGTTACATTGCACTGCGACCATAAGGTCTATTGTGCCCCCTACCTGAGTGGCACTCGCCTATACGCGGTCTACAACTCGCCTTCCAGTTCCAGAGTTCTAATGAACTCCAGTATCTGGGTTGGCTTCAAGGAGGATACTTCCTCACTACTCTGCTAGACCTAATCTCATTAGATGCTTCTTGAGGCGACAGTGTCCTGTAAGAAATCCATTGAGTAGGTGTAGCTTGTTCTTGCTGAGATCCAAATACCTTTTGGATCTTGCAGTATCAAAGTTTTTTAGAAACTTTTTGGAATGATCCAATCCAGGGGTATCCCGCAAGAGTGTTTCTCTTACGGTTTTTTCCTTCTCCAGAAACTCCTTCTTGTAGGTGCTTCTATCTGTGCCACAGAAGGGTTCTGGGCCAGTAAATGGAGTTTGTGCTCCTTTCCTGGCAAGTGTGTTGGCCTCCTCGTTGCCTTTGATTCCCGAGTGGCCGGGAACCCAGACTAAGTAGACCCTGTTGTTCTTGCCTAGCTCATTGAGCTTCCTTCGGCACTCCCATACCATTTTAGAGTCAATGGTATGAGAGTTCAGTGCTTTAATTGCAGCTTGACTATCAGAATGTATTGCAATGTCACATTTCTAATAGTTTCTTTCAAGGTTCACCTCCACGCATCTCTCAATTGCAAGAAATTCTGCTTGAAAGACGCTTGGGCAGTGGCCTGGCGCAAGTGAGCATTTGGTACGATTCCCAAACACTCCAGCGCCTGTCCCCGTCGTGGTCTTAGAACCATCAGTGTACCATTTAATGGTATTCTTTTTGAGAGCTTGGGTTGTGAGCCCCCTGTCCCAATCTTCTCTGCTACTTAGCACCGTGGTGAAAGTTCTCTCGATGCTAATTTTCTTTGTCAATACATCACTGGGAAGGTTTGCTGATGGGATGTGTTTGGACAGAGAGGACCAAGCTCTCTGATTCCGAATTCCCACAATGTCTGAACCTTCCCTAGATAGTCTTAGAATGGCCTCATGGGTCAATCTATCTATCACTAGATTGAGAGGTGTGAGATCTGTGATGATCTCTAGTGCCCTGTTCGGGCAAGTTCTCATGGCTCCAGTGATACAGACACAGGCTATTCTTTGTATTCTATCGAGGGTTTTCCTCGTATTGCTCTGACTTGCCTTGCCATGCCAGGCTATTGACCCATATGATATTATCGGTCTTACAATCATGACGTACATCCATCGCAGTATTTTTGGGTTATATCCCCAAGTCTTACCAGTCTATGCTTGTCTATGCTTGTTCCACAGAAGCTTGCTATCTAATGTTAATCCCAGATATTTGACTTCAGCCTTCCAGTTTATTATGTCTCCACTCAAAGTGAGAGGTTTCATAGCTGGAAGTTTCCTTTTCCTAGTAAATGGAATAATTGTGGTCTTGGATAGTTCTGAGGCCCTCCTGCAATAATTCGCATAGTGTGTTCGCGAATTTTCCTCGGACTATTAGGACTATGTCGTCGGCATAGCCTATACATGTGAAGCCAAGCTCCGTGAGTTGGTGGAGTAACTCGTCTACTACTACGCTCCATAGGAGGGGAGATATTACTCCTCCTTGAGGTGTTCCACGAGTAGCTATAACAGAGTATGATCACTTACTTGGGCCTCAGCTATTCTCGTCTTCAACATCTCATACATCCATTTGATAATGGTCTTGTTCACTCCTCGCCGTGTGAGTGCCTCCCTGATTGACACATGTGTGGTGTTGTCAAAAGCCCCAGATATGTCCAGGAAGGCACACATTGCGATTTCTTTATTGTTCAGAG
This sequence comes from Crioceris asparagi, assembly GCA_958507055.1. NCBI lineage: Eukaryota > Metazoa > Arthropoda > Insecta > Coleoptera > Chrysomelidae > Crioceris > Crioceris asparagi. Next base: position 50,698,403 of record OY293828.1, read on the forward strand.
AACTCTAAATGACCTCAGTTAGCTGATACAGCGCGGTTTCTGTTGAACGCCCTGCCCTGTATGCAGGCTGACATTTATGAAGTGGTTTGTCCTTCAGAATCTCTGTTCTTATGTAGTTATCCACTACTTTCTCCATCGTTTTCAGTAGAAACGATGTTAAACAGATAGGTCAGAAAGATCGGGGATCAGTCCCATTTTTCTTCCCTATTTTCGGTATGAAGATTACTTTGGCTCTTTGCCATATGCTAGGTATAAAGCCCCGTGCTAGGTAGCTTCTTGTAATCTTTAGGAGATGGGGAAGGATCTCCTCCATTCCTCTCTGTAGGAGTATTGGGAATATGCCATCTACTCCCGGCGATTTATAAGGTTAAAAGGTGTTGACAGCCCATTCCAACCTTTGTCTTGTGAATATCTTCTTAGCAATACTCCAATCTTCCTACGTCAATACTACTGAGGGGTTCACTTCCTGGGAAGTGTGTTTTGAGAAGTAGAGCAGATCGCTCCTCTTCTCCCTCAGTGTATGATCCGTCTGGCTTCTTGAGCGACATTAAGGGGCTGATTGCCCCTTTTGCCATGACTTTTTGCAATCTGGCTGCAGTAGGAGTCGAAGTGATCTTTTCACAAAAAGCTTGAAAGTGAAGCCTCTTGGCCTTCCTGATCTCCTTATTGTATTGTGTGAGCTTCTCGGTGTAGCCCTGCCAATTATTGTCTCTTTTGGCCCTGTTGAAGAGCTGACGGACCTCTAATCTGAGGTTTGACAGGTTTTTGTTCCACCAAGGTGCTTCCTTCTTCGTCGAGCTTTTGAGAGTGGGCAACTTGATTGGAATGCCTCCGTTATCGCCACACTGACCAGTTCGACCTCTTGATCTAGATCGCAGTGTGGGTGTTTGACCCCATTACTTTCGATCTGTTCCAAGTTTTGCTTCAGAAGGGTCTTATATTTAGACCAATCTGTATTTATAGGGTTACGAGTTGGAGACAGTGAGGTTACTTCCCCCGCAATCCTAAACTCTATAATCCTATGATCGGAGAGAGAAGGTTCCTCCATCACTCTCCAATCAAATACGTTCTTCCTGGCAGTAAGGCTGGCAATTGTTACGTCCAGGACCTCTTCTCTTGCTCTCGTGACAAAAGTGGGGGTTGTTCCCACATTAAGGGTTTCTAGATTATTAGCTAAGAGATATTCAAGTAAGCACTCACCTCTAGGGTTGTTGTTCGTGCTTCCCCAAATAGCATTGTGCGCATTGGCATCACAGCCTATGATGACTGGCAGTTGTCTGCTATTGCAGTATTGCACTAGCTCTTGAGCTTCAACTGGAGGTATTGCAGGATTGTCTCCAGCGAAATAAGCAGATATAATAACTATGTCTCGGTTGATGCCCCCAGTGTTGAGGTGTACTAGAATTGGAACTAGGTCCCGACTCATGAATTCTGAAACACATGTGTAATTAATGTTGTTTCTTATGATCACACAGGCACGAGGGGACTCCTGCCTCTGGTCATAGATCAATTTTGTGTCTTTAGATGCCAAACCTTTAATTTGGCCTGCTTTGCCTGTCCAGGGTTCCTGGATCAGTAAAAAATCCAGTTGAGATTTCGCAAATAGCCTTGCAATCACTGCTGAAGCTCCCTTCGCGTGATGCAAGTTCACTTGCGCCACCTTGGAGAAAGGGATGAAGGTGCTGTAGTCTGGGGTGTAGGGGCTGGGTAGTCCAGCCTCTAGTCCCCCCCCTCCTCTCTTTCCTCCTGTCCCTCATCAAGATCCATCGGCCACCCCGGCTTCTTTGGCAGAGCCAGCAGAGGCCTCGACCAGACCTGAGCTAGCAGTTTTATCCTGCACACCGGAGTCCGTAGATGTGGAGGGCATCTCCACACAGGATTATTTTTCTGTCCTAGCCCCGAGACAGACACACGTACAAACCTAAAGTTTAAGACGCATCCTTCTGCCTTCAGGGCCTCTCCTGATTGGTGATCGATCCCAATCGTGAGGACAGTACCGGTTCCCTCCTTTTTGGAGTTGAGAACTTTCCAGGCTCCGCTACTGAGCCAGGTGTTCTGTACTTCGACGAGTCGGAGGATCTTCTCCGTCTCCATTTCGAGGCTTCTTGGGAAGTACACCGTTACATTGACGGGTTTGGGGATGTTTTTCTCCTCCACCGCCACTAACTCGGGTCCTTCCCAAGACCTCAGGGCCGGCACTACTCCAATGAGCCAGTCCGCCGAGTCCTGAGAACCGCAGTCCACCAGCATCATTCCACAGCGGAAATGTATACCGGTGAAGTGCATTCCCTTCACCTCTCCACTGCACATCTCTTCCACTAGAGTTTCCTCCAGTGTTGAGAGCCGCTGTGGTTCAAGGATTACTCTAGGGTAATCCTTGGGTATGATACCCACACGAATAGCCTTTACGGCCTTGGCAGCTGCAGCGTATCCAGTGGCATGCCCGGTTTTTGCTACAGTTGTTTTCGGCTTTTTAGGCTGAGGCCATTCCGGAGGAGTGATATGATCCGCGCCTCTCTTTCCTGTTCCTTTTCCCGTCGGTGTTACCTTCGGGGTCGGGACAGTAGGTGGTATGGAGTGTTGAAGAGCCTGTTTTCTGGCCTCCTCTGGTGCAAGTCCCTGATGGAGGAGTCGCAGGTACTTCCGCACTCCTGCTCCACTGAGACCCTTTCTCAGTGGATCGTCTCTGCCGCCCGGCTGTCCGAGTTTCGGCAGGTCGAACGGCAGACGATTCCTTTGCCATTTGGCATTGCCCTTTTTTACAGGGAGCCCGGATGAAGAGGTGGAGGCTTTCTCCATCTCTCCTCCGGTGAGTTTGGGCTTATGTGATTTTTCCATAAAGTTCCCACGAGTAGCTGGGGACAAATCAGTAAAGAAAGGTGGCAAGTATGACAATGCAAATAAAGGCGATAAGGTAAACATTTTTGAGCAAAAGTCATCGAATAAGGATTTTCTATTTACGATTGCATGTAATCGCAAGCAACGCATATTCAATTGGGCAATTGATTCGGGTGCGACAAGACATGTATTAAGCGATAAACGACGTTTTAAGCATCTTAACGAATTATACGAAGGCTCGGTTGAACTGCCAAATGGTGAAAACACAACTGTATGCGGAATTGGCACCATGGAATTGGAGCCCTTGGATAGAACTGGTTTCATTAGCAGGATAAAACAAGATGAAGTTTTGTTTGCACCGAACGTGAATTGCAACTTGCTTTCAGTTGGACGGCTGACAAAAAGTGGTTTGCGTGTTGAATTTGATGACGGCATTTGTGAAATCAAATACAATGGAAAAATAGTTGGTATTGCGGACTATACTGGTGGACTGTACATTTTGCGGCAACGTGATTCAGCTTGTGTGGCGCTTGCGCACAACGACAAATGTATTCATTGGATTTGATTCACACCGATGTATGTGGGCCTATGCAGACGCAAACACCCAGCGGCAAGCGGTACATCGTTACTTTTATTGATGATTATTCAAGTTTTACGGTGATTTGTTTGTTGGCACAAAAATCTGAAGTCGAGAAAACGATGAAACAATTAATTGAATTTTGTAAGACAAAATTCGGAAGAAAGCCAATAGTTAGGTGGCGAATATACTGGAAAAAGTTTAAGGAATTTCCTCAAGTCTGAGGGATTTCAGATCCAGATGACAGCAGCATATAGTCCACAGCAAAATGGAAAGGCCGAAAGAAAGAATCATACATTAATTGAAATCGCGCGTTGTCTGATGATTGATGCCAAATTGCCATACAGTTTTTGGGGCGAGGCAGTTGCAACAGCGAATTTTATACAGAATCGTGTGATTACAAAAGCAACAAACATGACACCATTTCAACTATGGAATGGAAAAAACCCAGGTATAGAAGTTTTCCAGATTTTTGGTTCCAAGTGTTACGTTAATGTACCAACGGAAAAGAGACAAAAGCTCGACAAGGCGGCAGTTGAAATGATATTTTTGGGCTACGATGAAGATTCGAAGGCTTATCGATGTTACAACAGTGAAACGAAAAAGGTTGTCATTAGTCGAGATGTTATTGAATCGAGACAAAAGCAGTGAAATTTCGATCGAGCCGACGGCTGGAAATCATTCGAATGCTAAATTACCGGTTCAGGAGGAGCTGCTAGTAAGTGAAACGCTAAGTGAAGATGACAGGCTGGAAAATAAAGATGTTCAGGAGGAGTCACTAGCGAGTGTAACGCCTATTGAACAGTCAACTCAGGCAGTAAATGAGGTTCCAGATGTGAAGCCACGTGTATCAGCCAGACCAAACAAAGGTGTACCGTCACGACGTTTAATCGATGAGTGTGATCAAAGGGAGCATTGGCTTGTAGCTATGCAAAATGAAATCGCATCGCATGAAAGAAATGGAACTTGGGAGCTAGTCGATTTACCAGCGGGAAAAACGGCAATCAGTGGCAAATGGGTCTTTAAAATAAAAACAAGAGCTGACGGTGAAATTGAGCGTTTCAAGGAGATACGTTGCACGAGGTTTTTCACAAAAATACGGTGAAGATTATGATCAAGTTTTTGCACCGGTTGTATTGCACACGACGTTTAGAGCATTGTTATCAGTGGCAGCTAAAATAAATTTTCTGGTTTATCATTTGGATGCAAAAACAGCATTTTTGAATGGAAAGCTGACCGAGACGATTTACATGAAACATCCAGAGGGCTTCGAAGACAGTGACACATCAAAGGTATGCTTACTAAAAAAAGCATATATGGTTTGAAGCAAGCGGCGAGATTATGGTTTGATGTGCTAGACAAAGTTCTTGAAAGTGGCGGATTCCAGCAGAGCTATAATGATCCTTGTTTGTACTCGAAGAAAATTAATGAAAGTTTTTGCTATGTAATCATTTACGTTGATGATTTCCTCATAGCTTGCAAAACGATGGAACAAATCGCATAAATTAAAGATGTTCTGCAAGAAAATTTTGACATGCAAACTTTGGGTCCAATAAATCACTATTTGGGCATGGAAGTGACAAGAGATGTTGATGGTAATTTTGCATTGTGCCAGTCAGCATATATTCGACGAATTGCATCTGATTATGGTCTCAAGGATGCAAAAGCAGCTAGGACACCAATGGATGTAAACTATGGAAAGTCGAATATATCTGAACAGCTTGAAAGTAACAGGATGTACAGACAACTGGTTGGACGATTGCTTTATTTGTCGGTAAACACAAGACCAGACATTTCAGCGAGCGTTAGTATTTTGGCGCAAAAGGTAAAAAGGCCAAAATTTCAAGACTGGAATCAGCTAAAGCGCGTAATAAAGTATTTAAATGGAACGCATTACATAGAACTAATGTTGAGCAACAACTCATCAGACAATCGTCCATTGTTTGGATATGCGGACGCTACATGGGCAGATAACAAAATTGATCGAAAGTCAAACAGGGGTCGAATCTTTCACTTCAATGGTGGTACAATCAGCTGGTCGTGCAGTAAGCAAAGCATTGTCGCAACATCATCATGTAAGGCTGAGTACATATCAATGTCTGATGCGGCAAAAGAAGCGAAATGGTTAAGACAGCTCTTAGGTGAGATGAACGAAAACGTTAACACACCATTAGTAATTTATGAAGACAACCAAAGTTGTATCGATTTGGTGCGCGGCAACAAATTATCCTGCAAAACCAAGCACATCGATACAAAGTACAAGATAACTCGTGATTTGGTGAAGCAAAATGTCATAAGATGCGAGTATTGTCCAACGGAAGAAATGATTGCTGATCTGCTGACGAAGCCATTAGCAGTGATGAAACACAACCATTTACGGGAAAAGTGCAATGTTGTTCAGTGAATGAGGAGGAGTGTTGGAATACGTTTTGTTTAAGTTAAATGTTGTTGATAGTAACATAATAGAATTATAGTTGATTACAGTTTTACACACATTTTGCAATTTCGCTAATTTTATTTTCTGTTTGTTTTTACGTTGATTCTGCTGCATTTGTAAATCTCAACAAAAGTATACCTAAGCTTCTCCCCAAGAAGAGTAGGTTTTCAAAAATAGATCCTTGAATTCGTCCCGGTCTTAATCGCTATATGAATCACCCATAGAGATTTTCTTCTGTTATAGTATAGATTGTTGCGGATGCAATGAATGTCTTGAACTGTGATTGCCAGGACTAGTATTTCAGAATGAAATAAAATTATAAAATATGAATGAAAAGAGATTTACGCTTTTGGTAGAATTTGTATTTCATAGGCAATTACTATTTATATTTCCAAGAAAGGATAAATTCTGGTAGGAGATTAAAGGACCGTAATTAGTATGGGGACGAAATATGGTTATAGAAACTAGGTACTACCTGCTCGGGGAAGGAATTTAGGGCCGCCCAAGCGGTCACTCTACTTAAGATAATGCATCTTGACATACAATGTCTTAAGAATAAGCTGAACTTACTCGAAGCTGTAGGGTTGCAACATAAGTTTGACATCATAATGTTAAGTGAGCATTGGATGACGAATGATGAAATACGTTTCTGCTGTATAGAAAATTATGTATTAGCTACTTCCTTCTCGAGATCTATGTATATTCTCGGAGGAGTATGTATTTTTATAAGAAATGATATTTCTTTCCAAAAAATTGACGCTTTAAATGGATATAATATTGAAAGGCATACTGAAACTTCCTGCATTAAGCTATAAAAACAGAACGTTATTATTTTTTCTATATATCGCTCTCTAAGTGGAGATATAAATATATTTAAAGAGAATATCTCTGCCATATTGTTGGTACTATCAGAAAAGTTCAAAACGTTTAAACTTGTAATTGGAGGTGACTTCAACATTGATTTCGCCAAAAATTCCAAGCACTGTCAAGATATGATCGAGTTATTCTCATTTTTTGGTTTGTCCAAACCAATTTTTGGATACACCAGGATTCATAATAATTAAAAATCATGCATCGATAATATATTCACAAATTGTGATAACCGTGCAACAGAAACTTTCGACTTCCATCTATCTAACCATCGTTCGCAAATTCTCAGTATTAAAACAGATCGCGAGAATCCACCAAAATACAAGTTTACTTTGAATAAGAATGTTGCCTACAAAACATTATTCTTTGATAAACTAACAAATGAAAATTAGAATAAGCTCTTTGAAGAACATGAGATAAACGAGATGATTCAAATCTACTATAATATCCTGAACTACTACATGAAAATGTAATTCCCACCAATAAAAGTCGAAACGAATTTCAAAAGCGTACCTAGTATTTATTCACAACAAGAAGTAATTGCTGCCCGTAATGAGAATCAGAAACTGAATGATCAGCTGAAACTGTTAAACAACTGTGAGCAAATTAAGTTAGAGTTCAAATTAAAAAAAAATAGAATTACGAACAACAAGATACTTATGAAACTGAAGAGAGAACAGGTGATGAATCAACTGAACAATTCACAAAATAAATAAAAAACAAAAAAACTATTTGGCAGCTTATAAATAAAAACATATATGGTAAAAACTACACTAATACCCCTTCCTGTCTTACTTCTGAGCAATTCAATGACTTTTTCGTAAATATAGCCAGTGATGTAAATAATCAGGTGAACACACCAAATAATTCATTCTCGAGATATTTCCAACAAATTCCTTGTAATGCTGATAACTCAATGCACTTTTATCTAACTTATGCTACAGAGATAAATGAAGTTATCAAATCTCTCAAAAACTCAGGCTCATTTGATCTTTACAATCACTCTGTGGCCTTGTATAAAGAAAACTCATCTGCGCTATTGCCTCCAATTACACATATTATTAACATAATTCTAAAAACTGGTGCATTCCCATCCATACTGAAAATGGCGAAGATAATTCCGATTTTCAAGAAAGGTGACATCAATCTTCCTTCAAACTATAGACCAATTGCACTACTGCCAGCCATTGCAAAAATAGTAGAGAAAATAATGTCAATAAGAATAATAAATTACTTAGAGAACCAAAACATCATAATAGAGAGACAGTTTGGATTCAGGAAAGGACGAAGCACATCGAAAGCTGTGCTCGAATTAGTAGACTATATAACTGAGGGCTTCGAAAACAATGAGTCAACACTTGGCATATTTCTAGATCTGAGCAAGGCGTTCAACTGCGTATCTATCGATATTATGCTAGAAAAACTAAGATACTATGGCTTTGTAGGCAGAGCACACAATCTCCTCGCATCATATCTGAACGAAAGGAAGTAATGTGAATTATATAATGATGAACCACACTACCTTCGCAATTCGGAAAAACAAAAACAACAATGAACCATCATTTGAACTGGAAAAGCGAGTTTTTTAAGAAGCAATGGATTGGTTCAATGCGAACAGATTATTTGTAAATAAAATCAAAACCAGGTTAGTTATGTTCACACTGTCTCATAATCCATCAGACAATGTGAAATATCTTGGTATAAATATCGATTCAAAATTAACTTGGAAACCTCATATCAACAATCTAGCAAAAAGTCTGTCAAGCAAGGTCTACGCAATCAGACAGATAAAAAATAAAGTCAGTAGTGAAGCCGCACATACCGCATATCACGCCATCTTTCATAGTTCCTTAATTTACAAATTGATAACGTGTGGCATATCTACTCATGTCATGAGAATATTTATAATTCAGAAAAAGCAATTAGAGCTCTAGCTGGAATATCACCAAAGGAGAGCTGTAAGACTTGGTTCAAAAGGTTCAAAATATTAACTCTGCCACCATGTGTGATATACAGCAATTTCTTATACATTGATGAAAATCTTCATAAGTTTACCACCAATGGAAATAACCAATCGTATAATACTAGGAACAGAAATAATATTAGAACAAGAACTCAAAGATTAGAAATTACAAGGAGATTCAACACCCACATACCATTATACAACTCATTGCCCCAATCATTGAAAATTGCAACCCTCAACAGTGTTAAAAGAAAGCTAAAAAAACACCTTTCAGAGAATGCTTACTATGATCAGTACTTCTAAATGCCATTTGTTTTTGTTTTTATCCTGTACATGTACCCTATACAATTATTTGTCATCTAGCTAACTTTACTATTTACTATAACAACAATAATTTAATCTTAGTTAATTTATATTTCCAGTTCATGTAAATATATATATATATATATATATATATATATATATATGTATTATGGACTTGTCATAGCACTAAGGTGTAATAATTTTTGACCAATAAAGAATCTAATCTAATCTAATTTAAATCACCTAATTCTGGTAAGGGTCGTTTGCAAATAAAGATAACAGATCATCGGATTGGTCGTTGAGTTGTATCGGGAATGCTTCTAAACGTGAAAGAAAATCAGCATTTGCATTTAATTTCTCTTTTTTATATACAATCTCTCAATCGAATTCCATTAACTTTACTCTCCACTGGACTGATTTAGAGTTGGGCTCTTTTATATTGAATAACCATTGTAGTGGTTTATGATCCGATACAATAGTGAATTGGTTAAAGATAAAGTCGGAATTGTTTGGTCGCATAAACTATATTAAGGCATTATTTTTCTATCGTAGAGTAAGTAGTTCTTTTCATGGTCATTAAGTGTTCGCACCGCACCTATACCGACATTTGAAGCATCTGTAGTTAACACAAATTTTTTGCTGAAATCTGGATACGCTAGGATCGGTTCAATAAAAATTCTGACTTGTCTAATTGAATTTTAAATTTTTGTTGTTTAAGTCGTTGTAGTACCGTAATTAAATTTAGTAAATGTTCTTTTCCTAGTATAATTAAGTCATCCAAATAAACTTAGCAGATTTTATTTACATGTCCTCTTAGTGCTTCATTCGTTACGCGCGTAACGCCGCTGGAGCATTACGAAGACCAAACGGCATTCGTAGGAATTCATAATGTCCATCCTTTGTTGAAAACGCTGTTTTGTGCCGATCCTAGGCATCAATTTCTATTTGATGAAAGCCGGATTTAAGATCTATTTTGGAAAATAGTTTTGAACCACCTAATATATCAAGAATGTTTGATATATGCGGTAAAGGATATTTATATATCCTCAATTGTATTTTGATTTAATTTTCTAAATTCACCTACCATCCGCCACTGCTTTTATCCGTATTTTCCTTCCTTTTAATGGACTAGGAAGACTGGTGCCGAAGATGGTGACGTGCTCTCGGTAATCATAGCATGATTGATCTGTGCATACTAATATTTCAGTGCATCCAATGAAAAATAAACTAGTTTTAATATTTTATAAGAATATAATATTTTACATACAAAAATTTTTTTGAATATATTCAATAAAATCCTGAAAAAATATATATGTACATAAAATGTACTTTAATTGTTAAAAAATGTAAATATAGAATCGATGTAGTGAAAAGATGAAAAATATATACACATATCATTACATAGAAATGAACAATTCAGATTCACTCTCACTATCATTGTCGTCTTTCAAATTAATAATTAATGGTGGAACTACAATACATCCTGGCGCGGTGGTTTTTCCAAGCGGTGGATCAAAATCGGTGAAATTACCGCGGTGAAATTGCCACGGTGAATTGTTGGCGATGAAGTCTCCTAGATCCATCTGTATGATAGGCTGGTACCTCGTGTAAATGTATCGGCGGATTCCGACATTGATCGAATTGTGGCTGATTGAACCTATTAGCCGGTCTGTTTCTTGGATCCTGATTCGAAACAGGTGGGATCTTATTTGATCTATTGACAGCGCTAAAACTATTCGGCATTGACATTGATCGTGGTTGGTTGCTTTGGTTTTTTAAATAAGGTCTATGTCCTGTATGTTGGCTAGGTGTGTTAGTGTCATCGATTCATGATAAAATTAGGTTTATTTGGCATTGGCGTCATAGTTGTGGTCGGTCTGTGTGTCTGATAACCATTTGGTTTGAAAGTGTTATTCGACGTAGTATGGAAATTGCGAGTAGGAATTGGATTACTCTTACAAACTGTATCGATTTGAATTTGTTTCAGAGCTGTCGGTATAGACTCCTCCAAAGTCTTGTGTTGTCTTACTTCTAATATTGCTTGTAACGGCGGAGAATTATTGTAAAATACTTCCATGGCAGTTTATTCGTTAATTTCGTAGGGTACTTTCTTTTGATTTGCGGTCAAATTGTCATCTGCATTTATCTTCAAATTTAGTTTTGTCTGTAAGTCATTTGTTCGTTCAATAAAATCTATCAAACTTTCCTTATGATGAATCTTCAAGAACCTAAACTTGTGCGCTACTCTATGTCAGTCTGTATGGTCGCCAAATCTAGATCTAAGAGCAGATTTTAATTCTCCCCATGTATGTAGTTCTGGTGTTGTACTAGTAAATTGTTCTGCTATATCCTCAAGTTTACTATGTATCAAGCAAAATGTATTGTCATTTAGGGTGTCGTCAGTTGTCGACCCGTATTTCAAATAACTTATCTACTCAGTTGATAAATACTTCTAGGGCATCTGCATTTCCGTCAAATCTAGGAATAATTTCGCCGTAACTTCGCGCTGCTGCTATTAAAGCTTCATTGGTTTAATCATATTTGAATGACTAATTATAGAATTATTTATCAGATCAGTCTCGTTATGGATACTACTTATATTGTAAATATCCCCCAAACTTTGTTCCGAAAGGATGTCACTCAAATTCAATGAAGGTAGCGAGGGAAACGAATCAGAAAGTTCACACTCCGCTGACTCTATTGCAACGATATTCTCCATCATAAATTGGTAATATTCCGTTAACGTATATGTTTCATTTTCACATGTAATATTTTGTTACATTAAAGGAAAAATACATGCACTGGGAATAAAAGGAATGTGGGCACTTACCACTTCGTTGAAACTCTGCTGCTGGAACGTCGTCTTCGGCACTATCGGTTGCGATGGAACTTCTTCGGTGGTTTCACAAAAAACTGAACTTACTAGGCACCCGTTTTCGTGGTTTTTAGAAAAAAATGACCCGGATGACTGCAACAGTTATGTTACTCGTAACAAAAATTACTTTAAAAAAATTTATTTCATTACAAACAACAGACCAATAGGATTTAAACTCAATATGACAAGGTGACGTCGATAGGTGCAAAACTATAAGTGAGTGTTGCCCACTTCTCGAAATAGTTTTATACAAAATAATTGATGATACAGCAGATATGTAATGCGCTAAGCTCTTGGAAGTCAGGCATACATATCGCTGATCTGTAGGAAGTTAGGCATGTAACTCGGGGCATTTTTTAATCCAAACGGCTTTTGAACAAATTCGTAGTGACCATTATAGACCGAAAATGCTGTTTTGGGCATGTCTAAAATATTGACATTGACCTAATTGGTCTAGAAGGTCAGATATGTTGGGTAAGGGGTACTTATCATCTAGTGTGAGCTCATTAAGTTTATAATCTATTACAACACGCCACATTTGTTTACCAGAAACATCTAGCTTTTTCGGCAAAACCCAATCTGGGGATGACCATGGTGAGATAGAATGATATATTATAACTTGGTCCAACATTTTGTTAACCTGTGTTTTCACTTCCTCTTTGTGAACCTAAAGATATCTGTATGATTTCGTATATTTTCGAATGAATGTTTGATTTCACTTGTGAATGTTAATTTTTCATCTTCTAAATAAAAGATATCAGAAAAATCACGATATAAATTTTTGATGAGTTCTTCTTCATCCTGTTGAAGATGTTCAGTTCGAAATTGGTCTAATATGATGTTTATATGATTATTTGAAGGATTAAATTCATCTTGTGCTTGTAAAATTAAATTAAAATTTATAAGACATTCAGTGTTAATCGGTTCCAGGGATAGATTTGAAAAATTCTCCTTGCTCATTTATGCGTACAATAGCGTTTGGTAATCTAACCTTTTCCTTTTCCTACCCTGTAAGTATTGCGTCTGTATTTGATAAGTTGCATTTTAGTTTAAATAGCTTCTCTGTTCTCGGTTCTATTGGGATATGACTTCTTAGTAGGTCACCATCATGTTTATATTCGTCAGCTTTTAATTTACACACAATAATTTCCGTGTCTGTAGTTCTTTCACTTTAGGCCAATCTAGCTTATCTTATCCCCATGCTATTTTTGGAATGGCTAATGTTTTACATGGTTTTCCTGTGTATGATTTCTTAGTTTTTTTTTTAATGTGGACCATATTGTCTGATATGTAGGTTTAACCGATGATTTCTCTTTTGTTATTAAGTAATAAATATGTCTTATTATATTATTATTTTGAAATTTAAGGGATGAGCAGCCAACTGGTTATTGATTTTGGTTGATCAAAATACTTTCTAAAATAGGCAGTAATACGCTTTTGCATTTGCATATCTTGTGATACACAATGGGCCAAAGAGTAACCTTCAGGCATGACAAAAATATTTAGTTTTATTTCTGGGACTGATTTTTGATTGTTTTCAATGTCTTGTTTTAATTTTAAATATTCGTTGTCTATGTCGTGATTACTTGAGAATGACAGCGATGTTCCGATTGCTTCGTTATCAGTTACTTTCAACAAAGTTACGGTTTTGAAATTTGTATGTAATTGTTTGGAATTTTAATCAATTACACAGTTGTAGTGTTCTAAGAAGTCTAATCCTAATATTCCATCGAAATCAATATCAATATTGTAAATAAAATCTGTATGAGGATTCCCTGTATCAAATGGTATTAGAATGGATTCTGTTGAGATTTTTACTTTCCTACGCTACTATAGTAGCTGTATAAGGAAAGTGTTGCGATCGTGTGAAATTTTCGGTATCGAGATTTTTACAAATGTTGACGTTTCAGATTTTTTTAAGTCTAATAGACATATATTCAGCTATTGGTCTGTCTGTCCGTCCGTCTGTCTGTCTGTGACAGCATTATCTCGAGAACGGATCGGTATATTTTGTTGTTGTCTTTTTTATTTTGTTTGGTACCAATACCACTCACCGGTGGCACTGAATGAGAATCCTGTATACACTGGGTTTTGAGCTATAGCCAAAAAACGTGATTTTCTCAAGACTATAACGCGAAAACGGCTCTAAGGATTTTGATTAAACTTATCTTAAGTATTCTTCTGATAGCCCTCTACCACCCACATACAGCGCCATCTCTGAGAAAAGGCACAAAAAAAGTTATGCTTGAATACAATTCCATATTTTCCACATGTTTCTTCTGATTCTGGCTAAACGTTTCATCTTGCGAAATAATGTTACATGACCATTGTTGTTTGTCTTGACATGCTGAAAAAAATGAGTGGTAGTACGAATTTACCAGAGAATTTTTACTTTACTACCGCTATGATCGTTGCTGTGTAAGGAAAGTATTGTAATAGAGTAAATTTTTCATTCACTGGAATTTGCCTGCGAGCGGTAGGAAAGTCGTGTGAGGACACACCAGATTTTTTGATTGGTCATGCCTTGTAGGTATAGTTAAGTTTTCGGAAACATTTGAGGAAAACTTTCTACAGTGTTTTCTTTGAATATTGAAAATCCTGCACCTGTGTCAATAAGGAGTTTAAACTTTTCTGATGCATCTTTGAAGTAATAGACGTTTTTTGAAGTCACTGTTAATGAAGGATTTAAATTTGAAGAGATTTTTTTTTCGAAATTGACATTCGGGTTCATATCATTTAGATTTATTGTTTGAATTTGGGCTGTAATTTCTGTTAGTTTGACTTCGTGGTTGGTCAAAGATTCTGGTGGATGGTCTTTGATTTGGGGTGTAGTAAAGTCTTGATAATTTTTACATTGATTTGTTTGTAGAGAATAATTTTGACTTTCTTCGAAATATTCTGAATAATTATTGTCATAATTTTGTTCAATTGGAAAATCGTAATAAGCATTACTATTAGCAGTATAATAATCGTTGTTTTCGGAATAATCATCATAATAGTTATGGTCAAAACCAATAACATAAGCTCTATGTTGAGAAAAAATTGGGTTTCTTTGAATAACAGATGGTTGTGGGTGGAAAGATCTCTGTTGATTTGGAACATTGCTTAGTTTAATTTATTGTTGTTGGTTTTGGGTATTTATAGGTCTTTGAAAATTTTGGTTGAAACTCTGATTGTAATTTGAATTCAAATTAGGATTGTAATTCAAACTCGTGCTCTCTTGATATTGAGAACGACATTAGTTGGATGTGTGACCGTTTCGACCACATGAGAAAAATTTAATTAGTTATTTGTTTTTGGCGATCTTCTGGATAGTATATTATTTTGAGGCTTGTTTTGGATATTTGGGACTGGTTTATTGAATTTCTGATGTTCGAAATACGAAAGTTGTAACTCTCGCTTAATACGGCTTTGGGCTTCTAAAAGATTTGCCGGTTGACTAGCTCAGATTAATTATCCTAGTTGGGTTCAAGTCCAGATAGAAGAGTATTCAGGGCCATAATAACTATTATGCAAAACTTGAACTCGATTAAAGAAAGTGAGGGCTGATTCGTCGGATACTTATTTCAAACGTTGTAAATCCTGAATAAGAGAAGCAAGATCTCTAGATTCACCAAAGTGCAAATTTAAAAAATAAATTAAAAACGTGACAATTTACTTACAGTAATGTGTTCATTGGAGTTGTATTTTCCGCAACGACTTCCTTAGGATGCTTCTGGAAAGCACCTCAGGCAGTGAGCGTTCGCGTGTTCTCCCAGTGATGAAGTTCCCAATTAGTTCTATATTTCGTCTTGAATTATTCTTCTTCTTGACTTGTGTTTCTTCTTTAAAGTTGTATATGATTGGATAAGTGAGCGTACGCGTGTTCTCCTGGCGATGACTTGTTATCTTGCACTTAGCAACTCTAGACTCACAAGTCCTTTTCGTAGTCCCACTATTTATACAATAAAAATAAAGGTTCAGCAATTTAAAGGAGTGAAATAGAATAAATGACAATAACATTTTACAATGAGCTTTTGTTTAAAGCGAGATCTTTACCAAGCATATTCAAGATGGAAAATAACAATAATTAACAATGAATTTACTGACTGTGTCTTGCAACATAGCATTACATTGGTCTTTGATAAATCTTGAAAGTGCTGTTCTATGATATGTAATACTTGAAAATTTAATATTTGATAATGAAGTTTAATTATAATTTAAAATAGAGTTTTAATAAAACGTAATATTATTTGATAAAAGGCTATCTGAAGATCACATATAACATATATTTATATATATATTGATTTTTAAGCCAGCTGGATTTATTTGTGGTTTGGATTTCTTGGGGTTAAGACTCGGTGATAGAAACATGTAAAAAGTTTTGAAATAAAGTGTTTTTTTTATTTCATGTCTAATAGTGTAACAGACGTTTGGACCAAAAATTTTTAGTTCTTTTTCAATATACCTACTTATAAATAAATAAAAATTCAAAAGATGGAATGAAAATAAAAGGTCATTCTGTAATAAAAACATAAAATTTATTTATACTAGAAAGAATTTAAAAGACCATGGTTATCAGAAATATTAAATTAAAATACCATTCTTTATTTTTTCTTGGTTTTTGTTTTGTTGAGGACTGTTCCTGATTAAAATAATCATGTTGGTTGAGTAAACTGGAAATAAGGTGGTGGTTGGAATAGCCGGATATTAGGTTGATGACTTTTGAAGTGTGTTGAGGATGAGTTTTTATATTTTGTTACGAAATAAATAGCATAGCTTCGCCGATAGAGAGCGCTGGGAGACGCGGTGGCTACATGTGAGGTCAGGAGGAGCCGTCAACCATGCACTGACAAGGAGGACCGGCAAACGCATCAATGATGGCGGTTACCTGGTGAAGGAGAAGGCCATTGACAATACTGATTGTATTATTCATTTATTGAATGCAATAAATCGATCTTTCGAGGAGTAGCTGGTGCAGTTGTTATTTTCCAGGTAACATATCAGAAGTGGGATAGACTCAAGTGCTTGCGGAGGCCACCTGTTGCGTGACATTCATCAAGTTTCGGGAGTGATCGAACAAAATGGCGCATCGTGCACAACGTGTAACTCGGAGGCGCATTTTGAGAGCTTCGATGAGTCGAGGTTTCTCATCGCCACGACGCGAGCAATACTCGGAGACTGATTCCGGCGCGAAGCTGGTGGCGCAGCGGAAGGAGTTCCAATGCATCACTCCGGTAGTTAGTCGTTGGAGGATGTCGTGGAGGTAGGCCTTGACGAGGAGGACTGCAATTTGGGTGAGCAGCGTGAGCGTGTTGCTGCGCAAGGAGAAGGAGCTGCTCCAGAGGGAGGCAGCCATCGAGGAGGAGGTACGGCTGCGCATCAGGGAGTTGAAAATCTCTTTGGACAACCATATTGCGGAGGCAGTGTCTGTGGCATTGGCGGCGGCCCTAAAGACTCACCAGATGAGGCCAGGTGTGGTCGAAACCGAGGAGTCGATTCGCCAGAGAAAAAGGTGGTAAGTTGCATGGAGGCGCCTTCTAGAAGCCAGACATCTTCCGTGCGTTCGACGGATCGATCGGTGGAAGCCATGTCGATTGAGCCGGACTCGGAGTCTGAAGTTCGAGAACGAAGCATGGGAGGCTAGATCCTGCTAGAGCTCGAGGTGTCATTTCTGTTTTTGACCCAGATGGGAAGAGTCAAGGAGAGACAGCGGAAAACATCGTGGAGTGAATTGCTCTGGTGGAGCAGCTCGCTCTTGCTCACGATTGAGACGATGAAGGGAAGATCCTTCAGATCCACCTTAACAGGTTGGAGGACCTGGAGTAAGTGGCGGCGCTCAAAGAGGCATTCCCGCGTCTCTATGGCTATCGGGAGATGCTGGATGCCATCTCTAGGAGGACGAAACACCCGGACGAGACGTACAGTGAATACTTTCGAGGAGTCCAACGACTGTGTCAGCGTTTCGGGGCCCAGGAGACTGATGCCGTCTCCATCCTTATCGGAGGTCTTTCACGACATGAGCGGACGAGCGCGGAGGTGCTCGAATGCAGGACGCCCATCGACTTGTACCACTGCTTCTTGTGCAAGTTTGATGCTCGTCAGGAGACGCAGAGGCATGAGGCTGTTGAAGTCCGACATCTCGTTGGAGGTGGTACCGCTTTAACTGGAGCTTCATCACGTCGAGGAGTTGAGAGGCAAGCTACCACGTCCAGATGTACAAGGGCTGCCCATCATGAGAAGTCGGCAACGAGAGCACTGGACATCGTGTAAAGGATTGCACAAGGCGCTACTCGGAGAACCGATGCCGCTTTAAATCTGTACCTTCTTATCGAAAAGTAGGTGTAACTCCGGAGGGTGTAACCCGTACGGTATATATTGACATGGGGAGCGAGTATGACGTAGTTTGTATAGAATGTGCTAATTGGGTTTGGAGAAGGTTGTACCAGAGCTACTGGAGAGGCTCGCCTGAAGCTTACGATTGACGATTGCATCGTGGAGGTTGATGCGGTGGTGTCTTCTACCGTTCTCGGAGACGAGCGTAATCCTGTTGCAAGAGCTGCTATTGCCTTTAGTGGTGCGATGGAGGAACCCAGGGTGCTGCTGAGTAATCTTGGACTAGAACAGGTGATTTGGCCTAAAGGGAAAGTCATTGGGCGAGCCGAGGTGCTGAGTTTGGTGGAGGGCGATGGAGCTGTAACCCCAAGAGCTGCAGTGAGTAGCATTAGTACTGTTCACCATCGTGAAGGATCGTTGGATGTGAGAGAGATCAACGACCAGAAGATGAGTCAGTTGGAGAAAATAATCGAGGAGTTTATGGGACTATTTCGCGACGAATGAAGTTGATGTCGGGGTGACTACCATGGGAAAGATGGAGATCAAATTAGCTACAGATAAGCCGATTGTTAGAAGACCCTACTGTGTATCGCGTCCCATGCGAATTAAAGTTCAGGAGAAGATTCGTAGTTTGCTGGAGAGCGAAATCATCAAGGAGAGCGATTCGGAATATGCAAGTCCACTGTTGGTGGTGCCTAAGAAAAACGGAGATATTTGGCTCTGTGTGGACTACAGGGAGCTAAACAAAGTAACGGTGAAGGACAGATACCCGTTGCCGCTGGTAGAGGACCAGTTGGACAAACTAGCTGGTAGCTGCTACTATACGACACTGGATCTTGTTCTGGGTTTCCATCAGTTGGAGATTGCCTCAGAATCCACGCACAAGACGGGATTTGTGACGCAGTATGGTCACTACGAATATTTGCGTATGCCTTTTGGTTTAGCAAATAGCCCAGCAGTGTTCCAGCGAGCAATTGATAAAGTGCTTGGGAGAATGCAAGGTGTCGACGTCTTGGCGTACTTGCCCACCCATACCATCCAGGAGGGACTTGAGCTATTGCGCCGGGTTCTTGAGAGAATTCGTGAACCTAATTTTAGAACCAACTTGGAGAATTTTTCCTTTCTCAAACAAAAACTGGAATATTTGGGTCACGAGGTGTCAGCTGAAGGAGTTCGACCAGGTGAACGGAAAATACAGGCGGTGAAGGAAATCCCGATGCCAAAGACAGTACACCAGGTGCAGCAATTCCTTGAGTTGGCGAGCTATTTCCGAAAATTGCGAAAATTGCTCGACCGATATCGAAGCTGACGAAAAAAAACACACCATGGGAATGGGGTGTGGCCGAGCAGGAGGCTTTTGGTAAACTGAAGCAGCTGCTGACGGAGAGACTAGTGCTGAGGCTGTATGACCCGACGGCAGAGACGAAGGGTCCATACAGATGCGAGTAAGGTTGGTCTCGGAGGAATTTTATTGCAGAAGAAGGGCGATGAGTCGACACAACCGGTAATGTACTACAGCCGAGTGACAAGTCCAGCAGAACAACTGTATCACAGTTACGATCTGGAGACGCTGGCAGCTGTGGAGACTATAAAACGGTTGCAATTATACTTGGTTGGTTTACCTTTCAAACTGGTGAGAGATTGCACGGCGTTGCGTGCAACTTTTGAAAAGAACGAGCTTGTAGCTCGATGGTGGTTGAGTACTCGATGTTGCAGTCAGGGTTGGTGGACCCAAAACTAAAGACCGAGTTCAAGATTAAGGGAGGACGGTTGTACAGAAAGGCTCTTGATGGCGATGTACGTACCCCCTATGGCGACCTTTGGGTTGATGCGACATTGTCACGATGATGTAGGGCCATTCGTACGGAGTGTTCAGGGCCACAACTACATCCTGGTTTTAAGTTCTGTGATTAACTGCTTGATGAGGACATTAATTGTGTTTCAGGATGACCGAATGTTACGAAACAAATAACCGCGGTGGCGTAGCTTCGCCTATAGACGGCGCTGGGAGATGCAGTGGCAACATGTGAGGTCAGGAGGAGCCGGCAACCATGCATTGGCAAATACGTTGACAAGGAGGACCGGCGCGCCCATCAATGAAGACGGTTACCTGGTGAAGGAGGAGGCCATTGACAATACTGATAGTATTATTCATTTATTGAATGCAATAAATCGATCTTTCGAGGAGTAGCTGGTGCAGTTTTTATTTTTCAGTTAACATTTTGTTAATGTAGAAAAGGAAAGCGTTCGAATGGATAGTTGAAAATTGTTATTATTTATTGGATAGGTTATGTTATTATTATTTTATTGATTGAAGATTGCTGTAGATTCTGCTGAGATATTTTGTTTCAACTTTCGAGTTTGCTGTATTTGGGTTTTTCAAATGTGAATCATTTCTAAAACTTCTCGTTTGAATTTATCTTTTTCAGTTTCAGTCTTTTTGTGTGATTGTGATTAATTTTTTTTGTCGCTTTCGTGATTTGTTAGAAATGATGGTTTTCGTTAAACGAAAACAGTTAAAAAGTTTTATTACAAGCAAAGAAGCAAAGAACAGAATGAATCTTAAATCTAATTTACATCCATTTATAATATTATATATATGACTTTTCACGTATCGTAAATAAATGGTTAAGAAGAGGTTCATCGGACAGTCTCACAGAGTCAGCGCTTTAGTGTGAGAGCGGTCAAGGATTTTAATAGCGTCAGTGTTGTGGCACCCCTAACTTTGCCCATCTGAAGAGGAAACGAAAACGGTGAGTTTTGGATTCCGATTTCATCGGTTCTTGGTGTTGTTTTTCTGTATTATCTTCTTAGAAAAAATGCCGTTAATCCGGCTATTGCAAGTATCGTAAGAGTTGTAGCTAAACTCCAAGTGACTGGATGGAAATTCTCTAGTTGGAAGTTCACTGGTTATTGAATTTCTTGTTTGAGATTGTGATTTTGTTCAGGTTCAGGTTCTGTAGCGTAATTGGTTGATTAACATTAGACAGAAATAAATTTCCAAATTTAATTTCTCTTAGTCGCAGTGGTTTCATTTTGGATGATTCTTGGGTGTGATCCTTGTCATTGATTTTGATTCCACAATTAAATAGAGTTTGGATTAAGATTGGTTTGTTGATGAGGTTAAAGTCCATGAAAGTACACTAGTTCTGAAAGTTTCAGAGGATTGTTTCCTGGGATGGCTACTAAATATTCTTTGGTTATTGCTTCCTAAATGAGTTCAAGTATATGGGCAGTAACAGTTTGGCAATTTCGTGCTTCTGCTTCATTGATAAGGTTGGCTATGCAGCTTTCAGCTAGTGGCGCAAGAAGTTTAGAGCATATTTGGATACCGTTGATTGTAGGACAGGATTCTTCGGAGTATTGTTAAGGTAAGGTTAGTTGGGTACGAATATGGAATGTTTTATTGGAATTGGGACTATATGGAATCTTTCAAAGGATTCTGGTAAGAAAATGGTTAAATGATTAGCTAAAATTAGTCTACTTCCAGAGAGTGAAATTTGTTGGCTAGCTAGAGAGTAATAATTCATAATGTTTTCAAATATATGGAGTCTTGACTGTCTATATAGTTTTTTAAATGATCTATTAAATTATTTTATACTTGTACTGAAATTAGCTATGAAGTGTACAAATTTTGAAAAATGATATTGCGTTTTCTAAGTTATCAAGAGAGTTAATGAGACATTGACAATTAAGAATAATCTGTCCTAAAGTATTTTGGGTTTTTAAATAAGCTTCAATATCGTCGATAGTTTTATTAATATTCTAAGCCCTGCTTGAACAATTTTTGGTTTTCACTCAAAATGGTCATTGTTGAATTATAATTATCAATAAGTTTTCTAGAGAGAGATATTAGTAACGAAAGTTCTTTTGCATTATGTGCTCGTTCCCCTGAAGTTCTAAAATTGCGCTATCGTACTTTAATCCATCATCTGAGTCGAGAGTGCCAAATAGTCATTTGGAGGTTTTTCCATCTAGATCAACTAGAAATCGCTTAGGTCTTGTATGCAGTATTAAATTATAACTTATGATTTGCTTCATAAATGAAATATTCTCATTATACAGAGTTTCAGGTGGTCTACTAGACGTATGTCCAAAAATCAGTTCATATGGGGTAAAACCAGTTGTTTTGTTTTTGGTATTATTTAACATATAACCGCATATGGCAAAATGTTAAACGGATGTTCGTCTGGATTTTCGGTCTTATGTGCACGGATCATCTCCACAAGCGTGCTCAAATTTTTATTAATGAATTATCAAATTCTCGACCATATTCGTAATGAATTCTCAAAGGTGATCCAAAATGTTAAGAAGAATATTAATAATGTATTTACTACTGTTTTTTTAATTGACACAGGATAAGCTTGAGTAAATTTAGTTAACTCATCTCGAATAGTTAAAACATAATTTCTTGTTGGATACTCAAAAATTTCAATATTGATTCTTTCAAACGGGGTTTTTGATGTTTCTGTTATTACCAGGGGAGTGCTTAAATTCTTACGACAGATTTTTACTCTTTGACAAGTTTCACAATTCTTAATTTAGTCCTGTCCAGTAATACCTACTTAGATTTATTCCGTCGTAGGTATAGTTTCATATATTCCGCGATGTAAATTATTTTTGCCTTTATGATACTGGTCCAATATAATAAGTATTTCATCACGGTCAGGTGTTTTAACGATATTTTGACAAGCTACAAACTTTAGATCAACATATTTCTAAAATAGTTAACTCAAGATTATTTTCTATATAATAAGTTTTTGAAGCATCAAATTCTCTTTGTTCTTTAAATAATGTGTAAAATAATTGTTGAACTACAAACTCTGGATCGTACGTAAGAGGTATTATAAAATACTCGCGAACTTTCACAGTTTTACTAGAAACAGTATTTACTAAATTCATCTGAAAATTTAAATTTTCTTCAAAAATATCTTCAATAATTTTATAATGTAAATCTTCAAGTTTATTTTTCCAAAATAAAGTAACAATAGTTGTTGTAGGATTGGCGATGGTAAAGCATTGATTGTCATTTTGAGCACGCACTAATCGAATGGTATGTTTTCCATATTAAAAAACTGATGCATCAAATTCATAACTAAAATTATGATCGAAATACTCTTCCATTTTTCAATATCGACAATCATTAATGTTTGCAAATTTATTGAAAAATTAAAAATATCTCAAGCTGACCGTTCAGTTGATAAAACGATGTAACATATTGGAAAAAATGTTGCTCTGATTAAATGATGGCGTAGAGAAAATCAAACTTTTTTAGTCATATAGTTGGAAATAATGAAGAGTATATCTGAAAAATTAGAACTTAGAAAAAAAATTACACAACTGAATTCAAAACGTGAAAAGAAAATATTTTATTCAGTGGCCGAGCGTCGTAGACAGGAACAGAAGAAACGGCTGCAAATGCGTGATGAATGGAAGAGCAGGAAGAGTTTCAAAATATTTTCAATGATTCCCTCAGACTTTACATGAAAATGAAGGTGGAATTGCAGGTTTCTCAAGCAACAAAGTATGTCACATTAAAAAAATGAGAGAGCTCGTAAAGAAGCACATATATCAAAAATCCAAGTTACCATAATTACAAATGCGGGAAGAAACAAATGAAAAGATATTGATTGGTTTCAACAAAAAAACCTTACAAAAATCAAGGAAAACCGGTGAAGGAAGAGCGAAATACTTTTAAACTTCATAGAAAAACGCTGAAATTTTTGGTATATAGACAAGACTGAACAATGAAATTTTATATTTCAAAAGCAAATACATGTAGAATATAATATACATTACATATCAGTTGAAGTGCAAAATCTTTCAACCACAAGTTTGGGAGAGACATCCAATAGAATTTATTAAGAAGTAAGTCATTTCATGACAACCTAGTATTAACAAAAAAAAAGCAGTCTGGAAGTATGAAAATGAAAAGCAATATGAAAACATGTAAATTGTGTCGCTCATTATACACATTGTTTACCTTTCAACGTTTTTCATCTATGCGAGGACAATTGCTAATTTTGTCAGAACAAAGAAAAATTCAAAAATTGATGACAAGAAACGTTGAAAAAGAAGACCACCACCCAATATAATTTATTAATATCCTTGTAAAATAATGCTGGCACATGCATCGTGGTTGTGATTTGTTGCTTCTTATCAACGTTTTTGATCCATCTGTTGAGTCGTATTTTTAATATCTTTTTAAAATTCCAATTGATTTTCGTAATATAAGATTGAATGTTATTTGTTGTTTCGAAAAATATTTCTGATGGATACATATTTGAATCCATGCAAAAAAATAACTCGTGTTTCATTCAATTTTCTTTATTGTTTAAATCAAATAACATATTGTATAAAGCATTAGAATCAGTTTTAATCACCTCTTCACATCTCAAATAATTTGATATTTTCCAAACTTGGTGGTGAAATGATGCATCTCCTTTTCACACCAAATATTCAACCAAATAGCATCGTTTTCACAAAAGTTGGTCAAGTCAACACATCCATACTTGTTTTGTTCAATGAAATTTTAAGTTTTGTATAGAAATATCAGAAATTCTTCAAATCTGTCTGGAGAAAAGATGATTTTCTTGTAAAACTACATCATAGACGTCAGAAGCATGCGCATTATTCACCTCAACTCAGCTGTTGTGTTTGCTATTCAATGTCAGTCGTTTGATATACATTTTTCTTCTTGTTTCCTCAGTACTTTTTGAACCAGACAGATCTAATGTAATTTAGATACAATTCTTAGAAAGCTCTTCCAATTGATGAACCCAACATATATTGAGGAGACATACATGAAAATTCAATGAAAGTTTGTAAATAATTTTCTTCCATACATTAACGACTTGAAAAGCTTTTGTTCAATCATTGGAGAAAAAAGGCAAGATCATAATGATGGAATTATCTTATTGTTCAAAGGCGAACACAATGAAAAACCATTTGGGTCATCTCTCTGTATCACATATAAAATTACGTATAAGTATCGAAACAAATGAAGAAAATATAGTTCAAAATATAATTTCGGAGTCAATCCAACGCAAATTGTTATGGTAGCAGTTGCACAGAGAAAATGGTAAACTCAAGGAGTGGTAGATGAAATACCAACAAAAAAAGAAGAAATTCCGCACAAGCCGAAAAATGTGAACGATATATTTGTTTGTTTTAATACTGACGGAGACAAAAAATGAAACTTGTCGAGCAAAATAGACAAAATGGTAGGAATAGCATACAGAAAACACAAGAGAACCACATTAATATCAAATTTGGGCATTGCACACATGCCGAAAAATGTGGATGTTATATTTGTATGCTTCAATACTGATTTAGATAGAAATGACACTTGTCCAACAAAATAGACAAAATGTCGTCTATAGGATGCAGAAAACACGAGAGAATCACATTAATATGAAATTTGTCTTAGATTCTATCATTGTAAATAGATAATCATCATCAGCTGTTCTCCTCAACTGTTGCAATAACAGTATGTCAAGAAACTCTTGCTTATTACATGTTATATAAATAAAATAACATATTAGTAAAATATTTTTTTATTTAATATATAGGAAAAAAAGATCATTCATAAAAAGAAGTTACTTTGGAAAGCAAAGTTTTCAATTCTTGCAAGAGCCCACTGCTTGTACATTGTACTCCAAACATATTTCAATTAAATTCTCCTACTTGCACAAGTTTTCGTTGAAATTCGTTGTATTTGAAGTAAGTATTCTTCTTGAAGAAATATATATGTCCATCAATATAACGAAACGCTGAAGTTAAATTGCTTGGAATATCTGGAAACTCGTATCTAGTATTACCCATACATTTTCGAGCTCCATTTTCATTATATTCTCGATAGTCACCATTTGTCAATAAAATATAGATTTTTCCACTGTTTGTCTGAAACATAGCTTCTACTTCAACTCCTCTAGATATATCATAAGCAATGGTTCTGATGCTACCAACGATGTTTAAATTTGGAAATTGACTAAAATAAACTTTCTTATTGCTTGCAACCATAAGATTACCATTCGAAATTTGAAAAGCGTGATTCACTTTGGTTATTCCAGTTTTAATTAAATAATCATGATATAGATTTTCAGATTGATGAATTTTATTGTGTTTTTTATTAGCATTTATGTCTATTTTCCACAAGCGATTTTCAGAAATTACGTATAATTTATGGTTGGGGAATCCTGGTGAATATGCCAAAAACATTACGTCAGGATATTTCACATCACACAAGTTAAATGTAGAGCTAATATCTTCTGGAGAAGATTGCTGCTGTGTTGTTTTTGGTGTTGTAGTAGGCCTCGGTTTGCCATATAACCTTTGAATTGCTAATTTATCATCTTCGTGTAGACTGCTTGCTGCATCTTGATAAAATGGGTACATTATTGCATGAGTATTTAGGCTGTGACTTATTCCTAGAGAATGTCCAATCTCATGTACCAGTACCATTAACAGATTTATCCCTCCATCACCAATCATGTTTCCATCATCATCAATATATTGCCAATTTTCATCAGCTTCTATATGAACTTCAACACATGAAGCATAGGATGCAGGGGGAAACGCATGTCCTAAGACTACTCCTGGACCATCTAATGGATATGGACAGATCTCTTTACCCATGCATATGGTGCGATATTCGTGTTCTCTTTTGACAAATGCTACTAAAATATCTGGAATGATGTTATTAACATGATCTCTCTTTATCATACTAGCAGCAGTAAGCATTTTAAATGTTAGTCCAGATGCATTTTGCCACATATTGAAAGCTTGTTGAACGACGTTTCGATATTTACCGACACCCTCGACCAAATACCAATGCAGAGTCGTTTTGTTCCATTTAGTTGAAACTACAAATTCATTATCGCTATAGTGACATCGTGGTTTTGATATTAACTCAATCGTTTCTGCATTAAGGCTGCCATCTATTGGTAAATTGTAATCTTCTTGAAACTTTGCTAGACTCTCCTCGAGAGATGTATTTGTATTATTTTGAATATAACCATACTTTTGCAAATATTTCTTTGCATCAGGTAGAGTTAGGTTCGATGACGCGATATGTACCAGCAATAGCAAGGAAACGATCACCTTCATTGCCAACTTGTTAATGATTGAATTATCAAGGTAATAATGAATATATTTTGGTGGAGATATGAAATAAAACAAAAAATGTTTATTTCACAGTATATTAGCAGTTTATGTTAGATGTAGATTCAAATTCATTATCTACAAAATTCTGTATACTATCTGAACTATAATAAAAGAGATATTCCCTTAAGGTATTAGTATACATACAATCGATTGAGGATGCTTCTCAAAATCCATAAAGAAGGTCTAAAACACTCAAATTTACATTATCTAAACAATTTCTTACAATATTAAATAAATTTCGATAAAATCCGTGAAATTGAGGCATTCCAACATAGCAAGACAATTCGAAATCACATGCATCTGTACATTTAAAATGGCTGCAATGTCTTCTTCATATAGATTCATGCCGACATTGAACTTGGAAATATACAAGAGGTTCATATAGATACCATACTGATATTGAGTCACTTTCACAAAGTCTCCACATTTTGTTTCTATAGGATCAGCAGCATAATCTTCGTTGTCTTCGACATTTTGTTGTATTTCTTGTAGCAAGGTGATGATTGAATCCCACTCGTAGGTGGAGAATGAAGTCTCTTTTTGAAAAGGGGAATGAATTTAGGAGTGAACATTAAGAAATTTATACCCCAGCTGGGTGAAGATGGGTGAATTGGCTGTAGTGAAATATTTATATTCCGTTTGAACTTGGTCACCTTTCACGATTACAAACTCGCCTCCGAATACTGCGTTGACCTGGATGGCTTCATCTTTCCTCAGAGCATTGATTATACAAGGTCTTGTATTTTTCTCAGCTTGATATTTGTACCATTTTTCTCTCTCATTTCATGTATTCTGCATTTTTCTGTCATTTTTCACATCTCACATAGCTATTTTCTAGTTACTTGTATCATTTTTTCTTGATATTTGTACCATTTTTCTTTCTCATTTCATGTATTTTGCATTTCTTTCTGTAATTTTTCACATCTCACATAGCTATTTTGTACTTACTTGTCTCATTTTTCTTGATATTTATACCATTTTTCTGTCATTTTCAGTCATTTGTTGAGTTACTTGCCTCATTTTTCTTGATATTTGTACCTTTTTCACAGTTATGAGAAATATACATATTAATTTAAATCAATGCCGACACATCTTGTATACTGATATTATAAAATTAATTCATTATTACAACATGTGTGATAAACAATCTACAATCATAAAAGATGGTCTTTACGTTGAATCAGCTGAATAACTTTGTTCGATCTAAAAGGCTCCTCAAACTCTATGATGATGAGGCTGATGACAAAGCTTTAATCATGTTCGAAACTAAAGCCCAAACCGAAAAACCATTACTTTTAATGTCATTTCCTCTACCTCAAACATGTAACTACGAGGTGCGATGTGGTCTGAGTCCTACAAGAGACTTTAGTGCATGCGTTATTCTGAAGTGAAGGTCTACACCTTGGGAAATTTCATTCTCCACCTACGAGTGGGATTCAATCATCACCTTGCTACAAGAAATACAACAAAATGTCGAAGACAACGAAGATTATGCTGCTGATCCTATAGAAACAAAATGTGGAGACTTTGTGAAAGTGACTCAATATCAGTATGGTATCTATATGAACCTCTTGTATATTTCCAAGTTCAATGTCGGCATGAATCTATATGAAGAAGACATTGCAGCCATTTTAAATGTACAGATGCATGTGATTTCGAATTGTCTTGCTATGTTGGAATGCCTCAATTTCACGGAAACTGCTAATATACTGTGAAATAAACTTTTTTTGTTTTATTTCATATCTCCACCAAAATATATTCATTATTACCTTGATAATTCGATCATTAACAAGTTGGCAATGAAGGTGATCGTTTCCTTGCTATTACTGGTACATATCGCGTCATCGAACCTAACTCTACCTGATGCACAGAAATATTTGCAAAAGTATGGTTATATTCAAAATAATACAAATACATCTCTCGAGGAGAGTCTAGCAAAGTTTCAAGAAGATTACAATTTACCAATAGATGGCAGCCTTAATGCAGAAACGATTGAGTTAATATCAAAACCACGATGTCACTATAGCGATAATGAATTTGTAGTTTCAACTAAATGGAACAAAACGACTCTGCATTGGTATTTGGTCGAGGGTGTCGGTAAATATCGAAACGTCGTTCAACAAGCTTTCAATATGTGGCAAAATGCATCTGGACTAACATTTAAAATGCTTACTGCTGCTAGTATGATAAAGAGAGATCATGTTAATAACATCATTCCAGATATTTTAGTAGCATTTGTCAAAAGAGAACACGAATATCGCACCATATGCATGGGTAAAGAGATCTGTCCATATCCATTAGATGGTCCAGGAGTAGTCTTAGGACATGCGTTTCCCCCTGCATCCTATGCTTCATGTGTTGAAGTTCATATAGAAGCTGATGAAAATTGGCAATATATTGATGATGATGGAAACATGATTGGTGATGGAGGGATAAATCTGTTAATGGTACTGGTACATGAGATTGGACATTCTCTAGGAATAAGTCACAGCCTAAATACTCATGCAATAATGTACCCATTTTATCAAGATGCAGCAAGCAGTCTACACGAAGATGATAAATTAGCAATTCAAAGGTTATATGGCAAACCGAGGCCTACTACAACACCAAAAACAACACAGCAGCAACCTTCTCCAGAAGATATTAGCTCTACATTTAACTTGTGTGATGTGAAATATCCTGACGTAATGTTTTTGGCATATTCACCAGGATTCCCCAACCATAAATTATACGTAATTTCTGAAAATCGCTTGTGGAAAATAGACATAAATGCTAATAAAAAACACAATAAAATTCATCAATCTGAAAATCTATATCATGATTATTTAATTAAAACTGGAATAACCAAAGTGAATCACGCTTTTCAAATTTCGAATGGTAATCTTATGGTTGCAAGCAATAAGAAAGTTTATTTTAGTCAATTTCCAAATTTAAACATCGTTGGTAGCATCAGAACCATTGCTTATGATATACCTAGAGGAGTTGAAGTAGAAGCTATGTTTCAGACAAACAGTGGAAAAATCTATATTTTATTGACAAATGGTGACTATCGAGAATATAATGAAAATGGAGCTCGAAAATGTATGGGTAATACTAGATACGAGTTTCCAGATATTCCAAGCAATTTAACTTCAGCGTTTCGTTATATTGATGGACATATATATTTCTTCAAGAAGAATACTTACTTCAAATACAACGAATTTCAACGAAAACTTGTGCAAGTAGGAGAATTTAATTGAAATATGTTTGGAGTACAATGTACAAGCAGTGGGCTCTTGCAAGAATTGAAAACTTTGCTTTCCAAAGTAACTTCTTTTTATGAATGATCTTTTTTTCCTATATATTAAATAAAAAAATATTTTACTAATATGTTATTTTATTTATATAACATGTAATAAGCAAGAGCTTCTTGACATACTGTTATTGCAACAGTTGAGGAGAACAGCTGATGATGATTATCTATTTACAATGATAGAATCTAAGACAAATTTCATATTAATGTGATTCTCTCGTGTTTTCTGCATCCTATAGACGACATTTTGTCTATTTTGTTGGACAAGTTTCATTTCTATCTAAATCAGTATTGAAGCATACAAATATAACATCCACATTTTTCGGCATGTGTGCAATGCCCAAATTTGATATTAATGTGGTTCTCTTGTGTTTTCTGTATGCTATTCCTACCATTTTGTCTATTTTGCTCGACAAGTTTCATTTTTTGTCTCCGTCAGTATTAAAACAAACAAATATATCGTTCACATTTTTCGGCTTGTGCGGAATTTCTTCTTTTTTTGTTGGTATTTCATCTACCACTCCTTGAGTTTACCATTTTCTCTGTGCAACTGCTACCATAACAATTTGCGTTGGATTGACTCCGAAATTATATTTTGAACTATATTTTCTTCATTTGTTTCGATACTTATACGTAATTTTATATGTGATACAGAGAGATGACCCAAATGGTTTTTCATTGTGTTCGCCTTTGAACAATAAGATAATTCCATCATTATGATCTTGTCTTTTTTCTCCAATGATTGAACAAAAGCTTTTCAAGTCGTTAATGTATGGAAGAAAATTATTTACAAACTTTCATTGAATTTTCATGTATGTCTCCTCAATATATGTTGGGTTCATCAATTGGAAGAGCTTTCTAAGAATTGTATCTAAATTACATTAGATCTGTCTGGTTCAAAAAGTACTGAGGAAACAAGAAGAAAAATGTATGTCAACGACTGACATTGAATAGCAAACACAACAGCTGAGTTGAGGTGAATAATGCGCATGCTTCTGACGTCTATGATGTAGTTTTACAAGAAAATCATCTTTTCTCCAGACAGATTTGAAGAATTTCTGATATTTCTATACAAAACTTAAAATTTCATTGAACAAAACAAGTATGGATGTGTTGACTTGACCAACTTTTGTGAAAACGATGCTATTTGGTTGAATATTTGGTGTGAAAAGGAGATGCATCATTTCACCACCAAGTTTGGAAAATATCAAATTATTTGAGATGTGAAGAGGTGATTAAAACTGATTCTAATGCTTTATACAATATGTTATTTGATTTAAACAATAAAGAAAATTGAATGAAACACGAGTTATTTTTTTGCATGGATTCAAATATGTATCCATCAGAAATATTTTTCGAAACAACAAATAACATTCAATCTTATATTACGAAAATCAATTGGAATTTTAAAAAGATATTAAAAATACGACTCAACAGATGGATCAAAAACGTTGATACGAAGGAACAAATCACAACCACGATGCATGTGCCAGCATTATTTTACAAGGATATTAATAAATTATATTGGGTGGTGGTCTTCTTTTTCAACGTTTCTTGTCATCAATTTTTGAATTTTTCTTTGTTCTGACAAAATTAGCAATTGTCCTCGCATAGATGAAAAACGTTGAAAGTTAAACAATGTGTATAATGAGCGACACAATTTACATGTTTTCATATTGCTTTTCATTTTCATACTTCCAGACTGCTTTTTTTTGTTAATACTAGGTTGTCATGAAATGACTTACTTCTTAATAAATTCTATTGGATGTCTCTCCCAAACTTGTGGTTGAAAGATTTTGCACTTCAACTGATATGTAATGTATATTATATTCTACATGTATTTGCTTTTGAAATATAAAATTTCATTGTTCAGTCTTGTCTATATACCGTTTCGTACCGTTTCGTTGAAACCAATCAATATCTTTTCATTTGTTTCTTCCCGCATTTGCAATTATGGTAACTTGGATTTTTGATATATGTGCTTCTTTACGAGCTCTCTCATTTTTTTAATGTGACATACTTTGTTGCTTGAGAAACCTGCAATTCCACCTTCATTTTCATGTAAAGTCTGAGGGAATCATTGAAAATATTTTGAAACTCTTCCTGCTCTTCCATTCATCACGCATTTGCAGCCGTTTCTTCTGTTCCTGTCTACGACGCTCGGCCACTGAATAAAATATTTTCTTTTCACGTTTTGAATTCAGTTGTGTAATTTTTTTTCTAAGTTCTAATTTTTCAGATATACTCTTCATTATTTCCAACTATATGACTAAAAAAGTTTGATTTTCTCTACGCCATCATTTAATCAGAGCAACATTTTTTCCAATATGTTACATCGTTTTATCAACTGAACGGTCAGCTTGAGATATTTTTAATTTTTCAATAAATTTGCAAACATTAATGATTGTCGATATTGAAAAAAGGAAGAGTATTTCGATCATAATTTTAGTTATGAATTTGTTTCATCAGTTTTTTAATATGGAAAACATACCATTCGATTAGTGCGTGCTCAAAATGACAGTCAATGCTTTACCATCGCCAATCCTACAACAACTGAAGTACAATTGGAAATTGAAAATATTGAGCTCAAAGTACAAAGATTGCATCCAAACGATCAAATTGAATTGCAATCAAAGGTGACACTCCCATCTTGATACCGTTTAGAAAATGGGAAATTCACATGTTGCCTGCTCTCACTAAAGGAACCACCAACGAAATTTGGTCGGTGAAAACTTCATCATTTTTAGAAAGTTCTCGCTATGTCATCGTTTGTTTCCAGAGCAACCACAAAAGAGAACCAAGTGAATAACGATCCTACGAAATTTAAATACGCAAACATTATGAATATCACCTTGACGCTGAACAGAGCCAGTTTTCCAAAGGATAAGATGCATTTGGACTTTGAAAAGGGGGATTTTACCGAAGCTCACTTCAACTGCACTCAATTTGGAAAAATCTACAAACACTCTTATCTACATACGCCGCTCCTAAGTTACTCTGAATTTGCAAATAAACCTCTATTTGTCATCGATTCAAGTGTTGATGTCAAGCTTGAAATAGAAGCGTCGAAAGGTTTTCCAGCAAATACTCATCATTCACGATAACATAATTGAACAACATCCTCTCAGTGAAATTATAAAGAGATGGAACTAGGATGACAAGACCTCTGTCTGTCACTTCTCAGTTTAAGTTCAACCATCGTCGAGGAGAGATGAGAATAGCTTTCGTAGACATTCAAGGCTTCAATTTGGAGTGCCAATTCCACCCCAAAGAAATTGCCTTAAGGATTGGACGTCGATGTAGTAATTATTTGCTATTACCACCAATACCGTTCTCATCGCTAAGCAAAGCAGATCGATGTGGCGTTTGTTATTTGGAGAAGAATGTACATAACCTCAAATATTCTTCCGGCTTTATACCATACGAAGTGCTAGATGATATTCTGAAGGAAAATCTCAACAAAATTGATCTCATCTATGTGCGAGGACATCAGGAGAAGCAATTTTTGGATGATAAACTTCAATCTGTCTACGGAGAGCAAGCTAGTAGAATTGTGAATTTGGAGGAATTTGATAACTCATGGCACACTGTTCCAACATACAAAAATAGTGGATTTTCATCATGTATGCACCACACATATAGCAACAGTCAATTCTATAATTGTAGTCTTAGAAATGTTGATGAATTGTATAAATGGTTTTGTAATACTCTACCTTTATGAGCAATAGAGAGATTTTAAAAAAATGTTTTTTTTTGGAGGGGGTAGGGGTGCAGACAAGAAACAAGTTTTTTTGTCTGACAACAGTTTCAGTCTGAGAGTCATAGAGTTACGATGATGTTGAAAGAAATGTTGGATAAACACATTCGACGTTTGGAAGAATTAAAAAATATTCTAAATTATTTTGAAGAAAAACGGAAGGTATTTACATTGTTCCATGATATGACTATCAATCCTTCCACCCAATTCAGTGAAAAAGATTGGAATGAGAAGATTTTCAAAAATCCTACACGTTTTCGTCAACGCAACAAACCTGATGAGATGCCATCAAGAAGAATCACTCCGTACTCTATTTAAAATTTTTTTTGATAAAATCATTTATTAAATAAAGCAAATTTTAAGAATAATGTTGTTTTATTCAGAAAATCATTTTTGATAAATACAATAACACATTTTCTTTCACTCATGACTCCTGATTTCTTGTTTAAGCACTTTTAATGATGCTGTTGACATTGTGTCGAATAAGCATAATTTGGAATTTCACTCGTATATTCTATACGAAAATCAAATCTTCGCTATTTCCTGGCCGATTTAAACGAATCAAAAACTGAATCGCCATCAAATTTTCGGCAGAAGACGATTTTGGGAGTCGTTTGCTTGAAACGATGAGGGCTGTCCGAGCGCACAGACCCAAACGGCTTATCGCCCTTGCTTACGTCGAAGCGGTGCCGACATCGATGTTAACACATCGACAACATTTCAATTTATGAGCTCTCTTCTTATCTGATGTAAGTGCGCACGCGCTGCCGCTAATCATATATTGTTTCATTTCTCGCATTCACATGGGTAACCGAGATGGCAGGCTTGGAAAATGTCTAGCTTGTTAGCGTGTTGGAGTGTGTGGTTGTGGGTTCGATCCCGCGCAACGGTGAACTTTTTTCCTCGGCTTTAAAACAATTAAATTAAATAATTAATAATGCAGTAACTTATCCCCTCTCCGCTAGATGGCGCTCATAAAAAGTAGGAATCTAACATTTGAAACCCCGTTGGAAAAATATCCAGCACGCCCACACGCCATTACATTATTCGGGACCCCTTTGAAAAATAAGGCATGCTTACTGT
Source organism: Crioceris asparagi (assembly GCA_958507055.1). NCBI lineage: Eukaryota > Metazoa > Arthropoda > Insecta > Coleoptera > Chrysomelidae > Crioceris > Crioceris asparagi. Next base: position 50,733,878 of record OY293828.1, read on the forward strand.
GACTTCCGCTCCAGAACTCTCTTAGTATATCTAGTTTTGTAAGTCTTGAATAAGTGAAGTAAGATCTCTTGAATCACCGAAATGAAGATTTAAAAGCTGTCTGTTTTGAGTATAGGTTTGAGGATTTCCTTTCAATTTATTTTTAATATGAATCACTAATAGAGCTTTTTGGTCTCTAGTAGATATATTATATACGCAATCAGCTCAGCTTCATTATTTCTATTTTCATTGGCCATTATGACTTAATATTTAATATAATATTAATAATAGAAAATCTAACAGTATTATACTAAAAAATATATTTCTTTTTAATCAAAACGTGATAATTCACTTACAATAAGTTGTACATCCGATATGTCTTGTTATCTGCGATGCTTTCTGCAAAGGAGTGAGGACGCCTCACTGGACCTCTTCTATATGTTAATTTTAGATTGTAGAATCTGCCGTCGACAGTTAGGTCAGTTCCGTGATCTCCCAACGTACCAGATTCTAATAATTCTTGTTCTTCTTTGGAGCTGTTGATTCATCACTTGAAGGTTTGGAAACCATCGTGATAATGAGGGGAAACTTGTTGTTGAAGTAAGGCCTTGTTTTATCACGTTAAGTTGATCCTACCTACTGCGCCAATAAAAATGATATAAATAAATACAAAGATCTTTTCTCGGTTAAGGTTAAATCGAAACTTCTAGAAATATTATAAATAGATACTTAGTAATGTCTTTTTGGAGGCCAAACTGGATAAATAACTAACAATGGTCTTTATGGTAACTTGGTGACTACTGGACGGCATCTCTGGCACGTAAACATCCTTATCACTTCTGTTGTCCTCTTGCAGATTAATATTATGAGATACAATATTTAAAAATAATACTTTGTTACCATGACTTTAATAATATTGCAAATATAACTTCATATAACGTATATATATATATATATATATATATATATATATATATATATATATATATATATATTTATATTTATTATATCATTATATTCTTTATATTTCATAAATAATTCATATATTCATGAGAATATCGATAGTATTTCCTATCAATTAATATATTCCTTCCAATATATAACTTCAATATCTTCTTTCAGTAATAATATATAACCATATACAATGAATATAAGTTACTTCGTTTAAAAACAACAAAATGTAGATGTACTCACAATTGGAATCTTCTCCCCATTTGCGTTGGAGCTCGGATTTTATTTATTAAATGACTGCATCCCCAACAAAAATCTATTTTATCATATATATATACACACACAAAAATCCAGAAAGTTTAATGCAAGATACCCACTAAGTACCAAGTAAAAAAGACAATAAGAATAAACCTATTCACAGAACAAATAAGTAATTTTCTGATTTCTAGAAGCTAATTCAAAATGCAGATTTATGAACTATGCATTGACTGATATTGAGAAAATTAATCAGGTTAATAATAATAATTAGTGAAGAAATATAAATAATCAAACATTTATAATACATTCTCAAAATGACAACTTTCTCTTTCCGAAAATGTAAGAATACGTTTCTCCACCAATAAAATAGCTTTTCTTATTTCACGTGCATCTATCTCATCAATGCGTTTAATTACACGTTGACGCAGCTTATTTTTGTACTGGTGTTGAATACACGTTTTTCTTCAAATCTTTGCGTTTCAGATAAATTATTTTAAGGAATACCTCAAATAATGTTTGTTAAATAATAATTGGGTTTTATCACCATGGTAACCAGCAAATACCAACTATAAAAAATGCTAGAAATAATTCATCCTCACAGATAGTTGCTTATATTTTGAAAACCTGACCATTTAGGTATAGCTACATATCATTTCAAAAGTATTTTGATTCTCTCTCTGAAAGAATATTAGAATATAAGGTGTTCCATTTGAAAAAGCGCATTTCTGGGTCTTTATAGATTTGATGGAAAGATCAAGAATTTTGAACGACCCTGTATAACATAAAAAGAAAATCTTCAATAATAATTAAGAGAGAAGTCTTTCTAAAGCTATTACTGAAATTTCATCGTTTCACAATTCTAAAATTCAGAGTAATGGGTTATTGATTGGAGCTCTGTTTTGAACAAAACAAAAGAAAGTTATTTAATTCACAAGAAACTGTTAGAGATAGGTATGGGTATCTTATGAAAGAATAACCAGAAAGCGATAGAGAATCTAATAAATTGATAATATAAAGGGCGTCTCTTTTGAAAATCAACGTTGTTAATACTTTTTGATATAAGTGGCAACGTCGCGTGGCTGAAAATATTTTCAGTCGATAGATCACTAGGTATAATCTACATAATACAATTTTCAGAACGATCCTACGAATAGTTGTCCTTAAACGTCTAAAGTACCATCGACCGTGAATCACCCTATATATATATTGTTTGATTTTGAATTCTTGACTGGTTTATTATTTGATAAAATAGATTTTTGTTGGGGATGCAGTCATTTAATAAATAAAATTCTTTGGATTATGCCAAGCTTTCGAGAATGTTTATTCTTTTCGTCGGGGCAGAATTCGTGAATTTACACAAACAGGAAATATTTCATAGTCATCAATCATTTCTGATTGAAAGAATTTTATTTATTAAATGACTGCATCCCCAACAAAAATCTATTATATATATATATATATATATATATATATATATATATATATATACAGGGTGGGGCACCGTATACGACACGGTCTCTCAAGGGGAATCCATACAATATAATGTTTTTGTGATAAACGAAATAGATGCAGAATTTTTCTGGCCACAATCTAAAATTATTTTTATACATACAGGGTGATTCAAAAAAAAGATACATATCAAAGTTATGTTTTTTTAAATTGAATGTCCTATATTTTTTATTATTTTCGGATATAAGAGTCAAAATAAAAGTGAGTTTCTTCAGTATTCCCTATACCTATCTCTTTCCATTTTGAAAATATCCAAAGATTTGTTGAAATGTAAGGTATGAACTATTTTTCTATAATTTCCAAAGTTGCTCATTTTGAACTTGAGCTAAAGGTTTTATCATATTGATAAAGGTCAAGGTTATAGCCTGTATCATATTTCAATATCAAAAATCATACAGGGTGTTGGAAAAATATGGTTGTAAAATTTCAATATAAGATATTGAAAAACTTCGTTATCTTAAATGGAACACCCTCTATATTATTACATATTTTAATGCAGAATTGAATCCTCTTTCGAATTGTATAAGGGTTCCCTATAACTAAACTCAAGGCATTTCTTGAATTTTGCTTCTTTATCACAGTAGGAACATTACCCAATTAATCTGGACAGCTTTGAGGCTGTTACCATGGAAATGTTTTATAACTGACAGTTTTGAAGCGTTTAATTTATAAATACAATTTAAATCAGTGTACTATTCAAATAAAGCAAAATGAAGACTTATCCTATCGAAGAGAGAATAAATATGCTTCTAATAATTGGTGAGTGTCATGAAAATTGCCTATTGGCTTCAAGAGTATATGCTGAAAGATATCCAACCGTATCACATCCAAATAGAGCTGTGTTTGAACGGTTACTGAGAGAATTTCGGAATTCTGGTACTGTATCCTACAAACAAAAAACTACGCTAAAACCTATTGTAGATGATGAAGAAAATGAGTTTGTGGTCATAGGATCTGTTATAGAACACCCTCATACCAGTCAACGCAAAATAGAAAGAGAAACAGGTATTAGTAGGAGAAGCATTTCAAGAATATTGAAAAAATATCGGTTTCATCCTTACCATATTCAGATACACCAAGAACTTTATGAAATGGATTTTAATCACAGACTTGAATTTTGTGTTTGGACTCTAGACAGATTAGGCGATAATGAACTCTTTCTAGATTCAATTCTGTTTTCTGATGAATCCACTTTCCATAATAACGGCCTGGTGAACAGACATAATTTCCATTATTATAGTGATGAGAATCCTCGAATTTTTCGAAATACTAATTACCAACATAGATGGTCAGTTAATGTATGGGGGGGTGTTCTAGGGTCCCAATTAATAGGTCCTTACTTTTTTGATGGCATTTTAAATGGACAAAAATTTCTAAGATTCTTACGTGATAAACTACCCGAACTTTTAGAAAATGTGCATTTGAATATCAGACAGCAGATGTGGCTGCAGTTGGATGGTGCTCCAGCCCATTTTCAAAGGAATGTTAGAGAATTTCTTGATAGGCGTTTCCCAAACAGATGGATAGGAAGAAGCGGCTCGCAAAATTGGCCACCAAGATCTCCAGATCTAACATGTGTGGACTTTTTTTTATGGGGATACATTAAAAACATTGTATATGACACCCAGCCCACAACAGCTGAAAATATGAAAGAGAGAATAAGAGCCGCTTTTCGATCCGTGACACCACAGATGTTGAGGAAAGTTAAAAGATCTTTTGAAGAGAGAGTTCAATTATGTATTCAAGAAAATGGACGACATTTTGAACATTTACTCTAGTGTTTCTTATTTTATTATATTTTTATACTGTTATTATTTTTATATCATTCAATAAATGTCTTGTTCTTAATACTTTTATACCGCTACGCCTAGTAGCTGTGTAAGGGAAGTATTGTATTCGTGTAAAATTTTCGGTACTCTGTTTCTACGTTCCAGGGCTTTTTGAGTCCAACAAACATATGTTTTGCTATTGGTCTGTCTGTCTGTATGTTTCTCATATTCGTCAGTATTTGTTTGAGAGAGGTAGAAAAGAAGTGTGAGTGGACTTACCACATTTTTCCTTGGGCTTTCATAATAATACGTTATCAATAAATACTTATAGGTATTTCTTTACGTTTCACAGTATCTATGTAAATGTAAAACGCTGATATTCCAAAAAAAAATATATTAATGGAGTAGTTGTCTTTTAAGGGTAAAACCGACAGCAATAGAATAGTATAGTATCATTACCCGTCAGTTAATTATTTCATATGAGTTTTGAAATTCTAGGAGATTGGATAATAATCGGGAATCAATTAGTACTGTAATAATAATAATGGAATTTAACTATAATAATGATTATTTTAAAACGTCATCCCAATCATAATGGCATTGGGAATATAAGACAGAATTATTAGAGAAGTGCGAAATTGAAGAAATTCGTTGAGTTTAGTTATAGGGAACCCTTATACAATTTGAAAGAGGATTCAATTCTGCATTAAAATATGTAATAATATAGAGGGTGTTCCATTTAAGATAACGAAGTTTTTCAATATCTTATATTGAAATTTTACAACCATATTTTTCCAACACCCTGTATGATTTTTGATATTGAAATATGATACAGGCTATAACCTTGACCTTTATCAATATGATAAAACCTTTAGCTCAAGTTCAAAATGAGCAACTTTGGAAATTATAGAAAAATAGTTCATACCTTACATTTCAACAAATCTTTGGATATTTTCAAAATGGAAAGAGATAGGTATAGGGAATACTGAAGAAACTCACTTTTATTTTGACTCTTATATCCGAAAATAATAAAAAATATAGGACATTCAATTTAAAAAAACATAACTTTGATATGTATCTTTTTTTTGAATCACCCTGTATGTATAAAAATAATTTTAGATTGTGGCCAGAAAAATTCTGCATCTATTTCGTTTATCACAAAAACATTATATTGTATGGATTCCCCTTGAGAGACCGTGTCGTATACGGTGCCCCACCCTGTATATATATATATACATATATATATACAGGGTGTATCATAAATAATGGGAAATAATTTAACTGGAGAATCTTTGGTTCAAAATTAAGATTTAACCCAATTCACTTAGATAAAATGTGTCTCCTGTCTGAGTTACAGGGTGTTTTATTTAATTATTTCAAAATGATTTTTCCCCATTACTTTTAAACCGTTTGACCAATCTTTATCATGTTTAGTAGGAAGTGTAGACACTGCAAACCTTACTAAATTATGCTAAAAACACGTTTCTAGCTACTACCAGAGGCGTACGACAGGGGTAAGTGAAAGGTTAATCCTTCTTAAAATCTACGCCACTGGAGGAATTTCCATTTTAGTTCAATTTTTCTATTCTCCAATACTTTCTGTGTAAATAACGTACTCTTCCTTCGTAGCGATAAAGTCATTATTTTTCGAGATATTTTAAGTTGAACATAACGATGCATAATTCTAATGTGTATTTATAATGACGGTGTTTTTGCGGCATAGGCTTGCATTTATTACGAAAATAAAAATTTACCTTTGATTTTATAGGCTAAATAAGAAGACAATTTTACTAATACCTATGTAATTATCAAAAAGTCTTTTTCACTTCACTTTCATTTAGAAATACTTAACAAATGTTCAATGTGACCCCCATTTACCTCAATAAGTTTACCTATTCTTTCATTAAGCGATCTTCTAATTTAAAAAAAATATATTTGGTTGATTAGCAATAAAAATTAGCTGAATTCACAATTTGGTGCCATAGGTCTTGACGATTATTTATGTCTTGTGAGTATACTAATGTTTTCATATGCCCCCAAAAATAGAAATCTGAGGGATTTCCTTCAGGAGTTCTAGGCGGCCACGGGAATTCACTACCTCTGCCAATCCAACGATGAGGAAATTTCTGATCTAGATAGTTCCGTACACATGTCTCTTCTTCGGTCAAGTGGCAATCTCTCTAGATCGACGAAAAGTCTAGTTTGTAAAAACTCCAAATATGAGTTACCATTCAAATTTGCTGGTAATTCATTACGACCCAACAAGCTATCCCCAAATATACCGCACCATACATTAATCTTAATCTCATATTGGAAATGTGATTGTCGGAATAGATGCGGATTTTCAATATTCCAACTATGGCTATTTCTCCAATTGAAAACTCCTCGACTTGTAAAAGTGGCCTCGTCATTGAAAATAATGTTTTTGAGAAAATCAGGATTTTCATTTTTCCTGTTCAACATCCACTGAGCAAAATTTAATCTTAAAGGATAATCTGTATCTAATATGTTTTGTACAGGTGTAAAGTGGTAAGGTCTCAGTTTTTCTTTTTTCAGTAAGCGAAAAACTGAAGATTGACTTACTCCTGTCATTGCTGCTATACGCCGAGTGCTTAGTTCGGGATTATCAGCAATTCGCACTAAAATGTCATCTTATTCGTCAACAGTTAAATTTGTAGGTAGCCCCACATCGCTTTTGGGCTTGAATTGTCCAGTATCTCCTAATCTATTAAAAAATTTACTGAAGGTTTTGCGACCAGGTTGAACTCTGTTTGGATACATTTCCCTATATCCTCGAGCAGCAGCAAGACACGATTAGTAAAATTGTTATGGCGGGGCATTTTTACTTGATGAGCTTTTTAAATTTTATAACAATCAAAATTTTATTGACATTAAAAATCAACAACTAACAACAATGACAGCCGCCTACTACTAACGATTAATTCAGATCGGATGCAACTTCACAAAACCTGAACTTATTTTGAATATGTCATACACACTTCGAAAGATATTACCTATTCTATCTAAACTATAAACAGAAATTATTCAAATGCCATTTATTTCATTGCGATATTGTAAATAAAAAATCATTTTAGTTGTTAAGTATTTTTAAATTCTGTAGCAAAAATGTGAAAAATACTTTTTGATAATTACATAGAAGTGAAATTGTGTGTTAGTCTTCTTATTTGACCTTAAAATCACGTGTAAAGTTTCATTTGCCTAATAAATGCAAACCTATGACCCAAAAACACCGCCATGATAGATACACATTAAAATTGTGCAGCGTTATGTTCAATTTTAAATATCTAGAAAAATAATGACTTATCGCTACGAAGGAAGAGTACGTTATTTACACAGAAAGTATTGGAGAATAGAAAAGTTGTTCTAAAATGGAAATTCCTCCAGTGGCGTAGAATTTAAGAAGGGTTAACCTTTCACTTACCCCTGTCGTACGCCTCTGGTAGTAGCTAGAAACGTGTTTTCAGCATAATTTAGTAAGGTTTGCAGTGTCTACACTTCCTACCAAACATGATAAAGATTGGTCAAACGGTTTAAAAGAAATGGGGAAAAATCATTTTGAAATAATTAAATAAAACACCCTGTAACTCAGACGGGAGACAGATTTTATCTAAGTGAATTGGGTTAAATCTTATTATTTTGGACGAAAGATTCTCCAGTTAAATTATTTCCCATTATTAATGTTACACCCTGTATGTACATCTCGGTATCATTCTGGCGTCCTTTCAAAAAACAGTAATGAAACGTCGTTGCCGTATATTTTTCACTGCGCCATCAATGTGGGCTCCTTACATTCTATAGCCTTTTGAGCCTCCAATGTATATAATAATTTCAATCTTACAAACAATAGAGCGTCCATACGGTGTATATGTATTTCATTTACACTAAATACAGCGTCCAGGGCTATTGCCATATTGTGCAGTTGAATGGGATGATGAAAAATGATCTAAAATATATTTCTCGTATTTTGCAACTACCAGCGGCCGCCTAATATTGGTTGTTTCTCCGAATAGTATTTCATCTGACTTTTTGTTCCTTAAACATTATTATAGTCACTCAATTGTCATATATCCTATAATTAAATTTGTGCAAAATGGAATTGTAGATGCTAATGACTTTGAAATGTTAACTCATTTTCATCTTTATCTTTATTTCTGTCTCCAACATCAAATAGAAATAGAAATATTTATTTCATGTAAACTATTAGGCAAGTATGCATTCGTCCTGGATAGTGATATAAAACACATAAAATAAAATAAAGTAAAATACGCTTCAGATGAAGACATAATAAACATACAAGTGACAAAGTACATATACTTGAATTAAGACAAGGATTATGAACGTGTTAAAAAAAGAAAATAATAGTAATAACAATGTAGAAAAAAGGATAAAAAAAGATTACCTACATACATGTACAACATGTTCCAGATAATCATCTATGAAGTTAAAACAGTGTTGTGTTTAATATTTACGGATCTTAATTTTGAGTGATGCACAAGGCATATTGTTATCTTTGTGTTTTGGCAAAGCATTATACAATTTTATGCCCAGAAATCTATAGGGATTGTCTCAGTGTCTCAGTCTGAATAATGGAGGATACATATAGTTTTTTCACTTGTATTATAAGATTAAAACAAATTGTGCTGGATTCTATGACATATAATGTTTCTTTTATATGGAGCAGGCACTCCAAAATGCAGCATGTTTAATCTTTTTAACAATGGCTTACAATGATCATCATATTTGCTGGATGTTTATTATTCGAATGACTATTTTTGTGCAATTAATATTTTGTGGCTGTGACATGTGTTTCCCCAGATTATCAAGGCATACGTCATTATCATGCTATCATATAACATAGCAAAATATGCCATTCTTAGATAGTCTTTATCCACATTCAGCTTCAGTCACCTGAGAGTCTTTCCTTTTTTATATATAGGTAAAACTTTGGAAACCTTGAGAATATCTGGAAATATACATGTACTCATACGAAGATTAAATATATTCGCTAAGGAAATGTTTATGAACAATGTTCAATATTTCTGATTGACTTGTTGGATGTAAGTAAAAAGTCAAATGGTTTATTAGTATTTTTGAAAGAATCGAAGAGATTTACAACAAAGTTCGCAGAATTTGTTGTTTATGCAATCTTCAAAAGAGTCGGCAAAGTACTCAGCGGATAAATTGCTCTCATTCTTTAGGTTAATAGTTTCACCTAAATTTGTATTTATTATTTCCCAGACTGACATTTGTTTATTTTTGATTTAGGCATTATGTTATTATTAAACTCTTTTTTCGATTTATTAAGTAATTCGAAGATTTCGGGCGTCCTGGTCACTTCGGTGATAATTTGAACCGGGGTTAGTTGTGACTTTAGATTTTTAATATCAGGAGAATTTTCTCGTCCTTAGAGCTAGCAGGGCAAAGTGAGTAAAATCAAAATTGCAGATCTAATTAAGTACTAGTTATTTGCTGTATTCCGAAATAAACAATTGCTCTTATAGTTTTTTTAAAATGGCGGCTTTGCTAGCTTTAGTTAAAAATCAACTTTTTTGAGAACTATTTTTCAGTGCTTGTAGGGCTAATTAAGTGCACTATCTCGAAATGACTGGCTCTTCTAGTTTTTTTTAATGGCTGCTTTGATAGCTTTAAATATAAAGCTAGCAGAGCAACCTTAAAAAATACTTTTTTTGAGAACTTATTTTTTAGTGCATGTAGGGCTAATTGAGTTCTAATTTAAAGTGCTTTATTAAGAAATTAATTGCTCCTATGGTTTTCGGAAAATGGCTGCTTTGCTTTTAAAAATCAACTTTTCCGAGAAAATCTTAGTAGATGCTTGTAGACCTAATTAAGTACTAATTAATTGCTGTATTCTAAAATTATTTGCTCTTATAGTTTTTCTTAATGGCGGCTTTGCTAACTTTAGATCTAAGGCTAGCAGAGTAACCTTAAAAATAAATTTTTGGGAACCTATTTTTAATGCTTATAGGGCTAATTATGTGCTAATTAACTGCTGTATTCCGAAATTATTTGTTCTTGAAGTTTTCGGAAAATGACTGCTTCGCTTTAAAAAACACTTTTTTCAAAATCATATATATTTTTATGGAAAACGAGATTTGTAAAGATCTGTCAGAGAGATAACTAACTAAATGAGCCGCTTCTGTTTCTGGATATAAAGGGCATATATTCCAGATCATTTCATCTAATACAGCAGTAAAACCTGACTTTTTTGATATTGGTCGACACATGATACTATTTTTCGGTTTTCATATAAGTTTTCATTGGAAATGAAATTCCTCTATGGTCGGACAAGTGCGGCTCTATAACTTCAAGACTGAAAATATTATCATCTAAATTTGTGAATAGATTATCTATTCAAGTTACTCTAGATTTAGTTATCCTGGTGTCAACAAAAATTTTTTCTAGCATATCATGTGATTAAAAAATGTTTTTGCATTTAGTTAATTTATTGTCATTGGTTTTATGTCTTAACTGAAAGTCACCGACAGCCAGTACCTTATTATTGGAGTTTATTTTTTCTGATAATATTCTGTCCAGATAATTTAAAAAAATATTACTGTCACCAGCCGGTGATCTGTAGACATAACAAAATCTAATTTTCATATTTTTAAGATCTTTTACACAAATTTTATGAAAATCTAAATTGGTCTTAGCATAAATGCCACCATGAATACGAATCTGTCGAATATGACTTATTAGTCTATATCCTCGGAATACGATACGATAGAATCTATGTCCTCCATATTTAATCAAACTTCTGTCAGTAGTAGTACGTCAATATTGTTCGTATTGTTTTTCCACATAATCACAAATGATTTTATAAGAGCTTCGAATATACATCAGAAGATCCTATATGAGTGGAAAAGTCGTTGAAATGAAATTCATGTTTCCTTGTTGCCAGATTGCCGGGCGCCCAATACGCGATGGAAAGAATTCGCGCCACTGGTAGATAATGTCTCAAAGTGTTTGACTACTTCCAGTTGCTTTTGTATAGTTGGATACAGCTTCCACTTATGTGGCGCTGATGAAAGCTAACAAGCTTGAAATCACGTGATCCGCTTCTAGTGGGTGGTTGTATCCGACTAAATAAAAGCATAAAGGTGTAGAACTTCATCTTATTTATATATTTTATATCTCATTCATTAATGAACTAATAGATTTATTTAATTATTATATACTTACGTTAAACGTAATTTTGCTCTCAATACCTAGGTGGCGCAAATTGTGCCCCACTGGTAGATAATGTCTCAAAGTTTTTGACTACTTCCAGTTGCTTTTGTATAGTTGGATACAGCTTCCACTTATGTGGTGCTGATGAAAGCTTACAAGCTTGAAATCACGTGATCCGCTTCTAGTGGGTGGTTGTATCCGACTAAATAAAAGCATAAAGGTGTAGAGCTTCATCCAATTTATATATTTTATATCTCATTCATTAATGAACTAATAGATTTCTTTAATTATTGTATACTTACGTTAAACGTAATTTTGCTCTCAATACCTAAGTGGCGCGAATTGTGTCCCACTGGTAGATAATGTCTCAAAGTTTTTGACTATTTCCAGTTGCTTTCGTATAGTTGGATACAGCTTCCACTTATGTGGCGCTGATGAAAGCTAACAAGCTTGAAATCACGTGATCCGCTTCTAGTGGGTGGTTGTATCCGATTAAATAAAAGCATAAATGTGTAGAGCTTCATCCTATTTATATATATATATATATATATATATATATATATATATATATATATATATAATTAATTAAATGAGGAGCTATCCGTACCAGATGACCATATTAGAATATGAATAATAATTTCATGTCTAGCTGGTAAATTGAACCTACATTTCATAGGGTGCCGCAATAAGAACGAGGTTTGTCGTCTACATATTGCGTTTGTGTGCATTTTTTCCACTATACTTCTCAATCAGATTGATTAACAAACATAGCATCAGTCTCCCAGATATATATCATGATTTCGAGGTTGTTGCCTCTCATCAGTATATCGTAGGGTGAAGAGCCATATTTGATAATCAATCCTTATTTGGAACTCATACTTGTATCAATCTTCGGTATAGAACTGTCAGTGGAGACAAGTATGAGCGATATATTAAGCATATATAATGGTGGATAAAAACAATCGACAAAGTTGAATAATTAATTAATTAAATGAGGAGCTATCCGTACCAGTTGACCACATTAGAATATGAATAATAATTTCATGCCTAGCTGGTAAATTGAACCTACATTTCGTAGGGTGCCGCAATAAGAACTAGGTTTGTCGTCTACATATTGCGTTTGTGTGCATTTTTCCACTGTACTGTCATCTAGTACGGATAGCTCCTCATTTAATTAATTAATTATTCACCTTTGCCGATTATTCTTATCCACCATTATACATGCTTAATATATCGCTCAAGCTTGTCTCCACTGACAGTTCTATACCGAAGATTGATACAAGTATGAGTTCCAAATAAGGATTGATTATCAAATAAGGCTCTTCACCCTACGATATACTGATGAGAGGCAACAACCTCGAAATCATGATATATATCAGGGAAACTGATGCTATGTTTGGTAATCAATCTGATTGAGCAGTACAGTGGAAAAATGCACACAAACGCAATATGTAAACGACAAGCCTCGTTCTTATTGCGGCACCCTAGGAAATGTAGGTTCAATTTACCAGCTAGACATGAAATTATTATTCATATTCTCATATATATATATATATATATATATATATATATATATATATATATATATATATATATATATATAAAAGATGTTTTTGGGGATGCAGTCATATATTCAAAAAAATTCTTACTGTTGATCGTGAGTTCTAAAGTCGACCGTTCTCGATAAAAAGTAACTTTTATGTTGAAAAAACACGGTCAATTTTAGCTTTTCTTACTTGTTTTAACGTTCACATGAATCATTCAGTTTCGAATTTCGATGATGCCACTTGTAATACCTAATTATTTTCGTCTTTACCAGAGGGAAGATTCAATACACAAATTGAATTTTCTCTTCTCTCTGTACTCTTTGTAGGTAGTGTTCTCTGATCAAAAACAGAAAACAATAGAAAGTGTCTCAAAAAGAAATATATAAAAAGATTCAGTACTTTGCTAATAACTTTATTGCTATAAACTTGAAAAAAATATTTTTCCTTCAAATGAAATCTTTTGTGCAACTTCAGGGATGATCCAAAGCATAAGTTTTTTTATATGCTGCATTTTTCTCTACTTAGAGCATTTTAACAGCTCCCCCCTCACGTCTTACCCAATAACTTCTGTATAAATTACTATCATTTATCAAACCACATACAGATCATCATATACAGGGTAGTCTGATCTCAAAAGGAGACTTGGCGCAAGTTATCAATCGAAACTATAGATTTCGAAATAATCATGGAAATATTCAAGTCGTTGTACTGTTGACACTATCTGACAGTTTCTCCTTCATCCTTGAAACTGGTTTACATTGATAGGTTAGGTTAGGTAATAAGGTAATAAGATTAATTATAATTTTGGATTTAAAATTGATAGAAAGTATGTAATTATACCATTTTGTTGACGAATGAAATTGCACAAAGTTGTCTAGTTATCATTTTTTTTAATTTAGAGAATTATCAATATATTTAGATGGTACCTAATTCTGAACAATATAATGACCTATAAATAAAACCGCAATAGGTAAGCATAGTTTGATACAATGAAGCTTAAGGGGACACAAAGTACCTATGTCTGAATCGGACGAAAGGACGAGGACCCACTAGACGGAAAATATCAAATATGATAGAAAAAATGGTAATTGTTCGTTATCCAGGTTTCTGCTATGTTTAGAGATTTTTGAAAATTTCTTTTTTATGGTCTTTATATAGGTCGAATATAACTTAAATCCGCGAGCGCCTTTGTAAAAATCAATTTATATATTTTTTTATTAACAAAAACATACTTACGGGACTGTGAAGCGAACAGGGGTCCAGAGTGGATATAAAGCAGCAAAATCCAATGTAAAACAAACAAAAGCAGTAAATCACTTCACACACGGCATTTTGTGTTCATGAAAATTTGAAAACATTATAATTGATTGAAATGAAAAAAAGATTCAATACAGTCGTATGACGAGGTTATGAAACAACAGTAGCGTATTGTACGCTTGGACTTTGACAAGCGAAAAGTATGTGTGGTGTTGCCAAAAAATAGGTTATGGAGATGGTGGATACCAGAGAGAACCATTCAATAAAGAATATATAAGAAGAAGGGGTAATCATTTGAAATAAAATGAGATAATAAAAACTCACGTTTGCGGCATATCGATTCCATAGTTGGCCTGCAACAATTCATATACCACAGAAGGTGAGTTTTTATTACCTTATTTTATTATTTCAAATGAACATTTGAAGGGATGACCATCTCTTCTTTTAAAATATGAAATAGGAACTCTTGGTAACGCTGCATCTTTCTTTCTGTTTGACAAATCAGCTGATCAAAATCAGTGATAGCGAACAATATATTTGTGAAATTGTTTGTTAAAAGTTTAAAACTTTTAAAATCATGTTTTCTCTTTTAATGGATACAGAGTGCCCTATGTTAAGTGATTTACTGTTTTTTTTTTGTTCAACATTGGATTTTTGCTATTTTATACCCACTCTGGACCACTGTTTGCTTCAAGTATGTTTTTGTTGATAAAAATTATATAAATTGATTTTTACAAAGACGGTCGCGGATTTATGTCATATTCGACCTATATAAAGACTATAAAAGAGAAATTTTCAAAAATCTCTAAAAATAGCAGAAACCTGGATAACAAACTTTTACAGAAAAAATCATCAATGATTTTAGAGTGAAAACACTATTGCAAGAAAAGTTTTTATATAAATAAAGGCAGTTTATATTCTTCCTCAAACTTGGTAATCAAATTTTAATTGAACTTGTTATAATAACATATTTCCGAGACTCCCATTCTGTTATCAAATTTCTATTGTACCATCTCGCAATTATCAAACTAGTTATTATTTTTGGAGAAACCTATATAACTAGTTCCTCATCTAGAATTATCCAGGCTAGTGCGAATATTTTGCCCAACAAGATGGTCACTGAATGAGAATATATCACGTCCCGATAAATCATTCTATTTTATTACATTTTTGAGCTATGGAATAATTCTTTTTTCAAAGAACTGAGCTATCTCATTAAATAATGACATTTGTAATTGATGGCTATGAAATCTTTCCAGTTTTTGGCTAATTTATTCTAAATTCACGATTTTTGCCCTGAAGAAGAGAATAAATATTCTCGAAAGCTCGGCTTTAATCGAAGAACTTTATTGAATGTATGACTGCATCTCCAAGAACATCTTGTTGAAAAAACACGGTCAATTTTAGCTTTTCTTACTTGTTTTAACGTTCACATAAATTTTGTTTGATTATTAAAAACTAAAATATTATTTCAAAAAATTTACCGTGTTTTTTCAACATAAAAGTTGATTTAAACAACCACTACTCCTTCAAAATCTTCACCAATTATGACATAACAAAAATGTTTTTCTGACTCAAAACTTAGCTTATTATGAGTGGAATATGATAACAAAAGCTATTTTCTGTACTATAAACGGTTCCGGAGATATTCACAAAAATCGAGTTTTTTTTCATATTCAATACCCTGTATCTCGAAAATGGTGCATTTTAGAGGGTAAGTTAATTATAACTCTGTATAACATTACATAACAAAAACTGTAAGTATGACTACTAAGTAATTTTATATAATATTGTATAATTGTCATATTGCGAAGAATGAAATGTTTGGGCGGTTTTTCCGCATTTTAAGAAGTGTCAGCCTCGCCTGAAGTTTCAGAAAAGATCTACTTTCATGGTAGAAAAATTTACCTTTTGTGCTCACAGACTCCTGAAACATGCATTTGTTAAAAACTAGACTACATTTTTTTCAACGATTGCAATACTTTTCGTACGAGGGCTATAGGGTAGCGTTAGGAAAGTAAAAACTTATCTGATCACTTACAGTTATGTCAAGAATATAATAATAAACGAAAGTTGGTTATTCATGTATCATAATAGATAAATGAATTTAGGATATTGTCAGCTAATCATCCATTAACGAATTACTTATAAGTTTTTAGGATTTTCAGAGTTAATCGACTTAATGTCTTACCCCTCTGTTGTTTTGACAAGCCTTTCTTTTCGCCAAGAGATAGAGATGCAAGCTTAGCATAACTTTAAATTGGCATCAGTTCAACATTTTAATTATTTACGAGACAGGCAGATCTATGCTTTGGAATTTAATGGATTTTTTAACGAGAAAGTCAAGAATAATTAATGCTGCAGCAGATCCTTTTGATAATGAAAATTGCGATATGCGTTAAAGAAAAAAGATTATTATCTTACTTAGATACTATCCTTATTATGGATTTATGAACCTCTGCAGATACTTATAAAGAGTATCTATATATAAATGTATCTGATCAAAGTATTAGATGGATTCTCTTATGAACAATGTTATGTTCTTTCATTAGGAATGAGTAGGTTGTCTTCCAGACCCGTATCAAACAAATTTGTACAGAGTGTTGAAAATCAGAGTTGAATGTATTTATAACTTGGCAAATATTTGAGTTACACTTGAAATCACTTATTTTCCATAGTAGCTACTATTAATTTTCAAGGATTTAATAATAATAATACTGATATAGGCTATATATATATATATATATATATATATATAAGATGAAGCTCTATACCTTATGCTTTTATTTAGTCGGACACAACCACCCACTAGAAGCGGATCACGTGTTTTCAAGCTTGTTAGCTTTCATCAGCGCCACATAAGTGGAAGCTGTATCAACTAAACAAAGGTGGTTGTGTCCGACTAAATAAAAGCATAAAGGTGTAGAGATTCATCTTATTTTTATATTTTATATCTCATTCATTAATTAACTAATAGATTTTCTATATATATATATATATATATATATATATATATATATATATATATATGATTTTGTATTCCTGACTGGTTTTATAATAAATAAAAAGATGTTCTTGGGGATGCAGTCATATATTCAATAAAATTCTTCAATTAATGCCGAGCTTTCGAGAATATTTATTCTCTTCTTCAGGGCAAAAATCGTGAATTTAGAATAAATTAGCCAAAAACTGGAAAGATTTCATAGCCATCAATTACAAATGTCATTATTTAATGAGATAGCTCAGTTCTTTGAAAAAAGAATTATTCCATAGCTCAAAAATGTAATAAAATAGAATGATTTATCGGGACGTGATATATTCTCATTCAGTGACCATCTTGTTGGGCAAAATATTCGCACTAGCCTGGATAATTCTAGATGAGGAACTAGTTATATAGGTTTCTCCAAAAATAATAACTAGTTTGATAATTGCAAGATGGTACAATAGAAATTTGATAACAGAATGGGAGTCTCGGAAATATGTTATTATAACAAGTTCAATTAAAATTAGATTACCAAGTTTGAGGAAGAATATAAACTGCCTTTATTTATATAAAAACTTTTCTTGCAATAGTGTTTTCACTCTAAAATCATTGATGATTTTTTCTGTAAAAGTTTGTTATCCAGGTTTCTGCTATTTTTAGAGATTTTTGAAAATTTCTCTTTTATAGTCTTTATATAGGTCGAATATGACATAAATCCGCGACCGTCTTTGTAAAAATCAATTTATATAATTTTTATCAACAAAAACATACTTGAAGCAAACAGTGGTCCAGAGTGGGTATAAGATAGCAAAAATCCAATGTTGAACAAAAAAAAACAGTAAATCACTTAACATAGGGCACTCTGTATCCATTAAAAGAGAAAACATGATTTTAAAAGTTTTAAACTTTTAACAAACAATTTCACAAATATATTGTTCGCTATCACTGATTTTGATCAGCTGATTTGTCAAACAGAAAGAAAGATGCAGCATTACCAAGAGTTCCTATTTCATATTTTAAAAGAAGGGATGGTCATCCCTTCAAATGGTCATTTGAAATAATAAAATAAGATAATAAAAACTCACCTTCTGTGGTATATGAATTGTTGCAGGCCAACTATGGAATCGATATGCCGCAAAAGTGAGTTTTTATTATCTTATTTTATTTCAAATGATTACCCCTTCTTCTTATATATTCTTTATTGAATGGTTCTCTCTGGTATCCACCATCTGCATAACCTATTTTTTGGCAACACCACACATACTTTTCGCTTGTCAAAGTCCAAGCGTACAATACGCTACTGTTGTTTCATAACCTCGTCATACGACTGTATTGAATCTTTTTTTCATTTCAATCAATTATAATGTTTTCAAATTTTCATGAACACAAAATGCCGTGTGTGAAGTGATTTACTGCTTTTGTTTTACATTGGATTTTGCTGCTTTATACCCACTCTGGACCCCTGTTCGCTTCACAGTCTCGTAAGTATGTCTTTGTTAATAAAAAAATATATAAATTGATTTTTACAAAGGCGCTCGCGGATTTAAGTTATATTCGACCTATATAAAGACCATAAAAAAGAAATTTTCAAAAATCTCTAAACATAGCAGAAACCTGGATAACAAACAATTACCATTTTTTCTATCATATTTGATATTTTCCGTCTAGTGGGTCCTCGTCCTTTCGTCCGATTCAGACATAGGTACTTTGTGTCCCCTTAAGCTTCATTTATCAAACTATGCTTACCTATTGCGGTTTTATTTATAGGTCATTATATTGTTCAGAATTAGGTACCATCTAAATATATTGATAATTCTCTAAATTAAAAAAATGATACCTAGACACCTTTGTGCAATTTCATTCGTCAACAAAATGGTATAATTACATACTTTCTATCAATTTTAAATCCAAAATTATAATTAATCTTATTACCTTATTACCTAACCTAACCTATCAATGTAAACCAGTTTCAAGGATGAAGGAGAAACTGTCAGATAGTGTCAACAGTACAACGACTTGAATATTTCCATGATTATTTTATATATTTCTTTTTGAGACACTTTCTATTGTTTTCTGTTTTTGATCAGAGAACACTACCTAGAAAGAGTACAGAGAGAAGAGAAAATTCAATTTGTGTATTGAATCTTCCCTCTGGTAAAGACGAAAATAATTAGGTATTACAAGTGGCATCATCGAAATTCTAAACTGAATGATTCTACAACTTTCAATTTCAGCGGATTTCTGTTTTCTAAATTTTGCCTAGCGATATCATTCAATAACTACTCAATCATATTATCAAGATTTGTTTCTCAGTATGTTACAGGTGAGTTCTGTAATGTGTTGGTAAGGTTGAATAATAATTATATAGGTACTTTGCTGGTAGACCACTGGAAATTACTACGCAACAATATAATTTCCGAAATTATACAACAGGAAAAGGATTATACACTACTAAAGGAAGGTAACATTTAAGGTAGTTCCTTCGCGACAACCTTAAACAAAAGTTTACATACCGTGTTTATATTTGATTGATTGACAATTAGTTTAATAAGTAGTAATTAATATTAAAAACTACGCAATATTACCTTGGTACTAATAGGTAATACGATGGATATCATCTATTGTCGTAAAATATATTCTATGTTGTATTTTTGATCCACTATTGTCAATGTAATTTTCGTTGTGACTGTACAGATTTGGCCTCAGTACACGAAATATATTGTATCTACTGATAACGCAAGAAACGATCGTGGAAATGTCGCGCTGATAGCTGATCCTGAGAACATGAACGTCCCAAACCGAATCATAGAACATGGAGCATAGGGTACTAACATGAATAAAATTAAGCGCCTGGCCAGAGCGCACTGTTGCCGGCTTTCTGGCCTTGCAGGATGTATTCTATATGGTCATAATTTTGAGGGCTTGTAGTGGCTTTATCTTGGAAACTAGATGATCACTCATTCTAATTTATTTACAATAGTTCTGATATCCTATTCTAACTTATACTAGTTTTTTAACAACTTCTTAGTTTTAGTTTTGACGGTAGAATTACGGCCATAATAACGTATCTGTTACGTGTAAATCAAATCAACTTCAAGTGTAAATATCTCTGGTTTGGGATGGTCAAACTTATTTAAATTATACAGATATATGGATAATGTATTGAATAACATTTATTTCGTAGTTCAACACTTCTGTGGAGGTACTACCTTAAGCTAAATTAGTATGAAATTTGGGAGTTTTGAAAATGTCATGTAAGTATATATACGGATTAAATATTATAATTTGAAAATAGTTTGTGAAAATTGATATATTCTGCCAAAAAATAGACACAGATATGTATCTATTTTTGGTTCTGTTGTTCTGCATTCTATGTTATGAAAGAGCCTAATAAGCCACCATAATCCATAATTAAAATCTGAGAAAGGTACCAATCAAAAGACAGATATTCAGCAAAATTTATCTACAGATGGGACAAGTAAGTGTTAAATGTTACAGAAACTTATTTTTTTATATTAAAAAATAGCAACAAGCAATTGGACATTATTCCTTGTAATCAAAATGATTGCCTCAAGACCACTGAATAGTTTGAACCGGTTCTCGACACTTTGGGACTAACGTCAGAATTACGAATTAATGCAAACTGTAATTTGCAGAGGTGAGAGTGGTTATCTTACGGAACCTCGCACTTCTGCCTACAGAAACATTATTTACAGAAAAATGTTGGATTTTCAAGATCACGTAATGTTGTTTCGTGATTAATTTAAAAATAAGGCTTAAAATTAATGAGTTATACCATTAGCCGGATTCATTATCTAGCGAAAACTTAGCAATAAACAAAGTGTAAGAAATGTTTTTTTGGTGCAATATGATGTAGTGAAGGTGTAGAAAATATGAACTACTTGTATTTTTGGTAGGGTGAAAAAACAAGATGGCGGTATCCAAGCTGCACCTCCACCCTGTAATTCCACACCGGAATGTGTAATAAACGTTGTGGCGGGCTGAAAAGCGTTTAATAAATTGAAATAAATGTGTAAGAAAATATGGACCACATCTTTTTGTTAGGGTGAAGAAACAAGATGGCGGTGTAGCTTGGTATCCACGCTGCACCGCCGCCCGGTATACACGGTAAGGTTTGATTTAAGAAATCTGAAAAATGTTGTCGAAATGTGCACCGGAAAAACCTACCTGCTGCTCGCTTATTATTCAAAATTGAACTACCGTTCACTGGAATCAATGTTAGTACATAACCTCAATAGCAAAACGGCTATTTTAAATTCATCGTTTCATTCGTTGTTTTCAGTAAGGGTTAGACTGAACGTGCCTCGAAAGCATGTGCATATTTTGGAGACAGCCTACAGGCAAAATTATCTACCTGAAAACACGGAATTAGTGCTTGATGCTGTACTAGATCGGCAGATCGTCGATAAACTGGGGAAACCACCTGCAGTGAACTGTCTGGAAGAAATAAAGCTTGTAAAGGCATAAACGTTTGCAGCAAGTAGTGTGTATCTGATGACAACAGAACTATTATTAGATTTTGTACAACAGTATTTAAATCGGCAGGACAAATAAATGAAATGTTTAGGAAACAATAGACCAGGCTTAGACTCGTATTATCATTAGCTACGATCTTTAACTTGTGCCAAGTCCCCTTTTTGGGTTCAATCTGCCCTGTATATGATGATCTACATGAGGGGGGAACAATTAAAATGCTCTAATTAGAGAAGACTGCAGAATATACAAAAATATATGCTTTGGATAATTCTGAAATTGTACAAAAGATTTAATTTGATGTAAAAATGATTTTTTTTTTATCTTATAACAATAAAGTTATTAGCAAAAGTAGCTTTACTAGAGCGCTTCATAGATGAGTATTATCGCCGCCTGCTATTGTGTGTCGTGACTGTCACGTCAGTGGTATAGGTAATACACGTTAAGATAGGTGAACAAGCGCTCTACCTACTTTACATATACCACTGACGTGACAGTCATGACACACAATGACGGGCGGCGATAATACCTATCTGTACAGCGCTCTTGTTTTACTTTCCGCCCTATTTAAGGTAATATTTCTTTTGAGGACACATCAGAGAACACTACCTTTCGATTGTGTTTTGTTTGATCAGAGAACACTACCTTCAAAGAGTAAAGAGTAGAGAGCACTACTAACCGAGAGAACATACAATTTGTGTGTAATGGTTGTAATGACAAGTGAAATCATCGAAATTGAAACTCTACAATATTTAATTTAGGCGGATTTCTGTTTTCTACGACAGAAATTTTGCCTAGCGATATCACTCAATAACTACTTAATTATATTATGAAGGTATGTAAACTAAGTATATTACAGGTGAGTTGTGTAATGTTTTGGTAATTTTGAATAACCATATAGGTACTTTGCAGGTGGACCATTGGAAATTACTTTGCAAGTTCGCATGAATATTATTTTCGAAATTGTTCAACAGGAAAAGATTTTTTTTTACTAAAGGAAGATATCATCTAGGCTACATTACCGTGAAAATTAGGAGTATTGAAAATGTCATATTAGTACTTACAGATTTATTACTATAATTTGGAAATAATTTGCGGAAATTATACTATCGTATGATCAATCAGTCCCAGGTTGATATATTATGCCAAAGAATAGACATAGTTATGTATCTAACTTCTTCTGGTGTTCTACATTCTATATTATGAAAGAGCCCAATAAGCCAACAGAATGGTACCAATCAAAACACAGATATTCATTAATCTTTATGTACAGGAAAAAGTAAGTGCTTAAATTTTACTGCTACTTTTTTTTAATGATAACTGTAATAAAATATATTCAAGTATCAATTGCTGACTTCAATTACCTCCTTAATAAAACAAAATTCTCTCTTATAGACTTAGTAACTGTTATTCCAAATATCGAATTATTAGAAATAGAGTGTTTATTTCTATATTCATTATAAAAAAATCCCCAATTAATTAATATTCGTTTGCCTATGTGCCCAGATCTCAGAAGTGGCTAACGTTAGAAAAAATCAACCGGATATTCATCAGAATTATCACATTAAAAGTCTCCATCTTCTACGAAGTGAGGATGAAGCCAACATAAAAATTCAGATTTCAAGAAAGTGATTTGTACTCTAATAAATCCATAGCCTATTTAATACACATAATATATAAAATATATCTTTGGGAGTTTCTTGGACTTTAGGCTCTGCCATTTATCAGTGATTCATGTTGGAAAATTGATTTATTCCATCATAAATAATAAAAATCTATTTTAGTGGTGCAAAGTTTTCGGGGTTACATCAAAACGTTTTGACTCTTTTTCTTTCTTAATTGAATAAAATATAGAGAAGAAAACAGGAAAGTTAATTATATTCTACAAATATTGAAAATGGAATTAAACTATCCACTGACCTAAAATATTGAAATTCGGAAAATATAAATAATTAGTTCTTGTTAAAAAACATTGGTCCTTATTGTACCATAGTTTTGGTAGCTTTTCTTCTTTTTCATGGTTTTCTTATTGTTCTTCTTAAAATAAAATTAATAAGATGTCTTTGTTCGTATCTTTTACAATGGAGGGAGGATATTAGTTACCGGAAGGCTTTTGAATTAGGCTGTTTTATGAAGTTTTGTTTTATATATTTTATAAAATATTGATGTAGATAATAATCAGCCTATTTTTATCGGTTTTATAGTTTACTCTTTTAGTTTTTTCTTTATATAGATCGTTTCCAGAATTACGCGTTAATATTTATTTTTTTCATTACTTAAAATTTTGTTTTCATCATAATTCAAAGTATTTTTTTTCCTCTTCATGATTTCTAATGTGGTTTTATTTTTTTGTAATATTTATGATCTCTGATACGATTTATGAGGTATTGGCTAGTTTGCTGAAGAAAATTTTACACGATTACATTACATTTATTTATTTGTGCTTATTATACATCAGCGTATTCACACAAGTCAAAAAAACTATATAGTACATTACAATGTTAGAATTACCTTCATTACATTGTCGTTATAAAAATAAGAAAAATATGTTAAGAAAAGAACAAAACGTGTTACAAGTCAAACAGAAAAATATAAAATTGCAAACGCACAATGTCTAGACGAGGATACAGAATAAGGAACAGATTAAAAATTATAATAATTCTTACAAATCTAAATACTCCTTAACCCTGTAAACAGCCTTGCTGATGAGGAAACTCTTAAATTTTGTTTTGAATTCATTAAATGGTAAATATTTTATGTTTATATGTTTATTGAAAAAATGAGTAGACAAATAACCACGGCCATTCCTGCACCTTTCCAGTCATTGATAGTTAGGAACCAGATTACGCCTGTTACGATTGTTATAATTATGCATATCTACGTGTGAGCGGTATAGGGCTGGATTATGCTTTACATACAACAGGTTTTCATATATAAAAAGTGATGGGAGGATCATGATCCCTAGGTCAATAAAAGCCTATCTACAGTCGGCTCTATAGGACAAGCCAGACAATATGCAGATTGCCTATAGTTGCATCCGGAATACCCTCGCAGCCCCTGCCCTGTGACCACAGACGATGATTGCATATGCAATTAGAGAATGACATAAGGAGAAGTATGCTTTTCTTATCTCCGCCGGAGAGAAACAATCAACCAAACCTCGCAATAGGAACACATTCGAACCCAGCTTGGCACAGCAGGCATTCGTGTGGGCATCACATCTTAGTCCCGAGTCTAGATGAACTCCCAGGAAATTAAAAGCGGGACTCTCATCTTCACCCAGGGCCGCACGCTCTGTGAATATAATAGACTGCGTTTTAGAGTCATTGAGAAATAGCTTATTCTCCGCAAACCATCGTTGGGCCCTGGACAACGCTCCACTAGAGCACTCCACATAACAGGAAATTGTGGTGTCATCGGCAAAAAGGGTGTAACGAGCCTTATGATCAACCAAAGGCAAATCATTTATATAAATTAGAGAGAGTAGAGGCCCCAAAACGGAGCCTTGAAGTATTCTATTACCTATTTCCCTTTCTGTCGACTTCACCCCATCACCTTGAACTACCTGCTTGCAACCGGAAAGGTAACTCTGTATTAGTGCAATGCTGTTCGTGTCAAAATTATAGCGCCTAAACTTTTTTAAAAGAATCTCATGCGAATCGCAGTCGAATGCCTTACTCAGTTCGCATAAATTACTGGATAAGTAGCTGCCTACTTCAAAGGCCTCACAAATCAAGGATACCAAATCCAGGATACCCAGGGAAGTATTTAGGCTCTTGCGAAAGCCAAATTGATGGTTGTGAGCCTCAAAGAAACGAGACACCCTAGAAGACATACACTTTTCAAAGATTTTTGCAAAAATAGGTAGGATAGATATGGGCCGGTAAAATAGGAATTATGACATGACAGCTTTTTTAAAACCCCCGGAAGGATATTGAAACCCAGACACTGGCTTATGAGCTTTGTTAGTGGGGAAATGATGAGATCCTTGATATTTTTTATAAGCTCCACTGTAAGCCCAAGTGGATGTCTACTTTTTTTATTTTTAAATTGGTTTATTGTATCTCTAATTTTTATAAAAGTCACATCTCACATGGAGAACTCTGCTTGACAAAACATGGGAATATTTCCTCTATTGGCTCTATTTGACCTTGCAAACCAAAATCTGCTTGTGCAAAAAAGCCATTAAATTGGTCAGGTGAAATAGATGAATTTCTGATCTTTTTCGAAATGCCCCGATACTGATTTATTATTTACTACATAGATTTAGCTTTATTAGAGGAATTTACTATAAAGTTGTATTTAGAAGATATTTTTGCTGCTCTAATAGCCATTTTATATAAGTATTTTTGAGTTTTGATAAGTTTTTCTAGTTCCATTGATGAATTATGACTGAAAATATAATTTAGAAAGCCTAGATCGTTACGCATTGGTCGAAGCTCATCGTTAAACCAATTGGTCGTATGACTGTGGCCATTACGCTTCCGATATGTTTTTTCTGGAAATGATTTAGTAAAAGCAGCAGCCATGAGGTCCAAAAATATTGAAAACTTATCATCCGGTGCAAGATCCAAAACGTCAATTAAATCCCAGGAGAAAATGTTGTCCAGGCAGTTATCCAGCCTGGTCGCATCGTGGATTAGCTGGCGAAAGCCATATGACGTCAGCAAACAGCACAGATCAACACTTTCTCGAGTTTGGGTGCCAAAGTGCGCATTGAAATCACCGGCAATCACAGCCCTATGGCCTCGATCAATCACATTCAGAGCAGTCTCGAGTATCTCCACAAAGGTAATAAAACAACTTGCAGAAGATCTATATAAAGATATTACATAAAATTTAAATTGTTTGATTTAAACAGAACTAATTTCGATTGAATTTTCAATAGACCAGGCTTTTACATTTAAAATATCCTTAAGCTCGATTTCAGGGTTTAGTAAAATGGCAGATCCTCCTCCCTTATTGTGCACTCTGCAGTAAGCTGTGGCAGGATTGAAATACTATACGTAGCATTGGAAATTCAACTTGGGAAAGCCAGTGTTCGCATAGGCACAAGATATTAATGTTTTTGACATAAAAAGGCGTCAAGTTCATTGACTTGTTGATTGGGTTGTTCTTGTTTAGATATCTTCCACCGCTTTCACTATCTTCCTCCACCTGATTCCATCCTGTGTTGCCTTTTTCCAGTTTGCTTCGATCTTTTTAACATCTTCCAGAGCCGCATCCAACCACCATGAAACCATGAAAATAGTTATTATAGATAAATCGAAATTGGCTATAGAATTTTCCTTAAATTTTGACAAAGAATCTTAATGGTTACTCATATTTTATGAATATCTTGGCATTTCAATTGATTTTAAAAAAATCTCTTCAATTTCATAACCAAAAATTAGAAATGTCATTAGTTAATTATAAATATCATGGTAACGGCATATCTAGTTTTGAAAGTGTCTAGATTCAAGTTTTCTTAAAAAAGATCTTTATTCTAATAAATTTTTCGGGTGAATTTGTGAGAGAAATTGACTTGATTCTAAAGTAATAATTAAATCAATTATTGATGCTTCCATTATTTCATTCTAAAGTTATGTATGTCGTATTGTGAGAGAATATGATTATATAATTTACAAATAATCTAAAACAGTAGATAATATTATTGACATAATAATCTTCAATTTATGCTGCAAGCCTATATTTTTATATTTTTGTTTTATATTATATAAATTTATTTGATTTTAATTTAATTTTTAGTTTTGACTTTGTTTTGTCTTTGTATTGTTTGATTTTGTTATTTTTAATTTGCTTTGTCTACAAAATTTATATTTTTTCGACAATAAATCATTTCTCTCTCTCTCTCTCTCTCTCAGATAGTCTAGTCTGTGTACAGGTATATATTTATTTATATTATGTGTATACATTTTTTTATTAATTGAATAATAACTTCTCTTTACTGAACCTATATCTGCCTTAATTTAATGTGTGACTTATTAAAATAGCTACAAATGTTAATAAGAATAACTAGAATGATGTGCTATGCGAATAATATTTATTTAAACTATTTAATCTTCATTACTATAAAAGAGAACTTAAAATCACTTGTGGCTGAGTCCGCCATTACCACTTGGCTTACTTGCTCGTTGCCAGTAACCACAGTACCACAGAATACCAATGAAACTTTGTTTGCAGTGTTGCCTATGATTATTTTACATATATTTTGCATTTTGTATCGATTCTCCGATACTTCTTGACAACAAACACAAGGATAATTCCTATAAGATCTTTTCCAAGAAAACTTGAATCTAGACACTTTCAAATCTAGATATGCCGTATTCCTGTTTGTATTTAATTTTATCTAAATTCACGAATATAAGTACTTTAATTATTAATTTATTGTGTGGTTAAGATAATTTGTAACGATTTTAATTTTGCCCTGAGGAAGAGAATAAACATTCTCGAAAGCTTGGCATAATCCAAAGAATTTTATTCAATGAATGCCTGCATTCCCTACAGAAATCTGTTTTATTTATTATATATATATATATATATATATATGTTAAATCACATAACTCCAAGTTAACTTTTTAAAAAACAATTATTTCTTAACACAAAAAATATTAAAATACAAATAACTTTACATGACTGTATGAATATTGACTCACAAGTAAGTAAGTGAACAAGTGAATTGTGAATTGTGAATAAATCTGTTAGCTGGAGATCTAGTATTTATACAATCAAAAATGTTTAATCATCAGAAATATAAAAAGAAACGTAAATTAATACAATGGATCTTTTCTCCTAAGGTTGAATCGAAACTTCTAGAATATTATAAATAAAATACATAGTAATGTCTTTTTGGAGGCCGAACTGGATAAATAATTAACAATGGTCTTTATGGTAACTTGCTGACTACTGGTCTGCATCTCTGGCACGTAAATATCCTTATCACTTTTGTTATCTTCTTAAACTGCGTCTTGGAGATGTAATATGATATGGTGCAATATTACTGCGTCTTGCAGATGTAATACGATATGGTGAGATACTGCGTCTTGCGGATGTAATATAATATTATGAAATAATATTTAAAATAATACTTTGTTATTGTTATTATTATTTGACTTTAAAAAATAGTTCAATTATAACTTTATATAATAACTCCGTCATTTAAGAAAAGTTGGTGGAGTTTGCAACAACTTTTTAAGTTAATGATTTATTTGGATTTAATTCGATATTCTCTTCTATGGGTTCACCGACATGGATACTTGCTCTTCTTTTCGGAAGAATTCTTCTTATACTTTGCTGGAATGAAATACTGGAACCTGGTCCTGGTGGTGATGGTGGGTAATCGTTGGTTAAAGCTATTCCAATTCGATGACGCTTTCTTCTACATTTACAGGTCACATAAAGTATTACCAATAAAATTATTACTACAATGGTTAAAATGCTGAACCAATGTGTATATTTACTGATCGGAGATTGTTTCATCATTTTTTCTAATTCTTCTGAATACTGATTTAGTTTGTGTTGTGCAATATTCAAATCTTCGGAATCAATTTTGTTCAACTTAAGAGGTTCTAGTTCAGGAATTTGTAATTTTTCAGGAATATCTTTGCAACAGTCAAATGGAATTGTGACTGGATGACTTCGATACTTGATTTCTTGGTATGTGTCAATTGGGTATTGAGCATGAACTCTTGTACTTCCAATAAAGGCACTACACTCAGGTTGTAATTTCAGTAAACTATTAGTTTTAATAATTTCTGATTTAATTTCCCTATTTCCACATTTAATCGTGATTGGCAAAGGGTCCGAAACAGTGATTAACCATAGATTTAAATCAATATGTTAGACATTATAATCTTTAACAAAAAGAAGAGATGTTTGACATGTCTTGGGCATCTGAGTTGATCTTCTTAATAGTTGTGCTTCGCAAATTGCATCGTTGTCAATTGGATATGGGAGGAGCTTAGAACAGATTTTTATGCTTCTTTCAAGAGTCTTGCAATTATCCAGATTTCGCAATGACAAATACAGCAGTGAATCATCATCCCGCGCAATATACTTTTGTGTAGTTGGTAAAATATGATAGATACCTGTTCGATCATCTAATATTGGTATTGGATAGAGTCGATATAGTATATAAGCTTCTGGATCAATGAGAGGAATTTTGAGAACAAATATTATTTTACTTTCTGATTGATATGCCTCTAATTCAATAATATTAAGATAATTAGCTATATTTGACGTATACGGTTCTAAAGGTAAATTATTTCTTACAAGAGATTTTGCTATATCTTGTAAAGAATTGATTAAATCTGAAGGTGCTATTATTGAGCTATGTAATAATCTTATGCGAGCAAAAGTGATAGAATTTAAAATAGTATTAAGGGAATCTTCTAAGAAAATATAGCTTTCCATTAGTGATTCACAAATATTCAATATCCTTATTTGTGCTTCATAAAATGCGACATCATCAGCAATATCCATCAAAGTATTTAGAATTTCTTTTATATCTTCATTAACAGTCTTCTCATCAATTTGTAATTTTTGTATAGTATTATTAAAATTTTTAATAACAGAAGTTGTAACTGAAATTTGTTTTTTAAGAAGATTTTCCAACTCAAATTCATCATGAGATAATTTGTTAATACAATCATCATAATATTCTCCATCTGATGCATCTAAATTACCAGTAATAGTTTTCCAAACAGTTCCGATTCCATTAAATATACCTCGCTTTGCCCTGGAGTTATAAGATTTAGTTTCTCCTATAATTTCTTTATATTTTTGACCTATTGAATTCGAAATTTGTGATAATAAACTTATGTGTGTTTGAACTTCAGACTTAAAAGCTATAAACCTTGGAGACAGATCTTCTAAAGTGTCCAAAATTTCTATAAGTATTTCATCATTATTTTCCATTGTTTTCTTAATTGGGGCCAGGTCTTTGTAAACTAAAAGTGTCCATTTTTCAATCGTAATTTTGATAGTACATTCTCCATGGAAAAAGATTCCAACGGTGTTATTAACAGGATTAAGTGTGTATTGAGCTGATATAATATTTATCAGCACGAAGAATCTGAAACCAAAGAAACTACTCATAGTAGGGTTTCAGTCTATCGAAATTAATTTTTGATTTTTGATTAGTTTGTGGATTTAAAACTATTGCAGAATTATCAAATAATTGCACAATTTCAAAAGGACCATTAAACAAATTTTGACTTTTATCTTTAATTTGAGATTCTTTAAGATAAACTTTATCTCCTATTTTATACTCTGGAAGCTTTCCTGAAATATTTTTATCAAATCTAATTTTTGCTTTTTCTTTCTGACTTGCTGTTTTTGCTCGTGCAATTTTATAATAATGTTGCATTCTGTTGTTCAAATCACGTATATATTTAGTAATAAGAGCCTTCTCATTATATAAAGTTTCAGGTGGTCTACTAGACGTATGACCAAAAATCAGTTCATATGGGGTAAAACCAGTTGTTTGTTTTGTAGTATTATTATAACATATAACTGCATATGGCAAAATATTAAACGGATGTTCGTCTGGATTTTCTGTCTTATGTGCACGGATCATTTCCACAATAGTTCCGTGAAATCTTTCTAAAGAACCATTCGATTGTGGATGGCCAACGCTAGAAAAAGTGAGCTTTATGTCATAAAGCGTACACAAATCTTTTATTAATGAATTATCAAATTCTCGACCATAATCGCAATGAATTCTCAAAGGTGTTCCGAAATGTTGAAAGAATATTAATAGTGTATTTACAACTGTCGAAGCTTTTTTATTTGAAATAGGATAAGCTTGAGTAAATTTAGTTAACTCATCTCGAATCGTTAAAGCGTAATTTCTTGTTGGATACTCAAAAATATCAATATTAATTCTTTCAAACGGAGTTTTTGGTGTTTCTGTTATTACCAGAGGAGTGCTTAAATTCTTACGACAGATTTTTACTTTTTGACAAGTTTCACAGTTTTTAATAAATTGTTCTACATCTTTTGTTAGTCCTGTCCAGTTATACTTAGATTTTATCCGTCGTATAGTTTCATTTATTCCGCGATTTAAATTACTTTTGCCTTTATGATATTGGTCCAATATGATAGGTATTTCATCTCGGTCAGGTGTTTTAACAATATTTTGACAGAATACAAATTTTAAATCAACATTAGCAAAAATAAAAGAGAATACTTCTAAAATAGGTAACTCAAGATTATTTTCTATATAATAAGTTTTTGAAGGATCAAATTTAGTTTGTTCTTTAAATAATGTATAAAATAATTGTTGAACTACAAACTCTGGATCGTAAATAAGAGGTATTATAAAATACTTGCGATCTTTCACAGTTTTACTAGAGACAATATTTACTAAATTCATTTGAAAATCAAAATTTTCTTCAAAAATATCTTCAATAATTTTATAATGTAAATCTTCAAGTTTATTTTGCCAAAATAAAGTGACAATATTCTTATGAGTCTTATCCAGTAACTGGTCATTTGATGTTTCAATTTTTGAATAATCGATTATTGATTTTGTTTTGTAAAGGTCAACAAATCTATTAAATTTGTCTGTCATTAATTCATCCTGTTCCTCTATAAGTGTTTCATTTTTTTGTGGTTCTATAGGATCATTAGGGTCTTTACTTGTTGATGGTATAACCTCATTAGTTTCATTATTTGCCAAAATTGTAATTTTAGATTATAAATTTGCACATTCTTTAAAATGATTAATTTTAATTCTTGAAAGCGCATCTGCATTTTTATTAATTTTGTCTGGCTTGTACTCAATTTTGTAATCATATTCTTCTTCGTTGAGATGATCTGTACGCAACTGATCCAAAACTATTGTTTTTCTATCAACAGGTTGGTTAAATTTAGCTTTATTTTCATTATCGCCATTAAAATTTAAAAAACATTCGGAATTCGGAATAGGATCTAGATTCAAATTTGGAAATTCAACAATTTTTGGAATAGCATTCGAATTAATAATTGAAGTAAAGAATTCAACTTCTTCATTTACATGTACCAAAGCATTTGGAATTCTAACATTTTCTATTGCTTGTCCGAAAAGTAGTGCATCTGTGTTTGTTAAATTACATTTCAATTTGAATTTTTTTTCAATTCTTGGCTCAATAAAAATTCGATTTTGTTTCTTTGGCAAACAAATAACAATTTCAACACCTAAATTTCTAAAAAGATAAGATATCATTTTTTTTAATATACGTCCAATCTAACTTGTCCAATCCACACCCTATTTTTGGCATAGCTAATTTTTGAACATTGTTTTTACCAACATGATCTCTCAATTTCTTTAAAGATGACCATAAAGTCTGATAAGTGGGTTTTCCGGTTGAAGTTTCTTTTGTTACAAGATAATAAATATATCTAGTTGTATTTGCATTCTTAATTTTCAAACCTGCTAAACCACCTTGTTTTTGATTTTGACTTAATAATTTTTCTATATTTCCAAATCGTTTCTTAAATTCCGCGGCAATGCCTTTTTGCATTTGCATATCTTCCGCCACGCAATGAGCTAATGAATAATCATGAGGCATGTCAAAAATATCAATGTTTTTCTCAGCTATTTTTTTATAACAATTTTCAGTATTTTGTACAAATTGTAAGAATTCAGAATCTTGTTCACAAATTTGATTATTTTGAGACAAGTATGATGTTTCGGTAACTTTAAACAGAGGTATAGTTTTGAAATTAGTTATCAATTGTTTTGAATTCAAATCAATTATACAATTATAATGTTCTAAGAAATCTGAACACAAAATTCCATCAAAATCAATATTAAGATTATAAATAAAAACTTTATGTGGATCTTTTGCAGAAAATGGAATAAGTACAGATTCTTTTAGTAAAATTTTTTGATCAGTTATCCCTTGAATAGTTACATATTCAGTAAATATTTGAGCAAATTTCTTAACAGTATTTTCTTTAAAAATAGAAACTCCTGCACCTCTATCAATAAGCAACTTAAACTCTTTAGAAGCATCTTCAAAGATTTTTGGAATTAACAGTCAAAAATGGATTTAAAGAAAATTTTGTTCGGGAAAATTTACATTCGTGTTCATCTCTTCGAAATTTAATGTTTGGATTCTGGTAACTGTTTCTGAAATTAAATTCTCTGTTGTCGGACAATCTGGGGATGGTCTTTGATTTGAGAAATGGGAAAATCCTGGAAATTGGAGTTTTCAGGAGATTCAATATCTTGTGGATAATTTTCAAAATCCGGAGAATAGTCTGATGATTGGGAATAGTTACTATAATTTTCTTGGATTTCATTTTCAAAAATATCTTGATTATTTTCGAAATAATAATCTGAATCGTTTTCACCATTGAAGCCGACTAAATGAGCTCTTTGTTGAAAATTTGGATTCTTTTGAATTACTGATGGTCTTATCTGGGATTGTCCCTGCGAAATAAAAGGTCTTTGTTGAATAGGAACATTCAGTCTATTTTGCATAGTATTTTGTGATTGATTTTGGAAATTCATTGGTCTCTGGAAATTATTATTGAAATTTGGGTTATAGCTTGGAGCTGATGCTCTCTGCTGTTGGAAACGACATTGATTAGAAGTATGACCATTTTTACCACATGAAAAGCATTTTACAGTTTGTATTTGGGGTTTTCTAACATTTAATATATTTTGAGGTTTACTTACAATATTAGAAGCTGGCTTATTAAATTTTTGGTTCTCAAAATATGATAATTGCAATTCTCTTCGTATGCGAATTTGTGCTTCTAACAAGTTTTTAGGCTGACTAGCACGAATAAGTTGTCCTAGACGGGGTTCAAGTCCAGTTAATAAAGTATTAAGAGCCATAGTATCAATAAGAATTTCTTGTGCAACCTTTTGTTCATTTGATAAATTTGATGTTTTTTGTATATTTGCATGCATTTTAGTATTCAAGACTTGCACTCTATTGAAAAATGTTAGAGCTGACTCATTCGATAATTGTTTTAATCTTTGTAAATCATGAATAAGAGAAGTAAGGTCTCTTGAATCACCAAAATGAAGATTTAAAAGTTGTCTTATCTCTGCGTAAGTCTGAGGATTTCGCGAGCTGATTAGTTGAGCCGCTTTTCCCTTTAATTTATTTTTAATGTGAATCACTAACAGAGCTTTTTGATCTCTGGTAGACATATTATAAGCACAATCACATGCATTTAAAAAAGTTCCGAGAAATATCTGATCACCTTCAAATTCAGGCACGATACAAAATATTTTCTAAATTCTATATGGTTCAAGCTCAACCTCTTGAGCTAGATTTATTTCATTTGCCATTTTGATTTAATTAAATATAAAATATCAAATATATAAAAATATGATAAAAGAAAATCGAACAGTTCAAAAATTTAAAAATTAATATACGTGATAATTCACTTACAGTAAGATGTACATTTGTCTTGTTCGGTTCTTTTCTTCAAAAATTGGGAAACCACCGTTGATAATGAGGGGATACTTGTTGTTGAAGTAAGCTTTGTTTTACCAACGTTGAAATATCCTTTTCTTCTGATTCTAATAATACTGCTTCTTCTTTAGGAGCTATTTATTCTTCAGTTGAAGGTTGGAAACCACCGTTGATAATGAGGGGGAACTTGTTATTGAAGTAAGCCTTGTTTTACCAACGTTGAAGAATCCTACTCTTCAATTCTAATAATTCTTCTTCTTCTTTTGGAGCTGTTGATTCTTCACTTGAAGGTTTGGAAACCACCGTGATAATGAGGGGAAACTTGTTGTTCAAGTAGGCCTTGTTTTATCACGTTGAGTTATCCTACTGACTGCGCCAATTTGTTAAATCACATAACTCCAAGTTAACTTTTTAAAAAACAATTATTTATTAACACAAAAAATATTAAAATACAAATAACTTTACATGACTGTATGAATATTGACTCACAAGTAAGTAAGTGAACAAGTGAATTGTGAATAAATCTGTTAGCTGGAGATCTAGTATTTATACTATCAAAAATGTTTAATCATCAGAAATATAAAAAGAAACGTAAATTAATACAATGGATCTTTTCTCCTAAGGTTGAATCGAAACTTCTAGAATATTATAAATAAAATACATAGTAATGTCTTTTTGGAGGCCGAACTGGATAAATAATTAACAATGGTCTTTATGGTAACTTGCTGACTACTGGTCTGCATCTCTGGCACGTAAATATCCTTATCACTTTTGTTATCTTCTTAAACTGCGTCTTGGAGATGTAATATGATATTATGAAATAATATTTAAAATAATACTTTGTTATTGTTATTATTATTTGACTTTAAAAAATAATTCAATTATAACTTTATATAACATATATATTTCTTTGGAAGTTTCTTGGGTTTTAGGCTCTTCTGTTAAAAATACTGTATATGTTGATTTGTTTCTTTATTCCATTATAAAAAATAAAAATAAAAAACCATTTCAGTGGTACATCAAAACGTTTCGACTTTACATAACATAAGTCTTCTTCAGTTGATTAAAAACTATGGATATGAGAAAAAGGTAATTAGTATACTATTTTACAAGTGTTTGAGAAGGAGAATTAATACAACTTACCTAAAACATTGCAATTCGAAAAACGTGAAATAAAAATTGATTTCTTGATAAAAATTATGAAATTTATTGATGCATAGTTTTGGTTATTATATTTTCCGTTTTTTTACGGTTTTCATTTTGTTCTTTGCTTTTTTGAAACACTAATAGATGTAGACTTTTTTGATGTCATTGTAACTTTTGCGATTGGAAAAATGTGACCGGATTTTGGTTACCGGAATACTGTTTGGTTAGTTAGGAGAATT
Organism: Crioceris asparagi; assembly: GCA_958507055.1. Classification (NCBI taxonomy): domain Eukaryota; kingdom Metazoa; phylum Arthropoda; class Insecta; order Coleoptera; family Chrysomelidae; genus Crioceris; species Crioceris asparagi. Next base: position 50,770,637 of record OY293828.1, read on the forward strand.
TTTCTTTTTTTTTCCGAGAAATGATTTTTGACATTTTGTTTATATTGTTTTGCGTCTGACTTGGAACGGGTATTTTGGTTATAACCTATTTTTGAAAATATATTTTATAGTATATTGTTGTAAATAATATTTAGTCTATTTTTATCAGTTTTATAGTTTATTGTGTTTTGTTTTTTCTTTATGTAGATAGTTTCTAGAATTACCCGTTTATATGTATTTTGTTCGGTAGTTAGAATTTTGGTTTCCTCATAATTGAAAGTATGTTTCTTTTCTTCTTCGTGATTCGTTAATGCGGTTTTATTTTTTTTGTCATATTTATGGCCCTTAATGCGATTTATAAGGTGTTGGCTTGTTTGTCCAATATATGTGTTATTGCAGTTATTGCATGGGATTTCATAAACGCTGTGGGTAATTTTATTTTTTTCCTCTTTGGATCTTAATTTGCTATGTGTTTTTTTTAGAAGATTGTGAGCTTTATGACTAACCGGAATGTTATGTTTTTCGAAAACTTTTTGTATGCTCTTAGATAAGTTCTTTATATATGGGATTGTGAGGTATTTTTGGTTGTTATTTTTATGTCTTCTTGAGATTTTGTGTGTATTGTATGTTGCATGTATTTTGGAATTAAATATTGAATTAATAAGTTTAATAGGGTAGTTGTTCTGTGTTAGAATTGATTTTGCTTTAATAATAGATTCTTCGCGAAATTGTGGATCTGAGAGTTTAATTGATCTGTTGATCTATTTTATTGTGATATGAGTGGAAAAGATCTAGTATATAGTTTTCTTTGTCTTTGTGAATGGTAGTCAGACAATCATCAACATATCTAAAGAAAAATGGTGTTGGAAAATCTAATTTAGGTAAGATTTCATTCTCAAGGTCTTCAAGGACTAGTTGTGCGATGCAACTTGAAATGGATGAACCCATGGCGCAACCATAGTCGCACAACTAGTCCTTGAAGACCTTGAAAATGAAATCTTACCTAAATTAGATTTTCCAACACCATTTTTCTTTAGATATGTTGATGATTGTCTGACTACCATTCCCAAAGACAAAGAAAACTATATACTAGATCTTTTCCACTCATATCACAATAAAATAAAGTTTACAATAGAAACTGAAAAAAACAATACAATTAATTTTCTAGATTTAACACTAATACATAACAAAAACAATATACACACAAAATGGTACACTAAAGAAACGTGGTCAGGTAGATATCTACATTTCAATTCAGAACACCCACTATCCCAAAAAAAATCTGTAATCAGTAGTCTTGCAGACAGATCAATTAAACTCTCAGATCCAGAATTTCGCGAAGAATCTATTATTAAAGCAAAATCAATTCTAACACAGAACAACTACCCTATTAAACTTATTAATTCAATATTTAATTCCAAAATACATGCAACATACAATACACACAAAATCTCAAGAAGACATAAAAATAACAACCAAAAATACCTCACAATCCCATATATAAAGAACTTATCTAAGAGCATACAAAAAGTTTTCGAAAAACATAACATTCTGGTTAGTCATAAAGCTCACAATCTTCTAAAAAAAACACATAGCAAATTAAAATCCAAAGAGGAAAAAAATAAAATTACCCACAGCGTTTATGAAATCCCATGCAATAACTGCAATAACACATATATTGGACAAACAAGCCAACACCTTATAAATCGGATTAAGGGCCATAAATATGACAAAAAAAATAAAACCGCATTAACGAATCACGAAGAAGAAAAGAAACATACTTTCAATTATGAGGAAACCAAAACTCTAACTACCGAACAAAATACATATAAACGGGTAATTCTAGAAACTATCTACATAAAGAAAAAACAAAACACAATAAACTATAAAACTGATAAAAATAGACTAAATATTATTTACAACAATATACTATAAAATATATTTTCAAAAATAGGTTATAACCAAAATACCCGTTCCAAGTCAGACGCAAAACAATATAAACAAAATGTCAAAAATCATTTCTCGGAACAAAAAAAGAAAAATTCTCCTAACTAACCAAACAGTTTTCCGGTAACCAAAATCCAGTCACATTTTTCCAATCACAAAAGTTACAAAGACATCAAAAAAGTCTACATCTATTAGAGTTTCAAAAAAAGCAAAGAACAAAATGAAAACCGTAAAAAACGGAAAATATAATAACCAAAACTATGCATCAATAAATTTCATAATTTTTATCAAGAAATCAATTTTTATTTCACGTTTTTCGAATTGCAATGTTTTAGGTAAGTTGTATTAATTCTCCTTCTCAAACACTTGTAAAATAGTATACTAATTACCTTTTTCTCATATCCATAGTTTTTAATCAACTGAAGAAGACTTATGTTATGTAAAGTCGAAACGTTTTGATGTACCACTGAAATGGTTTTTTATTTTTATTTTTTATAATGGAATAAAGAAACAAATCAACATATACAGTATTTTTAACAGAAGAGCCTAAAACCCAAGAAACTTCCAAAGAAATATAATCCACAAGCTCAAGAATCTCCACAAAACACAAAACACACACATATATATATATATAGTAGGTGGAAGAAGGTATATATATATATATGCACAACTTTTAAGTAAGAATAAACATCCTTGGTAACTCTTATAGACCCACTCTATATCCTGGGTTACCCGAACAAAGCTCGGTTGCCCAGATATTCTATTTAATTTCAACAGTAAAACGGTACTCAGCTTTGAACAAAGGTGGGTAAAAAACTCTTGTCTTGAAACATTTCATAATAAGATATATAAAAGTCATGTCTATTTAGCGTGAAAGCCAGCTAAATAACAAATGGGATCCAGAGATTGAGATCAAGAACAGGATCGGTCAGGCCCGAACGGTTTTCCTGCGCCTGCGTAAGTTTTTAACCGATCATAGACTTGGACTCGACTTAAGATACAAAATGGTCCATTCTCTTATATGGCATGGAGGCATGGATACTTAAAGCGTCATCGATAAACAAAATCGAGGTATTTGAAATGTGGACGCTTCGTCTTATCCTTAAAATCTCGTGGATGAAAAGAGGAGGTGCTTGAGAGAGCCAACATGTTATTAAAAATAGGAAGGTTGCTAACTTTGTTTATATCATGCGAGGCAAAAGATACGGTTTCTTGCAGCTGATACTCGAGGGTAAAATCAAAGAAGAAGAGGCTTAGGGCGCAAGAGACTGGCTGCGGAACATTACGGACACTGGACAGGAGTACATGACTTTGAGAAGCTTCGCAGCGCGGCAATGAACAGGCTCATATAAATATTATACAAACAAATACAAAAAAATAAATAATACGGGGAACACCTACGTAGCACATACTACAAAGCAACAGAAGAAGAAGAAGAATCATTCTCAGAAAATAACAAGAAAAATACAACCTGGCACTTTATCACAACCATGAGAGGTCAAATCAATAGTAAGTTTTCAAAACCAAAAATTCCGATGGTCCACTTTACTGAATCCATGGCATAAGTGGAGCTTTGCTGAAGATTTAAGAAAAGCCAGAAAATTCAAATCTTTTATTTCAAAGAATATTCCAATTAATTCAATATACGCGTTCACAAAAATTAGCATGATACCGTACATTCGTAATAACGAATAACAAAAATATTTGAGTTCGCGTATAAAACAGAACTATAAAATTAACGAGATTATTTATTTGAATAACAATATATTATTTGATGCAAACTACATAACCTTGTATACTCTGTCCATTGATTTTAAAACAGCCCATTCTATTTTGAATGATAATAAAAGGAATAGTATAATCAAGCTACAAATAGCAGGAAAACAGCGGCCACTATTTTGAATAAAAAGAATAATCATGGATTCTTCTGTGGAATCCACAAAAGTAATCATATCAAGATTTTATCTATATTTTTATATTTGGCACTCGACCATACGAAGGAGGTACATCCCATACAAAGTTTTACTCATTTGCAATAAAAAAATAAAAGTGTCATGTGCCTAAAGAAAACTGAAAATTAGTGCTACTGAAAAGGTCAGAATCTTTCTGTTAGTATCGACATCATTCAGATTAAAGAGGCTCTGCGAGTAAATTTGTAACTATTGTCTGGAAATGCCTGGATTAGATGTGTAATACACAATTTTAACATAGCTCATCATTGTTAGGTAAGCTGTGATTTTAATGCATCCACAGGATAGGGTCCGCTTGATAAGAATTAGGTAATTGATTGCTTCCGACTACGCACTGCAGATCGTAACATGAAGATAAAGATTTGTTTGTCTACTTTGAAAGAACCAAAATCTTTATCAAGTATTTAAATAAATAAAAAAAATGTATATTTACGGAAAGAACCCTAAAATACTATACTATCTATGACAAGAAAACTATAAAATAATAAATTTAAATAACTTCTACAATTGAACTAGAGAAAAACAGAGGAAAAAAATTTATCACATATGAAGAATCAGGTACAAATGAGAATAACACACATTTAATCAAGTTTTCATTACAACAGTCTGCTTTACTTTACTCTTGAAATTACTTAGTCCTATATTAAAAATACCTATATTTTGCTTTTCTAGCATCTTATTCATTTCCCTGCACATCCTAGAGATAGGAGGATAATTTGTAAGATGATATTGTACTTCAAACAATCTATTAAATCTTACTGTTCGCTGTGGATCCAAAATACCAATCTCTTGTAAAAGTTCTGGTACACTAATGACATTATTCAATATTTTATATAAAATGGTGACATCCAATAAAATTCGACGATCCTGACGCGACAGCAGGTTCAAGGAGTTGGAAATCACCTCATAATCAATATCACTGGAATGCCCTGCTTAAAGTACACAAACTTAATAATATTTTTTGTACTTTCTCCAACTGCTCTTTATATACTATATAGTGTGGAGACCAGATGGAGCTGGCATATTCTAACACTACCAAACAATAGACAAACTTTAAACAAGAAACACTTGAAAAATCCCTAAGAATACGTTTTGAGAAGCCCAAGAGTTTAGTAGCTCTATTAGAAATAAGGTCGATATGTGCATTAAAACACAAGGAACCATCAAATGTAACACCAAGGTCCTTAACCTGCTCGACTCTAGCAAGAATGTTATTTTCCATACTGTACTGAAAAGCAAAAGGGTTAATTTTGGGAGAGAAAGATATGACACAGCATTTCTTAAAATTAAAATTCATATTATTTTACTTGATAAAAGGGTATCAATATCTTGTTGAATCTTAATACAATCCTCGTGATCACGGACCATCCCATAAATTTTGAGATCGTCAGTATAAAGAAGACAATTGCAATGTGTTATTGAACTTGTGATGTAATTTATAACACACTTGAAAAGCAAGGGAGCCAAGTGGATACCCGGTGGTACACCAGATGTTACAGCTATTTCTGACGAGAGGCAATTATTAATTATAACTCGTTGTTTACGTTTAGAGAGATAATTGGCAAACCAATCCAGTCACGTACCATTAATACCCAGCCACGCATCTTATCTTCAAAAATTTGGTGATCAAGCTTGTCGAAAGCTTTGGAGAAGTCAGTGTAGATGGATTCAACATGGCTCGGACTCTCCAAGGCCTACAAAAAATACTCATTATATAACAAAAGATTGGTTATGGTGGAACGACCCGGTACGAACCCATGCTGAGATTCAGTAAGAACAGGATTCAAAAGAGTAGAGATCCTCTCCGTAACTATAATCTCAAAAATTTTTGCAAATATACAAAACTTTGAAATGCTACGGTAATTAGAAACATCTCTTCTATCACCCGACTTATGAAGGGGAGTGATGTAAGTCACCTTCCAAAACTCAGGAAATATTTCTGTGGATAATGATAAATTATAGAGGGTAGTAAGGGCATTCGACAGAAAACACTGACACCCCTAACAAAACTAACCGCAACATCATCAGGTCCAGTACCTAAGTGATTTGAAATTCTATCAATAGCATGAAATACATCTATAGGTTCTATTATTTATTAATTTATGTTAGTGTTTTGATTAAAAGAAAAGTCTTGATGATCAGACTGGCTTACAGAGTAAACTGAGGAGAAAGATGAGGCAAAGAGATCAACAATTGCATGGTCATTCTCAGCTGATTGTTGATTATAATACATCGAGGAAATATTTCTGTGGATAATGATAAATTATAGAGGGTAGTAAGGGCATTCGACAGAAAACACTGACACCCCTAACAAAACTAACCGCAACATCATCAGGTCCAGTACCTAAGTGATTTGAAATTCTATCAATAGCATGAAATACATCTATAGGTTCTATTATTTATTAATTTATGTTAGTGTTTTGATTAAAAGAAAAGTCTTGATGATCAGACTGGCTTACAGAGTAAACTGAGGAGAAAGATGAGGCAAAGAGATCAACAATTGCATGGTCATTCTCAGCTGATTGTTGATTATAATACATCGAGCTAGGAAATTGATATTTCCCATTTTTATTGCTCACGTAGCTCCAAAAGCTACGGCTGTTGCCACAGAAGGAAGCCTCCATGGATAATATAATAATAAGCAATACAATAAGCTTTCTTACAAGTTTCTCTTAAGCGAGAAAATATTCTATAATCAGAGTAATTACCAGTAGCCTTGTAGTGCTTGTGAGCTTTCTTTTTAATAAAAATTAATTATTTAAGCTCATTAGAGAACTAAACAGGAAATTTTCTATTCTTTGCAATTTTTCTGGGGACATATTTTCAAAACCACTGTGTAAAATATGATAGAAGCTATTTATGGCCTCATTAATATTAGTTGTTGGATGACAAAACAAAGCCCAATCAATATTAGAAATCAAAATAATTTGCATGCTTGAAATCATAGTAATAATGATTATAGAATGGTTCTCTAATTTTCTTTGGTAGTTGATATTCTATAAAATGGGCAGGATGATAAATATCAAATCAAATCAAATCAACCATAGGGTTATTTGATAGTTTAATAATGACAGTAGAATCAATAATAAAAATTAAATCTAATACATTACCAGATGTGTTGGAAAACAAATTAAGCTGATAAAAATTAAGATATGCAAAGAAATCTGCAATGCATTCTGCCTGCCTTGATAAGTTGCCTGCAATGGTTGCACCATAGTCCTCTTTACTCCATGACAGTCCAGGGAGATTAAAATCTACACACAATAAAAACTCATTGCATTTGTAGGTTGTTGTGATGAAGTCGAAGTGTGTCATATGCTTCAAGAGGTGAGCGGGGAGGAATATAGACACATCAAACAAACAGATTGTAGTCATCGAGAGTGATCATTATGTAAACTTGTTCGATTGAGTCCACATTAACTTTCAACTGATGGGCGGGTAAACTATTGCTAGCAATTAAAACACCCCCACCTCGGACATTGTCACTGATTAAGTTGGAGCGGTCACACTTATAAAATGTAAACTGGTGTAAACCAATTTCGCTATTCTCATATTCCTCTTTAAGCCAAGTTTCGGTGAAGAAAACTAAATCATATTCATCAACAACAACAGTCTTATTTATGGTCTGACTCTTATTAATAATACTTCTAACATTCTGATAGTATATTCGTAAAGAATCTCTAAAACTTTTCGATGCACCCTTATTTAATGTGAGACTTGGGATATCAAAAAGTTTTCACTCCTCATTGGAGGCTGACTGTTCCGAGTAGTCTGCATTGCAGGAGACAATGTTTTCCTAATATTAAATCTGCGATAGATAATACCGGATGGCCAAAAATTTTCAGCAAACAACTGTTTATGGTAGACGTCATATGCACCAACTTTGAAGGAGTTTGTATTGCCTTTGGTAGGGAGCTTCTCGACAGTAATATCTTCTCCCTTTAAGTTGGGTATTTTTCTACAAATATGTTCTTTAACCATAGTAGTAGTAACAGTTTTTGTGGCTCTACCCAGATAAATCCATATTTTGATAGGGACTCTAATAAAACCTTGACTCTCGGTGGAATCAGTGTCTTTAAAAATCTTCCTCAGTCATTTTCTATTCCCCATGACAGTTTTCCAATTATCCTCCATAGGCTCTTCTTGGGAGTTGCAACTTTGGATATCAGACTGATAAAAAGTATGAAAGACAGCATTATTTACTTCCTCCAATGTTATTTTGGCGACTGGCTTCTTTGCATAGAATTACTGGGTGTTTTTCGAGGTGAACGCATGACAGTAGATTAGATTGTTGGTTACGTACCGAGGAACCGCTTTTGATGTATGTCATATTCTGTGGGTTGTCTGCCAATGAATCATTGCCATCAAGGGAATTTAAATTTAACTTGTTGGTATGTTGGGTTCATTTTGTTTAACCTCACTTTCTTTATGCAATATCACAGTTTTCATCATTTTTGACTCCAAATACCTTATCTTTTCTTCTAATAGGTCGATTTTATCCTGTAGAATGCTATTTTTATCCTGTCACCAACTGGTTTAAAACCACGGCATCAAATGTGCTAACATCATCGCCATTGCAGTCAGGACAAGTGATTTTATTAAAACATGTGACTGTTAGGCCAGCCAAACGAACTGCACAAGCTGCATGGTACACAGCGGAGCACTTTATACAAGAAAGAACATCTTTTACCGGTTTTTTGCACGATTTACACTTTAAAGTTTAACTTAAATCTGAGCTCTTCAAATTAACTTCTTTATCGTTCGCCATGACGTATTGGAATACTGAGGATGTTCCTTAATGTTCATTTTGTCAGAAAGCAAATCACAATATTTATCTTATTTCATTCAGCAATATGCTCGTAGGTTCAGTATTGATTCCTGATTGGAATGATACCTAAAATTGATTAGAAAAAATAAAAAAAATTGAATATATTTCATATTTATTTTCCGTACCCTTTGCAATCTTAAATGGAAGTGAGTTCTTAGATGGTAGTATTTTCAAAATTATATTGTAGCATCTAGGATTCTTTCTGAACAATACAAATGGCACAGCCTTTTCTTTGATAGAACATCTGCGTCCATGAGTGCTTCGATTGACACAACTAATCTATAATAACACGCTACTCATTCCTTGAGTTAACTGGTGAAAATTGCACTATTTTGTAATTTGGTTAAGGCTTCAATGTCATCAGATAATTACTTTTAGAAAGAGCTTTTTGTAAGAGCCTGTTGACTGGCCGGTGTTATTTTTTTTCGTGGATTCGACCATCTGGAAAGATATAAATATTTAAATGACGACTCTGCAAGGAAAATTTTCTTAATAATTACTTGATAGAGAATGAAAAATGAAAACTTTCCTGAACCATCTGTACTTGATGGAAGTGTTCTTCTCATCATATTTTTTGTAAGCAGATTTGTCGAATGTTGTTCTCGCAACAGGATTCAATTCTGAAAAGATATATATTGGGTGAAATAATTATTACAAACGAACAAAACTTTTTAAAGGGCGCACATCATAGCCAGGCTCGTTTGCCAAATTTTTTTATCTTAAAAATAATATATAATTATAAAATTATATAAATCGAAACACACGGTCATATTATGTCGGAATATAGTCACTTTTCTGGATTTTCTGGACACTTATGCGGATGGCAAAATTCATTCTAAATGGACCCAAAAATCCACTGCAACAGCATTACTTCAATTTACAAAAACGCTACTCCCGCATATTGGAAATAAAGGAGTTTCTCTTGGCATTTTTTGGATTTGTCAAATGCCTACGATTGCATTAATAGGGATCTTCTCCCGGAAAAACTTAATCTATATAGTGTGAGAGGCCACACCTTAGAAGTATTCAAATCATATCTTGTTAACTGAGAACATATTATAGAAAATAACACAAGACAGAAATACATATTTCTCCAGAAAACAGGTTAACTGGAACGGGATTGCTCAAGGAAGTATATTGGGTGTAATTTTGTTAATAAATGATATTTATCTACTCAGTAATAGATAGAACATAAAGTATTATGTGCTATGCAGATGGCACAAACTTACTAGTAAGTGGCAAAAATAAGGATGATAATTTACACAATGCTGAAATGTTATTCAAAAAGTAGATAGTTGCTTTTCAAAGAAAATGTTAATTTTAGATTTAAAAAAAATAATGCTATAGTGTTTAGGATGAAGCAGTCAAATATTCAAAAGCCACCTGTTTTACCATGTAATGAAAACGATGTAAATCTTGTAAATAACGTTAAGTTTTTAGGAATAGAATGGGTTGATTGGTCCGGACATATCAATATTTTGTTAAAATTATTCACTTAATTCACTTGAATATGCCACTTCTAGAACTTATATTAAAAAACCGGAATTGTGAATAGCTTTGGATTTTTATACACATTTTCATCAAGGTTCATTTTATAATACAAAAGTTTTTCATTGAAATCTATTGGAAGGTTTAAGCGAAATAAAAATGTGGTGAAATACGTTCGAGGTATATCTAAAGATGTGGAAAACTTTATTAGAACATGTGAAATATGCAACAAGGTCCAAGCATACCATAAAAACTCCGAAAACACCGTTCGAAAGAATAAACACTGATATCCCGAAAAGAAATTATGCCCTAATCATCAGAGATGAGTTAACAAAATTTTCACAAGCATATGGAATTCCCGATAAATCAGCCAAATCAGTTGTCACAACTCTTCTATTCAACACTACGGAACACCTTTATGAATCCACTTTGACTAAGGTAGAGAATTCGATAACTCACTTATGAGAGACTTATGTAACATGTTCAATATTAAGCTCACATTCTCAATCGTTAGTCACCCACAATCAAACGGTTCATTAGAAAGATTCCATTCAACCCTTCTAGAGATGATTAGAGTTCACGTTACCGAACATCCCGGAGAACACCCATTTAATATACTACCATATGCAGTTATCGCTTACAATAATTCAGTAAATAAGATACACGGTTTCACGCCCTATGAACTTATATTTGGGCGCACCTCTAGCAGACTGCCAGAAACCATCTATAACCAAGAAGAACTGATTACAAAATACATACGCGATCTCAACAACAGAATATCGCATTATTACAAGGTAGCTGGAGAAAAGACAATAAAAGCAAAAGAAAAAGCGAAAGAGAGATTCAAACAAATTACCAGAATTTAAAGTTGGTGATAAAGTTTACGTTAAAGAAGCACAAATTCAAAACAAACTGCAAAATAAATTTAACGAACTTTTCGAAATTGTAGAAATATATAAAAACTCCGCACTTCTCAAAAATCAGAAAACTAATCAAAATACTAAAGTAAATTTTGATCGACTCAAACCATATTATGAGACATAATTTGTTTCAGAATCATCCTAACACTGTTCGGATCAGTGTTGAGTCAATTGACAATAGAAAGAATAAACAATACGATCGGAGTCTATTACCATGACTAGACTCAAATCTCGATTACGAACGATGAGTGGACATTACTTATTAGTAAAAATATTTCATAACTGAAACAGACCTTTGATAACAACAACCAAATTCTTGAAGCTATACTCGATACTTTGAGACCAACTTTTCATTCAATGAACTCTTTCAAATCAGAAGTTAGAACCCACGTCAGTCTATTGACACAAATATCGAGATCGATTTCGGAAAAATTTGAAGAACTATTTGCAGATACCAAACGTCAGAAAAGAGGTATTCTTAATGGTTTAGGTTCAATATTCAAGTCAATTACAGGTAATCTATATGCTTCTGACGGAGAATATTACACATCTGGCATTAATAAAATACAGGCAGACCAACACCATATAGAAAATCTTATGAAAAATCAGATCTCCGTAACTACATCAGTAATCAAAAACCTACACTTCAAAAACTTCAATTTGACGAAGTAACATTTAATTCTGATATTGAAAAAATAGAAAGATCAGCAAGAGATCTTAATAACAAAGTATCTTTAGATGAAGCAAAGCTCAAGTTTTTCGAAATTTGCGAAAAATTGATGGAAAGCTTTTTATATCTGGAAGACAACTTGAATGATATTTTAAATTCAATTGCCTTTGCTACGCTTCAAATTATCTATACCTCCATCATCTCCCCGAAATACCTTGTCAATCCCTTGCATATATATACAGGTCCGCCAGGTCTTGTTATTTTCGGCTAGAGGGGTCCTATGCCAATTTGTTCCTAGTTTGCAATCCGGGAGTGGAAATAACTACCCGATTACCAGAATCCTCTGTACATTAATGGAGTAGCTTTTTACGTCTAACTCGTTGATGTATTCTTAATTAGCAGATTTTATAATACCTTCCGGACAAGCTAGTTTTTCAATATCAAGGTTTAAGAATTAGTTCTTTCTCGTAACGTGTGATTGTGATCCCAACCAAAAATGGACGGCTTACGACGAGCCAAATCTTCACAACGCAGGTAAGTACTACTAACAGTATCGATCATAAGCCTACTACTGTCCGAATTCTTCTTTCTGCTCTCGCCTTCTACAATGAGTTCTCGATCGCAGAGCAGCACTTGCGCAAACAACCGGTGAAATTTTCGTTTAACTCTGGACGAACTGGTTGCCTAAGCAGTCGATATGACTGAATTAAATGAATTTTTAAGAATCAAACCCTACAAATTCCCTCTTACCCCAAAAAAAATCGCATAAATTCGCATCAATCCCCCGGATCGATACTGGAAGGGACCTTCCTTAGATCCTTCACATTCCAAATAACGCGAGTGATTCCTTTCTCATCTTTCAGTTCATATGTCCAGGGTGAAACTTTGACAAGACATAGTTTTTCCGAGAAACTTTCCGATTCGTAGTCAGTTGGATATCACGTCGTCTGAGGTTATAGTACTTTTCATTTATTTTATCTGCTTTTTCTATTCGTTCCTTCACATATCCATACAATATCCTAAGACCGTTTGATCTACTTTCCAAATCGTCGCGTGTTATTGTCAAGTTAGTCTCAGAACCGTCAAATTTGTTAAAAGAATCACCTAGCGACATTTCCCTGCCAAAATTTATGAAGTACAGAGTATGTCCTGTAATTTCGTGTTTCAATGTTAGAATAGCACAGGCGATCTTTTGTAACATAGTTTCCCAAATTCTTTGGTTGTCAGAAACATACGCCGTTAGCATTGTCTTAATAACTCTATTTACAAGTTCTGTCAAGTTAGGAGACGGGTGATAGTTTGCCGTATATATCTGATTTTTACGTCGTAGATTCTTATTAGTTTTTGGAGTTCGCGAGACCTAAATTGTAATCCGTTGTCTGTAATAATACCACTAGGTGCACCAAAAAGCATAAAAACATTATCCTTTAATATTCTACATATATTTACAGCGTTAGCCATGTGCAATGGGAAGCACAACGGAAATTTAATTGTATTACTTTATATATACAAGTTGCCATTTTTCGACGTAGGCAAGGGACCTATTAAATCGCAGCTTATTAGCTCCCATGGTTTGGCGACAAATGAACGACGGGTCATTAAGCCTGCGGGTGGTTTTTGTTCCGGTTTAACACATAAGCATGTATTACAATTATTTACAAAGTTTTTAACGTTTGCTTTCATTTTAGGCCAGCAATAGTTATTTGTGAGTCGATTGTACGTTTTGAAAATCTCTCCATGTCCACTGGTAGGTATATCGTGCGAGTTTACTAGCATTTCTGCTCGGTATTCTTTGGGTACTATTAGCTTCCAAGAATCGTTCTCGGTAGTAAGTTCCGGATATTTGGGCTTTATATATTTGAAAATTATTCCATACTCTACTCTGAAACAAGGGTATCTGGTTTGATTTTGGCTATTTTGGTACGGAGTGCGCTACACCACTTATTTGTTGTATTAGAAAAATCTTTACCGATTATATCCACTACGTCAACTTTTGGTACCGATCGTGACAGACAGTATGGAACTTTGTGTTCGCCTCTTTTCCGGTGAATGATATATTCATATTGTTGTAACGCTACATGCGAACGGACTAGTCTTCCGTGCGGGTCTTTGAGATTGCGAAGTCATAGTAGAGCGTGATAGTCAGTGATTAGCGAAAATTCAAGACCTTCTATGAACAGTCTAAAGGTAGTTATTGCTCATAATACGCTGAGACATTCTCTTTCCGTCGTAGAGTAATTGCGTTAATTTTTATTCAGGGCTCTACAGTTATAAAATATGACACTTTCAGAGTCTGAGTTATCTGTTTGCGTAAGAACCACCCCTAATCCAAATCCTGAGGCATTGCATTGAATAGTAAATGGTAATGAGTAGTCTGGACATTGTAATACCGGTGCATTATTTCGGGCTTCTTTGAGTATGTTAAGAGCTGTTTTGTACCAATTTGTTAAACCTAACAGACTACGAACGTATTTAACTGAAGTAGGAGGGGGTTTGTTGACAAAAGCTTCAGTATTGGTGCGATCTACATGTAGACCGTCTTGGTCTACGATGTAACCGAGGTATCTAAGTTCGGGTTTGCAAAAAATGCATTTAACTGGATTTACTGTAAGACCTGCGTGCATGATCATTCGCATGACTCTAGTTAAGATGTCTCAATGTTGTTCAAATGTTGCTGTGGGTATTACGATATCATCTAGATACACAAGCACGTAGTGTTCCAAATAGTGACTAATTACTAATGTTGGAGTCAGAAGAAGGATATGTTCTTATTAATTTTTATTGAATACCCTGTGAAGTATACTTTTGACGGGGTTAAAAAAAAAGTTCAGATTTGGTATTTTGTCAAGTTCAGATTTGTATTGTCAAGTTGATAATTAAAAAGTAGAAATACAGTTGAAAAGGCTATATTTAGTAAAAAAGCTATTACATTGGTCCTTCGAGATAAATTTGAACCACTATGGAACAAAAAAATGAAGTAGAAAGAACAGAACTTTCAAAAGTACGTAGAAGTGAGAGGTGCAACAAAGGATTCCCACCACTGAAGTATGTAGATGCAGAACTAGTAGACTGCAACTTCCTGGTTCTGTTGTACCCCTTTGTTTCCAATGGACAAATGAGATAATCCACTAAAACGATCAATCACAAATAGTTTCCCATGACATTGCTGCTGATAAAACTACTCCAGTATTTTTAAACTAAAACAAGTCAGAACTGTGAAAAATCTTAGTCTCTAGACAAAGATTGGATATTGAAGATCTTGCAAGGGGGTTTCCCTAACTGGATCAGAATATTTTGGAGTCCATTGAGAATTTTAAACCGTAGCTGTTGATTGGACAAGACAATTGTCATCTAATTGCACCAAGACATATCATTCAGACCAAATTGAAACTGCCCATAATGTCCTCATCAAAGGTAGGTTGGACAATTTATGGACCTATTGTTGAAAGCAACCATTAAAATTTGATAGCCCATATTAGTATATGCTGCCGTCATGTTGGAGATAAAGAACTGCATCAGTTGGCTAAAGACAGCTTTCGCTTGGAAATTTTCGGTGTTAAAATGCAGACTCAGTAGTAGAAAACAAGAGCGGTGTGGACATCATGGAAATAACTCTAAAAAAAGATGGGAATCATTATGAGGTTGGACATTTATGAAAGAAGTAAAGTTGTTCATTACCACCAAGCAAAGATAATGCAACTGGCAACGTAGCGTTGGAAGTGATACTTATATTTAATTGAATTTTCACCTACAATTAAATTCAAATTTCGAAATTTGCAGTGCTAAGTGTAGTGAAACTCGAACTTCAATAATCTTAAATTAGTTGATTCAGCTCTCTTGTAACAAATTATATCTTAGACTCATCAATAATAACAATTCCCTCCTTGACTTGACATTCAGCGGCTATCAAGCATTTCTCGTCTAATGCTACTCAAATTAATTAAAATAATTCAACCACAGTGAAAACGTAAGTTGTAGCTACAGAAACCTAGAGAATACGAGAAAATCAGAGTAACTGTGATAAGACAAGGAGTTTAAACGAATCGAAAAATATAAGGTTAAGTATAAAAGCCATATGAACACAAGAATGTAGAGTGAGGCTACGTCGAAATTATTTCCGACCTTGCCAAACGTTCGATAAAATTGGAAAACGTAGTAATATTAAAAATTTAAAAGAAAGTAAAATAAGAAATAAAACAACTACGAACGATAGGTGCTGATAGGAAGTGAACCTCTGACCGGACTGAGAACTGGAAGAGTAGTAAAAAATGAAAGAGCTAGATAGCGACGATACAAGCACGGACGATTATATATAAAGGAAGAGAGAGGCAGAGATAGAGGGCTTTGAAAAAAAGCAAGAAAATTATGAGATCCCCATTAAAAGCAAAGAAAAGTACGAAAGACAGTTTTGCTCTAGTACTAAAAGATAAAAAAAAATGAAAGAATGTAAAAGAGATCAAAAATGACATAAAACAATTAAGAGGAGAAATGCAGGATTATAAGAAGGAAGTGAGGTACCTAAGAGAGGAAAATCTGAATCTAAGAAAGGAGTGGGAGGAAATAAAAACAGAAAACGAAGACATAAGAAAAGAATCAAAATTCTTAAAAAGCACCATGGAAATAATGGAAAAAAGAGAAAAGAAAATAATGTTGTAGTTTCGGGTTTGAAAATATATACGGAAAATAAAAATATTCTGAAAGGGGTAATAAAAAGTCTGTTTAAGCAAAAAATGAACATTACAGTTAAGCCTAAGCAAGCATTGGGAAATTGGGAGTGAAAACGTGGCTAATAGAATTAAATTCAGAAGAAGACAAAACGTTAGTAATGGAAAATAAAAGGAAATTAAGAGAAATACACACCGATAATTTTTTTATAAATGATGATCTAACCAGAAAGGAAATGGAAATTATGAAAGCGATCAGAGAAAAAGCTCAAGGAGAAAACAGTAACGGTAACGAAGTTAAGATAGGTTAAAGAAAATTAACGGTAAACGGTAAAGAGTGGAGATGGAATGGGGAAAAGGAAGCGCTAGAAGAACAGGGAAC
This sequence comes from Crioceris asparagi, assembly GCA_958507055.1. Lineage (NCBI taxonomy): Eukaryota > Metazoa > Arthropoda > Insecta > Coleoptera > Chrysomelidae > Crioceris > Crioceris asparagi. Next base: position 50,787,485 of record OY293828.1, read on the forward strand.
AAAAAACTAGGAGGCGGAAGAGAAGGGAAACTAAACTTGACGGACCAGGCAAAGATAATGGACACGACGACGAAACAGAGAAAGCAACCGGCAACAGCACCAAATATACAAAAGGAAAAATATGTCAATCACGGAAAACTAAAAGAAGACTATGAGGAAAATGGTGACATGGAATGTGGAACGAAGAATGGGGACTTATAAACCTGACACAGCAAGCCGGAAGGTACCAAATGGAATCAATAACGATACGTACGCATATAAAAGAAACAGATTTAACAGAGATTAATTGTTACACTATTTACTAGCGGAAGGAACACAAGTAAGTACGGAGTAGGTTATCTAATAGAGAATAATCTAGAAGGAAAAGTGACAAATTTTGTACCAGTCTGAGACAGAATCTGCTATTTTGAAATAAAAGACACATTGAAAATGACGTTTCTAAATTTATACGCACCCACGGAAGAAAAAACGGAGGAAGAAAAAGATTAATTATATGAACTATTGGAGGAGACATATAATAAATTAAGCAGAAGAACAGTACCAATAGTATAGGGAGACATAAACGCAAATGTAGGAAAAAAGAAATATACAAATAAATAACAGGTGGACAGAGTAAACATACAGAGATTAATGATAATTGCAGAAGAATAATAGAATTTACGGAAGAAAAATAAATGAAAATAATGAGTACACATTTCAAGAGAAAATATATTTACAAAGGAACATGGGTCTCCCCGGGTGGAAGTCATGTGAACCAGATTGATCATGTATTAGTAGAAAAGGAATATTGTACTATTATAAAAAATGTGAAGTCAGCCAGAGGTGCAGATATGAATTCGCACTACTACTTGGTACAAATAAATCTCGGAATAGAATCGCCACAGAAGAAACATACATGATATGGAAAAATTAAAAGATGAAGGGATACGACGTAGATACGTAAACAACATCGAAGACAAATGTGAAGAATGGAGAGAAACAGGAAGGCAAGATATAAACAAAATGGTGCAAGAAATAGAAAGGACAATCCAAAAAGCTACGGAAGAAACGGTACCAATACTTGAGAAACAGAAGAATAAATCTTGGTGGCACGATGAATGCAAATAAGTGGTAGAGAAACGAAGCAGTTTAAGAAAGATTGCAATACAAACAAAGAAAGAAAAATACAAAAGAGCTTATGAACAGCAGAGGAGGAAAGTAAAGAGCGCCCTAAGACTTTAAAAAATAATTTATAAAGAAGAGAAAATAAAACGAACTGAAGAATATTACAACAGAAAAGAGATCCGTAATTTTTACAGAGAAGTGAAGAGAGAAAAGCAATGTATTAAATAATCTTAGACCAATGTAATCAGTTGAATTATAGGCCACTTTGAGTCTGGCATATGGAATACGAAAATTGTTTTTTATACGAGTATAAGGTTATGAAGATTTTCGTTAAGTTGAAATTTTTCTTTATTATTAAATACATAAACACAAAGATCAAACACATATATACTTGGTAAGGTGAATATTTTATTTTGAATAAAATTTTTTTGCAAGTATGCCTAGCAGGTATTCCAGCTAGGGAACGTATGATACGCTTTTGCGCAATAAATATATCTGACAGATAACTTGAGATGCCCCAAAAAGTTACACTATACTTCAAGACCGACTCCACTTTAGCATGATACAGAACAAGCAGTTGAGGCGATCAAGGACATTATTATTAATTAATGAATAAATACCTTAAAGAATTTAATTTTGAAACAAACTGAGAACAATGATGTTTCCAGCTAAGAAATTCGTCCAAATGGATACCCAAAAACCTGACACTCTGATGAGTGTTAGTTATAGGTGTACCATTAATGAGACGGTCACATCACCAACAGGCTTCGGAGGATTGTGTATTCGAATTAATTTTGTTTTTTCCACGTTAAAGAAATTAAGTGAATTGAAATAAATAGAAATACGCGCTAAATTTTCATTATATTTGGATATGAAAGTATTTGCATCTATATCAGAAATGACTAGAGGGATGTCATCCGCATATACTGTATGTTATCAATTTAGTAATGGTAAATTGATGCTGTTTATATATAGAGTGAAAAGCACGGGACCTAAAATTGAGCCCTGTAGAACGCCCACAGTATTGCCCAGACATTCAGATCGTACTTCTGTAACCGTGTTTCCTATGGATGTTCTCAAACCAACAAACTGTCTTCGATTATGCAAATAAGACTCTAGCCAATTTAGTGCGACTCCCCTTATTCCAAAGGACTCTAAAATAAATAATAATTTCTGATGGTTGACGCAGTCAAATGCCCTGCTCAAATCACAAAATAAGGCAGCAAGCCATTCGCCTGAGTCAACAATATCAATGATACGATTATAAAATGAATATATTGCGTTGTTACAGACCTCTTGGGATGAAAGCCATGTTGGTCGTTAGATACTATATCATTTTTAACCAAGAATGATTGAAGACGGTCTAAAAATGCATTCTCGAATAATTTTGAGAATGTGTATGGCAGTGTAACTGGACGATAATTGAGTGTTGGGTCCTTGCCTTTAAACAATGGAACAACTTTTCCATCCTTCAAATTTTGAGGAAAAACACCTGTATCAAGCGAGAGATTAACTAACAACGTCAAAGGTGATAAAAATTCTTTTTATAAGAAAAACAAGCATATCATCACTTCCTGAGGACCTTGACATTTTTTATTTATTTTATAGCAAATTAAATAGTTCCTGTTCTGTAAATGGAGCTAGAAATATAGAATATACATTAAAATTATAATTATAATCGACATACGTTTGACAGGTTGGAATTTGTTGAACCAAGCCCCAACAAACATAAAAAATATTGAGCTAGGAAGCAATAGTTCTTGGATCTTCTATAATAAATTCTTAATTTTCAACTAAAATATTTTTATTGTGTTTAGTTTTATTTGTTAATTCACCCACAACATTCCAAAGTATCTAATTACTGTTATCAGAAATAAAAAATCGATTTTGATAGAATGATTTTTGCTTATTAGATAACAAAGTACTAGTATAAGTACTCAATAGAGGTATCATGTCAAATACCTGCAAAACTTATCAATCCAAATAATCTTTCAACCATGAGCCTCAAAACTATCAACAAAAAAAGTTAGCAACAACATTCCAGTACTCGAGCAGATGGAAATTCCAATGATATGCTTAATGGCGTAAATTAATAACTAACATGCTACAGATAATAACTTCGATTTTAATGACATGAATACACAGATAATTTCTAGATAACAGTCTCAAATTTAACAAGAATATATCGATAATCTCCAAATATTGAGGCAATACCTTGACTGATGTTCTTCTGGTTTTTGGCCAATCCTGGTCAATCCCTCGCTTATATATACAGGTCTGCCAAGGCTTGTTGCTTTTGGCTAGATTGGTCCTATGCCAATTTATACCTGGTCTGCAATTCCGGAGTAGAAATAACCACCGGATTATCAGAATCTTCCGTATATTAGTGGAGTAGCAGTTGCAGATTCTATAACCCCTTCCGGACCAGCTAGTTCTTCAATTTCAAGGTTTAAGAATTTGCTCTTTCTCCTAACGTATGATTGTGATCCCAACGAAAAATGGACGGCTTACGACGAGCCAAATCTTCACAATGCAGGTACTACTAACAGTATCGACCCCAAGCCTACTACTTTCTGAATTCTTCTTTCTGCTCTCGCCTTCTAAGATCCTCATAGTTCTCGATCGCGGAGTGGCACTTGCGCAAACAACCGGTGGGTCTGGATGAACTGATTGCCTAACATTTGCAGTCGATATTACTGAATTAAATGAATTTTCAAAAATCAAACCGTTACAAATATGGCAGAATTCTGCAATAATTATTTTGCAAATGTTGCTCTTAATATGTTTAATAACATTCCCGACTCATCTCAAAACTTTCCTTTCGATTCAATAGATAGATCAATTTCTTTAAAGTCAATCACTGAAAATGAAATAATAAAACATATTTCTCCTTTAAAAAATAATAGCTCCCCAGATTTTGATGGAATATCAGTGGAATCAATTAAAAACTGCATATTCACATAATAACACCCATGAAACATATCATAAATTCAATTTTCAATACCGGAATTATTCCACAACCATTCAAACATTCAATAACAGCACCAATTTTAAAATCAGGAAACCCAAGTCAAATCACTATCTACAGGCCCATTAGTGTCATTACAAACTTTGTAAAAATATTTGAAAAGAGTTTGAAAGAAAGACTAATAAGTTATTTAAAGAAAAATAATATTTTATCAGAAACACAATTTGGATTCACAGAAGGTCTTGGCACTGTTAATGCTATGATGAGCTTCACGGAAGAGATAAGGCATAGATTAGACAATAATATGAAATGTTTAGCAATCTTTTTGGATTTGGCAAAGGCTTTTGATACGGTGCCACACGATAAGCTCCTTTATGTTCTCGAAAGGGATGGCATCAGGGGCACTGTGCTGAGGATATTTGAGAACTACTTATCTAACACACAACAGCAGCTCAAACTTAATAACGTCATAAGTCATCCTTGCTTGATATCATTTGGAATACCACAAGGGACCGTTTTGGGTCCAATTGTTTTTAATTTATATTTAAAATCTCTGAATCGATCAAATGTTATGGAATACTGTTCATTTAATTTATAACAAAACTATCGTTAATATAAGAACATTATTTTTTCATACAACATGTTGTTATATTCAAGCCCATGATAAATTTAAAAATACTATAAACCATAAACATAATACCCGAAAAAATATTAACAATCATCTAATGATTCCCAGATAGCATAGTGAATTTTCCAAAAAAATCACTTCTATTTTTGAGTTCCAAATTATATAATTTGTTACCTTACCAAATTAAGAAACACACTATCAATTTTTTTCCTAAACTCGCAAAGATTTACATTGTTGATAATTATTCTCAATTTATACTCATTTATTAGAATTCTAGTGTAATATTATTGTTTAATAAATAGACTTAAATTATTTAATAGTATTATAACATCTTATTAGGTAATTCAATGAAACCTGAAAGACACACTTAAATTTAATCACTTAGCTTATAGTTTGCCTATACAGATGCTGCAGCACCAAGGGGTTATAAAATATTAGTTTATTTCATTGTTACTATGTATATAACTAATTGTAATGGTAATAATAATAATTATAATATGTCTACTTCTCAACGGCGCTTTGACTTCTTTAGACACATCCCAGATTCATATGTGTATCTGATTAGTTCTAATAAGAAAGAAATCGGCGATCATACACTCATACACTTGACTCAACTGTAATGTGTTCCGAATGAAATTATAAGTATTGAGTAGCATTCAATCATATTGCACCTATCAACGATGATGTAATGCAATGCGGGATGGAGTATTAACTCACCGAGTAGTTGTCATTTTTAGTAGGTACGGTAAAAGTATTACGTAATATCTACTGTTGACTTGAAGTCATTCATATTTTATACATTTCACAGTACAAATCTTCACAACAATCATTTTTGATATCGAACAACGTATATGAGGTTTGAACTTGGGTGGCGCTATTAACGCTACCCCGTTGAGTTTCTGTTGGCATATGTCGACTTTTCAACTGCGCTTTGACTTCTTCGGACACATCCCAGAGTCATATGTGTATCTGTTGAGTTTAATGAGAACGACTCAACTATGATATGTTCGGAAATAAAATAAAGCATATTTTATTTCTTTTTCGATAAGATGTTTGCAGGTGAAGCAGATTAATGCTAATCTGTCAGATAAATTTCTAGTAACAACAGTTTCATCTCAAGGCAGCGTTCTTTGACCACTATTTTTTAGTATATGTCAATGATCTTCGGGATAACATAAGTCATGGAAGAATATACCGGTATGAAGGTGACACCTCTATCATTACACCTCATACCTATCGAATGAAGGTAACATAGCTGATCCGGAGATCATCTTTATAGGAATATTAAGAGATGCTCCAAGCCATACCTTTTTAATGTAAGTACAATTTATGGAAGATTTCTTAATACACTTGTGAATTTGAATATTGAATTCAACTGACCGGAGGCAACCAATAGTAACAACTGAAATAATGACCCAATTTAAGCCAGAATACCTCAATTAACCTGAATTTGATGATAATCCCATTGAATTAAATATATTTCTATCCACCAGTGATTCTCTTATAAATCGCTTCTATAAGGTTTAAAAACCTAACAAATTTCAAAATATATATACATATTATTAATTTATTAATAATATCAAAACTTAAAGGGAATGCAAAACCAATAGTAAATATTCAAAACGTTTCGACATGGTTAGAATACTTGAATGAAATTTTAACCAAAAACTTTGCTGATCAGAGGTATAAAGCCTGAATCAACAGAAACTAATAATGTTGAAATATAACCATAGAGTGACACCTCAAAAATTATATCATCGAGTTTTAAATATATTGAATCTTCTGTACCTACAATTATGTTAACGTCCATGAAAAATCAGATGCGGCAATATCTTTGAAACGATCATTATACAAAGATCTTGCTATAAAAATAATTTCAGCTGGTCTTAAAGAACCTTTAGGTACTACAATAAAGTGCATAAAACCTAATTCTCTTGGTGACCTTTGAAACTATGTTACTTCTGAAAATAATATCCACTATGTCCAAATTTTTTCTTATAGATATCCCAATAATCCACAACCTACATACAGACCTCTACAGCCAATGCCCCAGGAAAGACCATTTTACTCTCAACAATTTAACCACCAATTTCGACAAAACTCATTTCCTTATCAACCATTAAATTTTCAGCCTTTTCCTAATTTCCAACAGACTGAATATTTTTGATTTATAGATCTTCAAACGACCTATGAATCAAAATATGTGGAAACTGAACTTCGATCAAAGATTTTCGAAATCAACGCCTATGAGTATGTATACTGGAAATAACTCAAACATTATCCCGAGAAATGCATCCACATTTTACATTCCATGAGAAACCCTTCAAAATTTTCTAGCTTAAATGAAATAACTTCACAGAACAATCCAGCAAATAATGATGTGACCACTAATCCCAACGGTTACGTAGGAGAATCATATAATTCTGATATTAATTATATAGATGATTGTTCTCAAAACTATAATTATGGATTTTCTACAGAAAATAAAACAGTCAATATATAATGATCGGAGAGATATGATGACTTAAATCAAGGACATGCAGATGGACTATAATGAATAGAATTCCACACCAAAATATCTGTCAATTTTTCGCATCATATAGAGGACCTTATGGAAGAGGTTGACAACTATATATATGTTATATAAAGTTATAATTGAATTATTTTTAAAGTCATATAATAATAACAAAGTATTATTTTTAAATATTATTTCATAATATTATATTACATCCGCAAGACGCAGTATCTCACCATATCGTATTACATCTACAAGACGCAGTAGTATTGCACCATATCATATTACATCTGCAAGACGATAACAAAAGTGATTAGGATTTTTACGTGATGCAGACCAGTAGTCAGCAAGTTACCATAAAGACCATTGTTAGTTTTTTATCCAGTTTGGCCTCCAAAAAGACATTACTATGTATTTATTTATAATATTCTAGAAGTTTCGATTTAACCTTAGGAGAAAATATCCATTGTATTAATTTACGTTTCTTTTTATATTTTTGATGATTAAACATTTTTGATTGTATAAATACTAGATCTCTAGCTAACGGCATCACTTGTGAGTCTAGATTCATACAGTCATGTAAAGTTAAGTTATATTTTATTTGTACTTTAATTTTTTTTGTGTTAATAAATAATTGTTAAGAGCAATAATTCTGATTATTATGATAAATACTTAGGCTCTGATCTGGACCATAATCTTTCCAGGAAGATGACAATAATTATTCATTTGATAATCTTTCTGAGTTCGAAAAAGATTCTCAAAATTTTATGTCTGCCGAAGTAATTTCAAATTTCCAAGAATTGCCAATTGCTCAAAATAAAGAACATTTTTCTGAGTTTGAGAGAGATTCTCAAAATTTTGTTTCTGCTGAGGGAATTTCAAATTTTCAGGATTTTCCTATTGCCCCAGTCAAAGACCATCCCCAGATTGTCCGACAACAGAGAATTCAATTTCAGAAACAGTTACCAAAATCCAAACATTAAAATTCGAAGAGATGAACCCGAATGTAAATTTTCCCGAACAAAATTTTCTTTAAATCCATTTATGACTGTTAATTCCAAAAATCTTTATTATATTGAAGATGCTTCTAAAAAGTTTAAGTTGCTTATTGATACAGGTGCAGGAGTTTCTATTTTTAAAGAAAATACTGTTAAGAATTTTCCTCAAAGATTTACTGAATATGTAACTATTCAAGGGATAACTGATCAAAAAATTTTACTAAAAGAATCTGTTCTTATTCCTTTTTCTGCAAAAGATCCACATAAAGTTTTTATTTATAATCTTAATATTGATTTTGATGGAATTTTGGGTTCAGATTTCCTAGAACATTATAATTGTATAATTGATTTGAATTCAAAACAATTGATAACTAATTTCAAAACTATACCTCTGTTTAAAGTTACCGAAACATCACACTTGTCTCAAAATAATCAAAGTTGTGAACAAGATTCTGAATTCTTACAATTTGAACAAAATACTGAAAATTGTTATAAAAAAATAGCTGAGAAAAACATTGATATTTTTGACATGCCTCACGATTGTTCATTAGCTCATTGCGTGGCGGAAGATATGCAAATGCAAAAAGGAATTTAAGAAACGATTTGGAAATATAGAAAAATTATTAAGTCAAAATCAAAAAAAGGTGGTTTAGCAGGTTTGAAAATTAAGAATGCAAATACAACTAGATATATTTATTATCTTGTAACAAAAGAAACTTCAACCGGAAAACCCACTTATCAGACTTTATGGTCATCTTTAAAGAAATTGAGAGATCATGTTGGTAAAAACAATGTTCAAAAATTAGCTATGCCAAAAATAGGGTGTGGATTGGACAAGTTAGATTGGACGTATGTTAAAAAAATGATATCTTATCTTTTTAGAAATTTAGGTGTTGAAATTGTTATTTGTTTGCCAAAGATACAAAATCGAATTTTTATTGAGCCAAGAATTGAAAAAAAATTCAAATTGAAATGTAAATTAACAAACACAGATGCACTACTTTTCGGACAAGCAATAGAAAATGTTAGAAATCCAAATGTTTTGGTACATGTAAATGAAGAAGGTGAATTCTTTACTTCAATTATTAATTCGAATGCTATTCCAAAAATTGTTGAATTTCCAAATTTGAATCTAGATCCTAATCCGAATTCCGAATGTTTTTTAAATTTTAATTGCGTTAATGAAAATAAAACTAAATTTAATCAACCTGTTGATAGAAGCACTATAATTTTGGATCAGTTGCGTACAGATCATCTCAACGAAGAAGAAAAAGAAATTATCACAAATTTATGTTTAGAATTTTCTGATATTTTTTATTTGGAAGGAGACCAACTAACATTTACTAATGAAATTAAACATTCAATTGAAACTGATAATGCGAGACCTATATTTACTAAATCATATAGATACCCCCAAATTCATATAGAAGAGGTAAAAACTCAGGTGAACAAAATATTGGAACAAGGTATTATACGTCATTCTATTTCACCACGGTCATCCCCAGTTTGGGTTGTGCCAAAGAAGCTTGATGCTTCAGGAAAACAAGAATGGCGTGTGGTTGTTGACTATCGTAAATTAAATGAAGTTACGGTAGATGATAAATATCCATTACCCAACATTTCTGATCTCCTTGATCAACTAGGAAGATGTCAATATTTTACCACTCTTGACTTAGCCAAAAAAAAAAATCCTAAAGATGTAAAATCTTTCCTTGGTTTAGCAGGATATTATCGTCGCTTTATACCAAATTTTGCCAAAATTTCTAAACCCCTTACAAGACTTTTACAGAAAGATGTTTCTTTTATTTTTAATAATGAATGTAAAAATTCTTTCCACGATTTAAAAACTGCACTTACTTCAGATCCTATTTTGAGATATCCAAATTTTGAAGAACCATTTATTCTCACAACTGATGCTAGTGCATTTGCCATTGGCGCTGTTCTATCACAAGGTCCCATTGGTAAAGATCTACCAGTAAGTTATGCTTCGAGAACGTTATGTAGTGCAGAAACAAGATATTCGACAATAAAACGAGAACTTCTTGCTATTGTATGGGCAGTAAAGCATTTTCGTCCTTATTTATATAATTTATTTGGAAGAAAATTTACGCTAGTCACTGACCATCGTCCATTATCATGGCTTTTTTCCATTAAAGATCCCGGAAGCAGACTAGCTAGATGGCGACTCAAATTGGAAGAATATGATTACAAAATTGAGTACAAGCCAGACAAAATTAATAAAAATGCAGATGCGCTTTCAAGAATTAAAATTAATCATTTTAAAGAATGTGCAAATTTACAATCTAAAATTACAATTTTGGCAAATAATTAAACTAATGAGGTTATACCATCAACAAGTAAAGACCCTAATGATCCTATAGAACCACAAAAAAGTTAAACACTTATAGAGGTACAGGATGAATTAATGACAGATGAATTTAATAGATTTGTTGACCTTTACAAAACAAAATCAATAATCGATTATTCAAAAATTGAAACATCAAATGACCAGTTACTGGATAAGGCTCATAAGAATATTGTCACTTTATTTTGGCAAAATAAACTTGAAGATTTACATTATAAAATTATTGAAGATATTTTTGAAGAAAATTTTGATTTTCAAATGAATTTAGTAAATATTGTTTCTAGTAAAACTGTGAAAGATCGCAAGTATTTTATAATACCTCTTATATACGATCCAAAGTTTGTAGTTCAACAACTATTTTTCACATTATTTAAAGAACAAAGTAAATTTGATCCTTCAAAAACTTATTATATAGAAAATAATCTTGAGTTACCTATTTTAGAAGTATTCTCTTTTATTTTTGCTAATTTTGATTTAAAATTTGTAGTCTGTCAAAATATTGTTAAAACACTTGACCGAGATGAAATACCTATCATATTGGACCAATATCATAAAGGCAGAAGTAATTTACATCGCAGAATAAATGAAACTATACGACGGATAAAATCTAAGTATAACTGGACAGGAGTAACAAAAGATGTAGAACAATTTATCAGAAACTGTGAACTTGTCAAAAAGTAAAAATCTGTCGTAAGAATTTAAGCACTCCTCTGGTAATAACAGAAACACCAAAAACTCCGTTTGAAAGAATTAATATTGATATTTTTGAGTATCCAACAAGATATTACGCTTTAACGATTCGAGATGAGTTAACTAAATTTACTCAAGCTTATCCTATTTCAAATAAAAAAGATTCAACAGTTGTAAATACACTATTAATATTCTTTCAACATTTTGGAACACTTTTGAGAATTCATTACGATTATGGTCGAGAATTTGATAATTCATTAATAAAAGATTTGTGTACGCTTTATGACAAAGCTCACTTTTTCTAGCGTTGGCCATCCACAATCGAATGGTTCTTTAGTAAGATTTCACGGAACTCTTGTGGAGATGATCCGTGCACATAAGACAGAAAATCCAGACGAACATCCGTTTAATATTTTGCCATATGCGGTTATATGTTATAATAATACTAAAAACAAAACAACTGGTTTTACCCCATATGAACTGATTTTTGGTCATACGTCTAGTAGACCACCTGAAACTTTATATAATGAGAAAGCCCTTATTACTAAATATATACGTTATTTGAACAACAGAATGCAACATTATTATAAAATAGCACGAGCAAAAAGAGCAAGTCAGAAAGAAAAAGCAAAAATTAGATTTGATAAAAATATTTCAGGAAAGCTTCCAGAGTATAAAATAGGAGATAAAGTTTATCTTAAAGAATCTCAAATTAAAGATAAAAGTCAAAATTTGTTTAATGGTTCTTTTGAAATTTTGCAATTATTTGATAATTCTGCAATAGTTTTAAATCCGCAAACTAATCAAAAATCAAAAATTAATTTCGATAGACTGAAACCCTACTATGAGTAGTTTCTTTGGTGTCAGATTCTTCATGCTGATAATTATTATATCAGCTCAGTACACACTTACTCCTGTTAATAACACTGTTGGAATCTTTTTCCATGAAGAATGTACCAAAATTACGAATGAAAAATGGACACTTTTAGTTTACAAAGATCTGGCCCCAATTAAGAAAACAATGGAAAATAATGATAAAATACTTATAGAAATTTTGGATACTTTAGAAGATCCGTCTCCAAGGTTTATAGCTTTTAAGTCTGAAGATCAAACACACATAAGTTTATTATCACAAATTTCGAATTCAATAGGTCAAAAATATAAAGAAATTATAGGAGAAACTAAATCTTATAACTCCAGGGCAAAGCGAGGTATATTTAATGGAATCGGAACTGTTTGGAAAACTATTACTGGTAATTTAGATGCATCAGATGGAGAATATTATGATGATTGTATTAACAAATTATCTCATGATGAATTTGAGTTGGAAAATCTTCTTAAAAAACAAATTTCAGTTACAACTTCTGTTATTAAAAATTTTAATAATACTATACAAAAATTACAAATTGATGAGAAGACTTTTAATGAAGATATAAAAGAAATTCTAAATACTTTGATGGATATTGCTGATGATGTCGCATTTTATGAAGCACAAATAAGGATATTGAATATTTGTGAATCACTAATGGAAAGCTATATTTTCTTAGAAGATTCCCTTAATACTATTTTAAATTCTATCACTTTTACTCGCATAAGATTATTACATAGCTCAATAATATAACCTTCAGATTTAATCAATTCTTTACAAGATATAGCAAAATCTCTTGTAAAAATAATTTACCTTCACAACCGTATACGTCAAATATAGCTAATTATCTTAATATTATTGAATTAGAGGCATATCAATCAGAAAGTAATATAATATTTGTTCTCAAAATTCCTCTCACTGATCCAGAAGCTTATATACTATATCGACTCTATCCAATACCAATTTTAGATGATCGAACAGGTATCTATCATATTTTACCAACTACACAAAAATATATTGCTCGGGATGATGATTCACTGCTGTATTTGTCATTGCGAAACCTGGATAATTGCAAGACTCTTGAAAGAAGCATAAGAATATGTTCTAATCTCCTCCCATATCCAATTGACAACGATGCAATTTGCGAAGCACAACTATTAAGAAGATTAACTCAGATGCCCAAGACATGTCAAACATCTCTTCTTTTTGTTAAAGATTATAATGTCTACCAAATTGATTGAAATCTATGATTAATCACTGTTTCGGACCCTCTGCCAATCACGATTAAATGTGGAAATAGGGAAATTAAATCAGAAATTATTAAAACTAATAGTTTACTGAAATTACAACCTGAGTGTAGTGCCTTTATTGGAAGTACAAGAGTTCATGCTCAATAACCAATTGACACATACCAAGAAATCAAGTATCGAAGTCATCCAGTCACAAATCCATTTGACTGTTGCAAAGATATTCCTGAAAAACTACAAAATCCTGAAATAGAACCTCTTAAGTTGAACAAAATTGATTCCGAAGATTTGAACATTGCACAGCACAAACTAAATCAGTATTCAGAAGAATTAGAAAAAATGATGAAACAATCTGATCAGTAAATATACACATTGGTTCACCATTCTAACCATTGTAATAATAATTTTATTGGTAATACTTTATGTGACCTGTAAATGTAGAAGAAAGCATCATCGAATTGGAATAGCTTTAACCAACGATTACCCACCATCACTACCAGGACCAGGTTCCGGTATTTAATTCCAGCAAAGTATAAGAAGAATTCTTCCGAAAAGAAGAGCAAGTATTCATATTGGAAAACCCATAGAAGAAAACATCGAATTAAATCCAAATAAATCATTAACTTAAAAAGTTGTTGCAATCTCCACCAACTTTTCTTAAATGGGGGAGTTGTTATATAAAGATATAATTGAATTATTTTTAAAATCATATAATAATAACAAAGTATTATTTTAAAATATTATTTCATAATATTATATTACATCCGCAAGACGCAGTATCTCACCATATCGTATTACATCTACAAGACACAGTAGTATTGCACCATATCATATTATATCTGCAAGACGATAACAAAAGTGATAAGGATGTTTACGTGCCAGAGATGCAGACCAGTAGTCAGCAAGTTACCATAAAGACCATTGTTAGTTGTTTATCCAGTTTGGCCTCCAAAAAGACATTAATAAGTATTTATTTATAATATTCTAGAAGTTTCGATTTAACCTTAGGAGAAAAGATCCATTGTATTAATTTACGTTTCTTTTTATATTTTTGATGATTAAACATTTTTGATTGTATAAATACTAGATCTCTAGCTAACGGCATCACTTGTGAGTCTAGATTCATACAGTCATGTAAAGTTAAGTTATATTTTATTTGTACTTTAATTTTTTTGTGTTAATAAATAATTGTTTTTAAAAAGTTAATTCCAAGTTATGTGATTTAACATAAATTAATATATATATATATATATATATATATATATATATATATATATATATATATATATATTAATTCAAGATTATCCTGTACCAGTCATATTATAATATTTCTGAATATGAATTCAATTGGTATATAATCAATATGATTATATAACATAAGCCGTTACTGGTAAATAACTAGATTACGCTAGGACGTCTAACTGTGCCGACAACAACTACGAGAAATTATCATTATCAAAGCATATCATTGGAATTTCCATCTGCTCGAGTACTGGAATGTTGTTGCTAACTTTTTTTGTTGATATTTTTGAGGCTTATGGTTGAATGATTATTTGGATTGATAAGTTTTGCAGGTATTTGACTTGATACCTCTATTGAGTACTTATACTAGTACTTTGTTATCTAATGAGCGAAAATCATTCTATCAAAATCGAATTTTTAATTCTGATAACAGTAATAAGATACTTTGGAATGTTGTGGGTGATTTAACAAATAAAACTAAACACAATAAAAATATTTTAGTTGAAAATCAAGAATTTATCATAGAAGATCCAAGAACTATTGCTTCCGAGCTCAATATTTTTGTTTGTTGGGGCTTGGTTCAACAAATTACAACCTGTCAAACGTCTGTCGATTATAATTAGAATTTTAATGTATATTCTATATTTCTAGCTTCATTTACAGAACAGGAACTATTTAATTTGCTATAAAATAAATAAAAAAATTCAAGGTCCTCAGGAAGTGATGATATGCCTGTTTTTCTTAAAAATTTTAAAGTTTATTTTATCACCTTTGACGTTTTTAGTTAATTTCTCGCTTGATACAGGTGTTTTTCCTCAAAATTTAAAGGATGGAAAAGTTGTTCCATTGTTTAAAGGCAAGGACCCAACACCCAATTATCGTCCAGTTACACTGCCATACACATTCTCAAAATTATTCGAGTATGCCGTCTTCAATCATTCTTGGTTAAAAATGATATAATATAGTATCAAACGACCAACATGGCTTTCATTCCAAGAGGTCTGTAACAACGCAATGTATTAATTTTATAATCGTATCATTGATATAGTTGACTCAGGCGAATGGCTTGCTGCCTTATTTTGTGATTTGAGCAGGGCATTTGTCTGCGTCAACCATCAGAAATTATAATTTGTTTTAGAGTTCTTTGGAATAAGGGGAGTTGCACTAAATTGGCTAGAGTCTTATTTGCATAATCGAAGACAGTTTGTTGGTTTGAGAACATCCATAGGAATCACGGTTACAGAAGTACGATCTGAATGTCTGGGCAATACTGTTGGCGTACCACAGGGCTCAATTTTAGGTCCCGTGCTTTTCACTCTATATATAAACAGCATCAATTTACCATTACTAAATTGTTAACATACAGCATATGCGGATGACATCTCTCTAGTCATTTCTGATATGGATGCAAATACTTTCATATCCAAATATAATGAAAATTTAGAGCGTATTTCTATTTATTTCAATTCACTTAATCTATTCTTTAACGTGGAAGAAACAGAATTAATTCGAATACACAATCCTCAGAAGCCTGTTGGTGATGTGATCGTCTTATTAATGGTACGCCTATAACTAACACTCATCAGAGTGTCAGGTTTTTGGGTATCCATTTGGATGAATTTCTTAGCTGGAAACATCATTGTTCTCAGTTAGTTTCAAAATTAAATTCTTTAAGGTATTTATTCATTAATAAATAATAATGTCCTTGATCGCCTCAACTGCTTGTTCTGTACCATGCAAAATCTACTTTTCAAAGCTCTTCTGTAAAATTTCTTGGTCTCCATCTTAATAAATATTATACTTGAACTACCCATATGGATAACATGTGCAAAAACCTGATTTCCAAGTGTTATCTCCTTTATGAGCTTCAGAAAACTGTGGAACAGCGTATTTTGAGAATGGTATACTTCACGAACTTCCAGTCAGTAATGAGCTATGGATTGCTAAATTAGGGCTTATCTGGTGAAGCTGAAAGAGTCTTTAAACTGCAGAAGAGAGCAGTCCAAAATATCGTAGGTGCAAGTAGGGGATCCAACATCCTAACTTTTTACTCATTATACATTATATATGTACTAGCATATCTACGCCAGGAAAAACGCGAACTCGCTTAGAACTTTGGGAAATAGCAGTTACCAAACGAGAAATTCCTCTGTTCTCGAGATACCCGTTTATCGGTTACAAAGTACTAAGTACTGTCCACAATATATGGTGGTAATTATTTATAATTAACTTTCTAGTTGTTACAGAATGCTTCCAATCGGCAAGTTTAAAACAGAAATAAAAAAGATTCGACTGAAAAAGGCGTACTGTACCTTGAGTGATTATTTTGCGGATGAATCATTTTAATGTAAATTCTACTAGTTAGTTTATTTACTTTTCAATTTGATGTACATCTATTGAACACTTCTAGACTTTTTCTAAATCATCTTTGTACGATCCAATGAAAACCAATAAAGATTAATATTATTTTTATTATTAATATTATTATTGTACAATCTTTAGCAATTTTTTTAGGCATGTCGTCATGTCCTGTACTTTTTTGGGAGGTAAAGTTGCTATGACTTTTTTAGTTCGTCCTCTGTTTTAGGTTTGAAGAACATCGTTGTATCAACATTCGTCACTGTCGTACAATTGTCCGGGTAATGAACCGAAAAATGCGTGTTGTTTTTCTTGTCAATGTCAATTGTAATTGAGAAGTATTCTCCAAATGTTTTTGCGACTTCCACTTCATTACTGATAAACCTCTGATTGTGATGCAGGACTATACGACAATTTTCAGTTGGTCTGAGTGGTTGTTTGATTATATTCCAGTGTCTTGTTTCTCCATTTTCCATATAATCATTCATCTTCTCCGGGTGTATTTAATTTTATACAATTTTCTGCGATATCTTATATGCATTGTTTATATTTTTGGAGTGCTCATGTTTTCTCAAATAATTCCTGTTCCTTTATCTTGTTTCTTGAGTGGGATAGAAATGACATCTTTTGCGAGGTTCTTCGCCTCCTCCTTCTATAGTTACAATCAATAAACTAAAACATTGTTCAGCAAATTAAAAGACAAAATTCCATTAGATAAACATTAAGATGTTATTAAGTGAATCCAATGCAGTTCTTGCAGTTTAGTGTACGTTCACCAAACCTGACAACAGCTTAATAATACAATAGTCGTTTCGAAAATGCTGACAAAATATTTCCATTAGCTGAACTTTGCCTTCCAAAATCATATGTAGCTGATCTTATTAACTAAAAACTCTTAGAAATTAAAAAGAAGTAAGAGGTTATTCCTATAGATTATAGATGTTCCATACAACAAAAAAAGACAAAATGAATCATAGAACAGATATGAACAATATGAGTAGACATTTTACCTGATATCTAATAAATTTAAAAATTAACAAGAACTTTTGGCCATCTGATTCTGATTCATGAAATCTAACTTTATTGAAATAACAAACAGAGTTATATTTCGTTTAATACATTCTACCATAAAATAATATAAATTGAAATTACAAAAGCTGTATTACTTATAGCAAATACCTTGAAGCTGAAGACAAACGAGAGCAATTCAATCGAGAAATGTTACTTCGATATCCGCTCTCCATCTCCTGTTGTTTTACAGACATCTTTTATTGCTAAACACCTCCGGGCACCATACAGGGAGTACTAGTGTTGGAAGACAAGCTCCTGAAGTAGTTACATTGATTGTTTTGTGTTGGAAATAAAATATAAAAACGGTCAGAAGCTTTCACAATATTGTTTATTTATTGCTGCTATATAACTGAATCGCGTCAAGATAATTCGGATATCATTAACATTGCTAAGAACTCTTTTTACAAACTGGAGAAAATCAAACCAGTTACAAATGATCAATAATTGAGGGTTATAATGTATAATAGAAAATTCTGGAAAGATGATATTTCATGTATATTTTATCCTCTAATAATTTGAAACTCGAAAGCACCAAATGTCCAACTTACGAATAAATTAGGGTCCCACATACAATAACTACGGTCGGCTGATTTCAAATCATCTTGTGTATTACAAATGTATCCTATTAAAAGGAAATTAAGGTAGATTGCTCACAACTTGATGGATATTTGAATATAACTCTCGGCAAGGATGAACGTTACGGTCCCTTTCGACCAGAGTTTGCCATAACAAATAGACTCAAAGTTGAAACGAGGCTTGAATTATATACAGTATCCTGTATCTCAGCTCCTGTCACATAGCTCAGTTGTTAATTAAGTTATGAATTTGATATTTTAAGAACTTTAACTTTATCCTAAGGTCTATTTCGAGAGATTATTTTGGATTATCCGATTACGACCATCAAAAAAACATCAAAAATATTATTCAAACAAGCCCGAAAGAAACATTATAAGATTAGGTACGTTCAAACTCTAAAAAAAACGAAATAAACATTCATTATTATTCTAATATTTATACAAATTGAAAATATAAAAAGGACCCATTCATTACAGAATATAGGAACGAGAATTTAATATTATTCTGTATTATAGGTAGGTATAGAAACATTGTAAGAAATTTAGATCAAATGATTGTGATCTTGAATAGGCTTTCAAATGAGTTTCAAATCATTGTGCTCACTGAAACATATCTCGTCAATGATTGGGATATATTGAAAATTGATGGCTGCACCACATTATACAATTATGGTACGCTGAACAAAATGATGGGATGATGGTGTATATCAGAAACAATATTAGTTACATACATAGAAAACGAGACTTTGGTACCATTAATGCTCTAGAAATTATAACAAACTTTAAATATTCAATTATCAAGAAAATCGCCATCTACAGATCCCCAAGTACCTACTTGTTCAAAAAATCTCAAGTTGGTTTATTAGACATTCGAATGAAAAGTAACATGCATACAATAACAGGTGATAGTAATATAGATCTACTTTCTATCATAGATTTTGTCGAAAAATATAAAAATGCATTGAACAGTTATGGTTATAAATCCTATATTAATGAATACACTCGACTACAGTGTCAAACACATATTGACCACTTCTTTGTTAAACCTATATCTAATAGTAAAATCAAATAATTTTTTTTCCAATTCAATATTAAAGATCATTGTCCTATAAACAATTATTATTAATTTGTTGCTTATATTTGTTTCTCTTATACATTGTGCTAAAGATATTACTGAAATCGGCTCAATCATGACCACTAAAAAAATAAAAAGGGTTACTTCAGCATCACTGGCTTAAAAAAATAATAAAAATATAAAGAGAAACTCGTAGAAAAAGCATAAATATTGCTCATTGAAGAAGGTCTGATAGTGTCATTAACCAATTTGGATTAGATACGTGATTCAGAAAGTCTCCATAATTTTGTTCTAATTTAAACAAAACCAAAGAGCATTATTATTCTTATTTTAAATTGAGACTCCTGTACATTTTTATCTCTCTCGATACGAAAATAAAAAAAAGTATTCAAAGTTATATGTAGAAAACTAGTTTTTATCAAAAATGCGATTTGCAATTGTGAATAATTAAAGCGGGTGTGGCATGGCATCAGTGTTAATTAAAGTATCAATATTCTATTTGTACTTCAGTAAAGTAAAATTTTCAGCTTATTACAATTAATTAATAAGATTAATGAGATTAATCCCAAACAATTATTCTCCTGCAATGAATAAATACCAAGAAGAGCTCATTACATATTTGAAAAATGTCAGATAACCTTCCTGGTGAGACGAAATGCATATATTAAAAAAATATTGTTCACGTTTCTAGAAGTATCTTTTACATTTTGCAGGTTCCATTTTTTGGATGGCATCGGTCTAAATAATGTTGTGCCTACTTTCGTCTTACCAAGAAAGTGATGTCCTGGCATTTCCAATGATGAAAATTGATTGAATTTAATATGATTAATAGTCAGATAATATATTTCGTAAATTTACTTAAGTGCAAATAGATTCTTTGGGAGCTCAATGAACACTGATATTAAATTGGAAGCAACTATCAATATTATTTTTCGAATAGTACTAAGTACTTCCTCTTGTTACATCTATAAACGGTCACAGCATTTGAAACACGTGAGAAATTGGAAAGTGTGCAAGCATTATTCGGAGCACTAGTGAATATAATATAGGATTGCAGTACATCTTTCAAGAATACGACGTTTCCAATATATTTGGAAAAATGGAATGACAAGCACCACTTTGCGACAACTGATATTAATGGGGGAAATTGCCAGGCAGAGAATTGTATGAGTACCATCAGAAACCTACTTAGGATCGAAACAGAGATCAAGTTAGAATGGTTGAACGGGCTATGGGAAATACAACTAGTTCTAACTAGAAAACTACCAATATGACTCCAATGCAACTTTTGTTGGGAATTCAACGTTTGACACCTTTGATTCATGCCTTATTGAAAATTTGGTCAAAAGACTTGACACCAGTTCGCAATCGCAGTCTATACTTTGTTTCACGAATGATTGTGTCTGTCATGGAAACACGAGAAACGAATCAATTCAACTGACAGGAGTAGATCAATGGCGTAACGATTTCGAGATAAAATGAGGTTTTTAAAATTATTTAATGTAATTAATTTAAAAATTACAAACCAAAAGAAATAAAGAAAAAAATCAGAGATGCAAAAAAGTGGATGGCGGATACATGAAAGGAAATGGAAGAACTAGAGAGAAGACATGATACCTTTAACATGTACAAAAAGGTCAGAGAGGTAACTGGTCTGTTTAAGAAAAGAGCCCCCAATATCTTAGTGGACAACGCAGGCAAAACCGTTATAGACGAGTAGGAAGTTTTTATTAAATGGCGCCAATACATAGATGATCTATTCAAAGACCACGATGACTGCTGTAGACGACAATGAAGGACCTGAAATCTTAAAATCTGAAGTCCTATTTAAAATAAAATCTGCAAAAACAAAAAAGCAACGGGACCTGATGACATCCCAGTAGAACTCCTCCTTCTTTTTAATGATATATACAACACGGGAGAAATATCGGGAGAATGGCTGAAATCTGTATTTATAACACTTCCCAAAAAACAACAAGCCCGGAGGTGCAATGATCACAGACTAATAAGCATGATGAGCCACACATTAAAGGTGTTCCTCATCATTATACACGCTCGAATAAAAAAAAATGCGAAAATGATTTAGACGAAACGCAGTTTGCCCTAAGAATCGGCAGAGGAGTACGACAGGGTGATATTATGTCACCCAAACAACAAACAATAAACATATTACCGTTCTACAATATGCTTTCAGAAAGCTTGAATGGACTGGAAAGGGTTTGAATATAGATGGCTTAAACCTAACAGACCTGCGCTTCTCGGATGATATAGCTTTGTTTTCTGACAACCTACAAGATATCAGGAAAATACTTGAAGATCTCCAGGAAGTATGTGCTCAGGTCGTGCTAAAAATTAATATGTCAAAAGCGAAATTTATGACAAATTTATGCCCGAGTGAAAACATTGCTGTCGCTGACGGCGAGGTGGAGCTGGTGGATAGGTACAAATATCTTGGTCATGAAATAAGAATCTCGAGAGATAATCAAACATGCAAGTTAAAAAGAAGAATTACGCTCTCCTGGGCAGCATATGGCAAAATTAGGGACGTATTCAGGAGTAATCTCCCAATTTGTCTGAAGGGAAAGGTCTTGCTTCAGTGCATTCTACCAGTTATGACCTACGGCGCCGAAACATTAACTCTGAAAGTCACATCTGCTAGGAAGCTTAGAAAAGCACAACGCAAGATCGAAAGATCGATGCTCGGTGTGTCACTTCGTGACCTCGTTAGATTTTTTTTTATTCATTTATTCATTTTTTATTTATTTATTTATTTATTTATTTGTTTTCGCAGCATACAGTATTGAAATATTTAGAAATTCCTAATTTTTTTTAAATAAAGGAAATCTTTACAATACCACCTAGGTGTAAGATAACACCTGTATGTGCGTAATTGTAAATGTTAATAATATAAACTAGATTAATTTTATAAATAATAACAGAAGTGTGTATATATACAAAAAAAATGTTTGGTTTCTGTCGGTAATGTCGAATAAATATTTGTTGTATGTAAGGTAATTAGTAAATAACAAGTAATAAAAGAGAAATAAAAGTTTATAATGATAGAAAGAAGTTCGTAACATCAAATGAGATTATCTTTGTATATTATTCTAAAATAATATGTGAATGATTTATATAGATATATATATATATATATATATATATATAATATATACATATATATATATATATATATATATATATTATATTTGTAGTTTAAAACTTCACTTTTTAAAAATAATAATATATATTAAAATTTATAAGTTACAAAATATAATAATAAAAATGAAGAAAAACAACGTGAACTGAGAGCTACTGCTTATTTTGAACCAAGAACCTCGGGGAACCAGGTGCAATCATATTTATAGTGATTTTATGCTGATTAAGCATCATGTGACTTGCATTTGGTTCGTCCGTTACAAGTTCTAGAGCATGGGATCTGCAAGTTTGCATATTCTGATAAAACTACAATATTCTAGGAATATTCCAGAGTATGGGAATTGCAAAGTTGCATATTCTGTGAGAATGTAAAATGTATTGAATTCTGAGAATGTTTCAGAGTGCAAAACTGCAAGTCAGCATTATCTCTGAGAACGAAAATATGAACAAAGAAAAATAATAAAACACGTGTCGTTGAAATATGACACCTGTGAGACTTGATCGTTATTATTGAATATGGTGAATTATATTGGGATATAACAGCTCCCCTTATAAAAGAAAAATTGATGTTATACAGCAATTTTTTGGTTAGAATAAAGATTAAAATAAAATGTAAAAATAAGAGTATACAAAATATATAAAAAAATGTAAAAGGTAAAATAAAAATAAAAATGACAGTGTCAATAAATGTTCACTTTTAAAAGAAAAGAATTTCACTTCACCTAGAATGTCCTTTACACTGTAGTTTCGACATCAGGCTGTAGATTTGGTCGTCTTCTATAGATCATGGATTTTATTCTTTGTAATGTCTCGTTGGGTTCGTCCGACTCTGGATTAGGAGATGTCTTCTTATGGAGTATAATTTTGAAAATTACATAGATGGTTGTTAGAATCACAATAATTACAATAGTGGAAACGGTGAACCAGGATATGTTTCATTCGATGAAGGGTTTGTTTATAAGTTCATCGAGATCTTTAGAATATTGTTCTAACTTGTACTTGGCTGATGAAAGATCGTCCATATTCATGTTATTTAGGTTGAATGGTTCCAGTTTTTGAACTAAAACTTTTTCTGGTATATGTAAACAGCAATTATAGTTGATCATCACTGGATGTGGATTGTGTGAAACTTCGATGATGTTGCGTGTTTCTGCTTGGACTTTAGTGATACCAATAAAGGCATAGCAGTTTGTAGTTAACTTGAAGATTGAATTCTTGTTTACAATAATAGTTTTGGTATTGGCTTCTTTGCAGTGAATTGTTATGTGAAGTGGCTCGGTTACTAGAATAAGCCACATGTTTTCTTCCAGTTTTTGGACGTTGTAACCTTGACCATGTATTAAAGATGTTTCGCAGTTTTCGGGAAAGTCTCTGAAGTTTCTAAAGAGTTGTGCCTCGCAGATAGCATTTGCGTCTATTGGATATGGGTAGACATTGGAACACAATTTCTTGTAGGGTGCAAGTTGTTTGCACTGGCTAGGATCTTTTATTAGTGCATATGTCAAAGAATCATCATCTCGCGCAATGAATTTTTGAGTAAAAGATAGAATGTGATGAATACCAGTTCTGCTATCGTATATTGGGATAGGATAGAGGTGGAACATTGTGAATGTTTGAGGTTCAACTAATGGAATTTTTAAAACAAAAACGATTTCTGATTCTGTTTGAAATGCTTCTAATTCAATGATTTCTAAAAATTGGGCTATACTTGAATGTTTAGCCGGTAGTGGTAAGTTATTTCTTAATAGATTTTGAGATATTTCCTTTAATGATGTAATCAGATTATGTGGTTCAATTATGGATGAATGAATTATTCTTAATCTAGCAAATGTAATAGCATTCAAGATGTCATTGAGGTTATCTTCAAGGAACAAAAAGCTTTCCATCAGTTTTTCACATATTTCGAAGAAACTTAATTTTCGAAATAAGGTTTCATTCTATCAAAGTTAACTTTACTTCTTTGATTTGTTCTGTTGTTAAGAACAGTGGCTGAATTTGTATGAACTTCAATAATTTCGAAGGGACCGTTGAATTTATTTTGTAATTTGTCCTTGATTTGCGATTCTTTAATGTAGACTTTGTCGCCTATATTGAATTGATATGGATTATTGGAAACATGTTGATCAAAGCGGACTTTTGCCTTTTCTTTACTAGAGTTTATTCGACTTCTAGCTATTCTATAGTAATGAGAAATTCGGTTGTTTAGATCTCTAATATATTTTGTAATTAACTCTTTGTGATTGTATGTGTTTTCGGGAGGTCTACCTGAAGTGTGACCAAATACTAATTCATACGGTGTAAAACCGTGAGTCTTGTACATTGAACGGTTGTATGAAATGATAGCGTATGGTAAGATGTTAAACGGGTGCTCATTTGGGTGTTCTGATACATGCGTTCGAATCATTTCTAATAGTGTGGAATGGAATCTTTCGAGAGATCCATTGGATTGTGGATGTCCTACACTGGAATTAGTTACTTTTATATCAAAGAGAGTGCACATGTCACGAAAAAGAGAGTTGTCGAATTCTCGACCAAAATCGCAATGAATTCGAGTTGGGGTACCGTAGTGTTGGAAATAAATCAAAAGTGTGTTGACTACACTTTTTGCTGTCTTGTCAGGTAATCCGTATGCTTGAGAGAATTTAGTGAGTTCGTCTCGTATAGTTAGTGCGTAATGTCTTCCGGGTACTTCTAGAATGTCTATATTAATCCTTTCAAACGGGGCTCTAGGTGTTTCTGTGATAACTAGAGGGCTGTCTAAGTTTTTCCTGCAAATCTTTGTTTTTTGACAAACTTCACAAGCTTTGATATGCTTTTCAACGTCCTTAGTTATACCGGGCCAATTGTATCGTTCGCGAATTCTACGGATAGTTTCGTTAATACCGCGATGAATACTGGTTTTTCCGTTATGGTACTGATCGAGAATGATAGGGATCTGATCCTGGTCTGGTGTTTTGAGAATATCTTGACATACTTTAAATTTAACATCTTTTTCAGAGAATATAAATGAAAGTATCTCTAATATGGGGAGATCAGGATTATTTTCAACAAAGTATGTTGTATCGGATTGTATAGTGTCTTTATTTCTAAAAATAGAAGCGAATAAGTATTCGTTGACGGAATCGGGATCGTATGGAATTGGAATAATAAAATATTTTCTATTCCTGACACTTTTGCTTGATAATACATTGATTTTACAGTTAGAAAAGTCAGCATTCTCTTCGAAAATGTCTTCTATAATCTTGTGATGATAGTCTTTTAGATTGTTTTGTTGAAAGAAAGTTAAAATATTTTTATGTTCTCTTGCTAAAAGTTGCTGGTTTGTAAATTCTATTTTTGAATAATCAATAAGTGACCTTAACTTATAAGCATTGACAAAGATTTTGAATTCTTCGTATACTTGTTCGTTGCTGATGTTATTAGATTTTTCGGATTCATTGTCTGAGTCTTCGTCATCGTCATTGTGTATGGGGAGGATTGGAAAATGAGAGGATTGTGCTTTTGACTGAAATTTAATATAATCCGAAATATGGTTCTTTATTGGTTTTTGAATGTTGTGATGCTTTCTTTCAGGATGGGATAGTTTTGGATTGCTTTCGAGAATGTTGTCGATAACCTTAAATAGTGGGACGGTTTTGAAATTTGTGACTAACTTCTGATCTCTGAAATTAATTACTGCCTCATAATGGTGAAGCCAATCTGCTCCAACTAGTCCATCGAATTGGATATCAAGATCGCAAATGTAAATTTTATAAGGATCATTCTTGGCAAAAGGTATCATAACAGATTCGGTAATTAGAATCTTTTGCTCTGTTATTCCTTGGATAACAACATTTTCGGGGCTTCTATTTAAAAATGCTTCGCATGTTTTTGGTTTGAAGATTGATATGCCTGCTCCACTATCTACGAGAATTCTAAATCTTTTGGAGGAGTCTTCGAAATAGTAGAGATTTTTAGAATTTACTGTAAGTGTTGAGCTTACATGAACATTTGTTCTGGGTGGTTGGCATACGGGTGGAGGTTGTCGATAGTCATAGTTTGAATTGGGGTTGTCTGTTCTTCCAAAACGGGTTTCTTGGGATCTGGGGCTTTTGAAGTTGGGCAAAGAGGAAAATTTTGATCATAAAAATCTTCGGATGGTGATGTAGAACTTTCGCAATTGTTTTGGAAAGATTCCAACTGATAATACTCTTGCGAAAAATTGTTATAATTTTCATCTTCGTAAAAATCGGGAGTATAATTAGACTGTTCATTAGTAATAAAATTGTTGTGATAATATTGATCTTCTACTGGATTATTAAAATGATGTGTACGATGTGGTTGCTGTCTTATATTAGGATTTGATTGAATGACAGATGATCTTTGAATATTGGGATTGGGTCTAGAAAATTGATTATTATATGGACTAGGTTGTCTATTTTGGGTTTGAGAAGATGATTGATTTTGGGGATTAAAGTTGCTGAAAGATGGTCGAAAGTTTTGTTGATAATTTTGAAATGAAGGCTGTAATGATCTCTTTCTTGTAAGACAATCATGGATCATGTGGCCTGGTCTTTTACAATATGAACATTGTGGAAGTTGGATAGGTTTTTTCATATTATTCTGAGGTCTATTCTGAAATTTTTGATTCTCAAAATAAGATAGTTGAAGTTCCTTTTTAATTCTATTCAAAGCTGAAAGCATGTCGCTTGGATTACTAGCTCTAACTATTTGACCTAATTTCTGTTCAAGTCCAGTTAATGCCGTTGTCAATACCATAGCGTCTGTTAATTTAGTTTGAGCAATTTTTTCAGGTAAAGTCATGTTTTGTTTGTTGATGGCAGAGTGAATTTTGGATTCATGCGTTTGCAAACGAGCTATGAAAGTTAATGCTGATTCATTTTGCAACTGTTTCATACGTTGAAGATCCTGAATTAATGAGGTTAAATCTCGTGAATCTCCAAAGTGTGAATCTAAAAGATGTAAAATTTCTTCCCATGAATTTGGGTTTCGAGAACTGACAAGTTCGGCTGCTCGGCCTTTAAGTTTATTCTTAATGTGTAATGTAAGGAGAAGCTTTTGATCTCCGGTTGCCATGTTGAATGCCATGGAACATGCGTTTGTGAATGTGGTTAAAAATATCTGATTACCATCATAATCAGGGATAATAGAAAATATCTCTGAAAGTTTGTATTGTTCTACAGAAATAATTTGTGATTCGGGGTTGACGTCAGCGTTCACGTCGGAACTAGCTTGACCTCTTGTAGTAGGCATTGTGTTTTCAGGGCGAAAACGTAAATATAGGGGATAAATTTTGGATAAAATGTGAAAACAATACGATAACAGAAATGTTGTTTAATCGAACTAATAAAATACGATAATAATTGTGAGTAAATTGTTAAAAATTGTTTCAATAATTGATAAACATTTTTAAACGAGATGATTCTTTGCACTTAGTTGACTAAAATCCTCATTCCTGGCAGAAGATGAAATCCTTTATTCTCCGTGAGCGTTGCTACGACAGGGTGAGCGTTCGCGTGTTCCGTTGTCGCCGGAGAGACCGTCTTCGTTGCTGGTGATGTGGATTGGAACTTGGTTCTCCGCAGCTTCGATTCTTTCTTCTTTTAAGGTTTGGAAACCACCGTTGACACTTATAACAACGTTGAGGAATCCTACTGACTGCGCCAATTTTATATTTGTAGTTTAAAACTTCACTTTTTAAAAATAATAATATTTATTAACATTTATAAGTTACAAAATATAATAATAAAAATGAAGAAAAACAACGTGAACTGAGAGCTACTGCTTATTTTGAACCAAGAACCTCGGGGAACCAGGTGCAATCATATTTATAGTGATTTTATGCTGATTAAGCATCATGTGACTTGCATTTGGTTCGTCCGTTACAAGTTCTAGAGCATGGGATCTGCAAGTTTGCATATTCTGATAAAACTACAATATTCTAGGAATATTCCAGAGTATGGGAATTGCAAAGTTGCATATTCTGTGAGAATGTAAAATGTATTGAATTCTGAGAATGTTCCAGAGTGCAAAACTGCAAGTCAGCATTATCTCTGAGAACGAAAATATGAACAAAGAAAAATAATAAAACACGTGTCGTTGAAATATGACACCTGTGAGACTTGATCGTTATTATTGAATATGGTGAATTATATTGGGATATAACATATATATAGATATAGATATATATATATATATGTTATATCACTCAACTCCAAGTTAACTTTTTAAAAACAATATTTATTAAATCAAAATACAATATAATAATTCGAACTTAATTTTACATGACTGTATGAATCTAGACTCACAAGTTGACTGACACATTCGCCAGAAGATTCACAAGTGATGTCGTTAGCTGGAGATCTAGTATTTATACAATCCAAAATGTTTAATCATCAAAAAAATATAAAAAAACGTAAATAAATACAATAGATCTTTTCTCCTAAGGTTAAATCGGAACTTCCAGAAATATTATAAATAAAATACTTAGTAATGTCTTTTTGGAGGCCAAACTGGATAAACAACTAACAATGGTCTTTATGGTAACTTGCTGACTACTGGTCGGCATCTCTGGCACGTAAACATCCTTATCACTTTGTTATCTTCTTAGAACTGCGCCTTGCAGATGTCATATGATATGGTGAAATATAATATTATGAAATTTAATATTTGAAAATAATACCTTGTTATTATTATATGACTTTAAATAATAATTCAATTATAACTTTATATAGCATATATATTATTATTTCTACTGAATAGAAAGCTGTAGGTAACACCACTTGTGTTGTTAAATTAAAGTAATTCTGTAAAAGTTTTATAGTTCAGATTAATGAAAATCTTGCATTTTGAGGAAAAGGTTTTAATGTTTTTGACATTTCTCAAAGTAGTTGGAAGCAGATTGAACATTCTAGGGGCATAAAATGCAGAAAACCGTTGACTTATCCCCTTTTTAACAAAGGGAGTAACTAAACTATTTTTTGATTTATTTCTTGTTGAGTACGGGTGAGATATGTAGCTTTGAGATTTCTCTTTCTTTTGCATGTAAATACAGTTTGTGAGGAAGTATAATGATCTCGCGTTCAGAATATTATTGTCATAGAGTTGTTCAGTTGTATAATCTCTATTTTTGAACAGGATTATTTTTGATATGTAGTTTTGAACTGTGTTTAGCTGACTCAATACATTGTCATAGAGTCCACCCCACATTAGAATTCCATATCGTATCGCTGTTTCAACCAACGATTTATAGACAGATAATAAATTTTTAAATAAGGACCTAAGGGCGAGAACAGGAGTCACAAAGCTCAAGTGGAACTGGGCTGGACATGTGGCCCGCATGACAGATAGATTGACGGTGGACAAAAAGGCTGCTCGAATGGAGACCAAGGGCTGACAAAAGAAACAGAGGAAAACCTCCCACGCGATGGACGATAACAAGAGAATAACAACAAATTGGATGCAGTGGGCAGAAATGGCCTATATCCAGCAGTGGATGCAAAGGGCTGATTGATGATGATGATGATGCAGTTCGGCTTCAGAAATGCCCTTGGAACCACAGAAGCAATGTTTGCTCTGAATGTTCTTCTCCAAAAATGTCGAGACCAACGCAAGGATGTGTTCGTGTATTTTATTGATTATGAAAAGGGTTTCGAAAAAGTACAACACGAAAAACTTATAAATATATTAAGAGACACTTGTATTGATGGAGAAGATTTACGTATAATTATAAACCTGTATTGGCGATAGAAGGCAGTCGTTCGAGTCGGTGGAAGATTTACGGATGAACGTCAAATCCAACGAGGCGTTCGACAAGGATGTGTCCTGTCTTCCACTGTTGTTCAACCTTTATTCCGTCAATGTCTTTAAGAGGCTTTTTATGAAAAAGAATTCGGGGTCAAAATCAACGGCGAGCTAATTAAAACCATTCGCTATGCTGAAGATACGGCTCTTTTATGCGATGATCTTCAAAGTCTTCGAAATCTCATAAATTATGCCAGTGCAGTAGGACAGTGCATAAGCAACCAGGAAACGGTTTCTGACTACAGGAACCCCACATAGAATAGTCAATCCAACCCTAAGTGAACCAAAACAAACAGTAATACTCATCTGCCGTCAGCTGCTACCAATTCCCCACTAAGGATCAAGCCATAATATTTCCTGCTATCGAGGGACTACCACTTCAAGATTATATTTTTGCACTGGGGTCCAAAATTGGACCACAGAATATATCATTCTCGTCATATATATCAAATAACAGAGTATGCATATATCTTACAGATAAAAGGAAAGTTGACAGTTTTTATGACGGACCATGGCTCTATTACGGTAAATGATCAATTGATTGCATCACGCCGCCTCATATCGCCAGCACAACGACTTGTTTTGCCAAACGTTAGTCCCACCATCCCTCATCTAGTTATAGAAAATGAGCTGAAAGCAATTGGACTAAAACTGGTGACACCTATTTCATTTTCAAAAATCAATGTTTCGAATCCACAATCAAGTGTATATTCATCCCCTTGATCACATAACTATCCCCACATCAATACTGATTAATAATGATAACTCAACATACCGAATATTCCTTTCACAAGACAACTTATCATGTTTCAATTGTAAGCAACCAGACCATATCGCCCCACAGTGTACTACCCCAACGACTACTACCCCGGCAGCTACTACAGAAAACGTCATCTCTTCTCCAACTAACGGAAACTTAATTGAAGTTACCAATAACCTGCAAACGGAAATATAGGCAACAAGCCATTTGGCTATATCTCCATCTGAAGAACCATTGAAACCATCTTCGATGAAAAGGAGCATTGATTGATATTCTTTCACCTGCCATTGATGCAACAAAAGACTCCTCTCTCCAGGAACCAAGAAGATTTCGAATACCCGAAGATAGGAAAGCTAAGAAGACTAAACATTCGGTGAGCCCCTCTGAAAAAAATAATACAAACTGCTCAATAATATTTCAACCAGCAAAAGAATACTTAGATAACCATACCTCAGAACTCCCCCTCGGCTATGAACAAATGATAAACCTTTTCAATAATATCTATGGATTTCCGGACCCCATCAGTGTAACCTTAAACTACACCAAGGATCTTAACGCACTATGCGTGATGCTCCGGAATATATACCCTCTATTCAAGGAACGTAGTATAATCCCATTCAATCTTCCACTCCTCCAAATATTCCTGAACTTCATTCAATCATTCAATGGAATATAAATTGTTTTTATCCCCACCATGAAATGCTCAAACTACTCATGAAGGAACACAACCCATCCTTAATAGGCTTACAAGAAACTAATTTCCGAACCACCAATGTTGCCAACCTTAGGAACTATAAAGTTTTTTTTAGAAATCGAGACAACCTCGACAGAGCTAGTGGAGGCGTAGCAATCTACGCAAAAAATGATTTAGATTCTCAAGAAATACATGTAAACACTGGAAGCTGTGGCAGTATCAATAAAATCCTCAACAAATATTCATATCTGTAATCTATACATCCCGCCAAATAAAGATTTTTCCGAACAAGATATCAGAAACCTATTAGTTCGAATTCCTACACCATGTATAATGATTGGTGATTTCAATAATCACAGCATAACATGGGGAGGAAAATTCACGAACGCTAGAGACCGGAAGGTTACCATTACTATTGAAGAAAACAACCTTGTACTGCTGAATGATGGAGCTCACACAAGATTTAATGTATTTAACGGGGAAACCATGGCACTCGATCTGAACATAAGCTCACCAAATCTGGCCACAAAACTATCATGGCAAGTCCTGTCTTTCCTTTACGGGAGTGACCACTTTCCAATTAAAATAACAATTACCGATAATGCTCAAAATGACTTGATACTCCTTGAAAAATGGAAGCTAAAAGAAGCCAACTGGCCATTGTACAGTAACATAATTGAGAACGATCTACTTTCAATACATACAGCAGACGACATCAACGAAACGTTTGATCCAAATAATAGAAAGTGCTGCTGGTCAAGCCATAGGCAAAACAAAACACATCAACAAGCATACTCTAGTTCCTTGGTGGAACCAAGAATGCCCAGAGGCCATTCAGCTGAGCCAGAGAGCGTTTAATAAACAGAAAAGGAACCGAACTGAGCAAAATTAACTTTTGAGAAACTTAGAGCCAAGGCCCGCTTCGTGATAAAAAACGGCAAGAAAAAATCATGGAATGAATATGTCTCTGGTATAAAACCATCCACCCCTATAACAGAAATATGGCAAAAAGTAAAAAGAATCTCGGGAAAAAACGCAGATATGCAAATCAAAACCTTGACTTTCAATGGCAATCTCATTAAAAGTAGTGAAGATATAGCAGAAGTACTCGCCACAACCTACGAAAATCATTCAAGTGATTGTAATTTCGATGCAGCATTTATGCAACTTAAGCAACAGGCAGAAGAAAACTTTCCAATTATAGTCCTAAACGACGACTCTCCTATCAATCTACCAATAAGTAACTCAGAATTTCAAGAAGCACTAAACGACCTGGAGAATTCCAGCCCAGAGCCAGATAACATCCCGGTGATCTTTTTGCAAAACTTTCCAGAGGTTGGAAAACAGTTTTTGCTACATATTTACAACATTGTATGGATTCAAAAGAAATTTCCCAGTCTCTGGACGGAGGCCACTATTATCCCGATTTTGAAACCACATAAGACCAGATCCGATCCTACGTCGTACAGACCAATTGCTTTAACATGTTCAATGTGTAAGCTTTTGGAAAAAATAGTCAACTTACGGTTGGTATGGTATTTGGAAACAAAACAACTCTTAGCACCTGAACAAAGCGGTTTTCGTATACAAAGATCAACCTTGGATAACATTATCGATCCGGAATCTGAAATCCACGAGGCCTTCATTAATAAACAAAAATGCATAGCAGTATTCTTTGATATCAAGAGGGCGTATGATACTGTATGGAGATAACATATTCTCCAACAATTAGTCGACTGGGAAATTCAAGGAAACATGCTTGCTTTCACTCAAAACTTCCTGAGAAATAGGTACTTCCGAGAAAAGTACGAGTAAATGGACATTTATCTAAAAAAGTGATCCAACAAAATGGAACGCCTCAAGGATCGGTCATAAGTATAACAATGTTTCTCACAGCGATAAACTGCATCCTCGATAATGTTTCACTTCCAGTGAAAGGACGATTATCCGCCGATGGCCTAGTACTTTTTACTAAAGGGAAAAACATCCAATCCATGACTTCTATCCTCCAAACTCAGATGTCGAAACTAGAAACTTGGTTATCCAACTCCAGCTTCTCCTTTTCAGCACAGAAATCCAATTTGTTGATTTATTGGAATTGATTTCGGATTCGATGTTGGTTAAAAATTAAGGTTTTAAAAGTTCAATAGGAATATGTTTTGTTTTCAGATAGGTATAATGAATAGTATCGTTCATTACACGTCCATAATTGCTTTTCCCGCGCTTGCATGAATTTGCCACGCGCGCACCTGTACCTAAAGCCTATTGTCTGGACTCCTAATGAAATATACTATTAGAATATAGAATTTTCAGGTTGATCCGTTGTTTGGTTTGCCAGAAACAGTAGGTTGAAAAATGAAGCACATTTAAAAATTATTTTCATTACTATACTATACTATATATAAGTAAGATATACAATTATGTAGTCTTTTTTATATAGCTGCCCCATATTTTTGGTATACTTTTTAATTTGCCTAAATATTGCCAATATATATATCATAGACATATCTGCTATAGTTTTTGACTTATGTCAATTTATGTGGCAGAATAGCGTCGGGCATCGACCTACAAAAAAATCATATCTTTAGTACCATTCAAGATAACTGAATAAACTTTTTCTATTAGATTTCTAACGCCATTGCCCATATTCTTAATCGAAGTTGAACTCAAGATCTATGATGCGTTCCCCACTACAATTTTTTGAAAATAGCAAATAATTAATTGCAATAGCTCGAATTTTTCAAATTATTTTATTATTAAGTCATTGTTTGGCATTTAAGGGCTTTCTGCCAATATATAGTTTGTGGGGTCTAATCTGTAAAGTTTGCGAGATCTGTTACAATACAAGAACTGAGTAAGCTACGTAAATTTTGACAGATACATGTACTAAATAATAATATACGTTAGATTTATAAAAATGAATTTCTACCAACTGGGATTAGTGTATATCATATACTGTATTGGCGAAGCTGACAGAAATGTTTTGTTAGCAGGCAGAATTTGCCGACAAAAATGTCCAGAAGCAAGAACTCCACGGACGTCTTCATCCAAAAAGGATAGAGGTCGGTTTGGACTCACTGGTAGCGTGTTTTATATTAAAAAGGAAATTATAGGTGGTCGGATCACGGAGCAAGGTGAGCCGCAAATTTTTTTTCTTCAAGAATATCCTTACTCAAACACCTACTAGGGAAATAGCAGCAGAAACACATATTTCAAAGTATGAACTGAATAATATTAAAACATATTTTGCAAATACAGGTGCATTTTGTATCCAAATAAATGGTATTATTGACGACAATGATAATATTTTGAAGAAAATTCTGTTTTCCGATGAAGCAAAATTTAAAAATAATGGGTTATTCAACAAACTTATATGCATTATTATGCAGTTGCAAATCCCCAATGGTTGTGGACTGTTGATCACCAACAACGATAGGCGCTGAATGTTTGGGGAGGAATTATTGGTGATTATATTATCGGACCCTACTTTTTTGAAAACGTGCTAAATGGTAAAAGATCTTTACAATTTCTTTTCGAACATCTTCCCAGAATATTAGAAGACCAAAAGGACCATGTGGTTCCAACAATATGGTACTCTTGTACATTATAATAGAATAGTGCGAGAGTTTATAGATGAGTCTTACTCGAATCGTTGGATAGGCAGAGGAGGTACTATTCCTTGTCCTGCACGATCTCTTAATATTACTTATATAGACTTCATCCTTCGGGGGTACGTGAAGGAAAGAGATTTCCAATATCGTCCAACAACTGGTGAAGATATGACAAACAGGATCTCGGAAGCCTTCTGTTCAACTGGTGCAGGAATGATTGCAAGAGTTCGGGAGTCGTTCACTAGAAGACTAGCAGCTTGTGAGGAACATGATGGTGATCTAGTTAAACATTTATAAGAAGCCTTTTTTCAAATTTTTACACTGTTTCATGTTACTCAACTCACCCTTTCTTGATATCGTAGAAAACTATATCCCTTGCAATTTACTCATGAATGTTAATTTCGATACATTATTATTTTTGAAATATATAGATGGTGTCAAATTTTATAACAGTGGCCCTCTCGATTCCTCTTTTTTACGAACAAACCATCAACATTTCTTATTTTGTAACAAATCTCGCAAACCTTACAATTAGACCCCACAAACTATATATTCGCAGAAAGCCCTTAAAAAATGCCATACAATGACTTGACAATATACAGGGGGGTTATATTTGAAGAATTCGAGATATTGCAATTAGTTTTTGCTATTTTCAAAAAATCGTAGCATCGATGCAGAGTTCCACTTTGATTGAGAAGATGCGCAATGGAAACTGCCCTAAAAGAATACATTTATAATCGGAACATGCGAGATTGCCCAAGAAAGGCAAACACATGGGGATGGCAGGTTAGAATCAGAAATTCAAATAATAGTTGGATAATTACATAGCGCTCTTAGGATTGAGAAGAAACGCAGTACCACTGCTGATCTTTATAAACATGTATAGTTATTAGGCTACTTCATAATAACAAAACCCTGTTCAAATGGTGCAAAGGTTATTTATTTATACCTTTTATCAATAATGTCAGATTTAAGATATGTACTAGTTAATTAATTTATACTTTTAATATTTTAATATATTTTTAATTCCATCAATTTTTACAGTAAAATTAAAGCACTGAGCTCTCATATCATCGATTCTAGGATGGTATGAAAGGGCCAAAGAAAACTCAACGAAATAGGCAAGAAAACTGTTTAATATGGATTCCCGGCCAATCGGAAATCAAAAGGAATGAAGAGGCCGCCAGGAAAGGAGCAGGAACTCCTTTCATTGGACCAGAATCATTCTGTGGTACAGCTAAGCATACCAACAGAATGCCTCTCCATTGCTAGCCAACGCAAAACCTGCATTGGACAAGCAACATGCAGAAATGAGGAATTAACCTCCTTGGAGCCATCCATGTCTATTTCTTTATTTTTAAGCTTTTCATTAATTGGCTTTACAAGTGGTTCATCAATATTTTTACAATGACAGCAGTTTTGAAAACATATGCATGGATGTCCGATGCTTTGTTTGCTAATCAATCTGATTGAGTATTTATAGTGGAGTTATGAAATATGCAAACATCTTAGGTACTGCCCTAACCGCAGCAGACATTATTCAATAGCTGAAGAGGTGTATGCCCTCTTAGTAGTTGTTAGTGGCACAGCTAAACGTCCTAGCGTAATATAGTTATTTACCAGAAAACAGCTGATGTTATATATTTTTCTTAGATATATTTGAGGTGATTAACTTTTCTAAATTGGAAATTAAATGTCTTGGCAATTTATTTCATTTAAATAATATTTGTTTTCATTTCAGGTCACTTAGAACGTGTACTTGGTGCAAGGTTTAAAACCAACTAACACGAGAAATTTGTAAATAGTTTAATAGGAAAACAAAAGCAGAAATGATTGCTTAGTATCAATTATCTATTGTTATATGTAACTGTTCTTCTATCTTATTCTGAAAATGGAGGTGTTTCTCATGTTGAAAGAGAGAAGCTTGTTAACATAACCACGTATCAACCAACCTTACCTGTAGGTGCAACAAAATAATCTATTTCAATAAAACATTTTCCGTTTTTTCATTACATCAAAGATTTGAAGTATTCAACAAGTTTACATTTCTTTATTCTCGTTTGAGAAGCGTGTAGAGCTGTTTCTTACAAGTCTAGTACATACCTTTATTAATATTTAAAATAATGGGGACATTTTAAATTATCCCTTGGCGGATGTCTGAAAAATCAGTTGCCATATAAGCTTTACTGCGTTTCACACTGTGTATAAAATGTAGCCGTAATAGTTTCTTCTGTAATTTTAAAATTAATTGTTTACTATTATTTTTGGAAAGCACATAGTAAAAGTATCTCTTTCATGTAGTTATTGCACCACTTGTTGCTACACTAAGCTCTTCCAATGTCATTTTACAATTTGCTTGACATCTGACGTCGAAGATATTCATTGTTTTATGAGGCCAAAAACAGTAACAGTAGCTATTTGTGCATTAGGTTGGGAAATGTAAAATGTTTCCGATCAAGTTTCAAAAAATCTAATTCTTCCACATTCAGTATTGAAAGATTGAAGAATTACTGACCGTATTTTACAAAATAAATTGATGTCATTGCTTTATGGAATATAAAAGTAAACAAAACCTAACCTTTACATCCACAGAACAACGATTAAAACCAATATCGTATCAAACATCCCAAAATGACATTGGAATAACTTTCAGTAACTGCCTATACGTCTCATGAATGGTTACTATATCAGAAAGTTGCATAATCGATTTATGAAGATGTGGTTACAATCCAATGCCTACAACTAGTCGTGTTTTGGTGATTAATTCTAGTCCTACCAGTATTTTATTGCAGTCCAAAATAAGTTATTTTAGGTTATTTATTCCATTTTATTTATTGAATTTTCTCAAATATGAATAGAATTAACTATTATCTGTTATTGTTTATTGGCTGTTTTTAATCAATTCTAAACCTATCATTTGGCAACGTTTCACAGTTTCAGTACTATCAACTCGTTTTAATATGGAGGTGAATTTTTGGGAAGTTGATCATAATTTGGGAAAGTAATTAGCCTAATATATTTATTTTCTACTGCTGATTTACATGGGATGTTTCTGCTTTCTGTCTTTCTTTTATATTTCTCAAGAAATGTTTTTTCTATTCATCTATTTTATGTAATTTGTATAACATTGTTTCGGCCAATTCTGTCAGGGATATTCAATAAATATCACCGAGGCTTGGAAGCTCTATGGAAGTACTCAGACCATAATTTAATCCAGAACTAAATGGGATAAGAGCACTGACATGGAATGTCTGGTTAAGGTTAATTGTTCACTATTCTGATATTCAAGATAAAACATTGCATTACTTCAAATGGGCGTTACTAATCAATAAACAGATATATTATCTATCACCACCACCAGTTTTCCAGATATGCGGTTCTCCATTATCCAACAAAGGTGATTAAAACTTCCAAATTGAAACAAAACATCATCAAAATATAAAACTAATAAAACGAAATAGGGCGATGGACTGGCAATGATGAAAAATTCAACATCGTTTTTAAATTGCAACTGTGCCTGTGGTACGTAACAAGATTTGCAATTACGTTTGCACTAGTGTTTGCGTGGTAGGTAAATGTAAACACGTCGAATATTATAAAATAGTAAACAAGAGGTCTAATTCGCTGCAAATATTTACGAGTATACTCCTTGAAATGTAGATATGATAACAAGGAAATTGGATTACGAAATTGAAGTTGGGAAGAGTCCGTACTAGGAAAACAAATTGGATAAGAGAATAACAAATGCATTTGTTATTTCAATTTACTCTGGTAATTCTAAGCAGATGTATTATCGATCGTTCTACAGGGTACATTTCCTGAAAAATTTAATTCACATATTCGCAAAGTTTTCCAGATAAGTGGATGCCTTTTACCAAAACATTCGTTTAGGGATGTTCCTGGTTGGATTGGAATGAATATAACTATCTGAAAAATAAAGTGATCGAAGAATTAATTCCAATAGTGATGATTTATGGATTTTGGCTCTTTTTTCATGGACTTCCAGATGGAGCAATTATACTATTCATATAGTAAAAAAAATCGAACATTTCCATTACTAGTGAGTCAATTATATGTTAGGGAAAACGGACATCAAATTGAACAATTCAATAAATAAGCTTTGTGTTTTGTTAGTGATTTAGCGTTAGTATTGTTTTTGTTTCTTTCATGGAAAATTCACAAGTAATATTCCGTCAATTGGAACCTTCTTTGTATGAAGAAACCATAGCCCACTATTAAAATTCAATGTTTTAGTAATTTTGGAGCATTTTTTATAAATTTATGTTCATGTATTATATATTATTTTGAAGGAAAAAAATAAGGAATTTAATGAGATAATAAAATACAGGGTGTTCCTTTGAAAGAATTATAAGTTTGAGTTGTACATCCATTACAATACACCAAAAATACAAAATTGCGTGCGCCATTGGATTCTACATAAAATTCTCTATGGGATAAGTTTTCAATTTAACATTATCGTTGAGAAACTATTGGTGTTGGTACTTTTGAAGTTGTGCAATTTTATGTAGATAGAAGACTTTTGCCAGTATCTTCAAAAGTACCAGCACAAATAGAATTATTATTATTTTGTATTTTTCAGTGCATCAAATAAAGTCGGTCCAGTTTTTGGTAAAAAATATTTATTTTACAGTTTTGAGTGTATCATTAGACATGAAAATCATTGAACATTCACTAATATCTACCAAAGAAGATAGAACTTATCCCATTCCCCATGTATATTCTATGCTTGTTCTTGTTATTATCAGAGATTTCAACACATCTCTGCGGAAATTCACATATTTCAGACTTTACCACTGCAGTAACTCGAAAGCCGAATTTTTTTAAAATGACCAATTTAAATGTAGCTACATATAATCTCTTCTTTAATTTGTCTTTATTACATTGCCCCTCCACATAGCGGAAATACATATTACACATATTTCAGTTTTTCACATTTTTGGTGAAAACGGCGAAGAGGAAACGCTTCAACTAGCTTAAGAGTCTTTAACTTTACGCCTAGAGGGTGCAATCCTTAAAATTAGAAAAACCATTTCTTCCTAAAACTGTCCAATTATTGTAGGTAAAATAGTCAACTAGAATGAGGCCTTGATTGAATAATTTATGAAGAAATACTTTGGTTAAGTTAAACCGAATTTATCGAAATTTGTTTCATCAGGCAGTCCATTTCATATAGGTACAATTCTTTTCCAATTGCTTTTAGTCGGGGGCATCTTAAAATGAAATATAAAAGAAATCATTTTTGTTGAGAATGTCGAATGGAAACAACTAAATATTATAAAATAATACTAGCTGTTTCACCCGGCAATTCCCGGGCAAACCATTTCGTACATTGTGGTACGAAAACATAGAGTCATCAAAAGTCTTGAGTATGGAACCCTTCTATGAGACCTACTTGCACGAAGAACCAGTCCGAACACCAACCTAGATCCATCCACAGACATGCACCAAGAGAGAACAGCATGATAATTTTCCCTACATGGGATTTTCCGGTATGGAATCCTTTACCTTTATATTGCAGTCGCACTGACAGACTCTCACAAAACAGTCCAGTGACATACTACATACAACTGACTTTTCCTGGAGGCAAAATGAACATTTGTATAGTGTACTTTAACCTACTCTTATCTCTGTATTCTGGAAATCTTCCTATCCACTCGTTCAATAATAATTGAAAACAATAATAATTCGCCAATAAAAATTGCAGGTGATTACAACTGTAGAGTAGCTAAATCTGGTATTATCCCAACGGATCTGGTCGAAAACACCAATTTAAATGAATGTAGACTCAGTAATGATATAGTGCTGAATTCTAGAGGCCGTTCTATTATCGAGTTCATGCGTGCTAACTCGTTCAGTCTCCTGAAAGGCAGAATAAAATCAGACACTTCGGCACAATTTACTCATGTAAGTAGCCTTGAAAAAAGTGTTATTGACTTAGTGTGGACTAACAACGCTGACCTCAGTTTCAATGAAGATCTTACTGTCCTTAATGAATACACTGTATCGGATCATTTTGCACATTCTCTTTCTGTCAAAATATTGTGGGATCCTCAACTTCGAAAACTTATTACACATAAAAACTATCGTCCTTCAATTATGTGGTCGAATGACCTCGCCTTCCAGTTTAAGAATTTGATGCAGTGGTCTAATAAGATCAGCCAACTGGGCAATGTCCAACATTCTTCTAACACCATCTACTCGGCTATCTCTGTGGCAGCCGACAAACTTAACTAGATTAATCGCTCTCCAAAAGCTCAATACAAAAAACAAACTCTCCATGGTATGACTCAAAATGTCATTCTGCAAAGCTTAATCTGAAATGAGAGCTCCAAATATGTAAGAGATCCAACTTCATTGAACCAAATGGAACGACTTTTATCAAACAAAGGAAATCCTATTAGTCCAAGAGCTAGTAACGCACGTTTCATGTTTGATGCACCTTGAAATTTAAAAATTTTAAATGTATTGTATGAAGAAGCAAATATACCTGTGTTGGCCTGACCCACCTTGGGACACTAGGTAGTGCGCATCCTAAAAAGGTGTAAAAAATATGACCCAAAAAAAGTGTTTGATTCAGCAGCCAACAACCAGTAATGGAAAGTTTAGGTAATTTTAAAAATACTACTATTTGGCAGACACTTTTGTGGGGGTTTAAACTTAATAAATCCACCTAAAGTTGATTTTTTTTAA
Organism: Crioceris asparagi; assembly: GCA_958507055.1. Classification (NCBI taxonomy): domain Eukaryota; kingdom Metazoa; phylum Arthropoda; class Insecta; order Coleoptera; family Chrysomelidae; genus Crioceris; species Crioceris asparagi. The sequence continues at coordinate 50,829,924 of OY293828.1, forward strand.
ATACCATTTGAAGTGTTTGATTCACGCTGAAATTTTAACAGCGTCTTAATTAAATATAAAAAAAATAATTACAAAAAGCCAGACACTTTTTCCGGGGTTTAATTGCCGGCAAACATGAAAATAAATATTATTTATAATAGAAAGAGATAGGCTGCGCATGACGGTAGATGTGAGTGAGAGTGCTGATCACCACCGTTGCTGCGGTCTTTCTCAATGCTCTCATTGGCTGTTGGTCACGTGTCTTGTATAGCTGTACATTTGAAATTAATATTTTGGAGTAGAATTAAAAAAATTTATTTATTTAAATAACTTATGTTCAAGCTTTTTATTTCTTTAGATCAAAGAGTACAATTAATTAATAATTATGATTTATGTTATTATCCATGATGTTAAATATAATATTCTCAGGAACTTAGACATAAAAAAACATTGTGCTACATTTTTAAATGTTGCAACATTTAAAAATCTAGCACTGAATGTTTTTTTTTCGTCCAAGTTCTTGAGAATGATACTATTATATTAAGTAATAATGATGAAAAATTGGAATTGAAAGCTTTTCGTATTAAAAAAAAGAGATTGTAAGGTTATAATTCAAAATTCCACGATCAGTATGTATGGTAAATATTACTGGTTTATTTTTTTTAATATTTTTTACAAGTATACTTTATAAAAATGTCTAGAAAAGTATCTTCAATGTTCGTCTTCATCACTACTGTCCTCTGAATCTTCTTCTGCCGAATCATCACTCGAAAATACGTCTTCATTGTAAGAAGTCCTTTCATCATCTAAAAAAAGACCCAAACATACTTGAACCAGTTCTTACAGCATCCAAAACGGTTTTCGGCATACAATCACCCTCAAACCATTTAAACTCATATCTGTTATTTTTTAGAGTCCAACCGTATCTTCCAGGTAACAAAGATGTTGGAGTACTCAGATGAGCGTTTCGCCAAATACTTGTAATATATTGAGTCCGCAAAAGGTGTTGGTGTAGTTCTGCTTTACACGATGGTAAATTTGACGCATCATATTTGATCAAATTTTTTCCAAAAGGTTCGTTTACATTTTTTGATTTGTAAGTAGAGCAAAACTTTTGGAATCGCGCATCATTAACATTTGTAATGTTCTTGTACCCGTACAATTCACAGACAAATTTTTCAAGTGTTGCAAACATTTCGTATTGTAATCCAGGGACATCTAACTGTCCAATGTCAGCAAGTGCTTTCTGATAATCCAAATTATTTATATTATTATTATAAGTTGGAATGGTTTTTTTTGCCCTTCTTAAAAAAATGCAGGGTTGTAATCACATCCCGTGATGGCATGAAATCCGGGTAAACTAGCACATACTGTCGGCCCTAATTCAATGTGAAGCTGTGTCAGATTTAAAGTTCGTCTTTTATTAGCAGCTCCATACTCCATGTATATATTTATGCCATCACTTTTTAGGTTATCCATATTGCCAAGCATGATGATCAAAACATCAGTATCACATGATTTAATAAGAACATTAGTAGCCAACTCATTTTCCAATTCACAAGCATGATAAATTAATTTGGTATCAGCTTCTTCGTGATTTTCACAATATAAATCATCATTTATTGTTTGTACAATATTATTATCTTCAAGTTTGTATGAATAACAATAATCGTAATTTAAATTGATGACTGTTTGACCAATGAAATGCACCATTTCAGGATCAAGCCAATGTTCAATCAAAAAGGTTACTTGTTTAAATTTAATGTTTTTTAATTCTTTGTTGAAATCTGTTGGTCGAACTTGCATTGGTCCATTGATATTGAAATCAATGGTATTTTCTTCATTCCGTAAATTTCGTTCATAATCTTTGATTGACGGAGAGATATATTGATCGAAGATTATGTCAACTCGAGGAGCTTTAGTAGCAGTTAAAACTGACATAATTTTTTTTGATATATTACCAAACGTTGCCGGAACATCACCTAATGTATGTAAAAGGAAGAAACCATCAACTAATACAACTTCGAAGACGTCGGGTATTTTTCCTTAGTGCTGCTTTTCAAAAACTGCGACAATAGCTGATTCCATCGAAATGACATAAGGACATTGGGATCGGAATAATAGGAAAACACAATTTTTTTTCGAAATCAACGGAATGGTCCATTGATAAACCTAACATCCTTCCAAACAAATCTCGCTGCATGGTGACTTCTTGAACTTTACCACCGCTTTTAATTTTTTTCTTAACAACTTCTGAAGAAAAATTAAGTATTTTCAATCGTGGTATTGGCTTTTCAAATCTTTCCTCAGATTCAGTACATTCTTGAATACATTTTTTGCGTAATTTTTCACCCTTCGTGCCAACATTCAATAAGAACTGCTCCACTTCACGTGAAGCTGCTTTTCCGTTCGAAATATTGAAGAGTAGCTTTTCATCAAGGTCTGAATCGAAAGGGTTCACAAATTTGGAGAATCCATCGATAAATTTTCTGAGTTGTTCCGTATCTTTTTTTATACGATGATCTTCTAAATCAGCGGTTACGTCTTGACGTTTTCGTAAGCCATTTGCCTCATAAGTGTATGAAATTACTGTTGATCTTATTTGATGACTTAAACACCATCGCTGTCGAGCTGAAATGGAGTTTGTAAAGTTAATTATTCCAATTAATCGTTTCGCAACGTCGGCGTTGATTGTTTGTTCGAGTATAAGATCAATCGGTTGCCTAGAGAATGACTTTTCAGTGCCAAGGTATCCTTCTTCCAATTTTTTCATTATTTCAGGATAAATCGTACCAACATTAACTAAGTTATTGTGATATTTAACTAACCAACGTGCGTAATTCGGTTGATTAAAAGCGAAAAAAAGATTTGTAATCTGTGGCATAATATATTTATACAACAAGAAGTCTGCGGTTCTGATACTGCGACTTAGTGTCAAATAGTGATTAACAAGAAGAATGTACATCGTATAGTACTGCGCTGTTTTTCCAAAGTCGCCATTCACGCAAGCTTCCCGATATTTTGTGTAAGATTCAATCAATTCTGAGATTTCACGATTGCCAATTAAATCTGAAAATGATGATAAACCGTCGCCAAAGTGCGTGAGTTCCGAACGCAAATCTTCTCCAATGACCTTGTTTCTTTTGTTAAGAAAAGACCGAAAATTCATTATTTCTAAGCCAAGTGCCATTAAAGGATGTAATCTTTTGCACCTGTTGAAATGTTTACCATCTAAAAATGAATTGACCGATCCAGAAGCTAATAATCCAGTGTCGACAGCAATATTCATCAATCCACAGCCTGCAATAAATTTGCCAACAGCTTTGAAATAGGCAATCATTATGTGGAAAGAACCTAGATGAATGAATAGGTCATCGTACGTAGGTGTTTCCGTTGCTTGTATTTGCATCGCAACTTTTGCAATTGCTAAATCGTAAGTGACACTCATACATGTTTCCCCTATTTCCGCTGCACTTCTTGGAGGAATCTCTAGAAAAAGCAATTTAAATTAAAAGTTGCTTCAATTATTCATGCAAACTTGAGATCTATGTTATTAGTAATAAAAGTACATAAATAATTTGAGTGCTGAAAATGACATAAGAAATACCTGATGTAGAAGGAGATTCCAAGGAAATTGCTGACAAATTCTGCTTGTATTGTTTTTTATACTTGTAAAATTCGCGTAGCATTGCCGATGATAACCTTCTTTATTAGAAGACACTTCTGATGATAAGATCACATCACAGTATTTTAATTTGTATTCTTGTCGAATTTTTAATGTAATTCGACATTTATTTAATGTACTCTCAGTGAATGGATTAATCTTTCCAGCATCTTTTTGTTTACATATCACACACGACACACATTCCATTTTTGCACTCAAAATTTGATTCAGTAACGTACTAAAAATACAATATAACGAATTATATATTTTATCATCAATAATTTTTCAGATTTATAAAGTTATTATTATTAAAAGATAACTTGAAAACATGTGCTCACAACAACTAAACGCAGGTTAACTGAAAATAGGGACTTACTGCTTGTACAGCTATACAAGACACGTGACCAACAGCCAATGAGAGCATAGAGAAAGACCGCAGCAACGGTGGTGATCAGCGCTCTCACTCACATCTACCGCCATGCGCAGCCTATCTCTTTCTATTATAAATAATATTTCTTTTCATGTTTGCCGGCAATTAAACCCCGGAAAAAGTGTCTGGCTTTTTGTAATTATTTTTTTTATATTTAATTAAGACGCTGTTAAAATTTCAGCGTGAATCAAACACTTCAAATGGTATTTAAAAAAAATCAACTTTAGGTGGATTTATTAAGTTTAAACCCCCACAAAAGTGTCTGCCCAAATAGTAGTATTTTTAAAATTACCTAAACTTTCCATTACTGGTTGTTGGCTGCTGAATTAAACACTTTTTTTGGGTCATATTTTTTTACACCTTTTTAGGATGCGCACTACCTGGTGTCCCAAGGTGGGTCAGGCCAACACAGGTATATTTGCTTCTTCATACAATACATTTAAAATTTTTAAATTTCAAGGTGCATCAAACACTTCATGAAACGTGCGTTACTAGCTCTCCGACTATATAAAGCTCTCATACAAAACAAAAAAAATAGTATATTTCAAACATATTTCTGATAGTTTGTCGAAGTACATATACGAAGTACTGAGATCTTGTCGCGACAAAAAGAAACCTGGATCGGATGGAATTACTTATGAATTCTACAAAAATCTTCAAATAATTGGGTCCTTTTTTAACATGTCTCTTTAATAAAATATCGACTCTCTCCTGAAAATTGGTATGAAGTTATCCTAAAAATAATCCACAAAAAAGGCCCAAAGGAAGATCCAAATAACTACAGAGGTATAGCACTCATTAACTGCCTCTAAAAATTTTTTACAAATATCTTGAATAAGATATTATTAGCTTGGTCTGAAAAACATAGAAAACTTCCCGAATCTCAGTCAGGTTTTAGAAAAACAAGAGGATGCCTTGACAATGTCTTTATACTAAGTGCAATCATTCAACTATTTCTCCGTCTAAAAAAAGAAAAATCTTTGTAGCCTTTGTCGATTATAAGAGAGCATTCGACTTCTCACTCCATACTATTGCAAAATCTGCATAGTTTAGGTACTAGTGGTAGACTTATATCATTGATAAAGAAACTATATGAAAACGCTTCCTTTAGAGTGTCGGCAACTGACGGACTAACGCAATCAATCCCCATCAGCACTGGAGTACTCCTGGGTGAAATTTTAAGCCCATTTTTGTTCTCACTATTTCTTGTAAATATTGAACAATTTTTCTTGAGTCATAGAGCAAGGGGAGTTAATATAGATGGAAAAAATGAAGTGACATTGCTACTCTACACAGATGACCTTGTCATTATTTCGGACAGTGAGGTGGATTTAAATCGAAAACTTGATATTCTTCAAAACCACAGTGAACGTAATCTTCTTACAGTCAACGTCGATAAAACAAAGGTTATGTTTTTTTCGATAGGGGGGCATCAGAAATTAAATCCTCACAAATACTACTATAACAGTTCTTCACTCGAGGTTGTAAGGTCTTTTACATACCTTGGAGTAGTCTTTTCATCCTCATCATTGTTCAGGGAAATGGCCTATTGTTGAGCTGAGAAAGCTAAGCAGCCCATCGGATCCATTGTTCCTATCATGTCAAAATCACGACTAACGACATGGGACTCACGTTTATCCCGATTCGACGCCTTAGTTACTAGTATACTTTTCAACTGCATATCACTTTGGGGAATGATACATTGAAGTACTAGAGAGAGTCCAGCTCACCTTTTTTAAGAGGATCTTGCTTCTCCCAAAAAATACTCCCGACTTTTCTATTCGCGTGGAAGCAGGAATAGTAAATCTTTCTTATAATTTATTTACTTACCCTAAACTGGGTTATCAAAGTCTTCAATATGGATGATTTTCGTCTCCCAAAAATCTGTCTTTTCCAAATGCTCAACTTGTCAAATAATGGAGAAACCAAATATAACTGGATGAGCCAGTTTAAAATTTTTTTAAATCTTGCTAAATTTAACAAAGAAATACATGGCAAAAATCTAAGAAAACACAGAAAATTACTCCTGGATAAATACAAAAATAACCTACGACAAAAGGACCGAGAATTATTTAATGAATAATCCCACCTTACTTTTTATAAAAGACTAAATATAAAAAAGTACCTTCCAAGACTACTTTCAAATACCTGTACCAATAAGTAAGACGAATTATCGCACAGATCCGATTATGTAATGAATATCACACCAAATTTAATATCAAAGGTTTCTCGTATACCATTAATTTGAAAGAATTATGCACAGCTTGTAACCAAAATTATCTTGAAACTATGTACCGCATCCTATTTGAATGTCCTGTTTACTGCTCACTCATACCACCTTACATTAAATACTTAGAAAACACCGATCTATTCATAAACGCACTTGACAATATAAAACCTAATACAGCAAAAGATCAAAGTCACACATTTTTGGAATATTCACAAACTTGGAGCTTATATCCTAAATGAATAATTCTAACACTAATTTGACTTATTTTGCATTCGATAAGTTAAACTAACTCTAATTTCGCGGTGTACTTTATAGCTTCAATATGGGTAGATATAAGGATAGAATTGTACGTAGCTCATTAAACCTTTGTAACAAAATTGTATTTTTTTAAAAACAATAAAATAGATACCAAAAAATCCACGAAAATTCAGCCATAGAGCTCAGATATACTTCTTGCCGTCCCACGGGCACTGATAGTTTAACAGTACTTTTACAAAAGTATAGAGTTCAACTCTATTGAATTGTCAATCCAAAATATAGGAAATTCAATATTTTTTTGTTAAATTCTCAATATTTTGTATTGGAAATTCAACTTTTTTTTATAGTGTACACATGGTATCTTTTTACATCATGGTATTAACCTAATACTATAAGGCTTGCTGCAGCAGTTGATATAGTAAAGACTCGTACATATCAATCACATTATAAAAAACATTCAACATAAAAAACATTTTAGAACAAAAATTTTTGTCCAAAAGTAGTTAATTTTTTGGTTCAGAACATTAAAATAAACAAAGTAAGATATAAAGAAAGAAAAAATAACAATAACAGTCATTATTTGTTATAGCAATCACGATTTTTATCAGCTGTCGATAGACGCTGTCGCTAGGCAATGGCTAGCCATTACCAACGCCGCTAAGAAGTAGTCCCAATCTTTATTTATTTATTTATTTTAGAAAAGGAATAAGAACATTATATATAGCCTATGTCACCCGCGCAGATATAGAAAATTCATTAAAAAAAATATTGAAATCGGATAAGTAGTTCTCGAGATTTTCGTGGTCATACGAAAAGTAATTACTCGTATATTATATATTAGTATAGAAAAGTTTTAAGAAGATAAAATATAGCCTATATCACCCGCTCAGATATAGAAAATTCAATTAAAAAAAATATTGAAATCGGATAAGTAGTTTTCGAGATTTTCGTGGTCATACGAAACGTCCTTACTCGTATATATATATTAGTATATAGAGTAAAGATAAACACTAATTAATTTCTATATAAAATAGCAGTAACCACATGTCGATATCGTTAGTCTAACTCGAGATATCTAGAGGTAAATACCTTGGTAAAAATGCAAGAACAAATTATCGACAAAATGGCATACTGAATGGTGCAACTGAAGATCCAAACTGCGTGAAGTGAAAGGTGACATCCGTCCTTGGAGATCATTACTGAAAACCGCCATTCTCAAATAATTCTGACAAGACTTCGACTTGGCCAGAATAACTATTGAATACCTGCTGAAGCGAACCAAAGCTCCCATATGTGATGTATGTGATGTAATTCTAATAGTGAAACATTTTCTTATTGACTGTAAAAATTATACATTATTTAGAAATAAGTATAACTTGCCACTAGATCTTAAGTCATCTTTAGGGCAAACATGTAATCTACTAAATCTTAAAAATTATTTGATGGATATTATATCATTAGATATAAAATTGTTCAGTTTTGATGTATCTTGTATCTTTTTTGTGAATCTGAGTAAAGTACTGTAATGTCGCCAATAACCGGAAGTTGATACGACTTTTTTCTTAAATACAAAAATGCATAAACGAGGTTGAGCAGTATCTGCTAACACTGAGTTATTAGTTGAACTAGAAATAGGAATATGATATAAGAAGGATGTCCGGCGCACTTTGCCAGGTGAGTTAAAGATCATTTGAATATGTTATAAGTATACTAATCTACGTCTGCTTGGAATGGACCAATTACATGGAGATGAATAGTTTCTCAATCCAGATTTATTTTCTAATAAATCTGCTTTCAAATTCGAGGGCTTAATAAAAATAAATGTTCCAAAAAGGTTAATCAGATTCAATGCCTATCTATACCAAGACATGACAGAGCGATCTGATATAAGTGGATGAATAACTGAAAAGGAATAGAATATGTAAAACTTTCAGTTTTACATTCTTTTTGACCAACGAACCCAATCGGGGGACTGTCTGCTTTTTTTGGTTTGTGCGTGCGCTGTAACAGTAAATGTACCTCGATTTTGAAGTATTTTGATCGAAATTAAAGATCAGATTATTTGAAGCAACATTTTATTGAACATTTTTTTCATAGAGTTACGGCTTTCAAGTTACAGCGGTGGTTGAGTCTAAAATTTGCGTATTTCTGCGATGATGTTCCTAGATCTCTGAATAATAACAAGTATAAGCAAAGAATATACATGGGTAATGGTATTAGTGAACGTGCTACGACTTTCGTGACTAATGACTAATGAAATAAATATTTTTTGCAAAAAATTGGACCGGCGTTATTAGTTGTTACTGTGAAAAATACAAAATAGTATTAATTCTATTGGTGTTGGTAGTTGAGAAGTTGGTGCCAAAAGTTTTTAATCTAACTGCAACTGCACAGCTTCAAAAGTTCCAACACCAAATTAATATTATTTTGTATTTTTCAGTGCCCCAACTAATAACGTCGGTCCATTTTTTTGTAAAAAATATACATCATCAAACAGAATAATTTAATTCTAATATACAAGAAGTTTATTGTATAAAAGTTACAATTTAAACCGACGGAATCTAAGGTGAATAATATTATCATATGCCCTTAATCCAAATATCCTTAAAATATATTAAACAATTCTTAAATACACTATATTACCTTTCGTAGACTTTGAAACGAAATACACAATATTCTTACCTATTCTTAGTATTCTGATTACCTTTGTACGGTATGATTCTATTCTTATGGACTGTTTTCTTTTCAATCTTTCGTCTATCACTGTTACAATTGGTATCTACTTTATAGGAACCTGTATACCACGGATCTAGTTTTGCTCTATTTTCGTTAGTAATTAACAATGTATCATTAACAGAAATATTTTTTGGTTTCAGCTTTTTGTCCTATGTGGCTTTCCTCTTTTCGTTGAATTGCTCTAAGTGTGCTAAGAGTGCTATTTTGTAGCCTGAATTTTATTCCTTGATAATAATTGTCGATTTTGTAAACCAGATCTATTTCTCAGAATATCTTCTAGGAGTGTAGTCTTTTTGGAAAATAATAATTCGTATGAAGTCGTGATATGAGCTGGGTGTGGTAGGTATTGTAACAAAAGGCATAATATTGATTGGAATTGAAACAATATATTAAATTTACACTAATATATATTTTGAAAACACATAACCATTGTTTCGGCACACTGTACCTTTATCAAATGTGAATATAAACTAATGTCTAAGATGTTCCTATTTATAATATAAATCTTAATAGGTAGTAATTAATTAACAATTACAAAAGCAATAGTGGACGGCACATACCATCGATCTGGTCATTGAGGAGATTACCTGAACGTTTGCGCTTATGGATTTCTAATGACTCTAGAAGATTTTTCTTTTAAATATGATGAATTTTAAAATTATTATTAAAAATGTGGTTGTCGGCAATGTGATGTGAAGCATAGTTGGAATTGGAATTTCTTGTTTTTTTGGTGGACATCAATTACTAATCGATATTGTTAACTATCTTGTCCTTTCTTTGATACCCATCAGATTGGGTTGTCAAGAATAGGAAGGTTCTACGATTCCATTTTTCAGCATCTCAGCCACTTGCATATTTATCTCTTTTTTGTGGGCATTTGGTGTCTATAGCTCTTTATATAAACGGGATCATCATATGTTGTCCACATCGTTTATTTGTAAAAGTGGTTGTAGGTGAGTTTTATTTGAGGATTTTCTTAAATATTCTTAAGCTCATTGCATAGATATTTTATATCGTATTTTTTGTGTTGAGGAATATTTTCAAGGTTAATTTCAGTTTGGGAGTCAATGTACTTGTCCATAATTTGGTGCATTTCTTAATCGCTCAGGTATTTAGATTTTAATAAGGAAGCATCGACCTCTATAACATAATTGCTTATGTTTAAAATTTGTACGATCCAAAGGTCGGATTTCATCAAACTACTAGCTACGAAAACACCTGGTCTTAATTCAGTTGTGTAATACTTTTTCTGTGCAAATCTTTCGTCTCAGTATGCGGTATATTTCGGATCTAGAATAACTAATATGTCGGTTTCAATAATCTGAAAAATAATGCATTCTTTTTCTAATTGTAGTGTCAATAGATAAACTATTTATATGCTGAGAAGAATGGAAATTCGTGTATAAATTTGCTGACAGCATTTTTCGCGCCATCTGAAATACTACTATTGAATAAGAATGATCAAACGAATGAAACCTGCAGCCAAGCATGATAAATATTGGGATTGGGATAAAATAATAAAAATTGAATCTATTGAAATAATTTTATTAATATAAATTTAAATAACATAACAAAATATACATCAAAAGCAGAATAAAGAAAAACATTCAAAACAATAATATAATATATACATGTCATACAAAACATCATATTTTAAACAGACAGAATAGAAAATATACAGGTATTGTTTATATCTGCGTATTAATGAAAACATATCATTCGTAATCCAAGTATTTAGTTTTCACAGTCAAAGTTCGCACGATATTGAATTAATATGGCAACTTGATTGATATCATCAAAAGTAGACATACTTCAGAAATCTAGAAAATAGCATAGTATCATCGGAAAAAGCTACAGTTTCAAGCTCATCGCAAGCTTTATAGTGAAATTAAGATACATAGTGAACATTTGTTTCTCTTTAATCTAGATACATTCTGAAGTGGTTTTGCATTTAAAAAAAATTAAAGCATTACTGGAAACAGATCTTAAATTTGTTTTTTAATTATTCTATTTATTTTTTCCGTCAAATTGAAAAGCTGGACCTTAATGAGGTAAATAAACATACAATTTTGTAGTTTTCTAACGTAAAAACATAAAAAAATTAATAAGTAAAGCTATTCTACTTTGTAAATTCTTAAAGTAAATTCTATTACATTATTTTTATGTAGGTGTTGAATATGTACATCTTCACATACATAATACAAAGAATACATCCTTTTGTTATATTCTTTTGCTCGGAGGAATAATTCACTTTCTTCAATGTTGTCAGGCGTCCTGTTCAATAGGAAGTCTTTACATGATCATGGCAGGGTTCCAACTTTCTTAATGATGTATCCTGAAAGGATCCTGGAAGCCTGCGCTTCTACACATTGCACGGATGGAGGCACTCTCAGGGATATCGCAAAAGTCCTTTGCAAAAATATCGTCATCTGGTAGACCCTTTAAAGTAAAAGTTGTGTTCAGTAGATACAATTCAAAATCTAAGACGAATTTATTTCAAAATTATTTTATTAGATCAATTTGAAAAAAGCATAAAACTAGGAAAAAAACAAAACATTGCCGCATCATTATTGAATTAGAGCCATAGGTAAATAATAGAATGAAGTTTATAAAGTTATATCACAGCATAAGATACCTATGCTGTAGTTAAATCGAGCGCTCCAAAAAAAAACTCATACCCAGTGATGTGATGTTTCAATCAATATAAATGCGATTGCAGATGATTCAGGTAAAGACACGCTGCTCATTTCAAATGCCTACTGCGAATGATATTTTTTGGATCGCCCGATATAGTTGTTGGTTGAAGTACATTTTTAAATTGTTAATATACTATATAATGCCAGATAAAAATAAATAGAATATAATCAATTTTGCCGATATTGTTATATATATATATATATATATATATATATATATATATATATATATATATATATATATATATATATATATATCCTATAACAACAAAATAATCCCTACATAGAACCGCATACGAAAGGCAGTTATAACCCCCATTTTTTAGACAAAATGAAATCCAACTTTGCTATAGAGGTAATATTCAATCTCTTCATATGAAAGAATTGGCCTTTATCAGGTCATTTAGATATATTTTATAAGCTAATAATAATATGCTAATTATTGAAACGTACTTCTAATTTTCGGAGTTGATTGTCTGCTAACACTTGAACGTTCAGGAACATCCAACGATGGTTCAATTGCAGGCTCAGGTGATTGGCAATCTCTATCAGCACTTTCATTAGCATGTGCTTCTGTCTCGGATCTGATTATTTTCATGAACGTGTTGAATATCTCATTCAGTCTCTTAGTTCATGGACTTTCAATGTCAGGGTTGGAAGATGAAGCTGACGTGGATGGTACATTTTCAAAATGAGAAGGAACGTCCTCAACTAGCTCTAAGTGTTCTGAAAAAGTAATATATATTTCAGGAAAAATATTGTACCTGAAATTGATTAACAAGGCTCTCATATGAAAATTAATTAAAACGCAATAAATATGCAATATCGCGGGTTACATCAATTATTAGGAATAAGTTAATAAATAAAAAATGAATTATACCTGGTAGCAGCTGAACCGATGGCCAAACTCTTTTCTTAAGGGACATTGGGTCCAAAATCTTGAAGCGTGAAATGTAGGGCACAAACCCGACGATTGATATAAACTTCTTCAGTTGTCATTTCATCCTTCAAACATTCCCACCTAAATTAACCCTTTTATCAAAAAGAGTTTTTTAACTCTTTTGGGAAGGATTGGGAAAGCGATATAGGAATCACTAACAGCATGAAATAGCTGGCATGGCAGATTAGATTTTAAAAGTATCTGTAAAAAAGATAATTGATTATTAATTATAATACCTATAGTATATAAGTAAATAATATGTTAAATTACAATTAAATGAGTAAATTCATTATGCAGTATTTGGAGAATGAGGTTGTTTGTAATAAGTGATCAATTGATTGAACACTTCTCTCTATCCCAATATACTTAACTAGATATAAAAAAGTTTTAAAACTTTATTAATAACATGGGTACTTATAAATTTGATTACTTACCTAGAACTGCAATAAATCAAATCAAACACAGGGACAACAACAAGAACTCACTAAACTGATAATACAGTATACTAATAGCAATACAAATACAAATCACTTTATACAATTATCAGAGTAATTACCCACATTTAGCCCCCGGCCCCAATCAAAATCTTTCTGAATTTCCGACGAGACCATAGAGAACATACAAAATAAATGTTCTCTTTGCATGATTCCAAAGATTTTGTCGATACTGACACCATCTGTGGGTTTTAAATCTTAATAGTTCTCTAGTAGTGAGCTTTCATCTTAGTAGATGGCGCTGCCAATATGGAAAAGTTTTGCCCATGTGAGATCGCAGGCCCTGGTGTCAATACCCTATACGAGTCCCTTCTTAATAAGGCGTCTTCAGTTATGTGTAACTTGTGTTTGATAATACCGAGTGATCTAAAAAAATCATTCGCAGTGGGCATTTGAAATGGGGAGTTTTTCCTTACTTGAATCATCTGCAATTATTGCATTTATATTTATTGATACATGACTCGTCACTTTTAGCTTCCTATCTGTGTTTAGCAAACATGTTCACATTTTCAAAGGTAATGAGTTTGTTCTCGATTACTCGAAATATATTCTTTCAGTTTTAAGCTGTAGTATCGCAGTGCCTATTCATTCGCGAGTTTCCGTTGATACGCCTTTTAGGGGGCATTTCGCTTCCCTGTCGATGAAAATTTTTGGTGGTTAGCAGTCCCTCCTAATGATGGAAATGTCCGCTCCTGAGCCTATAAGTGGTGGAGCGCTATTTATTTTGCATAATAAATGATACAATTTAATTTGCTTTATTATAGATCTCAATATTTGATTCATGAAAAATCAGAGCTTTCACATATAAAAGTTTAGTGTAGTGCAACATTTTAGGTGATCTAGGCTGATGGTGTAAGTGCAGATTTAGTTTGTTGGTAGTGGCTTCAGAAAATATTCTCATATTAATAAATCATTTCATGAGCAATCACGCCCTACCATAAGATAGTCCTACTCCGTAGGATAATCCAGCGATTCCATTGAAATTCCCGTTATTTTGGTGATCTTTCAGTTTAAAATATATACTACACATCCACCTACCCCAATCATATAACATATTCACTCCATGTGGTTGAATATCACTCAGTTCAGATTCACATGAATCTTGGTAAATTCTGGCTATTTGAGCACTAATTTCACGTAATTTAGTGAAATCTCGCTTTCATAACCTTAAAATTATCCACGTGATTTGGTAGCTACATTCCAGCTTACCAAAATTTAAATTGGTAGATATTTTACGCCATGAATTCTCTTTCGATTTTTCTATTTAATTTAAAAAATAAGATTTGTAATTTACATTAATCTACATCTTTCTTATTAGGTAACATAACTTTGACACCATTTTGAGTCATTCTAGAGCTAAAATTACCGTGTGTACCTTTTTTACATAAAATGGCTGAACACCAAAGTTATCTTGAAGTATAATTGGTACTAGTGAAAAAGAAGAAAGAATTGTTGTTTGAACGAATGAATCTATTATATAATATGGCAAAACATATTGCTTCCATTGATACAGTTTCTTGTTCAAACGAGAATTTTCTAGCTGAGTCAGAAACGGTTGACGATTTGCACGAAAAATTCGACTCTGTTTTATACAAATATTAAGGGTGTTCGAGCAGCAATTTGGACCAGTTTCCAACTGTGTTCCGTGATTGTGAAGCATGCGCATTTTAATTTCCATCTCCTGAAAACTAAAATGCGCATGCTTCTGACGGTTTGAGTTTGGTTTGAAATTATGCTCGAACACCCTTATAATAGCATAAGACTAAAATTACAAGTAGACGCAATACCCGGCAACGCAAGTCTCGATTCATTTGAGGATTTGTACGCACACGTAAAGCGCGCACGCAACAAACTATCCGGTTTGCAGAATTCTATGGCTGGATTGAGTGAGTCGAGTAACTGAACGGTTCTTATAGTTAAATTAGAGCCATTAGTGATTCCGTTGTTTGATGGTCGTCTGGAGAACTGGAACTTGTTTTACAGTATTTTAAGGCAAATATCCACTCGAATGAACAACTCACTTACTCGCAGCGTATGCATTATTTGATTTCTAAACTTACGGAGGATGCGCTAAAGTTCACTGCTGGTATTGTTCCCATTAGGGACAGCCTAGTGAAATAATTCTAAGACAAACGTGCTGTAGGTAGCTTTGACCTAAATAATATCCTCGACTTGAAAGTAAACTCGCCCAATACAAATAACATTGATGCATTTATTAACAGAATATCTGGGCGAAAGAGCTTTGCTCCGGTAATACAGGATTAAATGTCTGTCTATGAGAACTACTAAGAATGTTTAATCTTTGTTCAAAAATGTTCATATTTCTAGTTAAAATGTATTGCTATCGGTAGATTCGTAAATATTGCTATTGTTGATCACAATAGCTTATAATTTACAAATTTCACAATAAATATTAATCTGAAGCATACCAGAACTCATTTGTATCACCAATGGCCTTCTCGTCACCCAAACACCATACGGAAATTTTTATCGCAATCTGCGGAGCCATTCAGCCAGAATAATCTTGTCAGTATCGATTGTTATCGGAAGTTAAACTTACACATATCTCTGTTGCACAACTCGCTTGTTAAAGGCGTTGGTGCAGTTTCGCTTCCGATTATTGGTTATCTTTATCTCGATAATCAGTCGAGATTACATACGCACCAACAATATACTATACTATATGCGGAACAGCTTCTGACTCAATTTATTGAATGAGACAAAAGTGTTCCTGAAGATATTGATGTTATATTAGAAGCCCAACTCTTCCCATATATATATATATATATATATATATATATATATATATAT
Organism: Crioceris asparagi; assembly: GCA_958507055.1. Lineage (NCBI taxonomy): Eukaryota > Metazoa > Arthropoda > Insecta > Coleoptera > Chrysomelidae > Crioceris > Crioceris asparagi. Next base: position 50,846,162 of record OY293828.1, read on the forward strand.
ATATATATATAGGAGTTCTTGAGTCTTGTGTAATTTATTCTTGTTATGATTCTTGGGATTTGGGCTTCTTGTATTGATAATTTTTAAGAAATGTGTTTAAATAATAGTTCATTTATTTCATGTCATTAGTAATTATAAAAATATAAAAAGAATTTAAAAAATTTGATGTTTCGATCCACTTTGTGGTCTTTTTCAATTATGAGTTAAGAAAAAAGATAAAAAATATATAATGATGAACTACGACATGCATTAAAAAATCAGTATTTTTTATTAGTCACAATGAAATCAAAAAAATCAAAATAATTCTTCTTTCTCATCCTTTTATGTGTAATATTGATAGATACTCGTAACTTAAAAACAACTAAAATATTTCGTATAATAAAATAAAATATAATTCGCTAACTCCATATGAAATCGCTAAATCATGTTCCGTGCATAAAGCAAGCAGCAGATTACCGTTCGCCTTTGCATTACCGATTCCATGTGGTCCTATTACTTTTGGCCAGATGTCCATTGCTCTTCCCACTCTAGCGTTGAAGTCTCCTAGGAGCACTATCTGATCTTGGTTGGGAATTTTTTGGAGAAGGTTATTTATCTTCATAAAAAGATTCCTTTACATCACTTTCTGCGTCCAGCATTGGCGCGTAGGCGGAAATCAGGTTGACATAGTTTCCACTTAAGATCTTATATCTGAGCGTCATTAACCTTTCAGACTCACCTACTGGTAATTCGGGCATCTTTTGAGCAATATCATTTTTGATTGCAAAACCAACTCCGTGCAGGTATTTTCCCCTGTCCGGATATCCTTTCCAGAAGAATGTTTAGCTTTCTTCTGCAAGAAAGCCTTCCCCGAGAGAACGGGTTTCAGATAGGGCTGCTATATCTATTTTGAGTTGCGAGAGTTGATCTGCTATTACAGCGTTTCTTCTTTCAGCGTGGATGGTGGTATCTGAGTCATAAAAAGTTCGGATGTTCCAGGTTGCCAAAGTTAGATTTTTAGAATTGTATTTGTTTTTTCCTTTGATGTTTCGCTTGAGCAGGCACCCTCCCCCGGAGATCCGATTGGGAGGGTATTTTACCTCCGGATTGCTTTGTCCCGTTCGAACAATTCACCTTCATAACGTGAGTTGCGACGAAAATATTTTGAAAACACCCAGGTCAGAGTGGCTAACTGCCCAGCTGCTGTCGAATTCTAGGACGCTATGGCACATATTTGTCTGAGACGGATAGTTCCTTTCCCTAATGGACTCGACGAGAGTCATTTCCTACTCTTTCCAAATATGGACTCTTGATGAATATAATGTCCTTTCTGAATATAGAGGGTTATACCGCCCACACTCGGTCGCCAGAGCCTCTTTTGTTTGAGAACAGGATGCACCACGGGAAGGCGAAGTTGACATTTGGATAGAAGTGGCTATAGGTATTTACCATTAGTTGCGCAATCATTATCCCTTGCATCCCAGTGCCACATATAGTGCTTGATGCAAGTGCGAAAATAAACATTGGACTTTCACTAAATGATGAACTACACCTTGGTCCCTACCGGCAGCTGATCTGGATTCACCGCTATTGGATAACAGATTGTTTCCTTTCGTTATGAATACTGCCATAAAACAACACTATTTGCGCATTGGTGTACCCTTTAACAAACGTAAATACCTACGCATCTTATTTCCGCTCGATAAATCCGAACACGTTTGCACATTGGCCTTTAATAAGCAACCTTTCGGTCTCAAGTCAAGCTCTTACATAGCTATGTGTTCTGTGTGACAGTTGGCTTCAGACATGAGTCCACATTATGCTAATGCAACTAAAGTCACTGAGAATAGCTTGTACATTGATGACTTCTTTCTTCTAGAAAGTGCTCCCAACACACACCTCAAACCATTAGCTTTTGAAATAGACAAGGAAGTCTCCATTTTTTTGGTCTGTATTGGAATTACCTGAAGACAAGAGAAATATACTCTCATTGGTTGGAAGGTTGTTCGACGTTCTGGGTCTGGTTGCCCCAGTAATCTTATATTCTAAACGCCTGAACATATACGCGCTCGTTCCGCTGCTCTAACGCAAGAAAGAATTCAACCTGCTCGAAAAGTTACGAGTCCCGGATTGTGAATCTCAGATCGTGGCGTTCTGTGATGCTAGTATGGACGGAATAGTATGTGTCCTATATGCTCACTGCACCAACTCATCTGGAATTCAAACACGCCTTCTCTGTGCTAAGTCAGAGGTTTCGACATAAAACCTCACAACTCTCGCCTGCTTCCCAGAAAATGCAAAGTCTTGCAGTGTTTTTCGATAACGATGGTATTTTGCGAATCGAAAGAAGACTTTTAGCCACAGGTCTTCCTTTTGAAGTTAAGCATCCAGTGCTTCTTCCAAAATGTGACCATATTGTAAACTTAATCATACAACATCAACATGACATGAATTTACATACCGGATCAGGCCTTCTTATGTTCATAATAAGCCAACGCTACTGGATATTAGACGCCAGAACACTTATTAGAGCTATGTTGCGTAATTACAACACCTGATTTCGAACAAGAACAAGAGTTTCTGAATTTGAAGCCTTCACCCATAGTGGACTAAATTATGCAAGACCGGTTCGTGTGACGCTTTCACGACGCAGAGGCCAGCATGGTTCAACTCAGTTTTATTAGATATGTCCCCCTGGTAGATTTTTTCTCTTCTTACCCATAGAACTCTCAGTTATATTGTATGTAATGTATATTCCAAACTTAGCATAGATATAAATACACTCTTAGATATGTTTCAAGTTTCTCTTACTAATGTAATGGAAGTATATTATGCCATTTCAATTATTATTGCTGGTGACTTTAACTGTCGACTAGCTGAACTGCGCATTACACCGGACCAGTTATTTGTAAATTCCAATTTATACGAACATAGGCGAAGTTTTGATAAAACTTTGAACACCAGAGGGTGTAGTGTTCTCAAGTTCATGTATAAGAATTCATTCAGCGTATTGAATGGATACACAACTCCTTCCTACCTGACGTGTATAACTTTTCCGTGTTAAATGACAGCATTATCTCAGATCACTTTCCTATATGCATTTACATGAAAACCCTTTCAGAACCACCTAACGACCACTACAACACCCTTCCACGATTTAAAAGAAATGTTCTGAAATGGAATGTTAACTCCGCCATTGACTATAAATTAACTATGCCTCAGTCTAAAAGAGCTATGTTCTTACCGAACATCCAAAAGTATTATGATAATTTTGTCTTGCGATCTCAGATACAGCGGGTACTCTTAACTTCACCAAACATGTGACTATTACCAAACCAGGTAACTACTATAACAATTATAAAACATGTTTCGATCTAGAGTGCCTGTATTCGAAAAGATAAGTCAACAATACTCTCAAACTATGTAAACTCAATAATTTCGCATCCCCCACTAAAACAAACTCCTAGAAGCCAAAAAAATACGAAAGGTTGCTCAAATTTAAAAAAATTTATACGAAAGTGATATTTTGGCAACACTGTCAAAATCAAGAGACTAAAACATTCTGGCAGACAATTAAACTATTTCGTAACTCCGCTCCGCATATGAACCTGCCCACCTTAATTTGAGAAATTTTTTACAGTAACATATACCCCCAAAAGTTTCTGACAACATCTTCTATTTTGGTGCTCGTGTTCTCATTTTTGACTGTCCTATAACACCAAACGATATTTACCTCGCGTTGAATAATTGTCAAGATGGCAAATCCCCTGATTGCGATAAAATTTCATGTGAATTTATAAAAAATATTCCCAATAACTGGGTTCTATACCTGGTAAGACTTTTCAATCGAATTTTAGATACTCACATCATTCCAAATACCTGGTCCGAAATAGAGCTTAGAATGCACCACAAAATAGGTCCCACTGATAATCTCCTCAATTACAGAGGAATAGCACTTACTCTTTGGTAATCGCTTATTCAAATCAGTTTCTAAAGTTTAACCATAGTGATTGCCATTGATCAAGATCGTGTTTGATACAGCAAAGAACTTGTTACCGATAGATTTTAAGGATGTTCGATGGTTTCAACTTTATGCACAGAAATCCATAAAAATAATAATTTTGATAAATTTGTGCATGGCAAACACGTTCGAATTTTTTCAGAATTTTTTATCAAAGTATTTTCAAGAAAAACGTTTTTCAAAAAGCATGGTGTCTTATGAAAAAATCGCACATTACCTATTTTAAATTGTTCTTTCATTATTTCCCATGTATGGAAATTGAAAAAAAATATTTCATATGAAAGTTTGCAATTTTATGAACAGATTTCTTTATTCTTATTTGTATCCCATCACACAATTTACGGTGAAATGTTCAAAAAATTATTTATCTAAGGACAATTTTTGAACGAACGCTAAGAGAAAATGCGAGATTTGGCAACATCACGGTCTAATGCACAAAATACGAAAGTCAGATACAACGACAAGGTTAAAGGTTAGTTTGTTCCATGCTTATGCTAATTATGAAGGTTAGGTCCTAGGTCACTTTTGTTTGATTGTTTGAAGTTTGAGTGTTATCTTAGATAATATATATATATATATATATATTTATATATATATATATAGGATGAAGCTCTACACCTTTATGCTTTTATTTAGTCGGATACAACCACCCACTAGAAGCGGATCACGTGATTTCAAGCTTGTTAGCTTTCATCAGCGCCACATAAGTGGAAGCAGTATCCAACCAGGGCACCGTCTTAGAGCAATCGATGAAGAAGACCAATCGAACAGAGAGTCCCTGTTAGACATGATAAGGAAGCTAGTGACGGGAGCGCAGTCAAAGAAGAGAGCTCCAAGGTGTTGTAACCCTGGTGAGCTACGACACGTGCACCGCAGTTGTAAGAAGAAGGCGGCACAGTCGGAAAAACTAGAACGTGTCGAGATGAAAGACAAGGTTTGTCTTATACGACGAACAAGCATAGAAAATGAGGAATAGAAGACAGGACAAATGAAACTGGCCCAAGAGAACGACCCATGTTTGGGAGTGGTCTTGGAGTGGATGCACCGTAAGGAGAGGCCGTCTTGGCAGGATATAAGCTTACGAAGCCCTGAAGTGAAAGCATATTGGAGCCAATGGGACTCTCTTGTGTTAAGAGATGATCTGCTGTATAGAACCTTTGAGTCCGAAGATGGCACTGAATCCAGATTAAAACTAGTTGTGCCAAGAAGCAAAGTGCCAGAGGTACTACGTCAGCTATATGATGGAGCCTCGGGTGGGCAGAAGGTTCGAGAGCGATTCTATTGGGTGAATTGCAAAGAAGATGTGAGACAGTGGTGCCATAAGTGTGCAATGTGTGCAGCCAGCAATGGACTACTTGGCAGAAATCGGGCACCTATGAGGCAGTATAATGTTGGGAGTCCCATGGAGCGAGTTGCTGTGGATATTGCGGGGCCATTTCCTGAAACATGCAATGGGAATAAGTATATCCTTTTAGCCATGGATTATTTCACAAAGTGGACAGAGGTGTACGCAATCCCTAACCAAGAAGCATCCACCGTCGCCGAGGTGTTGGTGAAAGAATTCTTTTCACGTTTTGGCGTTCCTATTGAAATCCATTCGGACCAAGGAAGAAAGTTCTAGTCAGCCCTGTTCCAAGATGTGTGCAGACTAATAGGTGCGAACAAAACCAGAAGGACCCCTTTGCATCCTCAATCGGACGGAATGGCAGAGAGGATGAACCGAACCATGGGCAAGCATCTCTCTAAGGTTGTCTCAGAACATCAGCGAGATTGGGATCAGTACATCCATTTGTTCTTGATGGCCTATCGGGCGGCTGTGAATGAAACAACTGGTCAGAGTCCTGCTAGTTGAATGTTGGGGCGTGAGTTGCACCTACCCTGTGACCTGGAATTCGGCCGCAGACCTACAGAGGACAATGTTGCAGGAGAAGGATACGTCGACCAAATGAGAGCCCGAATGGATAAAGTCCGCGAGCTAGCCAGACAATACATCCAGCTTGCCAGCTAGCCACCACTACAATATTTGACCAACGACGTCGAGGTCTTTGTCCCAAACTCCAAAGGCAATGGGAAGGGCCATATGAAATTATGAAGAGGATAAATGTCATCTATCGTATCAGAAATTTACCAAGGGGAAAATCTAGAGTGGACTTCATGTCCAACTACAAGGATCGGAAGAAGGTCAGACTCGGTGTGACATTTGAGGTTCAACATGACCTTTTCAAACTACCAGCCGACGTTTCTATTGCCCATTGTGTAGCGGGGGATCTACGTATGGGACGAGGAATTGCTCTGGTGTTTAAAAGGAAGTTTGGAAGACTGGATGAATTGTCAGCCCAACGACCAAGAGTAGGAAAAGTTCTGCGACTAGCAGATGGTAATCGGAACCGCTTCTATTTGGTTACGAAGAAGATGTCTGAAGGAAAACTCCACACCTGACACCAATATTAAAACTGGGTTCGATTTATTTTCACATATTTATTTATACCAATATCTACACGACTATATACACATATATATTCACACTTATTTCTCGGATTATTACGACTTTCTAAGATACTATGATCTATGACCGACTGACTATCTATCACTAACTAACTGTCCTGTCATTGCCATCAGCATTATATATCTAACCTAAGAAGCTCTAGATGATTCCAGTGTTGTTTTCGTTGTTTCTGGAGGTTATTTCTCAGTATATGGCTTCGAGAATAGACCAGGAATTATTCTCGTTGCCTCTGATGTCTCCCGTGTTTTCCGGAATGTGCATTGTGTGTGTAGTGTATTATTCGGGTAAGTCTTCACGTTACAATACATATATACCCATATATAGACTAAATTACTTTTATTATGAGCTTGAACTGAAAGTTAAAAGAAAAATATATATTATATTATTTAAAATTTCTATATAAGTGTAATCATATTCTCTCACAATAAGACACATATAAACATGATTACTCTGAAAAATGCACTGATACTTATTCACTCAAAAAAGGCCGATTTCTCTCACTAATTAACCTCTAAATTTTTGGGTAAAATAGATGTTTTGAAATCCTAAAATACTCTTTAATGTTCTTTCAAATATTCATTAATATTCAAAATAATATATAAAATCATATTTTTTCACAATATGACTTGAGAATGAAACATTTTGAAAATCATTCCCTTCTCCAGAAATAAGCTTATATCTCTCACTAATCAACATGCATATTTTCTAAAACAGTAAATGTTATGAAAATCATTCATAGATATATTATACATTTAATCTCAAATAAACATATAATGAATTTTAAGAGAATAATTCTCTTTAATCAACTAAATTTCTCTCACTTATTAGTTGATCAAAATATTTCTATTGTTTATGGAAACCTAAGATTCTAAAAGTTAATTACTATAAACAATAGAAATATTTTGGTCAACTAATAAGTGAGAGAAATTTAGTTTATTAAAAAGAATTATTCTCTTAAAATTCATTATATGTTTATTTGAGATTAAATGTGTCGTATTGTGAGAAAATATGATTACACTTATATAGAAATTTTAAATAATATGATATATCTTTTTTCTTTTAACTGTCAGTTCAAGCCCAGAATAGAAGTAAGTTAGTCTATGTATGGGTATATATGTATGTATTTATGCAATATTCTTAAATTACATTTTCTTAAACTGAACCTGTATCTGCCTTAATAATAATTTTAATTTAATTGTGCTCCTTGTTCAAATAGCTACAAACATATAAAGATCATTCAGTAATATTCATTTTTATCAACTAAATCTAGATACTTTCTAACTTATTGTGTTACCATGGCAAATATAAAAAATATCATTTGTAATTGATGGCTATCAATGTCAGACTTTGAATTTATTGTTCAGAAAATTAATACAGATGACAAATATTTAATTAGAGCTAGATATACAAATTTCAACCATAACTATCATAAAAATTCACATATTATGACAAATAAACTTAATAAATGTCATTCTTTTCTTAAACAACATCCCGAATTAATAGTTATACGAAGTGATGTAGGTAATGTTACAGTTGTAATGTATAAAGACGATTATATTTATAAAAGTCAAGAATTATTAAATATTACAAAGTATTATAAAAAACTAAATAATAATCCTACTTATACATTGCAGCTTAAGGCTGATAAAATTGTATCAAAATTAAGGAATGATAACATAATCGTTCAAGTTATGAGTAAAAAACTAAATTGTTACAACTCAAAAACACCGAGATCTTATGCTTTACCGAAAATTCATAATCAAAATCTAGCAATGAGACCTATCCTTTCATCAATTGATGCTCCAAACGACAATCTAGCTTCTTTTATTACAGACATATTAACAACAGCCTATAACACTAATAATGATCTCTATATAAAAGATTCTTTTCAATTTAGTGAATTCATAAATGGATATAAGATTCCACTTAATTATATCCTTGTTAGTTTTGATGTGGTATCCCTATTCACAAATTTACCTTTTCCAGTAATTTTAGATTGTCTTAGAAGAAAACGGGATGATATAAAAAACTGTTCACTAAACTTTGAAATATTCAATATAGTTCTTGAATTTAATTTCGATTCTAATGTCCTTATTTTTAATGAAACATATTATAAGGAAATATTTGGTACACCAATGGGATCTACAATATCACCTATTCTTGTTAATTATGTTTTAGATGAACTCCAGACTTCAATAGATAAAATATCTTTTCAGATACCATTTATCAAAAGATATGTGGTTGATTTAATACTTGCCATACCATCAGATAAAATTGATGAAACCTTAGGTATCTTTAACAATTATAATGAACATCTTCAATTCACTGTTGAAGTAGAACAGGAGCAAATCCTTCCTTTCTTCGATATGAAAGTTTGTAGGAATAATACAGGCTTACTACGAACAAAGTGGTATAGAAAACCAGACTGTAGCAAACTACCACTCGTATCATCCAAATAAAATGGAAGTTAACCTTATTAATGCTTTGAAAAACAGAGTCATAAAACTATCCCCTAAAACTTTTGTTGATGAGAGTTTATCAAAATTAAAAAGTATATTAATCGAAAATTCATATTCTATTAAATTGATAAATAAGCTCTTGAGTCATACCCAACCTAACTTAAATAATGTTGATAGAATTTCGGAGATGTCTTTAAATGAAAATAATATTATTGATCAATCACAACCTCGCTCAAATACTCTTTCTATATACTGTTCTCTCTATTTTATTGATGAATTAACCAATAAACTTAATAATGTTTTTAAAGGATATAATATTACATTTCAAAAAAGAATATAAAAGTAGTTTCTAAGTTATTTTCAAAAGTAAAAACACCTTTAAAAACAACAGAAAAATCTGGAATAGTACATGAGATCAAATGAAATGATTGTGATTTATCATATATAGGTCAAACTTCTAGGAGTTTATTAGGAAGAATTACGTCTCATTAAAGTGATATAAGATGTAAAAAGCTGTCATGTGCCATGACCGAACATGCCATTATTATTATTATTTTATTAAATATTAATTTCGTCCATTTCTTCTTCAGTTTTTTCGATATTTGGTCTTTTTCTCTTTGGGAGAAAGCTTCTAATTCTCGTCAGTGGAATTGAGGGTTGACCCTTTGTCTCTCGATTGCATCTTCTTATTACTTTTACCGTTAGGTAGCCACCTGCGAGTTTGCATATGGCGGCTATTGTGAAGTAGGTCATCCAGGATATGTGTCTGGTTACAAAGGGTTGATTGATAAGAGTTTCCAAGTCCTTTGAGTACTGTTGTAGTTTGTGGTTAGCGATATTCAAATCTTCTACGTTTACATCATTTAACTTGAGGGGCTCTAGTCTTGGGAGTTGGTTCTTGTCACCTATGTGCTTACAGCAATCAGATGGGATAACCACAGGATGAGAATTGTCGGCGACCTCTGTGATTCTTTGATTATTGGCTTGTACCTTGGTGATGCCAATAAATGCATGGCACTCCGATTCAAGTTTAACAATAGAGTTTTGGGACAGGGTAACAGTTTTTGTGTTTGCTTGAGGGCAGTTCACAGTCATTTGTAAGGGTTCTGATATTACAACTAGCCATACATTGTCTTTTAGCTTGTACACGTTATATCCTTGATTATATACTACCGCACTTTCACATGTTTTCGGTACTTCGTGACGGTTCTTAAGAAGTTGGGCTCACATGCTGCATTGTCGTCGATTGGGTAGGCATACAGATTAGAGCACAGTTTTTATGTGGACCTAGATCTTTACAATTTTTGGGTTCCTTTACAGGAATATACATCAAAGAATCATCATTCCTCGCGATATATTTTTGATTAAATGACAGGATATGATGAAGACCAGTTCTCTTATCCAATATGGGGATAGGGAACAGGTGATAAAGGGTGTAAAGTTGTTGTTCCACTAACGGTATTCTTAGTACAAATACGATATTATCATCTTGTTGATATGCCTGGAGTTCTATGATTTCTAGGTATTGGGAAATTTTTTATAGTTTGACTGGTAGTGGTAAATTGTTTCTAATAAGATTTTGGGATATTTCCTGAAGGACTGACATAAGATTTTCAGGGTTTATGATTGAAGAATGAATAATTTTCAGTCGTGCAAAAGTTATGGATGCTCCTTTCAATTTTTCTCATGTCATCGTTAAATGTTTTTCTGTCGATAGTCAAATTCCTGATTGATTCGTTAAAGGTCCTTATTAAAGATGTTGATACCGAAATTTGGTTTTTCAAAAGGTTTTCCATGTGAAGTTGATCCTGATTCAATTTATAAATACTTTCCGTGTAGAATTTCCCGTCATCTGCGTCTAAATTGCCTGTTAGTGCTTTAAACAAACTGCCAATGCCGTCTATAGCTCCTCGTTTTGTTCGCTTTGTATTTGTGATTACTTCGCTAAATTTATCTTTTATTGATTTGGATATTTGGCTTAAAAGATTGACATGTGTTCTTACGTCTGAATGGGTTTTAAAATGTCCTGTATAGCGTCGAGAATTTTGTTGTTGTTTTCGTATACAGTCAGTAATGCTGAAATGTTCTTGTGTACAAGTAAAGTCCATCTGTCATTGGATATGATAATACGGTTCTCATCGTGATAGAACACTCCAAGAGTATTATTTATAGGTTCTATGGAATATTGGCATAGGGCCGTTCTGACCAGGACGAAGTACCTGAAACGAATTTATATTTCAGCACACAATTTCATGCGGTCGAAATTTACTTTACTTTTTTGGTTTGTATTGGTATTAAGAAGGGTTGCTGAATTTTGATGAGTTTCTAGAACTTCAAAGGGTCCGTTGAATTTATTGGATAATTTGTGTTTTAATTGGGATTCTTTTATGAATACTCTATCACCTACTTTAAAATCTTGATTATTATTCTGGACGTGTTGATCGAAACGAAGTTTTGCCTTTTGTTTTTGTCTGTCAGTCCGTTCCCTAGCTACTTTGTAAAAGTGAGACAGTCGGTTGTTCAAGTCTCTAACGTATTTCGTGATTAATTCTTTTTCATTATAAAGTTTCTCCGGGGGTCTACTAGAGCTATGACCGAACACGAGCTCATATGGTGTGAATCCATGTGTCTTATTTGCAGAATTGTTGTAACAGATGACTGCATATGGTAGAATATTGAACGGGTGTTCTCGGGGATGATCAGCTAAATGTACTCGAATCATTTCCAAGAGTGTAGAATGGAACCGTTCCAGAGAACCATTCGACTGAGGGTGTCCTACACTTGAGTAGGTCAGTTTGATATCGAATAATTTACATACGTCCTTAAGTAGCGCGTTATCGAATTCCCTTCCGTAATCGCAGTGGATTCGGACAGGTGTCCCATAGTGTTGAAAGTAGACTAAAAGTGTATTAACTACCGCTTTGGCTGTTTTATTTTCAATAGGGTAGCTTGACTAAATTTTGTCAATTCGTCCCTAATTGTCAAGGCATAGTTTCACGAGGGTACTTCCATATATTAATCCTCTCGAATGGGGCTTTTGGCGTTTCTGTTATTACAAGTGGTCTGTATAAATTCTTTCGACACGCTTTATTTTTCTGGCAAATCTCGCATTGTCTAATGAATTTCTCGACATCCTTTGTTAATCCTTTCCAAGAGTATTTTTCTTTTATCCGTCTAATAGTTTCGTTCACACCTCTATGTAGGTTAGTCTTACCATTATGATATTGGTCTAGTATGGTGGGAATTTGTTCGTCTGTTGGAGTCTGGGTGACGTTCTGGAATACTTTAAATTTTATCTCCTTTTCACTATTTATGAATGAGAGCATTTCTAGAATAGGGAGATCTACATTTGTCTCTACGCAGTATGTTTCGTCAGTTTGTAGTAAGTCTTGACTCAAATACAATGATCCGAATAGATATTCATTAACACTGTCGGGATTGTAAGGCAGCGCAATAAGGAAATATTTTCTATTTACACGGATTTGCTGGAAAGTATGTTAATTCTAAGGTTTTCGAAGTCTGCGTCTTCTTCGAAGATGTCCTCTATAATTTTGTTATTAGTTTCAGTGAGGTCATTTTGTCTAAAAATACTTATAATATTCTAGTTCTTCTTGTCCAATAGTTGGTCATTGGAAATTTCGATTTTTGAGTAGTCAATTACGGATTGTGTCTTATTGCGTTGAGCTAACTTCGTCTCCTCATCCTCGATATTTTCAAGATTCTCGTCATCGGAATCTTCGGTTGTTAAGAGAGTCCTAAAGGGGGTCAGTTGCGTTTCTTTTTGAAATTTGGAAAGGTTTTTAAAGTGATTGATTCTAATTCTAGAAAGTGCGTCCGCTTGTATCTTATCTCGTAGTCGTACTCTTCTAATTTGAGCCTCCAACGGGCTAAACGTCCACCGGCATCCTTGCAACTAAAAAGCCATGTAAGAGGGCGATGGTCAGTTACAAGAATGAGCTTCCTACCAAAAAGGTATGGTCGGAAGTGCTTAACGGACCAGACTATGGCGAGCAGTTCGCGCTCTGTAACAGAGTACTTGACTTCTGCCATGCAAAGGGATCTTGAAGCACAGGCAATCGGAAGATCTTTTCGTATAGTTCCCTGAGATAATACCGAACCGATCGCAAAATTACTGGTGTCTGTCGTGAGTACGAACGGTTCTTCAAAGTTTGGATAAATGAGGACAGGTGTGGAAGTTAATTTTAGTTTCAAATTTTCGAAAGCTTCTTTACAATTTGAATCGAAATCAAATGTGACATTCTTTTGAAGAAGGCGGGTAAGGGGCTTGGAAATTTTCGCAAAGTTTTCTATGAACCTACGATAGTATCCAACAAGTCCCAGAAATGATTTAATTTCCTTTTGATTTTTAGGTTCAGGGAAATTTGCTATACATTCAACCTTACACGGATTTGGTTTTACGCTGTTCTTTGTTACTAAATGTTCGAGGTGTGCTACTTCCTTGCGGAGGAACTCGCATTTATCAGGTTGTATCTTCATGTTCGCGCGTCTCAATCTTTTACATACTTCCGTCAGTCGGTCAATGTGTTCATGTATGGATGGTGAATAAATGATTATGTCGTCCATGTAGACGAGGCATCTCTCATTCTGGACTCCTAATAAAATATTGTCCATAACTCTTTGGAAGGTCGAAGGAGCATTCTTCAACCCGAAGGGCATACGAACGAATTCGTAGTGGCCATTTTCGACTGAAAATGCTGTCTTCTTTACGTCCTGTTGGTCAATCTCTATCTGATGGAATCCCGATGCGAGATATAGTGTGGAGAAGTATTGGCATTTGCCAAGCTGATCAAGGAGGTCCGATATATTGGGAAGAGGGTATTTTTCGTCAACTGTGATTTCATTAAGTTTCCTATAATCTACGACGACTCTCCACTTCTGCTTTCCCGAAGCGTCCATCTTTTTGGGGACTACCCAGACTGGAGATGAGAAAGGAGAGTTGGATGGTCTTATTATCCCTTGATCTAACATTTTGTTTATTTGGCCTTTAACTTCATCTTTGTGTACGTATGGGTACCTATAGGATTTAGTAAACGTCGGTTTGTCGGTCGTTGTCTTAATTGTGTGTTTTATTTCATTATTAAAGGTCAGTTTGTCGCCTTCTAGGTAAAAGATATCGGAATAGTCGATACAAAGTTTTGTAATAAGTTCCGCTTCTTCTTCGTTCAGGTGTTCTAAGCGTAGCTGGTCTTTAATCTCCGGTATCCTGTTGTTTTGTATAGTATGATCAAATTCGTTAAGATTATTGAATGAGATGTGTTGTATGGGCTCTATTGTTAGTTCGGAAAAGTCTTGGGGATTGCATTGGAGTTTAAGACGGTTGTTAAAAATTCGCCGTTCTCATTCACTTTCACGAGAGCATGAGGGAGACTTACCTTTCCTATTTCTATACCTGATAATATCGCTTCCGTGTTGTACGGCGAACATCTAAGTTTGAAAACTTGTTCTGTCCGTGCGTCTATCGTAATAGTATTTGAATTCTTTCGAAATGTCTCGTGATCCCGTGTTTCTGTGTTGGGGGTTGTATCGTCGGTCACTTTGTAAAGGGGTATTGTCTTAAAATTTGTGATCAGTTGCTTATTCTTCAAGTCCACTATACACTGATAATGTTCTAAGAAATCTGATCCGAGTAGACCGTCGAAGTCAATTTCTAGATTGCAAATGTACACTTTATGTGGGTCTTTGTAATTAAAGGGCACTAAGGTGGATTCATTGATGCAATTTTTTTGATCAGTGATTCCTTGGATAACAACGTTCTCAGGAAATCTCTGAGGGAATTTTTGACAAGCGATCGGTTTGAACATAGAAAGTCCGGCTCCTGAATCTATTAGAAATTTGAAAGTCCTCGTCGCGTCAGTAATGTAGTAAAGGTTTTTCGATTTAACTGCAAGGAGAGGGCTTATAGAAAGTTTTGTTCGGGGAAGTTCGCGTTCGGATTGTAGTCTTCCAGATTGATTGATTGAATTTGAGCTTGGATTTCGGCTAAGTTTGAGTCTGAGTTCGGAGGATCCACCGGTATAGGTCTGTAGCTTCGCTATAATAGTTATTATCTGGAATTTCGGAATATTGCTGCGTTTTCTCATAACATGGGTAAGCAACAGGAGGTTGATTTTCGTATTGTTCAGTTTGATAATGATCATGACCATAATTGAGGTGGTACGTCCTATTATGGTAGTTTGGGTTTGGTTGAACTACGCTGGGTCTCGGGTTTCCTATGTTAGGATTGGGACGGATGACTGAAGGTCTATGATCACTGCCAACATTCTGATTGGGCCTAAAGTTCGGCTGGAATCGTTGTGGTTGTTGAAAGTGTTGCTGTTGTTGCTGTTGTTGGAATGGCGGTCTTATTTGGTTTTGGGAATTTGCTCCAAAATTGTTTTGCGTAAATGTCCTCTGCCGGCACTCATTACTGGTGTGTCCAAGGCGTTTGCAATTGAAGCATTGCTTTGGAGGTGGACCGGGATTAGATCTACGCGGAGGTGCTGTCGTGGTTTTATTCGTATTGTGAATATGGAACTTTTGAGTTTCGAAGTAGTTCAGTTGTAATTCTCTTCTAACCCTGTTTGTAGCTGTTAGTATGTTTGTCGGGTCACTTGCTCTAACTATTTGTCCTAATTTAGGCTCAAGTCCCGTCAAAAGGGTGTTAAGAGTCATTGTCTCGACAAGTCGCGTCTGTGCGTTCTTTTCCTCTTGAGTAAAGCTCTGCTTATTGATTGAAGCGTACATTTTCGCTTCGTGAGTCTGTAGCCGTGTGATGAATGTTAATGGAGATTCGTTCGCTAGCTGTTTTAATCGTTGAAGGTCTTGAATCAACGAAGACAAGTCTCTCAAGTCTCCGAAATGATTCTCTAATAAAGTTCTTATTTCTGGCCATGTAGCCGGGTTACGTGAATTTATCAGTTCAGCCGCTCGACCACGTAACTTAATTTTTATATGTAGGCTTAAGAGAGTTTTCTGATTTCCTACGCACATATTGAAAGCTGTAGTGCATGAAAGAATGAATGTATTTAGAAAAATCTGATTGCCGTCAAACTCCGGGACGACCGAAAATATTTCGTTTAATTTGTATGGTTCAATTACGATAGTGTTATTTAAACCTTCTGGAAGGGCTCCAGTGTCGCTATTGTTACTAGCGTTTCCTGGCATTTTTTTGTTTTTTTGATCTTAATATCATAAAATATTTCACGAAGGGTTTGAAATTACGGGAATAATGCGCAAGAGAACTGTGTTACTTATCCTTATAGCAATTAAATTAATTGAAATGAGAGAGAAAAAAACGAGATGATTCTTAATGTACTTACAGTATAATCCACATTTATAGCTGGCTCTGTCTGTACGTCGGATGAGTGTTTACTTGTTTCCGGCGTTGAAGAAGTCTTCTATAAAAGGGCTGGTTGCTGGCTGCTGGGTTTGTTTTCCTCTTAAAAGTTTAGGAACCACCACACACAGTTGGGACTGCCTTGTTCAGATGTCTTCTGGATCACCTAGTTAGGACTGCCGTGTTCTGTTGTGTAGGAGGATCCCACTTCTGACACCAATTTTATATAACTTTTCACAAGATTTACTTTTTAAAAAAGATTTATTTAATATTATAAAATTCAAAATGAAAACTAACATAGATTTGTCTAACAACTAAGATTCTTACTAACTATCTCGTAGCAACAATGCTCGTGTACTTATACTTAATTTAATGCACAATTAGCAGTTTTTGTCACGTATGAGTTCATGTTCCCATGGCGATTCTTGCACGGTGTGTTATCTGAGAACATATGCTATGCTGCAAGTTGATATCCATGGATACTGCAAGTTCCGCGGAAAGTTCTTGGATGGAGGTTATTGTCAGGCGATGTACTTGGTATCCGGGAACTGCTGCTTGGTCATCATAAAGTCCCATATAACACATATATATATATATATATATATATATATATATATATATATATATATAGTACCTTGCTGGATTTCCGTTCCATGGCGTAATCTGCAATTGGTTCATGCCAGGCAAACACCCTTGTTGAAGAAGTAACAGTCTATCGTCTTTCCCGAGTACACTCCTTTTGGATTGAAGCAACACACGGTAATTTACACGCCAGCGTCCTGAAAGATGTATTCGATCATGCTCCTTACAATCTTCGAATCTAGCCCGTCCAACCCGCAGCCTATTTTCGGAAGACCCAACTTCTTGATGTCATAATTCCTGAATTCATTCCTTAGTGCATGCCAGATGTCCTTGTAAGTGCGTTTTCCTCTAGACATCTTCATCGTTACCAAATAGAAGTGGTTCCGAATACCATCTGTTAGTCGCAGAACTTTCCCTACTCTTAGTCGTTGGGCTGACAATTCATCCAGTCTTCCAAACTTCCTTTTAAACAACTGAGCTATTCCTCGGCCCATACGTAGATCCTCCGCTACACAATGGGCAATAGAAACGTCGGCTGATAGTTCGAAAAGGTCTTGTTGAACCTCAACTGTCACACCGAGTCTGACCTTCTTCCGATCCGCGTAGTTGGATATGAAGTTGTTGAAACTGATATTTCGCTCCTCAACATTCTTTTCTTGAAGAGCCACTCGTGCTTCCTCCTGGTTGTTAGATCCAGCGTATGGTAAGATTCGGTTTATGTGCACCACTCTAGGTTTTCCCTTTGGTATCTTTCGGATACGATAGATGACGTCATTTATCCTCTTCATAATTTCATATGGATCTTCCAATTGCTTTTGGAGATTGGGACAGAGGCCTCGACGTCGTTGGGGATTATAAAGCCAAACCAGGTCCCTCACTTTGAAGACTCCATCAGCTGATCGAATATTGCAGTGGTGCTTCATTCGATAACTGGCAAGCTGGATGTTCTGTCTGGCTAACTCATGGACATTATCTATTCTGGCTCTCAATTGGTCGACGTATCCTTCTCCTGCGACACTGTAGGTCTACGGCCAAATTCCAGGTCACAGGGTAGGCGTAACTCACGCCCCAACATTAAACTAGCAGGAGCCTGACCAGTTGTTTCATTCACAGCCGCCCGATAGGCCATCAGGAACAAATGGATGTACTGATCCCAATCTCGCTGATGTTCTGAAACAAAATTAGAAAGATGCTTGCCCATGGTTCAGTTCATCCTCTCTACCATTCCGTCCGATTGAGGATGCAAAGGGGTCGTTCTGGTCTGGTTCTCTGCACACATCTTGGAACAAGGCTGACTCGAAGTTTCTTCCTTGGTCCAAATGATTTTCAAGTGGAACGCCAAAACGTGAAAAGAATTCTTTCACCAACACCTCGGCGACTGTCGATGCTTCTAGGTTAGGGATTGCGTACACCTTTGTCCACTTTGTGAAATAATCCATGGCTACTAGGATATACTTATTCCCATTGTCCGTTTCAGGAAATGGCCCCGCAATATCCACAGCAACTCGCTCCATGGGACTCCCAACATTATACTGCTTCATAGGTGCCCACTTTCTGCCAAGTAGTCCATTGCTGGCTGCACACATTGCACACTTACGGCACCACTCTCTCACATCTTCTTTGCAATTCACCCAATAGAATCGCTACCGAACTTTCTGCAGAGTCTTGGTGATTCCAAAATGCCCACCCGAGGCTCCATTATGTAGCTGACGTAGTACCTCCGGCACTTTGCTTATTGGCACAACTAGTTGCAATCTGGATTCAGTACCATCTTCAGACTCAAACGTTCTATACAGCAGATCAGCTCTTAACACAAGAGAGTCCCATTGGCTCCAATATGCTTTCACTTCAGGGCTTCGTAAGCTTATATCCTGCCCAGACGGCCTCTCCTTACGGCGCATCCACTCCAAGACCACTCTCAATCATTGGTCGTTCTCTTGGGCAAGTTTCATTTGTCCGGGTTGCCATTCCTCATTTTCCACGGTTGTTCGTCGTATAGGACAAACCTTGTCTTCCATCTCGACATGTTTTAATTTTTCCGACTGTGCCGCCTTCTTCTTACAACTGGTTCCAACAGCTTGGCTTTTTCTTCTTTGACTGCGCTCCCGCCACTAGCTTCCTTATCATGTCTAACAGGGACTCTCTGTTGGATTGGTCTTCTTCCTCGAATGCTTTGAGACGGTGCCCACGGGAAAATTGGCAAGTGGCTTCATGCTCTAAAGCAATAGCTAGCGCTTCTTCTAGCAATTTTGGTCTGGCCAGCTTCAACGCCATCTGCAGCTCGCTCTGCCTCAATCCATTTACAAATGTGTCCACTGCAATTTCATCAAGGAAGCTATCGGCAGCTGTAGGATATGCTAGCCGCATAATACAAGCTACCTCCCCCTCAAATTCTTGCAGACTCTCATTTGCCTGTTGCACCCGAGATCGTTATTGTGCTTTGTATACTTGCTTAAGATGACTGTCTCCATACCGATTCTCCAATTTAGTTTGCTTGGCCAGCTGGAATGGACCTTAGGATGTCTGCTGCATCACCTCGTAAAGCAACAGTTAACGAAACAGCTTTCTGCTCTTCGGTCCACTGGTTAGCCATTGCTTTAAACTGCTTTCGATAGGTTGACCTGGAGCACTTTCCATCAAAGTTTGGCAGCTTCGTCATCTTCGCCTTTGAGTGTCTGACTCTCACTGCAGTAAACATTCTTAACTGACATTTCCTAGCTATCGGCAGCTGTAGGATATGCTAGCCGCACAATACAAGCTACCTCCCCCTCAAATTCTATTACCTATTTTAAATTGTTTTTTCATTATTTCCCATGTATGGAAATTGAAAAAAGTATTTCATATGAAAGTTTGCAATTTCATGAACAGATTTCTTTATTCTTATTTGTATCCCATCACACAATTTACGGTGAAATGTTCAAAAAATTATTTATCTAAGGACAACTTTTGAACGAACGCTAAGAGAAAATGCGAGATTTGGCAACATCACGGTCTAATGCACAAAATACGAAAGTCAGATACAACGACAAGGTTAAAGGTTAGTTTGTTCCATGCTTATGCTAATTATGAAGGTTAGGTCCTAGGTCACTTTTGTTTGAAGTTTGAGTGTTATCATAGATAATATATATATATATATATATATATATATATATATAATAGGATGAAGCTCTACACCTTTATGCTTTAATTTAGTCGGATATAACCACCCACTAGAAGCGGATCACGTGATTTCAAGCTTGTTAGCTTTCATCAGCGCCACATAAGTGGAAGCTGTATCCAACTATACAAAAGCAACTGTAGGTGTAGAGCTTCATCCTATTTTTATATTTTAAATCTCATTCATTATTGAACTAATAGATTTCTTTAATTATTATACATAATTACGTTAAACGTAATTTTGCTCTCAATACCTAGGTGGCGCGAATTGTGTCCCACTGGTAGATAATGTCTCAAAGTTTTTGACTACTTATAGTTGCTTTTGTATAGTTGGATACAGCTTCCACTTATGTGGCGCTGATGAAAGCTAACAAGCTTGAAATCACGTGATCCGCTTCTAGTGGGTGGTTGTATCCGACTAAATAAAAGCATAAAGGTGTAGAGCTTCATCCTATTTTTATATTTTGTATCTCATTCATTAATGAACTAATAGATTTGTTTAATTATATATATATATATATATGTACCACAGAGGTAAAGGACACTAAGTCACATTTGAGTAAATGCTCAGGAAAGCAGTATGATTTTTTTAATTAGTAATTACTCGAATGTTATTTGAGATTTTATCAAAGTTTCTTAACCAAAATGTCCCTTATGATTTCGTTATTCATTGCAACTTAAGTTATTCATCTACGATAAGATACTTCCATATTAAATCAATTTTTCATATCAAGAGGTTGGACATAGTGTTGTCTACCTCTAATAATACCGCTACTTAATTTGACATTATACTTCAGGGTTTTAAGGAATAATGAGAAAGATAAAAATATTAGAGAGCCTATAATATTGTTTATTAAAACAAGGTACATTAAAGTATGCAATTAAATTGTTATTGCGGCTCCACATCATCATCACCTTGTGGATAGTCACCTATCCTGTGTACCAAATTCTTGGAAAAATCGTGGCAAACTGAAGGCACAAAAGGCAAAAGTGCAAGTAAATCATTGTATTTCGGAATGCTTATTGGTATTGGGTTAGTTGAAACTTGATTTAAATCTTCTGGAAATATTAAAAACTTTAAATGCTGCTTTACGAGGAGATGCAGCAGACATCCTAAGATCTATTCCAGCTGGCCAAGCAAACTACCATGCCTTGCTTTCTAAATTGGAGAATCGGTATGGAGACATCTTCATCAATTATACAAAGCAAAATTACGATCTCGGGTGCAACATGCAAATGAGAATCTGCAAGAATTTGAGGGGGAAGTAGCTCGTATTGTGCGGCTAGCATATCCTGCAGCTGCCGATAGCATCCTTGATGAAATTGCAGAGGACACATTTGTAAATGGATTGAGGCAGAGCGAGCTGCAGAAGGCGTTGAAGCTGTCCAGACCAAAATTGCTAGAAGAAGCACTAGCTATTGCTTTAGAGTATGAAGCCGCTAGCCAATCTTCCCCAGGGCACCGTCTTCGACCAATCGATGAAGAAGACCAATCCAACAGAGAGTCCCTGTTAGACATGATAAGGAAGTTAGTGACGGGAGCGCAGTCAAAGAAGAGAGAGCCAAGGTGTTGTAACCGTGGTGAGCTACGACACGTGCACCGCAGTTGTAAGAAGAAGGCGGCACAGTCGGAAAAACTAGAACGTGTCGAGATGGAAGACAAGGTTTGTCCTATACGACGAACAAGCATAGAAAATGAGGAATAGCAGACCGGACAAATGAAACTGGCCCAAGAGAACGACTCATGTTTGGGAGTGGTCTTGGAGTGGATGCACCGTAAGGAGAGGCCGTCTTGGCAGGATATAAGCTTACGAAGCCCTGAAGTGAAAGCATATTGGAGCCAATGGGACTCTCTTGTGTTAAGAGATGATCTGCTGTATAGAACCTTTGATTCCGAAGATGGCACTGTATCCAGATTAAAACTAGTTGTGCCAAGAAGCAAAGTGCCAGAGTTACTACGTCAGCTATATGATGGAGCCTCGGGTGGGCAGAAGGTATATATATATATATATATATATATATATATATATATATATATATATATATATATATATATATATATATATATATATATATATAAATGAGGAGCTATCCGTACCAGATGACCATATTAGAATATGAATAATAATTTCACGCCTAGCTGGTAAATTGAACCTACATTTCGTAGGTTGCCGCAATAAGAACGAGGTTTGTCGTCTACATATTGCGTTTGTGTGCATTTTTTCCACTATACTGCTCAATCAGATTGATTACCAAACATAGCATCAGTCTCCCAGATATATATCATGATTTCGAGGTTGTTGCATCTCATCAGTATATCGTAGGGTGAAGAGCCATATTTGATAATCAATCCTTATTTGGAACTCATACTTGTATCAATCTTCGGTATAGAACTGTCGGTGGAGACAAGTATGAGCGATATATTAAGCATGTATAATGGTGGATAATAACAATCGGCAAAGGTTAATAATTAATTAAATAAATAAGGAGCTATCCGTACCAGATGACCATATTAGAATATGAATAATAATTTCACGCCTAGCTGGTAAATTGAACCTACATTTCGTAGGGCGCCGCAATAAGAACGAGGTTTGTCGTCTACATATTGCGTTTGTGTGCATTTTTTCCACTATACTGCTCAATCAGATTGATTACCAAACATAGCATCAGTCTCCCAGATATATATCATGATTTCGAGGTTGTTGCCTCTCATCAGTATATCGTAGGGTGAAGAGCCATATTTGATAATCAATCCTTATTTGGAACTCATACTTGTATCAATCTTCGGTATAGAACTGTCGGTGGAGACAAGTATGAGCGATATATTAAGCATGTATAATGGTGGATAATAACAATCGGCAAAGGTTAATAATTAATTAAATAAATGAGGAGCTATCCGTACCAGATGACCATATTAGAATATGAATAATAATTTCACGCCTAGCTGGTAAATTGAACCTACATTTCGTAGGGTGCGGCACCCTATGAGGCAGTATAATGTTGGGAGTCCCATGGAGCGAGTTGCTGTGGATATTGCGGGGCCATTTCCTGAAACGGGCAATGGGAATAAGTATATCCTTTTAGCCATGGATTGTTTCACAAAGTGGACAGAGGTGTACGCAATCCCTAACCAAGAAGCACCCACCGTCGCCGAGGTGTTGGTGAAAGAATTCTTTACACGTTTTGGCGTTCCTCTTGAAATCCATTCGGACCAAGGAAGAAAGTTCTAGTCAGCCCTGTTCCAAGATGTGTGCAGACAAATAGGTGCGAACAAAACCAGAAGGAACCCTTTGCATCCTCAATCGGACGGAATGGCGGAGAGGATGAACCGAACCATGGGCAAGCACCTCTCTAAGGTTGTCTCAGAACATCAGAGAGATTGAGATCAGTACATCCATTTGTTCTTGATGGCCTATCGGGCGGCTGTGAATTAAACAACGGGTCAGAATCCTGCTAGTTGAATGTTGGGGCGTGAGTTGCGCCTACCCTGTGACCTGGAATTCGGCCGCAGACCTACAAAGGACAATGTTGCAGGAGAAGGATACGTCGACCAAATGAGAGCCAGAATGGATAAAGTCCGCGAGCTAGCCAGACAATACATCCAGCTTGCCAGCTAGCCACCACTACAATATTTGATCAGCTGATGAAGTCTCCAACGTGGGAGACTTTGCTTGGCTGAATAATCACCAACGACGTCGAGGTCTTTGTCCCAAACTCCAAAGGCAATGGGAAGGGCCATATGAAATTATGAAGAGGATAAATGTCATCTATCGTATCAGAAAGTTACCAAGGGGAAAACCTAGAGTGAGGCACATAAACCGACTCGCACCATATGCTGGATCGAACAACCAGGAGAAAGCACGAGTAGCTCTTCAAGAAAAGAACTTTGAGGAGCGAAATGTCAGTTTCAACGACTTCATGTCCAACTACAAGGATCGGAAGAAGGTCAGACTCGGTGTGACATTTGAGGTTTAACATGACCTTTTCAAACTACCAGCCGACGTTTCTATTGCCCATTGTGTAGCGGGGGATCTACGTATGGGACGAGGAATTGCTCTGGTGTTTAAAAGGAAGTTTGGAAGACTGGATGAATTGTCAGCCCAACGACCAAGAGTAGGAAAAGTTCTGCGACTAGCAGATGGTAATCGGAACCGCTTCTATTTGGTTACGAAGAAGATGTCTGAAGGAAAACCCCACACCTGACACCAATATTAAAACTGGGTTCGATTTATTTTCACATATTTATTTATACCAATAACTACACGACTATATACACATATATATTCACACTTATTTCTCGGATTATTACGACTTTCTAAGATACTATGATCTATGACCGACTGACTATCTATCACTAACTAACTGTCCTGTCATTGCCATCAGCATTATATATCTAACCTAAAAAGCTCTAGATGATTCCAGTGTTGTTTTCGTTGTTTCTGGAGGTTAGTTCTCAGTATATGGCTTCGACAATAGACCAGGACTTATTCTCGTTGCCTCTGATGTCTCCCGTGTTTTCCGGAATGTGTATTGTGTGTGTAGTGCATTATTCGGGTAAGTCTTCACGTTACAATACATATATACCCATATATAGACTAAATTACTTTTATTATGAGCTTGAACTGACAGTTAAAAGAAAAATATATATTATATTATTTAAAATTTCAGTATAAGTGTAATCATATTCTCTCACAATAAGACACATATAAACATGATTACTCTGAAAAATGCACTGATACTTATTCACTCAAAAAAGGCCGATTTCTCTCACTAATTAACCTCTAAATTTTTGGGAAAAATAGATGTTTTGAAATCCTAAAATACTCTTTAATGTTCTTTCAAATATTCATTAATATTCAAAATAATATATAAAATCATATTCTTTCACAATATACTTGAGAATGAAACATTTTGAAAATTATTCCCTTCTCCAGAAACAAGCTTATATCTCTCACTAATCAACATGCATATTTTCTAAAACAGTAAATGTTATGAAAATCCTTCATAGATAGATTATACATTTAATCTCAAATAAACATATAATGAATTTTAAGAGATTAGTTCTCTTTGATCAACTAAATTTCTCTCACTTATTAGTTGATCAAAATATTTCTATTGTTTATGGAAACCTAAGATTCTAAAAGTTAATTACTATAAACAATAGAAATATTTTGGTCAACTAATAAGTGAGAGAAATTTAGTTGAATAAAGAGAATTATTCTCTTAAAATTCATTATATGTTTATTTGAGATTAAATGTATAATCTATCTATGAAAGATTTTCAAAACAGTTACGGTTTTAGAAAATATGCATGTTGTGAGAGATATCAGCTTGTTTCTGGAAAAGTGAATGATTTTCAAAATGTTTCATTCTCATGTCGTATTGTGAGAGAATATGATTTTATATATTATTTTGAATATTTATGATTATTTGAAAGAACATTAAAGAGTATTTTAGGATTTCAAAACATCTATTTTACCCAAAAATTTAGAGGTTAATTAGTGAGAGAAATCGGCCTTTTTGAGTGAATAAGTATCAGTGCATTTTTCAGAGTAATCATGTTTATATGTGTCTTATTGTGAGAAAATATGATTACACTTATATAGAAATTTTAAATAATATGATATATCTTTTTTCTTTTAACTGTCAGTTCAAGCCCAGAATAGAAGTAAGTTAGTCTATGTATGGGTATATATGTATGTATTTATGCAATATTCTTAAATTACATTTTTTAAAACTGAACCTGTATCTGCCTTAATAATAATTTTAATTTAATTGTGCTCCTTGTTCATATAGCTACAAACATATAAAGATCATTCAGTAATATTCATTTTTATCAACTAAATCTAGATACTTTCTAACTTATTGTGTTACCATGGCAAATATAAAAAATATCATTTGTAATTGATGGCTATCAATGTCAGACTTTGAATTTATTGTTCAGAAAATTAATACAGATGACAAATATTTAATTAGAGCTAGATATACAAATTTCAACCATAACTATCATAAAAATTCACATATTATGACAAATAAACTTAATAAATGTCATTCTTTTCTTAAACAACATCCCGAATTAATAGTTATACGAAGTGATGTAGGTAATGTTACAGTTGTAATGTATAAAGACGATTATATTTATAAAAGTCAAGAATTATTAAATATTACAAAGTATTATAAAAAACTAAATAATAATCCTACTTATACATTGCAGCTTAAGGCTGATAAAATTGTATCAAAATTAAGGAATGATAACATAATCGTTCAAGTTATGAGTAAAAAACTAAATTGTTACAACTCAAAAACACCGAGATCTTATGCTTTACCGAAAATTCATAATCAAAATCTAGCAATGAGACCTATCCTTTCATCAATTGATGCTCCAAACGACAATCTAGCTTCTTTTATTACAGACATATTAACAAGAGCCTATAACACTAATAATGATCTCTATATAAAAGATTCTTTTCAATTTAGTGAATTCATAAATGGATATAAGATTCCACTTAATTATATCCTTGTTAGTTTTGATGTGGTATCCCTGTTCACAAATTTACCTTTTCCAGTAATTTTAGATTGTCTTAGAGGAAAAAAAGATGATATAAAAAACTATTGTTCACTAAACTTTGAAATATTCAATATAGTTCTTGAATTTATTTTCGATTCTAATGTCCTTATTTTTAATGAAACATATTATAAGGAAATATTTGGTAAACCAATGGGATCTACAATATCACCTATTCTTGTGAATTATGTTTTAGATGAACTCCAGACTTCAATAGATAAAATATCTTTTCCGATACCATTTATCAAAAGATATGTGCTTGATTTAATACTTGCCTTACCATCAGATAAAATTGATGAAACCTTAGGTATCTTTAACAATTATAATGAACATCTTCAATTCACTGTTGAAGTAGAACAGGAGCAAAGCCTTCCTTTCTTAGATATGAAAGTTTGTAGGGATAATACAGGCTTACTACGAACAAAGTGGTATAGAAAACCAGACTGTAGCAATAGGTATATAAACTACCACTCGTATCATCCAAATAAAATGGAAGTTAACCTTATTAATGCTTTGAAAAACAGAGTCATAAAACTATCCCATAAAACTTTTGTTAATGAGAGTTTATCAAAATTAAAAAGTATATTAATCGAAAATTCATATCCTATTAAATTGATAAATAAGCTCTTGAGTCATACCCAACCTAACTTAAATAATGTTGATAGAATTTCGGAGATGTCTTTAAATGAAAATAATATTATTGATCAATCATAACCTCGCTCAAATACTCTTTCTATATACTGTTCTCTCTATTTTATTGATGAATTAACCAATAAACTTAATAATGTTTTTAAAGGATATAATATTACATTTCAAAAAATAATATAAAAATAGTTTCTAAGTTATTTTCAAAAGTAAAAACATCTTTAAAAACAACAGAAAAATCTGGAATAGTACATGATATCAAATGTAATGATTGTGATTTATCATATAAAGGTATATAAACTTCTAGGAGTTTATTAGGAAGAATTACGTCTCATAAATGTGATACAAGATGTAAAAAGCTGTCATGTGCCTTGACCGAACATGCCATAAACAAAAAGCACACTATAGATTTTGATAACTCAATTGTTCGATGTTCTGAAAAGAACATTTTTAAACAAAGTTTCTTGGAAATGATAATTAACGTTCGGATATAAATGGACTTAATTCCATTTACTCATATATTTTAAAATTATATAATTATAATTATCGTAGTGTGCCATCTGATGTCTCTCTAAATTAATATATTGATTAATATTATACAATGTAATGCCATATTTTTGTATTATATCCATTTTTTAAACGATATTTCCTCTGATTAACTTCTGAAGTAATTCCATAGTAACTTGTAATTATGAAATTTAAAAAGCTCAATTATAAATTTCAATGCAAAATAATGTTTGTAGCTGGTAAATTTCATTAATCTCACGATTGTAAGTAGTATATATATATATATATATATATATATATATATATATATATATATATATTTTTTTCGTGAATATCGTGGGTTTAGGGCTCTTTCAGTGATTGAAAAAATTGAAATAAACGCACATTTATTTCATGTCATAATGTTTATAGAACAAGACGTTTCGACCCGCTTTGGGGCCTTTATCAATCGTATAAAAATTAAAAACTAAAATATTATTCTGTAAAATAAAAATTAAAGTAAGGAAAAATGTTGTTAGGACAATATCATAACCTACCTAAGACATAAAGTACAAAAAATCAGCTTCCTCCAAAAAAAAAACATATAAATAAAATAAAACTGAAAAATAATTCTATAGGTTCAAAATATGTTGCACTACATTCTCTTTTTCTTTCTCTTCATTTTGTTGTTTCTCGTGTAGAATTAATTTTGTGGAAGATTTACCTATGTGTTGACTTGACTTGTTAATTGAGAAAGATATAAAGTGACAGACAGGAGGATGTAGGTGAGGGAAATTATTATTGTAAGGTTAAATTTCACCTAAAAGGTGGGTTTGTTCGGATGGTAGTCTTGATAATGTTTCTAACTGATATTATTGAATATTTTATAGTAAGTTATAATATATTTTACTGAGTTGCTTAATATCTGTCTTAGAGTTGATTGCATTTGGATTTTTCTTTATGTAAATCATTTCCAATATTTTACGTTTAGAGGAGTATTTTTCCGTTGCTAGTATTTTTGTTTCGTTATAGTTGAATTTGTGTTTATTTTGTTCTTCATGATTCGACAGAGCAGTTTTATTTGTTTTATCATACTTGTGACCTTTTATTCTGTTTTCTAAATATTGGCAGGATTCACCTATATATTTACTATCGCAGTCGTTGCATGGTATCTCGTAAACGGTGTGTGTTGTTTTATTTTTGTCGGTTTTGGTCTTAAGCCTGCTGTAGATTTTTTTAAGAAGATTGTGGCCCTTATATAGTCATATCCGAACAAACCCACCTTTTAGGTAAAAACTAAATATGAAACTTAACCTTACAATAATAATTTCCCTCACCTACATCCTCCTGTCTGTCACTTTATATCTTTCTCAATTAACAAGTCAAGTCAACACATAGGTAAATCTTCCACAAAATTAATTCTACACGAGAAACAACAAAATGAAGAGAAAGAAAAAGAGAATGTAGTGCAACATATTTTGAACCTATAGAATTATTTTTCAGTTTTATTTTATTTATATGTTTTTTTTTTGGAGGAAGCTGATTTTTTGTACTTTATGTCTTAGGTAGGTTATGATATTGTCCTAACAACATTTTTCCTTACTTTAATTTTTATTTTACAGAATAATATTTTAGTTTTTAATTTTTATACGATTGATAAAGGCCCCAAAGCGGGTCGAAACGTCTTGTTCTATAAACATTATGACATGAAATAAATGTGCGTTTATTTCAATTTTTTCAATCACTGAAAGAGCCCTAAACCCACGTATATATATATATATATATATATATATATATATATATATATATATATATATATATATATATATATAGTACCTTGCTGGATTTCCGTTCCATGGCGAAATCTGCACTTGGTTCCTGCCAGGCAAACATCCTTGTTGAAGAAGTAACAGTCTATCGTCTTTCCCGAGTACACTCCTTTTGGATTGAAGCAACACACGGTAATTTACACGCCAGCGTCCTGAAAGATGTATTCGATCATGCTCCTTACAATCTTCCAATCTAGCCCGTCCAACCCGCAGCCTATTTTCGGAAGACCCAACTTCTTGATGTCATAATTCCTGAATTCATTCCTTAGTGCATGCCAGATGTCCTTGTAAGTGGGTTTTCCTCTAGACATCTTCATCGTTACCAAATAGAAGTGGTTCCGAATACCATCTGTTAGTCGCAGAACTTTTCCTACTCTTGGTCGTTGGGCTGACAATTCATCCAGTCTTCCAAACTTCCTTTTAAACAACTAAGCTATTCCTCGGCCCATACGTAGATCCTCCGCTACACAATGGGCAATAGAAACGTCGGCTGATAGTTTGAACAGGTCTTGTTGAACCTCAACTGTCACACCGAGTCTGACCTTCTTCCGATCCGCGTAGTTGGATATGAAGTTGTTGAAACTGATATTTCGCTCCCCAACATTCTTTTCTTGAAGAGCCACTCGTGCTTCCTCCTGGTTGTTAGATCCAGCGTATGGTAAGATTCGGTTTATTTGCACCACTCTAGGTTTTCCCCTTGGTAACTTTCGGATACGATAGATGACGTCATTTATCCTCTTCATAATTTCATATGGATCTTCCAATTGCTTTTGGAGTTTGGGACAGAGGCCTCGACGTCGTTGGGGATTATACAGCCAAACCAGGTACACCAAGTTGAAGACTCCATCAGCTGATCGAATATTGCAGTGATGCTTCATTCGATAACTGGCAAGCTGGATGTTCTGTCTGGCTAACTCATGGACTTTATCTATTCTGGCTCTCAATTGGTCGACGTATCCTTCTCCTGCGACACTGTAGGTCTACGGCCACATTCCAGGTCACAGGGTAGGCGTAACTCACGCCCCAACATTAAACTAGCAGGAGCCTGACCAGTTGTTTCATTCACAGCCGCCCGATAGGCCATCAGGAACAAATGGATGTACTGATCCCAATCTCGCTGATGTTCTGAAACAAAATTAGGAAGATGCTTGCCCATGGTTCAGTTCATCCTCTCTAACATTCCGTCCGATTGAGGATGCAAAGGGGTCGTTCTGGTTTTGTTCGCACCTATTAGTCTGCACACATCTTGGAACAAGGCTGACTCGAAGTTTCTTCCTTGGTCCAAATGATTTTCAAGAGGAACGCCAAAACGTGAAAAGAATTCTTTCACCAACACCTCGTTGACTGTCGATGCTTCTTGGTTAGGGATTGCGTACGCCTTTGTCCACTTTGTGAAATAATCCATGGCTACTAGGATATACTTATTCCCATTGTCCGTTCCAGAAAATGGCCCCGCAATATCCACAGCAACTCGCTCCATGGGACTCCCAACATTATACTGCTTCATAGGTGCCAACTTTCTGCCAAGTAGTCCATTGCTGGCTGCACACATTGCACACTTACGGCACCACTCTCTCACATCTTCTTTGCAATTCACCCAATAGAATCGCTACCGAACCTTCTGCAGAGTCTTGGTGATTCCAAAATGCCCACCCGAGGCTCCATCATGTAGCTGACGTAGTACCTCCGGCACTTTGCTTATTGGCACAACTAGTTGCAATCTGGATTCAGTACCATCTTCAGACTCAAAGGTTCTATACAGCAGATCAGCTCTTAACACAAGAGAGTCCCATTTGCTCCAATATGCTTTCACTTCAGGGCTTCGTAAGCTTATATCCTGCCCAGACGGCCTCTCCTTACGGCGCATCCACTCCAAGACTACTCTCAATCATTGGTCGTTTTCTTGGGCAAATTTCATTTGTCCGGGTTGCCATTTCTCATTTTCCACGGTTGTTCGTCTTATAGGACAAACCTTGTCTTCCATCTCGACACGTTTTAATTTTTCCGACTGTGCCGCCTTCTTCTTACAACTGGTTCCAACAGCTTGGCTCTTTCTTCTTTGACTGCGCTCCCGCCACTAGCTTCCTTATCATGTCTAACAGGGACTCTCTGTTGGATTGGTCTTCTTCCTCGATTGCTTTAAGACGGTGCCCACGGGGAAATTGGCTAGCGGCTTCATGCTCTAAAGCAATAGCTAGTGCTTCATCTAGCAATTTTGGTCTGGACAGCTTCAACGCCTTCTGCAGCTCGCTCTGCCTCAATCCATTTACAAATGTGTCCACTGCAATTTCATCAAGGAAGCTATCGGCAGCTGTAGGATATGCTAGCCGCATAATACAAGCTACCTCCCCCTCAAATTCTTGCAGACTCTCATTTGCCTGTTGCACCCGAGATCGTAATTGTGCTTTGTATACTTGCTTAAGATGACTGTCTCCATACCGATTCTCCAATTTAGTTTGATTGGCCAGCTGGAATGGACCTTAGGATGTCTGCTGCATCACCTCGTAAAGCAACAGTTAACGAAACAGCTTTCTGCTCTTCGGTCCACTGGTTAGCCATTGCTTTAAACTGCTTTCGATAGGTTGACCTGGAGCACTTTCCATCAAAGTTTGGCAGCTTCGTCATCTTCGCCTTTGAGTGTCTGACTCTCACTGCAGTAACCATTCTTAACTGACATTTCCAGTGTCTTTTTGTGTGTTTACTTGTTGCAGTAGCTCCATGTTCTTCTCTGACGTGACAAAGTTTTCGTCGAATATTCTTGAAATTTCTTCGAATTTCTTGTCACTATATCTACCAGCTTCCTCGATAGTTCTGGTCACCTCCTCAAACCTCGCATCACTTTTTCTGGAAACATCTTTAATTTCATCTTGAAGAGTTCTAGAAACTTCTTCAAACTTTTTCGAGACTTCATCAAATTTCTCATTATTATTTCTAGAACTTTTTCAAACTTTTTCTAGACTTCATCGAATCGTTCGTTATTATTTCTAGAACTTTCTTCGAATTTTTCATTATTATTTCTAGAATTTTTTTCCAGTAACAGTTCTTCCGGAGAGTGGAACTCGAACATATCAGGATCGTCTCCATTTTCAATCAGAGTGTCCCTTAACCGTTTTTGGAGGGTCGCTTTATTACCGGAATCATCACAATCCCGTTCCACCAATTGTTTTTGAGTTGTTTCACTGTTAGCTGCACTAATCTCATTTTGAATTGTCTTCATTAACAAAGTCAATTAGTCAATAGAGCTTTTAAAGTCTTTGACACGAAAACGAACGAAATTCTTCACACAAACACGAGAAAAAGTCTTCACATTCACACGAAAATGAACGAAAAGTCTTTACACCAACACTAAAACGAACAAAAGTGTCTTAAACATAAACTTAAATCTAACAAAAAGTCACGAAAATACTAAAATCTGCACGAAACCGAAAGTCTGTCCAATTTTATAATCACTCACTGACCCCACACCTGACACCAATGTAACGGGAATTTATATTAAAACTGGGTTCGATTTATTTATACCAATAACTACACGACTATATACATATTTATATTCACACTTATTTCTCGAACTATATTCGACTTTCTACTGTCTATGATCTATAATGACCGACTATCTATCACTATAACTATCCTGTCACTGTCATCAGCACAATATATCTAACCTCAAAAGCTCTAGATGATTCCAGTGTTGTTTTCATTGTTTCTGGAGGTTATTTCTCAGTATATGGCTTCGAGAATAGACCAGGATTTATTCTTGTTGCCTTTGATGTCTCCCGTGTTTTCCGGAATGTGCATTGTGTATGTAGTTCATTATTCGGGTAAGTCTTCACGTTACATATAGTTGGAAATAATGAAGAGTATATATGAAAAATTAGAACTTAGAAAAAAAATCACATCAATTCAAAACGTAAAGGGAAAATATTTTATTCAGTGGCGGTGCGTCGTAGACAGGAACAGAATATACGAGGAAAGTGAGAACGCACTACAAGTGGGGAGATCCGTTTCAAAGATAAGAGCGAGAATTAAACATGGCTGCAAATGCGTGCTGAATGGAAGAACAGTAAGAGTCTCAAAATATTTTCAATGATTCCCTCAGACTTTACATGAAAAAGAAGGTGGAATTGCAGGTTTCTCAAGAAACAAAGCATGTCACATTAAAAAAATGAGAGAGCTAGTAAAGAGGCACATATATCAAAAATCCAAGTTACCATAATTAATAATTCGTTGGGAAGAAACCAAATCAAAAAAAAGATATTGATTGGTTACAAGGAAAACCGGTGAAGGAGGAGCGAAATACTTTCAAACTTCATAGAAAAACGCTGAAATTTTTGGTATGTAGACAAGAGTGAACAATGAAATTTTATATTTCAAAAACAAATAAATGTCGAATATAATTTACAAATCAGTTGAAGTGCTAAATCTTTCAACCACAAGTCTGGGAGAGACATACAACAGAGTTTATTATGAAGTAAGTCATTTAATGACAATATAGTATTAACAAAAAACGCAGTCCGGAAGTATGAAATTGAAAAACATGTAAATTGTATCGCTCATTATACACATTATTTGACTTTCAACATTTTTCATCTATAAGAGGATAATTGAAAAATTTGTCAGAACAAAGAAGAACATCGTGGTTGTGATTTGTTCCTTCTTTTCAACGTTTTTGATCCATCGGTTGAGTCGTATTTTTAATATCTTTTTAAAATTCCAATGGATTTTCGTAATATAAGATTGAATTTTATTTGTTGTTTCGAAAAATATTTCTGATGGATACATCTTTGAATCCCTGCAAAAAATAACTTGTTTTTCATTCAATTTTCTTTATTATTTAAATCAAATAACATATTGTATAAGGCATTAGAATCAATTTTATTCACGTGTTCAACCTCTAAAATAATTTAATATTTTCCAAACTTGATGGTGAAATGATGCATCTCCTTCTCACACCAATAATTCAACCAAATGACATCGTTTTCACAAAAGTTGGTCAAGTTAACACATTCATACTTGTTTTGTTCAATGAAATTTTGAGTTTTGTATAGAAATCTCAGAAATTCTTCAAATCCGTCTGGAGAAAAGATGATTTTCTTGTAAAACACCATCATAGTCGTTAGAAGCATGCGTATTACTCAAACAAAAATATTATTGTGACCTCAATAGTTGTATTTGTTATTCAATGTCAGTCGTTTGACATACATTTTTCTTCTTTTTCACTCAGTACTTTTTGAACCAGATCTAATGTAATATAGATACAATTCTTAGAAAGTTCTTCGTATTGATGAACCCAACATATATTCCAACAAGTAGAAATGATGAATGATTGAGGAGACATACATGAAAATTCAATGGAAGTTTGTAAATAAATTTCTTTTATACATTAACGACTTGAAAAGCTTTTGTTCAATCGTAGAAAAACGAGAACTTAATGATGAAATTATCTTATTGTCCCAAGGATGGATGTTGCAGCAGTTGCACAAGGAAAAAGGTAAACTGAAGGAGTGGTAGATGAAATACCAACAAAAAAGAAGAAATTGCTTTAATACTGATGGAGACAGAAATGAAACTTGTCAAGCAATATAGACAAAATGGTACGTATAGCATACAGAAAACACAAGAGAGTCACATTAATATTAAATTTGAACATTTATCACATGCCGAAAAATGTGGATGATATATTTGTTTGCTTTAATACTGATTTAGACAGAAATGAAACTTGCCAACAAAATTGACAAAGTGGTATCTATAGTATGCAGAAAATACGAGAGAATCACATTAATATGAAATTTGTCTTAGATTCTATCATTATAAATAAATAGTCATCATCAGCTGTTCTCCTCAATTGTTGTAATAACAGTATGTCAAGAAGCTCTTGCACTCTTATTCACAGTAAAGACGTTTCATCTTATGATATATGGACGTCCTGTGACTTTTCAGGGCGATCACCAACCACTGCTTGCAATATTTGGATTGAAAAAAAGTTACATCTATATATATTGCGAACCGTCTTCAATGTTACACTTTCATTCTGAAAACCTACGATTTGAAAAATTTAGTATATCAAAACAAAAGATTTTGGACACTCTAATATACCATCAAATTATTCAACTCTGATGCAGTTCAAGATAAAGGGTATGTAATATCTTCAATGCGAATTAAAACAAAATTACCACAATTTCTGAACACTGTCATCGATCTACTTCCAGTTACAAACAAAATGATTCAGCAGGAGATCATTCAATGCATTCAAAAAAGTACATGACCAAGAAAGCTAAAACAGAACGAAGAACTCAAATCATTCTGCAACTGAAAAGACAACTTTCTCTTAGTTCCAAGGTTTTTTTTCAAGGAAAATACGCGATATTCAGTAGAAGATACGCAAAAACGGTAGAAAAACGTAAGAAAATATCGGAAATCAGAGAAATTCAACGAAATTACCAACAAAAAGCGTTTAAATCAAGCTGGATGATACTAGAAACGATATAAAACACAAGAAAATATCAGAAAGAATCGCGAAAATATACGAAATTTACTAGGAGATATACACGGAAACTACAAAAAACACAAAGTACCTAATTTTAGGAATAAACGCGAAAATAACAATAAAAATCGATGAAAATAGCCAAGCGAGATGGGAATTTGACATAAAACACAAGAAATGGCAGAAAGAAACGATCAAATTATTTCAGTAAAGTCAACCTTTATTTATATGTTACATAAGATTAACGTATTTCTTATCAATGGTTATTGAATCAGCTTCCAAATCCAACGTATTTTTCCTCCCAATCTCTCTATAACAAGTCTGAAAAAATAAATATAGTATATGTAGATTACATATCAGCCGAAATGCATAATCTTTCAAACACAAGTCTGGAAGAGACATTAAATAGAATTTATTATAAAGTGAATCATTTAATGTTAATATATTATTAACTTAAATAACCAGTCCAGAAGTATTAAATTGATAAGCGTTATGAAAATCAAATATGAAACCATTTAAATTGTGTCGCTCATTATACCCATTGTTTAAGTTTTAACGTTTTCATCTCTGCAATATCAAAGTTAAAACATAACATGCTTTATGAATACAGTACAAAAGGGTTACAAGATATGAAGAACCGCACAGTAAATAGAATTCAGAATAGTACAGGAAAGCAAATCCTGAATCTTTTAGTCATATACCTTCTATTTAAATTAGGGAAGACCTCTAAAATTTTGCATCAAAGAAAAACTCAAAAATACTGAAAGAATTTTAACAAAATGTGATAGAAATATCAAAAATAGATGACGAGATAAGCTGCAAAAAGAATACCATATTGTAACGTGAAGAATAATGAACTACGGGAGATATCAGGTCTATTCTCGAAGCCATATATTGAGCAATAACCTCCAGAAACAACGAAAACAACACTGGAATCATCTAGAGCTTTTTAGGTTAGATATATAATGCTGATGGCAATGTCAGTGTCAGTTTGTTATAGATAGTCGGTAGGTAGATCATAGTATCATAGAAAGTCGTAATAGTCCGAGAAATAAATGTGAATATAAATGTGTATATAGTCGTGTAGTTATTGGTATAAATAAATAAGTGAAAATAAATCGAACCCAGTTTTAATATAAATTCCCGTTACATTGGTGTCAAAAGTGGGATCAGTGAGTGATTATAAAATTGGACAGATTTTAAGAGACTGTGGTTTCGTGCAGATTGAGTGTTTTTGAGACTTTTGTTAGATTTAAGTTAAAGTTTAAGATTTTTTGTTCGTTTTTGTGTTAGTGTTAAGACTCTTTAGTTCGTTTTTGTGTGAAGACTTTTCATTCGTTTTCGTGTGAATGTGGAGAATTTTGCTCGTTCTTGTGTGTGAAGAATTTTGTTAATTTTCGTGTTGAAGACTTGGAAATCTGTATTGACTGATTAACTTTGTTAATAAAGACAATTCAAGATGAAATTAGTGCAGCTAACAGTGAAACAACTTTAAGAACAATTGGTGGAACGGGATTGTATGATTCCGGTATTAAAGCGACCCTCCAGAAAAGGTTAAGGGACACTCTGATTGAAAACGGAGACGATCCTGCTATGTTCGAGTTCGACTCTCCGGAAGAGCTGTAACGAAAGATTCGATGAAGTAACCAGGACATTTGGGGTGAAATTCGATGAAGTCTCGAACAAGTTTGAAGAAATTTCAAGAACAGTTGAAAAAAACTTTATCACGACAGAGAAGAACATGGAGCAACTACAACAAAAAATCAAGACACTGGAAATGTCAGTTAAGAATGGTAACTGCAGAGGGAGTCAGACACTCAAAGGCGAAGATGACTTAGCCACAGGTATTATGAGGGTTAAGCTGCCAAACTTTGATGGAAAG
The DNA here is from genome assembly GCA_958507055.1 of Crioceris asparagi. Lineage (NCBI taxonomy): Eukaryota > Metazoa > Arthropoda > Insecta > Coleoptera > Chrysomelidae > Crioceris > Crioceris asparagi. The sequence continues at coordinate 50,884,089 of OY293828.1, forward strand.
TGCTCCTGGTCAACCTATCGGAAGAAATTTAAGGCTGTGGCAATGGCTAACGAGTGGACCGAAGAGCAGAAAGCTGTTTCGTTAACTGCTGCTTTACGAGGTGATGCAGCAGACATCCTAAGGTCTATTCCAGCTGACCAAGCAAACTACCATGTCTTGCTTTCTAAATTGGAGAATCGGTATGGAGACAGTCATCTTCAGCAAGTATACAAAGCACACTGACGATCTCGGGTGCAACATGCAAATGAGAGTCTGCAAGAATTTGAGGAGGAAGTAGCTCGTGCTGCAGAAGGCGTTGAAGCTGGCCAGGCCAAAATTTCTAGAAGAAGCACTAGCTATTGCTTTGGAGCATGAAGCCGCAAGAAGAAGAAGATCAGTCCAACAGAGAGTCCCTGTTAGAAATGATAAGGAAGCTAGTTACGGGGGCGCAATCAAAGAAGAGAGAGCCAAGGTGTTGGAATTGTGGCGAGCTAGGACACGTACGCCGCAGTTGTAAGAAGAAGGTTGCACAGTCGGAAAACTAGAATGGGTCGAGATGAGGGGGCAATCGTCCACCTGCAGAAATAGTGCCACAGTAATTACCGTCAATGTGTCATCTTCTGGCGGAGCCTTGAGTTTATACATCGATGGTCGAATCAATGGAGAAGACAGAACACTCCTAATAGAGCTCATCACAGATCATTCCCGGATTCTACCAACGAAGGTCCAACTCAGAACAGCGACTGGAGAGAAAATAAGAACACATGGTGAAGCGAGCTTGACCATCAGCATTGGCAAGATCACCATCAAGCACAGAGCTTTAATCACTGACATATCTAACCAGTTTATTTTTGGAATGGACCTTTTGAAGAAGCTTGGGGCTGTGTTGGATGTCAAAAATGGTGTCTTGAAGGTCGACAATGAAGAACTGCCCTTTCACGAGAATGACGAAAATGTTGTCCGATTGATAACGACTAGAGACGTAATAATACCCGGCTATAGTGAAAAATATTGATGACCAACCTGGACAGAAACTGCAAATCTGGAAATCTGAGACTGGTATAAGAAATAAATAATAAGGAATTTCTGAAAGCTAAAGCTCTTGTTCGAGTAGGAGATGTCGTTCCTGTCAGAGTAATGAATCTAAAGCAGAGCCCCCTCAAGTTGAGCAAGGGAGGTATGGTTGGAAATTGTGCTCCTGTATCAGCGATATGCTCGGTAAGAACGATTAGTAAACCATCCAGGACCAGATATTCGAGAGAGCTGATTGATGTGGTCATCAAGACTGTCCAGGACTTAGACGAAAAACAATTACGAAAAGTGAGAGATATGCTTGTGGAATTCCAGGACATATTTGCGATGGAAGAAGAATACAAAGGTAAAACCAGTATAGTGACTCAAAAGATAAACACGGGGAACGCTCAGTCAATAAGACAGCTGCCAAGAAGACTTCCATTGCCATCAAATAGTCCATGGACCTTGCCAGTTGTGCTCGTGAAGAAAAAGGATGGTTCTACAAGATTCTGTGTAGATAGCTGACTTCTGAATTCAGTCACTAAGAAGGATAATTATCCGTTACCCAGAATATATGACACCCTAGATACTCTCTCTGGGTCACGATGGTTTTCTACACTAGATCTGAATAGTGGATACTGGCAAGTTGGAATGGATTCCGCAGATCGAGGAAAGACTGCTTTCGCGATAGGATCAGGGCTCTGGCAATTCACTGTGATGCCGTTTGGATTATGCAATGCTCCCGCTACATTTGAAAGGCTCATGGAAGCAGTTTTGAGAGGACTGACATGGCAAACCTGCCTAGTGTATTTGGATGACGTAATCGTAGTAGGAAAATCATTTGAGGAACGCTCGAAGAATTTAAGAGAAGTTTTCCAACGATTACGTGAGGCCAACCTGAACTGAGTCCTAAGAAATATTATCTGTTCCGTGAAGTAAGATATCTGGGTCACATTGTATCTTGGGACGGCGTCACGGCTGACCCAGAAATGAGGAATGGCCCAAGAACAAGCATGAGATTAGAAGTTTTCTGGGCTTATGTACCTGTTACCGACGGTTTGTGAAAGGTTTTGCCAACATCGCTAAGTCTCTAACCAAACTAACAAAAGAAGGCAAAGAATATTCCTGAAATTATGAGTGTCAGAAAGCTTTCGAGCAACTGCAAGAAGCTCTTATCAGTGCAGCAGTCATGGGCTATCCGAGGCATGACGGAAAATTCGTGTTGGACACAGATGCCAGTAATACAGCCATTGGTGCTGTCATTTCTCAGATTCAAGACGGGAAGGAGAAAGTGATTGCCTAATTCTGCAACGTTTTGTCAAAATCAGAGAGGAATTATTGCGTTACCAGAAGGGAATTGTTGGGCGTAGTGAAAGCCTGCGAACACTTTTATAAGTATTTGTATGGTCGCCGCTTTCTAGTTAGAACTGACCACGCAGCGTTGAAGTGGCTCCTGCAATTCCGTAATTCTGAAGGACAAGTGGCAAGATGGATAGAACGTCTTCAGGAATATGACTATGACATCGAGCGCAGGGCAGGAAAAGTTCTTGGAAACGCAGATGCCTTATCCAGAAGACCGTGCAACAATAACTGCACCCACTGCTTGAAGATGGAAGAGAAGCTTTGCCCTATACGACGAACAACCGTAGAGAATGAGGAGTGACAGCCCGAACAATTGAAACTGGCCCAAGAGAACGACCCATGTTTGAGACTGGTCTTGGAGTGGATGCGCCGTAAGAAGAGGCCGTCTTGACAGGATATAAGCTTACGAAGCCCGGAAGTAATAATATAATAATAATAATAATAATAATAATAATAATAATAATAATAATAATAATAATAATAATAATAATAATAATAATAATAATAATAATAATAATAATAATAATAATAATAATAATAATAATAATAGTAATAATAATAACATCATTTTAATAATGCAACAATATAGTAGTACAAAATTTAAATGATGGCTACTCGATAAGTGTGTTCATGCTTGTTTCGAGAATCAAATAATATAGTTATATGTAGAAATTTATAAAATTTAGTCTTAAATATATGTATAAGTAAAATGATAAAATTAAAATACTAAAATAAAGGATCTATCAACATAATATAGTAATGATAAATACAAACAATATAATAGATTGTAATAGAACTTTACAAATTTAAAGATAAATAAAATAATTAAATAAAGGATACATTAACGTAATACAGAAACTATAAATAAGTACAAACAAATATAAAAGATATATATAGGTACATATTAAAAATTTCAATTTAAAAATTACTCTCATGATATTGGATTTAGTATAGTTACATTTACAACAAATATAAAGTGGTGCATGTATATTAACAAAATATGACTTAGAGGATACAATTACATACGAGACAGAAATGTTAAGTTTTTAAGTTCAACAATATCTATGGTACATTTCCGCGAAGTGTTTCGAATAAAGTTTTTCAATTTACTTTTGAATATTGTAAGGGAAGCGGTTGTCTTTATTGTTTCTCGTAAGGTATTGTGTAATTTTGGCGTCATATAATTAAACGAGCGTTGACATAGTGATTTCGTCATAAGCGGAATGACATGATCATTTCTTTGTCGAGTTCTATAGTTATGGGAAGGGAGGCTGGCTTCATGACGGATGGAATGGAATTTTAAATTGATATTTAAGTAATATAATTGTCTCACATCGAGTATTCCACTTTCCGAATATATGTCATTTGACGAATATCTCCAGTTCCTATTGAGGATAAGCTTCAGAAATCTTCGTTGTAATACTCCAAGTGGTTGAATGTGCGTTCTGAGAGCTCCACCCCAAATTAAGATACCATATCGTAGATGACTCTCAACTAATGAATAGTAGAGCGTTTTTAGGCGATTATATGACATTTAATTTTGTAGATCATACTTTGTAATTTTTTATCGTGTAGTTTATGTGCAGGTCCCATTTTAAGTTATAGTCTATAATTATACCTAAATATTTTATTTTTGTTGTAGCTGATATGGTATATATCTGATCCTGCATTTTGATTTGCAGTTGATCATAGGACGGTGAGTTGGACCTGTTACACGTAAATTTCATGAAATGAGTTTTGTCAAGATTAAGAGTAAGCAGTTTATAGTCTAGCCATTTCTTTATCGTGCAGAAATCTGTCTCCGCCATCTCTTTAAGCGTTTGCCAGTCGCTTGCTCGATAAAAAAATGGCAGTATCATCTGCAAAACCAATAATTTTGCCTTTGCTTTTTACCGCGAATAATCCGTTCATATATATGTTGAAAAGAATGGGGCCAAGGACGGTTCCTTGGGGAATTCCGTACTCAACGGTCTCCTCTTTGCTGAGTATGTTATCCACTCTTACAACCTGTTTTCTATTAGATAAATAACTTTCAAATAATTTTAGAGAGTTATTCTCTATTCCGATTTCTTCTAGTGATTGCAAAAGTAGGCGATGGCTAACAGTATCGAATGCCTTAGTCAAATCCAAGAATATACATAAGCATGGGTTGCTATCATTGAGGGACCTGTAGATTTCACTTGTCAGAGCTAAAATCGCGTCTTCATTTGAGGTGTTTTCTCTGAATCCATACTGATTGTCCGATAGTAGATTGTGAGTTTTTATATATGAATTTAATCTACTTTTTAATAATTTTTCAAATATTTTCGACAAGTGTGTTATCAATGATATTGGTCTATGGTTATTAACGTCCATCTTGTCTCCTTTTTTATGTACTGGTATCACAAGAGTTTTGTTGAATATTGTTGGCCATGTACCTGTCCCCAAACATATATTTATAACGAACGTTATGAGTGCGTTTATGTATGTGCACACTATCTTTATAGTCTCATCTCGTATTTCATCCATCCCTACTGATTTGTTCATTTTCAAATTATTAATAATATCAATTATCTCATTTGGGTTGGTAGGTAACAGACAAACCTGTTCGCAGGTCGAAAGTGTGCACTCTCAAATTCCTGAACCGTCTTAATTCTTTGCGCGAGCGAGCTACCCACTTTTGCGAATTTGTGGTTAATCTCATTTGATATCTCGTTTTTGTCTGTTAAAATTTCTCCGTTACTATTTCTGATCGAATCAATTGTTTGTTTCTTTTTTTTGTTTCCTGTTATATTTTGAACAACTTCCCATAATTTTTTTGTATTATTTGTACTTGAATCAATCAAGCTGTTAAAATATCTGTATTTGGCTTTTCTTATAAGTGATGTTAATTTATTTTTGTATTTTATTTATTTAAGCCTTGCATCATTTGGATTTCGTAATAGGTTTTTCAATATAGCGTTTTTTGTTGTTGCAGATTTCAGTAGAGCATTTGTCATCCATGGTGCAATTTTTGAGTTTCTTCTCCGGATTTTTCGTGATGAAGTGCATGCTATGATGCTGCTAATCAGTATCTGAATGAATTTATCCGCTGCTGCATTAGCATCAGGAGCTGAGTATACACTTTGCCACGTTGTTTCTCTCAATGTTTCGTGAAGTTTTTTATGGTTTATGTATTTGTGGTGTTTATCTTCCTGTTTCTTCTTTTGTGGAGTTTCATGTACTATTTGGAGCACGTTGGTGAAATGATCTGTTATACTTGTCTGTATAACCAGAGGAAGGATATTGTCAATGATTTCTTTTTTGTATTTCAAGAAAATGTGGTCTAAGCAAGACTGATGATTACCCTGTACTCTAGTTGGATCATTAATTGTTGAAATATAGCCAAACTCATTAAGTATGTTTTTATATTCTAGAGTGCACTCATTATCATCGAGCAAATCTATATTAATATCACCGACAAAAAATTGTAGTTCTTCTGTATCTGTATCGGTATCCTCAATATAGCTTTGTAAATGTTGATTAAAGTCTTTGATATTGAGCGATGGCGATCTGTAGAGAGCGGTTATGTTAATGTTATTGTTTTGATTTAGTACAATTTTGATCTTCAGAAAATTTGTTTGAGCAATTCTTACAATATCAAATGTATAGGGTAGGTCTGACCTTATATAAGCTACAACTCCATCGTTCTTATTGTATTCGCCCATATTATATAACATATTGTAGCCTTCAATTCGGTATAAAATCGGATCTGGGATTTTCCATGTTTCTGTTAGGATAATACAATCTATGTCAGATGACATGTTGTTCAAGAGGATTTCAAATTCTTCATGATTTTTATTGATACTCCTTATATTCTGGTTTAAGATTTTGAAATTACTAATTTTGCTGTTTATTTCAAGAAGCTCATTGCATTCTTGAGTACTATCTATAGTAAATGTTTCAACGACTCTTACATCAAAATCTCGTATGTATTGATCCATTATGATAATACAATTATATGATTAGTTAGTTAATGGTACCTACAAGAATTATCTATGAGAGCAAGAAATATTTTATGACTAGTAAAATAGAAAAAGAACAGTAAAAGTGATATATAAAGGTATAAAATTAAAAGTTATTTGAGAATTCAATTATAAAAATAAGAATAAAATTAAAATAAGATTAGGGAATATAGAGTGTATAAATATATAAGTAGAATATGAACTGAATAGAAATTTATGTTGTTTAAGGATTACTCTCGGTTACACTTGATTTTGTCTGCAGTAGACGGTTCTTGCTTGTTCGTGTAATGATTTTTTGTCTGCTGGTTGGCGATGATTTATTCCCTGCAGTTGTGCCGGTGATTTTATTCCTTATTTCTTCTTCTATATTTATACCCAGGGCTTTGTTTGTTTGTATATCTTGATTCAGATTTATTTCAGTGTCTGTTTTCTCTTTAGTATTCTGTATTATCTCTTCTTTCTTTGCTGCTCCTAAATTTGTTTGTATTTCTGTAGGTAATTCATCCTCCCAAATAGTGACCGGTGTACCGGGCTCACTGATTGCTTGCCTGGGCGGTGGTGGGGAGTGAGGTGTTTTGTCTGTAGCCAGGGTATATTTCTGTTTCATAACTTCGTCAGATGTTAACAATTTTCCATCAACGACTAAATTCCTGCCCTTCAGTTTCGTGCTCCTGCCTGCTTTTCTAAATTATTTGGAAATATCAAGAAGTATTTTCCTTTCCCTTCGGTCTTCTGGAATGAGGTCTTCGCTAACTGCTAGTTGAGATCCTTTCAGTTTTATTGAATTTCTCACAACTTCATTTTGTTGGTATCCTTGTAGAAATTCCACTAGGATGGGCCTGGTTTTCTTAATGTTCTTTTTGCCAAGACGATACGAGTTATCTATGTCTTGTTCGTTGAAGCTCTTTATTCCTAGTTTCCCTCTTATTATTTCTACGATCTTCTTACGAACCTGTGGGAACGATTCATTATTCTCCTTTTCTTCCACTCCAAAGAATAATAAATTTTTGGATTTACTTTTTCTCTCTGTATCCCTTAATCTTTCCTTAAGTATTTTATTTTCTGCTTCAATATAGTTTATTCTATCTTCTATCTTTTCGGACAGCGTATGGATGTTATTCTCGACGCTATAAATTTTCTCTCGCAGCTCTGCATTATATTGTTTCATTGCACTCATAACAACTTCGAAGGTGTACTGGTTCCCATTTTCCATGATAGATTCGCATCGATTAGCTGGGTGATTTTAACGATTAAGCTTCTATTAATATGTTACTCTTACAGTTTTCTCTCTCTACTGGTTAGTCGATAAGGAATGATTCTTGATAATGATGTGTCACTCGATATGTATTTGGACTGATAAACGTAAAACGTGTGGTCCAGCTTCTCTATAATAGGTGGCGCGCATAGAGATATTGCATTGTTTTGTTTATTCTGTTTATTTTATTCATTTCATTTTAGATAATTTTTGCAAATTAGAGAAAAATCTTAGTTCCGACTGACCTTGTTCCTGAGTTTTAGAACACTTCACTAGATGTGCACTGACTTATATGTCTCTGGACACTTTCCCGGCCAAATGTACCTTGTTTTTTGCTTAACACTTAGATGCTGCCTTTAACAATCATATCAATCACAATATCCACAATACACGCAATTGTAATGAAAGTGTAAGTGAAATCATATTGGAGCCAATGGGACTGTCTTGTGCTATGAGATGATCTGCTGTATAGAACCTTTGAGCCTGAAGATGGCACTGAATCCAGATTACAACTAGTTGAGCCAAGAAGCAAAGTGCCGGAGGTACTACGTCAGCTACATGACAGAACCTCGGGTGGACATTTTGGTATCACTAAGACTCTGCAGAAGGTTAGAGAGCGATTCTATTGGGTGAATTGCAAAGAAGATGTGAGACAGTGGTGCCGTAAGTGTGAAGTGTGTGCAGCCAGCAATGGACCACTTGGCAGAAAGCGGGCACCTATGAGGTAGTATAATGGGAGTCCCATGGAGCGAGTTGCTTTGGATATTGCGGGGCCATTTCCAGAAACGGACAATGGGAATAAGTATATCCTAGTAGCCATGGATTATTTCACAAAGTGGACACAGGCGTACACAATACCTAACCAAGAAGCATCTATAGTAGCCGAGGATGTTGCTGAAATAATTCTTTTCACGTTTTGGCGTTCCTCTTGAAATCCGTTCGGATCATGCAAGAAACTTCGAGTCAGCCCTATTCCAAGATATGTGCAGATTAATAGGTGCGAACAAAACCAGAACGACCCCTTTGCATCCTCAATCGGACGGAATGGTAGAGAGGATGAACCGAACCATGGGCAAGCATCTTTCTAAGGTTGGGGCGTGAGTTACGCCTACCCTGTGACCTGGAATTTGGCCGTAGACCTACAGTGGACAGTGTCGCAGGAGAAGGATATGTCGACCAATTGAGAGCCAGAATGGATAAAATCCATGAGTTAGCCAGACAGAACATCCAGCTCGCCAGTGATCGAATAAAGCACCAATACAATATTCGATCAGCTGATGGAGTCTTCAACGTGGGGGACCTTGTTTGGCTGTATAATCCCCAACGACATCGAGGCCTTTGTCTCAACTCTAAAGGCAATGGAAAGGCCATTTGAAATTATGAAGAGGATAAATGACGTCATCTATCGTATCCGCAAGTTACTAAGGGGAAAACCTAGAGTGGTGCACATAAACCGACTCGCACCATACGGTGGATCTAACAACCAGGAGGAAGCACGAGTGGCTCTTCTAGAAAAGAACATTGAGTAGCGAAGTATCAGTTTCAACGACTTCATATCCATCTACGCGAATCGGAAGAAGGTCAGATTCGGTGTGACAGTTGAGGTTCAACAAGACCTTTTCAAACCACCAGCCGACTTTTCTATAGCCCATTGTATAGCGGAGGATCTATGTATGGGCCGAGGAATTGCTCAAGTTTTTAAAAGGAAGTTTGGAAGAATGGATGAATTATAAGCCCAACTACCAAGTGTAGGAAAAGTTCTGCGTCTAGCAGATGGTTATCGGAATCTCTTCTGTTTGGTTGCGAAGAAGATGTCTAGAGGAAAACCCACTTACAAGAACATCTGGCATGCACTGAAGAGCCTAAGGAATGAAGTCAGGAATTATGACATCAAGAAGTTGAGTCTTCCAAAAATAGGCTGCGGGTTGGACGGGCTAGGTTGGAAGATTGTAAGGAGCATGATCGAATACCTCTTCCAGGATGCTGGTCAAATTACCGTGTGTTTTTTCAATTCAAAAAGAGTGTAATCGGGAAAGACGATAGACTGTTACTTCTTCAATAAGGGTGTTTGCCTGGCAGGAACCAAGTGCAGATTCCGCCATGGAACGGAAATCCAGCAAGGTACTACCAAGGATGATTCTGATCGGGACGATCAGATGCCTAGGAGAGGGCAGTGTAACGTGAAGACTTACCCGAATAATGAACTACACACACTCACAAATGTCACAAACATTCTAGAAAACACGGTAGACATCCGAGGCAACGAGAATAAGTCCTGGTCTATTCTCGAAGCCATATACTAAGAAATAACCTCCAGAAACAACGAAAACAACACTGGAATCATCTAGAGCTTTTTAGGTTAGATATATAATGCTGATAGCAATGTCAGTGTCAGCCAGTGATAGATAGTCAGTCGGTCATAGTATCATAGAAAGTCGTAATAGTCCGAGAAATAAGTGTGAATATAATTGTGTATATAGTCGTTTTGTTATTGGTATAAATAAATCAGTGAAAATAAATCGAACCCAGTTTTAATATAAATTCCCGTTACAATATATATAATTTAATAACAATCTTGTAAAAGAATTCACACACATGCATCATCGTTGTTATTTGTTCCTTCTTATCATCGTTTTTGATTCTTCTGTTGAGTCGTACTTTTATTATCTTTTCAAAATTCTAGTTGATTTATATAAGATTGAATGTAATTGGTTGTTTCTAATAAAATTTCAAAAAATCAATGAACCAGAAATCAACAACAATGCCTGGAAAAGTTAGAAAAGTAAAGATGTTCGTCTATTAATATGTTTATATGTCCATCTGTCTGCATCAATCTGTTTCATAATAAAAATATTTTTTCTCAAAAAAAAAAAATAATGAAGCGTTGAAAATCAAGAAAAGATACAACAAAACATTTGTTGAAACACCGAATTTCAACTAAAATGATTGAAACATGTCCACATAGTTCAACTAATTGTCTAGAATTTTTTCAGTCTGTATATATCTATCAGTATTCCAAAATTTGTTAGGTAAGCCAGTCTGTGAGTCAAAAACAATTGTTAGGTTAGATGCGATGTATAACTTTTCCAACGAAAAGCATTCCCCAAGAGTCCGGCAATGCTGTCACCTCTACTCAGCTGTTGTGTTTGTTATTCAATGTCAGTCATTTGACATACATTTTTCTTCTTTTTTCCTCAGTTCTTTTTGAACCAGACAGCAAAAATAAGAAAAAAATCGCTAAAACTCATATAATAACAGAAGAGAACATCATGAAGAAGCACGAAAATACGAAAAATTCAGTAAAAGACACGCAAAAACCAAAGATTAGAAACACCAAGATAGGACAGTCAGACAAGGCAGATAAAATGTGAGAGAGATAAAATTTGCTCACCAGCTCACCAATTTAAAGAGCCAGGTGGTGATTTCAATGGCGTCGGCGCATAATTTTTTCCAAGGGTTTCATTAGCAACGATTATATACTATGTAATCGTTGATATTATACTCTATTTGTGTCATTGGTTGAATGCATTCCGCATCGAGAGATTCAATTATTCTATTTTATTCCTTGTGTCTTTGAAATATGGAAAATGAAGAGAATCAGAAGAAGAGAGGTGCATATTGTATTCACAAAAACTCTAGTGAGTGAGTGTTTTTCGAGATCCTAGTGATGAAATCAGGTAAGAATTTTTAAATAATCCTAATTTTCCAGTGATACTGAGATAATTCGAGCATTAAGAGATATTTGAAAAACCATCCTGTTGATTTTTTCAATTATTGCTCAGTATTATCCAAAACTATAATATAAAAAACATTACTAATAGGAGATTACTATTCTATTGCAGATGAGAATGGCTTAAGGCTTCCGGACGCCAAGCTTTGTTATATCCTAACTTTGTTACATCTAAAGCCTACAAAATGCATCGTGTCTGCAGTGTCCATTTTGCTGTATATTAGATTATGAATATATTTTCTCTTGAAAAAATAATAATACAATTTTCAGAGTTACTCCTAGAAAATATCGGAAACTATTTTTTTGTTAAATTTATAATTATAATTATCGTTACATATTGTCAAGTTGTGTTATAATAAAATTTTATATTTCATAATTTTGTTTTATTCCAATTCCCCACCCACCAAATGTATTTAAGATTAGTTAAATCCTCATAATGATGTTTAATCATTTCATTTAGGAGATTCCGAATGCTATTAAAATGATGGTTTGTTACAGGAAAAGATTATCGTTTAAATTACTTTGTTCTGGAATAGAGATAAGGTATATTTTTATATTATACATACCTAACATACCTAACCAATTATCATAATCAAATAAAATAATATTTACTACCAAATTGTTCAAATTCAATATCAAATAAAATTATTGAATCAGCACTAACTAATAACCCGAATGTACGCTCATGTAAATCTCATTTGCATACAATTCAGAGGTCTCGAGCCACTTGTCCATTAGCTCAGATAAGTAGTTGGGGTACTAGCATTGATGTGAGTTTTCAAAAAGTGTTGGGTCTAGCATAACTTTCTGGTATACTTATACGAGGACGAATTCAGATGTTTATTACTGTATTTTATATATGAATGTTAACAGAAAAGGTCTTAATTTAACCTGGTAGCACAATATTTTCTTAAAGCGGCACTCAAGGTCACCAGGACCCGAACTAAAAGATCAAAGGAATTCAACCGGGTGTCCTATCTTGGTGTTTCTAATCTTTGCAAAAACGGTAGAAAAGCGTAAGAAAGTATCAAGAACGAGATAAATTCAACGAATTGCTTCACCATAAGAATACATGTAAATTTGTCACATAAACTTGTCGTGACTTGAAAAATAATCATACGATTATCATGTGACATCTTCATTCCATCTGTTTGTCTTTCAATATTTGTAAGGTTAGACTCAACATCATATAACCACAATCTCTGATAAATCAAAATTCCTTGTAATGTTTTGAATAAAATGTTGTACCTATGATTTAAATAATAAACAGAATTTAAAGATTTGCTTCTTATTAGAACAACTATCAAATGATTGTGTTCCATGGTTGATAGTGTTCTGTGTCAGCCACCATCTTGTTAGTTGTCACATGTCAGATTTCAACTGTCTGACATGTGACGGTCAATCTGGCGGCGATGACAGGTGACATCTGACATGTGACAGCTGACAGACAGCTGACAGTTTTTCCGGTTAGGTTAGGTTAGGTGCATTTTTCCAATTTTGTTAAGCTGGTATAAAATTCCCTGTGTCCAACACACATCTAGCTAAGAAAGCGCTAAAACATTTTTGACAGGATTTGCTGTTAGATATCTTGCGCTCTTAAGCTGGTTTATAAAGAAGCTTTTAAAAATAACTGTTGGGGTATTTCTGATGCTGCAGCTTAAAAAGCGCAAGCGTTTTCTAGCAAAATCTGTCGAAAATGTTGCAGCGCTTTTTTAGCTAGATGTGTGTTGGACACAGGGATTGAGTATAATGTAGTACTTAATACAAAATTGGAAAAATGAACCTAACCTAACCGTTAAAACTGTCAGCTGTCTGTAAACTGTCATTTGTCAGATGTTACCTGCCATCGCCGACATATTAACTGTCAGATGTCAAGCCGCCATCTTGTCATCGGTCACTGGTCAACCATGGAACACAAGCATTTGACAGTTGTTCTAATAAGAAGCAAGTCTTTAAATTCTGTTTATTATTAAACCATTTTATTCAAAACATTACAAGGAATTTTGGTTTATCAGAAGTTGTGGTTATATGATGCTTAAGTCTAACCTTACAAATGTTGAAAGTTCAAACAGATGGAATGATGATATCACATGATAATCACATGATTATATTTCAAGTCTCGAGAAGTTTTTATGACAAATGTACATGTACTCTTATGGTGAAGCAATTCATTGAAATTCTCTCGTTTTTGATATTTTCTCAGTTTTTCTACCATTTTTGCGTGACTTTTACTGAATTCTTCGTATTTTCGTGCTTCTTCCTGATATTCTCTTCCGTTATTAAATGATTTTCAGCGATTTTTTTGCTTATTTTTGCTGTCTGGTTCAAAAAGAACTGAGGAAAAAAAGAAGAAAAATGTATGTCAAACGACTGACATTGAATAACAAATACAACAGCTGAGTTGAGGTGACAATAATAGTTTTGTTTGAGTAATGAAAAGAATTGCACAAGTACTGCAAGAGATTCATTGTGGAGCAAGTGGTGACCATTTAGGTATCAATTAAACTTTATCGAAGATTAGAGAGAGGTTCTACTGGTTAGGAAGCCGTGCTGACGTAGATGACTGGTGTCGGCGATGCGATACCTGCTTTACCAGTAAAGGCCCAAATAGCAGAACCCGCCATAGGATACAATGTGGGTGCCCCATTTGAGCGAATAGCCCTCGATATTACGGGGCCATTTCCAATAAGCAGCTCTGGAAATAAATATCTCTTGGTCATCATGGATTATTTCAGTAAACGGCCAGAGGTAGTCGCAATTCCAAATCAGGAGGCAAAAACAGTGGCCGATGCCCTAATTGAACATTGGATAAGTCGGTTTGGTGTGCCGTTAGAGATTCACTCGGATCAAGGTCGAAATTTTGAGTCGGAAACGTTTCAGAGTGTGTAACCTAATGGGGATTAAGAAAACTCGTACAACTCCACTGCATCCACAATCCGATGGAATGGTAGATAGATTTAACAGAACACTAAGAAATTATTTGAGGTCAGCGATCAATGAACACCAAACAAACTGGGATAAGTGTATACCGCTCTTCCTACTGGCCTATAGATCTTCCACTCAGGAATCGACCAAAGAATCCCCAGCTGGCATTGTGCTTGATAGAAATCTGAAATTTCCGTCTGACATCTTGTTTGGTTCACCAAGCGAACCTCCCACATCTGTAGATGCCTACATTCAGAGTTTGAGGCGAAGACTCGAGGAAATACACAATCTGGTTAGAAAACAGTTGAAGATTTCTAGTGATCGAAGAAGGCCCGATATGATATTCATGCAGAAACCGGACAATTTAAAATTGGTGATAAAGTGTGGTTGTACAATCCACAAAGACGAAAAGGTCGTTCTCCAAAGTTTGACAAACAATGGGAGGGACCATATACCGTTATCAAGAGGATAAACGATGTGGTATATAGAATTCAGAAATCCACACGCAGTAAAATGTGTTCATATCGACAGACTTTCACTGTACAAAGGGACTGAGGTGACATTTGATCGAGACGATCAAAGCTAAAAAGGGGGCAGTGTTACGTGGGTAGTTTATCATGTACTTACTGTTAGTATTTCTTTTAGTTTGTATTCATTCTGCTACCTTATTTTCAATAATGTTGCTTGTGTATTTCATTATGCAGTTCTAGAATTGTAGTAGATCTATTCTCGATCCTTCCAGAAACTATATGTGAGGTACAATTTGTCACACTATTGTCAGTTTGACAAGGCTCCAGAACATTAATTATTTTCGTCTAGATAATCATAAAACATTCTCGATGAATGTCATATCATGATTCAGATATATAAAGCTGTGACGATCACGGGACACAGTCAGTTTATTGTATCAGTCAATTGGAGACATAACTCGAAAGAAGTTGGAACGCGATTGTCAAAGTGACAAGTAGTGACAGTTGTACTATAACAGAAAGCCGTGTACAGTGTGTTTGAAAATAAATCATTGGAATCAATCTGCGAATTTTGAGTGCTACGCAAGTGAACTCACCCCACAACGTTTAGCACAGGGTTAAACGTTACAATTGTTGTCAGAAAAAGGGATCATCGCATTTTGCTGAGAATATATGGTGAAGACCAGTTCGAAAGATTACGTCGAAATGGCAAATATTCAAGATTTAATAGAGTTCCTGAAAAAGAATAACGAAGAACAAGAAACAAAAATGAATCAATTCCTAGAAAATCAAGAAAGAAGTAGGCAACAAGATAAAGAAGAACAAGAAAGAATTAGACAGAAAGAAAAAGAAGAACGAGAAAGAATTAGAAAGGAAAACCAAACAAAAATAAGTCAAATTCTAGAAAATCAAGAAAGAAGCAGACAAGAACAAGAAAGAATTAGACAACAAGATAAAGAAGAACAAGAAAGAATTAGAAAGCAGGAAAAAGAAGAACAAGAAACAAGAATAAGACAAATCTTAGAAGAATAAGCAAGAGTGCGACAAGAATATAAACAGGAAGTATACCAGAAATTAGAGAAAGTTGACCAAAAACTAGAGAAATTCCAAGAAAACTTCATACAAAATTTTCAACTAATAGATGACAAGATGTTGCAAAAAGAAGAAGTTGACCAGAAATTAGAAAAAGTTCAGGAAAATTTTAATCAAAAACATCAAATAATAGAGCAAAAGATGTTGCAAATAAAATCTGAAGTACCTTTGAGACGATCGTCGAATGAAATTCGAAATGGTGTAGTTAATCCAGTCGAAATTGAAGCCCCAAAATTCGATGGTAAACAGTCTTGGTCTACATATAAAAAGCAATTTGATGCTGCTTTGGCTAGTGGTTGGTCGGATGAAGAGAAGGCCACTACTGTATTGATCTTGGCTCTACGTGGTGATGCATTGGAAATCTTAAATACCTTAACTGGCGGCGAACCTTCGTATGAGATTTTAGTGGATCAACTTGAAATGCGTTAAGGTGACCAACATCTACAACAAGTTTATCAAGCACAGTTAAAGAATAAGCAGACAAGAACAAGAAAGAATTAGACAACAAGATAAAGAAGAACAAGAAAGAATTAGAAAGCAGGAAAAAGAAGAACAAGAAACAAGAATAAGACAAATCTTAGAAGAATAAGCAAGAGTGCGACAAGAATATAAACAGGAAGTATACCAGAAATTAGAGAAAGTTGACCAAAATCTAGAGAAATTCCAAGAAAACTTCATACAAAATTTTCAACTAATAGATGACAAGATGTTGCAAAAAGAAGAAGTTGACCAGAAATTAGAAAAAGTTCAGGAAAATTTTAATCAAAAACATCAAATAATAGAGCAAAAGATGTTGCAAATAAAATCTGAAGTACCTTTGAGACGATCGTCGAATGAAATTCGAAATGGTGTAGTTAATGCAGTCAAAATTGAAGCCCCAAAATTCGATGGTAAACAGTCTTTGTCTACATATAAAAAGCAATTTGATGCTGCTTTGGCTAGTGGTTGGTCGGATGAAGAGAAGGCCACTACTGTATTGATCTTGGCTCTACGTGGTGATGCATTGGAAATCTTAAATACCTTAACTGGCGGCGAACCTTCGTATGAGATTTTAGTGGATCAACTTGAAATGCGTTAAGGTGACCAACATCTACAACAAGTTTATCAAGCACAGTTAAAGAATAAGCAGACAAGAACAAGAAAGAATTAGACAACAAGATAAAGAAGAACAAGAAAGAATTAGAAAGCAGGAAAAAGAAGAACAAGAAACAAGAATAAGACAAATCTTAGAAGAATAAGCAAGAGTGCGACAAGAATATAAACAGGAAGTATACCAGAAATTAGAGAAAGTTGACCAAAAACTAGAGCAATTCCAAGAAAACTTCATACAAAATTTTCAACTAATAGATGACAAGATGTTGCAAAAAGAAGAAGTTGACCAGAAATTAGAAAAAGTTCAGGAAAATTTTAATCAAAAACATCAAATAATAGAGCAAAAGATGTTGCAAATAAAATCTGAAGTACCTTTGAGACGATCGTCGAATGAAATTCGAAATGGTGTAGTTAATCCAGTCAAAATTGAAGCCCCAAAATTCGATGGTAAACAGTCTTGGTCTACATATAAAAAGCAATTTGATGCTGCTTTGGCTAGTGGTTGGTCGGATGAAGAGAAGGCCACTACTGTATTGATCTTGGCTCTACGTGGTGATGCATTGGAAATCTTAAATACCTTAACTGGCGGCGAACCTTCGTATGAGATTTTAGTGGATCAACTTGAAATGCGTTAAGGTGACCAACATCTACAACAAGTTTATCAAGCACAGTTAAAGAATAAGCAGCAACGGTCTGGAGAAACACTACAACAATATGAAATTGATGTTGCCCGGCTCGTTCGACTTGCATATCCTACAGCACCAAAAGACTTTCTTGATAGGTTAATGGTACAAACTTTCATTGATGGTATAAGAGATATTGAAATACAACAAGCCCTTCGGTTAAGTAGTCCTACAAGAATTGAAGATGCCCTTGCACGTGCACTTGAATACGAAGCTGCTAAACAGGCGTCCAGAAGTCATCTCCGACTGCGACAGACACGATGGGTCAATTCAACCCAAGAGAAGTCGTATGACAATGGTAACTCCATAAAGCACATTATTAAAATGTAAAAAAAAATTGGATGGGCAAACAAATGAACAAAGAACTAAGACTTTGTGTTGGAATTATGGACAAGAAGGACATATAAAGAAGAATTGTCCACAGCCTCAAAATAGCAATGTGCAGGAAAGTTTAGCCAGTTTTGCGGGGCAAAGATTGGCTTACTCCAACCAAGCCCCAACATCATTAAAAATAAAAATTTCCCGACTGAGTCATGAAGGATCCAGCTTGGTTGTAAAAGGAAGAATATGCGGTCGGGAATGTACTATTGTTAATGATACTGGTTCATGTTCTACCATTGTGCGAGCTGATGTTATTCCTGCTTGCAAAATTGACCGTCCCAATAGAAGTTATATACTTGAAACTGCAAATGGAGTGACAATACCCGTCATTGGTACTCACGAGGCAGATATTCAGCTGGGAAAATCAAAATTCAGACATAAAGTATTTGTTGCCGAGATTTTGGACGAAGTTTTATTTGGGCTAGACATCATGAATAAATTTGGCTTCAATCTGAACCTCCAAGACCGAATACTCAAAGTTAATGAAGAAGAGTTGTTTATGTCAACATCTGAATCTAGAATAAGAAAAATTAAGGTAAACAGGACCATTACGATACCTGGATGGTCTGACAATCTCATCCATGTTAAAATAGAAGGTTCTAAGTGCAAGGAGGCACTGGTACTGGAAAGTAATCCAGATTGTCTGCCAAAGGAAATGATTATAGAAAACGCATTAATAAATCCATCAAGTGAGCATCCAATTAAGGTGAGAATTTTAAATCTGTCCGAAGAACCTAGAGTTTTAATGAAAAATGAAGTATTTGCCTGTGCGGAACCCATAGTATCTGTCAAAATCTCAAGCAGTCAAGGGAAAACCATGTGCCAGAAAGGAAGAGAGCTGAAAGAGAGAATCATTTCTCAACTTCATAACCAACAGAATGCGCAATTTGGTGATTTATGGGAGAAATACAAAGAACTATTTTCTTTTTCGGAAACAGATCTAGGACGAACTAATATGGTACAACATCGCATTAACACAGGCAACCAACAACCAATAAAACAAATTCCAAGAAGGGTACCATTAGCAAAACAAAATGAAATGGAAATACTTATAGATAACATGAGGAAACAAAAGGTAATTGAACCTTCGAACAGTCCTTGGTTGTCACCGGTGGTCTTAGTCACAAAAAAGATGGCTCGACTAGGTTTTGTGTTGATTATAGAAAATTAAATGAAATAAAAAAAAAGACAGTTATCCTCTTCCCAGAATAGACGATACACTGGATTGGTTGTCAGGAGCGAAATGGTTTTCTACATTGGACTTGAAAAGTGGATATTGGCAAGTCGAAATGCATCCTGAGGATAAAGAAAAGACAGCATTTTCAGCCAATACTGGTCTATGGCAATTCACTGTAATGCCATTCGGATTGTGCAACGCTCCAGCGACTTTTGAGAGATTGATGGAAAGAGTACTAGGTGGACTCATTGGAAAGAAATGTTTAGTATACCTTGATGATGTAATCGTTTTCAGTGAAACATTTGAGAAACACTTGAAAAATCTAGAAGAGGTATTTCAACGATTCTCACAAGCAAATCTTAAACTTAATCCCGAGAAATGTGCTTTCCTAAGAACTGAGGTGAAGTATTTAGGACACATAATATCCGTACATGGTGTAAGAACAGATCCGGAAAAGACAGAAGTGGTTCATAATTGGCCTGTACCAAAGAACAAAACAGAACTGCGAAGGTTCTTAGGCCTGTGCTCATATTACAGACGGTTCGTAAAGAATTTTGCTAGTATTGCCCGTCCATTGCATGGACTAACTGAGGAAAGACCTTACAATTGGACTCCAGAATGTCAGAATGCTTTCGAATATCTGAAAGGTGCTTTGTGCTCTTCTATTGTTCTGGCTTATCCCCAGAGAGAAGGAGAATTTATCCTAGATACTGATGCCAGTAAAACAGGAATTGGGGCAATTTTGTCCCAAAGAATAGAAGGAGTGGAGTATGTACTAGCATATTACAGTAAGAGTTGATCAAAGGCTGAACAAAATTACTGTGTGACGCGGCAGGAGTTACTAGCTGTAGTCTAGGCAATAAGACATTTCCACAAATATTTATACGGTCAGACATTTGTTCTACGGACCGATCACGCATCACTTAAATAGCACGCTGGCTCCAACAACTTCAACAAAATGACTTTAAAATTGAACATCGTCCTGGTATTAACCACAGAAATGCTGATGCATTGTCAAGACGGCCTTGTGCAGAGGACTGTAAAAACTGTTCAAGACTTGAAAATAATGTGCCAGAAATTCTTAAATTCAAACGAACTTTGATAAATGGCGACCCAAACTGGAGTTCGGAAGTACTCAAACAAGACCAACTGGATGATAATGATTTTGGACCAGTGATGAGGTGGAAAATGGATGGAGCAAGACCTACTTGGCAAGAGATATCAGATTTGTCTCCTGTCATAAAAGGATACTGGTCACTTTGGGAATCTTTAGTAATTGATGATAACGTTTAAAAAAGAAAATGGGAAAGTAATGATGGTAAGTTGCAAATAATTCTTCCACGGAAAAAAATTGCACAAGTAAACTTTATCGAAGATTAGAGAGAGGTTCTACTGGTTAGGGAACCATGCTGACGTAGAGGACTGGTGTCGGCGATGCGATACCTGCTTTACCAGTAAAGGCCCAAATACCAGAACCCGCCATAGGATGCAGCAGTACAATGTGGGTGCCCCATTTGAGCGAATAGCCATCGATATTACGGGGCGATTTCCAAATATCTCTTGGTCATCATGGATTATTTCAGTAAATGGCCAGAGGTAGTCGCAATTCCAAATCAGGAGGCAAAAACAGTGGCCGATGCCCTAATTGAACATTGGATAAGTCGGTTTGGTGTGCCGTTAGAGATTCACTCGGACCAAGGTCGAAATTTTGAGTCGGAAATCTTTCAGAGTGTGTGTAACCTAATGGGGATTAAGAAAACTCGTACAACTCCACTGCATCCAAAATCCGATGGAATGGTAGAGAGATTTAACAGAACACTAAAAAATTATTTGAGGTCAGCAATCAATGAACACCAAACAAACTGGGATAAGTGTATAACGCTCTTCCTACTGGCCTATAGATCTTCCACTCATGAATCGACCAAAGAATCCCCAGCTGGCATTGTGCTTGGTAGAAATCTGAAACTTCCGTCTGACATCTTGTTTGGTTCACCAAGCGAACCTCCCACATCTGTAGATGCCTACATTCAGAGTTTGAGGCGTTAGAAAACAGTTGAAGATTTCTAGTGATCGAATGAAGGCCCGATATGATATTCGTGCAGAAACCGGACAATTTAAAATTGGTGATAAAGTGTGGTTGTACAATTCACAAAGACGAAAAGGTCGTTCTCCAAAGTTTGACAAATAATGGGAGGGACCATATACCGTTATCAAGAAGATAAACGATGTGGTATATAGAATCCAGAAATCCCCACGCAGTAAAATGAAAGTGATCATATCGACAGACTTTCACTGTACAAAGGGACTGAGGTGACATTTGATCGGGACGATCAAAGCTAAGAAGGGGGCAGTGTTACGTGGGTAGCTTATCATGTGCTTACTGTTATTATTTCTTTTAGTTTGTATTCATTCTGCTACCTTATTAAATAGTTTTTATTACTTTCGGTTCTTGTATCAATCGACTCCGCAGCGATTTCTCAGGCCCCATACGGTCTAGAGACTTGAAATGTCGAATTCGTACTTAGATCGCAGACATCTCGCCGCCTGTTAAGCTCCAAGTGTGATCCAATATTGGTAATTATAATTATCTCATTCAATCTCATACAACCAAGATCATTATTTTGTCGACATGGAACGACAATGGGATCCGTCACTGGAATTACGCACGAGCATGGAGCGTATATATACGTCTCGTTCTCTGGTATATAGGTACTTTCTGGAAGATCGTCTATGGTTATGTCGCAATTGTCAGACGTTATTGTTAATTTAAAGTTTAATTTTGTGTTGTGGTAGACAAACAGTATTTTATGGAATTGCTGTGGCTGGCAAACACATATACATAAGTATAGTTAAAATCGAGAAAAGGATAGCAATAGTACGTACTCATCGGTACGGTTTAAATCTTAAATGCCCAATAAAAACTATTTTAAATTTTTTTGTGTATTTCATTATGCAGTTCTAGAAATATAGTAGATTTATTCTCCATCCTTCCAGAAACTAAATGTGAGGTACAATTTGTCATACTATTGTCAGTTTGACAAGGCTCCAGAACATTAATAATGTTCGTCTAGATAATCATAGAACATTCTCGATGAATGTCATATCATGATTCAGATATATAAAGCCGTGACGATCACGGGACACAATCAGTTTATTGTATCAGTCAATTGGAGACATAACTCGAAAGTAGTTGGAACGCGATAGTCAAAGTGACAAATAGTGACAGTTGTACTACAACAGAAAGCCGTGTACAGTGTGTTTGAAAATAAATCATTGGAAGCAAACTGCGAATTTTGAGTATTACGCAAGTGAACTCACCCCACAACGTTTAGCACAGGGTTAAACGTTACAGTATTTTTAATGCTTAAAATGTTCTGATGACTTTACCTATATCTGAAAGAAATATGTTCGTAATTTCTCTTCTTTCGGGGTCGAAAGTTCGAGCCACGAGATTTTCGTTACCGTAAATTTGTTAAAATTAATGCAAACTGTAGTTTGCAGAGGTGAGAGCGGTATCTCTCACTTCTGTCTACAGAAGCATTTTTTACAGAAAAATGTTGGATTTTCAAGGTCACGTAATGGTTTTTCCAGATTTATAGAAAAATATGGCTTTAAATTAACGAGATATTGTATATAATACATTCCTACAATGATAAGTAATCATTTGCGAATGTTTCCATCTCGTAAAAGGCTGTAATAATTATATTATCAATATATGTAAAACCAAATAGACGGATTTCACAATTTATTATTTTCAAGACTCTACGATGTTGCCGGTGCTAAAATTTCACCTATTTATAAATACCTAAGTTATATAGATGTCGGATAAATATCTAAGTGAAACCAACAATATATTAATGAACATGATTGTTAAATCATTTATTATTTAAGAAACATGCAAACAACTTCGCTTTTATTCGAAAGTGGTACATGTTTAACGCATTAATATTATTCGTCAAACGTATACTCCAACTAAATGGCAACACGGTAGCAGTATTTTTCTCCAAACTGACAAATGTCATAAGTCACAACAACTAAATCTTGTCAATCATAATTTTGGGTTATGGTTATGTTATTTAATTAATATCCATTCTAATTCAGTGATTAGTGATTTTAATAATTAGGCAATCCAACAACCTTTGAAAGAAAATCAAAATGGTGTCTGGTTGGCAAACAAACTAAAACGTGGTATTTGTTTACTTGTGTTTTTCCCGGATTGGAAGGCTTTTTTAAAGTGTTTTAGCGTTGTTTCCTTGACATTTGTTTTATAATAAATACAGTGCTTCCATTTTAAAAGAATAATGCCGGTAACATGCATGATGAATGGTGCTTGCTTGTGTAAGCTGGGTGAATCAGGATCATTCACTTCATTATTTTTGCATCCCTGCTGTTAAAAACCCGGAAGATTACCCACATACCTATTAATAGGAAGAGACATGTGGATCGCTACGATCAAGATGGAAGATTTAACAGAATTGATTTTGAGAAATCAAAGAGTATGTAGCAGACATTTCATTACAGGTAAACAAAACTGCAAACAGAGTTATGCCCAGTTTAAAACACATTCTGTCTGCAAACAGGGTGTTCATTCTTCAAAAATATGCCATTCGCATCATTGCTGGTTTGGGATGGCATCAATCTTGTAAAAGTACTTTCAAAGAGCTTAAAATACTCACGGTTGCTGGTTTATATATCTACGAAGTCTGCATGTACGTTTATAAAAATAGACCTATGTTCTCATCCAAACGACAAGCTGAATATGCAACTCGTTCGAATGATTTACTAGTACCTATTGCACATCGAACCTCTCTCTATCAAAAAAGTCATCTCTATCTAGGACCTAAATCATTTAACAGGTTAGACGAAGCAATTAAACTCTCACCAAACATAATGATGATGATATCTGTCTTTCTGACTTAATCTCTCTGTTACGTTTTCCTAGTCATTGTACACTGTAATTGGTTTGGCTTCTGAATTGTACTTTTTAAATAGTGAAATAAATATTATTATTATTATTATTATTATTATAATATAAACATATCCTATATTCTAACACTATTGTAGGAAAACCCAGCGCATTGAACAAGCGCATCTGAAGTGAAAGTCTGACAATATTGCGTGGTGGTGGTCTAATTTAGAGCTCCCCAATGCGCATGTCCAAATTTCAGAAAAGGACGTCAACGTTGCCGGATGTTTTGCTGTTAATTGACGAATGATACTTTTAGAAATAGTTAATTTTTACTGAATCTAATTTACATTTTTAAGGTTACGCGGGCGATTTATCATTTATTTAATTTTGCTAAAGCGTTATACACCTTGTGAGCTCTGATAAATCTATGCAACTACATAGTCTGTTTTGGTTCTGATTCAAATACATAAAAGTAAATACAAGTTTTCCAGCTTCTTGGTTACCAAGAAGATTTGTGGAAAAATATCTTTCCAATCCTGCGGTTGCCCCTATGGCTGTAAGTAGTAGCTCGTATAGTCTTACGAAATTATTCTTATTAGGCCGTTCTAAATCCTGTATAGTCAAGATTTTCCACCACATCAAAAAAGCGGTGTTCTTGAAATGGGCACCAAAAATACATTTGGGAAATGGCTTTGATTTTGTTGTTAAGGCAATAACGAATGGGACAAATTCTAGGTTAATATCGTTCAGAAATGCATAAGCTTGTTCTTTCTGCAAATTGCTTAGTCTATCGCCTAAAAATCTGTGGTCTAGCGTATTTGTCAAATAATATGAAAAGCTTTCAACCTATTTAAGATATTAAATAAAAATAAACCAATAAATATCACGATATATCAATGATATTTATCTGATATATATCGAATAATATATGTATATCTGCGAACCCTGGTTTATAGTAAACAAAATGCAGGTCTCCTTTAAGCAAGTAGCAAATACGTCTTTGTTGAATTTGCAAGCTTGAGAAAAAACATAACAAATTACATTCAAGTTGTGCCTATTTGAGTATTTGAGTGATGCGAACAGAAGCAATAAAATTGAAGTCTTCTGTTTCAAATCTTAGGCAACTAACTCTACGTTACAAAGTATATTATATTGTATATAAGTCAATGAATTAGTAATTTGAGAATATTATTAATATAAGTTAACCTCCAGTAATAATTGTTAGACGGCAGGGCATAAGACGGCAGAAGTTCCTTCATATTTTATAGAATTAATATATAAGCAGATTACATTTTTAATCATTTCTATATCTATTGTTTGTTTTTTATGGTCTATGAATCTTCTTCACAGAAAACAATCAATGGAAATACGTAGTTTGACCTACTAAATGCTCATTTATATTCAGTTTATATCTTATGATCAGCAAAAGATCCGGCAACGTTGACGTGCTTTTTTGAAAATTACGCATGCGCAATGGAAGCTCCAAATTAGATCACCTAAAGTGCAAGATTGTCGAAAGTCTTATGTGGAAGGAAAGTTGAGAACAGACAAAAGAAGTAAATTAAGTACATAGGCATGCGAACAAAGAGAACTGGTAAGTACCTAGGATCATTTTTAAGAACTAGAGACTATATTTCATTCATCAAGTAATAACAGTGTTGATAATTTATACTTAGAAAAAGTCAAAAGTAATGTTGCTTAGCATGAGTATATTAGCATACCTCTACCACATTCTATAACTACTGAGAAAGAGGTAACATCTAGTTATCTAAACGTAGGTGCGTAGTCGAAAATAAATATTAAAAGACAGAATTTCTCCTGCAATTTATTTCTTCTGTGTCTATTATTTACCAGTTATAGCATAACTTGGCTGTAGTGAATTGTACAATTCAGTAAACTTGCCTGCCGACGAGAATAGTTATTATTGTTAATTAAGATGAAGTTATGTATTTGTGAAATTTCATATTTATAGTGTGACGAGGAAGACAGAGGGCAGCAGCAAGGCATGGCAGAGACGGGCTGTGTTTCACAGACTTATCAGATCATAATTATCAGGAAAGTACTTTACCAACTGGTTCAAGAACAAAGTCGAAGTCAAAATCTAATATTACAGTTATACAACTTATCAGACTAGTCAATAAAATATAGAACGTTATGGATGTAAATGTTGCAATTATTGTATATTTGTACTTTAGTTTAAAACCTAATGTGACAGGTAAGTTAGTCTTGGATGCCATGTATTAATTTATCAGGAGTTTAGGAACTCTATTATATAGAAGGCAAGAGTTCTCTATCTTTCTTAATCTTTCATTTCTAAATATGTTTTTTGCTTTGTTATAGCATTTCATACCAATGAACATTGGTGAGTTTTGACAGGTGCTTAGTCTAGAATATGGCAGATGTAACTCATGTCTACTTTTTGTTTCATAATTATGAATCTGGTTGTTTCTTATAAGTTCTGTTTCTTTGTTTTTGATAAGTATAAAACGTTGGAATATGTAGAGACATGATAGACTGAGTATTCCATATTTTTTAAATATTGTGGAACAGCTTGTAGATTGTAACTATATTATGTTCTATTATGTTGTGTTGAAAATTTTCTTTTTTGTATTGGTTATATTTATAAACAAGTACTTGTAGTAGTAGCGGTAATAAAAGTAAAAATAATAAATATTTATTTACTGATTGTATTTAAAAAAAGAACAGGACACTTGTATTGTATAAAACATTGAATGTTCAAGTATATGTAGTTAACTAATAAATAAAATGTATGACTTGAATTATTAATTGTTTCATTCCACGTTATTTTTATACAAGGGCTATAATAACGATTCCAATAACATACATATTAAAACATACCTATGTAAGTAATTCTATTTTACAGTAATATTCATGATCTTTGTTTAACATATAGCGTCTGGATTTTCTTGTCATAACTTTATCAAATAAGAACTCTGCATTTTCAATTACTACAGTGACACTCAAGATTTATTTAAACACCAAATAAATACCTACCTACTGTTTGCAAAAACGTCGAAAGGTAGAATAAAAACGAGGAAACTACGTGAACGCGATACTGAGCAATAGAAAACAATAGGAATTTACAACCTTGTTTGCCAACCAGACGCCATGTTGACAGTTAAAAAGTCACGTTGGATTGCCTAATCCGATTAAGAGAACGGTTCCAAAATGTAGCAAGAACCATCAACTTTAATGCGAAAGAGAAGACAGAAACAACTAGATATGATTAAGTTGATAAAACAGCCGAAAGTGGTAAGAACATTTATGCTGCCTTCCCCAATTACTCTCTTCGTCCAGATTTGAAATTATTCAGCAATTATTATTCTTCTTGCTATATATATATACTATTTTCTGTGAAATTCTTTAACCATTATATATAATTTTATTTTGGATGTATCTTGGGATTTAGGTTCGGTTTGCACAAAAGGGGTCAGATATTCATCGTAGCGTATATTTTAAAATTAAGACGTTTCGCTTGGGGCTCCAAGCTTCATCATTTGAAAAACATATTACTGCTAAAAAATATCAATAAAATAAATGAATACATATAAAATTACCTTTCGTAAATTAAACACATATAGGAACTAGTTTATGTTTACCATAATTGAGATTTTTTTATTCTTTGTGGAAATCAATCATTCTTCTTTTTCTATCACGTTTGTTAGTATGGCATGTGTTGATTTTTATTTTGACGCTATATATATTTTGAGAAAATTATTTCCAAAAGTCAGTTATAAAGACTGGTGTATTATGTTTGGTGTGTATTGTTGTGTCTATGCTACCATCTGTTGTACGTTTATCAGGAACTCTTTTGCTATGGTGGTTGTGGTTTATTTGGAATTGTGGAATGGAGAGGAATATTATTTAAACAAAAGTATTATACAAACACTTTGTAAAAAAAGGAGAGGAGATGGAGTTTCTTTTTATTAAATAATTTTATGGTATATTTTGCTGAGATTCTTAATGTCAGTTTTATCATTCACTGTATTAGGATTGAGCTTAATATGAATCATTTCAAGAAATTCTCTTTTCATTGTGTCCTTTTCGATTGCTAAAATTTTAATATTATTGTAGTTAAATTCGTGTTTGCTTGTTTTTTTATGTTTATTAAGAGCTGTTGCAGAATTTTTTGTATATTTGTGTCCGTTTATTCTACCGAGGTGTTGGGTATTATTAGTTAATGTTTTCTTTGCTTTTTCAATAGCTAAATGTCGGAATTCTGGGTCGGATAGTGCAATCGCACGGTCTGCAAGGCCGATGACAACAGATTTTTTTTGGGATAACGGATGGTGAAATTTATAATTAAGATATCTACCAGACCACGTTTCTTTTGTATACCAATTTGTTCTTAGAGTTTCATTTATTCTATGTATCGTCATGTCAAGGAAATTGATTTTATTATTATTTTCTAATTCAATTGTGAACTTTAACTTAGGATGGAATGAGTTGAACATTTCTTGGACATAGTTTGATTTTTCCTTTGGAACTAAGAATATGCAGTCATCGACATATCTGCGATAAAGTGGCAATCTGAAATGTAATTTGGGTATTATGCTAGATTCAAGTTCTTCGAGGACAAGTTGTGCAACAACACTAGAAATTGCAGCTCTCATCGCGCAGCCTTCGATTTTTTTATAGAATTTATCTTTGTATTGAAAATATGTGGAAGTGAGAATATATTCAATTGCTTTTTGTAATTCATTAAGTGGTAGTGTGGTATAGTTTTTTATTTTTTCCCAATTTTTTGTGATTATGTCTTGTGCTAGTTTTAATGGGATATTGGTATATAATGATACGACGTCTAGTGATATAAGTATGTGGTTCAATTCATTAAGTGGTAGTGTGGTATAGTTTTTTATTTTTTCCCAATTTTTTGTGATTATGTCTTGTGCTAGTTTTAATGGGATATTGGTATATAATGATACGACGTCTAGTGATATAAGTATGTGGTTTGTTGGTATTTTTATATTTTTTATTTGTGATTTGAAATGAAACGAGTCTTTGATATAATATTTGTTCTAGCCAGTGATATTGCTTAGGATTCTTGCTAAAAATTTGGATAGTTGTATATATATATAATAAATATAAGACTTTTTTGTTTGTTCATAATTATAACATCACCTTAGTATTATTATTCAAGCCATACGTTAATCAAAAGTACAATTCTGATAACAGTTGTTTTGCTCATAGTGTTTTCGATGTCTGGCCGATTTCGCCAGACGGAGGGGGTATAAAATTCGGTTGTGTTTGCTTTTTTATTATTAGGATATTTGTATACCTACACGTATTTAAAAATAACATTCTTATAGAAAATTAAAGTTAGTCCGTGACAGCAAACCGATTTCCAAAAAAATCCATATCCCCAAAAACATTCCCAATGTAAAATTTTTGGAGGTGAGAGCTATACTCTGGAAAATTTAACAAAAAAAATTAAAATCTTTCGCATAGGCTCAATAAGAGCTGAACCACACCGATCCAATTTTTGCTATGTTTTGTATAAAAAATTTGCTTTAATGTTACATTTTCATCAAGTGATTATATCGCTTCTCACCGCCCCCAAAATTCCTTCCATGAAATTACAACTTGAACGTATTATATTCATAACCCACATTTACAGTAAATCTGGATTCGATCATTTCCAGTCACTCTCCTGCGGGCTTTTAATGATAAAATTATTACTATCTTGCATATATACTTGCAATGAATGCACTATATTCAGATTAGAAAAGAAGATGAATTGAAACAGAATTAATATTGTATGTAAACATTCATTCGTTTTTGCGAGTACATGCGTATATATAACTATATTATCATGTACTAAAGCTTCTTATGGGAGAAATAAAATTTGTAAGTGATTTACAATATTTTTATACACGCCAAACATGCACAAGTACGATACGATCTATTTTTTAATATATACTTAACCCTAATGGAAATAACTGCTAACACCGTATAAAGGAGAGTTAGAAAGGAGTGGAGTTACAATTGATTTTTATGGTTGTATTTTTACTATTGACCAGGGGCAAGAGGAGGAAGGTGGTGGTACTTCTGATCTAATGAAAAGTTTTACAATTGACAATGACGATCAAAATGCGTTAATATTGCGAATCATAAATGCTGACTGGTGAGGAAATTTAAATTCCAGATTTACTGTAAATGTGGATTATGAATATAATACGTCAAGTTGTAATTTCATGGAAGGAATTTTGGGGGCGGTGAGAAGCGATATAATCACTTGATGAAAATGTACCATTAAAGCAAATTTTTTATACAAAACAACATACCAAAAATTGGATCGGTGTGGTTCAGCTCTTATTGAGCCTATGCGAAAGATTTGAGTTTTTTTTGTTAAATTTTCCAGAGCTCTCACCTCCAAAAGTTTTACATTGGGAATGTTTTTTGGGGATGTAATGTAACGGGAATTTATATTAAAACTGGGTTCGATTTATTTTCACTTATTTATTCATACCAATAACTACACGACTATAATCACATTTATATTCACACTTATTTCTCGTACTATATACTTGCTACTACTGTCTGATCTATGAGCTAGATCCGATTGAAACCTATGACTGGCTATCTATCACTAACAAACTCGTCATTGTCATCAAACATATATATCTAACCTAAAAAGCTCTAGATGATTCCAGTGTTGTTTTCATTGTTTCTGGAGGTTATTTCTCAATATATGGCTTCGAGAATAGACCAGGACTTATTCTCGTTGCCTCTGATGTCTCCCGTGTTTTCCGGAATGTGCATTGTGTGTGTAGTTTATTATTCGGGTAAGTCTTCACGTTACTCTGCCCCCTCCTTAGCACTGATCGTCCCGATCAGAATCATCCTTGGTAGTACCTTGCTGGATTTCCGTTCCATGGCGGAATCTGCACCTGGTTCCTGCCAGGCAAACACCCTTGATGAAGAAGTAACAGTCTATCGTCTTTCCCGAGTACACTCCTTTTGAATTGAAGCAACACACGGTAATATGCACACCAGCGTCCTGGAAGATGTATTTGATCATGCTCCTTAAAATCTTCCAATCTAGCCCGTCCAACCCGCAGCCTATTTTCGGAAGACCCAACTTATTGATAATTCCTGACTTCATTCCTTAGGTTCTTCAGTGCATGCCAGAGGCCCTTGTAAGCGGGTTTTCCTTTAGACATCTTCTTCGTAACCAAATAGAAGAGGTTCCGATAACCATCTGATAGACGCAGAACTTTTCCTACACTTGGTAGTCGGGCTTATAATTCATCCATTCTTCCAAACTTCCTTTTAAAAACTTAAGCAATTCCTCGGCCCATACATAGATCCTCCGCTATACAATGGGCTATAGAAAAGTCGGCTGGTGGTTTGAAAAGGTCCTGACCTTCTTCCGATCCGCGTAGTTGGACATGAAGTCGTTGAAACTGACATTTCGCTCCTCAAGGTTCTTTTCTTGAAGAGCCACTCGTGCTTCCTCCTGGTGCACCACTCTAGGTTTTCCCCTTGGTAACTTTCAGATACGATAGATGACGTCATTTATCCTCTTCATAATTTCATATGGCCCTTCCCATTGCCTTTGGGACAAAGACCTCGACGTCGTCGGGGATTATGCAGCCAAACAAGGTCCCCCACTTTGAAGAATCCATCAGCTGATCGAATATTGTAGTGGTGCTTCATTCGATCACTGACAAGCTGGATCTTCTGTCTGGCTAACTCATGGACTTTATCCATTCTGGCTCTCAACTGGTCGACATATCCTTCTCCTGCGACACTGCCCACCGTAGGTTTACGGCCAAATTCCAGGTCACAGGTTAGGCGTAACTCACGCCCCAACATTAAACTAGCAGGAGTCTGACCAGTTGTTTCATTCACAGCCGCCCGATAGGCCATCAGGAACCAATGTATGTACTGGTCCCAATCTCGCTGATGTTCTGAAACAAAATTAGAAAGATGCCACGGTTCAGTTCATCCTCTCTACCATTCCGTCCGATTGAGCATGCAGAGGGGTCGTTCTGTTCTTGTTCGCACCTATTAGTCTGCACACATCTTGAAACAAGGCTGACTCGAAGTTTCTTCCTTGGTCCGAATGATTTCCAAGAGGAACGCCAAAACGTGAAAAGAATTCTTTCACCAACACCTCGGCGACTGTCGATGCTTCTTGGTTAGGGATTGCGTAGGCCTTTGTCCACTTTGTGAAATAATCCATGGCTAATAGGATATACTTATTCCCATTGTCCGTTTCAGGAAATGGCCCCGCAATATCCACAGCAACTCACTCCATGGGACTCCCAACATTATACTGGCTCATAGGTGCCCGCTTTCTGCCAAGTGGTCAATTACTGGCTGCACACACTGCACAATTACGGCACCACTCTCTCACATCTTCTTTGCAATTCACCCAATAGAATCGCTCCCGAACCTTCTGCAGAGTCTTGGTGATTCCAAAATGCCCACCCGAGGCTCCATCATGTAACTGACGTAGTACCTCCGGCACTTTGCTTCTTGGCACAACTAGTTGCAATCTGGATTCAGTTTCATCTTCAGACTCAAAGGTTCTATACAGCAGATCATCTCTTAACACAAGAGAGTCCCATTGGCTCCAATATGCTTTCACTTCAGAGTTTCGTAAGCTTATATCCTGCCCAGACGGCCTCTCCTTACGGCGCATCCACTCCAAGATCACTCGCAAACATGGGTCATTCTCTTGGGCCAGTTTCATTTGTTCAGGCTGCCACTCCTCAGGGCAAAGCTTCTCTTCCATCTTCGAGCAGTGGGTGCAGTTATAGCTGCTCGGTCTTCTGGATAAGGCATCTGCGTTTCCATGAACTTTTCCTGCCCTATGCTCGATGTCATAGTGATATTCCTGAAGACTTTCTAACCATCTTGCCACTTGTCCTTCAGGATTACGGAATCGCAGGAGCCACTTCAACGAAGCATGGTCAGTTCTAACTAGAAAGTGGCGACCATACAAGTACTTATGAAAGTGTTCGCAGGCTTTCACTACTCCCAACAGTTCCCTTCTGGTAACGCAATAACTCCTCTCTGATTTTGACAAAACCTTGCTGAAGGAGGCAATCACTTTTTCCTGCCCGTCTTGAATCTGAGAGAGGGCAGCACCAATGGCTGTATTACTGGCATCTGTGTCCAACACAAATTTTCCGTCATGCCTCGGATAGCCCATGACTGGTGCACTGATAAGAGCTTCTTGCAGTTGCTCGAAAGCTCTCTGACACTCATAATTCCAGGAATACTCTTTGCCTTCTTCTGTTAGTTTAGTTAGAGGCTTAGCGATGTTGGCGAAACCTTTCACAAACCGTCGGTAGTAGGTACACAAGCCCAGAAAACTTCTAATCTCTTGCTTGTTCTTGGGAATAGGCCATTCCTTAATAGCTGTTATCTTTTCTGGGTCTGCCGTGATTCCGTCCCCAGATACGATGTGACCCACATATCTTACTTCACGTCGGAACAGATAACATTTCTTAGGAGTCAGCTTCAGGTTAGCCTCACGTAATCGTTGGAAAACTTCTCTTAAATTCCTCAAATGATTTTCCTACCACGATTACGTCATCCAAATACACTAGGCAGGTTTGCCATGTCAGTCCTCTCAAAACTGTTCCATGAGCCTTTCAAATGTAGCGGGAGCATTGCATAATCCAAACGGCATCACAGTGAATTGCCAGAGCCCTGATCCTATCAAGAAAGCAGTCTTTTCTCGATCTGCAGAATCCATTCCATCTTGCCAGTATCCACTTTTCAGATCTAGTGTAGAAAACTATCGTGACCCAAAGATAGTATCTAGGGTGTCATCTATTCTGGGTAACGGATAACTATCCTTCTTAGTGACTGAATTCAGAAGTCGGTAATCTACACAGAATCTTGTAGAACCATCCTTTTTCTTCACGAGCACTACTGGCGAGGTCCATGGACTATTTGATGGCTCCATGACTCCTTGTTTGCTCATTTCTTGAATCATTTTCTCGGCTTCGTCCCTTTTGGCCAATGGAAGTCTCCTTGGCTACTGTCTTATTGGCTGAGCGTTTCCCGTGTTTATCATGTGAGTCACTATACTTGTTTTACCTTTGTATTCTTCTTCCATCCCAAACACGTCCTGGAATTCCACAAGCATATCTCTCACTTTTCGTAATTGTTTCTCCTCTAAGTCCTGGACAGTCTTGATGTCCTGTATGATTTACTAATCGTTCTTAAAGAGCAAATCGCTGATACAGGAACACAATTTCCAACCATACTTCCCTTGCTCAACTTGATGGGACTCTGCTTTAAATTCATTACTCTGACAGGAACGACAACTCCTACTCGAACAAGAGCTTTAGCTGTCAAAAATTCTTTATTATTCATTTTTTCTACCAGTCTCAGACTTCCAGATTTGCAGTTTCCTTCCGGGTTGGTCATCAATATTTTTTTCACTATAGCCGGGTATTATTACGTCACTAGTCGTTATCAATCGGACAACATCTTCGTTATCCTCGTGAAAGGGCAGTTCTTCATTGTCGACCTTCAAGACACCATTTTTGACATCCAACACAGCCCCAAGCTTCTTCAAAAGGTCCATTCCCAAAATAAACTGGTCAGATATGTTAGCGATTAAAACTCTGTGCTTGGTGGTGATCTTGCCAATGCTGATGCTCCAGCTCGCTTTACCATGAGTTCTTATTTTCTCTCTAGTCGCTGTTCTGAGTTGAACCTTTGTTGGTAGTATCCGAGAATGATCTGTGATGAGCTCTGGCCTGGCTATTGTTCTTGTTGCACCGGTCTATTAGGAGTGTTCTGTCTTCTCCTTTGATTCGACCATCGATGTATAAACTCAAGGCTCCGCCAGAAGATGACACATTCACCGTAATTACTGGGGCACTATTTCTGCAGGTCGACGATTGCCCCCTCATCTCGACCCATTCTAGTTTTCCGATTGTGCAACCTTCTTCTTACATCTGCGGCGTACGTGTCCTAGCTCGCCACAGTTCCAACACCTTGGCTCTCTCTTCTTTGATTGCGCCCCCGTAACTAGCTTCCTTATCATTGCCAACAGGGACTCTGTTGGACTGATCTTCTTCCTCGCTTCTTGCTCTTAAACGGTACCCTCGGGAAGTTTGGCTTGCGGCTTCATGCTCCAAAGCAATAGATAGTGCTTCTTCTAGCAATTTTGGTCTGGCCAGCTTCAACGCCTTCTGCAGCTCGCTCTCCCTCAAACAATTTACAAATGTGTCCACCACAATTTCATCAAGAAAGCTATCGGCAGCTGTAGGATACTCTTGCAGACTCTCATTTGCATGTTGCACCCGAGATCGTAATTGGGCTTTGTATACTTGCTGAAGATGGCTATCTCCATACCGATTCTCTAATTTAGAAAGCAAGACTTGGTAGTTTGCATGGCCAGCCGGAATAGACCTAAGGATGTCTGCTGCATTACATCGTAGAGCAGCAGTTAAGGAAACAGCTTTCTGTTCTTCGGTGCACTGGTTAGCCATTATCACTGCTTCAAACTGCTTTCGATAGGTTGACCAGGAGCACTTTCCGTCACAGTTTGGAAGCTTAACCCTCATTCTACCTGCGGCTAAGTCATCTTCGCCTTTGAATGTCTGACTCGCACTGCAGTTACCATTCTTAACTGAAATTTCCAGTGTCTTGATTTTTTGTTGCAGTAGCTCCATGGTCTTCTCTGTCGTGACAAAGTTTTCGTCGATTATTCTTGAAATTACTTCGAATTTCTTGTCACTATATCTACCAGCTTCCTCGATAGTTCTGGTCACCTCCTCAAACCTCGCATCAGTTTTGCTGGAAACATCTTTAATTTCATCTTGAAGAGTTCTAGAATTTTCTTCAAACTTTTTTGAGACTTCATCGAATTTCAACCCAAATGTCCTGGTTACTTCCTCGAATTATTGTTTCTTAACATTTCTTCAAACTTTTTCGAAAACAGTTCTTCCGGAGAGTGGAACTCGAACATATCAGGATCTTCTCCATTATCAATCAGAGTGTCCCTTAATCGTTTCTGGAGGGTCGCTTTATTACCGGAATCATCACAATCCCGCTCAACCAATTGTTTTTGAGTTGTTTCACTATTAACTGCACTAATTTCATTTTGAATTGACTTTATTAATAAAAGTCAATTAGTCAAAATAGTTTTTAAAGTCTTTAACACAAAAACGAACGAAATTCTTCACACTTACACAAGAACGATCAAAAGTCTTCACGTTCACCCGAAAACGAACAAAAAGTCTTCACACGAAAACGAACAAAAAGTCTTCACACGAAAACGAACAAAAAGTCTTCATACGAAAACGAACAAAAAGTCTTTACACGAAGAACGAACTAAAGAGTCTTCACACTAACACAAAAATTGTTAATATTTTTAAGGGGTGTAATGTTATAATTTCGAGAAAGAATGTATAAACAGTATCTAATTTATTTTCTAAATAAAAGACACCTTTAAAAATAACAGAAAAATCTGGAGTAGTATATAAAGTAAATTGCCTAGACTGTGAATTATCATATATTGGTCAAACTTCCAGAAATATTTCGGGAAGGATTACATCTCATAAAAGTGTTATTAGATGAAATAAAAAATCTTGTGCCTTGACTGAACAAGCTATCAGTAAGAAACTGTTACGGTTTGGATTTTTTTTTTTTTTTTGGTTTTCGTCAACAGTTATTGTTTCAACTCCTTGTTTTAATTATACAACAAACATTGTCATTGGAAAATTACTATCCTCTTAGTTGTACATTTCTTCCCCGCGAAATTTGAAATTCGCGCCTCAGAGTAGCAAAATCTGATACCAAGGAGAGTCAAAATTCAGAGTGGGAAATTCTCCGCCTACGAAATTCCGGTGGCCATTAGAGCTTCTGCTGTTGAAAAGTGAAAGACGTGGAGACGTAGTTTTCTTAATTTCTAGTGGTTTATCTAAAGAATTAGCTTGTCGTGAGTTTGTTGTTCGTATACTTCGAAGCTTTTGCTAATTCATATCGTCAGTGACGGATTCAGACCCTAGGAATTTGCGCACCTGGAGCGCTCGACATCGAGTCGGATTCTTAGAAAGCTATCTCCACCCTCATCTAAGTAGCCGCACAACATCTCAGGTACTGTTAACAATTTTTCTGATAATCGGAATGTAAGTGTTATTCTCATAGTCATAGTGCATGCACCACTCTAATTCTCACCAAGTGCACCTCGTGCACGTGCTCTCTTAGTCAGTCGTGATTTGAATACCTCGAGCTTAGACAAATCTGAATTTACAGGCTACTTTCGTGGGATCAATTTCATCAACGCCCGATTGCGATCTCCTAAAATTATTTCCTTAACAGTCTGCTGATAAGGAACCCGGAGGTACCTGTTCCCCCCCTGAATGGTGATCGCATTATCTTCTCGCAGAGGTTCTAGATGCCCTTGATCGATATCCGAGAGCGTATACATCGACGCCGGAACAACTAGCTCGACACCATCTTCGAGTGGACGGCAAATGGCCTGGAGATTCCACACGATAAGTCGACACCTGTTGATATATGTATATTTTGTTTTGCTATCATTCACTCTTCAAGTGGTAATATTGAATTTGTAACAGTCATTGTGCATATTTATTTTATCTAGTGGGATAGAGCGGCAAAGATAACAAATATTTTACCAAAATTCGTACGTACCCTTTAGGTCATCACAGCCTTTCTTTATATGATCGATGTTTATATATATTTATATTAAGTTATATTTTATTCCAATTATTTCGACAACCAAGAAAGCAGCTGTTTTATTGGGTTTATGATTTACAGATGTCATTACTGTTACTTTTATCAACTCGATTTATTTAATTTCATTTTTAATAAACACACCAGACACAACTGATAATTCTGACAGATAGTTGTTTAGATTTATATAATTTCTGTTATTTTTTTTTTGCGTTGTTTTTTTTTTCTTGTACTTAGAACATAGTAAATATCTTTTCCAGTTTTTTTTGTTTTATTTTGTTTAAAACAAAGGAAAAAACTGGTGGCGCCCTTACGGTCTGAGAGACCGACTTAACTAAGTTCACTGCCATCGGTAACCACCCAGAATTCACGACAGGCCTCCACTGAGCTAGGCCGGAGGTAGGTTTCCAAAGAAATATTTTGGACCGTAACAGAATTTTTGGCGCCCAACGTGGGGCCCGACTTGTTCCATTCTTCTTTTGTGGGTTTCTTTGGCAGTGGATTAGTCAGTTGTGGCTGGTGTTTATTTCTATTTTTTTTTTTCTCTTCTTTCTTCCGAATTGGACCTCATCCATTTCATTATTTGTTAAGGGAGACTTGTTGCCTTGCTAGATCTTTTGTTTTTTTGCGCACCACGATTGAGTTATCTAACGTGCACTGATTTGACATTATTCAATATGTCGTTACAACTTGTTAGTGGACACATCAACTATCTCACGCAGGATGAACTGATGTACGAGCTCAAAGTTCGTCGTCTTTCGGAGACTGGTACTGTCGATTCCATGCGTAGTTGGTTGCGTAGTTTGTTGCGGTTAGAGCGATCAGGGGCTGGTGTGAAACACGATGTACCGGGTACTTTTGATGAGGAGATAAGGGTTATCACTCAAAAGGTCGAAACGCTTAAGGCAGGGGTCACTGCTTTATCGGGAGAGGTGACTGACAGTACGTGCTTAAAGCTTAAGGCCCAGTTGGCTCATCTGTTCGGGCGCGTAAGTCGAGTTCCGTCCGCGGATACTGCGGAGAAAAAGAAGACGCGCTCGGGAATTATAGCTGAGGTGTTAAATATTAAAGCCGCATTGGAAGAAAAACTGGGCCGCGAATCCGAAATAAACTCTTCTGTACAATTTCATGCCAACTTAGCGACTCGGATTGAACTCGATGATAACCAGTCGGAAGACAATGACGTAGATCAGGACGAAGGACCGAATGTTTCGCGGCGGTCGGTTGTTTCGGGAATCGGAGTACCTTCGATTAAACCTAAAGATATTATCGCCTGGAACCTCAAGTTCACCGGCGAAGGCGAGTTGACCGTGGTAGCTTTCTTGGAAAAAGTCGATGACCTTTGTGGGGCCTACCAAATAGATAAACAATGGCTTCTACCAATGGCGATAATTTTATTCGAAGGTAAAGCTCGAGTTTGGTACAGGGCACACAAGGCTTCATTTAACAGTTGGAGTATGTTGACTAAGCGCCTGAGAGACGCGTTTTTGCCTCATGACTACGATGATCGTCTATGGGACGAAATTCGTCAGCGAACGCAGGGATCGGACGAGTCAATAGATTTGTATGTTGCGCATATAACTAATCTCTTCGCGCGGCTGAGTACAAAAATACCGGAAGCGCTCATGGTCAAGACCCTCCGGAAGAATCTGACGCCATTCTTCCAAACGCATTTGGGGCTTGCGCGAATCACATCTGTCGTTGAATTGGTCGACCTATGCAAACAGCTCGAACGCTGTAAGGTAAGTGCGGAAGCGTACAAACCACCGGCCACTTCATATCATAAATTGGTTGAACCTGACCTCGCGTACCACCAACGCGGAACGAAGACGAATTCCTCTAAGATGGTTGATGCGGTAGATGCACGGATTACAGCGAGTTCTTCGAAGTCATCAGCCAAACCTATCACTTGTTGGAAGTGTGACAAGATAGGGCATCGCGCTTCCGAGTGTAGATCCAAACGAGGTGTAATGTGTTATAAGTGTAAAGCACCAAATGTAACGTTGAGGACGTGCCCAACATGTTCGAAACAGTCCTCGTCGGGAAACTAAAAGCAGGGTTTTTGAGTGGTCAACAAAGACCCTGCTCACTTGTCAATAAGACCAATTCTTCGGAACTTAGTCGCGTACAAATTATCCTCGATTACCTGCTACAGACAAATTCAGACGATCAACGACCTCATCTTGGGATTTCTTGTTATGGGATTGCTATGAAAGGACTTCTCGACTCCGGCGCAAGTACTACGATTCTCGGACGAGCAGGTCTCTCGCTCATAGAACATCTTCGACTGCCTATGCGGGAATCCTCGACCCATGCCTGTACTGTGGCGGACGGCACTTCGCATCCAATAATCGGTTTATTGTCGTTGCCAATAAAACTTGAACATAGAATAACACTTTTAAATGTGGCTGTAGTACCATCGTTACCGCACGTGCTTATCCTCGGCGTTGATTTCTGGATTCTCTCCGGTATCGTTCCAGACTTGAAAAACAAATGTTGGCATTTTACGTCCTCACCTACGGATTGTGCCGAAATTTTGGCGAGTCATCGGTTGAGTGCAGCTCAGCGCGATCTACTCGACTCGGCTGTTCAGCAGTATTTCAGCAGTATAAAAGGCGAACTCGGTTGCACAACAGCTGTCGAACACCAAATTGAGTTAGTCGACCATACACCGATCAAACAGCGCAATTATCCCGTGTCACCGCTGATTCAGGCCGCAATCAACGCAGAGCTAGATCGTATGTTGAAGTACGGCGTAGTTGAGCCATCGACCAGTGCGTGGTCGTCGCCAGTAGTGATGATCCGGAAAAAAGACGGGACTTATCGCTTTTGCGTTGACTTCCGGAAACTAAACAGGGTCACTAAGAGGGATGCATACCCTCTGCCACGTATAAGCAGCATCTTAGATCAGCTGAGTAACGCAAAATACCTGACCACCCTGGATATTAAGTCGGCGTATTGGCAGGTTCCTATTGCGCCGAATAGTCGCCAGTATACCGCGTTTGCCGTGAGTGGACGGGGCTTATTCCAATTTTGTCGACTTCCTTTTGGTTTGACCAACGCCCCAGCCATTTTCCAACGACTTGTGGACCAGGTAATTGGTCACGACCTTGAGCCCTATGTGTTTCAATACCTCGACGACCTCGTTATCGTTACGTCTACTTTTGAGGAGCATATGGACACCCTATCTAAGGTCTTCGAACGCTTGTCTTCGGCTAATTTAACTTTAAATCGGGAAAAATGTCAGTTCTGTCGGCCCAGTTTAAAATACTTAGGGTATGTAGTCGACTCCCAAGGACTGCATGTAGATCCTGAAAAGGTTTCGGCCATTCTTGATATTCCAGCGCCGAAGACGGTGAGGGGTGTTCGTCAATTTTTGGGCATGGCGTCATGGTACAGACGATTTCTGCCAAACTTCGCGAGCCTCGTTGCACCTCTGACCAGTCTTCTTCGTAAAAATCATAAGTTTGTCTGGACTTGCGAGTGTGCAGAAGCATTTCGGAAGGTCAAGGAACTTTTGATAACGGCACCGGTATTATACTGTCCAGATTTCGAAAGACCTTTTACCATCCAGACGGACGCGAGCGGTTACGGCATAGGAGCGGTGCTTACGCAGACTTATCCTGATGGCGAGCATGTCATCAGCTACGCCAGTCGTTCATTATCCGGCGCTGAAAGGAACTATAGTACTACTCAGCGAGAATGCCTAGCGGTCATCTGGGCGATCGAAAAATTCCGGGGATACGTGGAAGGTTATCACTTCACGGTAATAACAGACCATCACTCGCTTCTGTGGCTTCAGAGTCTACAGAATCCGGTTGGGAAGTTGTGTCGATGGGCTCTTCGTCTACAGGCCTTCGATTTCGAGATCGTGCATCGAAAAGGTCGCCTCAATGTCGTTCCTGACACTCTCAGCCGATCGGTATCTGCTTCGGAGGATTCACCACCGAAAATCGATGCGATCGATGCAGGATTGTTTACCGTGGCAGAACCTATCCGCGATCCGTGGTATATCAGGATGATGGACGCGGTTCGAGCGAATCCCTTAAAGTTAGACAAATGGCGTCTTACGGGCTCTCAATTGTTCAAATATCCGAACCTGCGTGACGGTGATGAGAACGATCCACTCTTGCTGTGGAAACGGGTAATTCCCAAAGAATCCCGCCTTCAAGTCATTAAGGATAATCATGATATGCCTGAGTGTGGGCACCTTGGAATGTATAAAACATATCATCGAGTAAAGTCTCTGTACTATTGGCCCCAGATGCGCGCCGATATTGCTCGGTATGTACGTGGTTGTCGTACTTGTCAGTCGTCGAAACCTGAACAACTTGCTCCGAAAGGTCTTATGACACCGAATCCTGTTGCAGACCGACCCTGGAAAATCATATCGACCGATTTGATAGGCCCTCTTCCCCGCTCGAAACAAGGTCACAACTACATTTTAGTTGTGGTGGATACATTTTCCAAATTCGTTCGTTTTTTTCCGCTTCGTGCGGCGTCGTCTAAAGTTGTGACTAAGTTAATAGAGGAAGAGATTTTTCTCCTATTCGGTGCACCTCAGCTTATTCTTGCCGATAATGGTGTCCAGTATATCAGTCGCGAGTTTAAAAACCTAGCGCAACGCTACGGTTCGAAAATAAGGTACAATCCCGTTTATCATCCGCAGGCGAATCCTACGGAAAGGGTAAATAAAACACTGAAGTCTATGTTAGTTTCATTTATTAAGGATGCGGACCATCGAACGTGGGACGTAGAGATTAAGAAATTAGCCTGCGCAGTCCGAACATCAAGGCATGAAACCACCGGGTTCACACCGTACAAATTAAATTTTGGACGTGAATTCATACGATCGGGTCGTCTGTTCGGTGCACTGGAATCAACTGACGATGTAGAGTTTGGTGAACGGTTGGAGTTACCAGCAGATCAGTTGGAGGGGCATTACCAACTTGTTCATAAGCGTCTGCAGAAGGCTCAGCAGCAAAGCGCCCAACGGTATAATCTTCGACGTCGGGATGTTCAATTTGCCCCTGGTGACTTGGTGTGGCGTAAGAACTATCGATTGTCGGACGCCACAAACAACTACTCGGCATCCCTAGCACCACGATATGTCGGACCTTTCCGGGTACGTCAAAGAATCGGATACGGTACTTATGTGCTCGAGGGTGATGACAACTGCGGCCGACGACATTGGCACGTAAAAGACCTGAAAGCCTATATCGATAACTCCGATTAGCTTAAGCTGTCGATTCAATTAGTTTATGGATCATTCCTTCTCATTGGTTTATTTTCGATCAATCGCCAAGTTCTCTTGTTGGCGAGAAGTGAAATTTCTCGGAAATTTCCGATAGGAGGTAAGAGGAGAGTGTTACGGTTTGGATTTTTTTTTTGGGTTTTCGTCAACAGTTATTGTTTCAACTCCTTGTTTTAATTTTACAACAAACATTGTCATTGGAAAATTACTATCCTCTTAGTTGTACATTTCTTCCCCGCGAAATTTGAAATTCGCGCCTCAGAGTAGCAAAATCTAATACCAAGGAGAGTCAAAATTCAGAGTGGGAAATTCTCCGCCTACGAAATTCCGGTGGCCATTAGAGCTTCTGCTGTTGAAAAGTGAAAGACGTGGAGACGTAGTTTTCTTAATTTCTAGTGGTTTATCTAAAGAATTAGCTTGTCGTGAGTTTGTTGTTCGTATACTTCGAAGCTTTTGCTAATTCATATCGTCAGTGACGGATTCAGACCCTAGGAATTTGCGCACCTGGAGCGCTCGACATCGAGTCGGATTCTTAGAAAGCTATCTCCACCCTCATCTAAGTAGCCGCACAACATCTCAGGTACTGTTAACAATTTTTCTGATAATCGGAATGTAAGTGTTATTCTCATAGTCATAGTGCATGCACCACTCTAATTCCCACCAAGTGCACCTCGTGCACGTGCTCTCTTAGTCAGTCGTGATTTGAATACCTCGAGCTTAGACAAATCTGAATTTACAGGCTACTTTCGTGGGATCAATTTCATCAACGCCCGATTGCGATCTCCTAAAATTATTTCCTTAACAGTCTGCTGATAAGGAACCCGGAGGTACCTGTTCCCCCCTGAATGGTGATCGCATTATCTTCTCGCAGAGGTTCTAGATGCCCTTGATCGATATCCGAGAGCGTATACATCGACGCCGGAACAACTAGCTCGACACCATCTTCGAGTGGACGGCAAATGGCCTGGAGATTCCACACGATAAGTCGACACCTGTTGATATATGTATATTTTGTTTTGCTATCATTCACTCTTCAAGTGGTAATATTGAATTTGTAACAGTCATTGTGCATATTTATTTTATCTAGTGGGATAGAGCGGCAAAGATAACAAATATTTTACCAAAATTCGTACGTACCCTTTAGGTCATCACAGCCTTTCTTTATATGATCGATGTTTATATATATTTATATTAAGTTATATTTTATTCCAATTATTTCGACAACCAAGAAAGCAGCTGTTTTATTGGGTTTATGATTTACAGATGTCATTACTGTTACTTTTATCAACTCGATTTATTTAATTTCATTTTTAATAAACACACCAGACACAACTGATAATTCTGACAGATAGTTTGTTTAGATTTATATAATTTCTGTTATTTTTTTTTTGCGTTGTTTTTTTTTCTTGTACTTAGAACATAGTAAATATCTTTTCCAGTTTTTTTGTTTTATTTTGTTTAAAACAAAGGAAAAAACTGGTGGCGCCCTTACGGTCTGAGAGACCGACTTAACTAA
Source organism: Crioceris asparagi (assembly GCA_958507055.1). NCBI lineage: Eukaryota > Metazoa > Arthropoda > Insecta > Coleoptera > Chrysomelidae > Crioceris > Crioceris asparagi. The sequence continues at coordinate 50,928,606 of OY293828.1, forward strand.
GTTCACTGCCATCGGTAACCACCCAGAATTCACGACAGGCCTCCACTGAGCTAGGCCGGAGGTAGGTTTCCAAAGAAATATTTTGGACCGTAACAGAATTTTTGGCGCCCAACGTGGGGCAGATCAGTTGGAGGGGCATTACCAACTTGTTCATAAGCGTCTGCAGAAGGCTCAGCAGCAAAGCGCCCAACGGTATAATCTTCGACGTCGGGATGTTCAATTTGCCCCTGGTGACTTGGTGTGGCGTAAGAACTATCGATTGTCGGACGCCACAAACAACTACTCGGCATCCCTAGCACCACGATATGTCGGACCTTTCCGGGTACGTCAAAGAATCGGATACGGTACTTATGTGCTCGAGGGTGATGACAACTGCGGCCGACGACATTGGCACGTAAAAGACCTGAAAGCCTATATCGATAACTCCGATTAGCTTAAGCTGTCGATTCAATTAGTTTATGGATCATTCCTTCTCATTGGTTTATTTTCGATCAATCGCCAAGTTCTCTTGTTGGCGAGAAGTGAAATTTCTCGGAAATTTCCGATAGGAGGTAAGAGGAGAGTGTTACGGTTTGGATTTTTTTTTTGGGTTTTCGTCAACAGTTATTGTTTCAACTCCTTGTTTTAATTTTACAACAAACATTGTCATTGGAAAATTACTATCCTCTTAGTTGTACATTTCTTCCCCGCGAAATTTGAAATTCGCGCCTCAGAGTAGCAAAATCTGATACCAAGGAGAGTCAAAATTCAGAGTGGGAAATTCTCCGCCTACGAAATTCCGGTGGCCATTAGAGCTTCTGCTGTTGAAAAGTGAAAGACGTGGAGACGTAGTTTTCTTAATTTCTAGTGGTTTATCTAAAGAATTAGCTTGTCGTGAGTTTGTTGTTCGTATACTTCGAAGCTTTTGCTAATTCATATCGTCAGTGACGGATTCAGACCCTAGGAATTTGCGCACCTGGAGCGCTCGACATCGAGTCGGATTCTTAGAAAGCTATCTCCACCCTCATCTAAGTAGCCGCACAACATCTCAGGTACTGTTAACAATTTTTCTGATAATCGGAATGTAAGTGTTATTCTCATAGTCATAGTGCATGCACCACTCTAATTCTCACCAAGTGCACCTCGTGCACGTGCTCTCTTAGTCAGTCGTGATTTGAATACCTCGAGCTTAGACAAATCTGAATTTACAGGCTACTTTCGTGGGATCAATTTCATCAACGCCCGATTGCGATCTCCTAAAATTATTTCCTTAACAGTCTGCTGATAAGGAACCCGGAGGTACCTGTTCCCCCCTGAATGGTGATCGCATTATCTTCTCGCAGAGGTTCTAGATGCCCTTGATCGATATCCGAGAGCGTATACATCGACGCCGGAACAACTAGCTCGACACCATCTTCGAGTGGACGGCAAATGGCCTGGAGATTCCACACGATAAGTCGACACCTGTTGATATATGTATATTTTGTTTTGCTATCATTCACTCTTCAAGTGGTAATATTGAATTTGTAACAGTCATTGTGCATATTTATTTTATCTAGTGGGATAGAGCGGCAAAGATAACAAATATTTTACCAAAATTCGTACGTACCCTTTAGGTCATCACAGCCTTTCTTTATATGATCGATGTTTATATATATTTATATTAAGTTATATTTTATTCCAATTATTTCGACAACCAAGAAAGCAGCTGTTTTATTGGGTTTATGATTTACAGATGTCATTACTGTTACTTTTATCAACTCGATTTATTTAATTTCATTTTTAATAAACACACCAGACACAACTGATAATTCTGACAGATAGTTGTTTAGATTTATATAATTTCTGTTATTTTTTTTTGCGTTGTTTTTTTTTTCTTGTACTTAGAACATAGTAAATATCTTTTCCAGTTTTTTTTGTTTTATTTTGTTTAAAACAAAGGAAAAAACTGGTGGCGCCCTTACGGTCTGAGAGACCGACTTAACTAAGTTCACTGCCATCGGTAACCACCCAGAATTCACGACAGGCCTCCACTGAGCTAGGCCGGAGGTAGGTTTCCAAAGAAATATTTTGGACCGTAACAAAACATACTATTGATTTTGATAACACTATTGCACTATGTTCTGAGAAAAATTATTTCAAACGTGGTTTCTTAGAAATGGTGAATATTGAGAAACATAATAACACTATGAATAAACGCTCAGATATAAAAGGACTTAGTTCCATTTATTCTTATATTCTAAAATTATATAATGATAATTATAATAATTTTTCTCCAGATGTATCTCAAAATTAAAATATGTATAGATAATTATTTATAGTTTTGTATGTAATATGTACCTATACTTGACATGTAACAATTTGTTATTTTGAAAAGAGATAGGTACCTAATAATCTAATATTTATTTTATGTTTATATATGTATATATATATATATATATATATATATATATATATATATATATATATATATATATATATATATGTTAAATCACATAACTCCAAGATCACTTTCTAAAAAACAATCATTTATTAATACAAAAAATAAAATACAAATAAAATATATCTTAACTTTACATGACTGTATGAATATTGAATTACAAGTGTAGACTCACAAGTTTCGACTCACAAGTATCTACTCACAAGTGATGCCGTTAGCTGGAGATCTAGTATTTATACAATCAAAAATGTTTAATCATCAAAAATATAAAAAGAAACGTAAATTAATATAATGGATCATTTCTCCTGAGGTTAAATCGAAACTTCTAGAAATATTATAAATAAAATACATAGTAATGTCTTTTTGGAGGCCAAACTGGATAAACAACTAACAATGGTCTTTATGGTAACTTGCTGACTACTGGGCGGCATCTCTGGCACGTAAACATCCTTATCACTTTTGTTATCTTCTTAAAACTGCGTCTTGCAGATGTAATACGATATGGTGAAATACTGCGTCTTGCAGATGTAATATAATATTATGAAATAATATTTAAAAATAATACTTTGTTATTATTATATGATTTTAAAAATAATTCAATTATAACTTTATATAACAACTCCCCCATTTAAGAAAAGTTGGTGGAGTTTGCAACAACTTTTTAAGTTAATGATTTATTTGGATTTAATTCGATGTTTTCTTCTATGAGTTCTCCGACATAGATACTTGCTCTTCTTTTCGGAAGAATTCTTCTTATACTTTGCTGGAATGAAATACTGGAACCTGGTCTTGGTGGTGATGGTGGGTAATCGTTGGTTAAAGCTATTCCAATTCGATGATGCTTTCTTCTACATTTACAGGTCACATAAAGTATTACCAATAAAATTATTATTACAATGGTTAAAATGGTGAACCAATGTGTATATTTACTAATCGGAGATTGTTTCATCATTTTTTCTAATTCTTCTGAATACTGATTTAGTTTGTGTTGTGCAATGTTCAAATCTTCGGAATCAATTTTGTTCAACTTAAGAGGTTCTAGTTCAGGAATTTGTAATTTTTCAGGAATATATTTGCAACAGTCAAATGGAATTGTACTTCCAATAAAGGCACTACACTCAGGTTGTAATTTCCGTAAACTATTAGTTTTAATAATTTCTGATTTAATTTCCCCATTTTCACATTTAATCATGATTGACAGAGGGTCCGAAACAGTGATTAACCATAGATTTAAATCAATTTGGTAGACATTATAATCTTTAACAAAAAGAAGAGATGTTCGACATGTCTTGGGCATCTGAGTTAATCTTTTTAATAGTTGTGCTTCGCAAATTGCAACGTTGTCAATTGGATATGGGAGGAGATTAGAACAGAGTTTTATGCTTCTTTCAAGAGTCTTGCAATTATCCAGGTTTGGTAATGACAAACACAGCAGTGAATCATCATCCTGCGCAATACTACTACTCATAGTAGGGTTTCAGTTTTGATTATTTTGCGATCTATTGCAGAATTATCAAATAATTGCACAATTTCAAAAGGACCATTAAACAAATTTTGACTTTTATCTTTAATTTGAGACTCTTTAAGATAAACTTTATCTCCTAGTTTATATTCTGGAAGCTTTCCTGAAATATTTTTATCAAATCTAACTTTTGCTTTTTCTTTCTGACTTGTTGTTTTTGCTCGTGCAATTTTATAATAATGTTGCATTCTGTTGTTCAAATCACGTATATATTTGGTAATAAGGGCCTTCTCATTATACAAAGTTTCATGTGGTCTACTAGACGTATGACCAAAAATCAGTTCATATGGGGTAAAACCAGTTGTTTTGTTTTTAGTATTATTATAACATATAACCGTATATGGCAAAATATTAAACGGATGTTCGTCTGGATTTTCTGTCTTATGTGCACGGATCATCTCCACAAGAGTTCCGTGAAATCTTTCTAAAGAATCATTCGATTGCGGATGGCCAACGCTAGAAAAAGTGAGTTTTATGTTATAAAGCGTACACAAATCTTTTATTAATGAATTATCAAATTCTCGACCATAATCGCAATGAATTCTCAAAGGTGTTCCGAAATGTTGAAAGAATATTAATAGTGTATTTACAACTGTTGAAGCTTTTTTATTTGAAATAGGATAAGCTTGAGTAAATTTAGTTAACTCATCTCGAATCGTTAAAGCGCAATTTCTTGTTGGATACTCAGAAATATCAATAATAATTCTTTCAAACGGAGTTTTTGGTGTTTCTGTTATTGGAGTGCTTAAATTCTTACGATAGATTTTTACTTTTTGACAAGTTTCACAGTTTCTAATAAATTGTTCTACATCTTTTGTTAGTCCTGTCCAGTTATACTTAGATTTTATCCGTCGTATAGTTTCATTTATTCCGCGATGTAAATTAATTTTGCCTTTATGATACTGGTCTAATATGATTGGTATTTCATCACGGTCAGGTGTTTTAACAATATTTTGACAGACTACAAATTTTAAATCAACATTAGCAAAAATAAAAGAGAATACTTCTAAAATAGGTAACTCAAGATTATTTTTTACATAATAAGTTTTTGAAGTATCAAATTTACTTTGTTCTTTAAATAATGTGAAAAATAATTGTTGAACTACAAACTTTGGATCGTAAATAAGAGGAATTATAAAATACTTGTGATCTTTCACAGTTTTACTAGAAACAATATTTACTATATTCATTTGAAAATCAAAATTTTCTTCAAAAATATCTTCAATAATTTTATAATGTAAATCTTCAAGTTTATTTTGCCAAAATAAAGTGACAATATTCTTATGAGCCTTATCCAGTAACTGGTCATTTAATGTTTCAATTTTTGAATAATCGATTATTGATTTTGTTTTGTAAAGGTCAACAAATCTATTAAATTCGTCTGTCATTAATTCATCCTGTTCATCTATAAGTGTTTCACTTTTTTGTGGTTCTATAGGATCATTAGGGTCTTTACTTGTTGATGGTATAACCTCATTAGTTTCATTAGTTGCCAAAATTGTAATTTTAGATTGTAAATTTGCACATTCTTTAAAATGATTAATTTTAATTCTTTTAAGCGCATCTGCATTTTTATTAATTTTGCCTGGATTGTACTCAATTTTGTAATCATATTCTTCCAATTTGAGTCGCCATCTAGCTAGTCTGCTTCCGGGATCTTTAATGGAAAAAAGCCATGTTAATGGACGATGGTCAGTGACTAGCGTAAATTTTCTTCCAAATAAATAAGGACGAAAATGTTTTACTGCCCATACAATAGCAAGAAGTTCTCGTTCTATTTTCGAATACCTTGTTTCTGCACTACATAATGTTCTCGAAGCATAACTTACTGGTAGATCTTTACCAATGGGACCTTGTGATAGAACAGCGCAATGGCAAATGCACTAGCATCAGTTGTGAGTTCATAGTGACCGTTATCAACGGAAAAAGCTGTTTTGGATAAATCTTTTGATTCAATTTCGATTTGATGAAAACCTGAGGCTAAGTCAAGAGTGGTAAAATATTGACATCTTCCTAATTGATCAAGGAGATCAGAGATGTTGGATAATGGATATTTATCATCTACCGTAACTTCATTTAATTTACGATAGTCAACAACCACACGCCATTTTTGTTTTCCTGAAGCATCAAGCTTCTTTGGCACAACCCAAACTGGGGATGACCATGGTGACATAGAATGACGTATAATACCTTGCTCCAACATTTTGTTCACCTAAGTTTTTACCTCTTCTTTATGAATCTGGGGGTATCTATATGATTTAGTAAATATAGGTCTCGCACTATCAGTTTCAATTGAATGTTTAATTTCATTAGTAAATGTTCCTTCCAAATAAACAATATCAGAAAATTCTAAACATAAATTTGTGATAATTTATTTTTCTTCTTCGTTGAGATAATCTGTACGCAACTGATTCAAAATTATAGTTTTTCTATCAATAGGTTGGTTAAATTTAGTTTTATTTTCATTAACGCAATTAAAATTTAAAAAACATTCGGAATTCGGAATGGGATCTAGATTCAAATTTGGAAATTCAACTATTTTTGGAATAGCATTCGAATTAATAATTGAAGTAAAGAATTCACCTTCTTCATTTACATGTACCAAAGCATTTGGAATTCTAACATTTTCTATTGCTTGTCCGAAAAGTAGTGCATCTGTGTTTGTTAATTCACATTTCAATTTGAAATTTCATTCAATTCTTGGCTCAATAAAAATTCGATTTTGTATCTTTGGCAAACAAATAACAATTTCACACCTTAATTTCTAAAAAGATATCATTTTTTTAACATACGTCCAATCTAACTTTTCCAATCCATACCCTATTTTTGGCATAGCTAATTTTTGAACATTGTTTTTACCAACATGATCTCTTCATTTTCTTAAAGATGACCATAGAGTCTGATAAGTGGGTTTTCCAGTTGAAGTTTCTTTTGTTACGAGATAATAAATATATCTAGTTGTATTTGCATTCCTAATTTTCAAACCTGCTAAACCACCTTGTTTTTGATTTTGACTTAATAATTTTTCGATATTTCCAAATCGTTTCTTAAATTCCGCGGCAATGCCTTTTTCTATTTGCATATCTTCCGAGACGCAATGAGCTAATGAATAATCGTGAGGCATGTCAAAAATATCAATGTCTTTCTCAGCTATTTTTTTAAAACAATTTTCAGTATTTTGTTCAAATTCTAAGAATTCAGAATCTTGTTCACAAATTTGATTATTTTGAGACAAGTATGATGTTTCGGTAACTTTAAACAGAGGTATAGTTTTAAAATTAGTTATCAATTGTTTTGAATTCAAATCAATTATACAATTATAATGTTCTAGGAAATCTGAACCAAAAATTCCATCAAAATCAATATTAAGATTATAAATAAAAACTTGATGGGGATCTTTTGCAGCAAATGGAATAAGAACAGATTCTTTTAGTAAAATTTTTTGATCAGTTATCCCTTGAATAGTTACATATTCAGTAAATCTTTGAGGAAATTTCTTAACAGTATTTTCTTTAAAAATAGAAACTCCTGCACCTGTATTAATAAGCAACTTAAACTTTTTAGAAGCATCTTCAATATAATAAAGATTTTTGGAATTAACAGTCAAAAATGGATTTAAAGAAAATTTTGTTCGGGAAATTTACATTCGGGTTCATCTCTTCGAATTTTAATGTTTGGATTTTGGTAACTTTCTGAAATTGAATTCTCTGTTGTCGGACAATCTGGGGGATGGTGTTTGACTGGGGAAATAGGAAAATCCTGAAAATTTGAAATTACCTCAGCAGAAACAAAATTTTGAGAATCTCTCTCAAACTCAGAAAAAGGTTCTTTATTTTGAGCAATTGGCAATTCTTGAAAATTTGAAATTACTTCAGCAGACATAAAATTTTGAGAATCTTTTTCGAACTCAGAAAGATTATCAAATGAATAATTATTGTCATCTTCCTGGAAATTGTTTCCAAAATTATATTGAATATCATAAAGATTATGATCCAGATCAGAGCCTAAGTATTTATCATAATAATCAGAATTATCGCTCTTAAGGCCAATTAAATGAGCTCGTTGTTGAAAATTCTTTTGAATCACCGAGGGTCTTACTTGAGATTGTCCCTGTGGTTGAAAAGGTCGTTGCTGGGGAACATTACTATTTGGTCTATTTTGTAAATTATTTTGTGGTTGATTTTGGAAATTTAATGGTCTTTGAAAATTTTGGTAGAAATTCTGATTGGAGTAAAAGCTCTTTGCTGTTGAAAACGACATTGATTAGAAGTATGATCATTTTTACCACATGAAAAGCATTTTACAGTTTGTATTTGGGGTTTTCTAACATTTAATATATTTTGAGGTTTACTTACAATATTAGAAGCTGGCTTATTAAATTTTTGGTTCTCAAAATATGATAAATGCAATTCTCTTCGTATGCGAATTTGTGCTTCTAATAAGTTTTCAGGCTGAATAGCACGAATAAGTTGTCCTAGACGGGGTTCAAGTCCAGTTAATAAAGTATTAAGAGATATAGTATCAATAAGAATTTCTTGTGCAACTTTTTGTTCATTTGATAAATTTGATGTTTTTTGTATATTTGCATGCATTTTAGCATTTAAGACTTGCACTCTATTGAAAAATGTTAGAGCTGAATGATTCGATAATTGTTTTAGTAGATATGCAAGGCGGGTTCTGGGACGGAAGTGACCTGTCAACCACAGAATACAAACTGAGAACAGCGTAGTGACAGTGACACGGAACACAGTGACAGATGTGACACGGAACACAGAGACAGTCAGCATGGGGGCAGGAGGCATGAGGACATGAGACATGGCGGTATCGCAGAGTGACAGCTGTACCATGGAGGCATGGGGAACATGATAGCATAGGGGTATAGAGCCATGATGTTTGATATGCTGGCGCTCCATGCCGTTAATATACGGAGCACACACGATCGACGGTTGGAGAGGGGGGCTGAGCGCTGCTCGACGTGTGCAGACGGGAAGCGTACGATGAGTGGCAGCAACGGAGGGGTATGACGCTCGGACAGCCCGTTTCAAGCAAACGACTCCAAAAATCGTCTTCTGCCGAAAATTTGATGGCAATTCAGTTTTTGATTCGTTTAAATCGGCCAAGAAATAGCGAAGATTTGATTTTCGTATAGAAAATACGAGTTTCAAATTATGCTGATTCGACCCAACAGCATCATTAAAAGTGCCTAAACAAAAAATCAGGAGTCATGAGTGAAAGAAAATGTGTTATGTTTAATATTGTATTTATCAAAAAAGATTTTCTGAATAAAATATTATACTTAAAATTTGCTTCTTACCCATGTGAATGTGAGAAATCAAAGAATATATGTTGGATGGCGGCACGTGCGCCAGATAAGACGAGAGCTCATAAATTGGAATGTTGTCGATGTGTTAACATCGATGTCGACACCGCTTCGACATAAGCACGGGCGATAAGCCGTTTGGGTCTGTGCGCTCGGACTGCCCTCATCGTTTCAAGCAAACGACTCCCAAAATCGTCTTCTGTCGAAAATTTGATGGCGATTCAGTTTTTGATTCGTTTAAATCGGCCAAGAAATAGCGAAGATTTGATTTTCGTATAGAATATACGAGTTAAATTGCAAATTATGCTTATTCGACACAATGTCAACAGCATCATTAAAAGTGCTTAAACAAGAAATCAGGAGTGAAAGAAAATGTGTTATGTTTAAAATTGTATTTATCAAAAAAGATTTTCTGAATAAAAAAACATTATACTTAAAATTTGCTTTATTTAATATATGATTTCATCAAACAAAATTTTCAAATAGAGTACGGAGTGATTCTTCTTGATGGTATCTCATCAGGTTTGTTGCGTTGACGAAAACGTGTAGGATTCTTGAAAACCTTCTCATTCCAATCGTTTTCACTGAATTGGGTGGTTGGATTGATAGTCATATCATGGAACAATGTAAACACCTTTTGTTTTTCCTCAAAAAAGTTTGTAATGTTTTTTAGCTCTTCCAAATGTCGAATGTGTTGCTTTAACATTTCTTTCAACGCCATCGTAACTCTATGACTCTCAGATTGAAACTGATGTTAGACAAAAAAACTTGTCGATTCTGTCTCCCTCCCTCAACATTTTTTTTTATTTCTCTATTGCTTACATATAGGTATTGTATTAGAAAACCATTTGTACAATTCATCAACATTTCTAAGACTACAATTATAGAATTGACTGCTGCTACGTGTGTAGTGATTCATACATGATGTAAATTCGCTGTTGTTGAACGCTGGAACAGTGTGCCATGAGTCATCAAATTCCTCCAAATTCACGACTCTACTAGCTTGCTCTCCGTAGAAAGATTGAAGTTTATCATCCAAAAATTGCTTCTTCTGATGTCCTCGCACATAGATGATATCAATTTCGTTGAGATTTTCCTTCAGAATATCATCTAGCGATTCGTATGGTATAAATCCGGAAGAATATTTGAGGTTATGTACATTCTTCTCCAAATAACAAACGCCATATCGGTCTGCTCTGCTTAGCGACGAGAACGGTATCGGTGGTAAAACTAAATAATTACTACATCGACGTCCAATCCTTAAGGCAATTTCTTTGGGGCGGAATTGACACTCCACATTGAAGCCTTGAATGTCTACGAAAGCTATTCTCATCTCTCCTCGACGATGGTTGAACTTAAACTGAGGACAGAGGTCTTGTCAGCCTAGTTCCATCTCTTTATAATTTCACTGAGAGGATGTTGTTCAATTATGTTATCGTGAATGATGATGCAATATACACAAGTATTTGCTGGAAAACCTTTCGACGCTTCTATTTCAAGCTTGAAATCAACACTTGAACTTTTCACGCTTTCATCTCGGTGAGAACAATCGATGACAAATAGAGGTTTATTTGCAAATTCAGAGTTACTTAGGAGCGGCGTATGTAGATAAGAGTGTTTGTAGCTTTTTCCAAATTGAGTGTAGTTGAAGTAAGCTTCGGTAAAATCCCCCTTTTCAAAGTCCAAATGCATCTTCTCCTTTGGATAGCTATCTCCGTTCAGCGTCAAGGTGATATTCATAATGTTTGCAAAATGAAATTTCGTAGGATCGTTATTCACTTGGTTCTTTTCGTGGTTGCTCTGGAAACAAACGATGACATAGCGAGGACTTTCTAAAAATGATGAAGTTTTCACCGACCAAATTTCGTTGGTGGCTCCTGTAGTGAAAGCAGGCAACATGTGAATTTCCCATTTTCTAAACGGTATCAAGATGGTAGTGTCAGCTTTGATTGCTTTTAAAAGTTGCAATTTAATTTTATCGTTTGGATGCAATCTTTGCACTTTGAGCTCGATATTTTCAATTTCCAATTGTACTTCAGTTGGTGTAGGATTGGCGATGGTAAAGCATTGATTGTCATTTTGAGCACGCACCAATCGAATGGTATGTTTTCCATATACGACATATTCGTAGTCATTGAAAATATTCAACAGATGTTTCAACGGAATGAGCATACTAAATGACAAAGTATCCGCATCTGCCTTGATGATACCAACATCTTTATCTGGACTTCAAGTCGCTATACTCAAGGGCATAGACTCTTCTTCGCTATAGCATAAAAACCCTCGAACGGTACTCACAATTCCAACGTCACGCACAGATTCCAACTCTTTGCCATTTTGTTCGTAGCTAATGGATTGGAACATGAAAGCGCCAGCATTATTGACAAAAGATACTTCTCCAGTACCCTTGGTGCGCTTAATTTTTCCACTGATATGTAACAGACTTGCGTAAAGAGAATCGAAAGTATCCGATTGATTAATGCTAATTTCTATGACATCATTTTTGCGGAAAGATTTAACGTATGGATAGTAGGTACGCCATTCATCTTTTTGAATTGATGTGTCCATTTGAGGTTTTTGGGAAATGTTGAACACTTGCGGAGATAACATTGTAGCCTTAGGATTTGAGAAATCGGATATTTTTCACACCGAGTTCACGATGACTATCACGGTGGTGTTGGATGTTCTTTGTCTCGAAGAAGACTGACGGTCTATTCGTAGGTAGATGTATTTTATAAATACCTAGTACCATAATTCTTTGAGATGTAATCGAATTATGATTTCTTCACCTTGGAAATTCACCAGCTGAAACTTTTGGTCCAAAATTTTAAGTGTTATATTATGAATCTCGTCTGTACTGATGGGTAGATAAATGAGAGGATTTGGACTTTCGTCGATAGCGTAACCGGGATCTTCTCTGATAGCAAATTCGTAGATTGTGTGCGAAGGTCTATCGTTGTAGAAGTAATGTTGGAATCGATGTGTATGGTTCGTACTTTTATAATGTTGACAGGCCGATCGGACATGTGAGTCCCATTTTTTGGTAGAATCTTAGGAGAGTATCCCAAAATGTGTGTCAAACTATCGTTCGGAGTGAAATCAATATCAAAATCTTTACAAAAAATTTCACATTTCAATGTATTATTATTCGGTTTGAGGTAGAAGTAATCTTCAGGCTTTACCTTCGTCGTCTTTGGTACGATTGCTTTCTGAATAAACTTTTCAATATCCTCAATTTCGTATGCTCCCGTTGGAATGTCGATGCTTTTCTTACCCTTTCCATCTACATAGTGGAACTTTGTACCTTCATCGATGTTGGGTATACTGTTGTACGAATGAAAACTTAGAAGAGCTAAGCCATATTCACTGTCACGCTGCAAGTGAAGCGGCGGTGATAGATCAATTGAGAGAATCGAAGAATGACTCTTCAAAGTCAGTATTGTATCACTTCGTTTCATCGACATGACTGATACACAAGTAGTTGTGACAGTATCTTTTATTGACATAGAAATGCTAAACACAAGTGCCACAATTGTTTTGATCATATGTTTGATATACATCGTAATTATAAAATATCTTGACACGCTGCTTTCCAAAATAATCGGCCAATTCCTTTGGTGGCTTCAAATTTCCAAAACTATCGAAATATTGTACAGTGTTATCATCCTTTTTGTAAGCTACCCAATGTGTACCTGGATTGGAGGAAGAGTGTCTCGCATAAAAACACCGCGAAAATGTGGAATTTTCAGCTTTTTCGCACATTCCATAATCTCCCCATCGTACAGAGCTCTGTTGGGTAGCTGAGCTAGTAGTTTTTTTGTTTCTTCAAGTACAATCCTTCTCCTCCTTTATGCTGTTTCTTCAAGAACAGACCGAATCCGTTACGCGTTTTTCGTAGAAACAAGCCGGATCCCAAGTGTTCCATAGCTTTATTATGTCGTGCGTCTTCTTCCATCTTTTTCTTAGCATTTTTCGTGTCGATGATGGTCTTTGCGAAGGCGCTCGCTCCTCCAGCCAGCGACCCTAGAGCCGAGAGACCGACAAACAATGGAATTAGCGGTAGAAAACCGCCACTTTTTGGCAATGGTATAATTCTAGGTACTCGAATACGTTTTCGACCTCCACATTTTTTGACGGCTAATCGAGCTGCTTTCAGCAGCAGCAGATGACTTTCAAACTGCCACCTTCGTGATGAGGAGACTTTTCCATAGCTTGATGAATATTCTTTGCAATTTGGGAGAATCCATGCTATCGTCGATTCTTCATACCCATACCGAGTTTACGTTTCGCCTTCATAGCGTTGGTATGGCATGGCAGTTTATTGATGATCGTATTAACCACACTCTTACCGTGATGAATCAACATTGAAAATGATGTCAATATTGAAAGACATGAACATTTATACAAAATCCTAAACATTTCATGGCATCGTGCACAACATGAGGGTCGTTCAACAAAAGCATACCTTACCGATCGAAAATTTAGATTACTTAAATGAAAGTCAATCTACCAGCAGTAAGCATGGTACATTGCTACCACATTCATTTCGTGCAATCATATGTGGACCGAGTGAATGTGGGAAAACAAATGCAGCACTTTCTCTGCTCTTTCACCCGAATGGTGCGAAATTTGAAAACGTTTACGTGTATTCAAAGTCATTGTATCAACCTAAGTATCAGTTACTCGAAGAGGTGTTGAAAAAAGTCAAAGGAATCGGATATTTTCAATTCAAAGAGAACGAGGAAATAATAAGTCCCAACGAGGCTAAACCAAATTCCATATTCATTTTTGATGACATATCTTGTGATAAACAGCAGAAAATCCAAAAATATTATTCCATGTGTCGACATCGAGGTATAGCTGTGATGTACACACACACACAAGTGCAAACGTATAGTAAGGCTCCAAAGCAAATGTTGGGAGACAATTGCAATCTAATTGTGTTGTTCAAGAAAGATGAAATAAATTTAAAGCATGTGTATGATGAACACGTTTCACTATCTTCTTTCGCTATCGATATGGCTTCGATAAGTTTACAAAACCATGAACTTATCATGATAAAGTATATTCGTCAACATGAAGCCACCCAGCAAAGAGGCTGACATAGTTCGCAAAACAAAAATCAATGAAATCGCTAGGATCATAAAAAAGAAATACTTATCATTGAAATTGGGTAAATCAGAAGAGGATGAGGCATTAGAAACATTTTTCAAACCCATATCGGTTCCACTGAAAAAGCAGCTGGCAGAAGCTAAAAAATCGCTTAGGAATGAACATACCACCACTGTACCAAAAAAAGAAGTGAAGACAGAGGATGCATCGGTCGGCAATGCTGAAATTCTACCACCATTCCAGAAACTTGAACCTATTGCCAGTACTGATGGAGATGATGATGATGAAGTGTTCGATGATGAAGAAGAAGGAACATTTGACGAAGATACAATTGCTCCTCAAGTCATTCAAGCATATATCGATCAGTATCCACTAATGAGTCATAAATTCTTAACACAATATTGGAGCAATGATGAGAAGATAGACAAAGTATACGGACCCATATATGATTTTACAACGTCAAAATGACGGCTTGGTTCAAAAGAAATCGATTTTGATAAGCAGCACATCAAAGTTGCTGGACAGCAAGTGATAGGAACACCTGGGCTATATGAACTGATATTCTACGATGATCCAGAAAATTTCAACAAGGACGATCTCGTTGCGTACAAACACATTTTAGATCTGTCGAATGTACATAAAAAAGCAAATAATACATTGAAAGGAACTAATAGACGCAAATATATGGAAATCATCAAACCAATGTTTATTCGAAAGTCGTCGCGAATGGCGGAGGGACGGGGCTTAATGTCGTCAATGTCTTACAATTCTAAGCCTATGGAATACATTTATTGGGATGATCCGAACGAATTGTGTGAGCGTTTGCGATTTTTGTTAGCGTCCAAAAATGCTGAAAACACTTCACTTGACAATGAAATTATATCCATAATCGAAGAATTGAAAGAGGCCAACATCATTCAATAGACATCATTTCCAAGATGACCATCGACAAGTTCGGACGTAGTTCTTCTTCAAGAAAACGAATATTGCGTCCGATAATTGAACTTGGTGATGGCTTAGAACATACTCCTGACGGTAATATTGATTTAAAAAAATTGAAGCTGTGTAACGTAAAAATGCCAATTAATCCTATGGATGCTACCAACAAGCAGTACGTAGACGATCAGATGAAACATTGGGCTGACGTGTTTACGAAAACTATTGAGGATCACACCGAGATTGTGAAACAATTCGAAAAAAAATTGAAATTTTTACCGAAACATTCGGTGACTTTCGTAATCGAATTAGCGAGCTATCTGCAAAAGACGTTGAATACAAACAGACTTTCGACGACATTCTGGCTAAAAAGCTTAATCACTTGCAGAAAGATGTTAAAACACAATTCTTTAAAGTGAACTTGCTCATATCAGATGTGGAGCGTGTTTACACAAACAATTTGAAACAACTCACTCATGCCATCAACAAAAAATTTGAAAATGTGACTGAAGCACACACCAAAACCAAAAATGTGGAAAGAGAGTTGAATCAGTTTCGAATGAATGTCGTTTACCAAATATCTGAATTAGGACTGGATATTACAAACTTGAATATAAGCATAAAAAAAATCCAAGCATCCATAACAAATTTAGAGCAACTAATCAAAAGAAAAATTAAGATAACACAATGATGTCACGTGATTTAATTTGAATATAAGCATAAAAAAATCCAAGCATCCATAACAAATTTGGAGCAACTCATCAAAAAGAAAAATTAAGATTTTTACACAATCATTCTCAGTGATGGCTTCGAAAGAAAAGGTTCAAATTGTCAACGAGTTGCATAAACCTGCTCGTAAAACATACCCCTACTGCATGTGTAATTGCCAATCGAGAGAAAAATATAAGATGATGCGATGTCTAATGGCTTTCATTTGATGTCCACGTAATAGAGAAGAAACACGTAGAAGATGGCTAAATTGAAGGCATCGTTTATACTTTCATACAATATAATAGGAAACATGTTGTACGTAGATATACCACCAAATGTAATCGAAGCAGGCATTTGTTTCAACGATCAACAATGTATAGCAATGAGAAAAATAACCGTGAACGATGGACAGATGCATGGATTCTCTACCGAAATTCCAGAGCGAGAAAACAAGTTTAAAATTCTACTCGTGTTCTACCCAAAAGAACATGGGGAGATATTGGAATATTTCATCTACCATCAGAAGAAACTACCAAAACAAATATATCCTACGACGATGGTGACGAAGAGGAATCCTCAACCTCGTTTGAGAGCAACAGCAGGATCGAAGAGAATTCCAAAATTAAATCACCAAAATTAGATACTACCAATTCATCTATGATATCATATATAAATTTTTCTATATATTTAATGATGCTTATTATGTATATATTTTAAATCGAAAATAAAAATGAATGTAATTGATATGGATTTGTTGATTCAAACATCAGGGATATATGCTACAAGTGGATCTGGAATATCCTCCCAACTTACACCGCATACCACCCGGTTCAAAATCACCAAAATTAATGACAACTCTTTATAATAAAAAAGAATATGTTATACACTATAGAAATTTGAAACAATGTTTGACAAATGGTTTGAAAGTCACGAAAATACATAAAATTTTGAAATTTAAGCAGTCAGCGTGGCTGCGATCATACATTGAGACATTGAGCTAAACACTACTTTGAGTAAGGACCGTTCGGCAGAGAATGGAAAATCTTTATGCTGACGGTATAAGTTGTGAGGATATTCCAGATCCACTTGTAGCATATATCCCTCATGTGCATCGTCTGGGATAGCTGTTATATCAAAATTTTCCACATCTTCCAGCCACGAAAACCCACCGTAAAGAAGAAATTCCGACATTGCCCACCCATATAAATTATAAACATCTAAATACATTATATAATTCGATGGTTTTGTGAAATCATATTCCGGCATGTATTTGTTGTTGGCTTCCGAATATCTACCGCTACAAACCGAAATACCGCCACGAATCCACTTTTCTATAAACATGATTTTATCTACATCATTCAGTAGTTCCAGTTTACATTGAGTGAACTTTAACATCGCGTCCCAAGTGTATCCAGGCATGGTATAGTACCAAGCTGGATCTAACTCGTAGGTTGCTAAACATTTTTTTCGAAAATTCTCAAACACATCAGCCAACAACAATACGTCTTTCTTTAAATAGAGATCAGAGTATACCCCCAAATTAGAAATTTTGAAAACTTCCCATACGCTTTGAGCATGAGCATACTGCCCATCAGATATATCTTCGTCGTTGAGTTTATTGTAAAAGTGTTCTTTCTCAGGTAATTCAGTTTCCTCAAGTTTTTCCAAACAATTAACATAATGATAGGGAAATACTCCTTTTTTGGTGAGAAAAGTGATTGCCTCTTCGTTCAATTCATTGAACTCGCGTTTCATAATTTTCAAATCTTGTCGATCGATTATTGAAGCTGTACCGAGAAAGCGAAAAGAGTCTATAAATCTAAATTTTATGTTTGTTTTATCATCAGAAAGAGTGAATGAAATATATTTTTCCATATTAATTGGCAGTATGCTCATGCATCCCTTTCTACTCAATTGTTTAATCATAAAATGACTATCGGAGCCGGACAAATTGTGGAAAATGATGGGTACCACAAACAATTTTCGAAATTGATATTGCAGGATTGGTGTGCAAATCCTCTGAACTTTCCAGTAAAATGATCATGATCACGTACAATGGTGTCTTTTTTCATGAATTTTTTCTCGCAAATATGACATGATATTGCATTACACTTGCTAGGATCTTCAATCATCAGTATGATTGTTTTAATTTTTGATTGAACAATCTCCGCAATGTTGGATATTTCATTTGCAAACCAGTCCATGCAATCTGAACCTCGATAGCTATTGAGAAATGACAAAGAATCATCATATGAGCATTTGACATAATAACCAGCGTTGTATGGTGTATGCCTTTGATATTTAGCTGTTTTAGAAGATACTAAATCATTTACATTCTCTAATTGACACTCAAAATCTGCACAAATAATGAAAGGAGTTGTTTATTTGTAAGCGAAATTTTTAAATTCTACATGAGTAAATTTTGGAAATGAAATTTTACAATGATTTAATTGAGAGCAAAGCGTTTGATGTTCCTCTAATTTTTCTTTACGTTGGAAATAATTGAGACATCGATCGCAAATGATTTTTTTCCCATTATGTCTATTAATCTGATGTGATATTAATCGCGATAAATGTTTAATAAGACATGATGAAATTTAATATCGACAGTCACATTCTCATCATCATCATCAATGGGAGGAGCATCATAATCATTCAATTTTGGAAAATATTTATTTTGAATCAAAAGTAAATTTACATGTTTATCTAATTTACTGGATGTTAATCTAGCTGGCACTACATTATAAAATGATTTTTCTTTAACTACATTCAACTCTAACGCGTAAACATTTACATAAATTTCGTTTGCTTTCTCAAATTTTGCAATATGGTGTAACGATATCGGTGCATCTAGATTTTGAGTTTTCAAAACTGTTTTGTAGTGAGGGTATGATGAGGTTCTCGATGCCATTCATTTTGCAGAATGTAACGCTACAACAACCGACCCATAAAAACAGGCTGCATCGTCATTTTGAATATTCAAATATGCATGCTTATTGGTGATTTGTTGTGGTAGTCTGATGAAAGATGAGCCGTTTCCAACTTCAACTTTGTTAATATTAACTTCTAATGAAATTATTTTCTTCAAAGCCTAACCGCTATCACGTTCTTGAAATTCACTCATTTCATTTTGAATTTTGCTATAAACATTATCAATGAACCAGCGTTGCATGTCCGTCGAGCTGTCCACAATTGAATTTTTTGTATTAAAGTATTTTAAATCTGTAACTTCGCCATCATCATGTTTCGAAATCTTTATGAATTGGCCGCAGAAAGTTGTGTTGACTTTAATAATTACATGTTTTTCAAGGATTTTAGCAAGTTTTAGCTTCAATATATTGAAACAATCTGCCAAGAATTGTTCTAAGTCAATATGAGCATGATTAAATATGATTCCCGTCTGAATTCGACTCACAAAACTCGATGTTATATCCCACCTCTGACCCTTTGTTTACGTTTAAGTCCGATGATGCTACCACCTCTATTTTCTTTACGGTTTTTAATTAAATTTTGAAAATGTTTGAAATGTCCAATGTTTGTCTGTAGTTTTTTCCTAATTCCGATGAGTAAGTCTGTATTTTAACCTATTCAACCAAACTCTTTCGTCTACACTAGTGAATTTATCAAATAAAATTTTTCGTAATTTTCTTATAGCTACAACTAAATTATCAGATTTTTTAATAACGCTGATTTTCTTCATCATAAAAATATTCAAAAAGACTTACTTAATTTTCCAATATTTCGAATGATGCAGCAAGGTTTGCCTTCCCAGTCGGCACCTGTCCCAGGAAAACTAGGGAGTATTTTCCACTCCCGATTTCGTCTAGTTGTGGTAGATAGCTTTCAACTACCCGCTTTGGAAGCAACACCACAGTTTCCTCCAGCTCTAGCAAGATAGTTTCGCTAAACTTGCTGCCGACTGCCTTTACACCTATGATTCGATACTTCGTATTTGGAGATGATTTTGCTGATTTTGATACAAGATTTTTGTTCGATGATGGTAGCTTTATTGAGTGTTTGTAAAAAGGCCATCTGTGACGATATAAATAAAAGCATAATTTTTTAAATTGATATGTAAAGAGGAAAAGTATATGTAGATAGAGAGAGAGAAAAAAGTATATGTTTGTAATACTTACTATTGAAGGTTGGTTGAGGGAAAAGAAAGTACAAGTTAACTGATGAAGGCTGCTGCTTCTGCTGCTGTGGCACTAGAATGAGCAATGAGCTCCTAAAGGTTTTTTTGCTATTTATATTTTTTTTTTCGACTACGAATCCATAGGAAAATGATAACATGGAGCTGCACATGCATTCTTTTGTTGCAACAAACCTCATTTCAAGCGGATGTTGTTTCCTGTTGATTAATCTCACTTCTTCTGAAAACCAACTTGTTTTTTCTGATAGCGATATTTTTAATTAGACTTATCATACAACGGCGGTTTCTTGCGGTTTGGAAAAATTTAATAAACAAATCCATATCAATTACATTAATTTTTATTTTCGATTTAAAATATATACATAATAAGCATCATTAAATATATGGAAAAATTTATATATGATATCATAGATAAATTGGTAGTATCTAATTTTGGCGATTTAATTTCGGAATTCTCTTCGCTCCTCTCAAACCAAGTTGAAGATTCCTCTTCGTCACCATCGTCGTAGGATATATTTCTTTTGGTAGTTTCTTCTGATGGTAGATGAAATATTCCAGTATCTCCCCATGTTCTATTTGGGTAGAACACCAGTCGAATTTTAAACTTGGTTTCTCGCTCTGGAATTTCGGTAGAGAATACATGCATCTGTCCATCGTTCACGGTTATTTTTCTGATTGCTATACATTGTTTATCGTTGAAACAAATGCCTGCTTCGATTACATTTGGTGGTATATCTACATACAACATGTTTCCAATTATATTGTATAAAAGTATAAACGATGCCTTCAATTTAGCCATCTTCTACGTGTTTCTTCTATAATAAGTAGACACAAAATGAAAGCCATTAGACATCGCATCATCTAATATTTATCTCTCGATTGGCAATCACACATTGAGTATCCGAAAGAGTTACATCATTCACATGCTCGACCGTCAACTTGACCTTCTGGTATTCGAAAACATTTCTTAATGCAACAATATTGTTCTTCTTCTGAGGAATCTTGTTGTGATGATGCTGTTGACATTGTGTCGAATAAGCATATTTTGCAATTCAACTCGTATATATATACTACACGAAAATCAAATCTTCGCTATTTCTTGGCCGATTTAAACGAATCAAAAACTGAATTGCCATCAAATTTTCGGCAGAAGACGATTTTGGGAGTCGTTTGCTTGAAACGATAAGGACTGTCCGAGCGCACAGACCCAAACGGCTTATCGTCCTTTCTTACGCCGAAGCGGTGTCGACATCGATGTTAACACATCGACAACATTTCAATTTATGAGCTCCCGTCTTATCTGTGATGTAAGTGCGCACGCGCCACCATCCAAAATATATTCTTTGATTTCTCGCAATCACATGGGTAACAGATATGACAGGCTTGGAAAACGTCTAGCTTGTTAGCATGTTGAAGTGTGTGATTGTGGGTTCGATACCGCGCGATGGTGAACTTTTTTTCCTTAGCTTTAAAATAATTCAATCAAATAATTAAATAAATAATGAAACCCCGTTTGAAAAATATCCAGCACGCCCACTTCCCACACGCCATTATAACATTATTCGGGACCCCTTTGAAAAATAAGACATGCTTACTGCGACTTCTGGTCCAGAACTCTCCTAGTATATCTACTGGTGACTCCTTCTGTACAATCTTTCTTCGCCAGATACCGCCATCAAAAGTGAGTGTTCGCATGTTCTTTTGGCGATGTAGTACCTTTTTTTCTTCTCTCTCTCTCTTCTTCTTCAGAGGTTAGTAATCTACCATCGATAGTGAGCATTCACGTGGTCAACTAACGTTGCGACAAACACAATATTCACTTTTTAAAAATATTTATTACTTTAGAATATAATATTTATATTTTCACAATTTTGTATTTTGTAAAAACAAAAAGAAATATAAATTGAAACTAAATAATGACTTATATGAATCTAGACTCACATGAGTGATTCTTTATCAAGAAGCTTTAGTATTTATACAATTCAAAGTATCTACTCAAAAATAATAAAATACATTAAATAATATAAAAAATAGTTAACAATCTTGAATCAAAACTTCTAGAACAATTTTAGTAAACAGGTCTATTAGGAGGCCAGTTGAGAAAAATTAATAACAATGGTCTTTGTGGCATCTTGCTGACTGTGGGTCTGTGTTTATGGCACATAAACGTCCTTATCATCATTTTTTTCTTGGAAATGAATCTTGAGAAGATATTTAATATGATACTGAATAATAATATGATTTTAATAATTTACTCCGTTTTACTTTCTTGCAAAATAATAATATTATATCATTTTATTATTATACACATATATAATTTTATATAAGAGCTCCCCCTAAGAGAAGCTTATAATATTTGCAACAACTTTTGAATAATTGACTAGTTTGAATTTAACTCAATTGTATCTTCAACGGGTTCTACCACGCGAATACTTGGTATTCCTCTGTGTAAGATTCACTTGATTTTTTGATGGAATGAAACATCAGGACCTGGTCTTGGTGGAGGTGGTGGACGATCAGTTCTTAATGCTATTTCAATACGCAGATGTCTTCTCTTACATTTGCAGATAACAGAGTATAACCAATAGAACGATTATAACATTAGTTAGAACCGTATATAAGCCACTGCGTATATTTTGTTATTAGAAATTGCTTGATCAGTTTATGTAATTCAAATATTGATTTATGTTGGGCAATATTTAGATCTTCAATGTCAATTTTGTTAAGCCGAAGAGGTTTTAGTTCTGGATTTGGATCTTCTCAGGAATGTCCTTAAAACAGTCGAAAGCTATCGACACTGGATTACTTCTTTAGATAATTTGTTTTTATAGGTATCAAATGAAAATTGGTACTGAACACTTGTGCTTCCAATAAAAGCGCTGCACTCAGGTTGAAGTTTCAAAATTCTATTGGTTTTTATTATTCCTGATTTTACTTCCTTGTTTCCTCATTTAAGTGTAACTGGTAGAGGATCAGATACTGTTATTAACCAAATGTTTTGGCTCATTTGATTAACTTTATAATTTTTAACAAAGACAAGGGATATTTGAGAAGTTTTTGGGTAACTTGGTCAATCTTCTTAATAATTGTGCTTTATAAAATTTTCCAATTGATGTTCATATTGGGACAATTTATTAATACAAATAACAAAATACTCTCCATCCGAGCCATCAAGATTTCAAGTTGTCGTTTTTCTCTAAAGTTATAAGATTAATTTCTTCAATTATCTCTTTATATTTCTGACCTATAGAGTTTGAAATATGTGTTAATAATATGTTTCTGAACTTGCGAATTAAAAGCTAAGTATGTTGAAGAATTATCCTGCAAAGTATACCAGACATCTATGAATATTCTGTTATTACTGTCCATTGCTTTTTAATAAGGGCTTAAGTCTTTGTATACCAAAAGAGTCCATTTGTCTTTAGTAATTTTCACATTGATTTCTCCATGGAAAAAGATTCCCACGGTGTTATTGACAGGAGTGAGAGTGAATGGGGCTTATATAACATTTATCAACCACAGTAATCTGGAACCAAAAGAGACTATTCATAGTAAGGTTTAAGTCTATCAAAATTCACTTTTATTTTTTGATTAGTTAGAGAATTCAAAGCTATAACAAAAGTATGAAATAAATGAATAATTTCAAAAAGACAATGGAAAAGGTTTTGACCTATGTCCTTAATTTGTGATTCTTTCACATACACTTTATCTCCTACTTTGAAATTTATTTGTCTGTCTAATACATATTTGTCGAATTTAGTTTTCGCTTGTTCTGGCATCACTCGTGTAAATTTGTAATAATACTGCTGTCGGTTACTTAGGTCACGTACGTGTTTTGTAATAAGAGCTTTTTCATTGTATAGAATTTCAGATGGTCTACTAGATTGATTCATATGGAATAAATTCTGTAATTTTACTTTTTACATTATTAGAGCATCGGGGCTTATACTCATCGGGATTTTCTGCTTCATGTGCACGGATCATATATAAAAGTGTCCGTGAAATCACTGAAGATAACCAACTCTTATAAAAGCTATAATTATATCATAGAGTGAATAAAAATCCTTGATTAATAGATTATCGAATTCTCGGCCATAATCACACTGATTCTCAGTGGTGTTCCAGAGTGTTGGTAGAAAACAAATGAAGCTTTCGCCACTGTTGATGATTCTTGTGTCTGATATCGGGTAGATATGCTTGCGTGAATTTAGTTATTCCATCCCTGATGAAGAGCATAATTTTTGGCTGGATATTCAATACTATAATTATAGATTCTTTTAAATTAGAATTTTCATTGTTTCCGTTATAACTAAAGGTGTTCTTAAATTTTCTCTACAAAATCTCAGTTTCAGTCCCACAAATCTTAATCAACTTTACTCTGATCTTGTTGGACCATTAATTCTGTATATTAAATAAGTATTATGAAATATTTACCATATTTGACAGTCTTGCTAGATTAAACATTTACTGAATTTATGTGAAAGTCTGCATTTCTTAAAAAATATCTCTGGATTGAGTTGGTCTGTACATGATGGAAATTGATTATTTTATCATTGTGGATAACAACGTTAAAAATATCCGCTATAATTTTGTGATGAAAGACTTCTAATTTATTTTTCCAATAAAATTAACTAATGTTCTTATGAGTCTTGTCTTATAGTTTTTCATTTTTCGTTTCAATGTTTGAATAGTCAATAATAGATTTTGTTTTATAAAGATCAACAAATTTATTAAATTCTTCTGTCATAAACTCTTCTCGTTCGTTCTTCTGTACCATAAATTTGTTTACTTGTTGACAGTTCATCTTTATTCAAAACTTCAGTGACCCGAGTGACAGGTTCATGTATAGTAGAAGAACAAATGATAATATCGTCCTTATAAACAAGACATCATTCATTTTGAATGAAATATAGAATATTGTCCATGACACGCTGGAACTTGGAAGGGTCATTTTTGATTCCAAACGACATACGAAGCATCAAGCTTCTAGTGATGGCCATGGCGAAATCGAGTGACGTATAATACCTGTGTTCATAATTCGACCATCTTGTGTCTTCAGCTCCTCTTTATGAATTTGGGGGTATCTATACGATATCGTGAATAAAGGTCTCGCATTATTAGTTTCAATCGAATGTTTAATTTCAATGAACAATGTTCTCCTTCCAAATAAAAAATATCCGAAAGTTCCAAACATAAATTTGTAATAGTTTTTTGACGAACGAATCCCGAACGCAGGAGGTATATAATTCGACTGTGCTTTTTTTTGTTTGACCGCGCGTTTTATATAGTAAACAAACTCCTATTTTAATGATTTTTGATTCATTTTAAAGGAGGATTGAAAAATGGTCCCATATTCACAAAAATGCAGATCCGAAATCTCCTTCTTTTCGAAAATCGAAAATCTGAGTTGGAATAATTACAGATAAGACAATATCGGGAAACGTTTAAACTGAACATTTTTTCAAAAGATTTACGGTTTTTGAGATAGATGCATGTTAGTTTCTTATTTTTGCTATGTAGAGAGGGCGGTTTCTTTCGAAAATTGAAAATCTTTCGATACTATATGAAAGACATAATTATTTGTAGCAACATTTATAATGAATTTTTTTTCCTTAGAGTTACAGTTTTCGTGTTAAATCGGTATTAAAATGGTAACATAAAATTCTTAAGCGTATTTCCGCAGCGATGCTTTGAGATCTCAATAAAAAAAACTACAAGCAAAGAATATACGTGGGTAATAGGATAAGTACATTGCTATTAGTGAACGTTCAACGATTTTGGTGACTAATGTTAGAGCCAAAAGTTTAAAATAAATATTTTTTTAACAAAAAATTGGACCGACGTTATTAGTTGGTGCAAAAGTATAAAATAATATTAATTCTATTGCACTGCACAACTTCAAAAGTAACATTTAATACTAATGGTAATGAAAGGTTTCCAAAGAGATTCACCACGTCAAGAGAGATCACAAAAATGATCTGGAATTTATAAGTTATTGGCTGTTTCGGTGAAATGGAATGTATCTCTTATATAATAATAACTACTGTTATATGTACTTGATAAAATCTTCGTAAGGTATTCTGACAGGTAGGTCAGCGGTCCCCCGACACTCGATATAATGGGTCTGAGGGGTGTATCGATCTTATGTATTTTAGGGTTTCCATAGATTTTCAGACAAATTGCATTGTATTTTCACATTTTTCAGTCAGTCAAGATACCCTGAGCTTCTTACTGGCTTATGAAGGCGTTACATTTGTTCTGTATAGTTGTGGTAGGGTTTGATCTTAGTTTTTTTTAAACTTGTCATCGTCAATAATGTTTCATTTTTTGGTTATATTCTTCTTTATCTAGAACCACTGTAACTCCACCATTATCACTAGATACCACTACTAAATGATCGTTGTCTCTAAGGAATTTCTTAGCTTCATTGAATAGTATGACTGTCTGATATCGTACGTCTCTATTCTTATATATACGCGATGTAATTATATTCGTAATCTAAGCTCTATAGAGATCTCGGGTATTTTTATCTAAACAGTTCAAAATACACTCTACATCTGTTATAAGTCTATCCATAGGTATGTCTTTTACTGCTACCTTGAAACTGAATTTCGACCCTAGCGCTAATATCGTCACCTTATCTGGTATATATGTTATGGTCATATTTTTAATTTGTCCTGTATCTTGTAGTTTACTTAGTGAAAATAATCAAGACTATTCAATATAGTTATGTTTCTACCTTTGATTTTATGGGATTCTCTATTGTATCTAGTGCTTTTTTTCTAGGTTTAATATTTTTATCATTAGTCTCCTGTTAAAGCTTGTAGTGTTCATTTGAAATTGTAAAATTATATTTTTAGAAAATAAGTATCAGATTCTATTTCTGGGAAACATGCTCTATATGAAAGGATGGGAAATGAAGATCTCTATAATACAACCTTCGACATATCGATTATATTGATTATTGTTTCTACTTATCAATATTAGTCCTGTTTATTCCGCCTCCGCGCAATGGATGGCGCTGTTTTAAACTCTTCAAAAAGGAGGAAAGGAAGAGAGGGAGTCTGCCGAGGTGAGCGAGTGGCGGTCGAGGAGGCCGAAAGGGGGAGACGAGCAGGAAGGGCTCGAAAGTGAAATGAGTTTCGATTAAAAAAAAAAAAAGGTGAAAGATGTGTGCTGATTAGTTTCAAGCATTTTTTTAACTACATTTCCGAGTGAGAAAAGGCTGTCGAACTCCAATCGTGTTTGTTCCACCGGGGTTGAACCATAACCTTCATTTCTTCCATTTTCTCCACGTGGTCCTGCAGTGCAGAATCCCAGATTTCGACCACCTAATCCTCCGATTATTGTCGAAGGGCGTCCATACATACTTGATAGTCTTGGAGTACTTCCACATACATCGATTTTGGCATCGCACGGGGCTATTCATCTTCATTACTACCTGGGGCTTCGCTTCAGCGACGAGAACGCCAGGATAAGTGTTTCCTTTTTTTTCTTTTGTTTTTATAAACTATAAAAGTGTAAACATTACAAAGACGAAATATGTTTCACATTGAGTACTATTTTAGCATGGCACATATATATTTTTTATAGCATTTAAACATTCCTCTTATTCATTATTATATATTTTTCATAGTATTTAAACATTTCTCTTATTCATAATTATATTTATATATTAATTAAGAGCAGCATTTCTTTCCTAAATCGGAATAATGAGATTATCATAAATTTCCAGCATTCACGTGAGCTCACCGCAAATGCGCAGTTCTTTGAAATTTTGTAGTTGTTTAATTATAATATTTACCGGTTCAGTTTGCAGATGTACCTAGTACATATACATTTATATATATAGATTTTTGACTTTGTCTTTGTTTCTTATTAGAAATTTATTATTACTGTTTAATTCATGTGTGTTGATAAGGTGCAATGCACCATGTTTATTTAGAATAATATTTTTTTATATAGTCTTAGAATTATCACTTTGATTAAACATATTTTTGATTATTTTATTTTCGTATGGGTATTCTAATTTTGTTTGAGTAATATAATTTATTGATTAATTTTTGTTTATTGTCTTGGTTCTTGACTTACAAGACCTTTTTCAATTATTTTTTTTAAGTCAAGTGGCGCCCAAAATTTTTTTGTTTTAATATATTAATGAACTCGTTATCATCAAACCCTCAGCGCTTGACCCCCCCTCCAGGTTCTACCGATTACAACACTAACGGCGCGGTGTATCTCTATTCGGCTGAGGAAGAAATAGAGGTCACATATGGCGCCCAACGTGGGGCCCGAATTATTTGTCTATTTATTATCTTTCTGAAAGCAATTTTTCTTTTTGTTTGAGTCTTATTTTCGAACCTCAAAATTTTCTTATTTTTATGGACTGATAATTATAGGTTTGGAGCATAATTTATTTGTTGATATTTACTGTGAACATATTTCGTTATAAATTTAAATTATTTTTTTTGGAATTTCATACACCTGCATTCTGACTACCATTTTTAACTTATTTTTGCAAAAAAAAAAAAAAAAAAATATTCAAGATGTCGGAAATTTTTAAGCCAGTTCATTTACTTTTGGAAGAGTTAAATTATGAATTAGCAATTAGAGGAGTGAATTCAAAGAGGAATCAAGATGATAGGCGCAAAATGTTAAGAAATCTGCTTGAAAAAGAAAAATTAAATCCAGGTTGTTTAATTGATATAGACAATTACGAATCTGACTTCAATACTGAGAAAACTGCCATAGATAGCACATTATCATCTATTAAATTCGTTATTAGTGAATTTGAAGGCAATTCAAATGATTCGACATTTAAACGAGTGAAGTCTAGGTTGGCCCATGTTTCTGGTCGTATTAAACGTCTAAAGGTCCCTCCCGAGTTAAAAGAAGAGGTTATAAACTATAAAAATGAATCTTTTGCCGAATGTATTCTCTTAGAAACAGATTTAATAGATAAAGCCCAACCTGAAGTTAGCACTCCTGTTATGGATTTCAGCGGTATTCAACCAGTTATACAAATACCTCCTCCAGTTGTTACATATACTTCTAGACAAATTCCGATTTCTGATTGGGGTTTAACTTTTAATGGTGATTCTCAAGAAATATATACTTTTATCGACAAGATCTCTGAATATTCTTTGGCCAGAGGTCTTGATAAGGCCGAATTATTCAAGTCAGCTGCCGAGTTGTTCACAGGGAATGCATTTTTGTGGTTCTTGCAGGTTAAGTCAACTTTGAGTGATTGGGATGGCTTAGTAGCAAAACTGAAGGCTGATTTTCTTCCACCTTGTGAGGAGGATGATATTTGGGAATCGATCAAATCACGAAAGCAGGGCAGGGGCGAATCCATTGTAGTGTACTCCGCTGTGATGGAGAATTTATTTAAGCGACTTCCTCGTACGCCTCATGAAACAACTAAGGTTAAAAACCTTCGCAAGAATATTCTTCCAGAGTATATTTCCCATTTGGCTCTTTCCGAAATTAATTCTGTAGCTGTATTAGTATCTTTGTGTAAGAGGTTAGAAGAGGCAAATTATATGAAAAATAAGAATTTTTCAAAGGCTAGAGTAAAAGAAATATCTTGTTCTTGTCAACACACGGAGGTTTCTGAAATTCAATCCAACATCCCAGCTTGCACCCCTAATAAATTTTCGAATAACTCTAATTCATTTTTGAAGAATAATTTCCAGAGAAATAATTTCACTCAAAGTAATAAAGCAGGAAATAGAAACATACCAGTTAATCCTCAAGCAAGTAACTTCCACAACAGAAACACTAGTCATGGAAATCCCTTGGAAATAGCAAATAATTCCTCAACTACCAAGGAAAAGGCGGCAAAAACTAACTCTAAAAATTTAATTTGTTGGAATTGCAGGTTTCCAAACCATACTTTTCGTAATTGTGCTCTGAAAAGGACTACTTTTTGTTTTAAATGTGGTAATCAAGGTGTTACTACTAAATTTTGTAAAATCTGTGCGGGAAACTAGTAAGGAGAAGTCGTTCTTCCGGCCGATGCTCTTCTCCAAATTTTAAGGCCCATAAATATAAAATGTCAAGTAAGAGTATAGATCGAAATTCTTCTTCATGGCAGGAATGGTTAAAGGAAGTTAAAAATTTTTGTTCCATTAGAAATATGAATTTAGTTCCCAGGCCCAAGGAGGCAGAGGTAGCTCCAGTTTTTGTGAAAGTTAAGGATGATAATAGACCTTTCATCTCTGTTAAATTATTAGATCGGGAAATCACTGTCCTGTTTGATTCAGGATCTACGGTTAGTTTATTAGGTGGACTTGGAGTTAGTTATGTGAAAGGTTTAGGTTGGGAGGTGACCCCAAATAACTCTCACATGAAGCACATCACTACGGCAGACGGGTCTAAAAACAATATTGTTGGATTTGTTGATTTACCTATTTGTATAGGAGATGTATGCAGATTGGTTAGAGTTTTAGTAGTCCCTTCTGTGAAACAATCATTCATTTTTGGAAGCGATTTTGCTAAACAATTTGGTGTTGTCATAAATTTCAATGATAATTTTTGGAATGTACACAGCACTACTTGTGATACTTTTCTGAAAGCTGAAAGCTCAGTAGTAAATGGTGCACTTCAAAGTGAACTTGTCACATTAGATAGTCTGAGTCCGACAGAGAGACAGGCTGCGGAAAAAATTATTAATTCCTTTGTTAAAATTGATGGGGACAAACGATTAGGTTGCACCGATAAAATATCCATGTCTATTGATACAGGGAATGCTCGGCCGGTGCGGCAAAGACAGTATTCCATGTCACCATATATGCAAAAAATGTTGTTTGATGAACTGGATAAAATGTTGGAATTAGGAGTTGTTGAGGAATCTAAAAGTGCTTGGTGTTCTCCGGTATTACTCGTTAATAAATCTAACGGAGAAAAACGTTTGTGTTTTGATGGCAGGAAAGTAAATGAGTTGACGAAACACGACAGTTATCCGCTACCTCGCGTTGATAAGATATTGTCTAATCTACGTGATGCTAAATATATTTCTTCTGTAGATCTTTCTAAAGCTTTCTGGCAAATTCCATTAGATGAAACTTCTAGAGAGAAAACTGCATTCGCCATTCCCGGGCGAGGGCTATTTCATTTCAAAGTCGTTCCATTTGGATTACGTAATTCAGCTCAAACTTTATGTAGGCTTGTAGACACCATCTTTGGGCCTAAGTACGAGAATATCTATACGTACCTAGATGATATACTCATAACATCTTCTACATTTCATGAGCATTTGAGACTACTAGGCGTCGTCCGCGATAAATTGGCCGAGGCAAATTTAACACTCAACTTGAAGAAATGTAAATTTTTTAAACCATCACTTAAATATTTGGGTTTTGTAGTAGATGGAAATGGAATTCGGACCGATCCGGAGAAGGTTTCCGCTATGGTGAATTACCCTAGGCCTAAAACTACCACCGAGGTGAAACGATTTATAGGACTTTGTTCGTGGTATAGACGATTCGTCAAAGATTTTTCAAGTTTAGTTTCTCCTATTAATGCTCTCATTGTTAGACGTAAAAAGGGACAATCGATATCCTGGTCTCAAGCTGCTGAAGAATCACTCATTAAAATTAAGGAAGCTTTGATTTCCGCACCTATTCTGTGTAGTCCAGATTTCTCGAAACCCTTTACTATTCAATGTGATGCTAGCGATATCGGCGTTGGCGGTGTTTTGACCCAAGAACTTGATGGACATGAAAAAGTCATAGCTTATGCTAGTCGCTCCCTCACTAAAACTGAGAGAAATTGGACCGTCACGCAAAGAGAATTGATGGCTGTAATATTTTGCATCGAAAAATTTAGATCTTATGTAGAGGGCACTCGTTTTACCATAATCACTGATCACTATTCACTTTTGTGGTTGAATAATATGAAAAATCCCACTGGAAAACTTGCCAGATGGGCAGTCAAACTTAGGCAATACAATTTTGATTTACAACATCGAAAAGGTTGCGCGAATGTTGTGCCAGACGCTTTGTCAAGGATTCCCCAAGATCCGCTAGAAGTTATACTTATCGATTTTGACCCGAATAATTCTGATTCTTGGTATGAGTCTTTGAAATCTAAAATCCTCGAGAGCCCAGATCAATATCCGTTTTGGAAAGTAGAGGATGGAAAAATTTATAAATATATTCCTTCTCATTTACCTATTACCTCAAATTATTCTGAATGGAAACTGGTAGTTCCAAAGCCTGAAAGGCGCAAATTAATATCGTCATTACATGATCCTCCAACTAGCGGACATTTCGGTTTTCACAAAACTTTAGGTCGTTTGCGTGAATTATATTATTGGCCAAAAATGAGACATGATATTTTAAAGTACATAAATTCTTGTCGAGTTTGCGGCGCGCAGAAGTTACCGTTAACTACCCGGGTTGGTAAGATGGGAGCGGAAAAATCCGTAGATTTTCCATGGCAAGTAGTCGCAGCTGATCTTATGGGTCCCTTTCCACGTTCAAGCAAGGGTAACTCGTATCTACTAGTTATTGCTGATTGGTTTAGTAAATACACTGTTGTACAACCCCTGCGACAAGCCACAGCTCAAAGCATTGTTAAGTTTGTAGAGAATAATATATTTTTGGTTTTCGGAGTACCCCAATATTTTATGGTAGATAATGGCAGTCAGTTTGCAGGCTCTCTTTTTAAGAAATTATGTAGTAAATATGAAGTACAGAAAATTTGGTTCAATGCAAGGTACCATCCCCAAGTCAATTTTGTTGAAAGGATAAATAAAACCATTGGTACGGCTATTCGTTCTTTTGTAGACAAACATAAAGATTGGGATGCACAGTTACCGAAGATAGCTTATGCGATTATTAGTGCTCGTCACGAGGTTACGGGATACACCCCTAATTTTTTAAATTTTGCTAGGCATGTACCTTTATCTGGTAAATATTACGGCGAGATTCAGACTACCTCTGATTTAGAAGTTCGACCAGGCGATCGAAATTCTTATGCTTCTGGTTTGACTGCACTGGAGGAAATATTTGTAGAGGTTCGTCAAAATTTACATAAGTCTTATGAGAAAAACTCAAGGATTTATAATTTGAGAAGGCGCGATCTTGAATTCAATGTAAACGATAAGGTTTATCGGCGTAACAAAGCTCAGTCCAACGCAGTGGAAAATTTCTCAGCAAAACTTGCTCCTAGGTATTTACCGGAACCGCGCACTGTAGTTAGGAAAGTTTCAAAATTAATTTACGTTTTGAAGAATCCAGATGGTTCACCAGGCGGCACTTGGCATATAAAGGATTTGAAGCCTTATCTAGGTTCAAACTCTAATGTATCAGTTGGATGAAGAAATACATCCTTAATACGTTATTATATTATGCTTTTATTGTCGTTTTTTTTGACAATTCCAATTTGCAGTTGTTAATTATGGTTATTCTATGCAGGGCTGAAACTTTGACTGCCCTGAATAATTAAGTATTAGTGATATAGATTTTCAATAGCGAATGTTTTCCTTTGTATTTAGTTCTACCTTGCACAAAAATTTGACATTTACCGAATTTGGCCATTTTTACGAGTAGAGAAAATAACCCGATTTTGACATACCGATTTAGAGTTCTTTTCAAGACGTTTAGTACGCGCAGTTACCACTTGTGCAAGTGTAATGATTTTTGTATTCATAAAAGAGAGAAAAAAAAAAAAAGTTATGGTCGAAGTTTAGTCCTTATATAATTTTTTTTTTTTTTTTTTTGGAGAGTGGTGGTGTAGTGTTCATTTGAACTTGTAAAATTATATTTTTAGAAAATAAGTATCAGATTCTATTTCTGGGAAACATGCTCTATATGAAAGGATGGGAAATGAAGATCTCTATAATACAACCTTCGACATATCGATTATATTGATTATTGTTTCTACTTATCAATATTAGTCCTGTTTATTCCGCCTCCGCGCAATGGATGGCGCTGTTTTAAACTCTTCAAAAAGGAGGAAAGGAAGAGAGGGAGTCTGCCGAGGTGAGCGAGTGGCGGTCGAGGAGGCCGAAAGGGGGAGACGAGCAGGAAGGGCTCGAAAGTGAAATGAGTTTCGATTAAAAAAAAAAAAAAGGTGAAAGATGTGTGCTGATTAGTTTAAAGCATTTTTTTAACTACATTTCCGAGTGAGAAAAGGCTGTCGAACTCCAATCGTGTTTGTTCCACCGGGGTTGAACCATAACCTTCATTTCTTCCATTTTCTCCACGTGGTCCTGCAGTGCAGAATCCCAGATTTCGACCACCTAATCCTCCGATTATTGTCGAAGGGCGTCCATACATACTTGATAGTCTTGGAGTACTTCCACATACATCGATTTTGGCATCGCACGGGGCTATTCATCTTCATTACTACCTGGGGCTTCGCTTCAGCGACGAGAACGCCAGGATAAGTGTTTCCTTTTTTTTCTTTTGTTTTTATAAACTATAAAAGTGTAAACATTACAAAGACGAAATATGTTTCACATTGAGTACTATTTTAGCATGGCACATATATATTTTTTATAGCATTTAAACATTCCTCTTATTCATTATTATATATTTTTCATAGTATTTAAACATTTCTCTTATTCATAATTATATTTATATATTAATTAAGAGCAGCATTTCTTTCCTAAATCGGAATAATGAGATTATCATAAATTTCCAGCATTCACGTGAGCTCACCGCAAATGCGCAGTTCTTTGAAATTTTGTAGTTGTTTAATTATAATATTTACCGGTTCAGTTTGCAGATGTACCTAGTACATATACATTTATATATATAGATTTTTGACTTTGTCTTTGTTTCTTATTAGAAATTTATTATTACTGTTTAATTCATGTGTGTTGATAAGGTGCAATGCACCATGTTTATTTAGAATAATATTTTTTTATATAGTCTTAGAATTATCACTTTGATTAAACATATTTTTGATTATTTTATTTTCGTATGGGTATTCTAATTTTGTTTGAGTAATATAATTTATTGATTAATTTTTGTTTATTGTCTTGGTTCTTGACTTACAAGACCTTTTTCAATTATTTTATTTAAGTCAAGTGGCGCCCAAAATTTTTTTGTTTTAATATATTAATGAACTCGTTATCATCAAACCCTCAGCGCTTGACCCCCCCTCCAGGTTCTACCGACTACAACACTAACGGCGCGGTGTATCTCTATTCGGCTGAGGAAGAAATAGAGGTCACAAGCTATCTACCTTATTATTAAGTTGCGTGCTGTTCGCATCTATTAAATTATTTTAACATTTAATGTTGTTTAATATGTGTTTAGGGGTGAGTCCTCTCCTTTTGCATTGTAGTAGGAAGATCCGTCGATTCAACATTGCCGCCAACTTGATGTTATTGTTGCTCCAATTCTTCAGTAGTTTAGATATTAGTGCTTCATATGTGACACTTATGTCTTAAAAAAATATTTTTGTTATAATATTGATGATTTGTGGTCGCGAACATATGTTAATTATTATATGGGTATATCGACCAACGCGTTGTTTGAGATTAAATTATACTCTCTGTTCTTAATCCAAGCTTTCGAAACTTAATTTTGTTTCATCATCAGTGAAACTACAATGAAAATTAATATAAATCTTATTGCATACTTTAAATTGAAATTATTTTATGACTTACAGTACCTGAGGTTAATTAAAGTTGACATTATTTAAAAATAGGACGTTCTAACACATTATTAAGAAACTAATTGTTGAATACTTCAAATTATAACGATTACTTATACTTTTAAATAAAATGAGTTTCTTAGAATAACTTACGAAGATTTTATCAAGTACATATAACACTAACAATAATTATTATATAAGAAATACTTTCCATTTCGCCGAAACAGCCAATAACTTACAAATACCAGATCATTATGTTGTGGTCTCTCTTGACGTGGTGAATCTCTTTGGAAACCTTTCATTACCATTAGTATTAAAGGCTGTACGGGCAAAATGGAATGAGATCAGTGTTGGATGTGACATACCTAGGAAACAGATTATTGAGATGATAACTTTCGTTCTAAAAAATAATTATTTTCCATACAAAGATGAATACTACGTTCAAGTTTTCGGTTGCGTCAGGGGATCAAAGCTGAGCCCCATCTTATCTCAATAAGTTATGGATTTATTACTAGATACGTGTATCCCAAAATTACCATTTAATTTATGTTATACAAAGAAATTTGTAGATGATTTAATTTTAGACCTTCCAGAGAATGATATAGATTTAATTTTACAAACATTCAACGCTTTTGATGAGCACATAAAATTTACAGTGGAATAAGAAGATTGCAACAATTCAGTACCTTTCCTAGATACCAGAGTGCATAGAATCAATAACGTATTCCAATTGGACTGGTATAGAAAACCTTCGGCAACCAATAGATTTCTACATTATCGTTCTGAACATAGTATCAGGACAAAGATAAACTTCATCAATGGAATGAAACATAGAATAGAGAAGATCTGTCATGAATCTTTAATTCACAGAAATCATATAAAACTACAACGTATCCTGACAGAAAACTCATATCCAAGACATTTGACGAGTAAATTGTTATTCTGCAATAATAGTATTCCATCAACTCGTGACGACGATGGTACAAGCGACAATGGTGTTCTTACAACCAGACAGACAGTACGTTACTACACTCTGCCAAGTATAGACAGCCTCACGCCAAAAATAAGGAGAGTGCTACGGAATGAGAATATTGAAATAACTACAAAAAGTATAAAGAAAGTTTCCTCCCTCTTCACAAAAATTAAAGACAAAACACCGCCTTTATATCAACCAAATGTGATATATCAATTCAAATGCATGGACTGCAATAGAAGTTACATAGGGCAAACATCACAATTGCTAAAAAATAGAATTGGTTGTCATAAGAGCGACGAACGTAAACATCTTGATAGATGTGCACTATGAAACACACATGAAACAAAACATTACATTGCTTATCATCAACCAAATATTTTAGGTAGAGAGAATAATTTGACTAAAAGACGGACGCTTGAAATGTATCATATTAACAAAAACATAAATACTATTAACAAAAAATCTGACCAAAAACTAAGCGTTATATACACATATTTATTAACCTTTCCATTCTCACTGTTTGGTGATGGCCAGCTGGACAAATGATTTATCCTGTATTTGTTTATTCTAAATTGCTATTGTTTCATCATAGACTTAAAATGTCAAAATGTGTCAGCTGTCTCCCTTGTAAACTAACCTAAGATAATTATTTTATTTTAAGTAGGTAATCGTTATAATTTGAATTATTCAACAATTAGTTTCTTAATAATGTGCTATAGCGGCCTATTTTTAAATGTTGTCAACTTTAATTAACCGCACGTACTATAAGTCATAAAATAATTTTAAATTTAATTATGCAATATGTTTTATAATAATTTTCTTTGTTGTTTCCCTGATGATCAAACAAAATTAAATTTCGAAAGCTTGGATTAAGAACAAAGAGTATACTCTAATCTCAAACAACGCGTTGGTCGATATACACTTATAATAATTTAATAATTAATATATATATATATATATATATATATATATATAATAAAATAGATCTTTGTTGGTGATGCAGTCATTTAATAAATAAAATTCTTTGGATTATGCCAAGCTTTCGAGAATGTTTATTCTCTTCGTTGGGGCAAAATTCGTGAGTTTAGATAAAATTAACCACAAACAGGAAATATTTCATAGCCATCAATCAGAAATGTCATTAATTAATTAATAAAAGTAATAGTAAAAAAACAGTTAACCTTTTTCTTAACAAAATTTATATTATTACTTAACATAATGTAAAATCATCATCATGTCATCCAATGTTAACAAAAACATAACAAGCAATATGTAAACATAAATTTATCCTCCTTTTATGGTATTCCCTGCAATCCTTTTCTTTAATAAACTTTTCCTTGCATTATTTTTTTAAATATTTTGAGATTATTTGAAAGGTTGTTGTATAGTATTATGGCTCTTATATAACTATTTCTTATATGTACTCACTGTTTCATTTCTTTGTTGAACAATAATGCTCTTATTCCTAGTGATACTATTTGAATTCATAAATTTTCCTCTCAGTTCGTCATAGTGAAATTTTAGAGCTTCCAATGAGAAAATATGATCTATAGTAGGTGGATTTTTATGACGTATGCATTGTTTTTTGTTGACTATTTTGACGATTTCATTTTGTAAAGCTTGCTGTGGTTTGATACTTGTTGCACATGCATCCCCCAAGCAGTAATATCATAGTTGATGATACTATGGATGAAAGCATATTAAAATAATTTTAGCATATCAGATGTCATGATCTTAGACATTTTGTAAAATATAAAAACTATATACTTTGTTTTCTTTTGGATGTGTTCAATATGTTCATTCCAATTCATTCTTTAATCAAATATAATACCCAAATATTTACAGCTTTCTACTCTTTTCAAAGATTCGCCATTGATAGATACTAACGCAATAATTACCAAATGTCATAAAAACTGTTTTATCAATATTTAAGGATAGTTTATTTAACGCTAGCCATGTGTATATGTTATCAAGATAATGGTTCATTTTAGTTTCAACTCCCTGGCAATATTTATTGGTAGAAATAACAGCTATATCGTCTGCAAAGGATACAATTGTATCTTCCGGCATACTAATCAACAAGTCATTCACTTATAATATAAATAACAAAGGTCCCAAAACAGTTCCCTGGGGAATGCCAGTATTAATTTCACAAAAATTGCTAAAATACCCGTTTATTTTCACACGTTGTTTCCTGTCTTTTAGGTAATTTTGAATGAGTTTGTGTGCGTTGCCCCTAATGCCATAGTTGTGCAATTTATCGAGTAAAATCATATGGTTTATAGTATCATATGCTTTAGCTAGATCCAAAAATGTAGTAGCAATAGGGGTACTTTTATCAAGTTTTTCATAGATTGAATTAGTTGTATAGTTTAGCGCATCCTTGGTCCCTATGTTTTTCATAAAACCATATTGTCATTTTGATAATATGTTGTGTTTTCCAATAAACTTTAAAAATCTGTGGAAAACGATTTTTTCAAAAATCTTTGTTAAATTGGATATCAATGATATCGGTCTGTAGTAGGAAATAATATGTTTCTGATTACTTTTGTGGATAGATATAACATCTGTAGTTTTTAAAGCTTTTGGCCAAATTGCTTTTTCAATACACAGATTAAATGTATGAACAAGCGGCTCAGAAATATAATCAATAAGAGCCAGGATTGCCTTTGTATTAATATTATCTACTCCCCCAGTTTTCTGTTTCAATCTTTTGGTGACCCTTTCAATTTCATCAATGTTTGTTGGATTTAAGAAGATGGAGCTAGGGTTGACAGGTGGTAAATTTATTACAGAGTTTGGCTGTTGTATCTTTCTGCAAATGTCTGACCCTATATTACAATAAAAGTTATTCATAATGTTTGATTATTTTTTAGGTTCAACGATTTTTTGGTTATATAGTTAACTAGATTGACTTCTTTTGAGTTTTTATCAATTTTCTCATTAATAACTTTCCATAGATTTCTGGAATTACCTATATTATTTTCAATTTGTTTTCGCTCATATTTAAACTTAGCATCTTTAATAAGTTTATTGTGTATCTTTAAGTAATTTTTATACTCGGCCTTTATTCCTTCATCATTTGGTCACATTTTCCATTTCATATATAATACTCTTTCTTATGACAAGATTCAATAATTAATTTGGTAATCCATTTCTTACGAGGATCATTCCTGGATTGTTCATCGATTCTTTTGCTAAATCAGGGTCTTGCATTTGCAATATATATCTCCAATTCTTTATTACGGCAATATTCTTCAACTTATTATAGATCAGTAGGAAGTTTTGGGCGTATGCTGATTAGCAATAGACTCAAAGTCGACTGAGCTGGTGTTAATGAAAATATTGTCAATACAAGAACCCTCATTAGTATTATAATTCGATGGTCTGGTCACAGTTTGAAATCCGAGAGCAAACCCTTTCACTAGGAAATTATTAAAATATTCTTGAGATATTTCATCAAGTTTAAGTATATCAATATTGAAGTCCCCGATCATTAGGTGAATTTTAATGTTCCTGGACATATGGAGAAACTTTTTTAACTTTGATTTAAATTCTGACTTTGGTAAGCTATGTGATCTATATAATGATGATATTACTATATATATATATATATATATATAGAAAAAAGAAACTGGAAGAAGATGCTAAAATGATATAACTCTCAACAATTATATAGAATACAGTTTTAATTTTCAATTTTAAATGGTCGACCCAAACAGAATTATATTTTAATTTTTATTATATATCTGGTTTTCTACGAACTATGCATTTTAGGTAAGTTTTAGTTCAATTCATAGAAAAATTACATTAAAAATTTTTTGTTTTATATTACAGCTAATCTTAATTTTTAACAATTGAAAAAGACCACATATGGTCGAAACGTTTTGTTCTTATAAAAATTAATTATAATGGTATAGAATAAATAAAAATAAGTTAATCAAACCACTGAGCCTGTATCCCAAGAAAACCTAAGAAAAAAAAAAAAATATATATATATATATATATATAGGGTGAATCACGACCAACGGGATGGAGGTTTATGGCGAAACGGTAAAAGTTTTAAAATGTCTATCACTTTAGTAGTTTGTACATTGATAAAGGCTACATTTTAAAATTATTTTGGAATATACAGGATGTTCCAAAAATTTGTGGCATATCAAAGCTATATTTTTTCTTATGGGACAACCTATATTTTATTGCATTTTCTGATTGCCCGTAAAAAATAAGATACTCTTTCTTAAGGGTTCCCTATACCTAAGTACAGAGCTGACATTTCTTAAAATTTGAATTTTTCGAAAAAAATTAATATGTAATTAATACAACAAATTCTAGCAAATTTTCTCTAACATCTTAATAG
Organism: Crioceris asparagi; assembly: GCA_958507055.1. Classification (NCBI taxonomy): domain Eukaryota; kingdom Metazoa; phylum Arthropoda; class Insecta; order Coleoptera; family Chrysomelidae; genus Crioceris; species Crioceris asparagi. The sequence goes on from OY293828.1 coordinate 50,969,727, forward strand.
CAGGGCATTTGTTGAGTGTATTCAACGATTGAGTACTCAACATATCTTCACAGGGTGTTATGAATTTATAGTTTCATTATTACATCATTCAATGTGTAATATTGAGCTTATTTTAAATTAGACACCCCATATTTTTTAATTCACCATTTCAAAAAAGAATTCTTCTTTCGAATGATATAAGGGTGTCCTATACCTAGGTATTATACTTTTCGTGCAATTTACAATTATCTTAGATTTAATGGTAAATCGATTTTAAAACAAAAATTGCTTACATAATCTAGTTGGTACCTAACTCTGTCAAGTATCTTAACAATCCTGTGTTAGTTTAAAATTTTATTGCTACTAAATATGAAGCAGTACCCGTTAAACGAAAGAGTCGCCATGATACTTTGCATTGGGGAATGATTAAAAAATTGTCTCCTAGCATCTAGAGATTATGCTCAAAAGTACCCTGATAGAGCTCACCCAAAAAAAGGAAGTTTTTGAAAGACTACTCAATAGATTCCGTAATACTGGTAACGTTGCATACGAGAAGGTGAATAAAACTAAACCAGTTACTGGTGACAAGGCCAACGAATTTGATATACTGCTGTCGGTTACGGAGAATCCTAATACTGGTACTAGAAAAATTTCAAGTGAATTAGGAATAAGTCAAATGAGTGTATGTAGAATACTTAAGAAAAATCGCTACCATCCATATCATATTCAACTACACCAGCAGTTGACAGAACAGGATTATGATAAACGTCTAAATTTTTGTTTATGGACTTTGGATAGAGTTGGAGAAGATCCTGATTTTTTTAAATATGTATTGTTTACCGAAGAATCGACTTTCCACAATAATGGGTTAGTAGATAGACATAAAGTAAACAAACATTTATTTCGTACTGTTGATCGCCAACACCGATGGAGTGTAAACGTTTGAGGAGGGATTGTGGGCGAATATGTTATCGGCCCGTATTTCTTTGACGGACACCTGAATGGAAGAAAATTTTTGAATTTCTTGAAAAAAGACTTCTGGATCCTTTTCGAAAACCTACCACTTACCATCCGAAAGAAAATGTGGCTTCAATTGGACGCAGCTCCTGCTCACTTTTCACGTGATGTTAGGAACTACCTAAATAAATTTAGAAATAAATGGATAGGTAGAAGCGGTCCTTGTAATTGGACAGCTAGGTCACCAAAATTGACCAAGATGGATTTCTTCAAATGGGGTTATATTAAAAATATTGTATATGCTACACCGCCTACTACTCCAGTCGATATGAAATTAAGAATTTCGAACGCTTTCGCGTCTATAACACCCAGTATGTTGAATAATGTAAGTAGATCGTTTGAAGATAGAATCACATGTTGCATTGCACAAAATGGCAAGCATTTTGAGCATCTATTATAGTAATTTTACATTTTTTGCTTTTAATAATTTGTTGTTCGTTTTGTAGTATTTATTTTAATAAAGCAAATGCTTTATTAAAAATGTGTTTGTGTTTTATTATGTACTTAAATATTTATCAGTAAAAAAAGGAGCTAGTGTACCTCAGCAACAAAACGTGTGCATATTTATTAGCAACTACACTGTTTTTTACAATAACTATGCCAAGATGATTTGTTTAAAAATTTAGAGAGAATTGCAAATGTTTTAAACTTCGATTTACCATTAAATTTGAAATTTGTAAATTGCACGAAAAGTATAACACCTAGGTATAGGACACCCTTATACCATTCGAAAGAAAAGTTCTTTTTTGACATGGTGAATTAATAAAATATAGGGTGTCTGATTTAAAATAAGCCCGATATTACACATTAAATGACGTAATAATGAAACTGTAAATTCTTAACACCCTGTACAGAGATGTTTAGTACTCATTCGTGGAATACATTCAACGAACGCCCAACTATTTAGATGTAAGAGAAAATTTGCTAGAATATGTTATATTAATTAGATATGATTTTTTTTCGAAAAGTTTACATTTTATGAAAAGTCAGCATAACTCAGAACGCTCTGTACTTAGGTATAGGGAACACTTATGAAAGAGTATCTTAATTTTAAGGGACAACCAGAAAATGCAATAAAATATAGGAAGTAAAACTTTTACCGTTTCGCCATAAACCTCCATCCCATTGGTCGTGATTCACCCTATGTATATATATATATATATATATATATATATATATATATATATATATATATATATATTCCCAGGCTACGAAATGCTGACCAAGCGTCTACCAAACGCCAAGCCTAAGGTTACACCGTCCATTCTCGGAAACCAGCGTAGGAAGATGCCAACACCGTGGAACTGCGCTTCTAGAGTAATAGAACCGTCGAAGCAGCACCTTAATTTTGTATGAACACAGGGATTTTTTAGATATAAGTCAGTTAGTAACTCATTTTCATTGTAAGCGTAATCTATGCCCAATTTAATTTTGATTTTTCAATAAATAAAAATTGTACCTGAGTACGATGGAAATCAAATATTTCTGAATACGTTTATATTGTCTTGCACCACGGCTCATAATATGGCCGTCGGTAACCAAATAACTTTATTAAACTTACATATTAAAAATAAATTACGCGGTCGAGCGGCGGAGCTTATAAACTCTAGGAATCCTAGTACGTGGCAAGAAATAAAGTCACTATTAGAAACACATATCGGAGATTCTCGCGATTTATCGTCGCTGATACAAGATCTCCAACTAATTCGACAACTACCCAGTGAATCACCACCAACGTTCATCAGCAGACTCCAGACATATGAAGCCAAAATGTACGCTTCCATTAACTAGCAGAACTATTCTCAAGAAGAGAAGAGAGCACAGACCCGATTAGCCGAATCAATGGCCCTTAACACCCTCCTAACAGGATTGGAACCAAAACTAGGTCAAATTGTAAGAGCAAGTGACCCTGCGGACATCCTAACCGCTACCGATCGCATCAGAAGAGAGCTTCAGCTGAATTACTTTGAGAATCAGAACGCTAATTAAAACACGAACTTTCCACCCTGAAGATCCAGTACAGGCCCTAGCATCTATTAATGCAACCACTGTAAACGAACAGGACATACGTTTAACGAATGCAGACAACGGTAGAATTTCGGAAATAACTATAACTCGAACTCCCAAAATCAGATGTTAAGACCCCCGTTCCAACAACAAAATTCCCAACAACAAAACCTAAGAAACGATCGTCTATCTGTAATTAGGCCTAACCCAATATAGGAATTAGACCATCAGTGGTTCAACAAAATCCAAACTTCAACAGGCCACAGAATAGAACCTATCACCTTAACTACGATCAAGATCAAAACTACTCCTATGAGGATTATCAAGAATCAGAAAAATTTCAGGATAACTATGAATCACAAGACGAATATAACTATCAAGACCTACCTGAAGTATTCGACCAAATAAATCCGGGTTTTTGCCAGGGCCCACCTGCGCCAACAGACCCCCCGAATCCACAACAAGACATAAGACATGGCCGAGATTCAAGCACAAATTCAGACTATGAACTTGGACGATTACAGCCCCAACTTAAAATTTCCCGAGCAGAACTTCCTACACACTGTTAAATCAAAAAATCTCTATTATATTACAGACGCGACGAAGACTTTTAAATTTTTAGTAGATTCAGGAGCCGGTCTTTCAATTTTCAAACCGACTGCTTGTGAAAAATTTCGACAAAGATCTACTGAAAATGTCATCATTCAGGGAATCACTGACCAAAAAATACTTATTAACGAATCGACCTCTCAACGTAAAAGATCCACACAAGGTATATATTTGCAATCTCGACATAGACTTTGACGGTTTGTTAGGTTCAGACTTCTTGGAACACTACCAGTGCATAGTGAATCTTAAGAATAAACAGATGGTAACAAATTTTAAGACGATACCCCTCTACAAAGTAGCCGGTGATTCAACATCCAAAACACAGCCGCAAAATAATCCAAAGAACTCCAAAATTTCCAACATAACTTCCATAGCTCCACGGACGGAACAAATTTTTAAACTGAGGTGCAGTCTATCAGACAGCGAAGCTATCCTCTCTAGCTAAGAGATAGAAAAAGTGCGCATTCTCAATGCTTTGGTAAAAGTAAACGAACATGGTGAATTCATTACTACAGTCATAATTCCGAATGCAATTCCCAAAACCGTAGACTTTTCCCAATTGGAGATGGAACCAGTAGAAAATATCACCGTCAACTATCTTAGTGAATTTCAATACACCACCAACAGCGACACGAACGAAATTAAACAAACAATAAAAACAACGACAGACAAACCGACATTTACTAAGTCCTATAGATACCCACACGTCCATAAGGAAGAAGTAAAAGGGCAGGTAAACAAGATGTTGGACAAGGGCATAATCAGACTTTCCAAATCCCCATTCTCTTCACCTGTTTGGGTAGTTCCCAATAAGATGGATGCCTCAGGAAAACAGAAATGGAGAGTCGTCGACGACTACAGGAAGCTGAATGAGATCAGGGTAAGCGACAAATATCCGCTCCCGAATATCTCTGACCTTCTGGATCCACTTGGCAAATGCCAATATTTCTCCTCCCTTGATCTGGCATCGGGATTCCATCAGATCGAGATCGACCCCAAGGATATTCAGAAAACCGCATTCACAGTGGAGAACGGGCATTACGAATTTGTTCCTATGCCCTTTGGTTTGAAGAATGCTCCTTCTACGTTTCAAAGGGTCATGGACAACATCCTATTGGGGATCCAAAACGAGAGATGCCTGGTATACATGGATGACATCATCATCTACTCCCCATCCATCCATGAACATATACAGAGACTGAAAGAAGTTTTCAAGAGGCTCAGGCAAGCGAATATGAAAATACAGACCTAGGACACTTGGTAACCAGCGAGGGAGTTAAACCGAATCCTTCAAGAATCGAGTGCATAAATAGTTTTCAACAACCGAAGAACCAAAAAGACATCAAGTCGTTCTTAGGTCTTGCAGGATATTATCGACGCCTTATCGAAAACATTGCTAAAAAATCGAAGCCTCTGACCCGTCTTCTCAAGAAGGATATTCCCTTTGACTTTGACTCAGATTGTAAGGAAGCCTTAGAAAACCTGAAGAAAGCACTAACTACCACCCCTATCCTCATCTACCCCAATATCGAGGAACCATTTATATTATCAACAGACGCAAGCAATTTCGCCATAGGTTCAGTATTATCGCAAGGACCTATTGGAATGGACCTTCCGATAGCGTATGCTTCAAGAACCCTATGAAAAGCTGAATCTGGACAGACCGCTTGTTATAACCGAAACACCAAAAGCTCCATTTGAAAGGGTCAACATCGACATCCTCGAAGTTCCTACAAAGAACTACGCTCTGACCATCAGAGATGAGCTAAACAAATTTAGTCAAGCCTATCCCATCGAAAATAAGTCTGCTAAATCCGTCGTGAACACTCTCCTTGTCTACTTTCAACATTATGGATCTCAACTGCGAATACATTGTGACTACGGGAGAGAGTTCGATAACGCCCTCCTAAGAGATTTATGTAAATTATATGACATTAAACTAAGCTACTCAAGTGTAGGTCACACCAGAGTAATGGATCCTTGGAACGGTTGCATTCAACCCTTCTGGAAATGATCATTCTCCACCTTGCAGATCACCGTTAAATATATTACCGTATGCAGTAATTTGCTATAACAACGCTGCAAACAAGACACACGGGTTTACTCCTTACGAACTTGTTTTTGGCCACAGTTCCAGTAGACTACCAGAGAAGCTGTATAATGAGAAAGAATTAATTACCAAATATGGGAGAGACTTAAATAATCGATTGTCCCATTTTTACAAGATAGCACGAGAAAGGACTGAGAAACAAAAACAAAAGGCCAAGATAAGTTTTGACCAACACGTTCAGGAGAATATTCACGAATTCAACGTTGGTGACAAATTGTTTATAAAGGAGTCCCAGCTGAAAAACAAATTGGCGAACAAATTCAACGGACCTTTTGAAATTCTAGAAATTCATCAAAATTCGTCTACCCTATTAAATCAAAAGACGAATCAGACTACTAAAGTAAAGTTCGACCGTATGAAGTTATGTGCCGGAACTGAAACTTAAAATTGGTTTCAGATACATTATGCTAGTTAGAACGGTCCTATGCCAGTATCAAATAGAACCAATTAATAACACTGTGGGAGTCTAATACCATGACGAAACCAGAATCATCATCTCCAACGACAAATGGACATTATTAATACATACAAATATTTCTGGACTACTAACGGCCTACGAAAATAACAATAAGATATTGGACTCCATACACAACACCTTACGACCGGATCAATATTCAATGAATCTGTTTCATTCAGATGTAAAGACACACGTTAATCTCCTGACGCAGATATCCAAATTGATCAAGGAAAAGTTCAATGAAGTTATTATCGACACCAAACGAAACAAGCGAGGAATCATCAATGGACTCGGAAGTATCTTTAGGACGATTACGGGAAGTTTGGACGCAGCAGATGGTCAATGTTACACTGATAGCATTAATAAATTAAATACAGACCAACAACTCATAGAAAACTTATTGAAAAATCAAATATCGGTTTCAACAACCCTTATTAAAACCTTCAATGAATCCATCCAAAATTTAACTATCGACAGGAAAACATTCAATCGGGATATAAGTAACATCGAGAGAAATTTGTGAAAAACTTTTGGAAAGTTATCTGGTTATTGAAGACAATCTGAACGATATTCTAAATTCTATAACATTTGCCCGTCTAAAAATTATTCACTCATCAATAATAAAACCTAATGATCTGATATTTTCCCTACAGGAAATATCACAAAACCTTGCCAGAAGTAATCTACCCTTACCAGTAAAACCTTCTAAAATCGCCCAATACCTAGAAATCACAGAACATCAAGCATATCAACAAGACAACAATATCGTCTTTGTTTTAAGAATACCCCTTGTAGAACAAACACTCTATAACCTATATCTCCTATATCCTATCCCAGTATTAGATAAAAGAACTGGTTTGCATCACATCCTTAGTATATCTCAAAAATACATCGCGCGAAATGATGATTCTCTGATGTACATCCCCATCAGGGATCCAAATAATTGTGAAGACCTTAGTCCACACAAAAAACTGTGCTCAAATTTACATGCCTACCCAATAGACAGTAATGCTGCATGTGAGGCCCAATTGTTGAAGAACCGTCAAGAGATACCCAAAACTTGTGACAGTGCGATAATTTTTAGTCGAGGATATAACGTGTTCAAAATCAAGAACAATGTGTGGTTGACGATATTATCAGAACAACTACAAGTGACCATAAACTGCCTGCGAGTAAATACAAAGACAGTTACTCTTGCCCAGAACTCTATCATTAAACTCGTACCAGAGTGTCATGCGTTTATTGGAATAACGAAAGTACGAGCCGACAGCCAGAAGACCTCCAACTATCTGGACAACACACATCCCGTGATGATCCCCTAAGAATGCTGCAGTCATATTTCTGAGAAGATCCAACTCCCGAAGCTAGAACCCCTCAAACTTAACAAAATCAACGCCGAAGACTTGGACGCTGCCAATCATAAACTTCAACAATCCGTGAGAGATCTGGACCAACTCATAAACCAACCATTTATAACAAAGAATATATCGTGGATGACGTATCCTACGATAGCTGCCATTTGCCTCATCTTTGGAAGCTATGTGATAGTAAAAATGTCGAAGAAATGTAAAGCGACCAACCCAGAGACAGAAGATCAAGGTCAAACTCCCCTGAAAAGAATTAGAAGTCTCCTCCTCCGAAGAAGAGCGAATATAGAAAATTCCGAACATAAGATGGAAAATATCGTGGTACCATAAAAGTTGTTGTATGGCATCAACTTTTTATTAATTAGGAGAGCTGTTATATGACATTCTATGCGAAACCACAAGTAACCAAGTTTCCAGGTGTATCAGGTTACGAGCAGCACATAATCAAGTCACGCGCAGCGGTTCCCGTTCCCAGGCCAGGAAATGCTGACCAACCGTCTACCAAACGCCAAGCCGAAGGCTACACCGTCCATTCTCGGAAACCAGCGTAGGAAGATGCCAACACCGTGGAACTGCGCTTGTAGGATAATAGAACCGTCAACGCAGCACCTTAATTTTGTATAAATACAGGTATCTTTAGATATAAGTCAGTTAGTAGCTCATTTTCATTGTAAGCCTAATCTATGCCCAATTTAATTTTGATTTTTCAATAAATTAAGTTGTAAATGCTTTTTAAAAAAAGTCATTTTGAAATAAAGTGATATAAAATATATAATAATTTTTTTTTTCCTGGGGATGGAGTCATTTGATAAATAAAATTCTTTGGATTATGCCAAGCTTTCGAGAATGTTTATTCTCTTGGTCAGGGCAAACTAAAAATCGTTACAAATTTTCTTAACCACATAATAAATTAATAATTAAAGTACTTACATTCGTGAATTTAGATAAAATTGAATGATAATAACAATAATGCCTCCACTACAAATATCCTCCCTATTTATAGATCTTTACCTTATATAGATGAGCTCACTAATAAGTTAGTTAATGTTTTTAGAGGGTATAATGTTATTATTGCAAGAAAAAATATTAAAACGGTATCTGATTTATTTTCCAAAATAAAGACCTTTAGAAATAACAGAAATATCTGGGGTAGTATATAAAATAAATTGCCTTGATTGTGAATTATCATATATTGGTCAAACTTCTAGAAGTATTTTAGGAATAATGCCTCCACTACAAATATCCTCCCTATTTATAGATCTTTACCTTATATAGATGAGTTCACTAATAAGTTAGTTAATGTTTTTAGAGGGTATAATGTTATTATTGCAAGAAAAAATATTAAAACGGTATCTAATTTATTTACCAAAATAAAGACCTTTAGAAATAACAGAAATGTCTGGGGTAGTATATAAAATAAATTGCCTTGATTGTGAATTATCATATATTGGTCAAATATCTAGAAGTATTTTAGGAAGAATAACATCCCATAAAAGTGATATAAGATGTAATAAGAAATCTTGTGACTTGGCTGAACATGCCATCAATAAAAAACATAGTATTGATTTTGATAATACTATTTGTTCAGAGAAAAATTATTTTAAACGTGGTTTCTTAGAAATGATAAATATTAAAAGACATAATAATACTATGAATAAACGTTCAGATATTAATGGACTTATTTCTATTTGTTCTTATATATTAAATCTCTATAATAATAAATTTAATAATTTTTCTCAAAATATTTCTCAAAATTGAAATATATGTGTGAATATAATATGTACCAAGCTCTTTATGTAGGTATAGGCTATTATATTCTCATATCATTTAGTTATATTTGTAATTTTTTTTTCTGTTGAAGTATATTATAATAGATGGGTTTATATGCGAATACAGATTATACTAAAGAAGGATAATTAACAACTAATATTAAGAGTTTTGAGATCTCTAGATCAACTGATTGGTGAGAGAAATTTAGTTGACTCAAAAAGATTTTCATTTCATGTTTAACCTATAGTGAGATATATATATATATATAATACGATGAGTTTTTTTTCTTTCTTTGTGTGTCGCCATAAGCTATCACTATTTAAATTATATTAAATAACATGGACAATGTCTACAATATTCTTACATGTTGATTTGTGAGAGAAATCAGCTTATCATATTTTATTATTATTATTATTAGCTTCATTTGAATGAATTGATGCTTTTCAGGATATTTCATATTGTGTATCTATCGTATTGTGAGAGAATACGATGAAGATGATATATGTTAATATTTCTCTATTAGATACATCTGCTATTTTAATAAATTTCTCAGGTTAATTTGTGAGAGAAATTTTTAAGTAATTGACGCTTTCCATTATTTAATTTTAAAGTTATGTATGTCGTATTGTGATAGAATATGATTATATATAATTAACAAATAATCTGAATGATCAACAAAATAGTAAATAATATTATTGACATAATAAAATTCAATTTATACTGCAATACCTACGAAGATGGTCTAGTCTGTGTACGGGTATATACTTATTTATATAATGTGTTTCTAAATCTGTTACAAATGTTTTTTTTATTATTTTTTCTTTTTACTAAACTTATATCTGCCTCAATATTTTCAAGTTTAATGTGTGACTGGTTAAAAAAAAGCTACAAACACAAAGATAACTCCTATAAGATCTTTGCTAAGAAAACTTGAATCTAGACACTTTCAACTCTAGTTAATTTATGACATTTCTGATTGATGGCTCTGAAATCTTTCCGGTTTGTGGTTAATTTTATCTAAATTCACGAATGTTAGTACTTTATTTAATAATTTATAAGGTGGTTAAGAAAATTTGTAACGATTTTTAGTTTGCCCTGACGAAGAGAATAAACATTCTCGAAAGCTTGGCATAATCCAAAGAATTTTATTTATTAAATGACTGCATCCCCAACAAAAATCTATTTTATCAAATATTAAACCAGTCAAGAATTCAGAATCAATATATATATATATATATATATATATATATATATATATACAGACCTGATTGTAGACGATATTCTAGGCATAAAACGTGCATGGAGCAGTATGAGATTTGGCATAGTGAAAGTTTATACGGTGGAGTAGTGCACACAGTTTAAATTTTTAAATATTCTGCTTTAATATTGTAAGATATTTAAATAAAAATATATAGTTTACCGAGTAGAAGTGTATTGTGTGTTGCATAACGAGCCCAATTGCAAGTCGAAGTCAACGAGTCAGGGCTGTCGCTGTCAGAGTGTTTTATTCGTGAATGATAATGACAGCCCTGGTCAAACGCAAATTTAACAGCGACATACAAAACATTAGCTTGGCCAGGTTTAAAATGGCCGTCAAAAATTGACAGATATATAGGCTCAATAAATATAGGAATATGACATTGACGATGACATAATTTAGACCTGGCCAGGCTAAAAGCTTGTATTTAGGAGCAGGCTGTAAATATTGTGAATAGTTTATACAAAGTGATGCAATTATTTTGAGGGATATATTTAAATACGCATTCAATGTCATTTCAAGAAATGTCAATCCATTTCATAGTTGATTAATACATTCTCTTCATTTTTTCTTAAGGGTAAAGTAATATTACCGGCGTTAAGTCGAAATATTACGTATTATAAAATAAATAGCTAGCTCTCAATGCTTTTTGAACTATTACTAACATCAAATTTAAAATTTAATATGTATTGTAAGGAATTAAGCAAACAACACACGCTAATGCCTTTTTGTACAAGCTTGTAACTGACGTAATAGAACAAAATTCCCAAAAATTACAGGACAAAAAAACCTCAATAAAGTGTGAATTTAAAAAATAATGGATTAGGTTCAAAATTCGACCACTGGACGCCCACTAGATTTAATAATATACCTAAATATAATTTTATATATCATACAATATACAGTGAGCGTGTAAAGGTTGGAACAAATTCGCTCAAAGCTCAATTTGGCTATTGGACAAAAAAAGCTCAGGCACGTCGATTTTGTTTTTCATTTCATTTTTAGGTACATTCATTATTTTGATGACGTCATCAATTTTTGTGCTATGACCTCATAATATGTTTTTTAAATAGGAATACCCTATTTTGATAATATTATCGAAAAGAAAGCATTTTTCTGTTTGAGAAATAAAAGATATTTCATTCATAACAATGTAATTCATGAAAGAGTAAACAGAAATAAATAAAACAAGAAATTATGAATTTAAATGATCAAATTCTATTATTAAGGGTATCCGCGCTAATTAAACCAATTTCGGTCCTAATTCTTTCTTTTAGTTCATCAATATTATTTGATTTGTAAACGTCGATTTTATTTTTCATTTACTTATTTTTTGGTTTATGCATTATGTTCACGTCATCAATGTTTGATTTAGTCATTATAATTTGAGCATTTAATTTCATAGTTTCTTGTTTTATTTATTCCTGTTTACAATTTCATGAATTACATAATTATGAATGAAATATCTTTTATTTTTCAAACATGCGGTATGTTGCTGTGAAAAAAAATGATATCCTTATACAGAAAAATGCTTTCTTTTCGATAATATTCTGAAAATGGGGTATTCCAAATAAAAAATTATATATTATGACGTCATAACACAAAAAGTGATGACGTCATCAAAATGATGAATATACCAAAATATGCGCAAATGGAAAACACAATCGACGTATCTGAGTTTTTTTCCCCAATGGCCAAATCGAGCTTTTAGCGAATTTGTTCCAGCCTTTACACGCTCACTGTATATATCTCAAACAAAAAAATAAATACTCTGCTCTTTCAGAAAGATCCTTTAATCAGCCTAGGATGCCTAATTGACTAGGCGGCAGCAACATAATTATTATAATTGAGTTTCCTAATTTTCCTTGTCGATATCGAAGTCTCCGGGCTTCCAAATATTTGTATCGTCGTGAGTGCTAAAACACTTAAGGGTACATTTACTCCGCCCTGATAAGAGATTATTTCCGGAAAGAACATGTTAATTTACTACCATATAAGCAATAGTCTCGCTCTCATTATTGACATAACTAAGAGAGATGAATATCTGAATATAAAGAAATATTTGATACTTACATTTAATTTATTTTAAAGCAAAAATTTAAAATCCAAACATAGGACGTTTACAATCATGTTGAATGTATTCTTTATTGTAGAGAGATAATCGGCTGTATCTCAGAAGCTACTCACTCAAGGACTTGCGATAAAAAATCGAACAGTGGTCAAAATTATATGCTGGAATTAGTTTTCAGGCTAAGATAGCCGCTAGGGTCTAAATCACTCCATTGAAATTCAAAAAAATAGTTATCTTGAAATTTACTCAAGAATTGCAATTAGGTATATATAAAACGATTTTGAAATATACAATAAAAAATTAGGGTGTGCTACTCAAAATTCTATTTCAAAACTAGGAAAATTAAAAATGTAAGCAGCTTGATTCGTCATCAATCGTTTAAAATAGAAATGATATTATTCATGCTTTGGCCCATATTAGCTATTCGGGAATTTTTTAACTTATCTCAAAATGTGATAAATTTTTTTTTAAATATGCAAAAAATCAATTCTTAAACAAAGTTTGCTTCGCCTTTTCTTAACCCTACCCTCAGGAGCAAACTTTTTGAAAATTTTAAATGCTAAGAGGTATCGTCTGTTTTTTTTATAAAATCCCTACATTTCTTTTCGCATTTGATTTTAAGAGTTTAGTTTCTTAGAGATGGGTAAAAAAGCGAAGCATATCTTTTTCTAAGAATATCTATTATTTCTCCTCAGTTTTTTTATTATCTCAAATCAGGAATTCCATGGTGGAATATTTTAAAAAGAAATCTGTAAAGTTAATATGCGCCTCAATATAAATTATAATATTTTTATTAGTATCTAGTATTTAATTAACATTGGTCAAGATACAAGTTGTTTATGTTTCTTATTGTTCCTAGTTTTGAAATAGAAAAGATTATGAAAACGCCCCCAAGTAGCCATCTTTGCAACATGAAAGTAATGTTCATCATTTTCTCTTGAAGAGAGAGAGAGAGAGAGAGAAAAATGCTCTATTGCCGAAAAAATATAAATTTTGTAGACAAAACAAAATAAAAATATCAAAATCAAACAATACACAAACAAAACGAAGTCAAAACAAAAAATTAAATAAATGTATATAATATAAAACAAAAATATAGAAATATAAAGATGTAAAAATATGAGATAATAAGAATAAGAATGTAACCTACAGCTGTGTGTTCGGTTAGAAACTAAGTTAATATACAGCTGTATATTCAGTCAGAAGGTAAACTAAATCACAAAAAAACAAATTTTGTACAATCAATAAACCAGTGCGTGAGCTGAGCAGAAACGTGCCTTATTGAAAAAAGCCGTTAACTGCATAAAAGGCATTATCTAGGTAGTAGGTATTTAATTGAAAGTTTGGCAAAATCTGAGAAAAGCCCTTATAGATTCAATTTCGCGTGACAGATGATTTTACATTACAAAAGACCCTTAGGATATCTAACATCAAATAATATTCACTAAACCAGTGGGTGTGAGAAGCTTAATATTAAGTATTAACAATTTTTAACAAAAAAGTCGCTTACTGCATACAAGGGTCTCTACAGTAAGTATGATTTCAAAACCTTTCGAAATTTAGAAAAAGATCTTGATTTTAAATGGTAGATGATTGTGCATTTTTTTGCATTGTACAGTATAGAGCTTTTAACCAACTCTGAACGAGGGGTTGGCAGATAAAGATCATGCTCCGTATTTCTAAGCGGATAGTTGTGAGATGGCCTCTCTGGAATAGAAGATACGTGCTTGCGGATTAAGCATACAGATTCAAATATGAATAGGGACGGAAAAGTTAAGGTTTTAATTTTTTTTAAGTAATCCTGGCAGTAAGTCCTACTGCTAAGTCTCAGTGAATACCAAACATCTCTCTTCTGCAGTTTAAAAATACGTTCAAATTGAGTCGCACAACACGTACCCCAGAAAGGAAGGGCGTATCGGAGGCGCGACTCAAAAATAGCATAATAGACTGTTCTAGAAGTAGACAAGTTGAGCTCCTTGGAAACTGATCTCAGCGCAAAGCAGGCAGAACTTGACCTTTTTGATAAGGCATCGATGTGCAAGTCCCATTTTAAACGGTTGTCTACAATAAGCCCCAAGAATTTCACAGATTCATTGGCCTCAATAGTGGTGTTATTAAGCACAAAATATTGCAATGTACTTTTATATGACAAAACTTTTGTTTTAGAAACGTTGAGGCATAGGAGATTTGAATCGCACCAAGATTTAATCGAGACTAAGCCTCTAGATACAGTCCTATGAAGTGTCGTAATATCCGGGTTGCTCCACGTGAAACTAGTATCATCCACAAAGAGGCAGATTTCACCGCTAATGTCGGGACTAGCAATGTCGTTGATAAAAAGCAGAAAAAAAATAGGGCCCAGTTCTAAACCTTGAGGCACTCCATATCCAATTGGCTTGCAAGAAGACAACGACGTATCAACGCTCACGATCTGACTCCTGTTGTTGAGATACGACTTAAGCCATTCGAGAGACACTCCTCTGAAACCGTAGTACTGCAATTTATTAGTTAATATATTATGATCTACACAATCAAAAGCCTTAGAGAAATCACAGAAAATTGTTGCTATAGAGTGATGGTTGATCAGGATTGAATATACATTATTAAAGAGGGAAAACATGGCATCATTTGTGCATTTGTTACTTAAAAATCCTCCTTTATGCAAAGGAATAAGACAATTTGGAAAAACTCAATATTGGAATGATTTGTTAGTTAAAGTAATAAGATGGTTTAATGTGCATTCCGGCAGGTTCGAGAACATTTTCAGAGTAAATTCATGAGCCCCAGATGAGGATTTGTTTTTAATGTCATTAATTGTACTGTTAAGCTCTGCTAATACTACGGGCATGCAGAAGAAACTGTGTAAATTCATATCAGCCTTAAGGAGAAATGAGAGAAAGTCATCGGAAGGAGTTATTTTGCTACATCTACAAAGTAATTATTTAGGTTCGCGGGTGAAAAAGAGATTGTGTTAGATGAAGAGGTCTTATTTCTTAAGTCATTCACAATAGACTATGTTTCTTTAGCAACATTACCGGAATTGGCCAGCCTCCTATTATAATAAATGTCCTTGGCAACTTTTATAGTCTTATGATAGATTTTTCTGTAACGTTTTACGTAATTATGGTAGAAGACGCTGTCGGATGATTTTTTAGGTAAGATAATGTGCGCATGTTCTTTGCAGATGTACGTAAGACTTTAGTAGACCAGGGTTTATGTTGTTTGATTTTTAGACGCCTAAGAGGAAAGGATTTGAATGCCAAGTTAGATAAAGTTTTTATAAATCTAGGAAATTCGGTTTTGACATCGTTGGAAAGAACAAACCAGTCTGTTGTGAGAAATAGGTGCTTGAATTTACGAAAATTTTTATCAGAAAAAATACGGCATAATTTGCGCGAAGCATTTTTGCACTTAGATTTAGCCGAGTATTTTGTTAGTATTGCTTCATAATCCGAGAAACCTGAATTAAGGACAGTACAGTCAACGAGTTCTGGATCTAAAGATGATAAGACAAAGTCTATAGTATCAGAACTAGTTTTAGTTATTCTGGTTGGTGAGTCAACATGCATAATTATGCCAAAGG
Organism: Crioceris asparagi; assembly: GCA_958507055.1. NCBI lineage: Eukaryota > Metazoa > Arthropoda > Insecta > Coleoptera > Chrysomelidae > Crioceris > Crioceris asparagi. The sequence goes on from OY293828.1 coordinate 50,985,955, forward strand.
AGTCGAAAATGGACTGAAGAGATTCTTGAGCAGCACACACATTAGAAAAGTCAATATTAAGGTCTCCACATAAAATTAACTTGCTTTTTAAAGGCAGGGATTCAAGCAAGCTCAGTAATTTTTGACTGAATATATGTACGTCAGCGTCAGGTGTTTTGTAAATACAAACAATATAAAGATCATAAGCATTATGATAGACAATGGAAAATTCAAATCCTTTTTCAGACAATGGATTATCGAATTTAGTAACAGCCGAAAAGTCGCTGAAATTTTTTTGTACTGGTTGTGGAACCCCTTTTTCAGAAGTTTCCTCACGTTTTGTAATGGTTTGGGTTGTGGACAAGCTGTCTTACCCATTTGCGAATGTTAATCTACATAAAATTTGGAATCTACGTTTCCAAATTTTTACCAGGAAAGAGTGGTTTGTAACGATCTTTCGTTACATTCATAAATCATAATTTTTCAAAGAAGTCATGTAGCTTTCCGAATAGTATGCAACCAACATAACACCAACAGTAGATAGTTAATTTATTAGGAGGGGAGGAATCGAAGTCGGCTATGACTGGAAAAGTTTGACGGCTATTTCTTCTCTTCTCGACTCCGGTGAAGCAAGACCTCCTAACCTCATTGGTATATTTTTTATTTTTTTTTTACTTCTTAGGTTGTTTTCTTAAATTTGCACCTCACCTGAGTATGTGTGCAGTGTCGTTTCTGTAATCATTTACCTGGACAGGGAGTGATTCGGATGAATTTCAGTTAAATATTCAATTACGCCGGTTTTATTTGCATTTTTGCAACCTGTAATTTATTAAAATTGGCTAGCGGATATGGAATTTGGTTGGCTGATGATTTGAGGTGGTGTTTCGTCGATGTCAAGGGGAGAAAGACGCATCGACTGGGAGAAATCTATCACAATTTGGTCAGGTATTTTATTTATTCATTGTGTCACAATTTTTTGATATAAATTTCAGAACATTAATTTTCTATTATAGCATATATTTCATTTACATTTCATGTAATTATTTCTCCCAGTCTAATAGTCAATATGGGTCAATTCCATTATAGTTGTGGTACCACTTCTATATAAAAAAAATTCTTGTTAACTTACCTTAATTTATCTTTAATTTCTGGTAACATATATTCACGTATCTATAATTTCTTGGTAACGTATTTAACTTATATATTCTTTTGTACAATTTGAGCATATCTATATATTCAATTACTCATATAGAAATTTTTTTTTGATAATTAGATTTAATTGTATTAAATATACTTGTAAAAATTTTCTGTTGATTTATTGGTCTATCTCTAATAGTTGGAGCCTGGCGCCCAAATTCTCTTTTAGAAAGTTCTTGTAGTTACCTCATTTGTTTGAATCACGATCCACCGCATAGAAACTGAGCAGCCGACAGGCTAAAATAACCCCAAATAACTTGAGGTGTTATAAATTGGCGCCCAACGTGGGGCCCAAATTGACGTAACTTTGGGCCAACATTTTGAGGTTACTGTGTTGAACTAATTTACCTTATCTTATGAATTTGGCTCAGCTGTCAGGTTAGACTAATAAATATTGTGAAGGAATGATCATGTTCACTGCTGGACATTAGTTAATTTAGTTAATTAATCTGGTATAAAATTGGGTGAAAATTTACGTGTTCAGAAATTTTGTTTAATATGTTATCCAAGAAGCCGGATGAAGAGGTGATAGTGAAAAAAATTAGGAGGAATTTGTCACCTTATTTTGTGTCTCAGCTAGATCTCCATCAGATCCATACTGTAGATGAGCTTTCTCAACTTTGTAGGCAATTAGAAGAGTTGAGAATGTGGACAAATAGGTATAAACCTCCTCCGTCAAACGCAAGTCAATTGCTTAAACCAGATTTGAATTACTCCATTTCACTTCCAGGGAGATTTAATAATCAATCTCAACGTCATTATACTAATTTTTCTGATCGGTCAACCGATGGCAGGAATTTTAAGCTCTGGTGGATAGTGGTAGTACCTACTTCTACCGTATTAGAATTTCCAGGTCTTGGCATGTTCCAATGTTTAAAATTACCGATGAAATATGATGAGAACTTGCATACTACTACTGCAGATGGACATTCTCAAAATCTGATGGGTCATATCATAGCTCCAATTACTTTGAACAATACCGTCAAACATATCAAAATTTTGATTATACCTTCTGTTAAACATACTTTAATTCTGGGCATGGACTTCTTACAGGTATTTAAATTTAATATAGATTGTGTAAATTTGTCATATGGCAAAACGGTTGATTCCTATATTTGTGCAGTTAATACCATTCATTCAGTAAATGATCTATCCATCGACCAAAAAGTAGAGTTAGAAACTGTAACGAAGCTTTTCGAAACTATATCACCAACAGACAGGATTGGTAGGACTCATTTAATTGAACATCATATTGACACTGGAGATGCCAAACCAATCGCACAAAGACAGTATCCTTTATCTTCAGCCATGCAGCAACAAAATGTTAGAGCAGGGAATAATTCAACCTTCGAAATCTCCGTGGTGTAGTCCATTATGGTTAGTTGAGAAGAAGAGTGGAGAATATCGCGTATGTTTCGATGGAAGAAAGTTAAACGAAGTTACGTTTCCTGATTCTTATTATTTGCCTCTTATCGACAATATTTTAAATAAGCTTAGAGATGCAAAGTTTCTATCGTCCATTGACCTTAAGTCAGCATTTTTCCAGATACCTTTAGATGAGAGTTCTAAGCCCAAAACCGCATTTGCTGTGTACGGGAAGACTATGGTTAGACTTATGGATAGAGTTATAGGTCCTTCTTTAGAGCCACAGTGTTTTGTATTCCTTGATGACATTATCATAGCTACGTCTGATTTTGGGACTCATATTAAAGTATTGAAGGAAGTTTACCGACGTTAACAAGAGGCAGGTCTCGCTGTGAACAAGGACAAATGTGAATTTTGTCGTCCCTCCTTGAACTATCTAGGATTTGTGGTAGATCAGCAAGATCTAAGAACAGATCCTGAGAAGGTTTCTGCTGTCCTTAACTATCCAACACCAAGGAACACTACAGAAATTCGTCGATTAATTGGGCTAGTAAGCTGGTACAGGAGGTTCATTAAAGATTTTGCAGCAATAGCAGCTCCTATTTCAGATCTTCTCCATGGGAGAAAGAAGGGTCAACCTATCACGTAGAAGCAGCTTTTACGTAAATAAAGGTGAGCTTAACATCTGTACCTGTTTTGGCCAGTCCCGATTTTTCGAAACCTTTTATAATTCAGTGTGATGCCTCTGATCATGGAGTAAGGAGTATCTTGTATCAGGAATGTGATGGAATCGAACACCCTATTGCTTATGCTAGCAAAGCTCTAACTCGAGCTCAACGAAATTACAGCACTACAGAGAGGTGATTTTCGGCATCGAAAAGTTTCGAGGTTATGTTAAGGGTATCGAGTTTATGTGGTTACAGACCATGCATCTTTGTAATATCTTACTAACTTTTCCAACCCTTCTGGTCATTTAGCCAGATGGCTAACAAGGTTGTCCCAGTTTAAATTTAAAGTGGTTCATCGTAAGGGTTCATTAAATGTAGTGGCAGATGCTCTTTCAAGATCCATTCCTGAAACAGCTCTTGTTGATGTCTCCAAACTAACACCCGACAAGTAGTATAACTGCATGTTAAATAAGGTGAAGGAATCCCCTGATGATTACCCATCATTCCGAGTGGACAATAATATATTATTTAAACATATCTTTTATCATCATACTCTTGATAGTAATACATCAGACTGGAAAATAGTCGTACGTTCTAAGAATCGTTCTGAATTTTTCATAGATATCATGACGATCCTACTGCTGGTGATTTTGGGATATCTAGAACTTTAAATCGGATTTTGGAATTGTATTTTTGGCCCAACATGAAGAGAGATGTTTATCGTTATGTGAAACGTTGTTCGGTTTGTGGTGCAAATAAGGCCTGAAATTTACCTCGTGCAGGTTTGATGGGAAATTACCGTAATATCAATTTTCCTTTTCAAATGATGTCTGCCGATTTATTAGGACCCTATCCACGTTCCAGAAATGGTAATCAGTATCTTTTGGTGCTAGTAGACTGGTTCACGAATTTTATGTTGGTTCATCCCATACCAAGAGCCACATCTCGAAATATTATTAAATTTATTGAAAATCAGGTTTTTCTTATATATGGGGTTCCTCAAGTTTTTTGTTGTGACAATGGTACTCAATTTGTGTCAAAGGAATTTAAGACTTTTATGGAGAAATACAAGATTCAGAAAATCTTTTATAATCCTAAGTATCACGCTCAGGTCAATCATACTGAGAGAGTTAATCGGTTAATAGTCACATGTATCCGCAGCTATATTCTCGATAATCATAAGGATTGGGATGCACACATTTTTGAAATAGCTCAGGCAATTAGAACAGCAAAACATGACTCTTCTAATTATCCACCGTCATTTTTGGTATTTGCTAGGAATATTCCTTTGAGCGGTGATTATTATGGAAAAATATCTGAGAACGATAAAAATTTTCCCAAAATTTCAGACCATAACCAATTACTTAATGACATTCAAGAAGTACCAAAATTATTTGCTGACGTTCGTAACAGACTACGTCAGGCTTATAGCCGAAATGTGAAACAATATAATTTGAGGAAAAGAAGTGTAAAATTTCATATCGGAGATAAGTTTTGTGTAAATTTTTATACAACACGATTAGTTTACCGTGAAGTGGTGATTCAATGAAATACACTTATTTCGTTTTCTATTTTTTATTGTTGATATATTTGTAACCGATTATACAAATAGAGTAGACAGGTTAGGTGGAATGCGTAGTAACACTTGGTAAAACTTGGGAACAATTTGATTATATGTGACTACCGCATAGCTGATGCTTTGTCGTAGTTGTTTCACTACGTTTCTGCTGGGTCTTGGCAAAGGTAGTTGTTCTACTACCTTTTCGACGGTGTCTGCTATGTCTACTAACTTAAAATTAACAATCTGCACCTTAAATAACTAAATATTGACTATAATCCCTAGAGTAAAGTGGGAGGAACTCAGGGATTCTCATTGGTTAAGAAATGTTCCAACAATTTTCACATTAACAAAAGGGACGTACCTATCGCAAGAAGTGGGATTTTACAATCAATCATCAGATAAAATATTTGTAATTTGTTATTGCTATACTTCAGTGTGATACTGTCATAAAATTTTAAGTGAACGTGACTGGTTATTTGTCATTATAAAATAAACCGAAATAATATTGAGAAAGGAAACGCACCTAACTAATGCTAGCAGATGGTATCCCAATAATCTGAACAACGGTCGGATTCGATTGAAGATCATAAATGAGACAATGGTCATTGATCTTTTTTACTATTCATAAATACCTTTTTTTAAGGCAATTATTGGAATTTGGATTATTTGGAGAATTGTTTATCATCTCTGCCGACCCTTCCAATGTATAAAACATGTGAAAGTATTTTTGCTGGATATTTCCTAACTGTATTTCTCGACAATGAAAGTATCTACAATAATTTACAATTTAAAGAGCTGTGCTGGCAACTATATGTACAAAATAATGTATTTACAATCTATTTCTTAAATCTATACGTACAAAAAATGTATTTACAATCAACTTCAAAACACTCCCCCCGTTGAGAAATAATATTGTCCCTTTTTATTTCTCAACATTTGCCTGCTTGAATACTGGTCCGGGAAGTATCACTAATCTTTTAATGTTTCTTTTTAAAGTAGTGGTCGTAGTTTTCACCTACACTGTTCGGATTACGACATCACTACGCGGGTAACACTCCACTACGCGAACCATAGTCCATTGTGCTGGAGGTAGAGGCTCTTCATTCAGTAACACCATGGTTCCGGTGCTGATATTGGGCTGAGTCTTCTCCCATTTGGTTCGCCTTGTTAATTCGTTTAGATATTCTTGCTTCCATCGTTTCCAAAAGTGTTGTTTAACTTTTTGAATATGTTGCCAAGTTGACAACAAATTTGTCGACGTGATCGTATGATCACCGGAAGGCAAGTTGGTCAATGAGTTACCTATTAGAAAGTGACCAGGTGTCAAGACTAAAGGATCATTAGGATCTGATGAGAGGGTTGTGATGGGGAAGGGAATTCAATATAGCTTCAATTTCAAGTATGAGTGTATTGAATTGTTCATATGTGAATAACATATCTTGACCAGCAACGTTTTTCAAGTGTTTTTTAAATGACTTTACTGCCGCTTCCCATAAACCTCCGACATGAGGCGCATGAGGGGTAATGAAGTGCCACTGAATTTTCTTGGATGTTAAAAATCCCTGGATCTTCTCTTGATTCTCCGAACCTTGGAGAATGTTATGTAATTCTCTCAATCATTGTAGGCACCAACAAAATTTCTTCCATTATCACTGTAAATGTCATGACATGGACCTCGTCTTGAAATAAATCGTCGAAGAGTGGAAATAAATCCTTCGGTCGATAAGTCAGTTACTAACTCCAAATGCACTGCCTTTATGGCAAGGCATACGAAAACTGCCACATATGCCTTAATACCTGATTTATTACGAAATTTCTTCTCGTTTAATATGAAAGGACCACAATAATCGACCCCTACGTGGCTGAACGGCCTTGATTCAGTAACTCGTGGCCTTGGTAGACTGCCCATCAAATAATTGGTCGGTGATGGATTTAATTTGCAACATTCCATGCAGTTCCTAATAATTTTCCAAACTTGGCTTTTACCATCGATCAGCCAATATTTTCTTCGCAATAAATAAAGTGTTTGTTGAACACCAGCGTGAAGAGGGATTCTATGTTCATTCTGAATCATCAGTTTCGTTACCTGGTGATTTTTCGGTAAAATTATGGGGTACTTATTAGCATCATATGGTAAGTTTGATAGTGATAATCGGCCTCCTACTCTCAGAAGCCCATCTTTATCTAGAAAGGGATTTAACTTTATTAAAGATGTATTTATTCTGTTTCCTTTGTTCCGAAGAACCAATCTTCGTTCCAATGGAAATGATTCTGTTTGAACGACTTTTATGATCTTTTTGAGAACGTTATGTAGTTCTTCTGCTGTAATTGGCCCTTTGCATTTCTTTCATTCTATAAATCCAAAACAATACGCTAAGGATCTCGTTAATCTTGTTATCGATGAGAATCTTCTAAAAATTGGGTTTGCCACTATCTCTGTAATGGTAACAAAACATGTTGACGTCTTTTGTTCGAGTACATTGTTCATTGGATTATTTTGAACGATTGGCCAATTCTTTCTTGGTTCAAGTAGCCAAGATGGTCCAGATCTCCATAATTTCGATGATATTAATTCATCTGGCGTAACACCTCTTGATACCAAATCCGCAGGGTTATCCTTTGTATTAACATAATGCCAACGTTCTATGTCTGATATTTGTTGAATTTCATTAACGCGGTTGGCAACAAACGATTTCAATTGAATTGGTGGCGGCTTCAGCCAATGTAGAACAATGGTAGAAACACACCAGTAATATATTTGATCAAATTTCAATTTTATGGCTTTAATAACAGATTTACTCAGATTTGCAAGGAGTTGTGCAGCACATTATTCCAATCTAGGTATAGTTTGAGCTTTCAGTGGGGTTACGCGTGATTTCGCACATAGTAATTGGATTCTTGTATGTCCTTGTTTGTCAGTGCATCTTAAATATATACATGCGCCATACGCCCTTTGACTGGCGTCCGAGAATCCATGAAATTGTATATTGATTGATTTGAATGAGATAAAAGTTCGAGGGAAAACAAGATTATTTAACTTTAATAGTTGATGATAATAGTTTTGCCATTTTGTGTGAATATCATGAGGTAATGACTCGTCCCAATGAACCTTGAGATTCCATAACTCTTGAAGTATAATCTTTTTAGTAACTATGACAGGTGCTAACAATCCAAGAGGATCAAATATTTTTGCAGTCTCTGACAATATGTTACTCTTAGTTATTTTTTTGTCCCCTTCGAAAATTTTACCATATAGGTGATTTCATCTGTCGCAGAATTCCAATAAATACCGAGGGTTTTCAACGTAAATGTTTCGCCCAGTTTTAACTGTCGATGGACATTGTTTTTTAGTATGTTCTCGAATACTTTTGGATCATTAGATGCCCATTGTCTGGTGGCGAGACCTGCCTTTGACAGAACTGTGGTTAATTGTCTCCTTATATGTTTTACTTCTTCCGGACTGTTTGCACCGGTGAGTAGATCATCGACATAAAAATCTTCCTTTATTATATTTGATATTTTCGGGTAGGCTTGACCTTCATCCTAAGCAAGTTGATGAAGGCAACTTACTGCGAGGTATGGTGCAGGTTTCAATCCAAATGTCAAAGTGTTTAACTGATATTCTTGAACGATATTATTTTTGTCATGCCACAATATTCGTTGATATGTCCTGTCTTCCTTTCTTACCAGAAACTGGCGATACATCTTTTCAATATCTCCCTTGAGAACTATAGGATATTTTATAAATCTTATTAATAGTGAAATTAGATCAGATTGCATGGTTGGTCCAGTTAGAATTGTGTCGTTTAGTGAAATACCAGTGATGGTTTTTGCTGAACCATCAAAGACGATTCTCAACTTGGTGGTCGTGCTGGATTCCTTAATTACTGCATGATGTGGTAAGTAGTATTTTGATGATTTGGTAGTGTCATTAGTAACTCGGGACATGTGGCCAAGTTCAACATATTCGTTCATGACATGGGTGTATTGTTGACGCAGATTTTCATTACGGTTCAATTTACGTTGTACTAATTCCAATCGTTTTAATGCAGCTTAGTATGATTCACCTAATTGATTTGAGTATTCGTTAAATGGTAGTGCTACTATATATCTACCTGTTCTTATATCATTTATTTGAAAAGGTTTCTCACATTGTTCGTCTTCGACAGACAACTTTGGCTCAGTAGAACAGTCTTATAATTCCCAAAATTTGTTGAGATCTACTCCTAAAGATGTTAGATGACACATTCGTTGGTTGGTTGGTTTGACAGCTGGTGCGGATCCTCCCACAATCCATCCAAATAAGGTTTTTTGCATGTATAGCTCTCTATTATTTGGCAGAGGTATACGAATTTGTCCTACAGAAAATAATGATAGTGTGGTACCTGCCCCTAACAACAAGTCAACGGGTGACGGTTTATGGAACTCCGGATCTGCTAGTTCTAAATTATTTGGGAGCGGTAATCTGGTCTTATCAATATTGCTATCTGGCACAGATTCTGATATAGAAGGTATGACTAGAAATGTGAGCTGTTTCTCATAATTGTTGATTCGCGATTTTATGGTCGTAGTCACCATCTCCTTAGAATAAGTCATCATCGTATTCAATGCGCCAATAGGTATTTTTCAAACCTTTTTCTCTAATCGCGTTATTTTTACCAGTCTTTCTGTTATAAAATTGGTTGTTGAGCAGGTATCTAGCAGGGTTCGGCATCGGATCAGTTGGTTATCCTTGTTATGTATGAGAATGCTTGCAGTAACCATAATATCATTAGATACTGAATTGACTACAAAACTAACTGGATAGTTTCGGACAGGATAGAGGTTTTGTTGATCTAGTCATGCTGACGTATCCTCGGAAGTTTCCTCCTGAATTGTCTGAGTGGATGGATGTGTATCGATTGGGTCAATATGTAAGAGAGTATTGTGTCTCTTCCTACACAATTGACATGAAGCTTTCAACTTGCATTGCATGACTCCATGTCTCTTTCCAAGAAAGTTGAAACAAAGATGTCCCTCAGAAATAAAACTTCTTCTACTTTGAACATCCATTTCTTTAAATTTGTGACAAAAAAATAGAGAATGGTTGTTCTTGCAGACAATACAGGATTAAATCTTGTTAGGAATTAAAGTATTACCATAATGTGATGAAGGTTTGTTTACTTTGTGAGGTTGATTTGTTAGAAATGTTTGCGACTACCTACGGTTGGAAAGTACCTTCTGTTGGATGTGATTATCGGTTTTTCTCCCCTTCGAAGAATTGCTATCCGTGGCTACATCTGCGGCACAGCTAACTCTTTGTCAAGAAATTTTAACAATTCTTTAAAGGAGGGTATTGCATTACCACAGAGTGTTAACTCCCATTGCCAAACTGTATTGGAATTTAATTTTGACAAAATTAGATAAGTTAATGGAATGTCCCACTGATCCACAGGTGCCTTCAAATTTCTCAATGCCCCAATACATAAGGTGAATGTATCAATTAATTCACCGATAGTTGTAGGCGTGTCCCATTGTAATTTAGGGTAATCCTGCATTATTGTCCAATGACGACGTATTGTGCGGCGTACCTTTGCATATTTGTCCTTCAACATCTGAATAGCATCATGATAATTCTCATCGTTATTTTCTAAGGTTTCAATAAAATTTACCGCCTTTCCAGTTAGAGATAAGCGAAGATATTGAAGTTTTTTAATTGGCGGTAAATTCTCTTCATCAATTAATTTTGGAAAAACATTAAAAAAAGATGCCCATTTTTCTGCCGTACCATCAAAACTAGGTAGATTTATTGTTGGAAGTTGTATTTTTGGTATATAAACATTTCTTGGTGAGCTAGACCATTCCGTTGAGTTGATAGTATTTACTGCTATAATACTGATTGCACGTAATTTTTCATTATCAAAGGATTCATAGTAATCCATACGTCGTGCTGCTTCAGTCTCATCAAGGATTTCGATTTCATCTTGTATGGCAAAGGATTGTTGCGTTCTTTCGTATGCTATTCTGATACGATCTACATTGTGAACAGTTATATCTTCATCCCATGCATCTAGATGATTTTTAAGACTTGTTATTGTAGCCATGATGTGGCCGAGTTTTCTTTTCCATATTGTTAGATCCGCCATAGTTAAATTTCTATTGATATGAATGTATGGATGTAAGTGGACTGTATAGGAAGTTGACAGATTGGCCCTATCAATAGGTTAAAATAAATTGACCAACTAACCTTGATCTCTGATGTCCTGTTGACGTCCTCGATGGGTGTAGATGTAGCTTATGAAATCCAATCCTTGGTCGGTGGAAAGCTTCTGGTACTCTTGGCAACGTTGCTATACATTGTATTTGAAGATACGATGATTCGCTTTATTTCATGCACACACTCGCGAACTTGAGACGAACAGGATCCGGCTCGAAGGACCATTTAAATTTTTATACTACACGATTAGTTTACCGTGAAGTGGTGATTCAATGAAATACACTTATTTCTATTTTTTATTGTTGATATATTTGTAACCGATTGTACAAATAGAGTAGACAGGTTAGGTGGAATGCGTAGTAACACTTGGTAAAACTTGGTAACAATTTGATTATAAGTGACTACCGCATAGCTGATGCTTTGTCGTAGCTGTTTCACTACGTTTCTGCTGGGTCTTGGCCAAGGTAGTTGTTCTACTACCTTTTCGACTGTGTCTGCTATGTCTACTAACTTAAAATTAACAATCTGCACCTTAAATAACTAAATATTGAATATAATCCCTAGAGTAAAGTGGTAGGAACTCAGGGATTCTCATTGGTTAAGAAATGTCCCAACAATTTTCACATTAACAAAAGGGACGTACTTATCGCAAGAAGTGGGATTTTACAATCAATCATCAGATAAAATATTTGTAATTTGTTATTGCTATACTTCAGTGTGATACTGTCATAAAATTTTAAGTGAACGTGACTGGTTATTTGTCATTATAAAATAAACCGAAATAATATTGAGCAAGGAAACGCACCTAACTAATGCTAGCAGATGGTATCCCAATAAACTGAACAACGGTCGGAGTCGATTGAAGATCATAAATCAGACAATGGTCATTGATCCTTTTTACTAATCATAAATACCTTTTTTAAGGCAATTATTGGAATTTGGACTATTTGGAGAATTGTTTATTATCTCTGCTGACCCTTCCAATGTATAGAACATGTGAAAGTATTTTTGCTGGATATTTCCCAACTATATTTCTCGACAATGAAAGTATCTACAATAATTTACAATTTAAAGAGCTGTGCTGGCATCTATATGTACAAGACAATGTATTTTCAATCTACTTCTTAAATCTATACGTACAAAAAATCTATTTACAATCAACTTCAGAAAAGTTTGGAAACAAAACTATACATTATCCAGTGCCCCTAATGGTTATGCAACCAAGCTTGCACCTAAATATCTATCATGTATTGTGAAGCGTGTAGTATCACCATTAGTCTATAATCTGGAAGACCTGGATAGTCACGATTTAGACCAATGGCATGTTAAGGATTTAAAGACCTATTATGATGATTTTGATTCGGATGATGACGATTTATATGAATCATGTGAAGATGATGAAAATAATTTAGCAACGGCTAATTAAAGATAGTTGTTACTTTTGTTAGTTATGATGTCGTGATTAATAAGGCTTTCTGATTATACACTGTTACTGTGTTAGTGTCATACAATTGTTAGCTATGGGTTCCCATTTGATATTCAGTTTTAGAGTTAGAACTGTTACTAGGCTAGTACCTTCTTTATACTTAGGTCTCTTGTTACCCAACTGTTACTTGTCATTATTTATGGATTCTGTTTTGGTCAATATCCTTGGTTATATATTCTGTTGGGATTTCAGAGTTTAATCACTATATCGTGTTCCATTTAGAATGTCTTTCTTATCCAACCTATTATAAATATTGAGTATTGTGAGGTTATAGTGACATAATTACTGAGTATAGGGTGATTATCGTTAGCTTTGTGATATAATTGGATACGAATGGAAGTAATGCGATGAAATAGCATTGTTGGAATTTCGCTTTAGCTTTTTCCGTAGCGTAACCCCTTAGGGAATATCTTTGCTAGGAGCGAATATTCTGTATTTGAGATTGAAGATTGACGTTATGTTCCTTTTGAGAATAGTCCTGAGTATTTTTGGATTGGGTTACTCCTTTAGTTTTCATTCCTGGTGGAACCTCTGAAGTATCGTAGTTAATTCTTGACCTTATTCTCAGGATTTATATATATTTTTTTCATTTTCTTATTTATGTGGCTACTAATTGCGTGATTCCATTCTGAACTTTTAGGATTGAAAGGTTCCTTTCTTTCTCGTTAGATCTGGGAGAATTCCCAGAATGTACCGTATCGTTAGTCCTTGGATGGATTCCAGGGTAGTTATAGATTCCTTTGACAGGAATATGATGATGGTTGATAAGGATTTACATGTTAGGTGTGTACTGAATCCCATTAGTCATATGGGCCTCCAGTTACGGGCTCTTAAGAATACAACTGGGTGAGCCATCACGGAGGTAAAAGTCCACCAATTGGCACATATATTTTTCAGTTCGAGTTCCCAATTTCTTTGCTGAGCCAAGTGTCTTATTGGTTCAAGATTGTTTAGTTTTTCGGGAACACTCTTGTATATAGGTATTTAAGTGTGTGTAGGTTGGGTATGTATATAGAGTCGGTTAAGGTTGGTTAAGGTTGTGTTGATGGCATTATTGTCATGTTACTTATGTGTATGGGTGGTAAATCCACCGATTAATAAATTTATTGTGGTATGCTGACGCATAACACTAGATTCTTGATTCTGACGCATTGTAGGGGATTGCCTGGTGGGTTGTCTATAGTTTCGTCTCTTGCATGGGGTTACACCGTAGACATGAGAAGAACTTGTCGGACGAACCATTCCTTAGTAACCGGTCCCTGACATTTTTGGTACTGGTTGTGGAACCCCTTTTTCAGAAGTTTCCTCACGTTTTGTAATGGTTTGGGTTGTGGACACGCTGTCTTACCCATTTGCGAATGTTAATCCACATAAAATTTGGAATCTACGTTTCCAAATTTTTACCAGGAAAGGGTGGTTTCTAACGATCTTTCGTTACATTGATAAATCATAATTTTGCAAAGAAGTCATGTAGCTTTCCGAATAGTATGCAACCAACATAACACCAACGGTAGATAGTTAATTTCTTAGGAGGGGAGAAATCGAAGTCGACCATGACTGGAAAAGTTTGACGGTTCTCTCTTCTCTTCTCGACTCCGGTGAAGCAAGACCTCCTAACCTCTTTGGTATATTTTTTAATTCTTAAGTTGTTTTCATAAATTTGCACCTCACCTGAGTATGTGTGCAGTGTCGGTTCTGTAATCATTTACCTGGACAGGGAGTGATTCGGATGAATTTCAGTTAAATATTCACATACGCCGGTTTTATTTGCATTGTAACTGTAACCTGTAACTTAGAAAAAATGGCTAGTGGATATGGAATTTGGTTGGCTGAAGATTTGAGGGGGTATTTCGTCGATGTCGAGGGGAGATGGACGCATCGACTGGGAGAAATCTAACACAATTTGGTCAGGTATTTTATTTATTCATTGTGCCGCAATTTTTTTGATATAAATTTCAGAACATCAATTTTCTATTATAGCATATATTTCATTTTCAATTCATGTAATTATTTCTCTCAGTCTTATAGTCAATATGGGTCAATTCCATTATAGTTGTGGTACCACGTCTATTAAAAAAAAAAGAAAAAATCTTGTTAACGTACCTTAATTTATTTATAATTTCTGGTAATATATATTCACGTATCTATAATTTCTTGGTAACGTATTTAACTTATATAATTTTTTTGTACAATTTGAGCATATCTATATATTCAATTTCTCATATAGAAATATTTTTTCCACTGTTTGGTTTCAATATTTGAGATCTCATAAGGAGACCTAAGTTTAAAACAGAACTAACGGACGTCTTTTATATTAACCTCATCGGAAGCCAAGGTCCACTTACATTGACCACGAATCAGATGATTGGATGGGCCTATGCCATTAAAAGTTCTTGTTAGCCGAACCACTGAACTATCACCACCTAGGCAATAAACCTGAGTTACCAAACCACCAAGGTAAGTCCTAATTGGAGGAGTACCAATACATGGTTCTACCGAAGTACCTGCTTCCTGAAGGCCAGACCTTCACAGTAAACTGTAAGTGACCGACCATCTCAGTTCCAATCCAGCCGTAGACGATCGTTTTGTTTTGTATCATCTTCCTAGGCAACAAAGATCTCAAATTTTGATAACGCCTTCAGGCTTCAATTGTTCTTTATCATCGGCCTACTGTATAATTATTTTTTTTTTCAATTTTTTTGATAATTGGATTAAATTGTATTAAATAAACCTGTAAAAATTTTCTGTTGATTTATTGGTCTATCCCCTGATAGTTGGAGCCTGGCGCCCAAATTCTCTTTTAGGAAGTTCTTGTCGTTACCTCATTGGTTTGAATCACGACCCACCGCATAGAAACTGAGCAGCCGATAGGCTAAAATAACCTCAAATAACTTTTGGTGTTAAATAGAAGTGGTACCACAACTATAATGGAATTGACCCATATTGACTATTAGATTGAGAGAAATATTTACATGAATTGAAAATGAAATATATGCTATAATAGAAAATTAATGTTTTGAAATTTGTATAAAAAAAATGTGATACAATGAATAATGAAATACTTGACC
Organism: Crioceris asparagi; assembly: GCA_958507055.1. Taxonomy (NCBI): domain Eukaryota; kingdom Metazoa; phylum Arthropoda; class Insecta; order Coleoptera; family Chrysomelidae; genus Crioceris; species Crioceris asparagi. The sequence goes on from OY293828.1 coordinate 51,001,475, forward strand.
AAATTGTGTTAGATCTCCCAGTCGATGCGTCCTTCTCCCCTCGACATCGACGAAACACCACCTCAAATCCTTAGCCAACCAAATTCCATATCTACTAGCCAATTTTACTAAATAACAGGTTGCAAAAATGCAAATAAAACCGGCGTAATTGAATATTTAACTGAAATTCATCCGAATCACTCCCTGTCAAGGTAAATGATTACAGAAACGACACTGCACACATACTCAGGTGAGGTGCAAATTTATGAAAACAACCTAAAAATTCAAAAAAAAATATATACCAAAGAGGTTAGGAGTCGAGAAGAGAAGAGAGAGCCATCAAACTTTTCCAGTCATGGCGGACTTCAATTTCTCCCCTCCTGAGAAATTAACGTTGGTGTTATGTTGGTTGCATACTATTCGGAAAGCTACATGACTTCTTTGCAAAATTATGATTTATGAATGTAACGAATGATAGTTACAACCTGAAACAATCTCGCTTCTATGATCAAATGTAGCTACAGCATGAATGTGTCTACATATAAATGTTTGACAATTACTGCAATAAAAATATTTACAGCCACCATCAAAGATTTGATTACATAAGACGGAATGAAAATTTATCTTACCGAAATGAACCGATCCATAATTTTACCTTCGAATAAATGTAAGTTATATTGAATATCATCTGCCTCTTTACGTGCTTCACAAGTGATTCTGCACTGGTAAGTATTTGCAGAAGGTCTTTCCTTATTTTCAATTCCTCTCCGTGTTTTTTCATTTACAAGTTCATCTAATAATTCTAATAATTTCTCTACTCAGAATATAAAAAGTATCAGAAGTTCTATATTAGTTTTTTCATTTACAAGTTCATCTAATAATTCTAATAATTTCTCTACTCAGAATATAAAAAGTATCAGAAGTTCTATATTAGTTTATTGACTTTCAAAACTTTTAACCATTTGCAATATACCCACACAATAACTCTATCCTGACTCTGGAAGTGATAACTAAAAAATCGTGATATATTTTCATACGACATTATTATTACTGACTTTTGCAAATATCTCAAGAATTCATATTCCCCTACATCCTGTAGAGACTTAGCTCAATTAGCCTGCTCACATTTGTTTCTTTCAAAATACTCCGCAAGTTATTTTTCATTTGAGCTCTAATTTGCACATTCTCTATTTTCGCTCTTCCTTGTACGTTAAATTTTTTGATGAAATCCCATATACCAGCATAATAATCTTCTTGATATTCGATCTGTTATATACAGGGTGATTCATTGGGAAATGGGCATACGCTAATGGTAATTAGGGATGACGTAGCTGGTTCTAAAAAACCTATATTTAATGGGTCTCTGATTCTTTATAATCAAGATACAGGGTGATTTATCCATTATGTCCGTTTTTTCATTTAGTCATAACTTCCGAACCCCACTGTATATTTTTTTCATATTCGCAACAAATACTTTTCATCCTGTATGGTACCGAATACCAGACAAATAAAAATTAAAATCCAGGTACGGACTTGGAAAAAATTAAAAAAAATGAATCACTTTCAAACAACAACCTGTATATCAAAATTTTGAAAATTTGTAATCAGATTTGGAAAGAGCAGAGAAAATTATGTCGGACTAAATGTGTTTGGTACTTCCGCATACAATTCTAATACTTGTTAATTTCAGTCAAAATTAATATTTTCGATGAATGTGTGGTACAAAATTGAAAAACAATCATTTTCTGTTATAAAATTTAATCTTTCAAATCTAATCGATAAAATCATCAAGCAATTCATAATCTCCTAATGTTTGGATCCCAACATTTTTGTAACATGAGTCGACAGGTCCGTATTTAGGACAAAATGCTAATTGCAAGAATTAAGTAACAAACACCCTGTATGTGTAATACAAATATGATAATTGTATTTTTTCATTATGCTTTACTTCAAACAAGCAATAAAATGATAAAAAGACTCTATCCTGAAAAAAAGTATACGTACCTTTATGGAAAGAAATAGATACTTACTCGTTGAAATTGTATTATGTGAAAAAATAACTAAGAATCAAAAAATTAGAAGCGGTTATTATTTATCCCATTATACATAATTAGTCTTTCAGTTAGAGCTTGTTGGTCATTTCTTAGGGACGGTATTAATAATTTACGAAATTCACATCTTTGGGCACAACAAAATCCGTTCGCTATCAAACAGACACACTCACAAGTAAGATTCTCCTTCAATGTATGGTGTAGTGTTATTAACAACCGTTCAATTGGTCCGCATTTTTTCCACATTTACTAACTGGTGAAGTTTATTTGGAATTTCTGCAAAATATTTTACCGATATTGCTACACGATGCAGATGTTAACGTTGGAGGCATGTACTTCTAACATGATGGTGCTTCACCTCATTTCAGGGCAATAGTCAGAGACTTTTTAAATAAATTTTTTCCAAATAGATGGATAGGCAGAGGTGGACCTCATAACTGGCCTACAAGGGGACATTATTTTAACCCAGTCGACTATAGCGTTTGGGGTTATTTAAAATCGAAAGTTTATGCAATTGAAGTAAATTCAAGAGAAGGCCTTTTGCAGAGAATCGAACAGGCGTGCGACGAATTGAAAAATAATCCGGGTATGATTAGTTGATCAATTAGAAGTCTAACAAAAAGGGCACATAAATGTAGTGAGCAAAATGGTGGCCACTTTGAGCATCTGTTGTAGTTTAGTTTTCTTGGAATATTTTAATCCTATTTTTATTTCTTTTCTTTTCACTTAATAACATATTAATGAGTTAGTGTTTCTTAAAATAAAGTTATAGTTTTTTGGAATACAGTCTTTTTATTATTTTATTGTCTGTTTGAAGTTTAGCATAATGGAAAAATACAATTATCACATTTGTATTACACATACAGGGTGTTTGTTACTAAATCCTTGCAATTAGTATTTTGTCCTAAATACGGACTTGTCGACTCATGTTACAAAAATGTTGGAATCCAAACATTAGGAGATTATGAATTGCTTGATGATTTTATCGACTGGATTTGAAAGATTAGATTTTATAGCAGAAATTTTCAAAATTTTGGTATACAGGGTGTTGTTTGGAAGTGATTCAATTTTTTTAATTTTTTCCAAGTCCGTACCTCGATTTTTATTTATCTGGTATTCGGTACCATACAGGATGAAGAGTATTTGTAGCGAATATGAAAAAAATATACAGTGGGTTTCCGAAGTTATGACTAAATGAAAAAACGGACATAATGGATAAAACACCCTGTATCTTGGTTATAAAGAATCAGAGACCCGTTCAATATAGGTTTTTTAGAACCAGCTACGTCACCCCTATCTACCATTAGCGTATGCCCATTTCCCAATGAATCACCCTGTATAACTTTGGTCCAAGCATTACAGTTTGTGTGATCGTCGTCACTCATTATAAGTTCCACCTCAATATTTAATTAACACAATGGTTAAATCAAAATTTATCCCATTAGTTCCATATGTCCCATCTATACAGATGATGTGCTTGAAATCTTGTAGTCTCTTTTCCATAATGTTATTCATATAACCAACTGCAAAATCCTCACCTCTCAATTCAGGATAATTTTCACCTAAGAATAAACAAACAGAAACAATTTTTTACTTTCTTACACCAAAGTTCAAGTCATTTCTTCAAAACGTCCCCATTTACCCCCACCCAATGTTTCTTAACGTTAATTTTTATATAGTATTTGTTGGTCAATAAAAAGAAAACAGATGTCTTGCCCATAAGAATGGATATGATTTGGTTTTTGAAACACATTTTCTTAAATCTAAGACTAGTGAGCCCTGCGATATATTTGAATATAAATATTAATCGTTTATAGACAAGGGTTATCTCATCCATATTCGTATTGTTTCAACAGCAACAGAATATATTTATAAATTACCCGAAGGTTGAATACAAATATGTCTACGATAAAAGAATAAAAAGTACCTGAATGAGGAACATTATAAACAAACACTGCTCCCTGATTCTCCAACCTTATCTGGAACACTCCCAACGGAGATTCATCTCAGGAGAATCACACATGAAGAAAAGAAACTATTCCAGTTATAAATTATTCAGCAATTCAACCTGCGGAAATGAAATAAATGTAACAATTCGTATTGACAATCCGAATTTACATACTCGTACTTGAAGTTGGAGAATGAGTGACAGAATGTATAAGTTTGATTGTAGGAGAAGGTGATTATACTTTTTTTAAACTTGGAAATAAGCAAAATAAAATATTTTTCATTGTGGATAATACCGTTTATTTGTAGGAAGTGTGTTGTGCACATAGCAGCAAAAATATAATAGACAGTCAGTCAACAATAGGTATTCTCAATTATCTCAAATTAGTTTGTTGCATAATGTCTTTGGTTATAAAAATATTGTTTTAATAACGCTGAATTATTTTCAAGAAGATATTCTGGAAACATTTTTCAATAATAATATTCTATAATCTAAAAAAGTTCTATTAGGTACCAATTTAAATTTATATAAAGAACTGCTATTGATAAAAATAAAATTAATGAATAGTTCCTTTTGAACCAGTTTACGATAAATTTAGAAAAATATTTATTAAAAAAAGTATCAAACTAGCAGTTCACTATTTGTGCGTTGTTGGAATCTGTAGATGTGTATAAGTTATTCTCTAAATGTGCTATGATCGTATTTCGGTGATTTGATCAATATACAACTCTATCATAAAATTAAAGCAATTGACCATGAAAAATGCCCAACAATAAAATATTTTCTAATAGAATTTCAGAAAAAAGATCTACTTTTAAGAATACCTTTTTTATTATTGAATAAAGAAGCCCAAATTTTCGTTTAAATGTAATCTTCTATACAAATTCAGGGATGATCCAATGCAAGTATTTCTGTATATGCTGCAGTACGTTCGAATTAAAGGATTTGGTTTGCTCTCCCCTTCTCCTATTCTATAATAATAATTACAGAACTTTTTCAAGAATAGATCAATCGTTTCTTTCGAGATGAACATCAATATATAGTGTCCAAGATAAGGATAAGCAACGGTTAGTTAAACTTGAGAAATTCCGCTAAATTATGTGCCTAACAATACGCCATTTGTGAAATTTTAATTCAAATTTATTTGATAGCTAAACACATCACAAAAAACCAAAATAAAATAAAGAAGTACATCAACTGCTCTGCCTAAGCTTGTGTGCTTCCAAATGGTTAATATTATCTTAGCAATACTGAAAAAAAATAAAATTCTAAAATAAGTTTTTTCACTCTAACTACTCCGCCTGTATGGTCATTGGATGAATTGAGTAGCTTGATCACTATACCGCCGGTTCTAAGCCCGGATATAGAAGGAAGGTTCCAGGGTCAGGCTAGCACTCTACCCTAGATAAAAGGAAACTACAAGCTCACAGAAACCGACACTTGCCTCGGAACAGGACTGATCTAACCACGACGAACATTATATGAAGCTTTAAAAACGTTGGACCATTCTACCAGTCAATAAGGCAGAACTATGGACACAAGTTGTTTCCAACACCTTTATTATATTTGTTTAACTCCTGATGAAGACGAGGATCTCCCGTCGAATTGTAGAGAATTATATGTTTTTCAACAATAAGTAATTTAATGTCCCTATGAACCTGAACCCCCAAGAACACAAACCGAATATATACAGGGTCCTGCAGCTCAGCTCCCGTCTTCTGTAGCTCAGTTGTTAGTTGAGTTGAGATTTTGATACTCTGTAAACCTCATCTGTAACATTCGGCCTATTTCGGGAAATTATTTTGCATTATACAGAGAGTCCCAAATTCGACAGCAGCCTACGCCTTTATTTCTTGAAATGGTGAATAGAATAGGAGGCAAAATTAGTTTTTTTCATATAACTGTGCATACATTAGGTATTGTAATAAGGTTGTAATTAGAAAAATGTTTGTGATTCAATTCCGCATTGAATGACATAAAAATATTCAGGGGGTCCAACTTGAAATAATAAAAATAAATTACTTCGAAATTTTATAAGTTTATCATTAAATTTCAAACACCCTGTAAATAATCTTATAAATCCAACTTGGTAAATGACAGTGTTAGAGCTTCTTTAATTAGTATTATGCCTGATTTTATCAGGAAGGTACTACTTATGTGTTTACAAGGTTTTTCTTCCAGTAATGCAAGACCATCTTTTTTTAGTTTTTATTTTTTTGATAAAAAATCACTGCACCGATTTCAACAAAATTTTGACATTATAAATTCAATCATACGAGGTACCAAAATAAGCCTAGTAATGTATATGATGTAGTTTGAAAAAAGTATCAAGATGATGTCATAAAATTTTTGGGACACTCTGTATAATGCAAAATAATTTCCCGAAATAGGCCGTATGTTACAGATGAGGTTCACAGAGTATCAAAATCTCAACTTAATTAACAACTGAGCTACAGAAGACGGGAGCTGTGCTGCAAGACCCTGTATATCAGATAAGAAGTAACGCTGCACTACATGATTAACAGTTTAGTAGATATAACGGGAAAAACAGCAAAAATTGGCCAATTTTGTAAACTCTATATTTCACATAAATGTTTCGACATAATACATGTCTTCATCAGGATGCTATAATATTATTTCTATACGTATAAATTCATAGAAATATAATAATTTTTAAAACTGTGAGGGTATTAAAAATTGACAAATTTAGAAAAACATCAGGATATACATATCAAAAATAATATTTGGAAATCTTGTTTATAAGTTATATGTTAAAAATGTTCATTTCAATAGCAGCTACGAAATAATTTTAAAATATTCTGTCAAAGGACTAATTTATTATTTATGTCAGTTATTTTCAATTTAAAGTTTCATTTGTTTAAATTATACTAATACTGTGAGATTGTATAAATATAATATGCAGGAGTATATTTATGTGATTATGGATATACTCTGTTATGTGATACAAAATATTTTTAAATAGTTTTTATTACTTTCGGTTCTTGTATCAATGGACTCCGCAGCGATTTCTCAGGCCCCATACGGTCTAGAGACTTGAAATTTCGAATTCGAACTTAAATCGCTGACATCTCGCCGCCTGTTAAGCTCCAAGTGTGACCCAATATGGGCCAATATTTATTAATTATAATTATTTCATTCAAGCAAGATCACTTTATCTTCGACATGGAACAACATGTCTGACAATGGGATCCGTCACTGGAATTACGCACGAGCATGGAGTGTATATATACGTCTCTGTTCTCTGGTATATAGGTCCTCTCTGGCATTTTGGTTTTGTGTGTTGTGGTAGACAAACAGTAATTTATTATGGAATTGCTGTTGCTGGCAAACAGATATACATAAATATAGTTCAAATCGAGAGAACAGAGAAAACATACCTCCAACGAGAGAAGGAGAGCAATAGTAGGTACTAATCGGTACGGTTCAAATCTTAGACGCCTAATAGAAACTATTTTTAACTTTTTTTTTAAATTCCACTTGTTTTAATACAGTTTATCTCCTATCTAATAAGAATCAGATGGACGGATGATGTTAATTTTTAAATTTAATAAATAAGAATAAATATAACTTATATTGTTTATATCTGTTCTATGATTCATTTTGTCATTATTTTTTGATATATGGAACATCTCTAGGAATAATCTTTTTCGAAGATAAGGTTCAATTTCTAGAATTTTAGGATTATCATAGTTAGCTAAATGTGTTGTTTGGTGACAATGCTCGACTAATGCACATTTTTTGTTAGGGTTTTTAAGATCACTTTTGTATTGAATAATTCGTTTTTTAAGTTGTTGAGAGGTTTGACCTATGTACACTAAACTACATGAGCTACAAGGTATTTGGTAAATGACATCTTTTTGTTTATCTAATGGAATCTCATCTTTAAGTTTGCTGAATAATTTTCTAACAGTGAGCGAATTTTTTTTATCTATTCTATATTAGTTAGATCTCCTACTTGTGGTAGTTTGCAACAAATGTTCAAAAGCTATAATATAGCACTCAGCCATAAGGGCCACAATCTTCTTAAAAAAATCTACAGCAGGCTTAAGACCAAAACCGACAAAAATAAAACAACACACACCGTTTACGAGATACCATGCAACGACTGCAATAGTAAATATATAGGTGAATCCTGCCAATATTTAGAAAACAGAATTAAAGTTCACAAGTATGTAAAACAAATAAATCTGCTCTATCGAATCATGAAGAACAAAATAATCACAAATTCAATTATAACGAAACAAAAATACTAGCAACCGAAAAATACTCCTCTAAACGTAAAATATTGGAAATGATTTACATAAAGAAAAATCCAAATGCAATCAACTCTAAGACAGATATTAAGCAACTCAGTAAAATTTACTACAACTTACTATAAAATATTCAATAATATCAGTGAGAAACATTATCAAGACTACCATCCGAACAAACCCACCTTTTAGGTGAAATTTAACCTTACAATAATAATTTCCCTCACCTATATCCTGCTGTCTGTCACTTTATATCATTCCCAATTAACAAGTCAAGTCAACACATAGGTAAATCTTCCACAAAGTTAATCTACAATAAAATGAAGAGAAAGAAAAAGAGAATGTAGTGCAACATAATATGAACCCACAGAATTATTTTTCAGTTTTATTTTATTTATAGTTTTCTTTTTTGGGGAAGCTGTTTTTTGTACTTTATGTCTTAGGTAGGTTATGATATCGTCCTTAACAACAACATTTTTCCTTACTTTAATTTTTATTTTACAGAATAATATTATTTTAGTTTTTAATTTTTGTACAATTGATAAAGGCCCCAAAGCGGGTCGAAACGTCTTGTTCTGTAAACATTCTGACATGAAATAATAAATGTGCGTTTATTTCAATCTTTCCAATCACTGAAAGAGCCCTAAACCCAGGATATTCACGAAAAATAAATCCAGTAGGCTCAAAAACAAATAGCAACGAAAATATATATATATATATATATATATATATATATATATATATATATATATATATATATATATATATATATGTTAAATCACATAACTCCAAGATAACTTTTTAAAAAACAATTATTTATTAACACAAAAATATTAAAATACAAATAATCTTAACTTTACATGACTGTATGAATATTGACTCACAACACAAGTAAGTGAATAAGTGAATTGTGAATTGTGAATTGTGAATGATGCTGTTAGCTGGAGATCTAGTATTTATACAATCAAAAATGTTTAATCACCAGAAACATAAAAAGAAACGTAAATTAATACAATGGATCTTTTCTCGTAAGGTTGAATCGAAACTTCTAGAAATATTATAATTAAAATACATAGTAATATCTTTTTGGAGGCCGAACTGGATAAACAATTAACAATGGTCTTTATGGTAACTTGCTGACTACTGGTCTGCATCTCTGGCACGTAAATATCCTTATCACTTTTGTTATCTTCTTAAAACTGCGTCTTGGAGATGTAATATGATATGGTGCAATACTACTGCGTCTTGTAAATGTAATACGATATGGTGAGATACTGCGTCTTGCGGATGTAATATAATATTATGAAATAATATTTAAAAATAATACTTTGTTACTATTATATGACTTTAAAAAATAATTCAATTATAACTTTATATAACAGCTCCCCCATTTAAGAAAAGTTGGTGGAGTTTGCAACAACTTTTAAGTTAATGATTTATTTGGATTTAATTCGATGTTTTCTTCTATGGGTTCTCCGACATGGATACTTGCTCTTCTTTTTGGAAGAATTTTTCTTATACTTTGCTGGAATGAAATACTGGAACCTGGTCCTGGTGGTGATGGTGGGTAATCGTTGGTTAAAGCTATTCCAATTCGATGATGCTTTCTTCTACATTTACAGGTCACATAAAGTATTACCAATATAATTATTATTACAATGGTTAGAATGGTGAACCAATGTATATATTTACTGATCGGAGATTGTTTCATCATTTTTTCTAATTCTTCTGAATACTGATTTAGTTTGTGCTGTGCAATGTTCAAATCTTCGGAATCAATTTTGTTCAACTTAAGAGGTTCTAGTTCAGGAATTTGTAATTTTTCAGGAATATCTTTGCAACAGTCAAATGGAATTGTAACTGGATGACTTCGATACTTGATTTCTTGGTATGTGTCAATTGGGTATTGAGCATGAACTCTTGTACTTCCAATAAAGTCACTACACTCAGGTTGTAATTTCAGTAAACTATTAGTTTTAATAATTTCTGATTTAATTTCCCTATTTCCACATTTAATCGTGATTGGCAAAGGGTCCGAAACAGTGATTAACCATAGATTTAAATCAATTTGGTAGACATTATAATCTTTAACAAAAAGAAGAGATGTTTGACATGTCTTGGGCATCTGAGTTAATCTGAGTTGGTAAAATATGATAGATACCTGTTCGATCATCTAATATTGGTAATGGATAGAGTCGATATAGTATATAAGCTTCTGGATCAGTGAGAGGAATTTTGAGAACAAATATTATTTTACTTTCTGATTGATATGCCTCTAATTCAATAATATTAAGATAATTAGCTATATTTGACGTATACGGTTGTAAAGGTAAATTATTTCTTACAAGAGATTTTGCTATATCTTGTAAAGAATTGATTAAATCTGAAGGTGCTATTATTGAGCTATGTAATAATCTTATGCGAGCAAAAGTGATAGAATTTAAAATTGTATTAAGGGAATCTTCAAAGAAAATATAGTTTTCCATTAGTGATTCACAAATATTCAATATCCTTATTTGTGCTTCAGAAAATGCGACATCATCAGCAATATCCATCAAAGTATTTTGAATTTCTTTTATATCTTCATTAAAAGTCTTTTCATCAATTTGTAATATTTGTATAGTATTATTAAAATTTTTAATAACAGAAGTTGTAACTGAAATTTGTTTTTTAAGAAGATTTTCCAACTCAAATTCATCATGAGATAATTTGTTAATACAATCATTATAATATTATCCATCTGATGCATCTAAATTACCAGTAATAGTTTTCCAAACAGTTCCGATTCCATTAAATATACCTCGCTTTTCCCTGTAGTTATATGATTTAGTTTCTCTTATAATTTCTTTATATTTTTGACCTATTAAATTCGAAATTTGTGATAATAAACTTATGTGTGTTTGAACTTCAGACTTAAAAGCTATAAACCTTGGAGACGGGTCTTCTAAAGTATCCAAAATTTCTATAAGTATTTTATCATTATTTTCCATTGTTTTCTTAATTGGGGCCAGATCTTTGTAAACTAAAAGTGTCCATTTTTCATTCGTAATTTTGATAGTACATTCTTCATGGAAAAAGATTCCAACGGTGGTTTAACAGGATTAAGTGTGTATTGAGCTGATATAATATTTATCAGCACGAAGAATCTGAAACCAAAGAAACTACCCATAGTAGGGTTTCAGTCTATCGAAATTAATTTTTGATTTTTGATTAGTTTGTGGATCTAAAACTATTGCAGAATTATCAAATAATTGCACAATTTCAAAAGGACCATTAAACAAATTTTGACTTTTAACTTTAATTTGAGATTCTTTAAGATAAACTTTATCTCCTATTTTATACTCTGGAAGATTTCCTGAAATATTTTTATCAAATCTAATTTTTGCTTTTTCTTTCTGACTTGCTGTTTTTGCTCGTGCAATTTTATAATAATGTTGCATTCTGTTGTTCAAATCACGTATATATTTAGTAATAAAGGCCTTCTCATTATATAAAGTTTCAGGTGGTCTACTAGACGTGTGACCAAAAATCAGTTCATATGGGGTAAAACCAGTTGATTTGTTTTTAGTATTATTATAACATATAACCGCATATGGCAAAATATTAAACGGATGTTCGCCTGGATTTTCTGTCTTATGTGCACGGATCATTTCCACAAGAGTTCCGTGAAATCTTTCTAAAGAACCATTCGATTGTGGATGGCCAACGCTAGAAAAAGTGAGCTTTATGTCATAAAGCGTACACAAATCTTTTATTAATGAATTATCAAATTCTCGACCATAATCGCAATGAATTCTCAAAGGTGTTCCGAAATGTTGAAAGAATATTAATAATGTATTTACAACTGTTGAAGCTTTTTTATTTGAAATAGGATAAGCTTGAGTAAATTTAGTTAACTCATCCCGAATCGTTAAAGCGTAATTTCTTGTTGGATACTCAAAAATATCAATATTAATTCTTTCAAACGGAGTTTTTGGTGTTTCTGTTCTTACCAGAGGAGTGGTTAAATTCTTACGACAGATTTTTACTTTTTGACAAGTTTCACAGTTTTTAATAAATTGTTCTACATCTTTTGTTAGTCCTGTCCAGTTATACTTAGATTTTATCCGTCGTATAGTTTCATTTATTCCGCGATGTAAATTACTTTCGCCTTTATGATATTGGTCCAATATGATAGGTGTTTCATCACGGTCAGGTGTTTTAACAATATTTTGACAGACTACAAATTTTAAATCAACATTAGCAAAAATAAAAGAGAATACCTCTAAAATAGGTAGCTCAAGATTATTTTCTATATAATAAGTTTTTGAAGGATCAAATTTACTTTGTTCTTTAAATAATGTGTAAAATAATTGTTGAACTACAAACTCTGGATCGTAAATAAGAGGTATTATAAAATACTTGCGATCTTTCACAGTTTTACTAGAAACAATATTTACTAAATTCATTTGAAAATCAAAATTTTCTTCAAAAATATCTTCAATAATTTTAACATGTAAATCTTCAAGTTTATTTTGCCAAAATAAAGTGACAATATTCTTATGAGCCTTTTCCAGTAACTGGTCATTCGATGTTTCAAGTATTAAATAATCGATTATTGATTTTGTTTTGAAAAGGTCAACAAATCTATTAAATTCGTCTGTCATTAATTCATCCTGTTCCTCTATAAGTGTTTCACTTTTTTGTGGTTCTATAGGATCATTAGGGTCTTTACTTGTTGATGGTATAGCCTCATTAGTTTAATTATTTGCCAAAATTGTAATTTTAGATTGTAATTTTGCACATTCTTTAAAATGATTAATTTTAATTCTTGAAAGCGCATCTGCATTTTTATTAATTTTGCCTGGCTTGTACTCAATTTTGTAATCATATTCTTCCAATTTGAGTCGCCATCTAGCTAGTCTGCTTCCGGGATCTTTAATGGAAAAAAGCCATGTTAATGGACGATGATCAGTGACTAGCGTAAATTTTCTTCCAAATAAATAAGGACGAAAATGTTTTACTGCCCATACAATAGCAAGGAGTTCTCGTTCTATTGTCGAATACCTTGTTTCTGCACTACATAATGTTCTCGAAGCATAACTTACGGGTAGATCTTTACCAATGGGACCTTGTGATAGAACAGCGCCAATGGCAAATGCACTAGCATCAGTTGTGAGAATAAATGGTTCTTCAAAATTTGGATATCTCAAAATAGGATCTGAAGTAAGTGCAGTTTTAGATCGTTGAAAGAATTTTTACATTCATTATTAAAAATAAAAGAAACATCTTTTTGTAAAAGTCTTGTGAGGGGTTTAGAAATTTTGGCAAAATTTGGTATAAAGCGACGATAATATCCTGCTAAACCAAGGAAAGATTTTACATCTTTAGGATTTTTAGGTTCCGGAAAATTTTTGAGACATTCTATTTTGGCTGGATTTATTTTAACACCATCTTGGGTAATGATATGTCCAAGATAAGCGACTTCTTTTCTAAGAAATTCACATTTATCTGGATGAATTTTCAAGTTGGCTTTCCGAAGTCTGTTGAAAACTTCAGTCAGACGAGAAACATGTTCATGAATAGTAGAAGAATAAATTATTATGTCATCCATATAAACAAGACATCTTTCATTTTGAATGCCAAGTAAAATATTGTCCATGACGCGTTGGAGAGTGGACGGGGCATTTTTGAGTCCAAACGGCATTCGAACGAATTTATAGTGACCGTTATCAACTGAGAAAGCTGTTTTGGAGATATGTTTTGGTTCAATTTCAATTTGATGGAAACCTGAGGCTAAGTCAAGAGTGGTAAAATATTGACATCTTCCTAGTTGATCAAGCAGATCAGAAATGTTGGGTAATGGATATTTATCATCTACCGTAATTTCATTTAATTTACGATAGTCAACAACCACATGCCATTTTTGTTTTCCTGAAGCATCAAGCTTCTTTGGCACAACCCAAACTGGGGATGACCATGGTGAAATAGAATGACGTATAATACCTTGTTCCAACATTTTGTTCACCTGAGTTTTTACCTCTTCTTTATGAATTTGGGGCTATCTATATGATTTAGTAAAAATAGGTCTCGCATTATCAGTTTCAATTGAATGTTTAATTTCATTAGTAAATGTTAGTTGGTCTCCTTCCAAATAAAAAATATCTGAAAAATCTAAACATAAATTTGTGATAATTTCTTTTTCTTCTTCGTTGAGATGATCTGTACGCAACTGATCCAAAATTATAGTTTTTCTATCAACAGGTTGATTAAATTTAGTTTTATTTTCATTAACGCAATTAAAATTTAAAAAACATTCGGAATTCGGAATGGGATCTAGATTCAAATTTGGAAGTTCAACAATTTTAGGGATAGCATTCGAATTAATAATTGAAGTAAAGAATTCACCTTCTTCATTTACATGTACCAAAGCATTTGGAATTCTAACATTTTCTATTGCTTGTCCGAAAAGTAGTGCATCTGTGTTTGTTAATTTACATTTCAATTTTTTCAATTCTTGGCTCAATAAAAATTCGATTTTGTATTTTTGGCAAACAAATAACAATTTCAACACCTAAAATTCTAAAAAGATAAGATATCATTTTTTTAACATACGTCCAATCTAACTTGTACAATCCACACCCTATTTTTGGCATAGCTAATTTTTTAACATTGTTTTTACCAACATGATCTCTCAATTTCTTTAAAGATGACCATAAAGTCTGATAAGTGGGTTTTCCGGTTGAAGTTTCTTTTTTTACAAGATAATAAATATATCTAGTTGTATTTGCATTCTTTATTTTCAAACCTGCTAAACCACCTTGTTTTTGATTTTGATTTAATAATTTTTCTATATTTCCAAATCGTTTCTTAAATTCTGCGGCAATGCCTTTTTGCATTTGCATATCTTCTGCCACGCAATGAGCTAATGAATAATCGTGAGGCATCTCAAAAATATCAATGTTTTTCTCAGCTATTTTTTTATAACAATTTTCAGTATTTTGTTCAAATTCAGAATCTTGTTCACAAATTTGATTATTTTGAGACAAGTGTGATGTTTCGGTAACTTTAAACAGAGGTATAGTTTTAAAATTAGTTATCAATTGTTTTGAATTCAAATCAATTATACAATTATAATGTTCTAGGAAATCTGAACCCAAAATCAAATCAAATCTGAACCCAAAATCAATATTAAGATTATAAATAAAAACTTTATGTGGATCTTTTGCAGAAAATGGAATAAGAACAGATTCTTTTAGTAAAATTTTTTGATCAGTTATCCCTTGAATAGTTACATATTCAGTAAATCTTTGAGGAAATTTCTTAACAGTATTTTCTTTAAAAATAGAAACTCCTGCACCTGTATCAATAAGCAACTTAAACTCTTTAGAAGCATCTTCAATATAATAAAGATTTTTCGAATTAACAGTCAAAAATGGATTTAAAGAAAATATTGTTCGGGAAAATTTACATTCGGGTTCATCGCTTCGAATTTTAATGTTTGGATTTTGGTAACTGTTTCTGAAATTGAATTCTCTGTTGTCGGACAATCTGGGGGATGGTCTTTGACTGGGGCAATAGGAAAATCCTGAAAATTCGAAATTACCTCAGCAGAAACAAAATTTTGAGAATCTCTCTCAAACTCAGAAAAATGTTCTTTATTTTGAGCAATTGGCAATTCTTGGAAGTTTGAAATTTCTTCGGCGGACATAAAATTTTGAGAATCTTTTTCGAACTCAGAAAGATTATCAAATGAATAATTATTATCATCTTCCTGGAAATTATTTCCAAAATTATCTTGAATATCATAAAGATTATGATCCAGATCAGAGCCCAAGTATTCATCATAATAATCAGAATTGTCGCTCTTAAGGCCAATTAAATGAGCTCGTTGTTGGAAATTAGGATTCTTTTGAATCAGCGAGGGTCTTAGTTGAGATTGTCCCTTTGGTTGAAAAGGTCTTTGTTGAGTAGGAACATTCGGTCTATTTTGCACAGTATTTTGTGATAGATTTTGGAAATTCATTGGTCTCTGGAAATTATTATTGAAATTTGGGTTATAGCTTGGAGCTGATGCTCTTTGCTGTTGGAAACGACATTGATTAGAAGTATGACCATTTTGACCACATGAAAAGCATTTTACAGTTTGTATTTGGGGTTTTCTAACATTTAATATATTTTGAGGTTTACTTACAATATTAGAAGCTGGCTTATTAAATTTTTGGTTCTCAAAATATGATAATTGCAATTCTCTTCGTATGCGAATTTGTGCTACTAACAAGTTTTCAGGCTGACTAGCACGAATAAGTTGTCCTAGACGGGGTTCAAGTCCAGTTAATAAAGTATTAAGAGCCATAGTATCAATAAGAATTTCTTGTGCAACCTTTTGTTCATTTGATAAATTTGATGTTTTTTGTATATTTGCATGCATTTTAGCATTCAAGACTTGCACTCTATTGAAAAATGTTAGAGCTGACTCATTCGATAATTGTTTTAATCTTTGTAAATCATGAATAAGAGAAGTAAGGTCTCTTGAATCACCAAACTGAAGATTTAAAAGTTGTCTTATCTCTGCGTAAGTCTGAGGATTTCGCGAGCTGATTAGTTGAGCCGCTTCTCCCTTTAATTTATTTTTAATGTGAATCACTAACAGAGCTTTTTGGTCTCTGGTAGACATATTATAAGCACAATCACATGCATTTAAAAATGTTCCGAGAAATATCTGATCACCTTCAAATTCAGGCACGATACAAAATATTTCCGAAATTCTATATGGTTCAAGCTCAACCTCTTGAGCTGGATTTCTTTCATTTGCCATTTTGATTTAATTAAATATAAAATATCAAATATATAAAAATATGATAAAAGAAAATCGAGCAGTTTAAAAATTTAAAAATTAATATACGTGATAATTCACTTACAGTAAGATGTACATTGATTTGTCTTGTTCTCTGCGATGTGGTTTACAAAGGAGTGAGGACGCCTCGTTGGACCTCTTCTGTAAGTTGGTAAGTTATTGAAGAATCTTATTCTTCTTTCTTCGGAGTTGCTGGTATTTTCCACCGTTGATAATGAGGGGATACTTGTTGTTGAAGTAAGCCTTGTTTTACCAACGTTAAAGTATTTCTAGTCTTCTTTCTTCAGAGTTGCTAGTTCTTTCCTTTAAAGGTTAGGAAATCACCGTTGATAATGAGGGGAAACTTGTTGTTGAAGTTAGCCTTGTTTTACCAACGTTGAAATATCCTTTTCTTTTGATTCTAATAATACTTCTTCTTCTTTTGGAGCTGTTAATTCTTCACTTGAAGGTTTGGAAACCACCGTTGATAATGAGGAGGAACTTGTTGTTGAAGTAAGCCTTGTTTTACCAACGTTGAAGAATCCTACTCTTCAAATTGTAATTATTCTTCTTCTTCTTTTGGAGCTGTTGATTCTTCACTTGAAGGTTTGGAAACCACCGTGATAATGAGGGGAAACTTGTTTTTGAATTAGGCCTTGTTTTATCACGTTGAGTTATCCTACCGACTGCGCCAATTTGTTAAATCACATAACTCCAAGATAACTTTTTAAAAAACAATTATTTATTAACACAAAAATATTAAAATACAAATAATCTTAACTTTACATGAATGTATGAATATTGACTCACAACACAAGTAAGTGAATAAGTGAATTGTGAATTGTGAATGATGCTGTTAGCTGGAGATCTAGTATTTATACAATTAAAAATGTTTAATCATCAGAAACATAAAAAGAAACGTAAATTAATACAATGGATCTTTTCTCCTAAGGTTGAATCGAAACTTCTAGAAATATTATAATTAAAATACATAGTAATGTCTTTTTGGAGGCCGAACTGGATAAACAATTAACAATGGTCTTTATGGTAACTTGCTGACTACTGGTCTGCATCTCTGGCACGTAAACATCCTTACTTTTGTTATCTTCTTTAAACTGCGTCTTGGAGATGTAATATGATATGGTGCAATACTACTGCGTCTTGTAAATGTAATACGATATGGTGAGATACTGCGTCTTGCGGATGTAATATAATATTATGAAATAATATTTAAAAATAATACTTTGTTACTATTATATGACTTTAAAAAATAATTCAATTATAACTTTATATAACATATATATAAATCAAATGTGAATTTTTGAGTGTCTAATTGATGATGAATTTTTAAAGCAGTCAAAATGCCAATAAAATTAAAACTCTCTAATCATTGTCGTGCTTTCGGTAACGCTTGTTACCTTCATCGGGACAAACTAAAATAACGAACAAATTAATTATAACGAAAAATATTAATAATATGAACTACTTACAATCGTGAGATTAATGAAATTTACCAGCTACAAACATTTGTTATTATGCATTTAACTTTTTTTAATTTCATAATTACAAGTTACTATGGAATTACGCATACTAAGATCAATCTATGTATGTAGCTAATAAAGATAGAACACAATTCAGAATTTAATCACAGGAAATATCGTTTAAAAAATGGATATAATACAAAAATATGGCATTATCTTGTATAATGAGAATCAATATAATAATTTAGAGAAATATCAGATGGCACACTACGATAATTATCATTATATAATTTTAAAATATATGAGTAAATGGAACTAAGTTCATTTATATCCGAAAGTTTATTCATAACGTTTGTTTCTTTTTGACTATGAATCATTTTCAAGAAACTTTGTTTAAAAGTATTCTTTTCAGAACACCAAACAATTGAGTTATCAAAATCTATATTGTGTTTTTTGTTTATGGCATGTTCTGTCAAGGCACATGACAGCTTTTTACATCTTATATCACTTTTATGAGACGTAATTCTTCCTAATAAACTCCTAGAAGTTTGACCTATATATGATAAATCACAATCATTACATTTGATCTCATATACTATTCCAGATTTTTCTGTTTTTTTTTAAAGGTGTTTTTACATTTGAAAATAACTTAGAAACTACTTTTATATTTTTTGCAAATGTAGTATTATATCCTTTAAAAACATTAATAAGTTTATTGGTTAATTCATCAATAAAATAGAGAGAACAGTATATAGGAAGAGTATTTGAGCGAGGTTGTGATTGATCAATAATATTATTTTCATTTAAAGACATTTCCAAAATTTTATCAACATTATTTAAGTTAGGTTGGGTATGACTCAAGAGCTTATTTATCAATTTAATAGGATAGGAATTTTCGATTAATATAATTTTTAATTTTGATAAACTTTCATTAACAAAAGTTTTATGGGATAGTTTTATGGCTCTGTTTTTCAAAGCATTAATAAGGTTAATAACACTAATAATGATCTCTATATAAAAGATTCCTGGAATAGTATATGAGATCAAATGTAATGATTGTGATTTATCATATATAGGTCAAACTTCTAGGAGTTTATTAGGAAGAATTACGTCTCATAAAAGTGATATAAGATGTAAAAAGCTGTCATGTGCCATGACCGAACATGCCATAAACAAAAAGCACACTATAGATTTTGATAACTCAATTGTTCGATGTTCTGAAAAGAACAGTTTTAAACAAAGATTCTTGGAAATGATAATAAACGTTCGGATATAAATGGACTTAGTTCCATTTACTCATATATTTTAAAATTATGTAATGATAATTATCGTAGTGTGCGATCTGATGTTTCTCTAAATTAATATATTGATTCATATTATACAAGATAATGCCATATTTTTGTATTATATCTATTTTTTAAACGATATTTCCTGTGATTAACTTCTGAAGTGTGTTCTATCTTTATTAGCTACATACATAGATTGAGCTTAGTATGCGTAATTCCATAGTAACTTGTAATTATGAAATTAAAAAACTCAATCATAAAGTTAAATGTCTAATAACAAATGTTTGTAGCAGGTAAATTTCATTAATCTCACGATTGTAAGTAGTTCATATTATTAATATTTTTCGTTATAATTAATTTGTTCATTATTTTAGTTTGTCCCGATGAAGGTAACAAGCGTTACCGAAAGCTCGACGATTAAAGAGTTTTAATTTTATTGGCATTTTGACTGCAACCCCAATCATTAAAAATTCATTATATATATATATATAATTTCGTTTCTATTTGTTTTTGAGCCTAGTGGATTTATTTTTCGTGAATATCGTGGGTTTAGGGCTCTTTCAGTGATTGAAAAAATTGAAATAAACGCACATTTATTTCATGTCATAATGTTTATAGAACAAGACGTTTCGACCCGCTTTGGGGCCTTTATCAATCGTATAAAAATTAAAAACTAAAATATTATTCTGTAAAATAAAAATTAAAGTAAGGAAAAATGTTGTTAGGACAATATCATAACCTACCTAAGACATAAAGTACAAAAAATCAGCTTCCTCCAAAAAAAAAACATATAAATAAAATAAAACTGAAAGATAATTCTATAGGTTCAAAATATGTTGCACTACATTCTCTTTTTCTTTCTCTTCATTTTGTTGTTTCTCGTGTAGAATTAATTTTGTGGAAGATTTACCTATGTGTTGACTTGACTTGTTAATTGAGAAAGATATAAAGTGACAGACAGGAGGATGTAGGTGAGGGAAATTATTATTGTAAGGTTAAGTTTCATATTTAGTTTTTACCTAAAAGGTGGGTTTGTTCGGATAGTAGTCTTGATGATGTTTCTAACTGATATTATTAAATATTTTATAGTAAGTTATAATAAATTTTACTGAGTTGCTTAATATCTGTCTTAGAGTTGATTGCATTTGGATTTTTCTTTATGTAAATCATTTCCAATATTTTACGTTTAGAGGAGTATTTTTCCGTTGCTAGTATTTTTGTTTCGTTATAGTTGAATTTGTGTTTATTTTGTTCTTCATGATTCGACAGAGCAGTTTTATTTGTTTTATCATACTTGTGACCTTTTATTCTGTTTTCTAAATATTGGCAGGATTCACCTATATATTTACTATCGCAGTCGTTGCATGGTATCTCGTAAACGGTGTGTGTTGTTTTATTTTTGTCGGTTTTGGTCTTAAGCCTGCTGTAGATTTTTTTAAGAAGATTGTGGCCCTTATGACTGAGTGGTATATTATAGCTTTTGAACACTTGTTGCAAACTTTTAGATAGATTTTCTATGTATGGTAGTGTGAGATAATGCTTATTTTCATTTTGGTTTGCAT
Organism: Crioceris asparagi; assembly: GCA_958507055.1. Classification (NCBI taxonomy): domain Eukaryota; kingdom Metazoa; phylum Arthropoda; class Insecta; order Coleoptera; family Chrysomelidae; genus Crioceris; species Crioceris asparagi. Next base: position 51,022,868 of record OY293828.1, read on the forward strand.
TAGCATGTTTGTTTATATTGTAAGCTTCATTTATTTTAAATTTGAAAATTGAGTTAATAAGTTTTATTGGATATCCATTCTGTATAAGGACTGATTTAGCTTTATTTATTGCGTTGAGTCTATATTTTGGGTCGGTTAGTTTAATTGATCTGTCAGCAAGGCTGTTTATGACTGATTTTTTTTGGGATAATGGATGTTCTGATTGAAAATGTAGGTACCTTCCTGACCAGGTACTTTTTTTGTACCATTCTGTGTATATAGTGTTATTGTTGTGAATTAATGTTAAGTCCAGAAAACTTATTTTGTTGTTTAGCTCTGTTTCTATCGTGAATTTGATTTTGTTATGATATGAATGGACTAGTTTTAAAATGTTATCTTCTTTATTTTTGGGAATAGCTGTTAGGCAGTCATCAACGTATCTGTAGAAAAAGGGTAAATGAAAATTGGCGGTAGGCAACAATTCATTCTCAAGGTCTTCTAGGACTAATTGAGCAATGCAACTGGAAATTGAGGATCCCATTGCGCAGCCGTAAATTTGTTGGTAGTATTTGTTTTTGTGCGCGAAATAAGTGGAGTTAAGTGTGAGCTCGACAGCTTCCTTGAAGTCTGTGAGAGGGATATCTGTATATTGTTGTAGTTCATTCCATTTTTTTTCAATTATTTTGAGAGCTAAGTCTGTTGGGATATTTGTATATAGTGAGGTTACGTCAAGAGATACTAAAATATAATTATTAGGAATCTTTATGTTTTTTATTTTTTCTTTGAAATGCCACGAATCTTTGATATATGAGCCTGACTTATTGATAATATTCTGTATTATTTCCTTCAAAAAGTTGGATAGTTTGCTAAAAGGTGATTGAATGGTAGATATAATTGGTCTTATAGGGATTCCTGTTTTATGTAATTTCGGTTGATCATATATTTTTGGTGGTAATGCATTGTTGATTGTTAAACTCTTTTTTGTTTCTTCTGAGATGTATTCTTGTTGTCTCCATCTTTTAATTAGGTTGTTATTGATTTTTTGATATTTGTTGGTAGGATCCGATTTAATTTCCTTAAACATCTTTCGTCGGAAAATAAGGACGAAATACGAGCAACATGCTGCAACATATTAACCAATCACAAAAAAGTAAATAGAAAACTTAACCCAAATCAAGAATATATAAAAAATAAACTCATTATAGATTATAATAAAACAAGAATTTTTCTGAAAAATAACCCAAATTTGCTAGTACTAAAACCAGATAAATCAAACAAAACGTTAATAATGGAGTCCGAAACATATGACTTTAAGATGAATGAGTTATTATCTGATACCACCACTTACAAGGAAATTAAATCGGATCCTACCAACAAATATCAAAAAATCAATAACAACCTAATTAAAAGATGGAGACAACAAGAATACATCTCAGAAGAAACAAAAAAGAGTTTAACAATCAACAATGCATTACCACCAAAAATATATGGTCAACCGAAATTACATAAAACAGGAATCCCTATAAGACCAATTATATCTACCATTCAATCACCTTTTAGCAAACTATCCAACTTTTTGAAGGAAATAATACAGAATATTATCAATAAGTCAGGCTCATATATCAAAGATTCGTGGCATTTCAAAGAAAAAATAAAAAACATAAAGATTCTTAATAATTATATTTTAGTATCTCTTGACGTAACCTCACTATATACAAATATCCCAACAGACTTAGCTCTCAAAATAATTGAAAAAAAATGGAATGAACTACAACAATATACAGATATCCCTCTCACAGACTTCAAGGAAGCTGTCGAGCTCACACTTAACTCCACTTATTTCGCGCACAAAAACAAATACTACCAACAAATTTACGGCTGCGCAATGGGATCCTCAATTTCCAGTTGCATTGCTCAATTAGTCCTAGAAGACCTTGAGAATGAATTGTTGCCTACCGCCAATTTTCATTTACCCTTTTTCTACAGATACGTTGATGACTGCCTAACAGCTATTCCCAAAAATAAAGAAGATAACATTTTAAAACTAGTCCATTCATATCATAACAAAATCAAATTCACGATAGAAACAGAGCTAAACAACAAAATAAGTTTTCTGGACTTAACATTAATTCACAACAATAACACTATATACACAGAATGGTACACAAAAAGTACCTGGTCAGGAAGGTACCTACATTTTCAATCAGAACATCCATTATCCCAAAAAAAATCAGTCATAAACAGCCTTGCTGACAGATCAATTAAACTAACCGACCCAAAATATAGACTCAACGCAATAAATAAAGCTAAATCAGTCCTTATACAGAATGGATATCCAATAAAACTTATTAACTCAATTTTCAAATTTAAAATAAATGAAGCTTACAATATAAACAAACATGCTAATGCAAACCAAAATGAAAATAAGCATTATCTCACACTACCATACATAGAAAATCTATCTAAAAGTTTGCAACAAGTGTTCAAAAGCTATAATATACCACTCAGTCATAAGGGCCACAATCTTCTTAAAAAAATCTACAGCAGGCTTAAGACCAAAACCGACAAAAATAAAACAACACACACCGTTTACGAGATACCATGCAACGACTGCGATAGTAAATATATAGGTGAATCCTGCCAATATTTAGAAAACAGAATAAAAGGTCACAAGTATGATAAAACAAATAAAACTGCTCTGTCGAATCATGAAGAACAAAATAAACACAAATTCAACTATAACGAAACAAAAATACTAGCAACGGAAAAATACTCCTCTAAACGTAAAATATTGGAAATGATTTACATAAAGAAAAATCCAAATGCAATCAACTCTAAGACAGATATTAAGCAACTCAGTAAAATTTATTATAACTTACTATAAAATATTTAATAATATCAGTTAGAAACATCATCAAGACTACTATCCGAACAAACCCACCTTTTAGGTAAAAACTAAATATGAAACTTAACCTTACAATAATAATTTCCCTCACCTACATCCTCCTGTCTGTCACTTTATATCTTTCTCAATTAACAAGTCAAGTCAACACATAGGTAAATCTTCCACAAAATTAATTCTACACGAGAAACAACAAAATGAAGAGAAAGAAAAAGAGAATGTAGTGCAACATATTTTGAACCTATAGAATTATCTTTCAGTTTTATTTTATTTATATGTTTTTTTTTTGGAGGAAGCTGATTTTTTGTACTTTATGTCTTAGGTAGGTTATGATATTGTCCTAACAACATTTTTCCTTACTTTAATTTTTATTTTACAGAATAATATTTTAGTTTTTAATTTTTATACGATTGATAAAGGCCCCAAAGCGGGTCGAAACGTCTTGTTCTATAAACATTATGACATGAAATAAATGTGCGTTTATTTCAATTTTTTCAATCACTGAAAGAGCCCTAAACCCACGATATTCACGAAAAATATATATATATATATATATATATATATATATATATATATATATATACATATATATATAATTCCGACTTTATCTTTAACCAATTCACTATTGTATCGGATCGTAAACCACTACAATGGTTATTCGATATAAAAGAGCCCAACTCTAAATCAGTCCAGTGGAGAGTAAAGTTAATGGAATTCGATTGAGAGATTGTATATAAAAAAGAGAAATTAAATGCAAATGCTGATTTTCTTTCACGTTTAGAAGCATACCCGATACAACTCAACGACCAATCGGATGATCTGTTATCTTTATTTGTAAACGACACTTACCAGACTTAGGTGATTTAAATTAGATTAGATTAGATTCTTATATATTGATTCAAGATTATCCTGTACCAGTCATATATGAATTCAATTGATAAATAATCAAGATGATTATATAACATCAGCCGTTTCTGGTAAATAACTAGATTACGCTAGGACGTCTAACTGTGCCGACAACAACTACTGCGAGGGCAAACACCCCTACGCCATTGAATAACGTCAACAACTATTAGGGCAATATGAGTTCAAAATAAGGATTGATTAGCAGACACGGCCCGATGCTCTGCGGCAAACTGAAGATAGGCAACAACCTTGAAATCATGATATTTGTCTGGGTGGCGGTGCTTTGTTTGGTAATCAATCTGATTGAACATTTATAGTGGTATTATGCAATATTGTGACAATGTGAAATTGTAGGTATTGCCATAATAGTTGTTGACGTTATTCAATGGCGGTAGAGGTGCCCTCGCAGTAGTTGTTGTCGGCACAGTTAGACGTCCTAGCGTAATCTAGTTATTTACCAGAAACGGCTTATGTTATATAATCATCTTGATTATTTATCAATTGAATTCATCTTCAGAAATTATATATATATATATATATATATATATATATATTATATCTTTTTATTTGAAATTTACTTTTTAAAAACAATTTTTAACTTTATTTATTGAAAGTTAAAAGTTACAGAAGAATATTATATTAACTAAGTTACTTATGTACCAAGATGATTACTGGTGTGATAATAATTATATTATATCTCGAGCGCGAAAGTTGCTCTTACTATATATTATAAAAAATGTAGAGTTTGCAATTTGTGTGAAGCTATTGAAATGTCTTATTACAACCGTACGTGTCTGGAAAGACAGTATGGGTGGTTGCAACTTTGTTGTCGGTGCTGTATCTTGCAGAGTTGAATATCAAGATTACCAAGTACCAGATGCATTGTCATCAAATTCCGTTTATACAATATAGGTCAGCAACAATGTCTGTTATAGAAGTTATGTTATCATATAATCTAATATAACAACTATCCCCATATATAAAAAATAGGTGTTATACAGCAATTTTTGATCAAGTATTGCTTAACATAAATTAAATAAAGCTTAAATCTAAAGTTAGGCTTCTTCTTCTTTTCCTTTTTCGGTTAGCAGGGGTAGTCTTCTTCGTAGGATAAAGTTTGGGATTCGTGGAAGTCCTTTGTTGGATTTTTGCTCCTCGTGGGCTGAAAGTTTTCTTCTAGGAAATGGGATCCATTTTTTTTGCATTTGAGGTAAATATAGAAGATTATGAGACATATTATTAGAGTTATGGTTAGATATGAAAACCAAGAAATATTTCTTTCTGCAAAAGGCTTATTGATGAGGTCGTCTAGGTCTTCGGAGTACCTTTCCAGTTTGTGTTTAGATACTGCTAAATCATCGAGGTTCAAATCGTTCAATTTTAGAGGTGTTAGATCTTCTAATTTGACGTTATTTGGAATGTTTTCACAACATTTGTAGTCTATCAAGACAGAATGGGGATTTCGTGAAATATCCAGGATTCTCTTCGTTCTTGCTTGGATTTTTGTCATGCCAATGAATGCATAACAATTTTGGTTTAGTGTCAGTATCGAATTTTGATTAATTACAATATTTTCGTTGATGTTAGGACAGTTTATAGTTGCATGTATAGGTTCTGATAAAACTATCAGCCATACATTTTCTTCTAGTTTTTGGACATTATTTCCCTGACTATAAATGATAGAAGTTTATCAATTATCTGGAACATTATTATAGTTTTTGAGTAATTGCACTTCACATACTGAGTTACTGTCTATAGGATAACCGTAAATGTTTGAACACAGTTTCTGTTGTGGGGCTAATTGTTTACACACACTAATGTCTTTAACGCTTATGTAAGTGAGAGAATCATCGTCACGCGCAATGTATTTATTTGAAAATGATAATAAATGGTAAAAACCAGTTCTATTATCATAAATTGGGATTGGATATAAATGGAATAAGGTGTAGCTTTTTTTTGTTCAGTTAGAGGGATCTTCAGAACAAATACCAAATCAGAGTTCGTTTGAAATACTTCTAGATCTATGATTATTAATTATTCAGCAATGCTTGAGTATTTAACTGGAAGCGGTAAATGTTTTTTTATTAAATTTTGTGATATTTGTTTAAGAGAACCAATCAAACTATCGGGTGATATTATTGAAGAATGTATTATATTCAATCTCGCAAATATTATGGCATCAAGATATCATTAAGGTTATCTTCTAGATAGATGTAACTTTCCATTAGTTTTTCGCAGATTTCAAAGAATTTCAGTTGGGCATTAATCAGTGCTAACTTATCAGACAACTGGTGGATTGCTCTTTCGATCTTGCTGAGATCTTTGTTGAGAATTGATTCGTTCTTGTGTTGTGTTTAAATACCTGAAGTAGGAGTGTGATGTTTTTGTTCACTAATAAGGTCCAGTGGTTGTTCGTTATGGTAAGTTTTGTCTCATCGTGATAACAGATACCTAATGTGTTTTTGATCGGTTCGATGTTGTATTGGCAAAATGCTGATCCGAACAGCAGGATAACCCTGAAAATTAATTAAGGCTCTAAATAGGGTTTCATTCTGTCGAAGTTAACTTTTGTCTTTTGGTTAGTGTTGGCGTTAATGAGAGTAGCTGAATTGTTGTGAATCTCTTGTATTGTGAAAGGTCCGTTGAATTTGTTTTGTAACTTGTCTTTAATTTGGGATTCCCTAATGTAAACTTTATCTCCGATGTTATATTTGTTAGTAATGTCTCGAACATGTCTATAGAAACGTTCTTTAGCTTTCTCTTTTTGTGCTTCTGTGCGTTTTCAAGCTAAACTGTAGTAATACGAAATCCTTTTATTAAGATCTCGGACGTATTTAGTTATTAGTTCGTTATGATTGTATGTATTCTCAGGTGGTCTGCTGGCTGTATGACCGAAAACAAGCTCATACGATGAGAAACCGTGGGTTTTGTTAACAGATCGGTTATAGCATATAATTGCATAAGGTAGTACATTCAGGGGGTGTTCGTTAGGGTGATCTGTTACATGGGCTCTTATCATTTCGAGAAGAGTTGCATGGAACCTTTCAATGGAGCCGTTAGATTTTGGGTGTCCAACGCTGGAGTGTGTGAGCTTAATGTCAAATAAACTGCATAAGTCCCTAAATAAACTGTTGTCGAATTCTCTTCCGTAATCACGGTGAATTCTTATAGGGGTACCAAAGTGTTGGAAGTACAGTAGCAGTGTATTGGTTACGCTTTTTGCAGATTTGTCTGGTAGTCCGTAAGCTTGCGAAAATGTTGTCAATTCGTCACGTATCGTTAGTATGTAGGTCCTTGATGGAATTTCTAAAAGGTCGATATTAATTCTTTCGAATGGGCATTTTGGGGTTTCTGTTATGACGAGGGGACTATCTATTTTTTTTTTGTTTTGATCTTTTGACAGGTGTCGCAGGTTTTGATGAATTTTTCGACGTCTTTTGTGATTCCAGGCCAATTATATTTCTCTCTTATTCTACGAATGGTTTCGTTAATACCTCGGTGGAGATGGGTTTCACCTTTATGATATTGGTCAAGAATAATTGGCTTTTCGTCTTCATCGGGGATTCTTACAAGATCTTGACAAATTTTAAAATTTATTTCTTTCTCGGAAAATATAAGTGAAAGCATTTCTATAGCTGTGATGTCGGGGTTATTCTCAACGAAATATGTTGTGGACGGGGTGAGCTCTTGTTGACTTTTATACAAGGCTGTAAAAAGATGTTCATTGACAAAATTTGGATCGTAAGGGATTGGTATAATGAAATATTTTCTATTTCGGATAGTTTTACTAGTAAGTATGTTTACTTCATTATCCGTAAACTCTGCATTCTCTTCGAATATTTCATCTATTATTTTATAATGGGTGACTTTAAGCTTATTCTGTTGAAAAAAGGTGATGATGTTTTTATTTGTTTTGTTCAGAAGTTGGTTATTAGTATATTCTATCTTAGAGTAGTCTATCAGTGAATTCGTCTTATACAATTCTACAAATGTCTTAAATTCTTCGCAAATGCGTTCGTTAGAAATGTCTATCATTTGGTTGACTTCGTCTGTTTCGTGGGTAGGAAGTATAGAATATTGGGATAGTCTTTCCTGAAATTTGAGGCACTCTTTTATGTGATTGACTTTAATCCTAGATAATGCATCTGCGTTTTTGTTAATACGACCAGGCTTGTAGCGAATTTCGTAGTCCTATTCCTCTAATTTAATAATATATTTATATATATATAAGCATCGCTCTTTTAATATAATTAGAATTTCTTATGTATTCGAAAGAAGAAAACTAAATGACTACCTCAGATATAACCAAGAATAAGTAGGTACGAAGATGGTATTAACTGAAAATTATTCGAAAAGAATTAGGAACGTGTAAACGCTTATAACGCCACGTGTTAAATGAATAAGAGAGCCTAAATTTTTTACATCGGTTTTGCCATTTCAGAAATAAGCATGGACAAACAAACAGACAAAAAATTCATGTCTCGCTTTTGTAAACTTGCAAAACAATCATATGAACTCGTTAAATAAATTATATTCAGGTGTAAATTGTAGATCAACTCTGATGAATGGATTATACTCGTTTTAATATTCCTCTCATTTTATGACATTTGCAGAAAATTCTGACGAAACTTCTGGTTCCTTCAAAATAAAAAAAAACTACATTGCATTGGCGTACATGTGGAATATTCAGGTAGGTAGATCTCTCTACAAATTTGAAAATGATGTTTTATGTAATATTATATTAATTACATCGAGGGACTGTAGAGGCGACCCAGAAACTAGAGTATTCGTATTAATATGAAAACTAGAATATCCAAACTTGAAACAATAGAATAACCTTTTAGATTTTGGTTCTATAAATAACTACATACACACATAAAAAGTTAATTTTCATGAAACGGTTTTATGGATGTAAATACAAATTCGCTGGATTAGTATTTAACTGACAGCGCAAACTTTTGATAGATTTGATCTTTGATTTAAAGCATTTCTATCCTACATTTTTGATTCTGTTTTTCTGGTTTGAAAGATGTAATAATTGTACTGGTCTATTTTTTACGCATAAGAGCTTGAGAGGACTATATGGTTTCATAAATAATTCTTTCATATCTCTGTACTCATACAGATGAAAAATTTGGTTAAAACTGCTTGTCATCTTATACAAAAACTTGGAAATGTGAGGCATTTCCCGCTTTTTTACCAGCGAAATGATTTCGTAGCAATTTAAATAAAGGAACGGTAGACGCATATATTTTCTGCTTTTATTGTCCGACTCATGCGAAATGTTTTTCTCGGATAAAATTAATTATAAAGGTTATTTCCTTTGCATCGTGAATCATCCACGATTTATTAGTGCTTTCATGATAGAAATTTGAGATTATCTATCGAGTAATTAAAAAACATAGAGCTGAAAATAAAAATCTCAATTATTTCGCGCTATTACTTTATGTACATAGTGGCCGAATAAGCGGGCAAATTGGTGTATCTCAGAAACCACACACTATGAAGACTTGAAGTAAAAAATGTAATGGAAAAAGCAGCCATTAGACAATGTTGGAAATTATTTTCAGATTTCTAAGGGAACCGCTGGGGGCGTAATCGTTCTTGAAATAAACAAAGTTATGTTTCTAGATATTTAACCCAATTAAGATAACAAAAAATATAGTTTCTCTAGGGATAAATTTAAGACTTTCTTGTAGAATATTTTTCCTTACTTCTAAAAATTGAGTGACATGTTTTTGTAAATAAACATCTCCTGTATGATTTTTGAAAAAGATTATGATTTTGAAATTTACTTTGTATTACTTTGTTGCAAATATACTAATATTATATTATTTTATTAATGGTATAATTTTATATAACATATAATATATATATATATATATATATATATATATATATATATATATATATATATTTAAATAAAATAAATAAAAGTTCTTGGAGATGCAGTCATGTATTCAATAAAATTCTTTGATTGAAGCCAAGCTGTTTATTCTCTTCTTCAGGGTAAAAATCGTGAATTTTGAATAAATTAGCTAAAAACAGGAAAGATTTCATAGCCATCAGTTACAAATGTCATTACATTAAATTACATTTGTACTTATAGAATCCGACAATATTTAAGTTGAATATTAGTAAATAGAGATACTACTTCTAAACTGGCTAAAACAAAATTGAGTGGTATTTGCACATTTTCATCAAAAAAATCTTAATATTTTGTTTAAGCTTTTCACTGATAACTCTTATCCAACGTCATTAGTAAAGAAAATCTTTTACAGTAGCTCATTAGATAAAACTAATACTAACATACCTAACGCTTTTACTTTCTTAACTCTAATATCTGCTAGCCTACCCTATATACATATTATCACACCGAAGCTCACAAAAATTTTCAAAGGCATAAATGCTATAAAAACTTCCAAAAAACGGTCTTATCAATTAATATAGTGTTTCCAAAATTAAAAGATAAGATCTCTTGCATGTCCCAATCTAATGTTATTTATTGTATCGCATGTCAGGATATTGTGACAAGAAATACAAAGGCCAGACTTCTAGACTACTGAAAGACAGAATTACATCCCACAAAAGTGATAGGATATTATACCCTGATAGGTGTACTCTAGGGTAACATGTCAATTCACTAGAACACAAAATGGATTAATGATTCCGGTAAAATTCTAGCAGTCGAGAAGAATCAATGACGGCGATGTTTCCTTGAAATGGCATTCATTTACCAAGATAAGACTGTTAATGCTATCAATAATAAAACGGATATTAGTCACTTTAGTGAACTAAATTCATATTTATTATCACTTAATGATATTAATAGCAATGAAACATAAATGAACAGCAATACATGTGTCTGTCAAATCTTAATCGTGGATGTATGACAATAAAATAGTTATGAACAAAAGGTAGAATTTTATATATTAATTTGGTTGTATTTTGATCACTCAGTGTTAGTTTCAGTTCTATATATATATATATATATATATATATATATATATATATATATATATATATATATATATATATATATAGATTTCATAGCCATCTATGAAATCTTTCCAGTTTGTGGCTAATATATTCTAAATTCACGATTTTTGCCCTGAAGAAGATAATAAACATTCTCGAAAGCTCGGCTTTAATCAAATAATTTTATTGATTATATGACTGCATCCCCAAGAACATCTTTTTATTTATATATATATATATATATATATATATATATATATATATATATATATATATATAATTAAAGAGATCTATTAGTTCAATTTATGAATGAAATATAAAATATAAAAATAAGATGAAGCTCTACACCTTTATGCTTTTGTTTAGTCGGACACAACCACCCACTAGAAGCGGATCACGTGATTTCAAGCTTGTTAGCTTTCATCAGCGCCACATAAGTGGAAGCTGCTTCCAGTTGCTTTTGTTTCGTTGGATACAGCTTCAACTTATGTGGCGCTGATGAAAGCTAACAAGCTTGAAATCACGTGATCCGCTTCTAGTGGGTGGTTGTGTCCGACTAAACAAAAGCATAAAGGTGTAGAGCTTCATCTTATTTATATATATATATATATATATATATATATATATATATATATATATATATAATATTTGGTTAATTGGGATTTCGGCATAAAGCAAAAACTCTTCTGACTTAGGTCCTAGTTTTCAAAAATATATTTTTTCATCGTCAGGACTACAATGAATATAAAGCTGTTAATTTATATAACTCCATAATTCATACTAATTCCTAAGAATAAACTAATTACATCAGTCTTTGAGGTTGTTTGCTATTATAATTGGTGATATGGAGTGGCATACATAGTTATGTAAGCGTATTAGCATCACAGAAAACAAAACAATCTTTTATGAATACAATTATTATACTAAGAACACATATTTAAATTTAATTGAAATAATATACCTAGATAAAATATTTGTTTATACAAATATAGAAATTTTCGTTGGGGCCATAATACTTGACATAAAACAAAAACCAACCTGACATATGTCTAAGGTAGAAATAAAAGAGAAGAAAATTAGAATATAACGTGGTCAACAAAAGTTTAGTTTACAATAAATACAACTACACTAGCACCAGAGCTAGGGTGTTAAGTTTCAGGCAAACAATTTAATGGAAAGTTCGATCGTTATTTATTTGTAAATTAAAATCATAAATTAACAGAGCTATTCGCGGAGGACATACATAATTATTATAGAGTTCGCAAGAGAGAATGTATGAATATATGTTACTCAAGCCCTTAATATCCGTCCTATTGTTTAAGAGGCTTACGGGTAGAGGAGCACCTATTTCATGGCCAGCATGATCTGCAGACCTCACACAATTAGATTTTTTCTTATGGGGTTTTTAAAATAGCAAGTTTACCTGACGCCTCCTACTACTATAGAGAACATGAAAGTCAGAATAAAAGATAATTGTGCATGAATTAATGCCTCCTTTGAGAATCGGCTGCGAGTATGTATTAAAAGAAATGGTGGCCATATTGAACATTTAATCTAGTAATTTCACTGGTTCCTTAATTTGTTTTCAGTAAGAAGTATTGCTCTTTGTGTCAAGTATTTATCAAGCTGTTTATTATACAAAAATAGTGAAGTTTCATTTCTTAACAGTTTTTCAATAATATTATTTTAATACATATGATGGACTGAATTTTTTATTTATTTTTATTTTCCATCTTCTACTGGGTATTATTTCTATAAATCAATAATAAAACACAATCCATGGCAAATTCCATTCAGAAACAAAAATGTAAAAATCTCTAAAACTATGACAGATAGGTATAGGACATATGTATACCCAAAGGAAGCATTTTGAGTCACCAATAGTATAAAAGATTTTGGTATAGTACAATGTACATAAACCATGCCTAGAGTTATCAACAGAATCCAAATATGCATATGTTCCATAACAAAAAACATAACTTTGATTCTTTACAAATTTTTGAGACACCCTGTATAAATGAAAATAATTTTAGTTTATGCAACTAATGGTGTTGCCCAACTTTTATAATTGATTTCTTTTATCAGTTGCCTTTATCAAGATATCAACCGAGATCGCACTATTAGGACACCCTGTTATAATATATTGATTTTGTATTCTTGACTGCTTTTATATCAAATAGAAAGATGTTCTTGGCGATGCAGTCATGTAATGAATAAAATTCTTTGATTTAAGCCGAGCTTTCGAGAATGTTTATTCTATTTTTCAGAGCAAAAGTCGTGAATTTAGAATAAATTAGCCAAGAACAGGAAAGATTTTATAGACATCAATTACAAATGTCATTATTTAGGTGGAAGTACGGCAGTGCGTGTTAAATAACAAAGTGTTAAAAGAAAATGGGAATTGTGCCGAAGTTATATGGGGCTTAAATAAGTAAACTCTTTTTGCCGTCCAAGTTCTTGGAACTATTTATTTCCATTCTCAAGGCTATAAAAATATAAATGAACAAATATTAGTTTGGACTGATTTCGCAAACTGAATTTGAACTTATTCTGCAAGTGAGGATTATAATTTAAAACGGTACAGACTGTACACGGTTGGAAAATTCCTCATAGTGGTATTAAAAACTAATACAATACACAATTAAAATTACACATTAAAAACAGTAGTTAAGACAATATTTAAAAGGTGGAGATACAATTACATGGTTCTTGATACATTTCTAGAACAACTAATTCTCTGAAAGGGTGAATGAAAAGAAAGGAATGTACAAGAAAATATTTGAACAGTTTTGTTTTTAATTTTTCGAAAACTGGGTGGGAGATCAAGATTTCGCAGATCATAGAAGTGGTACACTGGGCATATAACGATTGATACCATAGAAGACACATAACTCAAAACATAAAATTGTATTCATATCAAAATGTATGCAAGCTTCAAAACAATCCTAAGCTATGTACGATTATTTACCTTATTGGTAAATCGGTACATGTATTCATAGCCCTCGGATCTTTCGTAATTTCTATCATTTCGTGTATTTTTCTCTTGATTAAATTGGACTCATTGGCTAGAATGTACACACCTTCAAAATTAGGAGTATGCCGTTTCTCATGGGCATGTCTCGCTAAGGTACATTTATTGGTTTGACCATTTTGTGAGAAGTTATTCTGTTTTTTAGTAGTCTCTGTGTTTCACTTATATACACTAGATCACAATCATAACAAGGAATAACATATACAACATTCCGTCTTTTCTCCGTAGGTATTCTATCTTTTATATTAGAAAAGTGTTTACCTAATAGATTCACATTTCTTTTAGCCACTATACAGTTGTGAATGACCTTGATGATTTCAGTTAGTTTTGGAGTGAGGTATTTGATCCAAGGAGTGGAAAAATAGCATATTTGTCCCTGTTGTCTTTGTGATGGGTGATTTGTGGAAGAATCTGGGCGATTGTCTATGGATGGACTACTGTACAGCAATTTACGTAACAGTTTATTTGGGTAAGAATTATTCAGTAATATTTGATATAATTTATCTATGTTTTCCTTTACTAAAGTTGGATGACATATTTGCTTAATCCTATTTTTCATTCCAAGAACTAAATTAACCTTCATTCTTTTATCATGGTAAGAGAGATAATTCAAATAGCGACCGCTATTAGTACCAATACCAATCAAGTATGATGGTTTGATTTCGAGTACGAATACTTCTGGTATCTAAAAAGGGAACAGAATTGTTTTGGTCTTTTTCAATTGTAAATTTGAGGTTGACATCATAAGCATTGAAGATTTTAGGACTATATCGTCAGAATTAGCTGGAATAGAACAAATTATATCATCAACGTACCTTTTGATGAAGGGAAATCGAAATGGTAATTTTGGCAAACAATCATCCAATAGATCATCCATTACAAAGGCCCAGATTATGGGTGAAAAGGTGGAGCCCATTGGTGTACCAAAAACTTGTAAGTAATTCTCTCCTTAGAAAGTAAACACGGTACTATCAAATATGAACTTTAAAGCTAGAAGAAAGGAATCCATATCTAGATTGCAGTGGGAGTGGATCTCATGCTAATGTTTCCTGATACTGGACTCCACACGTTCATATGAGATGTTGGTGGACAGAGATGAAACTTCCAGGCTGATTAAAACATAGTTTGGAGGTAATTGAAAATTGTTAATGAACCTTGCATAGTGGAAAGAATCTTGAATGAAATAGTTGTTATTTCTATTGTAAGTGTTGGTTAAAATTTCTTTGATGTATTTGCACAAGCCTGAGTTCGGGGTACCAATTGAAGAAATAATGAGCCTGTATTATAAGGGTTCTTTATGGATCTTGGGTAAGGAATAAAATCTCGCAGGAACTGAATCGTAAGTGGTGAATTTCTTTCCAGTTGCATGATCAATAAAATTATTATTATAAAACTCGAATATGATAGCATTAGCCTTCCCTTGTAAGGTAATAGTTGGATCCCTTGTTAGTTTTTTATAATATTTTGCGTTGTCTAGTAACTGTTTGCAGAGATCAATATATTGTTGTTTGTACATGATGACTGTGACATTACCTTTGTCTGCTTTTAAAACCCATAAGTCCCTATGATTTTTCAGATACTGTTTGGATTTGGAAATTATTCCGTTAAATTGATTACCGTGACTACGAGAAAAATTGATATGATTAGTGATCAAGTTGGTAGTTCTTGATCTAGTGTTGTTTCTAATTCTGTTATCGTCTATACTATCAAACATAATCTCAGTATCTGCCAAAACGTTCTGAATCAGCTTATGGTCTAATTTAGGAGGCAAACTGAATTTGTGTCCAAGAGCAAACAGATTGAGCACGTTACTGGGAATTGTTTCGTTGGTCAAGTTTTTCACCCAATTAGATTTAGTATTAATGTTGGTTATTGTGTTGTCTTTAGTTGATTTAATTTATTCAAGATTCTGTTTTTATAATCATGAAAAAACTTATTGTAACTGATGGTTTGTCGTCTTTTAAATTCATTAACAATGTAATTAGGAACAATTCCAGAGATGAACTCAATCAGCTTGTTAAGTTCATTCTTAAATTTATTAATAATAATAAAGCTGATTTCGATTTCGAACGAAAGTGTTTTGAGCTCTAACCTCTTAGTGAACTGTTTGATGCGTCCAGATATACGACCATCGGTTACACCCTTTGTAAGTTGCAGGTGCTGTCTAGTATGTGATTTGGTAGAACTCCATTCTTTCTACAAGCAATGAGGAACTCCTTCCTGCTGTACAGTCTCGCCAGCTTGTTGTTAGTCTTTGCCCATCTGCGGAACCCTCTGGATACTTCCGCGCCGTAGGATCGTTGTATATTGATGTAGAGTAGAGTCTTAGTAGCTACTAATTTGTTTATAAATATGGCTGTAATTTTTTTATAATTATGCACCTACACGAAATTAACAAGATTTTATTCGCTAGTCTGTGGGTTTCTTTTGTTTGTGGCGTGTTTGAATACAGAATGAGTAGGATATGGAATTAATCGTTGGTGTGAAACAGAAAAAAATTTCACATTTTGGAATTCTGACTACCTATCACTTTTGATAATTATAAGTGGAATTCTTCCAAGTTTCATAACTAGTTGTAATATTTAATGTGGTGATAATGCCCAAAAATGTTCAAATGAATAAAAGCTTGATATGTTGGAAGTGTACGTCAAAGCCAACAGAAACTACGAAAATGCAAGTGCAGATACGCACAACGTTTTCCAAAAAGACTCCAACCCCACCGCACAATTTTCAGCAGAAGTAAGACGTGAGCATTATCAAGCAAACAATGTCGTTCGTGAGAATAACATTTTACAAAATGTTACGAATAATCCAAGTTCGTCGGTTCGTCGAGTTGCCCAAGAAACAAGAACTGGAAATCCACTGTTTTGAAGAAGAATAAATACGACCCTTACAAGCCAACTATTGTAACTGGCTTAAGCGTAAATGACTACAATCGAAGATTGCAATTTAGCGTGTGATATCTCCAAAAATGTGTAAATGATAATGATATGATGAGGAAATTACTTTGGACGGATGAAACACAGTTTACCAATTGTGGGATATTTAATAGGCACAACTACCACAATTGGTCGAACGAAAATTCACATTTGGTCATCCAGAGAAAATTTCATTTAATGTCTAGTGTGGTTTCATTGGTACGGCCATTTATTGACTATTATGATTATCATTTTTTATCTTCGTGTCTTTCTTTTCTCTTTTCATTTCATTTCATGGTGATGGTGATGGTGATATATTCACTAAATAGGCCCTTTCATCTTCAACTACAATTTATATGGTGATAGATATTTCGATATATCAACGAACGAAATAATTCCCACCCTGAGAAATTTTCCTAACCCTAAAACGAGTATATCAAACAATGGACCAGTAAAATGGTCTGCGAGATCTTCTGATTTTTATTTGCGGGGTGATGCCAAAAGATAGATATTTACTTTGGAACCTCCAGAGAATCGGGAAATTTTTAAACGAGTGCTGGATGATCTAAGAGCATTCAACAGAAACACACTGCGTAGTGTGTAATGTTGTTGGAACAAGATGCCAATAGTGTGTGGAACAGAATGGTCGCCACATTGAACAGTTAATTTGAGAGAATTCTATTTTTCGTTCTTTTCTCCTTTAAAAATAAACTTTAAGGCGTGTTGCACATTTTTGAAACGCTCTTTTTATAACTAAAACAACAAACCACAAATCTAATATGGCCGCCATTAGAAAAATGAAAGATGGCACTAGTTACTCAAAAATAAATGAAGAGTTTTTGGTTAAGTAACGCGAAAAAGTGTCTTAAAAAGGACTAAGTTTAAAAACTGCAACGTTATGTTTCAACGAGTTATTAAGCAAAACTGAAATCGCCAAAAAATATTTTTTTCAAAATATCTCAAAAACGAAAAAAGTTAGAATGGATATGAAATTATAATCGTTGCGGGCATTTAATTCTGAAAAACATTGCCCATTTATTCGTTGCTCTATCTCTTCTAATAACCGATTTGCCAATGGTGAGCTGCGAAATGTGGACACACTGTATATATACCATCTAGAGCTTCTAACAACCTTTTCAGTCTTGTCAGTTGTTTTACGTCAGAAGCCCACGATTGCAAAATCATTTCATTTTGATAATACGACAGCAACAGCTTATATTAACAAGGCTAAAGGCAATAAATATTCAGAGCTTAGCGAGCTGGCAAGAAATATCTGGCAATATTATGAGAATACGAACATTTGGGTAGTAGCTTCTTATATCCCATCAAAATTAGATGTTGAAGCTGATCGAGCTTTCAGACAAGTGAATTTGGAGACTGATTGGGAATTGTCGCAATCTGTTTTTCAAAAGGTCTCAACTGAATATGGCTCCTCTTCAATCGATATTTTTTGCTTCCCGTATTAAAAGAAAATATTTAAGATTTGGTTCTAGCCATCCAGAAGCAGAACTGGTAGATAATTTCACATGGGAGAGTGAAAAGTTTTGTGCATTCCCACCTTTTGCCCTATTATTACAATTATTAATGACGAAGCATTGTGAGTCTGAACCGAGATGTTTACATCTCTCTAATACAGGTACTTCATGTCGGAAAGTACGAGAAATACAGTTAACAAAATAAAATTTTATTTATATCACATGCTTACATAAAATCAATGTCACTGAACAAATACTTCAAAACAAGATTATTAATCGTTTTGCCTAATAATTAATTTGTTTGAATATTAAATCTATAATATACCTACAATAACCTAACCTAACCTATTATATATATATATATATATATATATATATATATATATATATATATATATATATATATATATATATACTATTAAAGTAAGTACAAT
Source organism: Crioceris asparagi (assembly GCA_958507055.1). NCBI lineage: Eukaryota > Metazoa > Arthropoda > Insecta > Coleoptera > Chrysomelidae > Crioceris > Crioceris asparagi. Next base: position 51,041,491 of record OY293828.1, read on the forward strand.
AACATTTATAAAAAACCTTTAAATTGACATATTTGTATAATACTTGTGATTGAAATGAACTCTTACCTTATCAAATCTTTGGGGAATGAGAAAAACTTTTTTGATTTATATCTTTTCGCCATTCAGCCTCTAGCAGCACACACATATCATCCGCCTTTGCCTTTACGTTCACTCATAATCTTACAATATAAAAATAAAACTATTCGCACAACGCCACTGGTACACCTATACCGACACGTCCACTCAAGAATGGGCTGTAACTTTCACCCTGCATTCGGCGATTACTCAACACTACGCATAGGATGCAAATACTTGCTCTCATTACTGAAAATATTACAAGGCCATCCACTGACTTGAGTATTGAAATTCCAGATTTGATCAAAACTTCAAGACCGGAAAAAGAACAGCCAATTTTGATTGTACCTTTCTTTGAGGAAAGAAAAAAGCTCTATGTGGCTACTATAACACTGACTTAGAAAAGACAAAAAACCTGAAGTCTAATACAGATAAGTTCTTTATCACTACAGTGAAACCGCATAACCCAGCGAGTCGACAGACTATGAGTCATTGGATCAAATCTCTACTGAAGAAAGCAGGAGTTTTATATCAACACCTTCTCTGCATAATATAGTGCAAAGCACGCAAACAATTCTAAAGCTTGTAAACAGGGTTTAGATATAGACATGATTAGAAGAACTGCTGGTTGGTCTGTTGGATCAACAGTCTTTGCTAGCTTTACAATCGACCGATACCACATGCAAGTGAATATTTTGCTAAAACGATTGTTAATAATGTTATGTATTTATTATACATGAAGGAATAGACTGCCTTGTTAATTACTTTATTCAATCAAAACTTGTCGAGTCCGGCTGGTTATCTCACCGTCGACACTGTTGTCAACTGTAATTTTGGGAATGTTCGGAAATACAAATAATCATAACAATTAAAAACAGAAATGCTCTGTATATATATAGAATAAAATGTTACCTGGCTTTTTAGTCATCTACATGTATCAATTAATTAATTATCAAGAACGAGACACAAGTATAATAGATCGATCAAGCGAAGCTCATTCGTAATTATACGTAGCGTTTCGTTCGAAGATCATAACCTCCCTCCCATAGTAATTCTTAAACCCTTTTAATCAACCCGGTAATTGTTAGACTAGGATAATATTATTATTATCAGTAACACTCTTAAATTATGACGCCATGTTGGGTTTGCGACGCGCAGCAGAACCAGGGAGAGGGAAAGTTTTTGAATTTGATCCCTCAAAAATGTGTAGTTGACCCGTACTTGACAGTACTACATGTAACCAATTAATTTGTCATCTTGGAACGAGACGCTACCTATAATTACGATTACATATAACAAATAACAAATATTAACATTAATTAGAATTTTCTTAAAAATAAAGGATTTTATTACCACTCTTTTTTAAAATCTGCAGCAAAGCTCCACCTATGCCATGGGTTCATATAAAGTGGACCAGTGTATTTTCTGTATATTTCTTGCTATTTTCTGAGAATGTTTTCACTCTAAATAATAAGATAGTATTGTAATGTTACCCCACAACGGACAGTAAATGTAACGGGTATATAAAAAAGACTGGGGCTTATTTATTTTCAAACTTTATTTATTATACACTTAATATCTCACAGTCTACATACACACTACTCTATTTATATATCTCACACTAACACTAACTATCAACTACTATGTACAATTTATATTAACTATTTACACTTGTTACAACCGAGCGTTATTTAATTATTCAACCTCACCGGTTTCCACCGTTTTCGCAGTACCGGGCTGCCTCGGACTGATTCGACTGCACCGGGATAGCTGACCTAGACTGACTTGCCACGCTCTCGTTGCCGTATTAAAATGTATCGAATAAGACGCCTAGATGCTTCTCGAAAGGCCCCGTGGTATAGCTATTGCATTCGATATTCTAAAAGATATTTCGTTGGTCATCTAGGTGTTTCCTGAACAGTGAGTTAGAGAGCGTCGCAAAGCGCAGTAGCATGGGTCTGGTAACATTACACTGCCCTCTCCTTAAGATCGTTTTGCCTCCGAACCGTTCTCTTCCGGACCATGTCTAAAGCGACAACATATACCCTTTTTGCACTGGAAATTGCATTAAGAAAAACAGTCTTCGGTCCTGCGTCGCGTTGCACCCGCTGGATTCCAACAGCATCCCAAATCTCTAGCCCTGTGAACCTGAAGAGAACTTCCAGTATGTTCCTGATGATTCTCCAGTCCAACACGTCTAGTGCACAGGCCAGCTTTGGAAGGGCTAATTTCAAGATGTTGTTAGCCAACAAATTTTTCGTGAGACTCAGCAGGGTTTCCCAAACTGTCCTATAGGATGGTTTCTGGTACGACGACTCCTTGGCTACCAGGTTGAAGATTCGCCTCTGGCACTTTTTCAACTCTAATACTTGTCCGACCTTATCATTCTGCCTTTGAAGCTCTTCTACACGCTCAAACGAAGTCTTAAAAGCTTTGGCGATTCCTCGAAACATTTGCAGATCTCTTGTAACAGAGTGTGCCATCAAGTAGTCGTATGACACATGTCGCGTAGCTCATCTTGCGTCACGCCAAGAAGGCAGCTATGAATTCATCAAAGTCCATCTCAGCGCTTAGCATATTAATTTCTCTTGCCTGTGCGTAGTCATTGTCTGTTGAAATGTACAACTCTGGGTTTCCCTCCGGTAGCCTTCCTGATCCTGTATACTTTGTCATTGATCTTCTTGATTATTTCAAAGAGTACTTCCCCTTCCCTTAGAGGTCTGCCTTTTCGGTGACAAACCTTGATTTTTGTGAGATCGCAGGGAAGTCGCAAATCTCGCCCAAAGACAATACTAGCTGGAGTCTATCCAGTATTATCATGGACTGCAAAGCGGTAAGCAAACAGGTATAGATGAAGCCAGCTATACCAGCCTCTTTGGTGTTCAGAGACAACTTTGGAGAGATATCGGCTTACAGTCTTATTCATTCTCTCAATCGTGCCGTCTGACTTAGGATGCGACGCCGTTATCCTCATCTTTCGTATCCCCAGGGAGTTGCAAAGGTTCTGGATTCGGGCAGACTCAAAGTTTCTTCCTTTGTCAGAGTGTAGCTCAAGCGGTACCCGGAAGTTGAATATGCAATTCTTGACCAAAGCCTCAGCTATAGTTATGACAATGCGTATCCTTCTACCCACTTGCTGAAGTAGTCAATTATCACCACGATGTACTTGTTCCCAACTTCACTCTTAGGAAATGACCTCCACTGGCCTCACGGTGAATCTTTTTCATAATTTCAGCCCTCCTGTACGTTGGTCCTACCAACTGATTTCTTTCCTCAGTACTATCCAGGTTCTCGAGTACTCGTTTCAAAATACCGTTCTCTAAAACAAGACAATTCCACTGGGCCCAACGACTAAGCAGCAGGTGAATAGCGTGAAATTTCTTGCCAAGTCGATCGCTGATCTCTTTTTTTTTCATTCAATTAGCACCTTTAGGATGAGATCTACCTCCTGATCATTTTGAAGTTCAGCTAGTTGCCACCGCTTATCTATAACGGCTGTTCTCCTAGAAGTGGCATCCTTCTCCTCAGTTCGGTTACAGTGGGAACAGTCACGAGGACAGGGTCTCCTCGAAAGTGCATCGGTATTGCCGTGGGATGTACCAGCACGATTTTCAATGTTGAAGTCGAATTCTTGAAGACTTTTGATCTATCTGGCTACCTGACCCTCCGGTTTCTTAAGTCGCAGTAGCAACTGAAGGGATGCATGTTCGGTTCTCAAATACAATATAATTAGTTGTAGAAATGCTCCACGGATTCCATGATAGCCAATAATGCTCTTCTGGCGATGCAGTAGAATGCTTGGACTGCCAATCTCTCTATAATATTCTCTGGCACCGTTGGATAATCTATCTGCTTCGAACTCTTGTGAAGATTCATTCGACAGCTGACAGCGACCCCTCAAATAAGAATGGCAGACGTGTTCAAGGTGAGCCTGGCCATAACTCATTTCCGAACATCTGACGAGTTGCTCATAATTACCTTGCTTCACTGGTGAAAATGTCTGCAAGATATCTGTCGCCTTTACCTTGGCTGCTGCTTGCCATTATTTCTTTGTTCTAATATTCAAATTCTACTCTTTTATCACTAATTACTAGTACGTTGTTTTCTCTAAATTTTTGTTTGAAATTGTGGCCTTAACTTATTAGATTGTTTTTATTAATATTTAGAATATTTGATCTCTCAGAATCTATAGTGGGTATTTTATACTCATAGAATCCGAAAATTGCTTCGGCTTCCAGCGAGATTATGTCAAGATCATTATTTTGTAACTAAATGTTCCTTGTGGAAGAGAGATTCAGTTAAGACATGTTAGCATCGGCAAAACAACTCCACGTTCAGGATGAAGCTCGAAGTGGTGCCCGAAAAATGAGCCTAACGAATTTATCAAAGTTTAGAATAATTTGAATGTATAGCTAGATGAGAATATTTGGTGCATGCAATGAAATATTTAGAAGCTGAATCCGCCTCCTGACGCTTTTTAAAACCGCGCGAATGGGATCTATTTTGTAGAAACTTTGTGGCACGGTTCGAGATATTTGCCGCGAGAGTTGTATACCTCATGATCAAACTCTACGGCGAAGATCAAGACTTCTGTAGAAGTCATCATTACAGATAGGTACCGATTTACAATGCTACTATATGATCATCAAGTTGTCCTTCCGGAACTAGATCCTCAGATACAAATGCAATTATTGGGAAACAATTCACTAGTTATGTCGATTTTCTACGAAGGGGTGCGACAAGAGTGGATTCAACTGCAGAGAAGCCGTTTCGACAGTCTTGATATACAAAATAACAGAGGTATCTCTAGACAGCAGGGAGATTTCAACAATTTCCAGAACTACATCTGAGTAAGGAGATAGTTTGTGAGTGCCGTGCAGTGTCAATAGAGGGTCATGTTCGTAAAACTTGTGTCATAAGTGCTTATAGGCCTCAAATGGGGGATGTGGACTCATTCTTTCAAAAACTATGTCACATAATGGAATTATGCTCATTCTCATTGTAATATCTTTCTTTATGGAAATCTGAATATGAACTATTTGAACAATTCAAATAAATATGTTTACATGATTTTCTTGTAAGCTACAACCTGAGAAACCCTTCTTTGGCCCCCATAAGGGTTTTCATGACTATAAGTTCGAGCAAACGTCATAGACAAAAAAAGATTATATATGAACTATTATTGATGTAAGTCAGTGTAAATCTGAAGTTTACGAGAGTCATTTGGGTGACAACAGAGTATTTACTGTGTTGATGAGACGGAGATAAATCTCTCAAAATCTAAAAATGCAAATAAATAACCAATTATCATGAGATGTCTGAACAAAACATAGATCAATTTAAAAATGCGTTGTCTACAGCAGCTTTCAGTGAAGTTTATCTCCAATCAAATTTCCAAGACTGTACAAACACTTTCATGAACTTATTATTTATATATATATTGCTCTTTTAAAAAATAATTTAGAGAATACCATAAAATAATAAGGATCAGATGGGGTTACAACAGAAGTTAAATAAAGTTGTGAAAACAGAAGTGATGTTCAAAAATTAGATAAAATGAAAAATAAACAGAATATGAGGCTCAAGGTTGCTAAAAAGAAATTTTCTGAGTAACTTGTTTACAAGTCTCGTAATGAATCTAAAGCAATCTGAAATTAATTTATTTATCTACCTATTTATTTTTTTATTTCGAAGAATAAATTATTGACATATTTAGCAAATATTTACATTTTTCTTTTAAATAAAGGAAATCTTTACAATACCACTTAGATGTCAAATAACGCGGAACTGTGAATGTTATTTATATAAACTAGCTTAATATTAAAAGTAATAATAAAAGTATATACAAAAAAAGTTAACGTGTTTGTTTGCTGTTGGTAATGTCTCATAAATATATGTTGTATGTAGGGTAACTAGTAAATTAAAAATTATAAAAAATAGATTAACAGTTTAAATGATAGAAAGAAGTTCGTAACATCAAATGAGAATTATCTTTTTATATTATTCTAAAGTAATATGTGAATGATTTATATTTATTATTGTCTCTAATAAATTGAAGGCTGTAGGCTACACCACTTACGGAGATTGATTATTATATTAAAGTAATTTGATAAAAGTTTTATAGTTCAGATTTATGAGAATATTGCATTTTGATAAAAATTTCTTAATGTTTTTGACATTCCTCAAAGTAGTTGGCTATAGATCGAACAATCCACGGGGTATAGAATACAGAAAACCGTTGACTCATGCCCTTTTTAACAAAGGAAGTAACTAAATATTTTTTGATTTATTTCTAGTTGAGTTAGTGTGAGGAATATGTAGCTTTGAGATTTTTATTTTTTTTGCATGTAAATACAGCTCGTGAGAAAGTAAGATGATCTCACGTTCAGAATGTTATTGCTCAATTGGATGATCTCTATTTTTGAATAGAATTATTCTTTATATTTAGTTCTGAACTGTGTTTAGCTGACTCAAACCATTGTCAAAGAGTCCACCCTACACTAGAATTCCAAATCGTATCACTATCTCAACCACTATCTTTTCTAGTATACTTCTTAGATGGTAAAATTTATATATCTATAAATTTTCGGATTTTCTTAATTGCATCATATATATGGGTATGCCATTTTAGGTTCATATTAATTATTAGTCCAAGATATTTCTTTACTAGTGTCGATGAATTTATCAAATTACAAATATCTAAATTTGCTCTTGTAGTTTTAGTTGACAGAAAAAGCAATGTATGTGATTTTTAGTAAATTCAGAGATAATTTGTTATAATCTAGCCAGTTTATAATTTTTCTGATTCCAAGGATGGCTTTATCTTAGACTTTATATTTTATTATCTATATTATTTCAAATATAAAAACAGTCCATGTATCTTAGTTGTTAACAGTGACTTTATGTAGGTGAGAAGAGCAGGGGACCTAATACCGTGCCTTGGGGTACACCCATTTTTAGTATCATTGGATCAATCAAAATGTTTTTTATTTTTAGTATCTGGGTTCTTTTTCAAGGTAACTTTTAAAAACATCGAATCATTTCGATTCTTCCTTCATTGATTCTATATCATCTCACAATGCAGATATCATCCAATGTTTTTCTGGATCGAACTTCTTGATAGATTCTCCTTTTTACCTTCACCTTAAACATGCAATATAAAACCTGTTAATTAAATTGTTATATATTGTAGGTACTCATGAAATGGCACCTGCTTCGTTTCGGGATTTGACTCATTTTGAATGTCGTACTTTGAATTACCTCAAAAGCTAAATTGTTCGATCCGCTGGCTTCATCGTTACTTCTATTTGCATTTGTCTGCTTGCCAAGTTGTTCGATATCCTGCTGCTGTAAAGAAACCTACCCTGATAAAGCAAACATTATATAGGTAGCAGATGTATATATATAATGTGCTCTTGGAAGTCCTCCTACAAAATTTTCATATTGAACGAAAATATAAAAAGACAATAAAATGATGCAATACCTTATAAATTGATTTTCGAGGAAGAAAGTTATTCATTGATGGTGGATTTGGAATATCAAAGAGAATAGGAACCGCGTTAGGTTTTAATTTAATCTGCTCAATGATGTTCGAAATCTGAATTTTCCAAATGTCTCTTGAAACAAGAAATTTTGTGAATTTTAAAAAATATAAAATCTGGGGACGGCGAATAGATGTTTGTTCCGTGTCAGACTGTTGCTATAGGTTTCAAATGTAACAAATTGCTCATACAAATATAAAGGTGATTTGTGTGTCAGAATACTGTGGGTAAACGTCAAGTGATGATATCTTCTCAATTTAGACAGCTGAAGCCAACCAGAATCATTGAATGAGTTGCTTATATGATCAAACTTACGGATGCCGTATGTAAAGCGTATGCAAGAGTTTTGAATCTTTTGTAAACGCATGGAATCTGTATGTAGCAGTGCAGGACCATAAATACAGTCACAACATGATATCTTAGATATAAACAATGAAATACAAATGGCAAGCTTCATTTGGATGCTCATAATATGAAGATTTGGTTACAGTAATTTTAAAGTAGGGAAAGAAGTTTGACAGACGTTGCTGACATGCTTTTTGAATCGTGAGTCTGAATCATTCCACAAACCTAGAATTTTGCTATAGTTAACAACTGGAAGCGTGTTGTTATTAATATGAATTAGACTTGGACCCAAAAAACAGAATCTGCGACTTTTTGGCGTTAAGGTTCAACTTATGAGCTGTCGATATATTAAACAAAGAGCAAAGGTCAGAATTGATTTTATGTTCTGTATCAAGAGCTATGTCCAGTGGAAAGTTGAAGTTTCACTGAGTGCCATCCGCGTAATGATGTATTTTTGATTAGTAAATAAATTTATTAAAATCTGATATATACAGTGTGAGTAGAAGGAGTCCCAACACTGATCCTTGTGGAACTCCAAACTCTTTTTCAAGCACATCAGAGTACAATCCTTCAAAACTAACACTTTGTGTCCGTTCCGTTAAATAGCTCCTTAAAAGAGACATGGAACTTCTAGAAAATCCAAAATAATTTAGTTTATCACAAAGAATTGAGTAGTCTAACGTGTCAAATGCTTTACTATAATCAAATAGTACAAAGCAAATACACTGGTTTTGATCTAGTGATTTGTAAATGGCATCAGTAACGTGAGCAAGTGCCGTTGTTGTACTATGATAAGAGCGGAATCCGGATTGAGAAGTGAAGATCAGGTTATTTTTATTAACAAATATCATCATTTGATCTTTGAGTATCATCTCTAAGGCTTTTGATATTGTAGGAAGTATTCTTATCGGTTTTAGGTCCGAGAAGTCCAAAGGATTTTGGATTTTTGGAAGCGAAAGCACTTTAGCTTGCTTCCATTTGATTGGAAACGTGGATGAAGATATGCAATAATTGAATATAAATGATATATGGGGTAGTAAACGTTCCTCGATTATATAGATCATTTTTAATGAGATACCATCCATACCCACAGCTTGGCTTTTGATACGATATAAATACTTGTTATCTGTTTCAGATGTGACTGATGAAAACTCAAAAGGTTCATCACACCACGGTTTTCATATTTTTGCAGAAGATCAAGCTGATGGTGAATTGTTAAAGTGCTGATTGAATAGGTTTACATTTTGTAAATTGACAGGAATTTCTGTAGGTGATTTTTCCCTTAAAAATTCTAGAGATCGTAAAGCATTCCAAGTGTCTCTCGATCTCTTCTTGTCAAGAATAAAGTTAAGATAGGTGGTTTTTTCGCGTTTGATGGCTGCGTTAGTATAATTTCGAAGTTGCTTATAATAGTTGCAAGTCGATGAAGTTTTGTAACGTTTAAATTTATCAAATGCCTTCTCTCTTATGGACATTAGTAGCTTTATACTTGGAGTAAGTCAAGGAGCTGGTGGTTTTGTAACTCTGTTTGCTTCGCCTTTTCATACCCCTACCCTCTGGAGCAAACTTTTTGGAAATTTTAAATGTTAAAAGGTATCGTCTGTTATTTCAATAAAGTCCCTACATTTCAGTTCGCATTTGATTTTAAGATTGTAGATTCTTAGAGATGGGTAAAAAAGCGAAGCAGATTTTTTTCTATAGAAGTTCTATTATTTCTACTCAGTTTTTTAATCATCTCTAATCGGGAATTCCATGGTGGAATGTTTTAGAGTAAAATCTGGAAAGTTAATATGAGCCTCAATATAAATTATAACAGTTTTATTAGTATCTAGTATTTACTAATCATTGGTTAAAATTCAAGTTGCTTATGTTTCTTATTGTTCCTAGTTTTGAAATAGAAAAGATTATGAGAATGCCCCCAAGCATCCATCTTTGCAGCATGAAAATAATTTTCATCATTTTCTCCTGGCTACATTACTTATTAATATTTTAACTGCAGGTCTCGACAATGAGCATTCCTGATACAGCCATCTGCGGGGACATCTACAAATTTAGTGATTCTTGAGGCCTGTCAAGAACTTGTCCCATTCAAGGAATGGAGGTAATGCGACACACCCTTCAAATTGGGATAAATGGAGGCTTTTTTGGAATATACAAAAATACAGCGCCAGTACATAAAACAGTGAAAAGAATTACCTCATCAAGTACCGCAAAGTAGTCATACTTCCCATTATCAACATAATTTCTAAATTAAAATAAATATTTTTTACAAAAAATTGGACCGACGTTATTAGTTCGTGCACTGAGAAATACGAAATAATATTAATTCTATTGGTGCTGTTACTTTTGAAGTTGTGCAGTTTCAGTTAGATGAATAACCTTTGCCACCAACTTCACAAGTACCAGCATCCATAGAATTGATATTATTTCGAATTTTTCAGTGCACGAACTTATAACGTTGGTGCAATTTTTTGTAAAAAACATTTATTTCACACTTTTGAGTGTAACATTAGTAACGAAAATCGTTTAAACTTTCACAAATACCAAAAAGATAGTACTTAACCTATTACCCACGTATATTCTTCACTAGTAATGTTATTATGTAGAGATCTCAGAACGTCCTTGCGCAAATACGCCTAAGTATTTTAGATTTAACCATTTTACCACCACTTAACTCGAAAGCCGTAACTATAAGGAAAAAAATTATCATTATAAATGTTGCTGCAAATATTATTGTCTTTCATGTGGTACCCAGAGGTTTTCAGTTTTCGAAAGAAATCGCCCCCTCCACATAGCGAAAATACTCATATGTGAGATTTTAACATGAATGTATCTCGAAAACCGTCATTCTTTCGAAATAATGTTGAATATAAAAGTTTCCGGATATTGTCCTCTCTTTAATTCTGGAATCTCGAACTCTCGATTTTTTAGAAAATTTGCCCCCTCCACTCCTTGCGGGTGTGCTTTCCAGAGGGAAGGAGATGCCCGATTTGAGCTTTTACGAATATGAGACCATTTCTCAAGTCTCTTCTTTCAAATGAATAAAAAATCATCAAAATGGGAGTACTTTTACTATATACAATGCGCGAATAAACCAAAAAAAACAGACAGTGGAATTGTATACCTCCTCTGTTCTAGGTTCTTCGATCAAAAATGCGGTGAGTCAATCCCGGATACAAAGGGAATCGTATCATTGAAAAGGAAAAACTACACTCTCTCCATGAGCTGCTGACAGATGTATAGACTGATGGACTGATGCTTTTCTATTTGTTATTATGTATAAAATAGAAGTATACATTTAGTGAAAACTTCAACTAACCACCTATTACGGTACATAAGATACAACTCGCTGACAGACGTACGGACGGACTTATTTTATGTTGTTGCGGCAACAAAAATACCTATTCCCTAAAAATTTCTGGTAGTGCCCGCAGACAGAAGGACGGTCTGTAGGATCTCTAACTCAAAGTAGTATTGTGATAAAAAGATCATATATTACGGATCCAAAGCAAGTGGTCAAAGAATATGGACAAATTACTGATGATATTAATCTTAACCACATGAAGAAGTTTGATTTCAATACTTATAGTAAAATAATTTGAAAGAATATAAGTATCCTAAATTATATTACCAAAATGAAGAACGGATAATGATGTGGGCATATTACTACAGATTGAAACAACAACATTGGAAACTCTGAATAATTCATTGGAGACAAGCCACCTACAGGAGAATTTTATTACCACCATTGAATGACTGACTATTGAAAGAAACTAACTTGAACTTGGTTGATGGGACACTATTACAAAAGGTCATGAAGGTTTATTCTTTCGGAAAAGAATTTCCACTACAGTGATATTTTGGTTTTTCATGATGAGTAATATTTTTCTTCGCAGATGGAAATACCTCACTCAAATATATACCACGACCGTGATAAAATTCCATAATCTTGCTCAGACATTGAAGTTCTAGAGGCAGGGTTCAGTAAATTTCAAGTGAAATCTTCAACAGGAAACAATTTTTACAAAATAAATTATAAAGAGCTGTGTGAGACAAAATACAGAACTTCATACTGTAGAGTATGTAAGGTCAGTATTCATCGATACTGGTGTGACTAACCAGAATATGCATTCAAGACTATCTTCTGTAAAAACATACATTTGTTATGTATTTATGAGCAGAGGAAGGGAATTGATTCTGTTTTAGGTGATCTTGCTCAATTATTCTTTGAAGAAATTACAGTATAAATTAGAGAAAGTGAATATGAAGAGATCAGGAACTATATAAGAGAAAAGAGGACTGGTCCGACTTTAGATGGACATGAATGAAGGAATGCTCAAAAGGAAACTACGACAAATCTTTTTAATTCCTTGGATGATGGACGATTCAGATAATCGAATCAGCTTAGCTAAGTACATACACATGCTCTTAATATTACTCCTTATTGTTTAACAAAGTATATAGGAGATTTTTTAGTTTGATGATGGAGAGAGAATCGATACGCAGGTAGTAAAAGCAAATTAGATAAGCAGAAATTCTTTCCCCCAAAGAGAATTAAACTGGACTATGGGTTTTTTATCTAAGGTGATGGAATTTGATTTTCTAATCTATAGGTACAGGGTGAGTTTTTTTATGTATAGTACAGGAATCTCGGATACTACGGCAGATACGAAAAAGTTTAAATTGGCAAATAATTATAGATTTGTAAGCTATACTCAAAACCAATTTTAGTTTATCCTAAACAAATTTTAGAATTTTTTTTTTCACACCTGTCGCTTTTGACATATGACATAAACGTTTGTTTTTTAATAGGGTACGATATCAAATTTAGTTATTAATAGATATAGGATTATGTTTAGAGATAAAGTTTTTATGGGTAGTTTTGTACTTTTTTCTGATTCACGTATTAACTCAAGGTGGTATATCTAGTTATCTATGAAAAAATCAAATTGAATAAGCCTTTATTAGTTTGGTTACCGTTGTAACAAATAATTATATTGTTTTATTTAGAATATTTATTTAGTTCTCACAAAATATTCTCGAAAACTCCACCGTCATTATTAATACAAACATTGTATCATTTTAAAACTGAATCAGTTGCCATTCTTAGAGATCGTCTATTAATATTAATGAAAGCTTCATTTACAGTAGCTCGAAGTTCATCCATTGTAGCACAAGTTTGTTTGTAAGCTTTGTCTTTTAAAGCTCTCCACAAATAAAACTCTAAAACTGAAAGATCGGGAGATCGTGGTGGCCATAAAACAGGGGCATTTCATCCTATCCAAGAATTACGAAATATTTCATAAAGATAATTCCGAACTAATAGAAAATTATGGGGTGGAGAGCCATCATGTTGAAACCAGTGTAGATATATTTCTTCGAGTGTCTAGGTTTAAATTTCTTTAAATTATTTTGAAGAAACTGAAGTTAGCGGTTGCCTGTTAAAGTTTCCTGAGAATTTGATGTTTCAGTAAGTGTTGAGCACATAACACTATACCTACCAAACGAAAAACTCAAACTTATTTTGTGTCTTCTTTTTTCAAATTATGGATTTTTCTGCATCCATATATTTATTTATTTATTTATTTATTGCTCACAATGTTCAACAGGTCGCCCCAATTACAGAACAGGGAATAAAGACAGAACGTAGACGTATGAATTGCATTTTACATAAACTTAATAAATGAACGAAACGATGTTACAATATTACAATACATATTCATTAGTAAATTTTGTTTCATCTGTTCATAATATTTTGAAAGAAAAATCTTGCACGTACTGCCACATATTTCAAAATCACATAAAAAAGTTCACACGTCACTCAGGATCCCCTGGATGAAGAGTTTGGGACACAACTTACTTGTAAGGGTGGAATTTATATTTCTTTTGCACCCTCACCACAGTGCAATGTGAAATACCAGATTCTTCCGCATTTTATATGTTTGACCTTCTGGGACTCTGATTCATATTTGCCAGAGCATTTATCTTCTCAGCTTGATTTTATTTTATGAATTATAATTCGGAAGCCCGGGATTGTCTTTTTAACTACTAACAACTACAAAAATATAATGTTTCAGCATAACGGTTATGTTCAGACTGAAGCTACAATACAGTTTAACTCTATTTATATTAATTATAATATGTCTAGTCAGCAAAAGTTATTATTGTATCTTAGGGCTGAAGGGGTAATATAACTCCTCCCTTGGCAGATCCAACTTTAACGGTCAGCGTGGAAGTTGGACATCTTGCAATTCGATACTTCTAGTTCCATGATCTTGTTTTCTATTTTTTATTCTCTTCTGGTAGAAATAGAAGCATATTGATATGATCAGGCAATAGATTATGATGGTCCATAGGTCGGAGATGTACAGATGGGTTGTGGTGTTATCTTGGAGATTCGCTGCATCCTTGATGTACATGGTCTTAATGTTATGTAATTCGTCTAGATTAACTTCTTCTAAATGAAATCCTTGGATTGACATTTCAGGTTCTAAATGATCCTTTGCTTCTAGGTCAGTGTAAATTATTGGTTGATTGGATGATGTAACTTTATTGGTATTGGAGATGACTTTGCTTTTTGTTGATATTTGACACCCTGTTGGTATTTGTATCAGGTGCGTCCCTTGTAATGCTATTGTTTCTTTTTGTTGGGAACAGTGCAAGCTTACTGGTTCAGCTTGTGGAAACATTCCAATCCAAGTGGCATTATTGAGGTTTCTTATGGTAGGATGGGTGATATTGATTTGAGCATATTGGCAAATGGAAGTGTTTTTAATATCTATTAGCTGGATTTCGCATGGGCTTTTGTTGTTAATTTCCTCGAGATCGGCATCGTCGCAAATATATTCATCGCCCACGATTCTTGCACAAGGAGTGCCAATAAAAGTGTAAAGCAATTCATTCTTGACTAGATATTTACCTTTTGGAATTATCGCTTTAAATTGTCCATTAGAGAAAACAGGTAACGAGTAGAGATGATAGTATTCGAAATTATTGGGGTAGGTTATAGGAATTTTAAGAATGTAGACAATTCTGTTATTTTGGATAAAACAGTCAACCTTCATGATTCTTTCTAAAAGTAGGATATTTTCTAATTTTATAGGAATTGGAAGTTGTTCCGGTTTAAATATATTTTTTAACAGTTTTAATTGATCATATAGGTCAGAAGTACTTATAATGCTAGGGTGCATTGACCTTAATTTGGCGAACATTATGGAATTTTCTATATCTTGAAGTATGGATGTTAAAAATTTATAAATGCTAATGATTTGAATCATTATGTCCTTTATGAATAGGCTATTTTCTCTGTAAGCTCGAGTTTCAACAATGAGTGATATTTGATTCAGTTTTTCCTCCAATAGTTTCTCGTTATGTGTGATTTGTTTAATAGTTTTATTGAATTTGTCAATCAAGGTGATAGCAAGTGAATTCTGCGATTTTACACTATTAATTGTTCTGTTAATTTAGTTTCAACTCTACTTTCAATATGCTTCAAAATTGTTAAATAATTTGAGATATCTTTCAAGTAGTCTCCATTCTTTTGAATTGATAATGATATATTTGACGATTTCAATTTTAATTTATTAATCTCGGTTATTATGGGGTTCAAGTCATAGTAATATATAATTGAATGTGAAAACTCGCGAATTTTTGCAGTGCCAATTTTTACTGGGATAATTCCTGGATTATCTTTAAGATTTCGAGTTGTTATGATTTCTCGGAGCCCAAAGATTCCGGGAGTCCTGAAAGAGAGTAATTTTATTTACTAATCGAAGGAATAGAGTTTCTTTAAAGGACGTCTTAAATTACTCATATGGATTTTTCCTTGTTGTTCCGTTGATAAAAGTTTTGTATCAGAATTGATTTCTTTTATTTCACATGGTTTCCCAAATCGGTTTGCGTTCTTCTGGCGAATATGCTTCTTAGGAAATACAGAATGGCCAGATCTAAATAATTCGGGTGTGTCATGATTTTTGTTGGTATTAACCTTATCAATAACTTTTTCTTTTTGATGGATGAGATCAAAATTTATTTTAGAATATTATAATTTAGATTTTTCTTTGTGTTGAGCAACATAATCTTTTAACAGAATTTTATCTATATCAATGTCAAAAGGGTCATTATCGGATATATAGCCAGTGATAATGTCGATTGGTTTTAGGTGTGTAGTTGAATGTAAACTGTGGTTGTAAGCCAAGATTGCATACAACATTTTTAATCTTATTGGAGTTTTCTGAAAACCTTTTGTGTTTAAAAGTCGTAGGTGTTCAGTAATTGTGGAATGAAATCTTTCTATAACGCCGTTTGACTGGGGATGATTTGGAGAACAAAAATGAATTTTAATTTTATGTAACCCTAAAAGTTCCGTTATGACAGTGTTCTTAAATTCTGTCCCGTTGTCTACTATAGCTAATTTTGGAATTCCGTGATGTGAAAAGAAATGTATGAGCTTGTCTGCTACTTCTGTTCCAGATAAATTAGCTAGTGGGTACGCCTGTGCGTATTTAGAAAAACTATCGATAATTGTGAGGAATTTGCCCTGCTCGAATGTGAATGTATCCATATGGATGATTTCCATTGGTCTTGTAGCTGTAGGTGTAACGTTCATTTGTATTTTTAAAGGATTTCTTTCATATTTGCTTTGTTGGCATATTTCACACTCGTTTATAAATGTTCGAACTGAGTTATTCATTTGAGGCCAATAGAATTTTTCTTTAATCCTGTGGATAGTTTCATCGATACCTCTATGATTTGATTTGCCTTCGTGGTATAGTCGTATAGTTGTTTGTATTCCGTTTTTGTCTGTTACGTGTGTAAGTATTTTGGTACATCTCTTAAGTTTTACTGTCGGCCATTTAAAATATTTTTGGATGACACACGAAAATGGTTCATAAACTTCGGGTTCTTCAAAGTCCAGATGATATTGAATACCAGGGACAATATATTCACGCACAAAATTTATTATATCTTGATCGAAATTATGTTGAGAGATTTGCATATATATTCTTTGCTTCTTATCGAATAATTTTGATATTTTTGGTATGGCTGGAGAATGTAAAACTAATTTAATAATTATTTGATTTTGTCCGTAGTACACTGCATGTTCTACAATTGGGATTTCCGAATCTGGATGTTGTTCTGCGTTAGTATGAACTGTGACTCCTTCACTATCTTCTTTCGTTTCTTCGATGTTTTCTAATGGTTCCTCTGTAATCGATTGATCGTATTGTACCATCATTGAAAGATTATCATCATCTTGATGTAGATTGTTACTACAAGAGGGATGTTCATTATTGTTTGAAGGAGCTAATACTGTATCCAGGTCTAAATATTCTTTCGGTGATTCACTAGGTTGATTTTCTCTATTGTATGATGTTAATTCTGGTGTCTCCAGTTCATTTTCTTGGTTGGGAGTTTGGGTTTTATATACGAAAGTTACTGAAGGGTTGGTGTATTGAGGGTAGTCTTTCAGAATTTCATCGAAATGTTCCCAGTATGTCTCTTTGGTATGTAATTCAATTCGTGAAAGTGCATCTGCATTGTTTAGCTTACCCTTTTTATAGATAATATTATAATCGTATTCTTCTAAACGTATCCTCCAGCGCATTAATTTTGAGTTAGGATCCTTGAGTGAAAACAGCCACTGCAATGGCTTATGATCAGTAATTATATTGAACTTTCTACCGTACAAATAAGGCCGGAAGTATTTGGTCGCCCAAACTATGGCTAGCAGTTCTTTCTCAATAACTGAATAGTTACATTCAGAATCATTGAGCGTTCGTGATGCATATGCTATAGGTAAATCTTTTCCTATAGGGCCTTGTGAAAGAACTGCACCCAAGGCTACATTTGACGCGTCTGTCGTTAAATTAAATGGTTTTGAAAAGTCCGGATATTGTAGAAGAGGTTCGTTAGTTAAGATTGATTTACAAGATTCAAAACAGTAAATAAATTCGTCGTGTGTTATAGTCGCACCCTTTTTTAGACATTTTGTGAGTGGTTTTGTTAGTTTAGCGAAATTTTTTATGAACCGTCTATAATAGCCTAAAAGTCCGAGGAAACCCTTAATCTGTTTGGTGGTTTTGGGTATTGGATAGTTTTTAATAGCCTTTATTTTATCAGGGTTAGGTTTAACACCCTGGGGTGTGACGATATGGCCAAGGTAAGCCACTTCTTTTCTTAAGAATTCCGACTTGTCAAGCTGTGTTTTGAAATTGGATTCTCGCAATCTTTTGAAGACAGCTTCAAGACGTTCTATGTGTTCTTGTAATGAGGTGGAAAATACGATATCATCAAGGTACACTAGGCATTTCTCATTTTGTATGCCACGCAGGATGTTATCCATAACGCGTTGAAACGTTGCTGGTGCGACCGAAGGGCATTCGGAGAAATTCATAGTGTCCATTCTCCGTGCTGAATGCTGTTTTCTCCACATCCTTATCATCCATTTCAATCTGGTGAAAGCCACTCGCCAGGTCCAACGTGGTGAAATATTGGCATTTACCCAATGTTTCCAATAGATCATTGATGTTAGGCAGGGGATATTTATCATTAATTGTTTTTTCGTTTAATTGACGATAATCAACAACGACTCTCCATTTTTGCTTGCCGGAGCGTCAATCTTTTTTGGTACTACCCATATCGGAGATTGCCATGGCGAATTGCTATGTCTAATGATATTTGATTTGAGCATTTTTTTATTTGTTCTTCTACCTCTTTTCTATGTATAAATGGATATCTGTAGGACTTACTATATATGGGGGCCTCGTCTACTGTTTTAATCTGATGTTTTATGCGATTGGTGAATGTTAGTGGCATATCTTCCTGATAAAATATATCGGAATATCGTTGACAAAGTTTTAGTATTACTGCTAATTCTTCTTTATTGAGATGGTCAGTGCGTATTCTTGTTAAATCTAGTTCGTGATTCGAATGAGAAGTAAAGTGGTTGAGTTCGCAATTAAGTATCTCCTTTTCAGATAATTTTTCTACGGCCAGGGGTTCTGATAAGTCAAGTGTAATAGTCTTGTCCGTGTTATTTAATATTGTCGTCAGTGCTTCGCCGTTTTTTTGCAACACTAAGGCTTTCAGGGATCTCACAGTAATGTATCTTCGTATAAGGAATGATTATGTTACCGTGTTTAACACTTGTTTTAATTTTAATTACTTGTTCAACACGTGGAGAAATTGATATAGTGAAGCTATTTGCTGATCTTTTAACTTTATGATACATTAATTTTATCTTAGAAAATGGTGTAACTAGAAAATGATTTTTGAAATCCAAGGCGGCCTGGAGATATTTTATATTATCAAGGCCAATGAGCCCATCAAAGACATCATGAAATTTAAAAAGATAGAATTTAATATCGCCATGAACATTAAATAATTTTGGAATTGGAACTAATACACTATATTTATGAGCAGATTTTTGGTAAACTGTTGAGACAATGAAAGGATCTTCTGATATTCGATTTGGAAATAATTGAAAATCTTTATTAGGGTCGATAAATGATTTTGTAGAACCCGAGTCGATTAATAATTTGAGATTGAATTCGGGTACAAATATGTAAGGTAGTTCTTTTGCTTCGGCAAAATTAAGTAAAAATGTTTCTGGTATTATGTCTGGCTCGATTCTGGAGGCTCTTCTGAAAAATTTTCGGATAAGGTGGAATTTTGAGTCGGATAATTTTCTTGATAAATCTCAGTATCATTATTTATTGGATTCTCATAATAATCTTCAAATTCCTGATTTTCTGGATATTCTATATAGTTATATTCATTAGGAAGATGATTAAATTCTGTATTGTACAGTTCTTCTACTGTATATTTCGGAAGTTGAGAAGACTGTTTGAAAAAGTTAGATGGGGGTTTGGATGTATTCCGGGTTGAAATACTCATAGGAGTCGGTTTTGGAAGCTGCTGATGAGGATTTGGCTTAAAAACATTTTGTTGATTTTGGCGTTGCTGTAATACTTTGGAAAATTTGTCATTTGGAAATTGTTTCTCGGATGGAATGGAAATTGACGTGGTTGAAAATTATTTTGTGATCTAAAGAAATTATTGGGAGTATGAGCGTTAAAAGATGTGGGTTGGAAAAATGTTGGATTTTGATTCCTTATTGGAAATTGTCTCTGTTGAAAGTGAGGTTGAATGAGTGGTGGGTTTAAATTATTCTGAGTGGAAATTGATGGTCTTGGTTGAGTATTAGGTCTATGTGGTTGAGTTTTAATAAAATTCTTATTTGAATTAGTTTGGAAATAAAGTACGTTTTCTTCTTGAGTAACAAATTGGAGTGCTTGCGCTAGGCTTGTTGGTTTCGTGCAGCGAATTGTAGTCCCTAAAGGTTCTCGGAGACCAGCAAGATATGTTTTAATGCTAAATTTTGATATAGATCCCTCTTAATAGGTTTTGCTTGCTCTACTGTCTCATGCACATTTACATAACTACATAGTAAGTTTAGTATGTGTAGGACTCAGTCATGAAAGTTCTGAGCACTTTCGTTGCTCGCCTGTCTTAACATTACTAAATCCCTATTAAGACAGCTCTCATCTCTCTGGTCCGCAAAATTTCTTGTCAATAATTCTTTAAGTTCTATCCAATTGTTAGCACCTTGTATGTTGACTAAAGCTTTCGCATTACCATTTAATTTTGAGATTATTGAATTGAGTTAAAATGTATTCGAAAAACTATTGTGATTATTTCTATCATAGAATTGGTCAATTAAAGATTCGCTTACGAGAATAAATCTATTGAAATCATTTGGAGCATTGGTTAAATGTTGATGAGCCTGTGTTTATCAAAAATTACGCTACAGTAACTAGATTCAATAGAAGTAGTTTATCTCACGGAGGTACTATAATAATGTCTACTAACAGCGACTTTTCGGCTGTTACTAAATTCGATAATCCATTGTCTGAAAAAGTATTTGAATTTTCCATTGTCTATCATAATGCTTATGATCTTTATATTGTTTGTATTTACAAAACACCTGACGCTGACGTACATATATTCAGTCAAAAATTACTGAGCTTGCTTGAATCCCTGCCTTTAAAAAGCAAGTTAATTTTATGTGGAGACCTTAATGTTGACTTTTCTAATGTGTGTGCTGCTCAAGAATCTCTTCAGTCCATTTTCGACTCCTTTGGCATAATTATGCATGTTGACTCACCAACCAGAATAACTAAAACTAGTTCTGATACTATAGACTTTGTCTTATCATCTTTAGATCCAGAATTCGTTGACTGTATTGTCCTTAATTCAGGTTTCTTGGATTATGAAGCAATACTAACAAAATACTCGGCTAAATCTAAGTGCAAAAATGCTTCGCGCAAATTATGCCGTATTTTTTCTGATAAAAATTTTCGTAAATTCAAGCACCTATTTCTCACAACAGACTGTTTTGTTATTTCCAACGATGTCAATACCGAATTTCCTAGATTTATAAAAACTTTATCTAACTTGGCATTCAAATCCTTTCCTCTTAGGCGTCTAAAAATCAAACAACATAAACCCTGGTCTACTAAAGGCTTACGTACATCTGCAAAGAACATGCGCTTATTATCTTACCTAAAAAATCATCCGACAGCGTCTTCTACCATAATTACGTAAAACGTTACAGAAAAATCTATCATAAGACTATAAAAGTTGCCAGGGACATTTATTATAATAGGAGGCTGGCCAATTCCGGTAATGTTGCTAAAGAAATATAGTCTATTGTGAATGACTTAAGAAATAAGACCTCTTCATCTAACACAATCTCTTTTTCACCCGAGAACCTAAATAATTACTTTGTAGATGTAGCAAAATAACTCCTTCCCATGACTTTCTCTCATTTCTCCTTAAGGCTGATATGAATTTACACAGTTTCTTCTGCATGCCCGTAGTATTAGCAGAGCTTATCCTATGCCTCAACGTTTCTAAAATAAAAGTATTGTCATATAAAAGTACATTGCAATCTTTTGTGCTTAATAACACCACTATTGAGGCCGTTGAATCTGTGAAATTCTTGGGGCTTATTGTAGACAACCGTTTAAAATGGGACTTGCACATCGATGCCTTATCAAAAAGGTCAAGTTCTGACTGCTTTGCGCTGAGATCAGTTTCCAAGGAGCTCAACTTGTCTACTTCTAGAACAGTCTATTATGCTATTTTTGAGTCGCACCTCCGATACGCCCTTCCTTTCTGGGGTACGTGTTGTGCGACTCAATTTGAACGTATTTTTAAACTGCAGAAGAGAGATGTTTGGTATTCACTGAGACTTAGCAGTTGGACTTACTGCCAGGATTACTTTAAAAAATTTAAAATCTTAACTTTTCCGTCCCTATTCATATTTGAATCTGTATGCTTAATCCGCAAGCACGTATCTTCTATTCCAGAGAGGCCATCTCACAACTATCCGCTTAGAAATACGGAGCATGATCTTTATCTGCCAACCCCTCGTTCAGAGTTGGTTAAAAGCTCTATACTGTACAATGCAAAAAAATGCACAATCATCTACCATTTAAAATCAAGATCTTTTTCTAAATTTCGAAAGGTTTTGAAATCATACTTACTGTAGAGACCCTTGTATGCAGTAAGCGACTTTTTTGTTAAAAATTGTTAATACTTAATATTAAGCTTCTCACACCCACTGGTTTAGTGAATATTATTTGATGTTAGATATCCTAAGGGTCTTTTGTAATGTAAAATCATCTGTCACGCGAAATTGAATCTATAAGGGCTTTTCTCAGATTTTGCCAAACTTTCAATTAAATACCTACTACCTAGATAATGCCTTTTATGCAGTTAACGGCTTTTTTCAATAAGGCACGTTTCTGCTCAGCTCACGCAGTGGTTTATTAATTGTACAAAATTTGTTTTTTTGTGATTTAGTTAGTGTTTACCTTCTGACTGAATATACAGCTGTATATTAACTTAGTTTCTAACCGAACACACAGCTGTAGGTTACATTCTTATTCTTATTATCTCATATTTTTACATCTTTATATTTCTATATTTTTTTTTTATATTATATACATTTATTTAATTTTTTGTTTTGACTTCGTTTTGTTTGTGTATTGTTTGATTTTGATATTTTTATTTTGTTTTGTCTACAAAATTTATATTTTTTCGGCAATAGAGCATTTTTCTCTCTCTCTCTCTCTCTCTTCAAGAGAAAATGATGAACATTACTTTCATGTTGCAAAGATGGCTACTTGGGGGCGTTTTCATAATCTTTTCTATTTCAAAACTAGGAACAATAAGAAAAACAACTTGTATCTTGACCAATGTTAATTAAATACTAGATACTAATAAAAATATTATAATTTATATTGAGGCGCATATTAACTTTACAGATTTCTTTTTAAAATATTCCACCATGGAATTCCTGATTTGAGATGATTAAAAAACTGAGGAGAAATAATAGTTATTCTTAGAAAAATATATGCTTCGCTTTTTTACCCATCTCTAAGAAACTAAAATCTTAAAATCAAATGCGAAAAGAAATGTAGGGATTTTATAAAAAAAACAGACGATACCTCTTAACATTTAAAATTTTCAAAAAGTTTGCTCCTGAGGGTAGGGGTAAGAAAAGGCGAAGCAAACTTTGGTTAAGAATAATTTTTTGCATATTTAAAAAAAAAATATCACATTTTGAGATAAGTTTAAAAATTCCCGAATAGCTAATATGGGCCAAAGCATGAATAATATCATTTCTATTTTAAACGATTGATGACGATTCAAGCTGCTTACATTTTTAATTTTCCTAGTTTTGAAATAGAATTTTGAGTAGCACACCCTAATTTTTAATTGTATATTTCAAAATCGTTTTATATATATCTAATTGCAATTCTTGAGTAAATTTCAAGATAACTATTTTTTTGAATTTCAATGGAGTGATTTAGACCCTAGCGGCTATCTTAGCCTGAAAACTAATTCCAGCATATAATTTTGACCACTGTTCGATTTTTTATCGCAAGTCCTTGAGTGAGTAGCTTCTGAGATACAGCCGATTATCTCTCTACAATAAAGAATACATTCAACATGATTGTAAACGTCCTATGTTTGGATTTTAAATTTTTGCTTTAAAATAAATTAAATGTAAGTATCAAATATTTCTTTACATTCAGATATTCATCTCTCTTAGTTATATCAATAATGAGAGCGAGACTATTGCTTATATGGTAGTAAATTAACATATTCTTTCCGGAAATAATCTCTTATCAGGGCGGAGTAAATGTACCCTTAAGTGTTTTAGCACTCACGACGATACAAATATTTGGAAGCCCGGAGACTTCGATATCGACAAGGAATATTAGGAAACTCAATTATAATAATTATGTTGCTGCCGCCTAGTCAATTAGGCATCCTAGGCTGATTAAAGGATCTTTCTGAAAGAGCAGAGTATTTATTTTTTTGTTTGAGATATATACAGTGAGCGTGTAAAGGTTGGAACAAATTCTCTAAAAGCTCGATTTGGCCATTGGGGAAAAAAACTCAGATACGTCGATTTTGTTTTCCATTTGCGCATATTTTGGTATATTCATCATTTTGATGACGTCATTACTTTTTGTGTTATGACGTCATAATATATAATTTTTTAATTGGAATATCCCATTTTGAGAATATTATCGAAAATAAAGCATTTTTCTGTATAAGGATATCATTTTTTTTCACAGCAACATACCGCATGTTTGAAAAATAAAAGATATTTCATTCATAATTATGTAATTCATGAAAGTGTAAACAGGAATAAATAAAACAAGAAACTATGAAATTAAATGCTCAAATTATAATGACTAAATCAAACATTGATGACGTGAACATAATGCATAAACCAAAAAATAAGTAGATGAAAAATAAAATCGACGTTTACAAATCAAATAATATTGATGAACTAAAAGAAAGAATTATGACCGAAATTGGTTTAATTAGCGCGGATACCCTTAATAATAGAATTTGATCATTTAAATTCATAGTTTCTTGTTTTATTTATTCCTGTTTACTCTTTCATGAATTACATAGTTATGAATGAAATATCTTTTATTTCTCAAACATACGGTATGTTGTGGTGAAAAAAAAAATATGATAACCGTTTACAGAAAAATGCTTTCTTTTCGATAATATTATCAAAATAGGGTATTCCAATTTAAAAAACATATTATGAGGTCATAGCACAAAAATTGAAGACGTCATCAAAATAATGAATGTATCTAAAAATGAAATGAAAAACAAAATCGACGTGCCTGAGCTTTTTTTGCCCAATAGCCAAATTGAGCTTTGAGCGAATTTGTTCCAACCTTTACACGCTCACTGTATATTGTATGATATATAAAATTATATTTAGGTATATTATTGAAACTAGTGGGCGTCCAGTGGTCGAATTTTGAACCTAATCCATTATTTTTTAAATTCACACTTTATTGAGGTTTTTTTGTCCTGTAATTTTTGGGAATTTTGTTCTATTACGTCAGTTACAAGCTTGTACAAAAAGGCATTAGCGTGTGTTGTTTGCTTAATTTCTTACAATACATATTAAATTTTAAATTTGATGTTAGTAATAGTTCAAAAAGCATTGAGGGCTAGCTATTTATTTTATAATACGTAATATTTCGACTTAACGCTGGTAATATTACTTTACCCTTAAGAAAAAATGAAGAGAATGTATTAATCAACTATGAAATGGATTGACATTTCTTGAAATGACATTGAATGCGTATTTAAATATATCCCTCAAAATAATTACATCACTTTGTATAAACTATTCACAATATTTACAGCCTGTTCCTAAATACAAGCTTTTAGCCTGGCCAGGCCTAAATTATGTCATCGTCAATGTCATATTCCTATATTTATTGAGCCTATATATCTATCAATTTTTGACGGCCATTTTAAACCTGGCCAAGCTAATGTTTTGTATGTCGCTGTTAAATTTGCGTTTGACCAGGGCTGTCATTATCATTCACGAATAAAACACTCTAACAGCGACAGCCCTGACTCGTTGACTTCGACTTGCAATTGGGCTCGTTATGCAACATTCTTTGGATTATGCCAAGCTTTCGAGATTATATATTTTATATCACTCTTTTTCAAAATGACTTTTTTTAAAAAGCATTTACAACTTTATTTATTGAAAAATCAAAATTAAATTGAGCATAGATTATTAGCATATTATTATTACAATGAAAATGAGCTACTAACTGACTTATATCTAAAGATACCTGTATTTATACAAAATTAAAGTGCTGCGTTGACGGTTCTATTATCCTACAAGCGCAGTTCCACGGTGTTGGCATCTTCTTACGCTGGTTTCCGAGAATGGACGTTGTAGCCTTCGGCTTGGCGTTTGGTAGACGGTTGGTCAGCATTTCCTGGCCTGGGAACGGGAACCGCTGCGCGTGACTTGATTATGTGCTGCTCGTAACCTGATACTCCTGGAAACTTGGTTACTTGTGGTTTCGCATAGAATGTCATATAACAGCTCCCCTAATTAATAAAAAGTTGATGCCATACAACAACTTTTATGGTACCACGATATTTTCCATCTCATGTTCGGAATTTTCTATATTCGCTTTTCTTCGGAGGAGGAGACTTCTAATTCTTTTCAGGGGAGTTTGACCTTGATCTTCTGTCTCTGGGTTGGTCGCTTTACATTTCTTCGATATTTTTACTATCACATAGCTTCCAAAGATGAGGCAAATGGCAGCTATCGTAGGATACGTCATCCACGATATATTCTTTGTTATAAATGGTTGGTTTATGAGTTGGTCCAGATCTCTCGCGGATTGTTGAAGTTTATGATTGGCAGCATCCAAGTCTTCGGCGTTGATTTTGTTAAGTTTGAGGGGTTCTAGCTTCGGGAGTTGGATCTTCTCAGAAATATGACTGCAGCATTCTTAGGGGATCATCACGGGGTGTGTGTTGTCCAGAAAGTTGGAGGTCTTCTGGCTGTCGGCTCGTACTTTCGTTATTCCGATAAACGCATGACACTCTGGTACGAGTTTAATGATAGAGTTCTGGGCAAGAGTAACTGTCTTTGTATTTACTCGCGGGCAGTTTATGGCCACTTGTAGTTGTTCTGATAATATCGTCAACCACACATTGTTCTTGATTTTGAACACGTTATATCCTCGACTAAAAATTATCGCACTGTCACAAGTTTTGGGTATCTCTTGACGGTTCTTCAACAATTGGGCCTCACTTGCAGCATTACTGTCTATTGGGTAGGCATATAAATTTGAGCACAGTTTTTTGTGTGGACTAAGGTCTTCACAATTATTTGGATCCCTGATGGGGATGTACATCAGAGAATCATCATTTCGCGCGATGTATTTTTGAGATATACTAAGGATGTGATGCAAACCAGTTCTTCTATCTAATACTGGGATAGGATATATGAGATATAGGTTATAGAGTGTTTGTTCTACAAGGGGTATTCTTAAAACAAAGACGATATTGTTGTCTTGTTGATAGGCTTGATGTTCTGTGATTTCAAGGTATTGGGCGATTTTAGAAGGTTTTACTGGTAAGGGTAGATTACTTCTGACAAGGTTTTGTGATATTTCCTGTAGGGAAAATATCAGATCATTAGGTGTTATTATTGATGAGTGAATAATTTTTAGACGGACAAATGTTATAGAATTTAGAATATCGTTCAGATTGTCTTCAATAACCAGATAACTTTCCAAAAGTTTTTCACAAATTTCTCTCGATGTTACTTATATCCCGATTGAATGTTTTCCTGTCGATAGTTAAATTTTGTATGGATTCATTGAAGGTTTTAATAAGGGTTGTTGAAACCGATATTTGATTTTTCAATAAGTTTTCTATGTGTTGTTGGTCTGTATTTAATTTATTAATGCTATCAGTGTAACATTGACCATCTGCTGCGTCCAAACTTCCCGTAATCTTCCTAAAGATACTTCCGAGTCCATTGATGATTCCTCGCTTGTTTCGTTTGGTGTCGATAATAACTTCATTGAACTTTTCCTTGATCAATTTGGATATCTGCGTCAGGAGATTAACGTGTGTCTTTACATCTGAATGAAACAGATTCATTGAATATTGATCCGGTCGTAAGGTGTTGTGTATGGAGTCCAATATCTTATTGTTATTTTCGTAGGCCGTTAGTAGTCCAGAAATATTTGTATGTATTAATAATGTCCATTTGTCGTTGGAGATGATGATTCTGGTTTCGTCATGGTAGTAGACTCCCACAGTGTTATTAATTGGTTCTATTTGATACTGGCATAGGACCGTTCTAACCAGCATAATGTATCTGAAACCAATTTTAAGTTTCAGTTCCGGCACATAACTTCATACGGTCGAAATTTACTTTAGTATTCTGATTCGTCTTTTGATTTAATAGGGTGGACGAATTTTGATGAATTTCTAGAATTTCGAAAGGTCCGTTGAATTTGTTCGCCAATTTGTTTTTCAGCTGGGACTCCTTTATAAACAATTTGTCATCAACGTTGAATTCGTGAATATTCTCCTGAACGTGTTGGTCAAATCTTATCTTGGCCTTTTGTTTTTGTTTGTCAGTCCTTTCTCGTGCTATCTTTTAAAAATGGGACAATCGATTATTTAAGTCTCTCCCATATTTGGTAATTAATTCTTTCTCATTATACAGCTTCTCTGGTGGTCTGCTGGAACTGTGGACAAAAACAAGTTTGTAAGGAGTAAACCCGTGTGTCTTGTTTGCAGCGTTGTTATAGCAAATTACTGCAAACGGTAATATATTGAACGGTGATCTGCAAGGTGGAGACTGATCATTTCCAGAAGGGTTGAATGCAACCGTTCCAAGGATCCATTACTCTGGTGTGACCTACACTTGAGTAGCTTAGTTTAATGTCATATAATTTACATAAATCTCTTAGGAGGGCGTTATCGAACTCTCTCCCGTAGTCACAATGTATTCGCACTTGAGATCCATAATGTTGAAAGTAGACAAGGAGAGTGTTCACGACGGATTTGGCAGACTTATCTTCGATGGGATAGGCTTGACTAAATTTGTTTAGCTCATCTCTGATGGTCAGAGCGTAGTTCTTTGTATGAACTTCGAGGATGTCGATGTTGACCCTTTCAAATGGAGCTTTTGGTGTTTCGGTTATAACAAGCGGTCTGTCCAGATTCAGCTTTTTGTTGGGTTCTTGAAGCATACGCTATCGGAAGGTCCTTTCCAATAGGTCCTTGCGATAATACTGAACCTATGGCGAAATTGCTTGCGTCTGTTGATAATATGAATGGTTCCTCGATATCGGGGTAGATGAGGATAGGGGTGGTAGTTAGTGCTTTCTTCAGGTTTTCTAAGGCTTCCTTACAATCTTAGTCAAAGTCAAAGGGAATATCCTTCTTGAGAAGACGGGTCAGAGGCTTCGATTTTTTAGCAAAGTTTTCGATAAAGCGTCGATAATATCCTGCAAGACCTAAGAACGACTTGATGTCTTTTTGGTTCTTCGGTTATTGAAAACTATTTATGCACTCGATTTTTGAAGGATTCGGTTTAAGTCCCTCGCTGGTTACCAAGTGTCCTAGGTCTGTATTTTCATATTCGCTTGCCTGAGCCTCTTGAAAACTTCTTTCAGTCTCTGTATATGTTCATGGATGGATGGGGAGTAGATGATGATGTCATCCATGTATACCAGGCATCTCTCGTTTTGGATCCCCAATAGGATGTTGTCCATGACCCTTTGAAACGTAGAAGGAGCATTCTTCAAACCAAAGGGCATAGGAACAAATTCGTAATGCCCGTTCTCCACTGTGAATGCGGTTTTCTGAATATCCTTGGGGTCGATCTCGATCTGATGGAATCCCGATGCCAGATCAAGGGTGGAGAAATATTGGCATTTGCCAAGTGGATCCAGAAGGTCAGAGATATTCGGGAGCGGATATTTGTCGCTTACCCTGATCTCATTCAGTTTCCTGTAGTCGTTGACGACTCCTGAGCCATCCATCTTATTGGGAACTACCCAAACAGGTGAAGAGAATGGGGATTTGGAAAGTCTGATTATGCCCTTGTCCAACATCTTGTTTACCTGCTCTTTTACTTCTTCCTTATGGACGTGTGGGTATCTATAGGGATTAGTAAATGTCGGTTTGTCTGTCGTTGTTTTAATTGTTTGTTTAATTTCGTTCGTGAAGTTTAGTTTGTTTCGGTAACAAATTTTGCCTCTTCTTCATTCAGGTGATCTAGCCGTAACTGTCGTTTTATCTCTGGTATTCTGTCGCTGTTGGTGATGTATTGAAATTCACTAAGATAGTTGACGGTGATTTTTTCTACTGGTTCCATCTCCAATTGGGAAAAGTCTACGGTTTTGGGAATTGCATTCGGATTTATGACTGTAGTAATGAATTCACCATGTTCGTCTACTTTTACCAAAGCATTGAGAATGCGCACTTTTTCTATCTCTTAGCTAGAGAGGATAGCTTCGCTGTCTGATAGACTGCACCTCAGTTTAAAAATTTGTTCCGTCCGTGGAGCTATGGAAGTTATGTTGGAAATTTTGGAGTTCTTTGGATTATTTTGCGGCTGTGTTTTGGATGTTGAATCACCGGCTACTTTGTATAGGGGTATCGTCTTAAAATTTGTTACCAGCTGTTTATTCTTAAGATTCACTATGCACTGGTAGTGTTCCAAGAAGTCTGAACCTAACAAACCGTCAAAGTCTATGTCGAGATTGCAAATATATACCTTGTGTGGATCTTTTACGTTGAGAGGTCGATTCGTTAATAAGTATTTTTTGGTCAGTGATTCCCTGAATGATGACATTTTCAGTAGATCTTTGTCGAAATTTTTCACAAGCAGTCGGTTTGAAAATTGAAAGACCGGCTCCTGAATCTACTAAAAATTTAAAAGTCTTCGTCGCGTCTGTAATATAATAGAGATTTTTTGATTTAACAGTGTGTAGGAAGTTCTGCTCGGGAAATTTTAAGTTGGGGCTGTAATCGTCCAAGTTCATAGTCTGAATTTGTGCTTGAATCTCGGCCATGTCTTATGTCTTGTTGTGGATTCGGGGGGTCTGTTGGCGCAGGTGGGCCCTGGCGAAAACCCGGATTTATTTGATCGAATACTTCAGGTAGGTCTTGATAGTTATATTCGTCTTGTGATTCATAGTTATCCTGAAATTTTTCTGATTCTTGATAATCCTCATAGGAGTAGTTTTAATCTTGATCGTAGTTAAGGTGATAGGTTCTATTCTGTGGCCTGTTGAAGTTTGGATTTTATTGAACCACTGATGGTCTAATTCCTATATTGGGTTAGGCCTAATTACAGATAGACGATCGTTTCTAAGGTTTTGTTGTTGGGAATTTTGTTGTTGGAACGGGGGTCTTAACATCTGATTTTGGGAGTTCGAGTTATAGTTATTTCCGAAATTCTGCCGTTGTCTGCATTCGTTAAACGTATGTCCTGTTCGTTTACAGTGGTTGCATTAATAGATGCTAGGGCCTGTACTGGATCTTCGGGGTGGAAAGTTCGTGTTTTAATTAGCGTTCTGATTCTCAAAGTAATTCAGCTGAAGCTCTCATCTGATGCGATCGGTAGCGGTTAGGATGTCCGCAGGGTCACTTGCTCTTACAATTTAACCTAGTTTTGGTTCCAATCCTGTTAGGAGGGTGTTAAGGGCCATTGATTCGGATAGTCGGGTCTGTGCTCTCTTCTCTTCTTGAGAATAGTTCTGCTAGTTAATGGAAGCGTACATTTTGGCTTCATATGTCTGGAGTCGGCTGATGAACGTTGGTGGTGATTCACTGGGTAGTTGTCGAATTAGTTGGAGATCTTGTATCAGCGACGACAAATCGCGAGAATCTCCGATATGTGTTTCTAATAGTGACTTTATTTCTTGCCACGTACTAGGATTCCTAGAGTTTATAAGCTCCGCCGCTCGACCGCGTAATTTATTTTTAATATGTAAGTTTAATAAAGTTATTTGGTTACCGACGGCCATATTATGAGCCGTGGTGCAAGACAATATAAACGTATTCAGAAATATTTGATTTCCATCGTACTCAGGTACAATTTTTATTTATTGAAAAATCAAAATTAAATTGGGCATAGATTACGCTTACAATGAAAATGAGTTACTAACTGACTTATATCTAAAAAATCCCTGTATTCATACAAAATTAAGGTGCTGCTTCGACGGCTCTATTACTCTAGAAGCGCAGTTCCACGGTGTTGGCATCTTCCTACGCTGGTTTCCGAGAATGGACGGTGTAACCTTCGGCTTGGCGTTTGGTAGACGCTTGGTCAGCATTTCGTAGCCTGGGAACGGGAACCGCTGCGCGTGACTTGATTATGTGCTGCTCGTAACCTAATACTCCTGGATACTTGGTTACTTGTGGTTTCGCATAGAATGTCATATAACATATATATATATATATATATATATATATATATATATATATATATATATATATATATATATATATATGTATATATATATATATATATATATATATATAGGGTGAATCACGACCAATGGGATGGAGGTTTATGGCGAAACGGTAAAAGTTCTACTTCCTATATTTTATTGCATTTTCTGGTTGTCCCTTAAAATTAAGATACTCTTTCATAAGTGTTCCCTATACCTAAGTACAGAGCGTTCTGAGTTATGCTGACTTTTCATAAAATGTAAACTTTTCGAAAAAAAATCATATCTAATTAATATAACATATTCTAGCAAATTTTCTCTTACATCTAAATAGTTGGGCGTTCGTTGAATGTATTCCACGAATGAGTACTAAACATCTCTGTACAGGGTGTTAAGAATTTACAGTTTCATTATTACGTCATTTAATGTGTAATATCGGGCTTATTTTAAATCAGACACCCTATATTTTATTAATTCACCATGTCAAAAAAGAACTTTTCTTTCGAATGGTATAAGGGTGTCCTATACCTAGGTGTTATACTTTTCGTGCAATTTACTAATTTCAAATTTAATGGTAAATCGAAGTTTAAAACATTTGCAATTCTCTCTAAATTTTTAAACAAATCATCTTGGCATAGTTATTGTAAAAAACAGTGTAGTTGCTAATAAATATGCACACGTTTTGTTGCTGAGGTACACTAGCTCCTTTTTTTACTGATAAATATTTAAGTACATAATAAAACACAAACACATTTTTAATAAAGCATTTGCTTTATTAAAATAAATACTACAAAACGAACAACAAATTATTAAAAGCAAAAAATGTAAAATTACTATAATAGATGCTCAAAATGCTTGCCATTTTGTGCAATGCAACATGTGATTCTATCTTCAAACGATCTACTTACATTATTCAACATATTGGGTGTTATAGACGCGAAAGCGTTCGAAATTCTTAATTTCATATCGACTGGAGTAGTAGGCGGTGTAGCATATACAATATTTTTAATATAACCCCATTTGAAGAAATCCATCTTGGTCAATTTTGGTGACCTAGCTGTCCAATTACAAGGACCGCTTCTACCTATCCATTTATTTCTAAATTTTCTATTTAGGTAGTTCCTAACATCACGTGAAAAGTGAGCAGGAGCTGCGTCCAATTGTAGCCACATTTTCTTTCGGATGGTAAGTGGTAGGTTTTCGAAAAGGATCCAGAAGTCTTTTTTCAAGAAATTCAAAAATTTTCTTCCATTCAGGTGTCCGTCAAAGAAATACGGGCCGATAACATATTCGCCCACAATCCCTCCTCAAACGTTTACACTCCATCGGTGTTGGCGATCAACAGTACGAAATAAATGTTTGTTTACTTTATGTCTATTTACTAACCCATTATTGTGGGAAGTCGATTAATCGGTAAACAATAAATATTTAAAAAAATCAGGATTTTCTCCAACTCTATCCAAAGTCCATAAACAAAAATTTAGACGTTTATCATAATCCTGTTCTGTCAACTGCTGGTGTAGTTGAATATGATATGGATGGTAGCGATTTTTCTCAAGTATTCTACACACACTCATTTGACTTATTCCTAATTCACTTGAAATTTTTCTAGTACCAGTATTAGGATTCTCCGTAACCGACAGCAGTATATCAAATTCGTTGGCCTTGTCACCAGTAACTGGTTTAGTTTTATTCACCTTCTCGTATGCAACGTTACCAGTATTACGGAATCTATTGAGTAGTCTTTCAAAAACTTCCTTTTTAGGGTGAGCTCTATCAGGGTACTTTTGAGCATAAACTCTAGATGCTAGGAGACAATTTTCTAATCATTCCCCAATGCAAAGTATCATGGCGACTCTTTCGTTTAACGAGTACTGCTTCATATTTAGTAGCAATAAAATTTGAAACTAACACAGGATTGTTATGATACTTGACAGAGTTAGGTACCAACTAGATTATGTAAGCAATTTTTGTTTTAAAATCGATTTACCATTAAATCTAAGATAATGTTAAATGGCACGAAAAGTATAATACCTAGGTATAGGACACCCTTATATCATTCGAAAGAAGAATTCTTTTTTGAAATGGTGAATTAAAAAAATTAAATTTAATTTAAAATAAGCTCAATATTACACATTGAATGATGTAATAATGAAACTATAAATTCATAACACCCTGTGAAGATATGTTGAGTACTCAATCGTTGAATACACTCAACAAATGCCCTGCTATTAAGATGTTAGAGAAAATTTGCTAGAATTTGTTGTATTAATTACATATTAATTTTTTTCGAAAAATTCAAATTTTAAGAAATGTCAGCTCTGTACTTAGGTATAGGGAACCCTTAAGAAAGAGTATCTTATTTTTTACGGGCAATCAGAAAATGCAATAAAATATAGGTTGTCCCATAAGAAAAAATATAGCTTTGATATGCCACAAATTTTTGGAACATCCTGTATATTCCAAAATAATTTTAAAATGTAGCCTTTATCAATGTACAAACTACTAAAGTGATAGACATTTTAAAACTTTTACCGTTTCGCCATAAACCTCCATCCCGTTGGTCGTGATTCACCCTGTATATATATATATATATATATATATATATATATATATATATATATATATATATATATATATATATATATATATATATATATATATATAGTAATATCATCATTATATAGATCACATAGCTTACCAAAGTCAGAATTTAAATCAAAGTTAAAAAAGTTTCTCCATATGTCCAGGAACATTAAAATTCACCTAATGATCGGGGACTTCAATATTGATATCCTTAAACTTGATGAAATATCTCAAGAATATTTTAATAATTTCCTAGTGAAAGGGTTTGCTCCCGGATTTCAAACTGTGACCAGACCATCGAATTATAATACTAATGAGGGTTCTTGTATTGACAATATTTTCATTAACACCAGCTCAGTCGACTTTGAGTCTATTGCTAATCAGCATACGCCCAAAACTTCCTACTGATCTATAATAAGTTGAAGAATATTGCCGTAATAAAGAATTGGAGATAAATATTGCAAATGCAAGACCCTGATTTAGCAAAAGAATCGATGAACAATCCAGGAATGATCCTCGTAAGAAATGGATTACCAAATTAATTATTGAATCTTGTCATAAGAAAGAGTATTATATATGAAATGGAAAATGTGACCAAATGATGAAGGAATAAAGGCCGAGTATAAAAATTACTTAAAGATACACAATAAACTTATTAAAGATGCTAAGTTTAAATATGAGCGAAAACAAATTGAAAATAATATAGGTAATTCCAGAAATCTATGGAAAGTTATTAATGAGAAAATTGATAAAAACTCAAAAGAAGTCAATCTAGTTAACTATATAACCAAAAAATCGTTGAACCTAAAAAAATATCAAACATTATGAATAACTTTTATTGTAATATAGGGTCAGACATTTGCAGAAAGATACAACAGCCAAACTCTGTAATAAATTTACCACCTGTCAACCCTAGCTCCATCTTCTTAACTCCAACAAACATTGATGAAATTGAAAGGGTCACCAAAAGATTGAAACAGAAAACCGGGGGAGTAGATAATATTAATACAAAGGCAATCCTGGCTCTTATTGATTATATTTCTGAGCCGCTTGTTCATACATTTAATCTGTGTATTGAAAAAGCAATTTGGCCAAAAGCTTTAAAAACTGCAGATGTTATATCTATCCACAAAAGTAATCAGAAACATATTATTTCCTACTACAGACCGATATCATTGATATCCAATTTGACATAGATTTTTGAAAAAATCGTTTTCCACAGATTTTTAAAGTTTATTGGAAAACACAACATATTATCACAATGATAATATGGTTTTATGAAAAACATAGGGACCAAGGATGCGCTAAACTATACAACTAATTGAAACTATGAAAAACTTGATAAAAGTACCCCTATTGCTACTACATTTTTGGATCTAGCTAAAGCATATGATACTATAAACCATATGATTTTACTCGATAAATTGCACAACTATTGCATTAGGGGCAACGCACACAAACTCATTCAAAACTACCTAAAAGACAGGAAACAACGTGTGGAAATAAACGGGTATTTTAGCAATTTTTGTGAAATTAATACTGGCATTCCCCAGGGAACTGTTTTGGGACCTTTGTTATTTATATTATAAGTGAATGACTTGTTGATTAGTATGCCGGAAGATACAATTGTATCCTTTGCAGACGATATAGCTGTTATTTCTACCGATAAAAATTGCCAGGGAGTTGAAACTAAAATGAACCATTATCTTGATAACATATACACATGGTTAGCGTTAAATAAACTATCCTTAAATATTGATAAAACAGTTTTTTATGACATTTGGTAATTATTGCGTTAGTATCTATCAATGGCGAATCTTTGAAAAGAGTAGAAAGCTGCTAATATTTGGGTATTATATTTGATTAAAGAATGAATTGGAATGAACATATTGAATACATCCAAAAGAAAACAAAGTATATAGTTTTTATATTTTACAAAATGTCTAAGATCATGACATCTGATATGCTAAAAATATTTTATTATGCTTTCATCCATAGTATCATCAACTATGATATTACTGCTTGGGGGATGCATGTGCAACAAGTATCAGACCACAGCAAGCTTTACAAAATGAAATCGTCAAAATAGTCAACAAAAAACAATACATAGGTCATAAAAATCCAACTACTATAGATCAAATTTTCTCTTTGGAAGCTCTAAAATTTCACTATGACGAACTGAGAGGAAAATTTATGAATTCAAATAGTATCACTAGGAATAAGAGCATTATTGTTCAACAAAGAAATAAAACAGTGAGTACATATAAGAAATAGTTATATAAGAGCCATAAGACTATACAACAACCTTCCAAATGATCTCAAAATATTTAAAAAAATAATGCAAGGAAAAGTTTATTAAAGAAAAGGATTGCAGGGAATACCATAAAAGGAGGATAAATTTATGTTTACATATTGCTTGTTATGTTTTTGTTAACATTGGATGACATGATGATGATTTTATTATGTTAAGTAATAATATAAATTTTGTTAAGAAAAAGGTTAACTGTTTTTTTACTATTACTTTTATTAATTAATTAATGAAATTTCTGATTGATGGCCATGAATTATTTCCTGTTTGTGGTTAATTTTATCTAAATTCACGAATTTTGCCCCAACGAAGAGAATAAACATTCTGGAAAGCTTGGCATAATCCAAAGAATTTTATTTATTAAATGACTGCATCCAACAAAAATCTATTTTATTATATATATATATATATATATATATATATATATATATATATATATATATATATATATATATACAGCGCTTATTAAATTGAATTGCGAATAACGCGTCAATCTGTTTTTTTGACAATGTTTCCAATCGTCTAAATAACTTTTTTTGTCCAGTGTCCAGACTATGAATAAGTGAACCAATATTTTCCATATTTTTATTGCAACGTTTCGATTACTTCATATAATCATTTTCAAGCTTAACTAGTGTCTAAATGCTGTCGATTGAATATTTATAGTGGTTACATAATTAGGTGATCATTAAGATTCAATTAAGGTTGTAATTTCCGGGATTGTTACCGTGTAGGTAGAGGGTCCGTGTTGATCCTGTAAATTGCAGATTTATCTCGGGTCGGGAATTCCTAATGACCAGCGCTTCATGGATTTGCAGCCTTTGGAATTCTTGAATTTTCTTAATGATGCAGGTGTTGTTTACAAGGACATCTCTGGTAAGAGTTGTATTGTGTTTGTTTGTGAAATGTTTTTTGATGGCTCCATTTTGAAGGTGCATTGTTAATCTTTTGGATAAGGTTGTTGTTGTCATACCAACGTATTCTACTTTACAGGGCTCACAGTCCTCGTGTTTGCATGTGAATTGGTAGATTACGTTGGTTTGTTTCAATGTGCTCGTCTCAGGATTCATGTTGTTCCTCATGAGTAGATGGGCGGTCTTGAGGTTTTTGTAGTAAATTCTCAGTTGGATCTTGTCGTTGTTATTTAAACATACGATGTTGTTTCTGACTATCTCTTTTAACACTCTTTCATCCGTTTTGTAAGATCTAGAGAAAAGATTTTTGTAGTATAATATATGTTTTGTCACGTTTATATCTTCGTGTGTGGTTTTTGGGTTGGCCTGTTTATCTAGATATCTTTTTAATAAACTATCGAAGGTCCTGTTGCTGTAGCCGTTGTTTATTAATGTTTGTTTGAGTTTCTCAGTCGCTGAACAGAAGTTGGCCCAAGTTGATGATATTTTATATGCTCGGTGGATTAGGTTGGTGATGGTTCCTGTTTTATATCGATCTGGGCATTCACTTTGGGCATTTAGGTATGACCCCGAACGATTGGGTTTTGTGTATATGGCCGTCTCATATCTACCGCTCGTGTAGTCCACCTGCACATCCAAGAAGTTGATAACTTTGTCCTGGTTTTCTTCAATGGTGAATTTTAATCCTGATATTGTTTCAAATCGATTTTTTAGGGCCTTCAGGTCGTCACAACTATTTGTCACGACAAAGCAGTCATCTACGTATCTGCAATATACGCCTGGTTTTAAGGTTACATCTTCTAAGACGAAGTTTTCAATGTGGCTCATGTAAAAATTAGCAAAGGCAACTCCTAGAGGCGAACCCATTGCAACACCATCTATCTGCTGGTATAATGACCCATCTATATGTCGGAATAGTGTCTCCGTGGTGCAAGCCCTGAGTAATGCTTTCATTGTATCTGGTGTTATAGCTGGAGGAGGTATCGTGGGGTGCGAATATGTCGAATTACAGATGATGTCGATGGTTTTCTCTGCTGGTACATTAGTAAAAAGAGATTCTACTTATATATATATATATATATATATATATATATATATATATATATATATATATATATATATATATTATTATAAGGGTATATCGACCAACGCGTTGTTTGAGATTAGAGTATACTCTTTGTTCTTAATCCAAGCTTTCAAAACTTAATTTTGTTCGATCATCAGGGAAACAACAAAGAAAATTATTATAAACATATTGCATAATTAAATTTAACATTATTTTATGGCTTATAGTACGTGCGGTTAATTAAAGTTGACAACATTTAAAAATAGGCCGTTATAGCACATTATTAAGAAACTAATTGTTGAATAATTCAAATTATAACGATTACCTACTTAAAATAAAATAATTATCTTAGGTTAGTTTACAAGGGAGACAGCTGACACATTTTGACATTATAAGTCTATGATGAAACAATAGCAATTTAGAATAAACAAATACAGGATAAATCATTTGTCCAGCTGGCCATCACCAAACAGTGAGAATGGAAAGGTTAATAAATATATGTATATAACGCTTTTGAATTTTTTTGAATTTGAACTTTATATATCACATTTGGTTGATATAAAGGCGGTGTTTTGTCTTTAATTTTTGTGAAGAGGGATGAAACTTTCTTTATACTTTTTGTAGTTATTTCAATATTCTCATTCCGTAGCACTCTCCTTATTTTTGGCGTGAGGCTGTCTATACTTGGCAGAGTGTAGTAACGTACTGTCTGTCTGGTTGTAAGAACACCATTGTCTCTTGTACCATCGTCGTCACGAGTTGATGGAATACTATTATTGCAGAATAACAATTTACTCGTCAAATATCTTGGATATGAGTTTTCTGTCAGGATACGTTGTAGTTTTATATGATTTCTGTGAATTAAAGATTCATGACAGATCTTCTCTATTCTATGTTTCATTCCATTGATGAAGTTTATCTTTGTCTTGATACTATGTTCAGAACGATAATGTAGAAATCTATTGGTTGCCGAAGGTTTTCTATACCAGTCCAATTGGAATACGTTATTGATTCTATGCACTCTGGTATCTAGGAAAGGTACTGAATTGTTGCAATCTTCTTATTCCACTGTAAATTTTATGTGCTCATCAAAAGCGTTGAATGTTTGTAAAATTAAATCTATATCATTCTCTGGAAGGTTTAAAATTAAATCATCTACAAATTTCTTTGTATAACATAAATTAAATGGTAATTTTGGGATACATGTATTGAGATAAGATGGGGCTCAGCTTTGATCCCCTGGCGCAACCGAAAACTTGAACGTAGTATTCATCTTTGTATTGAAAATAATTATTTTTTAGAACGAAAGTTATCATCTCAATAATCTGTTTCCTAGGTATGTCACATCCAACACTGATCTCATTCCATTTTGCCCGTACAGCCTTTAATACTAATGGTAATGAAAGGTTTCCAAAGAGATTCATCACGTCAAGAGAGATCACAACATAATGATCTGGTATTTGTAAGTTATTGGCTGTTTCGGCGAAATGGAAAGTATTTCTTATATAATAATTATTGTTAGTATTATATGTACTTGATAAAATCTTCGTAAGTTATTCTAAGAAACTCATTTTATTTAAAAGTATAAGTAATCGTTATAATTTGAAGTATTCAACAATTAGTTTCTTAATAATGTGTTAGAACGTCCTATTTTTAAATAATGTCAACTTTAATTAACCTCAGGTACTGTAAGTCATAAAATAATTTTAATTTAAAGTATGCAATAAGATTTATATTAATTTTCTTTGTAGTTTCACTGATGATGAAACAAAATTAAGTTTCGAAAGCTTGGATTAAGAACAGAGAGTATAATTTAATCTCAAACATCGCGTTGGTCGATATAACCTTATAATAATTAACATATGTTCGCGACCACAAATCATCAATATTATAACAAAAATATTTTTTTAAACATAAGTGTCACATATGAAGCACTAATAACTAAACTACTGAAGAATTGGAGCAACAATAACATCAAGTTGGCGGCAATGTTGAATCGACGGATCTTCCTACTACAATGCAAAAGGAGAGGACTCACCCCTAAACACATATTAAACAACATTAAATGTTAAAATAATTTAATAAATGCGAAGAGCACGCAACTTAATAATAAGGTAGATAGCTTTAACAGGAGACTAATGATAAAAATATTAAACCTAGAAAAAAAGCACTAGATACAATAGATAATCCCATAAAATCAAAGGTAGAAACGTAACTATATTGAATAGTCTTGATTATTTTCACTAAGTAAACTACAAGATACAGGACAAATTAAAAATATGACCATAACATATATACCAGATAAGGTGACGATATTAGCGCTAGGGTCGAAATTCAGTTTCAAGGTAGCGGTAAAAGACATACCTATAGATAGACTTATAACAGATGTAGAGTGTATTTTGAACTGTTTGGATAAAAATACCCGAGATCTCTATAGAGCTTAGATTACGAATATAATTACATCGCATATATATAAGAATAGAGACGTACGATATCAGACAGTCATACTATTCAATGAAGCTAAGAAATTCCTTCGAGACAACGATCATTTAGTAGCGGTATCTAGTGATAAGGGTGGAGTTACAGTGGTTCTAGATAAAGAAGAATATAACCAAAAAATGAAACATTATTGACGATGACAAGTTTAAAAAAAACTAAGATCAAACCCTACCACAACTATACAGAACAAATGTAACGCCTTCATAAGCCAGTAAGAAGCTCAGGGTATCTTGACTGACTGAAAAATGTGAAAATACAATGACCTACCTGTCAGAATACCTTACGAAGATTTTATCAAGTACATATAACAGTAGTTATTATTATATAAGAGATACATTCCATTTCACCGAAACAGCCAATAACTTATAAATTCCAGATCATTTTTGTGATCTCTCTTGACGTGGTGAATCTCTTTGGAAACCTTTCATTACCATTAGTATTAAATGTTACTTTTGAAGTTGTGCAGTTGCAGATGGATTGATAACTTTTGGCACCAACTTCACAAGTACCAGCACCAATAGAATTAATATTATTTTATACTTTTGCACCAACTAATAACGTCGGTCCAATTTTTTGTTAAAAAAATATTTATTTTAAACTTTTGGCTCTAACATTAGTCACGAAAATCGTTGAACGTTCACTAATAGCAATGTACTTATCCTATTACCCACGTATATTCTTCGCTTGTAGTTTTTTTTATTGAGATCTCAAAGCATCGCTGCGGAAATACGCTTAAGAATTTTATGTTACCGTTTTAATACCGATTTAACACGAAAACTGTAACTCTAAGGAAAAAAATTTCATTATAAATGTTGCTACAAATAATTATGTCTTTCATATAGTAACGAAAGATTTTCAATTTTCGAAAGAAACCGCTCTCTCTACATAGCAAAAATAAGAAACTAACATGCATCTATCTCAAAAACCGTAACTCTTTTGAAAAAATGTTCAGTTTAAACGTTTCCCGATATTGTCTTATCTGTAATTATTCCAACTCAGATTTTCGATTTTCAAAGAGAAGGAGATTTCGGATCTGCATTTTTGTGAATATGGGACCATTTTTCAATCATCCTCTTTGAAATGAATCAAAAATCATTAAAATCGGAGTTTGTTTACTATATAAAACGCGCGGTCAAACAAAAAAAAAGCACAGTCCTGCGTTCGGGATTCGTTCGTCAAAAAACTATTACAAATTTATGTTTGGAACTTTCGGATATTTTTTATTTGGAAGGAGAACATTGTTCATTGAAATTAAACATTCGATTGAAACTAATAATGCGAGACCTTTATTCACTATATCGTATAGATACCCCCAAATTCATAAAGAGGAGCTGAAGACACAAGATGGTCGAATTATGAACAATGGTATTATACGTCACTCAATTTCGCCATGGCCATCACTAGAAGCTTGATGCTTCGTATGTCGTTTGGAATCAAAAATGACCCTTCCAAGTTCCAGCGTGTCATGGACAATATTCTATATTTCATTCAAAATGAATGATGTCTTGTTTATAAGGACGATATTATCATTTGTTCTTCTACTATACATGAACCTGTCACTCGGGTCACTGAAGTTTTGAATAGACTCCGTAATGCCAACCTAAGAATCCAACCAGAGAACTTTCCTAAAGTCGCTTATCCTGGATCTATTATTACTCAAGATGGTGTCAAAACAAACACGCTCAAAATAGAATGTTTACAAGATTTTCCAGAACCCAAAAATCAAAACAAATCTAGTTTTAGCTGAATATTACCGCCACTTTGTACCAAATTTTGTCAAAATTTCTAAACCCTTAACAAGACTTTTATAAAAAGATCTAAGAACTGCACTTACTTTTGGTCCATTTTTAAGATATTTAAATTTTTAAGAGCCATTTATCCTTACAACGGATGCTAGTGCATTTGCCAATGGTGCTGTCTTATCACAAGGCTCATTGGTAGAAGTCTTCCAGTAAGTTATGCTTCCCGAACATAATGTAGTGCAAAAACAAAATACTCAACAATAGAATGAGAACTTCTTGCTATTGCCAGGGCAGTTAAACATGTCCGTTCTTATCTATTTGAAAGAAAGTTTACGTTAGTCACTGACCATCATCCTCTAACATGGTTATTTTTCAATAAAGATCCTGGAAATAGGTTAGCTCGATGGCGAATCAAATTGGAGGAATATCCAATAAAAGCACTGATGCACTTTCAAGAACCAAATTAACCATTATAAAGAATGCGCAATTTTACAACCTAAAATTACTGTTCTAGCAACTAATAAAGATGAACTGTCAACAAGTAAACAAATTTATGGTACAGAAGAACGAACGAGAAGAGTTTATGACAGAAGAATTTAATAAATTTGTTGATCTTTATAAAACAAAATCTATTATTGACTATTCAAACATTGAAACGAAAAATGAAAAACTATAAGACAAGACTCATAAGAACATTAGTTAATTTTATTGGAAAAATAAATTAGAAGTCTTTCATCACAAAATTATAGCGGATATTTTTAACGTTGTTATCCATAATGATAAAATAATCAATTTCCATCAAGTACAGACCAACTCAATCCAGAGATATTTTTTAAGAAATGCAGACTTTCACATAAATTCAGTAAATGTTTATTTTAGCAAGACTGTCAAATATGGTAAATATTTCATAATACTTATTTAATATACAGAATTAATGGTCCAACAAGATCAGAGTAAAGTTGATTAAGATTTGTGGGACTGAAACTGAGATTTTGTAGAGAAAATTTAAGAACACCTTTAGTTATAACGGAAACAATGAAAATTCTGATTTAAAGGAATCTATAATTATAGTATTGAATATCCAGCCAAAAATTATGCTCTTCATCAGGGATGGAATAACTAAATTCACGCAAGCATATCTACCCGATATCAGACACAAGAATCATCAACAGTGGCGAAAGCTTCATTTGTTTTCTACCAACACTCTGGAACACC
The DNA here is from genome assembly GCA_958507055.1 of Crioceris asparagi. Taxonomy (NCBI): domain Eukaryota; kingdom Metazoa; phylum Arthropoda; class Insecta; order Coleoptera; family Chrysomelidae; genus Crioceris; species Crioceris asparagi. The sequence goes on from OY293828.1 coordinate 51,086,135, forward strand.
ACTGAGAATCAGTGTGATTATGGCCGAGAATTCGATAATCTATTAATCAAGGATTTTTATTCACTCTATGATATAATTATAGCTTTTATAAGAGTTGGTTATCTTCAGTGATTTCACGGACACTTTTATATATGATCCGTGCACATGAAGCAGAAAATCCCGATGAGTATAAGCCCCGATGCTCTAATAATGTAAAAAGTAAAATTACAGAATTTATTCCATATGAATCAATCTAGTAGACCATCTGAAATTCTATACAATGAAAAAGCTCTTATTACAAAACACGTACGTGACCTAAGTAACCGACAGCAGTATTATTACAAATTTACTCGACTGAAGCCAGAACAAGCGAAAACTAAATTCGACAAATATGTATTAGACAGACAAATAAATTTCAAAGTAGGAGATAAAGTATATGTGAAAGAATCACAAATTAAGGACATAGGTCAAAACCTTTTCCATTGTCGTTTTGAAATTATTCATTTATTTGATACTTTTGTTATAGCTTTGAATTCTCTAACTAATCAAAAAATAAAAGTGAATTTTGATAGACTTAAACCTTACTATGAATAGTCTCTTTTGGTTCCAGATTACTGTGGTTGATAAATGTTATATCAGCCCCATTCACTCTCACTCCTGTCAATAACACCGTGGGAATCTTTTTCCATGGAGAAACCAATGTGAAAATTACTAAAGACAAATGGACTCTTTTGGTATACAAAGACTTAAGCCCTTATTAAAAAGCAATGGACAGTAATAACAGAATATTCATAGATGTCTGGTATACTTTGCAGGATAATTCTTCAACATACTTAGCTTTTAATTCGCAAGTTCAGAAACATATTATTAACACATATTTCAAACTCTATAGGTCAGAAATATAAAGAGATACTTGAAGAAATTAATCTTTAGAGAAAAACGACAACTTGAAATCTTGATGGCTCGGATGGAGAGTATTTTGTTATTTGTATTAATAAATTGTCCCAATATGAACATCAATTGGAAAATTTTATGAAGCACAATTATTAAGAAGATTGACCAAGCTACCCAAAAACTTCTCAAATATCCCTTGTCTTTGTTAAAAATTATAAAGTTAATCAAATGAGCCAAAACATTTGGTTAATAACAGTATCTGATCCTCTACCAGTTACACTTAAATGAGGAAACAAGGAAGTAAAATCAGGAATAATAAAAACCAATAGAATTTTAAAACTTCAACCTGAGTGCAGCGCTTTTATTGGAAGCATAAGTGTTCAGTACCAATTTTCATTTGATAACTATAAAAACAAATTATCTAAAGAAGTCATCCAGTGTCGATAGCTTTCGACTGTTTTAAGGACATTCCTGAGAAGATCCAAATCCAGAACTAAAACCTCTTCGGCTTAACAAAATTGACATTGAAGATCTAAATATTGCCCAACATAAATCAATATTTGAATTACATAAACTGATCAAGCAATTTCTAATAACAAAATATACGCAGTGGCTTAGATACGGTTCTAACTAATGTTATAATCATTCTATTGGTTATACTCTGTTATCTGCAAATGTAAGAGAAGACATCTGCGTATTGAAATAGCATTAAGAACTGATCGTCCACCACCTCCACCAAGACCAGGTCCTGATGTTTCATTCCATCAAAAAATCAAGCGAATCTTACACAGAGGAATACCAAGTATTCACGTGGTAGAACCCGTTGAAGAAACAATTGAGTTAATTTCAAACTAGTCAATTATTCAAAAGTTGTTGCAAATATTATAAGCTTCTCTTAGGGGGAGCTCTTATATAAAATCATATATGTGTATAATAATAAAATGATATAATATTATTATTTTGCAAGAAAGTAAAACGGAGTAAATTATTAAAATCATAATATTATTCAGTATCATATTAAATATCTTCTCAAGATTCATTTCCAAGAAAAAAAATGATGATAAGGACGTTTATGTGCCATAAACACAGACCCACAGTCAGCAAGATGCCACAAAGACCATTGTTATTAATTTTTCTCAACTGGCCTCCTAATAGACCTGTTTACTAAAATTGTTCTAGAAGTTTTGATTCAAGATTGCTAACTATTTTTTATATTATTTAATGTATTTTATTATTTTTGAGTAGATACTTTGAATTGTATAAATACTAAAGCTTCTTGATAAAGAATCACTCATGTGAGTCTAGATTCATATAAGTCATTATTTAGTTTCAATTTATATTTCTTTTTGTTTTTACAAAATTGTGAAAATATAAATATTATATTCTAAAGTAATAAATATTTTTAAAAAGTGAATATTGTGTTTGTCGCAACGTTAGTTGACCACGTGAATGCTCACTATCGATGGTAGATTACTAACCTCTGAAGAAGAAGAGCCGTAGCTAGAGAAGAAAAAAGGTACTACATCGCCAAAAGAACATGCGAACACTCACTTTTGATGGCGGTATCTGGCGAAGAAAGATTGTACAGAAGGAGTCACCAGTAGATATACTAGGAGAGTTCTGGACCGGAAGTCGCAGCATGTCTTATTTTTCAAAGGAGTCCCGAATAATGTAATAATGGCGTGTGGGAAGTGGGCGTGCTGGATATTTTTCCAACGGGGTTTTATTATTTATTTAATTATTTGATTGAATTATTTTAAAGCTAAGGAAAAAAGTTCACCATCGCGCGGTATCGAACCCACAATCACACACTTCAACATGCTAACAAGCTAGACGTTTTCCAAGCCTGTCATCTCTGTTACCCATGTGATTGCGAGAAATCAAAGAATATATTTTGGGTGGTGGCGCGTGCGCACTTACATCACAGATAAGACGGGAGCTCATAAATTGGAAGGTTGTCGATGTGTTAACATCGATGTCGACACCGCTTCGGTGTAAGAAAGGACGATAAGCCGTTTGGGTCTGTGCGCTCGGACAGTCCTTATCGTTTCAAGCAAACGACTCCCAAAATCGTCTTCTGCCGAAAATTTGATGGCGATTCAGTTTTTGATTCGTTTAAATCGGCCAAGAAATAGCGAAGATTTGATTTTCGTATAGTATATATATACGAGTTGAATTGCAAAATATGCTTATTCGACACAATGTCAACAGCATCATCACAACAAGATTCCTCAGAAGAAGAACAATATTGTTGCATTAAGAAATGTTTTCGAATACCAGAAGGTCAAGTTGACGGTCGAGCATATGAATGATGTAACTCTTTCGGATACTCAATGTGTGATTGCCAATCGAGAGATAAATATTAGATGATGCGATGTCTAATGGCTTTCATTTTGTGTCTACGTATTATAGAAGAAACACGTAGAAGATTGCTAAATTGAAGGCATCGTTTATACTTTTATACAATATAATTAGAAACATGTTGTATGTAGATATACCACCAAATGTAATCGAAGCAGGCATTTGTTTCAACGATAAACAATGTATAGCAATCAGAAAAATAACCGTGAACGATGGACAGATGCATGTATTCTCTACCGAAATTCCAGAGCGAGAAACCAAGTTTAAAATTCGACTGGTGTTATCCTATCCAAATAGAACATGGGGAGATACTGGAATATTTCATCTACCATCAGAAGAAACTACCAAAAGAAATATATCCTACGACGATGGTGACGAAGAGGAATCTTCAACTTGGTTTGAGAGGAGCGAAGAGAATTCCGAAATTAAATCGCCAAAATTAGATACTACCAATTTATCTATGATATCATATATAAATTTTTCCATATATTTAATGATGCTTATTATGTATATATTTTAAATCGAAAATAAAAATTAATGAAATTGATATGGATTTGTTTATTCAGTTTTTCCAAACCGCAAGAAACCGCCGTTGTATGATAAGTCTAATTAAAAATATCGCTATCAGAAAAAACAAGTTGGTTTTCAGAAGAAGTGAGATTAACCAACAGGAAACAATATCCGCTTGAAATGAGGTTTGTTGCAACAAAAGAATGCATGTGCAGCTCCATGTTATCATTTTCCTATGGATTCGTAGTCGAAAAAAAAATATAAATAGCAAAAAAAACCTTTAGGAGCTCATTGCTCATTCTAGTGCCACAGCAGCAGAAGCAGCAGCCTTCATCAGTTAACTTGTACTTTCTTTTCCCTCAACCAACCTTCAATAGTAAGTATTACAAACATATACTTTTTTCTCTCTCTCTATCTACATATACTTTTCCTCTTTACATATCAATTTAAAAAATTATGCTTTGACGGTGATGAATCAAATGAGATCAGCGATTGGATTTCTCCTATATCCAGAGGGAAACTCACACAGCCGTCAACTCAACTTGTCACCATCGGATGGGCAATGACAGAGGAATTTCAAAAAATGCACGGCTTCGACTTCGATAGACAACCTAAAGTTTTCCAAAGACTGACAAGACGGACCATAGAGGTAATGGAAAATAATACCAAAATACCGGAAGAAGTTCTTCCATGCATGGCAAGATGCATGACATGGTTCAGAGTGAGGAGATGTAACGAAAACTTGAAAGAAGAAAACTGCCTTCGCAGACAAAACAAAAAATTTGAGAAAGTTTCCCAAAAGAATATTTAACATACATAAAATAAATTTTGAAAACTTATATGTGTTTTATTATTTATACATGGAATAAAAAATTATAAATTGGGTAATTTTTTAGTACGTAGTTCAAGTATAAATAGGTAATATATATTATAATTAATAATAATTGTAAATAATGTGACGAATTCGATAAATTACTTCGTTGTATAATAAACAAGACAAGTGAATTAGGAGCCTTTTTCATCCCTCCACAGAAGAGTACATTTTTTGTAGGCTCCTGTACGTGGTCGGAAAATATATATATAAAAAAACTAAATAATATATTATCAACAAAATAGTAGACATACAAACAGCTACAATCTGAAATAATAACAAATAAGAGGTTTAAGAATCCAGTACATATGTGGCGATAACATTTACAATCGTAGGGATAACTTAGTATATTCATTTTATGTTCTTTTTTATGCAATTTTTCAATGTGTAATAATTAATTCTATTCAACGTTAAAGTTTTTATAGCAATAACAGCTATTCTTTGCTTATTGTTTTGTAAATTCTTGGAATGTAAATATTTTTGTTTCTAGTTGTACTGCTAGAATTAATATAAGTAACTTAAAGTGGTACATTATACAATACATTAGAGTTGCATCAGTAAAAATTTTAACAATCTTTCTCATAGACTAATAAAAAATATTTCTACGGTCAATTACATTTAAAGAATAAATATTTGATCATCTATGATACATAAATGCAACAGAAGAGAAGTTTGTTTAATTGATTTACTTAAGAATCATTGTAAGAAATATATTTACATTTTTCACATTTGAATTGGAAGGCAGGATAAAAGCAAGATGGCGTCGGCTGGTTAAGATGCGCCAACTGAACGCAAAATCGTCCGTATAACGAGCATACCTTGTGTATTTGTACCATGAGTATAATGGCCATGGTTGGTGGGGGCGTTTACTCAACCTTTCTGTGTACTACACAACTACATCAAACCAAATTTTATCTAAAGACTTTGATCAAACCTTCTGTTTTCCAGCTGCAATTCAGAGTTCATTTAAAATACTCAAAAGAACCATCCATTATAGTTGCCGCGGTAAATTTTTACGATATATTGTGGCAATTATAGTGGCCGGTCGCACTCAATGTGTTAACTTTTTTCTCTAGGTATTTATTGTTTCGTTTTAACAGTGATGAATTCTCCATCCAAATTTTATTCAATACATTAATTTCCATTTTTAAGTCAACCGAGATATTAATTACCTTTGATATATTTTGGATGTTTTTTTCTGTGCGGTGTGCTACTTCAATATTGTAGATTTTGATGTCATTTATTTTCCCAAATTTTAGTTTGCTCAATGCAAATGGAAAACTTTTCTATATACAATATTGGTTGTTTTCGTTCTGTACCATTTAAATGCATTTTTATTTATTTATTTTCATTTATGGCAGAGAGCTTGTTTTTACGCGTCTGCTGACTTTCCCCTCTTTACTACACTATATATACCTAGTGCATTCATCTTTTTTTATGTTGAATTCATATGAAATTAAACATTCTTCCAACATAAAATATATACAGATTCATTAATATTTTGAGTTATTATTGCTGCAGTAGACCGTTCAGTCATTTAACTGTCCGTCCAAACACAGAAACAAAACTTATGACAATTGATCCCCATCTGACTTTAGCAAAAACATGCAGATACATGATTCTCATATGCAATAATCTACTTGGAATGATTTTTTTTCATGTTTCCAAGTATTTCACAAATCGCTTTATTATCAGAATGTACATAACTTCACAACAGTTATTTGGCTCTTTTTTCTCCTATTTTTCAAAAAAATTAAAGTTGCTTTGTATAGACAACCTATATAAGACACAGAAATAGTTATTTCCATTTTTATTGCCATTTACTCTGAAATATAACTTTTATACATGGGGATTGTTATTCATGCTAATCTGGCCGCAAATTCTTAATCAGTGTACCCAAATATTAATGTTGCATATAGATAACGAGAAAATTTATATTCAACGATATTCTAGCCAAAATCAAGCATGCCGTTGGCGTCCTATTAGGCACTGTTTTATCGCAGTCTCTCTCTCGGAATTTGGCGTTTATTCCGGTAGTGATGCTACCAACCGATAATCGTAGCAACGGCTGCCTTCGACTTGGTGTTTACGGGCAATATATGATATCATTTTATTTACCATCAGATTCTGATTGCGTTATGGGCGTGGAAACATTAACGAACTATGTTACTAGTTACCACATCGAATTTAACAAGCTGTTTTAGGTGCTTTATTAGCAATTATTGGAATTCGTATTATGTTATGTCAACATAAATTTGATAATTTGAGACTCCAGAGGACATAAATAGATATTATAATAATCTAAATTCTTGTTCTTTTTTACTGAAATCTCCAAGTTTTAAAGAAACTCTTTAGGGAATCATAAACCAAAAATTCTCTACCATCCAACTGTATGTTACTAGGGACAAAATTCCACATAAGATTGATTTTCCTGAAAATAGATCAATGTTCCTACAATATCACTGAGATAAACAAGAGATGTTCATAAGGCTTTCTCAAACAAATTTGTCTATTATGGTCTATCTGTCGGATCTTGATTAGAGCAAGAATGGAAAAGCTCACATGAAAGTTGCACGCATATTAATGAGAAGGTAATGATCATCTACGTACAATTCAATTAATCTGCTCCACATCAAGGTATTTCCAGGGAATCTATTTTGTCGCAACTTCAAATTACTTGAATTCTCACCTATATGAAAAGGTATTGAAGTTTACGCTTCCAGCTAATTTTGTGTTTGTTGTCGTTTCTTCCGTAGATGTTTGTTGGCGTCTCATAGCTTCTTTTGCTAGAAAGATTGTCCGTTTGATTCCTGTACATGTGCAATATTTGTTGAATATTAACTTTTTTTATCTCTATTTCTTATATTTCTATCCTTGTCTGCTCGCTGATAATTTCAATTCCTCTGTTATTTCTTACAACATATTCTTTTCTAAAGTGCTCTACTTGCTAGACAGGGGATATTCTGTTCTGCTTCCGTAACATAAAGAAGCGTAATGGAAGATTTCAGTTCTTGTGTCATCATATTCCATCTTCCGAGACTCAACTCTTAATGCACTCACCATATGCGCTAAGTGTGTTCTCATTTGAGACCATTTTCATCCGGAATGAATCAGTTATTAGCCACTCTTATGTATGTTACGTTATTTACCCTTATTTAGATTAACTCAACGGATATGTCATTAAATACTCTGGGAAGGGACGTGCATGTGGCATGCATATCATTTCATCATGTAATTATATACTAATTTGTGAATTTTCGAGAATACAACAAAAACATTAATTGGGTGGAATGTAGTTATAGTTTCCAGCGACATTTTTAAAATTTATTCAGGATTTTTTTTATTTGTAAAAATGAATATTGATAGAATATAGTTAATATAATTACAAATAAGGAGCTAATGAGTTGACGGATATATTTCATATTGAGTAATCCTGTGCTGGTTCACGTGACGCTTGCTCAATAGAATAATATAAATAGTAATATTATTTATTAAATAATTTATATATTAAGAAATATATAGCAGGTGGCTCATACTAGAGAATGAAAGAAGTCAGAATAAAAAGTATTGTAATAGACCAGTGATTCACATAGTGGTCCACGGGAGAACCGATGGGGTTTACTTTGGCGCTAAAAAGTGATGGAGGTCTGGTTTCGATAGTAAAGAACAGAAATGTTGGTTTGACTTTAGTTATTAATATATAATAAAGACGAATCAATATTTAATGTCCTGAGTGATTATTCTGAAGAACAATCAATTCCATTTACAAACATTACTTCGATGGCAGCAGATGGAGCTCCTACCCTGTTTGGTTGATATCGTGGGTTTAAAAGCCATCTCAAAATAATTATTACCAGGAGTAACTACAATTGTTAAGGGTCAGAAGGATCACATAGAATACACTTGGGATAAAAGCTAACCGTTTTATAGTTTTACATACTAAAATATACTTATAAGTTAATAAAATTGTCAAGGTAGTGTTGGCTTGTTGTGCTCTACATAATTTCTGGCGAAGAAATTTTTCCATTAGAACATACACAATGATTTATTTGCTGCTGAATATTCTAGTAATGGTACAATTACCTACCCCCGGTTCAAGAGCTGAAATAACAGTGCAGACGCAAAATGTGAGTGAGAAATTTTAAATATACTTTAACAATTCTGGAAACTGGAAGCACGGAATGGTTTATAATTAGTTATTACCAGGTATCTGTCTGTATACCTCATGTAAATACTACTACTTGATGTTACTAAGATTACTATAAATAACTAAATCTTATTTACCTCCACTTCTTCAGTGTTTGATATTGTAGGTACGCGTTGAAAGTCCTGGTACTTCAATACAATTAAGGAGGTAGGTACCTGATTTTGCAGATTCTACTACTTTCTTTAATTATTCTCGATATAGGTGAAAAGAGTTCATTTTTTCTCAACATTATTTCTGTCGGCTCCTGGTTGAGAGTGTTTTTATATTTTCTATCAAAATTTTGTAAGAATACGATTATGCGTTCCGGTCACTATAATCCTAACTTTTTATTTCCCACAAACAAGGAAATGATTTGTATAAATCAAAAACATCTCACAGAAATTCTTTTGGCATTTCGAGCTCTCTCATTAATAACTGTAAATTATTTACTTTTTAAGGTTAGGAAACCAGCTGGTCGAATTTCAATATCAACGATGCGCGTGTGCGTACTTGGAACAGATGATGGAACATACTTTACAAATCCAACTTTTGTGCCGATTTTCTGTCCCAGATATATTATACTCATTCTATTTTCTAGTTCCTCCAGTGACTTGGCTCTGCAAATTATTGTATTGTCATCCGCATAACACACATTTTTGTGAGGTAATAAATAGGTAAATAAATCATTTATATAGACTATAAAAAGGAAGGGCCCTAAAACAGAGCCCTGAGGCACCCCACAATCTACTGGTTGAAAATTTGACATGATACCATTTAGATCTACACACTGAGTTCTTGATGTTAGATAGGATCTTATTAAGCTAAGAGGAAGTCCTCGTACACCATACCGTGACAGTTTTGTTAGTAAAAGCTCATGGGAAACGCAATCGAAAGCCTTGCTAAGATCACATAAGGTAAGACCTACATGCTCTCCATTTTCGAGGCCTTCGACTACGCCTTCCACAAGCTTGGTTACAGCTTGAATAGTGGAATGGTGTTCACGGAAACCGAATTGTGAGGAACATAGTATTTTGTATTTATCAAAATATGAGTTCAATCTGTTTTTGAGAATTATTTCGAAAACCTTCCCAAAAAGGGGAACAATGGAGATTGGACGATAGCTCTCTGTTGAATCCAAGTCTCCTTTTTTGAACAGAGGAACCACTCTAGCTATTTTGAAACAATCAGGGAACTTGCCTTGAGCAATACATATGTTAAAAATGTGAGTTAGAAGTTTAATCAGACTTGAATTTATTAGCTTGAGAATATTATTATTTAAATCATACACATCAATGCTATTGGAATTTTTTAAACTCAAAATTGCATTCTCGACATCGTTTTCTGCTACCGGTAAAAGAACAAAAGATTGTGAAACTATGGGAATGTCATGTAATAAAGCATTCTGCAAGTTTACGTCAACTGTCAGGCTCTTGACAATAGCTGATGCTACGGATACAAAATAAATATTGAAATCCTTAGCAGATAATTTTTCAGTAGTTTGTCTATTTTTATTATTATTTCTCTCAAAATTTACAATTTTCCACATATCCTTGCATTTATTTTGCGACTTATTTATATATCGATCAAAAGCCATTCGTTTATTTAAAGTGATACTTTCTTTATATTCAGAACGCAACAGGTTATAAGTGTCTTTGAGTATTGGGTGTCCCGAATGGTCAGATATGAATTTAATTGTAGAAAGATGTTCTCTTTGTTTCTTCAACTCATCATTGAACCATTTTACTGGTTCCTTATTACTAGAGACATTACGTAATGGTAAGTTTTCACAAATTAACGCTTGGCATTTAGTTAGCAAGAATCTAGACATATATTCGACACAACCAAAGTCATAAAATAAACTCCAGTCTATACATTTAAGACTATTATTTATAGATGTAACGCCTAAAGAAGTGATTTTTCTTACTTTATGTCTTTGGACTTCTAATTTTATTTCTTCTCTAATCTTAATAAACTGACCATAGTGATCGGAGAGGCAAGGTTCACAAATACCTGATACAAAGCTGCTCGGATTTATATTTGTTAGAATATTGTCAATGCAACTTCGAGAGCCACTATAAACCCTTGTATATTCTGTTATGGTAGGGAAGATACCAAAAGAGTCCCCAGTATTAATTAATTCAGAGAGAATATTCGAACTGATCTTAAAATTTATATTAAAATCACCCAATATATATATCCTATTGTAAGTATCAAATAAATACTCAAGAAGCTGTTCAAAAATCTGCAAAAACAATTCACCATTTCCAGAGCAAGACCTATACACGGTAATTATTATTTCTTTATTAGAAACAACTGCAGCACAGAGTTCTACATCAATTTCTCTACAGTAAGGTTCCAAGTTTAGAACTTTACTTTTAACATCATTTCTTGCGAAAATACATACACCTCCATGAATGTGATATTTTCTACAAAAAAATGAAATTAACTTATAATTACTTACATTGATAAGACTTAATACATCCTTATTACACCAATGTTCACTAATACAAACAAAATGATACTTTTGACTATCGAGAAACAAAGACAGTTCAGCAGTTTTATTACGCAGACCCTGAATATTAATGTGAAATATTTGTAGGCTATAATTATTGTTGGCACTAGTTAAATTTTGCGTTTGAATGTTGATTGAGGTTAGTCCACTTTCTTGTTCTTCCCTTTTGCGTGAAAAAACTTATTAATTCTAGCACCTTCCGGCCATATCGATGGTTTCAAAAAATTATTTACGTTACTGTGAAATATACCAACCTTAAATGAAGCATATCTATCGGGAAATTTTGATTGTATTTTCTCACATGTGGCTTCAGAAAACATAGTTTTTAGATAATCTACTAAATCTTCTGCAGAAGTCGATGGATCTAAATGATAAACATGATAAAAACTGTAGCTAGGAACTGCTCTGAGATTGGAATTTCCAGCATTCAGGCTACCGGTTCCTATCATAGTTTGAGTAGACCGCCTATTTCTTTGGTATGAAACCTTTTTCCAATCGTTATCTTGGTCATCTTGAACTAAATTGATAACTTTAGTCATTGTTTGTTGTTGTTGTGATTCCAGAACAGCATTAGACAGCTGCTGTTTGGTTATGTTGTTAATATGTCCACTCAAATTTACGTTTTCCGAGATTTGACCCTGAGAAGAACAACAGGAAGCAGAAGATTTCTTTCCACTACGAGATGGCATGGATGTCGACGATGTAGATTTCTTTGTCGTTAGGTTTTTGGTTATCTCTGGTTCATTGCTGGTGCTGATAGATGACCCACAATTTTTGTAATCAGCCATTGAGATGGAAGATGTCGATTCATGTGTTGACTTGAAATGATTGTTTTGATGTAAAAACATGTTACTTAATAAGTTCTTTTGCTCACTAACTGCATTTATTGTCACTTGTTGGTTGCTGATGACTAAGTCCTTTTGATCACATAACTGTTTAAGGTACCACACCTCTAGATTACGTTTGTTATGCATCACAGTTTGATCACTACCTTCTAACACGGCAGAAAAATCCAAACTTTCAGAACATTTTTCACATTCACGCGACATACTAGCTTTCAGTCCATCAACCAGGCACAAAAGAACATCACTAGATACACTTTCCGGTAAAGTTTTGTTAATTATTAATTCAATTAACTCGCTTTTTCTCAATTTATTGAGTTCAGCTGCTAAAACCACACTATCCAGTTCCGCCATATTGGCATATATATCGCATACGGAAATGTAATGCACAAAGGACCCTGTATCAACCTGCGATGGTCAGCGTGATAGAGTTATGGCTAAGATCCTCTTAAACATGGAACCACGTCTGCGAGAACGGACCTTAATCTCTGGCAGATCAATGGCTCCCAGCCATCCACTGGGATATATTGGGTATCAGCGAAATTCACAGAAAAGGATAAGAACAAATGACCTCAACATCTGGACATATATACTACTTTAAAGGCGAAGAAAAATCTAGGCGGCTTCAAAGGAGGAGAAAGAAGGGCATGGTTACATATTTATAGGGTTATGAGAGCTACGAATGAGCAAATGATAAAAGAATATATTGTGGAGGAAGTTTTGAAAAGATAAATGATTATAGTGAAAGAAATACCTACAGACAATAACCAGTTGAAGTAATTTGTTTTAATTGCCCCATTTGAAAAAAAAGACCAACTGTATGACACATCGTTTTGGCCCAAAGGCGTTGGCATACAGCGATTTGATTTCAGGCGACATCAAGTCTTTTTAAATGAGCCTGGATCTTTTTTAGCTCATTAGGACAACCAAGGATACAAAAAAATGTATCTTCAATTGCATCAAAACGTGCAAGTACAATTGTGAGCGTTATACATCAGAATGTGCAATCAATTGGAAATTGTATCGATAAATTGAATCATCTTCTTGAAAATGAACTAGATTGTAAATTTGTTTGTGTGACGGAACATTGGAAAGTTTCCTTTAAACAACTTCAAACTAGTGGCTGATTTTTGTCGAAACGAGGGCTATGGAGGCATTGCAATTTATGCTCATCAATGTGTTACAGTGAATACTCAAAGAAACATGAAAGACAGGTCAGTGGACGGTCATTTTAAATATGCGAGCATAAAATGCAGGTTTCAAAACCTACAACTAATAATAGCAGTGGTATATAGGCCACCTGCAGGGGATATTACTTTATTTTTAGATAAGATGGAGAGTGTTTTGCTTGATGCCTCCTCACTTAACTGCAAAATTTGTATTGCGGGTAATTTTAATATAGATTTACTCAAGGATAATGAGAGCAAAACCAAGTTCTGTTATTTGATGAATTCCTTTAATCTGTACCATTGTATACTTGAGAATACAAGAATAACTAGACTCAGTAGTAGCTGTATAGATAATATTTTTTGCAATATTCCTCGAATTAACTTAAGGACAAATATTTTACATACAAATATTTCTGATCACACCGCTCAAAAGATGTCGTTAAGTATAGAAGAAAACCACAAACAAATTCTACGATATAATAGATTTCTCAGTTGTGAAGCAAAGGCTCAATTCCTAGATGAATTAGAAAATCAGAATTGGTTAGATGTAAATAAACAATGGTTCTATTTCATAAATTTGTATATAAATATATTCAACTACTGTTTTCCACAGAAACTAATACGTAGAGGGGTTGATAGAAATTCTATGTATGAGAATGAGGTAGAAATTAAGAATGTTAAGAATCGATTAGATATTCTTCTTATGTTAAGAAATCAGAATGATTTATTTCTAGAAATGTATAAATCGGTTAAGAGAGAATATGATTCACTATTAGTAAAGAGTAGATGTAAAAAGTATGAGAATTGAATTAGCATGTCGAATTACAAAACAAAATGCTTGTGGGCCATATGTAATGAAATTCAAGGGAAAACAGGGTCAAATGATACAGTTATTGCGGAAGATGCTCAAGAAACCTCCAACAAATTAAATATATTGTAACGTGGATAGGTAGTCGTGTACTTACGGTTGTTATTCGTTTATTAGTTATTTATTTCTACTACCTTGTTTGCTATAGTTGTTTCATGTTAAAGTTCATTATTTACTTCTAGAGTTGGTAGAGTTATTCTCGATCCTTCCAGAAACTATATGTGAGGTACAGTTTGTCATACTATTGTCAGTTTGACAAGGATCTAGAACATTAATTATGTGCGTCTAGATTTTCATAGAACATTCTCGATGAATGTCATGTCATGAATCAGGTATATAAAGCCGTGTCGATCACGGGACAGAGTCAGTTCATTGTGTCAGTCTTATGAAGGCAGTGAGTCTTATAAAGTCAGTTGAAATTAGTCAGTCTATGGAATCAGATGTTAATAGTAGTTCTGTCGGTGAAGACAGTGACAGTATAGATTGTCAAGGTGACAAGTGGTGACAGTTGTACCATAATAGAAGCTCGTGTACTGAGTGTTTGGAAATAAACCATTGGAAGCAATCTGCGAACTTTGAGTATTACGCAAGTGAACTCACCCCACAACGTTTAGCACAGGGTTAAACGTTACAATTTTATTTGTTATTCGATGACATGCTTCATAGTAGTTTTAACATACTCCAAGAAAAATAAATGGTTTCAGTCAGCACACAGTGGAGTACTACAATTCAAGAAAATAGTGAGTCTATATTCTTTAGACCAGTCACAGAAAATTAAATCTTAGAACAATCAAAGAAAATTAAGAATAAAAACAGCTATGGCGATGATGAACTACCAACAAGTATAATAAAATTGAGCATTCCAGAAATTACTGATGTCATCGTATATATAATAAATATTTCTCTACGCGAAGGTATCTTTCCAGATCAACTAAAAACCGCGGTTATAAAACTAATTTTGAAAAGAGGGAATCCGGAAGAATTCGACAATTACAGATTGATAAGCCTACTTCCAGGTTTTTCTAAGCTCTTTGAACTGGTTTTGTGCAATCGACTTGTGGCATTCATGGAGGAGTGAGAATTGCTTTCGGACAACCAACAGGGCTACATAAGGGGCAGATCAACTCAAATAGCAACGTTTCAGTTCACACATAACATTCTAAAAAAACTCGAGGTAGGTGAAGCAGGCTTAGGAATTTTTCTAGATCTGTCAAACGCATATGACTGCCTGGATCGGAATCTTTTATTGAAAAATCTAGATTTGTATGGAATCAGAGGCAATGCATTGAAATGGTTTCGATCATACCTTAACTATAGAATACAAAAAGTTTTAATTAGGAAAGATAACATAAGTTTCAAGTCTGAAAGTCTGCAAAATGATATAGGCAGGGCAGTATCTTAGGACCAATACTGTTTATCATTTTTACTAATGACTTACACACTGAAATATCGAATCCAAATAAGTTATTCACTTCCTACGCTGATGACACTAACCTTTTGGTGACAGGGAAGAGCATGACTACACTAACTGATAACACAGAAGATATATTTTTACAAGCAAGTTTATGATTTGAAAAAAACAAACTCTTGGTAAATAAAGACAAAACGAACTTTCTATTATTTAGAACAAAGTCAAGTAAACTAAACAATCAGAGACTATACAAATAGACAAAAACAATTTTAGATTGCAAAGCACAACAAAATTCTTAGGTATTCATATTGTAACGTTTAACCCTGTGCTAAACGTTGTGGGGTGAGTTCACTTGCGTAAGACACAAAGTTCGCAGATTGCTTCTAATGGTTTATTTCCAAACACTCAGTACACGAGCTTCTATTATGGTACAACTGTCACCACTTGTCACCTTGACAATCTATACTGTCACTGTCATTACCGACAGAACTACTATTAACCCCTGATTCCACAGACTGACTGTTATCATCTGACTTTATAAGACTCACTGCCTTCATAAGACTGACTCTGTCCCGTGATCGACACGGCTTTATATACCTGAATCATGACATGACATTCATCGAGAATGTTCTATGATTATCTAGATGCACATAATTAATGTATGACAAATTGTACCTCACATATAGTTTCTGGAAGGATCCAGAATAAATCTTCTATAATTCTAGAACTACATAAGGAAATATACATGCAATAACTACTGTAAGCAACGTAGTAGCATAAATAACTAATAAACGAATATTAATCGTAAGTACATGAATACCTATCCACGTTACACTGCCCCCTTCTTAGATTTGATCGTCCCGATCAAACATCATACCGATGCATTCTTCAATCTCATCTGGTGGAGCTCCTTGGAGCCTCTTGTCCCAGTTCATATTCTTACTTCCCGAGGAAGACATATAACTCGGTGTTCCTTTTGTTCCTCCTCGGCAATCATCAAAATGTTTTACCGGAGTATAACTAACTCCTTCAATAGATGAACATCTTCGAACAGGTGATCTGCTTCTACACAAGCTAACACGATCCTTGGTGGCCATACAACTTTCACCGCTACGTGATATTGCACTATTTTCAATATTGCGTGAACTACTGCGATTGCGCCTACTGTCTCGGTCACTGCGTCGCCTCATGCGCTTTCTTCTATTACAACCGAAGCACCTTCTATCTCCTGCGCCTCTTTGTGGACTACTGCAACGTGAATTGCTTTTCCCACGACCACTAATGCCTACACATTGCATGGTACTTCTTCGACATCTCGATATACTGCACCTTCTAACAAGACTCTTTCTTCTACTGCTTGATCTCCCTCTAGAGATACTGCTCTCCTTCGAACTAGGTATGGCATCTTCCCTCTCAACACCTCGCTCGATATCTGAGCTGTTTTTTTATTAGAGCAATAATTATATTTCTGTTGGGCGCAATTTCCTTTCTTCCGGATTTCGAAATTTTCTTGTACATGACCAGTTTGAAATTGTGGACAGTTCTTCTTCATGTGCCATTCATGTCCACAATTCCAACACACCCTCGGAGTACTGAAATTTCCTGGCACATTGCTAGATTGAAAGTGTGAACAATTCTTCTTCATGTGTCCTCCTTGTCCACAATTCCAACACAAAGTCTTAGTTCTTTGTTCATTTGTTTGCCCATCGAGTTTTCGCGAAATTTCAATAATTTGCTTAATGATGCTACTTTTGCTGTAGTTCTTCTCTTGGATGAGGCTAACTCGTCGAATCTGTCCCCGATGGAGATGAGATCTGGATGCCAGTTTAGCAGCTTCATATTCAAGTGCACGTGCAAGGGCATCTTCAATTCTTGTAAGGCCACTCAACCGTAAGGCCTGCTGAATCTCAAAATCTCTTAGACCATCAATGAATGTCTGCACTGTTAGCCTGTCAATAAAGTCTCTCGGCGCTGTAGGGTATGCCAGTCGAACGAGCCGGACAACATCAATTTCATACTGCTGCAATGTGTCGTCATAGCTTTGTTGCCTGTACTTTAACTGTGCTTGGTAAACTTGTTGTAGATGTTGGTCACCATATCGCCTTTCAAGTTGATCTACTAAAATCTCATACGAATGTTCGCCATCAGTTAGGGTGTTTAAGATTTCCAAGGCATCACCACGTAGAGCCAAGATCAATGCAGTGGCCTTCTATTCATCTGACCAACAACTAGCCAAAGCAGCCGCATCAAATTGCTTTTTACATGTAGACCAAGACTGTTTACCATCGAATTCAATGTTTACTGGATTAACTACACCATTTTGAATTTCATTGGAAGATCTTCTCAGAGGCACTTCAGGTTTCGTTTGCAACATCTTTTCTTCTATTAACTGAAATTTTTGATCAATACTTTCTCGAACTTTTTCTAATTTCTGTTCAACTTCTTCTTGAACTTTCTCTGATTTCTGGTCAACTTCTTCTTGAACTTTCTCTAATTTCTGGTCAACTTCCTGTTTATCTTCTTGTCGCACTCTTGCTTGTTCTTCTAAGATTTGTCTTATTCTTGTTTCTTGATCTCCTTTTTCCTGCTTTATAATTATTTCTTGTTCTTCTTTATCTTGTTGCCTAATTCTTTCTTGTTGTTCTTTATCTTGTTGCCTAATTCTTTCTTTTTCTTGTCTACTTCCTTCTTGATTTTCTAGAATTTGACTTATTTTTGTTTGGTCTTCCTGTCTAATTCTTTCATGTTCTTGTCTAATTTTTTCTTGATTTTCTAGAATTTGACTTATTTTTGTTTGGTGTTCCTTTCTAATTCTTTATTGTTCTTCTTTTTCTTGATGTCTAATTCTTTCTTGATTGTCTAGAATTTGTGTTATTTTTGCTTCTTATTCTTTTCTACTTCTTTCTTGATTTTCTAGGAACTTCATTATTTCTGCTAAATTTGCCATTTCGTCGTAATCTTTCGATCTAGTATTCACCATATATTCTCAGCAAAATATGAAGATCCCACTTCTGACACCAATTGTAACGTTTAACCCTGTGCTAAACGTTGTGGGGTGAGTTCACTTGCGTAAGACTCAAAAGTTCGCAGACAGACAGACACACTGTACACGGCTTTCTGTTGTAGTACAACAGTCACTACTTGTCACTTTGACTATCGCGTTCCTACTACTTTCGAGTTATGTCTCCAATTGACTGATACAATAAACTGACTGTGTCCCGTGATCGTCACGGCTTTATATATCTGAATCATGATATGACATTCATCGAGAATGTTCTATGATTATCTAGACGAACATAATTAATGTTCTAGATCCTTGTCAAGGTGACAATAGCACGACAAATTGTACCTCACATACAGTTTCTGGAAGGATCGAGAACAAATCTACTACAGTTCCAGAACTACATAATGAAATACACAAGCAACATTACTGCAAACAAGGTAGCAGAATGAATACAAACTAAAAGAAATAATAACAGTAAGTACATGATAAACTACCTATGGCAATGGTAACTCCATAAAGCACATTATTAAAATGTTACAAAAATTGGATGGGCAAACAAATGAACCAAGAACTATGACTTTGTGTTGGAATTGTGAACAAGAAGGACATATGAAGAAGAATTGTCCACAGCCTCAAAATAGCAATGTGCAGGAAAACTCCAGTTAGCCAGTTTTGCGGGGCGAAGACTTACTCCAACCAAGCCCCAACATCATTAAAAATCAAAATTTCCCGACTGAGTCATGAAGGATCCAGCTTGGTTGTGAAAGGAAGAATATGCGGTCGGGATTGTAATATTGTTATTGATACTGGTTCATGTTCTCCCATTGTGCGAGCTGATGTTATTCCTGTTTGCAAAATTGACCATCCCAATAGAAATTATATACTTGAAACTGCAAATGGAGTGACAATACCCGTCATTGGTAATCACGAGGCAGATATTCAGCTGGGAAAATCAAAATTCAGACATAAAGTATTTGTTGCCGAGATTTTAGACGAAGTTTTATTTGGGCTAGACATCATGAATAAATTTGGCTTCAATCTGAACCTCCAAGACCGAATACTAAAAGTTAATGAAGAAGAGTTGTTTATGTCAACATCTGAATCTAGAATAAGAAAAATTAAGGTAAACAGGACCATTACGATACCTGGATGGTCTGACAATCTCATCCATGTTAAAATAGAAGATTCTAAGTGCAAGGAGGCACTGGTGCTGGAAAGTAATCCAGAATGTCTGCCAAAGGAAATAATTATAAAAAACGCATCAATAAATCCATCAAGTGAGCATCCAATTAAGGTGAGAATTTTAAATCTGTCCGAAGAACCTAGAGTTTTAATGAAAAATGAAGTAATTGCCTGTGCGGAACCTATAGTATCTGTTAAAATCTCAAGCAGTCAAGGGAAGAGAATCATTTCTCAACTTCCTAACCAACAGAAAGCGAAATTTGGTGATTTATGGGAGAAATACAAATAACTATTTTCTTTTTCGGAAACAGATCTAGGACGAACTAATATGGTACAACATCGCATTAACACAGGCAACCAACAACCAATAAAACAAATTCCTAGAAGGGTACCATTAGCAAAACAAAATGAAATGGCAATACTTATAGATAACATGAGAAAACAGAAGGTAATTGAACCTTCGAAGAGTCCTTGGTTGTCACCGGTTGTCTTATTCACAAAAAAAAATGTCTCGACTAGGTTTTGTGTTGATTATACAAAAATAAATGAAATCACAAAAAAAGACAGTTATCCTCTTCCCAGAATAGACGATACACTGGATTGGTTGTCAGGAGCGAAATGATTTTCTACATTGGACTTGAAAAGTGGATATTGGCAAGTCGAAATGCATCCTGAGGATAAAGAAAAGACAGCATTTTCAGCCAATACTGGTCTATGGCAATTCACTGTAATGCCATTCGGATTGTGCAACGCTCCAGCGACTTTTGAGAGATTGATGGAAAGAGTACTACGTGGACTCATTGGAAAGAAATGTTTAGTATACCTTGATGATGTAATCGTTTTCAGTGAAAAATTTGAGGAACACTTGAAAAATATAGAATAGGTATTTCAACGATTCTCACAAGCAAATCTTAAAATTAATCCCACTTCTGACACCAATTGTAACGTTTAACCCTGTGCTAAACGTTGTGGGGTGAGTTCACTTGCTTCCAATGGTTTATTTCCAAACACTCAGTACACGAGCTTCTATGATGGTACAACTGTCACCACTTGTCACCTTGACAATCTATACTGTCACTGTCTTTACCGACAGAACTATTATTAACCTCTTATTCCACAGACTGACTGTTATCAACTCACTCACTGCCTTCATAAGACTGACTCTGTCCCGCGATCGACACGGCTTTATATACCTGAATCATGACATGACATTCATCGAGGAATGTTCATTGATTATCTAGATGCACATAATGAATGTATGACAAATTGTACCTCACATATAGTTTCTGGAAGGATCCAGAATAAATCTTCTATAATTCTAGAACTACATAAGGAAATATACATGCAATAACTACTGTAAGCAACGTAGTAGGATAAATAACTAATAAACGAATATTAACCGTACATGAATACCTATCCCCGTTACAATATAGATGAATTTCTTGATTGGTCACAGCAAATAGATTCTCTCAGTAATAAGCAAAATAATATAAGTTACGAAATCAGAGTAACCTCAAGATATGTCTCGATAACTGCCTTGAGAAACCTATATTTTGCAAACTTTGAGGCTACAGCAAGATATGGTATTGTCTTCTGGGGAGGAAATTGAAAAATAGAGAATATTTTTGTTATACAAAAACGTTTATTAAGAATTATCTATAAAATGTCGTTTAGAGAAAATTGTAGGAGTGTTTTTAAGGATAAATGTATTTTAACAATATATGGTTTGTATATTTTTGACACAATTATGTTATTGTATAAAAATAGGAATCTTTTCGATGTAAAGAGTTATAATTATTATAATAGTCGTACGATGGATTGCCACTATCCAGTACACCATCTGGCGATCTTTGAGAAGGGTCCTTTTTATGCGGGTATTCGTTTCTACAACAGACTGTCTATCAGTATCAAGAGTGCACCAAATGCTAGAGTTTTCCAAAGACAATTGAAAAAATATTTAATAGAGCTAAAACCACATCATATTAAGGACTTTATGGAGAAATAATAGTTAACACTCCCATTTCTGTGACGTCATTTCTTTTTGTATTTATCTGTGTTAACATTGCGTAAATGTAATCAGAAATAAAGTTTGTTATTATTATTATTATTATTATTACTATTATTATTATTATTATTATTTTGTTGGGTATCTCTGCTGTAGCAGGTAAGTATATTTTAGGTACGGCCTCCTAGAAGGCAAGTATCTGAAATTATTCTATTTTTTTTTTCTTTTAGATTTGGACGTTCAAGGCCTTCCGAGCTAAGTGACATGTTCCCAGAATCGCTAGTTTTTGGAGTGTGACGAAAATCTTCTGTGGTAAGTGTATTTGCTCAATATACTTTTCAAGTTTCATCGGTATTTCCCCTGTTGCCCCTATAATTAGCGGAATTACTATGACCTTCCTCTGTTGCCATATAGTTTTCAATTCTGCCGCTAAAGGAAGGTATTTACGAATTTTCTCTTCTTGCTTCTCTTTAATGTTATGTGGGGCAGGTACTGCTACGTCAATCAAGTAGGTAGTTTTTTCTTTCTTGTCCTTTAGCACGATATCTGGTCTGTTGTTATCCACAGGGTGGTCTGTGTGTATAGTTTTATTCCAATAGATTTTGATATCTTCGTTCTCCCTAACGGCTTCTGGCTTGTATTTGTAGTAAGGGATGTTTTCTGTAAGCATGTTGGCGTTTTTGCATATTTCTTGGTGTATTATTTTCGCAATGTTGTCATGTCTTTTAACATACTCTGTGGGTGCTAGTACAGAACAGCTTGATATGATATGTTCTATTGTTTCACTTTTATTATGACATAATCGACACATGTCGTTGGTTACAGCGAGATCTTTCATAATGTACTTCCGGTAGTTTAATGTAGGTATAACTTGATCCTGGATTCCCATCATGAAGCCTTCAGTTTCCGCAAACAGGTTACCGGTTTTTAACCACATATTGGATGCATTTGAGTCTATATGTTCCGAACTTAAGACGGCTGGATATCTGCCATGAAGTTGCTTAGCTCTCCATTTGTTTGCTCTGTCCTCTGTGGTTTGTATGTCTCTTAGTGGCTGATAACTTTTGGTATCTAAGTTTAGTGGGGTGAGTCCTTTGTCTGCGTTAACAAGTTTTCTGTGGTATGTTGATGTTTCACTTTTCTCATAGAAATAGTTTCTTAGGCTTTCAATTTGTTTTTGATGAGCTTCCTTGAGGTCTACTATTCCTCGTCCACCTCTGTCCTGTGGCAGATAAAATCTTTCTACAGAGCTTTTAGGGTGTCTAGCTCTGGCTTTTGTGAATAGGACTCTTATATCTCTGTTCATGTCCTGAAGATCTGTGTCGGTCCATTTGATAACCCCAGAACTGTAAGTAATTGTCGGTACGGCATATGTGTTAAACGCTCTGGTTTTATTGATTGCAGATAATTGTGTTTGCAGTACAGCTTTGGTTCTATCAGTTAGTTTCTGTCTAAGAGTCTTCTACATTATTTTTTGGCAGATACCTCTTGCTTGGTCTAGTCCCAAGTATTGGTAACTCTCATTTCTGTCCATCCCTTCTATTATTTTGTCTGTGTCAAGCTGAAATCCCTGATGTTCTTCCCATGCTCCCCTCTTTAGGGAGAGTATTTTGCACTTATTTAGGCCAAATTCCATGCCTGTGTCATCACTGTATTTCTTGGTCATTTTAAGTAGCTTGTTTAGACCTTCCTTTGTGGCAGACATTAATTTGATATCATCCATATAGGCGAGATGGTCTATTATTTGCCCATTTTGAAGCTTGTATCCCACGCTTCGGCGATTGAGTAACCTTGATAATGGTGCCAAGGTAATACAATACCATAGAGCGCTAAGGGCGTCGCCTTGGAATATACCACGTCTTACGTGTATGTTGCCTATGTCTTTCTGTCTTATTATTATTATTATTATTATTATTATTATTATTATTATTATTATTATTATTATTATTATTATTATTATTATTATTATTTTTTTTTTTTTTTTTTTTTTGCATCGACTACAATGGTCATTAGCCTTTCATTCCCATGGGGATTGGAAGTTCATTTAGGCAGTCTTGTAGCGTGTCAGGAAGGGAGCAGTTGTTTCTAGCTTCAGTATATACTGGACATATTAGTAGTGAATGTTCCACAGTAAGTTGTACGTTGCAGGTATCACATACTGGGGGTCTGGAGTCACACAGAAGATAGTTGGATGTGATATGAGTATGACCAATTCTTAATCGAGTAAGTGCAACTTGTTCTCTCCTTTTATGTGATGGGAAAGGTAGTGTTTCATCAACTTTGTTTTTAATTATTTTCAATTTATGGTTACTATAATTCCATTCTTCGTTCCATTTTTCTCGGATTTTATTTTTCAGGTGTACTTTCATATCTTCTGGTCTCAGTGGGATATCGTTTTGAGAATTTTGTCCAGCTGCATCGCGGGCAGCAGTATCTGCGAGTTCGTTACCAGCTATTCCTATGTGGCCTGGAATCCAAAAGAAGATGATTCTCTTGCCAGAGTTCTGCAGGGTGTGTGCTGTAGTTGAGATAGTCTGAATTAGGGGGTCGTCTTTATACCCATTTTGTATGGCTTGGAGTGAACTACATGAATCAGAGAGAATCATGTAAGTCCCTCCATCCAATGTACCGATGAATCTCAGAGCTTGGAGAATGGCATATAATTCTGCTGTGAATATGGAGGATATTTTGTTCAATGTCCATTGGTGAGTTTCTCCCATGTAAACGAAGGCTGATCCAGCTCCCTCATCTGTTTTCGACCCGTCAGTATATATTAATGAACAATTCTCGTACATATTTGTGACCTCATAAAATATTTGTAGATATTGAATTCGGTTAGTATTTTCTTTCTTGAGTCTATTACATTCAAAATGAAACTTCGGTGTTGTTAATGTCCAAGGGGGTATTTCATTGAAGGCTGAAGTGAGAACTTGTGGTAGCTCAGTATCTAAAGTGTCTAAATCAATTTCTATGCGCTTTCCCACTGTTTTATTTACTGGTGCTTCATTATAAATATATTGATAATTGGGATGCCTTGGTTGGGACCATATTTTAACTCCATAATTCAGTAGAAGTATTCTCCTTCTATGTATTAATGAACTAATACCGGTTTCACAGAATATTGATTCATTTGGGCTAGTACGGAACGCTCCTATGGCTAGACGAAGTCCTTCTTTATGAATCCTCTCGAGTTGGTACAAGCGGCTTTGGCATGCAGAACCATATACAATATTTCCGTATTCTAATTTTGGAAGCATCAAAGATTTATATGCTGCAAGTATGACTTCCCGGTCGGCACCCCAATTTATGTTAGAAATACATCTAATTATATTGAGGGCTTTTTTACATCTGTTATATAGGTCTTTGATATGAGGTTTCCAATAAAGTTTTTGTCGAAAGTAACTCCCAATATTTTCATTGTATCCTTAACTTCTAGACGGATTCCATACATATATAGTTCTGGATCATTATGCCTTGTTCTCAAACGACAGAAGTCGATGCAGTGTGTTTTTGTCGGCGAGAATCGGAAACCAGTGGAAGTTGCTGTTGATGTGAGTTGGTTTATGGTTGTTTGTATTCTCCCTTCAACTTCTTGCATGTCTCTACCAGAACAGTAAATAGTGAGATCATCAACGTAAAGACTTTTCCCAATACTTTCATCTATAGATTCCAATAGCTTGTTAATGGCAATCAAAAAGAGTGTTACACTCAAAGTGGATCCTTGTGGAATTCCATTTTCTAGGGTTTTTCGATCTAAAAGTGTGTTATTAATTCTTACTTTGAAATGTCGAATATTGAGGAAACTAGTTAAGAATATTGGCATCTTTCCTCTTAGCCCCCATTCGTGTACTATTTTCAGTATATTATATCGCCACGTGAGATCATAAGCCTTCTCAATATCGAAACAAACTGCTATTAAATGATCGCGGCGCGCAAAACTCTCTCTTATTGCCGTGTCCAGAAGTACAAGCTGGTCTGTTGTGGATCTTCGTTTTCTGAATCCCATTTGGTAGTTAGATAAGCAGTTGTTAGTTTCTAGGTACCATATCAATCTGCTGTTTATCATTTTCTCGAGGAGTTTACTTAAACAGCTTGTCAGCGATATTGGGCGGTAGTTGGACGGGTTTTTGGGGTCTTTTCCTGGTTTAGGTATAGGGATTATCAAAGATGTTTGCCATAATTCAGGGTAAGTACCTTCTGACCAAATTTTATTGAAAAGCTGTAGAATTGTTTGTTTATCTTGTAA
Organism: Crioceris asparagi; assembly: GCA_958507055.1. NCBI lineage: Eukaryota > Metazoa > Arthropoda > Insecta > Coleoptera > Chrysomelidae > Crioceris > Crioceris asparagi. The sequence goes on from OY293828.1 coordinate 51,112,175, forward strand.
GGGTAAATTTTTGATCATATCATAATGAATTTTATCAGGTCCAGGCGAAGAGTTCTTAGTTTCCTTCAAGGCTGTTTGTAGTTCAAGCAGTGTAAAATCCTTGTTATAATCACTCTCCATATCTTCGGAGAAATCTAACTCTTCTTCTAATCCGTTTTTTTGAGCTTGAAATTCCAACGGGTAATTCTCTGTACTACTCGTTTCTTCAAAGTGACGGGCTAGTTCATTTGCAATGTTATTTGCGTTTCGGATTTCATCGCCATTCACTATAAGTACTGGTGATGGGGTTGAGATTTTTTTGCCCACTATGCTTCTGATTTTCTGCCATACCTCTGTTAGTGGTGTTTCGCCGTTCAAAGTAGATACGTATTTTTCCCAGCATTGTTTTTTAGATTTTAATATTATGTAACGAGCTTTTGATCTAAGGCGTTTGAAGTTTATTAAATTAACAGTGCTAGGGTTCCTTTTGAATTGTGTTAAAGCTCGGTTTTTATTTCTAACGGCATTGTAGGTCTCTTCATTCCACCAAGGTACTTTTCACTTACTGAGCATACCACTTGATTTTGGAATACTATGATCAGCTGCACGTATAATCGAATTCGTTATGATTTCGACTGATTCATTCACTGTTGGTCTTATTTCAAGTGGTTCTAGATGGTTTCGAAAATTTTCCCAATCAGCTCGTTTCATCTGCCACCTCTCTGCAAGGGAGGTTGGTGTATTCCTGGTGCTGCACTGAATTTGAATTGCACTATGATCCGTGAAGTGGTACTCTGAGACTACATTCCAGTTGAAGTTGTGGGCAATTCCTGGCGAGCATAATGTTAAGTCGAGATGGCTGAAGGTGTTGGATCTAGAATTCAAGAATGTCCCTTCTCCAGAATTTAATAAAACAAGGTTGTAGTAGTTTATGAGTTCTTCAATTATTCTTCCTCTTTGGTCTATGCGTTCGGATCCCCATAATGGGTTGTGCGAATTGAAGTCACCCAAAAGTATGAAAGGTTGGGGTAATTGGTCAGTGATAGATTTCAAATCATCTATATTCCAATTAAATTCTAGTAGTCTAGATCGGATTGGCATGAGTGTTGATGGTATATTTTCCTTGATCAGAATCGCGACTCCGCCTTGGGCTCTCATATTTGGTATAACATCTTTTCTATATATTGTGTAGCCTCTGAGAGAGAATGTTTCTTCTGGTCTGAAATGGGTTTCTTGAAGACATATACAGAAAGGGTGTACTTTTGTTAGAAGTAATTTCAGTTGGAAAAAATTATGAATACATCCATTGCAATTCCATTGTAGGATATTTTTGTCTACTTGATTCATAATTGATTTTGATAAAATAACAAAAAGTAAATCACAAATAGAGTACACGGGACGATAATAAACAGAAAATATATATATAGTGTAACGATCTGCGAGGCTCGTTACATTTTCCTGTTTCACCTAATGGAATATTTTTTATCTTTCCATTTTCTGCCCAGATATCAATGAGTTGATTTTATATCCGTGTTGTTAGTTGTCTAACTTTCGCGCTGATTTTCGATCTTTCGTGTAAATACGTGCTGAAGGAATACATGCGAATCCTCGGCTCTGTATCGGCGGGGGGGGAAGACTGATGAAGAGAGGGTATTTAAACCCTTGGGAAGATGTCTTTAGCTCTCTCTTTTTACCGTAGCTCTTTTACTGTAGCTCTTTTACCGTAGCTCTTTTACGGTAGATCTCTTCTACCTTTTGTCTATTACCGTCGATCTCTATTTGTTTCCTAGTGATAAGGATTCCGGAGTTGGTTCCGATCGTGGGCGTAGAGGAATGCCGAAATAAATAATGGCAAGTACTATTTTCTAATTTAGTTTCTTGAGAATTTGTTAATTAATTTCCGAAAAACGAATTGAGAAGGCAGATAGCCCCATTTGTATCAATTACGCTTCGAAAAGAATTCTTCATGTAAAATATATTTTATTAGTATATGCCTTAGAGAGGTGTAAATAGCTTTGAATTTTAATATTTTAAAAATAGTAAGCCATTGTTTATTGTGTGTATTCGCGTTAGCGAGCGGGATACAGCTGTGGCCAGGATTGAAAATATCTCTGGAATTTGTTTTCATATTTTTTTTGTTACTTATTGTATTGCATACCTTCAGTTAACGTTTATTTTAATGAATTATTTGATATAAGAGAGCGATATAAAGGTCAATATATTGATTTTTTTTTATTATTCCCTTCCCAATTATTACATTTAAAGAGTATCCAATCTACCATTTTATTTGTTCATTATATTCGAAGATCGAGAATGATCATTTTAAATAAATTCATGTACCTATTAAATTATTAATTAGATAGATCGAAATACCTGTAGATTATTATTATTAATTATTATATCAACTCCTTCATTTTTCTATTTTTTTTTTTGTTCAATCATTCTATATCTTTGAACCAGCTTAGATGAGTTAAAGCTGGATGTAATAGTTCATAGAGAGTATTATGTAATTGTCAGCTAAGCTACTAATAAGCTAATAATCCATGAATCCATTATTACATGAACGCTGGTGAACATCGAGGCAATTTGGCTTGCTGGTTCCACCTTCTAGTAAAGGGTGCCGAAGAACTCCAGAGCTCAAGTAACTGAAAGAGTCATCTTCTTTGGGTCCTTTAGACCGACAACCTGCTAACCTGCTAAGGAACGTTCAGATAGAATAGTAGCTGACGTCACCATTTGATCCTGACCGATTGAATTGTTCTGGGGTGATTCCGGAGTTGAACCTCATCGTAGCCACGGCGTAGACTGTAAGTCTGTTTATTTTCAAAGTCCAGCGTTCCAGCGATCATATTAGCAAGCAGCGACCAAATTAGCAAGCTGACCAATTTAGGCCCTTCAGGCGAATTGTGTTTAATTTTTATTATTAATAATTTAATTTAGGCCCTTCAGGCGAAGTAAATCCATATTTTTCTTCTATTCAAATTTAATTTTGTAAATATATATAACATTTTTTATTGTGAACTTGACCCTATTTAATTTCTAATAAATTGTACTATATTATCTATGTGTCTTGTCATTTGTATTGAGCCTGGCGCCCAAAATATTTGTTGTTAACGAACCTCGACCCACCGCCTGAACTGGGCAGCCGACAGGCAAATAAAAAAGATGTAGCGGAAAGTGTCTACGCTACAAATTGGCGCCCAACGTGGGGCCCTAACATATTTTTGGGGGTTTATCAACAAATTATATTGCTATAAATTTGGCTCAAATACAGGTGACATGTGTTTGTAAGAAATGATCATTGCTGGACTTTATTATTATTAACTTTATTGATTATCTTGGTGATGGGATATTCTTCATAATATTGTTGCTATATTTGAAACATTTTGTTTTTGCATTCGGTGTTATTTATTGTTTATTATTGTTGCCGCTTCCCTTGTTGCTATTTACGCTTCTCTCTTCCTCATTCGAGCTACCCTGATAAAATATATATCTCACAGAGCTTATTTCACTGTTTAAAATGGAACCGCAGGATCTTAAAGTCAAAGAGCTAGATTACGAATTAATTGTGAGGAAAATCCAACCCTCCGGAGATGTAAACACGAAACGTAAGGTTTTACGAGGCGCCTTAAGTCAGGAAAGCGCAAATCGTAGTTCGCACCACATTGCTATAGTTAGCCCTATCGCTTTGGTTTCTGACGTTGCCGAAATTCGGGAAACTATTCTTGATCTTAAAAAAATTATTGATGATTTCTCGGGTTCTAAATCAGATCCAGTACATCGACGAGTATCTTCTCGGTTAGCTCACCTTTCTGGTAGGATCCAGCGGCTAAATGATGCCGATGAACCCGACTCAAAGATTAAGGAGGATCTGCAATTGGAATTGCTCGCTTTAGAAGGTGATTTTGCTTTCAAACTTGTACCTTCCGCTTCTACCCCCCACAGATCTTCAGACTCCCAACAGCCCGGTATGTCTTTGTCGAATCCCAACTCAGTCTCTCCATACAAATGGAATCTTTATTTTACTGGTGAAAACCGAAAGGAATCCGTCCAGTCGTTCCTGGAAAAGGTGGAAATGTTGAGTGTAGCTAGGGGTGTTTCCAAATCCGAACTTTTCATTTCCGCTTATGACCTATTCAAGGGTCCAGCCTTGACTTGGTTTCATAGTATCAAGGATAAGGTCCACAGCTGGGATGAGCTAGTGGCAAATCTTAAAAGAGATTTTCTACCCTATTTTTATGAAGATGACTTGCAACGAGAAATTGACGCAAGGACACAAGGGGTAAACGAAAAAGTCACCCTATATATTGCTTGTATGCTAGGTTTATTTAATCGGTTGTCTGTTAAACCGGACGAGGAAACTATCGTTAATAAAATTCGTAGAAATTTATCTCCTTACTTCGTATCTCAGTTAGCGCTGCACGAAATTAAAACTGTGGACCGACTTTCTCAATTGTGTAGACAGTTAGAAGAGTCAAGAATGTGGACTGATCGATACAGACCGCCACCTGCCAATACTAACCATCTTCTCGAACCAGATTTAAATTGCTCTGTTACACTTCCGGGAAAGGGAATCAATGTACGTTTCGGCCGACATAATAATACGGGTTTTAACTCTTCTTATAATGTGAGTGCTTTTAACTCAACTTCCAATCGTTGTTGGAATTGTGATGTTACCGGTCATTCATTTTCTACTTGTAGAGAGCCGAGAACTGTATTTTGTTTTGGGTGTGGCTCCAAAGGGGTAACCAAGTCTCGGTGCGAGAAATGTAGACCTCGATATACAAAAAACGGAGTTCGTGGAGACCGTATCCTGGACGATGTCCCCAGTACCTCCAGTTCAAATCCAGGAAAACTATCCGGTCCCAAGGTGGAAAGTCAGGGAAAGAGCAAGGGCCCGGGAAAGGCGAAGTCCTTGAATCAAAATTAAAAGGTGGTTTATTCTTTACCTCTGCGAGTGAATGGAAACAGTGGCTGGAGAAAGTCAAAAATTTCTTATTGGAACGCCCTTCTTTATTATGTCCGTTACTTGTGAGGAAACCTAACGACAATAGACCCTATATTTCCGTTAACATCTTTGATCAAAATTTTTTAGCTCTCGTGGATAGTGGTAGCACTTCCACTGTATTAGGTTATTCTGGTTTTAGGATGTTGCAACGCTTCAACCTAAAACTTCATTATGACCATCCCTTAAATATAACGACTGCTGACGGGAAGTCGCAACAACTTTTAGGTCATATCATAGTACCCCTTACTTTAAACCGGATGGTAAAAAATATGAAAATATTAGTCATTCCTTCGGTTAAACATAATCTGATTGTCGGTATGGATTTCTTAAGATTGTTTAAGTTTAGTATCGATTTCGATGAGATGTCTTATCGAAAGAATATATCGAATCCTAAGATTTGTACCGTTAATACCATTCTTACTGTTGACGATCTCTCGACAAATAATAAGGTAGAACTAGAAGCCGTGAAGGAGCTTTTCAAAAATATCGCACCGACGAATAGAATAGGGCTAACTCACCTTATATCCCATTCTATCGACACTGGCAATGCTAAACCTATTGCTCAAAGACAATACCCATTATCGCCTGCTATGCAGAAGCATTTAAACAAGGAAGTGGACGAAATGTTGAGGCAGGGAATAATTCAACCCTCCAATTCGCCGTGGTGTAGTCCCTTATGGCTCGTAGAAAAACGGTCTGGAGAATATCGTATCTGCTTTGACGGTAGGAAACTTAACGAGGTTACCGTAACTGACCAATATCCAATGCCACTCATTGATAATATCTTAAATAAACTCCGAGATGCTAAATTTCTTTCTTCCATTGACTTGAAATCGGCATTCTTCCAAATCCCTTTGGAAAAGAGTTCCAGGCCTAAAACCGCGTTTGCTGTGTATGGAAAAGGCCTATTTGAATTTTGTGTGATGCCATTTGGGCTATCTAATGCTCCTAAAACTATGGTTCGCCTTATGGATCAAGTTATCGGCCCCTCTCTCGAACCTCATTGTTTTGTATTCCTTGACGACATTATTGTTGCTACCCCGGATTTTGAGACGCATATTAAGGTTTTGAAAATGGTCTACCAGCGATTGAAGGATGCGGGATTAACGGTCAATCTGGAGAAATGTGAATTTTGTCGTTCTTCTTTAAAATATCTTGGTTTTATTGTTGATCAGAAAGGTTTAAGGACTGATCCTGATAAAGTGTCTGCCATTTTAAACTACCCGACTCCCAAGAACACTACTGAAATTCGTCGTCTCATTGGTTTAGTCAGTTGGTATCGTCGCTTTATTAAAGATTTCTCTTCCATTTCTGCTCCTATCTCTAATCTGTTGCAAGGTCGCAACAAAAAGAGACCAATTGCATGGTCGTCTGAGGCAGAAACAGCATTTTCGGAAATTAAGAAGCGTCTCACTTCAGCTCCAGTCTTAGCGAGTCCTGATTTTTCTCAGCCGTTTATCATCCAGTGTGATGCTTCCGATTATGGTGTGGGTGCCGTTTTATACCAGGAATGCGATGGAATCGAACATCCAATCGCTTATGCTAGTAAAGCGTTAACCAAAGCTCAACGGAACTATTCTACGACGGAAAAGGAGCTCTGGGCAGTTATTTTTGGTGTTGAAAAATTTCGAGGGTATGTAATGGGGACAGAGTTTACCGTGATTACAGACCATGCCTCGTTGAAATACATTACTAATTTCTCTAATCCTTCGGGTCGATTAGCCAGATGGCTGACGCGGCTTTCTCAATTCAAATTTAAGGTAGTCCATAGGAAAGGTGCCTTGAATGTCGTAGCGGATGCTTTGTCTCGAGCTATCTCTGAAACTGCTGTGCTAGACACAATGAATTTCAAGCCGGATAAATGGTACCTGTCAATGCTGGCGAATGTTCGTAATTCACCCCAAAAATATCCTTCTTTTCGGGTGGAAAATAACATCTTGTTCAAGCATATCTTCCGTAATCATACTTTAGAGAGCAATACTTCCGAGTGGAAAATTGTAGTACCCACCGAAAACCGTTTAGAAATCTTCAAACGCTATCATGATGATGTCACGGCAGGTCACTTTGGTATTTCCAAGACACTGCATCGGATTTTAGAATTATATTATTGGCCGTCTATGAAACGGGATATTTATCGTTATGTTCGGCAATGTACCATCTGTGGAGCTAATAAAAGCCCTAATTTGCCGAGAGCTGGTTTAATGGGATCATATCGAGATGTTAACTTCCCTTTTCAAATGATGTCCGCGGATCTCTTAGGCCCTTATCCCCGTTCTCATAGTGGGAATCAGTACCTACTAGTAGTTGTGGACTGGTTTACTAAATTTGTAGTTGTTCATCCTCTGTCTCGAGCTACGTCCCGAAGTATCATTCAGTTCATAGAAAACCAAGTGTTCCTTATTTACGGTGTTCCTCAAGTGTTTTGTGTCGACAATGGTAGCCAATTCATTTCCAGAGAATTCAAATCTTTGATGGAAAAATATAAGGTGCAGAAAATCTTTTATAACGCCAAATACCATGCACAAGTGAACCATACGGAGCGGGTTAACCGATCGATTCTTACTTGTATTCGTAGTTATATTTTCGATAACCACAAAAATTGGGATATGAATATCTATCAAATCGCCCAAGCAATTCGAACAGCTAGGCACGATTCTTCTGGGTACTCCCCATCATTTCTAGTCTTCGCTAGAAATATTCCCCTTAGTGGTTACTATTACGGGAAGACAAGCGAAAATGACAAAAATTTTCCCCGAATTTCAGAGAATACTCGACTCTTATATGATATTCAAGAAATTCCCAAATTATATATCGATGTCCGTAAACGTCTGCTTAATGCCTACCGTAAGAATGCAAAACAGTATAACTGGAGGAAGAGGACCGTGAAGTTTCATTTAGGCGATAAGGTATGGAAACGGAACTATACACTGTCAAGTGCTCCGAATGATTATACCTCAAAATTGGCTCCAAGGTACATTCCATGCCTTGTGCGAAGGGTTATATCCCCGTTGATATATAATCTTGAAGATCAAGACGGCAATGATTTAGGTAACTGGCATGTTAAAGACCTAAAAACTTATTATGACGATCTCGATTCTGACGATGACCAAGTTTCCGAGGATGATACCGAGGCCGGTCAATAATTTCAATTGTAAATCGTGAGTGATGTACCTTGTCATCGTATTATTATCGCTATTAGTTGATAAATATCGTGATCAAAATGTTCAATCCTTTTACAGGATTTTGATAATGTTTAAGGTAGTTTAGTGGGAAGTCAATTCGAATAGAACTTATAGTAGTGATGACGCGACACTGCTGATAGATATCCCTTTAGCTTCTACCGTAGTGTAATTCCTAATGGAAAATTTGTGCTCGAAGTGATGCTTTCTGTCGTAACAGTGGAGGATAGATTTTATATCCATTTGTAGTATCTTCCCGTAAATCTGGTTGCTTGTCATATTAAACTATAAAGTTCTATTCAATATCGTGTTTCGGACTTAGAGTTTAAGTCCGAGGTGGAGAGCAGTTAGCCCTTGAACATATATGACATCGTGGTCATATATGTTTTATATCGTATCGTTGTTTCCTGGAAGGTTCCAGGAATGCGTTTGCCTTTCAGCAACAAAGAGGTTGTTGATTGTTGCCGTACCGTTCCGTATCGTTTAGGTTCCTAGATAGACTCTAGGATTAGGGTTTCCATTCTATGTCAAAAGGGACATAGAGTGTCATCGATTTATTGTGATGATAAAATTTTTCTGCTGACTTTCCACGATGAATACCGACCATTTAGTAGTTATATGTTATCTTCTCTATCTTTCTTTCCTTCCAGAGCAATTATTGTAAATATTTTCTTTAGTTATTTTCGTGGCCTCCAGTTAGGGCCGATAGAATACTACTGGGTGGGCGAAATCCAGCACGGAGGTAGAAGTCCTTCAACAGGCATCCTCTTGTAAATAGTTCCGTGGAATGAATTATATTTCCTTAGATTTTATGTAAATAGTTATTCTTAAGTAGGAGTCACGATTATTATTTTGCTATTTTAGGGGTTAGTGTTGCAAATAAACTTATTTAGTTCCGGTTGCTCTGGGTTAAAAATATTATTTTGCACTTCTCAGTACCTTTTGTCCTTAGGAGCCTGATTAGGTGCTGACAAGTAGTGATGTATAGTAGTATAGGTACCTCTCTTCACCTTACTGAAATATATATGGATATTTATGGGAATTTTGACGGCTTTCCTTATATAAGTGTTGAATATTGTTTAGAATATTGTTTAGAATATGGTTTAGGACCGGTTCCACTGGGTGCTTGTCGGTTTCAGAACAACTTTAAGCTTTTTCAGCTCCTCTCTTGTGGTAAACCGAGCTTTTGTCCAGGTACATCTGGCTGAGGTCAATATATCGTGCACTTTGGGTGCGGAGGGGCTCGGAGCTGCTCTGGAGGGTGTTGTCTAAGTGTCGGTCTGAGAGGCGGCAGGCGGTAGTGGGATTGGAGTATCCTCAGAGTCACAGCTACTGGAGTGCCAGAGTTCGGGCTACTGGACCGTTTGGGCTCGGACCGGGGTCCGGCCGTGGGTTCGGGGATGTGGATGTTGCGGATGGCCTCAACGGCGAGCGATGACTCGAAACGAGGATCCGTGCCCCGGCTCTGTGGTCGGGTGTCGGTTGGGGTGCGGGCGGATGCGGTGGTCAGGACGGTTGCATTCCAGGCTTCTTTTGGAAGTTTTAGGTGGGTACGGCCTATAGCGTACGAGGGTCCTTCAGATCCTGGGAAGATTTCCCGAAATCCATTTCTGTTTTTCTCATTTTAGGTGGGTACGGCCTATAGCGTACTAGGGTCCTTCAGATCCTGGGAATATTTCCCGAAATTGATTATCTTTTGTAGAATTTTAATTGAGTAGGGCATATATAGTCACCATTAGGTACCAGGAAACGGGTCTGCGCGTATACTGGCTTTAGAAAATTTGAAAACGACGTTTTCAAATTTTTACCAGGTAAAGGTGGTGTGTAACGATCTGCGAGGCTCGTTACATTTTCCTGTTTCACCTAATGGAATATTTTTTATCTTTCCATTTTCTGCCCAGATATCAATGAGTTGATTTTATATCCGTGTTGTTAGTTGTCTAACTTTCGCGCTGATTTTCGATCTTTCGTGTAAATACGTGCTGAAGGAATACATGCGAATCCTCGGCTCTGTATCGGCGGGGGGGGAAGACTGATGAAGAGAGGGTATTTAAACCCTTGGGAAGATGTCTTTAGCTCTCTCTTTTTACCGTAGCTCTTTTACTGTAGCTCTTTTACCGTAGCTCTTTTACGGTAGATCTCTTCTACCTTTTGTCTATTACCGTCGATCTCTATTTGTTTCCTAGTGATAAGGATTCCGGAGTTGGTTCCGATCGTGGGCGTAGAGGAATGCCGAAATAAATAATGGCAAGTACTATTTTCTAATTTAGTTTCTTGAGAATTTGTTAATTAATTTCCGAAAAACGAATTGAGAAGGCAGATAGCCCCATTTGTATCAATTACGCTTCGAAAAGAATTCTTCATGTAAAATATATTTTATTAGTATATGCCTTAGAGAGGTGTAAATAGCTTTGAATTTTAATATTTTAAAAATAGTAAGCCATTGTTTATTGTGTGTATTCGCGTTAGCGAGCGGGATACAGCTGTGGCCAGGATTGAAAATATCTCTGGAATTTGTTTTCATATTTTTTTTGTTACTTATTGTATTGCATACCTTCAGTTAACGTTTATTTTAATGAATTATTTGATATAAGAGAGCGATATAAAGGTCAATATATTGATTTTTTTTTATTATTCCCTTCCCAATTATTACATTTAAAGAGTATCCAATCTACCATTTTATTTGTTCATTATATTCGAAGATCGAGAATGATCATTTTAAATAAATTCATGTACCTATTAAATTATTAATTAGATAGATCGAAATACCTGTAGATTATTATTATTAATTATTATATCAACTCCTTCATTTTTCTATTTTTTTTTTTGTTCAATCATTCTATATCTTTGAACCAGCTTAGATGAGTTAAAGCTGGATGTAATAGTTCATAGAGAGTATTATGTAATTGTCAGCTAAGCTACTAATAAGCTAATAATCCATGAATCCATTATTACATGAACGCTGGTGAACATCGAGGCAATTTGGCTTGCTGGTTCCACCTTCTAGTAAAGGGTGCCGAAGAACTCCAGAGCTCAAGTAACTGAAAGAGTCATCTTCTTTGGGTCCTTTAGACCGACAACCTGCTAACCTGCTAAGGAACGTTCAGATAGAATAGTAGCTGACGTCACCATTTGATCCTGACCGATTGAATTGTTCTGGGGTGATTCCGGAGTTGAACCTCATCGTAGCCACGGCGTAGACTGTAAGTCTGTTTATTTTCAAAGTCCAGCGTTCCAGCGATCATATTAGCAAGCAGCGACCAAATTAGCAAGCTGACCAATTTAGGCCCTTCAGGCGAATTGTGTTTAATTTTTATTATTAATAATTTAATTTAGGCCCTTCAGGCGAAGTAAATCCATATTTTTCTTCTATTCAAATTTAATTTTGTAAATATATATAACATTTTTTATTGTGAACTTGACCCTATTTAATTTCTAATAAATTGTACTATATTATCTATGTGTCTTGTCATTTGTATTGAGCCTGGCGCCCAAAATATTTGTTGTTAACGAACCTCGACCCACCGCCTGAACTGGGCAGCCGACAGGCAAATAAAAAAGATGTAGCGGAAAGTGTCTACGCTACAATAGGTATAAATTAAGAAATAAAATAAAAATAAATTAAGATATCACGGATAAATTTATCATACAGATAAACCCGTCTCAATTACGGGTTTCCTCTGTTTTCCTTTCGGCCATCCTCTCTTTCTCTTTTGTTGAGAGGATATAGATGAGATAGACTCATTATCAGATGATATTTCTGGACTTGGAGTTCGATCAAGGTTTTTCCTTTTCGCTTGAGAGTGCATTGGATCTCCTCCGTTGGGGTGGGGTACTGGTGGTTTAACGAATGACAGAGTTGACATTTCCGCTGCTACTGCATCTTTAATGATTGATCTTAAGTTAGGTATTAATTCTTTCATAAGATCGGTAATATTCTATGGGTGTGTATTACTGGCGATTGCCCGCGCAAAAGATACTCCTGGTGATGGTGTTGGGACTATTACTTTCCTCTTTGCTTCCGCATATGTCAGATTTTCTGTGGTTTTTATTTTCTGTATGGCCACTTCTTTCTTGTAGATGGGACAGTCTCTACTTCGAGCATTATGATTTCCTTTGCAATTTACACATTCAATTGGGTTCTCACATGGTGATCCTTCATGTAATGTTTTTCCACATACACAGACTTGGTTGTTCTCACACCTTATGGATGTGTGTCCAAATTGTTGGCATCTAAAACACCTAAGTGGTGCTGGTATATACATACGAACAGGGAGGGAGTAAAAAGCGACTTTAATTCTCTTTGGAATACTCGGATTGTTAAATGTTAAAATATGGTTTGGCGTTTCATGAATTTGCTCACTTTTACGAGAAGTTATACGTTTAACATTGGTAACACCTTGTGAACTCAATTCCTGGCATATTTCTTCCGTAGTACAATTTAGTAGATCATGACAGAATACAACTCCTTTACTATAATTCAGGGTCTTGTGTACCTCTACTTCCACTGGCATATCACATAATCGTTTGATTTCCATTAATCGCCTTGATTGGGCTGCTGATTTTGTTTCAATAATTAATCCTTCTCTTGTTTTCTTTAAGTTCTTCACTTCACCAATTAAGCCATAAATTCCTTTCTGAATCAAAAATGGACTGACTTTGGAAAAGTCTCCTTCAGTCCTTTTAACGATCAAGAACCGAGGTACTGTTACCGTCGTCCCTTGATTCGTATTTTGTTCAGTAGTGTTTTGTGTGTTTCTACTACCCACATCCTTGTTTATAGAGCTAGGAACCTCTTTGTTAATTACAGATGAGTTCAAATTCATTTGAGTCCCACGAGTAGGGCAGAAAAAAAAAGGTCGACCATGGCAGTGCTCCCTTACCACAGCAAGGCTGAAATACAAGTGGGTTTCGCCAGGTGCTCACAGGGAATCGTTAGTGACTATCTACGTGTAGCCATCCACCTCTCGGCACGATATCTTCCACCTTAGGTTCCGGATTTTCACAGGTTTACTCCTGTTGAGCTGTCCTTAGCTTCAATACTCATCTTCAACCTTACCGGCATGGGTGGCCCTACCAGGAGTGTATAACTCCCACCGGCATCGCTCTCAGAATCATTGTATCTACTGAGCCCCTCCACCACGTCAAGGTCTCACAGCTCTTTAGAGGGGTATTATTATTATTATTATTATTATTATTATTATTATTATTATTATTATTATTATTATTATTATTATTATTATTATTATTATTATTATTATTATTATTATTATTATTATTATTATTATTATTATTATTATTATTATTATTATTATTATTATTATTATTATTATTATTATTATTATTATTATTATTATTATTATTATTATTATTATTATTATTATTATTATTATTATTATTATTATTATTATTATTATTATTATTATTATTATTATTATTATTATTATTATTATTATTATTATTATTATTATTATTATTATTATTATTATTATTATTATTATTATTATTATTATTATTATTATTATTATTATTATTATTATTATTATTATTATTATTATTATTATTATTATTATTATTATTATTATTATTATTATTATTATTATTATTATTATTATTATTATTATTATTATTATTATTATTATTATTATTATTATTATTATTATTATTATTATTATTATTATTATTATTATTATTATTATTATTATTATTATTATTATTATTATTATTATTATTATTATTATTATTATTATTATTATTATTATTATTATTATTATTATTATTATTATTATTATTATTATTATTATTATTATTATTATTATTATTATTATTATTATTATTATTATTATTATTATTATTATTATTATTATTATTATTATTATTATTATTATTATTATTATTATTATTATTATTATTATTATTATTATTATTATTATTATTATTATTATTATTATTATTATTATTATTATTATTATTATTATTATTATTATTATTATTATTATTATTATTATTATTATTATTATTATTATTATTATTATTATTATTATTATTATTATTATTATTATTATTATTATTATTATTATTATTATTATTATTATTATTATTATTATTATTATTATTATTATTATTATTATTATTATTATTATTATTATTATTATTATTATTATTATTATTATTATTATTATTATTATTATTATTATTATTATTATTATTATTATTATTATTATTATTATTATTATTATTATTATTATTATTATTATTATTATTATTATTATTATTATTATTATTATTATTATTATTATTATTATTATTATTATTATTATTATTATTATTATTATTATTATTATTATTATTATTATTATTATTATTATTATTATTATTATTATTATTATTATTATTATTATTATTATTATTATTATTATTATTATTATTATTATTATTATTATTATTATTATTATTATTATTATTATTATTATTATTATTATTATTATTATTATTATTATTATTATTATTATTATTATTATTATTATTATTATTATTATTATTATTATTATTATTATTATTATTATTATTATTATTATTATTATTATTATTATTATTATTATTATTATTATTATTATTATTATTATTATTATTATTATTATTATTATTATTATTATTAATATTATTATTATTATTATTATCAACCAAGCTATCGTCGCAGCAGGTGGCCTGTCACCTCATCAACATGGATTCAGACCCGGTCATTCGACCATTGACGCCATTCAGGAGGTAGTCGACGCCGTGCAGAGGGCAGAGAATCACAACCACTGGTCGCGCCGAGTAGTTCTTCTGGTCACACTTGACGTTCGGAACGCTTTCAACTCCGTCAGATGGACAGACATGTTGGTGGCGCTGGAGCAAACTTTCCATGTACCTCCGTACCTCATCCGCATGATCGATTCATATCTGGAGAACCGATCCTTATTATACGACACTCTCGAAGGACAGCGGAAAATTCCTGTCACTTCTGGTGCTGCTCAAGGTTCTGTCCTTGGGCCAGACCTTTGGAATATTTCCTACGACGGTCTGCTAAGATGCGACATGCCCGACGAGACCTGCCTTGTTGGTTACGCTGACGATGTCGCTGCTCTCATTGCAGCTAGAGACCTGGATCAAGCTCAGCTTAAACTGAATCAGGTGATGCGCAGAGTGAACAGGTGGATGCAAGATCACAGCTTGTCACTGGCACTTAGCAAAACCGAAATCGTTGTCCTCACGAAAAAGCACATAGAGACGATCGTACCGATGCATTTAGGGGAACTCCAGATAGAGACCAGACCCTCAGCTAGATACCTCGGAGTGATGATCGACAGTAAGATGAGCTTCAGAGAGCAGATTCGACGTACCGCTGAAAAAGCCGCCAGAGGAGTAGCTTCTCTCAGTGGTCTCATGGCCAACACTGGTGGTCCATGCTCAAGTAAACGAAGGCTTCTTATGTCGTCTGTAAACTCTGTTCTTCTTTACGGATCGGAGGTTTGGGCGCATGTTCTAAGTAAAGAGTGCTACCGGAACCAGCTTGCACGAGTGCAGCGCCTGGGTGCTCTACGTATTGCCTCGGCATACCGCACGGTTTCTGAGCCAGCTATGCTGGTAATAGCAGGAATAGCCCCCATTCACCTACTAGCACGTGAACGACAGGCGATCTACCAGAGAAACCGCGAAAATGAGAGAGATACTCTCGCTGCAGAAGAGCGGGACCACACTTTCAATGACTGGCAGGCCAACTGGGATGCAGAGCCAAGAGGGCGATGGACCAAAAGGCTAATACCAAATATTAGACCATGGGCTGAGAGAGAACATGGTGAGGTGGGATACTTCTTGACCCAACTCCTTTCTGGTCATGGGTATTTCCGCCACTACCTCCACAAGATCGGAAGGACTGAAAGCCCGGATTGCCTTTATTGCCCAGGTGTCGTCGATACCGTAGAGCACACCTTCTTCACCTGCAGTAGGTGGCATGACCGCCGAACCTCACTGGTGTCCATGATCGGACCTTGCAATCCGGATACTTTCGAGGATGTCATACTTCGTAATGGAAATACTTGGAACAGTGTAGTCAATTTCACTGAAACACTACTCAAAGCCAAAAAGGCTGACCTAGATCGGCCTTATCATGCCAAACTTTTCAAACGTCGAGCGAAAGGGCTAATGATCATCGGCCTAACCTTGATAATGTGTCAAACGGTCTCAGGTTAGTGCCATCGGAGAAGAGGGGGTTTTTAGCAGGTAGTCTATCAGATTTCGTGTTTTTCGAACTGACAGGAGTCCTGCACTACTGTACGAGCTGCTTTACCGTATAGCGTGCGTAAATGCATTTTCCTCCTCCACACAAAAAAAAAAATTATTATTATTATTATTATTATTATTATTATTATTATTACCCTCGGGGGTATTGGCTCTCTCATATATCAAGAACATTCAAAAGGTATCACAAAGATTGATAATATAAATACTATAAATAATAATAAAGTATTTGCTATTTGATTTTCTACTGAAGCAAAAATATTCCATCAATATGATTCAAGCGTATGCCCCTACAACAGATCACCCCGAAAAAGAGATAGGGAGCATCAACGATGACATTCAACTTGCGATTGACCGAAACAAAACATATTTTACGGTTCTTTTTCGAGAATTTAATATTGGGTGTAAGATCCGATGTGTCTGAAATATCTATTGGGTCCCAAGTTGTGAGTAAAAGAAACGATAGGGGTAGGATGATGGTGGGTTTTCTGCTGCAGCGAAGTCTTTTTGCTATGATAACTTTCTTCAAATAAGCACCACATCGAAAATGGACATGGTCCAGTCCAGATTAAAAAAAAAACGAAATAGACTTATAGACAATACTATTACGGAAAAGACATCTATAGTCGAAGACGTCACAGTATTTAATAAACTCTGTATTAATGGTAATCAAGGAAATCTAAGGCCAAAAACAGTGTTAAGATTGGCCAAAGAGTGTCAAAAACTGGTTCTAAAAACCAATGCTAACAAAATGTGGTCACTAATAGAAGACGTTAAAGCTTATAGAAGTACTATTGAAAATCATCTGAGAATAACAGATGACCAAAATGTGAATGAATTGTATACAACCATTTTGAGGTCAATTGAAGAGGCTGCCAGGTACATAGTAAAACTCAGAGAGGAACCAACCAGAAACTCAGTGTAAGAACAAAAGTTCTAATGAAATGGAGAAGAGAAATGAAAAACAAATACACTGATAGACCAATGACATTAAGATAGCTAAATAAAGATATTTCACACGCAGTACGAAAGGACATCACAAAATATAATACCGACTGGACATCGATCAATAATAAAAGAAAACAAATGTATGAACGTATTACGCCGCCGGCTAAGTCCAGGAAAAAGTGATATTTGTAAATAAATATAAAACGTGAATGGAGAGACTGTGACTGATAAAGAACAACTTTTAAAAGAGTGGAAGAATTCTATGCGAGTTTGTATCATGACTAATTAGTTATTGCGCTGGAGAATGACAAACCGGTAGTCTTAGGTCAGGGATCGGAGGATATGCCTGAAATTATAAAGGAAGAAGTTAAATTATATCTATCAGAGATGAAAAATAGCAAGGCACCGGGCGTGGACGGGGTTATTATCAAGGAAGGTAGAATTAAGCTACTACATGCTGTTACAAAATTATTTAATCTGTGTTGGACAACTGCAAGAACATCTACTGTATCGAATAATGTTATAATAACTATAATACACAAAAAAGGTAACATAGCAAATCTTCAGAACTATAGACTAAATAATTTATTGTCACATATTAATTAAATATGTACCAAAATCATAGAAAAACGTTTAAATGCTAAGATAGAGTCTTATCAGACGCAAGAATAGGCGGGTTTTCGTCCGGGATATGTAAAAAATTGTCACTTGCAAGTCATACAGTCTGTTATTGAAAAAATTTTTGATGACAGTAAACTCCTTGTATGCACATTTGTAGAATACAGAAAGGCTCTCGATAGTATAAAATATCATGAAATTTTAAGAGCACTAGCTGACTGCAGAATATATCATAGATATACAGATTTTATTCAACATATGTACCAAAATGAACAGCAACTATAAAACTCCATGATCAGACAGAACGATTTAAAATAAAGAGGGGGTACGTTAAGGTGATACAGTCTCCCTTAAACAATTTATTATTCTGCTGGAGTATGCTTTCAAGAAAATTGACTGCGGGATATGGGCATAAACGTAAATAGAGAAATCATTTGCGTTTTGCCGATGATATTGTGTTGGTATCAGATATAATTGATCATGCCAGAGAAATGGTTTACAGACAAAATAAAGCTTCACGCCGGGTTTAACTCAAAATAAACACGTCAAAAACACAGTACATGATAAATTTCGTAACGAACCAAAATATTATATTTGAAGGTGGCGAAGTTGAACAAGTCACATCCTATAAATAACATGGTCACGAAATACAATAGGACGCGACAACCATACCTGCGAAATTGGACGTTTAAACTTGACGTGGGCTGCCTATGGAAAACTTAGATATTTCTTTAAAGCAAAAGTCCCAGTCTGTCTTAAACGGGCGGTCTATGAGCAGTGTATACTCCCAGTTATGACGTATGGTGCTGAAACATTAACACTCAGAAAATTCTGTCGAAATTCTCAGAATTTCCCAAAAAGCTATGGAACGTTCCATGTTGGGAGTAAGCTTAAGAGACAGAATACTAAATGAAATAAAACAACAAAGAACCAAAGTCGTAGACGTAGTCGAAAGAATAACTACTCTGAAGTGGGCTTGGGCAGGTCATTGAGCAGGAACAAATGTAGAGATATCTGGTATCTTCTTCTGCAGTCCGTGATTTCGATAATTGTCATTTTGCTTTGAGCTTTGATCCATAATTAATGAAATTACTCTTAGCACCATCACTTAGGGGAGGCTTTTAAGCCAAAAATTCAAAAGAGGGGTAAAGAATTTTTATTCCCAAAAACATATATATATAGCTAGCAGAAGATAAAAAAGTCTCTTCCAATTTATATATAGTTTCCAGCAGTTGCTAATGCTCTTTCACTTCTTACACCGTTGCCCGTTCTATGGAAGTGAGATAGTATCTCTCGTATCCGCTATGTAAGAAAATGCTGATGTCGAAGTAAATAATCAATGGACTTTATTTATCAGAGAATATATTGCGAATAATAAATTCATTTTGAAACAGTACCAGTTGCGTTTTATACTTCGATTTTTGACCGACGAACCAACCGGAGGAGGTATACAATTCGACTGTATGTCTGCATGATTTTTTATCTTTGTTCGCGACTTATGCATATTAAACTTGCTCCGATTTTGATGATTTTTTTTATTTGAGAGAGGAGCATTGAGAATTGGTCCCATTAAAAAACAATATTAGACATGCCCTTCCCCTTAAAAACATCCCCCAAAGAGGGCGGTGGGGGCAATTTTCCAGAAAATTGAAAATCTGAGACGATAGAATTTAAGGAAATTCCATATCAGCACACGTTTAAATTGGACATTTTTTAAAATAATCACAGTTTTCCGCGTCACAGTCTGAAATATGTGTTTCAGCTATGTGGAAGGGGCAAATATTTCCGAGAATCGAAAGCTCTAGATTTGAAACTTAGAGACGGGACCATATCCCAAAATGTTTAAATTTAGCATTTTTTGAAAAGAGTTACAGTTTTTGAGTTACAGCAATGGTAAAGTCTGTGATAAGTGTATTTCCGTTATGTGGAAGAGGAAATTTTCTCAAAAATTGAAATTCTAAGACGGCCAAATTAAAGAAGAGATTATATGTAGTTATCATGATTAAAAATTAACATTGTTTCATAAAAGTTACGGTTTTAGAGTTACAGCAGTAAATAGGAAATATGTATATCTGCGCCGCATGTTTTGAGATCTCTATATAATAATAAGTAACAAGTAGGCCTTATACATGGTAATACAATAAGTACTATCTTCCTTGGTATTAGTGACCTTTCAACAATTTTTATGATTAATGTTACTCTCAAAATTGTAAAATAAATATTTTTTACAAAAAATTGGACAGACTTTATTAGTTTGTACACTGAAAAATACGAGATAATATTGATTTTATTGGTGCTGGTACTTGTGAAGTTGGTACCAAAACGTTTCAATCTAAATGCAACTGCAACTTCAAAATTACCAGCACCAATAGAATTAATATTATTTCGTATTGTTCAGTGTACAAACTAATAAAGTCAGTCCAATTTTTTTGTAAAAAAATATTTATATAGTACCTACATCGTGGGATATAACTTATTAGGTAAGTGATTTTTTTATTATTCATTTAAATTTTCGTTAATTCACCCCATTATTTGTTAGTAATAATGATTTTGTTTCAGACATGTTCTTAACTACTTGCATTTTTGCCACTCATTCTTTTTGGGTGTTGACAATAAATATTTTGCCTTGCACTGACAACGTAAATCAGCAAACAATTGACATCGCCACCGGTAATGCAACTCCTATTGGCTACACAATAGATGAAGTTGTTCCAGAAGTTATATTAGGAAGAAACCCTCATCGATGGCATGCGACCTTTCGTCGAGATGATAATCATTATGAATGTGGCTCTGCCTACTTGATTGCCATTAAAAAGGATTTTAAACGTGTGTGTCCCCAAGGAAGTGAGATTCGAGTAGTGTAAATTAGGGATCTTCCAAATAGATAAAGTATTGAAGCTGAATTTTTGGTGAATTGTTACTGCAGATATATTTAGAAAAATAGACGGCGAAGAATTGTGATAAATGTCCCATGTTCTTTTTCAGGATACACTAGAGAACCCTCGTTATGTTCGAAATAAATCTTGTTTTACAAAACAATGTCTCTACTCTCTAATAAATCTCACTTTGTTATTATTCTTTATTAAGCATTTGTTTTTACTATTACTGTATTGTTATTAGACCTAAGTATAGTATTTTTAAAATTATTGTATAACACGAAACCCAACTGTAATAGATTTAAAATAATAAATAATAATGAAAATGAAAACTTTCATGTTCCAAATAAATCTTGTTCTATCAAAACTATGTCTTTAATAAATCTTACTTTGTTATTATTGTTTTGTAAGATATTTATTTTCACTATTATTATTGTATTGTCCCTAAGTATACTTAGTACCAACTTGTAATATCATTGTATAAAATGCAACCCAACTGTAGTATTTTTAAAATAATAAATAATAATGGTAATGAATACTTGTCTTTTTAAAAGCTTTTATTCAACTTGCAATATATGTATGTATGTTTTTCGGGTGAAATCTTGCTACTCGCTACGCAGATATATTCATCAGATTGAGCTGAAATTGTATATGCACGTTTATTTTGGATGACAATACACGATAAGCTATGTAACGTCATTCTAAATACAATATGGCGCTACATCCAAGATGGCGGAATGGTTACCTATTTTTTATGTACTTCTACAATATGGGCATCAATTAAAAGGGCTTGTTGAGAATAACTCGAGAAATAATGTGACGTCATTCTAAATCCAATATTGCGGAACATCCAAGATGGCAGAATAGTTATTTTTGTGCACTTCCGCAATATGGGTATCAAATGAAAGGCCTTGTCGAGAATAACTAGAACTAAATAGTAAAACAGAATTGAAAGCAAAACAACCTTTTAAAAAAAGGTTTTATTTAAAAGCTTTAAATAGAAGTAAAATTCTCCTTTAAAATGTTAACTATCGACTTATCGCCTCATTATACACAATTTATATGATCATAAAAGCTTGTCGCGAGGTTTACGTAAGTACCTATAAGTATTTAATTAAACTGAAATGTTAAAAAAATAAACTTAACCATTTCAGAAATTGTTTTTTTTTTCATGAAAGTAGTACTCAAGTTAACTGTGAATATATTTCATTAAAAAAATAAACAAAAATATAATATTTTGAATTCTAAACAAATAGTTAACTAAAATATATCTGACTGAAAAATCATAATAAAGAAATAATCTGAAGATTGCTGCATTAGGTGTTGCAATTTCAATTTCATTACCGGAACAGTTCGTTTACTTACTGTCTGATTTATAAATTCTTTCATTCTAGCTCCGGGTGGATAATTCTTATTCACAATAAATGAACTTCTTTTATATATCTTATTTCTTGTTCAGTCCATTCTAAAACAATTTTTTGTAACTTAATAATTCACCATTAGTTATAGTGTGCTACAAATTTGAGGTGGGGATCTCCTTAAACGTAACAGATACAAAGTCGTTTAAATGGGGACAAAGTTGCGTATTTTGATGCTCAAAAAATTCCGTTTTGTAAAAAACTTCGCAAAATCGTTTTTCTTTTTTTTACCGCATTTGAAGAGATATTTTAAAATAAATGGAACTTTTTCATTGTCACTTTTTGCCCATTACAAGATCGAGTTATTCAATTAAAGAACCGACGTTTCGCCTCTGAGCAGCAATCATCAACTTTGTCTTTTAAATACGGTCTTGAATTTTTTATTTTGGTTTTTGTTAGCTTTTGACACCCCAATGGCAATGTTGTATCACAAGTATGAAAACAATTATTAGATCTATGAAAAACAATTCTTTTAAATTCATGCACAGGTCTATCTCTGTCCAATGAATGGTTTCCATCGTAAATTTATCTTTATTTCACATAATCATCTGAAAATTAAGAAAAATTCTGTCACTGGATTGTAGGCCAGGCTGCACAAAATAATGATTTTTTTAAGAAACATCATCTGGACAGACGAATCAAAGTTTACAAACTGCGGAATATTCAATAGACATAATGAACACGTTTGGGCAACGGAAAATCCTGAAAGAGTTAGGCAAGCTCTTCCCCAAGTCAAATTTCCAATTAACGTGTGAGCAGGCTTGTGTGGCGACAAAGTTTTGGGTCCATTTTATTTAAAAAAGCATATTTATTTTAAGTATTTTTCCCAAACTTTCTCTGCATTATCCTACAATTTATGACTGACTACTTAGAAGAAAGACCCAAAACACTTGACATTAATTGCTCTCTAGCTCTTCAAGAACTTTGAACAATCCTAAACGAATACTGATAAATTTTTATTTCTCCATTTATTTATCACATGTTGACAACTTAAAATCCAAAACCTTCTCAAGCATTTACTAGACATAATTATACCCTCTCTTGAAAGGCCCTACCTTGAATAATACCCTTGAAAAAGTTTCCACATTAAAATCTATTTTTTGTTACCATCACAAGACTGTCAGTCCTTCTTGAACATCAAGATGATACTGAAGACGTTTTGCAAAACATCAAGGACTAAGCAGTTACACATAATTACCTGAAGAGAGTAGTCGCCGAGGACTCTCTGACCTACCTATTCGTTTTGTAATTGTAACTCAAACATTATACTAGTAATCACACATTCGTTTAGTTTATTGTTTATATCGAATTGTTGTTGAGCTAAGCAATAAACTTCATCTCAATTATTGAGAATTTTTTAAATAAAATTTTCAAATCCATGAAATTATTTGAGATTACCTGTTTCATTTAATTCTCAAAGAACATTTTGGTCTTTCGAGCTGAATCTATTCCTATAAATCCTAGTGAAAGTACAAGTATAGTGCAAGTGATTAGTTTTGTTCTGTCATTCATCAAGAAATACCACGACAATCAAAAAAGTCCGACTAATCGCAGTTTAGAGAGCGATCCACCGAGTAGTCATCATCAATCATCACCATTGGCGAAGAAAGGTTAGTTGGTTTTTTGATTCACCAATAAATAATTTCCGTGTCACAAAAGTCGGATACGTTCCTATAAAAATCCCTTACCTTTTTTGATATCTCAACTATCAAATAATTCAAAATTATTGATCTCAGTCGACTTAAAATACAACGCGGTCATATTCAAGCCATGATTACTACCTTGAAAAAAATATTAGACGCAGCAGAAAAAAATCGAGACCAATGTAACATCCATTATATTAAAGCCTCACTCGAATCTGCTCAAAAGGCGTTCGAAAATTTCGATAAAATTCAAAGTCAGTTAGAAGAATTAGAAGAAAAAGAAATAGATAATCGTGTCCATTATGTACAGGGATACAACCTTGAAGTTGCGCGTGCCCAAGCATTAATTCAAGAGCTAGCTCAACCACCAGTTCCATGAATCAACAACCACAAGCTAACGCAACCATCGTTCAAAAGAAAATTGGTTCAACATTACCAACGATACCTGTACCTATATTTGATGGAGCTCCAGAAAATTGGTACTCCTTACTCCTTTTTTAATTTATTTGAAGCTGTACTTAAGGAATTCGAGTTACCAGATGTTAAAAAATTACATTTCCTTCGAACGTCACTCAGCGGGAAAGCTGCAAGCGCTATTGAGTCCCTTGCGTTAACAGATGCAAATCATGAAGTTGCTGTTTCGATACTAAAAGATCTAAATGAATCAACGCGGCGAATGACTCGTCGTCATTGGTCAATTTTACGCGAATACCCACGTTTACAAAAGGACAATGCTGCATCGATTAATCAACTTGTTGACATGATTAACTAGCATAAGAGAGCGTTAGAAAATCTTACTGCACCGGTCTGTTTTTGGGATATTCCATTAGTAGATTTAATTCTATCAAAGCTTAATTCAAGTACTGTATGGCATTGGGAATTGACTTTGACAGATGATAAGAATCCATGTTATAAAGATTTATTAAAATACCTAGGTCAATTGTCCCATTTGTCATGAGCAGCATTGCCTATATACCTGCGAAAAGTTTCGCACGCTGTTGGTAGAAGAAAGACGTAAAGCCTTAGCAGATGCTCAGCTATGTTTTAACTGTTTCGGGAAGAATCAAGCAGTCAAGTCCTGTCTCTCAAAACGATCTTGTAGAAAATGCTCAAAACGTCATTATACTTTATTACATTTTGAGAAGCCGAATAACACATCATCTAATGTAAAACCAGATTCAAATTATGATAATACCGATGTCCGCATCTGACTAGACAACCAAGAAAATGTTGTAAAAAGCCTACCTACACCAAAGGGAAGGCAAATAAGTTTAGTAGTAGACACATTTTCAAATGAGATTATGGTGACAGCATTATTGAACGTGTTAGACAAAAATCAAAGACCCATTTCATGTCCAGCATTACTTGACACCTGTTCTACAACAAACTTCATGACCCAGAGATTAGCAGATATCCTAAGATTGAATACAACCACCTGCCGTTTACCTATCGGCGCACTTAATACTATGACCACTTATTGTAATAAAATGACCATCGCTACCATTACCTCTCGTCTGAAGAATTTTAGAAGGATCTTGACGTTTTTAATTATTCCTACTATTTCGCATATCGTACTAGAGCAACCCATTCATCGAGAAAAATTGAAGATACCTACAAATATTAAGTTAGCTGTCCCAACCTTTTACAAACCAGTACCGATTAACCTACTGCTAGGAGCAGGTACCACGCTATCTGTCTTATGCATCGGAAAAAACAAGATTTCTTTGCCTGAACAGCAAGAACTATACCTTCAAAAAACATTGCTTGGATGGATTTTAGGAGGAGCTGCACCTAGGAGTAAAAACAGTACTGCGCCGCAGAGTCATGTCACGCAGCCAATCAAATTTGATTTAAATAAATTTTGGGAAATTGAAGAATGTCCAACTACCACTACACTTTATCCAGACGAGAGACAATGTGAACTTCATTTTCAAGCACATGTCACAAGAAAACCTGATGGTCGATATGTCGTAGCATTACCATTTAACCCGAATTTTCCAGATCTAGGAGACTCATACCAGATTGCCTTGAAAAGATGGAAAAGTACCGAACGAAAATTAAAACATGTTCCAAATTTAGAAGCCCAAAAAAATCAGGTATTACAAGAATACTTGGACCTCAGCCATATGATACGAGTCAATGTTTCACCATCTGATATTCCGAACTATTACCTACCGCATCATGCCGTGATTAAAAATAGCAGCTGCAGATCAAGGTGGAGAGCATGCAGAGACAATTTGAAGATAATACCGGAAATTTTGTGGAGCGGCTCAACTTCTTAGAAAACCGTACATGTTCTGGACATACTACAAGAGCTGATAGTAAAATCCAAGCCCCCACTTACGACGGCAGCACCTCTTGGACAACCTATCTGCGGCAGTTTGAAGCATCCGCTAGCACTCATCATTGGGCCCGATGGAGAAGGCGACTGCACTGGTATTGGCACTCCGCGGAAGTGCTATGGAGGTTCTGAGATCGTTCCCCGATGGCCAATCATGGAGTTTCCAGCAGATGGTTGAGGCCATGGAACTGCGTTTTGGGGAGAGACATCAGGCCGCCATCTTCAACGCCCAATTGAAACATCGAAGTCAACGCTCCAAGTACAAAGTTTGATGGTTGATGGAGAAATTGAGGGTATCAGTTACTCCCTCTTAATAGACACTGGAGCAGTACGAAGCATAGTCCGACCAGATATCATCAAAGGAGGCTGGGAATCATTGGACAGGTCCTGTGTGATGCAAACGGCCTCAGGAGAACGCTTGCCAATGCTGAGACAACGTGAGGTCAGAGTTCGATTGGGTTCTAGAGAATATCAAATTGTAATCTGGATAGCTAACATCAGGGACGACGCTATAATAGGGCTGGATTTTCTAACAACATTTGACATCTTGATAGATCCAAAAGGGCGAAGGTTGAAGACCAATAGTGAAGAGATCCTCTTAGACGATGGCC
Source organism: Crioceris asparagi (assembly GCA_958507055.1). Classification (NCBI taxonomy): domain Eukaryota; kingdom Metazoa; phylum Arthropoda; class Insecta; order Coleoptera; family Chrysomelidae; genus Crioceris; species Crioceris asparagi. The sequence goes on from OY293828.1 coordinate 51,139,079, forward strand.
ATAATTCAGCTGCCATTCTCCGAATTTCCATTGAAGAGGACGCCAGAGTTCCGGCACGAAGAAAATGTGTTAATGGACGCTATCACTGGTGATACTGTTAGGCAGTTTGTGGGCGTGGTAGAACCCCAACAGCAGAATATACAGCTACTGGTGGGAAGCACCTTGAACTAGTACAAGATGGTCGAATTCCAGTCAGAATCATGAACATGAGCAACCAGGAAGTGGTCCTGAAATCTAGGACGAAATTAGGGACGTGCCATCCAGTAAAACAAGTGATGCACTTGTACAAAGAACGAGGCACCAATAAGAGTAGGTTGCCCTCAACTTTAAAAAAGTTGATATCCGACGCTAGAGTCCTGTCCGGTGGTGAGCAACGACAAGCTGAGGCACTGCTACGAAAATATCAGGACGTTTTCTCCTTGCATGACAATGATCTGGGTCATACTTATCTGGTGCAGCATTCGATATTCACCGGAAATGCCACTCCGATCAGACAAGCAGCCCGACGGCTACTGCTCGCCAAACAGAAAGAGGTTCAACTGCTTGCTGATATGCAGGAGCGGAACGTTATAGAGCCATCCACCAGCCCCTGGGCATCGCGATAGTTCTGGTTCGAAAGAAAGACGGCTCCACCAGATTCTGCGTCCACTATCGCCGCCTCAACAACGTTACAAGAAAGGATTCTTATCCTCTGCCTTGGATCGACGACACCATCGACACACTGGCAGGTACTGAATGGTACTCTACCTTGGATCTTCGCAGTGGCTACTGTCAAGTTGGCATCCAAGAGCAGGATAAAGAGAAGACTGCCTTCATCACACCTTACGGCAATTCAGTGTTATGCTGTTTGGGTAGTGTAACGCTCCTGCCACCTTTGAGCGATTGATGGATACAGTACTAAAAGGATTGTCTTGGCAGACCTGTCTGGTTTAGTTGGATGATGTGATAGTCATGGATAAGACATTTGGCCAACACCTGCGTAATCTGAGGAGTACTTCAACGTTGGAGAGGAGCCAAGTTGAAGTTGAGCCTGCATAAATGCGAACTCTTCCGGAAGGAAGTACGGTACCTAGGTCACGTAGTATCTCCACAAGGAGTCCGACCAGACCCAGCCAAGCTAGCAGCGGTTCAAGAATGGCCCTGTCCAAGGAATGTCTCAGAGCTTCGCAGCTTTCTTGATTTATGTACAAATTACTGCCGATTCGTCAAGGACTTCAGTAACCTGGCTAAGCCATTACATCGGCTGACAGAAAAAGACCAACCATTCGAGTGGAAGCCAGATTGCGAAGAGGCTCTTTGGAAGTTGACGGAATCCTTGTGTACGGCACCCATACTGACCTACCCACAACCAGGTCGCCAATTTTATGTGGATACAGATGCCAGCAATGTCGGTATTGGAGGTATTCTGTCGCAGGAAGAAGACGGTCAGCAAAAGTTCGTTGTCTACTTCAATCGGGTGTTGAGTAAGGCAGAGCGCAATTACTGCACCACAAGAAGAGAATTGCTTGCTGTTGTCAAAACTCTTAGGCATTTCCACAAATACCTGTATGGCCAGGAATTCACTATTCGTACAGATCACGCATCAATGCGGTGGTTGATGAGATTTCGAGAACCGGAAGGACAGCTTGCCTGATGGTTGGAGCAGTTGCAAGAATACAACTTCACGATTGAGCATCGCAGTGGTAAGACGCACGGGAATGCTGACGCACTATCTAGGAGACCCTGCACGACTGCGTGTAAGTAATGCAAGGGGGTAGAAACACTGGACGACGTTCCTGTGAGACCGGTGGCGCTAGTACCGGTGGATGATGAATGGTCCAACGGGGCTATCAGTCGTGAACAGCAGGCTGATCCAGACTTGGCGCCAATAATGAGATGGAAAACGCAGTCAAACCAACGCCCAGACTGGCATGGAGTAGCTGAATTTGGTTCTATCACCAAAACATGGAGTTTTTGGGACAGCCTGAAACTGGAAGATGGTGTGCTACGTTACGAATGGAAGCATCCAGACGGGGAAACATCCACCTCGCTAATAGGAATTCCCAGAGTCAGGGTGGCTCGTGTACTTCGGGAAACTCACGATGGGCTACCTGGAGGACATTTGGTGTTAACAAGACATTGGTGAAAACGCGAGCTCGCTTTTATTGGGTACGATGTCGAGCAGACGTGGAAGAATGGTGCCGACGATGCGATGTGTGTGCCAGCGCTCGCGGATCGCATAGACATACGCGAGGGAAACTTCCGCAATACACTGTAGGCGCACCATTTGAGAGGATAGCCATCGACATAGCAGGGCCGTTTCCTACGACTGATGATGGAAACCGGTACATATGGGTGATAATGGATTATTTTACGATATGGCCGGAGGCATACGCTCTACCCAAACAAGAGGCTGCCACGGTGACACAGGCTCTGGTTGACACCCTATGCCGTTTTGGCATTCTCATGGAATTACATTCAGACCAAGGACAGAATTTTGAGAGCCGCTTGTAGCAAGGGGTCTGTGAGATACTTGGCCTTAGAAAAACCCGAACAACACCCCTGCATCCGCAGTCCGAATGCATGGTCGAGAAGTTCAACCATACTCTCGTCAGCTTTCTGAAAAAGTTCACATCTGACAACCAACTTGACTGAGACCGATATATTCCTTTGGCCTTAATGGCATATCGTGCCGCTGTGCACGACTTTACTAATGAGACCCCAGCTTGCATGATGTTCGGGAGAGAGTTGAGGTTACCCTGCGATTTTCTTTTTCGAAGACCCTTTCCATCAACGGAAGCCACAGATGAGTTCACCAGTCGGTTGCAAGAACAACTACGAGAAGTTCTTGAACAAGCAAGAAAACATATCCGTATGGCCATGGCGCATAAAAACACGGTAAGATCGACGCACTAATTCCGAGAGTTATCAGGTGTAAGACCGGTTTTGGCTATTCAATCCAAAATGAACGATTGGCCGTTCTCCCAAACTGCAATCCGATTGGGAAGATCCGTATACCGTACAGGCGCGACTCAACGATATCGTTTATCGCATCCAACGAACACCCAGGGTAATGTTGAAAGTGGTACATCTAGATCGACTCGCTCCATATCGGGGGACCAACGGTCAAGAAGTTACTCCACCGGATCATGCATGAGTCAGGATTTCGTTCGGGACGAATGAAACTTAAGGAGGAGGCAGTGTACTGAAAATTAAGGTTTCTATTCAATAACATTGGATAGTTAATTAAGAAAAAAGAAAATTCCTCTATATACAACAAACAACAAAAAGCAAGAGAAGGAATTTCACTTGGAATGACCATGGAATGCCAAAGATCTGTCCAGATGAAACCCATGTGTTACGGAATGTGAGGAATAGTTAAATGCACTTCAAATAAGTGGAAAAAGGATGGATCAATCTAATTCCCTATATAAACTGCAAATCTCATACGACGGGTAGATCATTTCTCCTAGAGAACTCGTAGAGTAAAAATCAGTGAAGGTCGAAATCAAATTATTTCCAGCTGAATCATCAAGGAAGAAGAAGAGGACATCTGTAACCAGACCAGACTGCACGTGTCATCGATAAATTTGGTGTCAAATAAGTAGCCAGAGGCGTGCCATAAGATTTTATTTTGGGTAAAAATAAAGTTATTAACCCACAACATCCTAGTTTTCTTGTTATTTTGGCGAAGCGGAGAGTATCCCGAACTGCGATTCAGTTCAGTATCTATTGGACAGAGATGGACTTGCGCATCATTTTAAAAGCATTGTTTTCCATAGATCTAATAATTATTTTCATACTTGTGATACAACACTGATTTTGGGGTGTCAAAAACTAACAAAAACCGAAATAAAAATCCAGGACCGTATTTGAAAAAACAAAGTGGATGATTGCTGCTCAGAGACGAAACGTCGATTCTTTAATTTAATAACGCTATCTTGTAAAGGGCAAAAAGTGGCAATGAAAAAGTTCCATTTATTTTAAAATATCTTTTCAAATGAGGTCAGAAGAATATAAAATCGATTTTGCAAAAATTGTTTTTTTTTTTGGTTAACTTCGGACGTAGTAGGAATTTCTTGACTTTTAAAACTGCATTTTGTTGAGCATTATAATACGCAACTTTGCCCTCATTTAAACAACTTTGTATTTGTTTACGAGATCCTCATACTTAGCCACGAATTTGTAGCACACTGTATAGATACTTTTTTTTATCAGATTTTTTCTTTTATTCTTTCTGTTCATCACAACTACTGTTCTCATGCTTATCTGGAATTATAATACATATTATAAACATTATGGTAATCTAATAACTGTACCTACCTATGTAGCTGCTACAGTAGAGAGAAAACATAAGGTATATTTGTAACAAACAAATCATTATTAAAACATCAATGTTTTTCATACCCAAAGGTGGAGTCTTTTTGCCTGTCAGTGAGGATGTTTGTTCTTCGTGTAAACTGTTATCTATTTCTATTAAACATAGTTTATTCATTTTTTCATCCGAATTTTGCAGGTCGTCTTCTTAGAGTAAATGTAAAAAATTTGTTAGTGCCAATAAAATTTCTATTTATGACTGATAACAAACTTATCATCTTCCATTGCGTATTCTAAATTTAAATCAAAATTAAGTTCTAATAATGATTCTCCTTTAAATTCCAATGGAACAGAGCCTTTTAAATGATTTTTTTGATAAGCATTCTAATCGATACGTCCCCTTTGCTCCATTTAACAGTACTTCTTGGTATAGCAAAGAAATATTAAGTATCAGAACTAATGTTCTTCTCTCTTTGCACAATTATCAATACATTAATGAAGTTTTCTATATTTTGTGCTATTAAAACTACAATTTCTCGTGAACCTTTTCCACTATTCACTACTCGTTTGTATTTTTTGATTAAATTTTTTTTCTGTTTCGCTCAATGTATCTTCAAAATCAAGAAAATTTTACTTTTTTTCTTCTTTATAGTCTTTGAGTTTTAAAAACTGTACGTCTCCAATTCTTCTTCTGTTGAAGACAATTAACATAGCTAAAGAGCAATTTACCAAAAGTTTATATGTTTCTATATCATCTCTGTTATTTTGAAATAACGAAACGCAATTATTTGCTAGTTTGAGACATTCATCTTTGAATAGTTTCACATCGCTCACTAATGGAAATAGTAACGGTTTCTTACATTTTTTTCTTGCAAATCTTTATTTGCAAGAGATGACAATTCAATGGTCCCTTGAGACTCTACTAATTTTCTCATTTTCTACATTTTTCACACCTTGCTCTGTTTCAGCTGGAGAAGGAAATCTAAATCCATGACTCTCTTTTAATATCAATTGGTTCAACTCATCGCACACTGCTTTCAATGAAGTGCCTAAGCGCATGGCGAGATTTGCAGATACAATTTTGATTGAGATTCGTAATAAAAACAAAATTAAAATTCGTTAGATGGATACGTCCTCTAGACTTACTTATACTTATACTTGCTTATACTTCGGTAAGCCAGTAACAGTGGCGAGAGTTCACGCATTCTGCTACTGCAAGCATAAGCCATCTGTTCTCGTATATGTTTTCTTAAATATGATTCACCAAAATGAACATTTGTAAACACGGTAAGGAAACGGCATTGCTGAATGCTGTATAAAAAGTATGATCAGCGATTTTTGGATTAAGTATCCACGAAGATTGTCGTCTTTGGAAAGATGTGCCTAATTTGCTGCAAAAATTATTGTGATTTTGTATAATTAATTATTGATATTTAAATATTTATTAGATAATTATTAGGAAACTTCATGAGAATTGAGTAGTAAACTTGATAGATGAATAAATAGATATAATTTATTCACCGTTAAAATACAAAAATATTCTATGGTTTTTGCAACTAAAGAAGCCAATATGCAAACACACAGAAATAAATAAAATAAATAAAACTTACAATACATCTTTTCTCATTTTGAGGTAATGGATTACTAGATTGTAGCTTTGAGAATAGTTCTATGAAGTACTATTATTTATATGTGAAATTAACACAGATTTTTAATATATTTGTTAAAATGAAATTAATTTAAGGTTTTGACATCGTATGGTAATTTGGTAAAAAATGGAGCATATTAGTTCCAGGAAAAACGGTAGTGGTTGAGTCTTGTAAATTCGATTATAGTTTAGTTGGATTGCCTGGTATTATAGCCGAAAAAATACTTTGTTTTTGATATAGATGGATAATATGTCTCACTAAAGATATACATCAATAAATGTAAATAAGCTTCTTACTAAATGTTTTCTTACATATCGATGAATTCGTTTGAAAATATGTACTATTTCAGGTTTAAAACAGTGCAATGCGAATAGATATTTATCAAATATCAATAATTGATAATTATAAATCTTAGAATTTAACTATTTACAACCGACACGCAAATTTAATATAAGCAGTGTTGCCAAAAAATGGAAGTGAGAAGATTAACGTTACAGTATGGAAGTGCCTTCGTACTGCTGGTGTGTACACATATATAAGTAGAACATGACTGCAGCGCCCATATATAGCTGAACTAAAATGTTCTCCTGCTGAAACAAGTGTTACATGTCCCTTCCACAAAAAAAATAGTATAAGGATAGTAGGAATCTATTTCGTAAGTTCACCAAATTTCAGGCATTTACGTTGTCACGTCCACTTGTGAAAGTGGCAACATTATATATGAAGTCATAGGGTACCCTCTAGTATACGCTCTGGATGTGACATAGTACCTAGCATAATATATATATATATATATATATATATATATATATATATATATATATATATATATATATATATATATATATATATATAATTTAGATAATAGATCTATTAATTAACTTATACCAAAGAAAATGTGAGATGTTTGTTTACGTCTTTAACCTCAAATTTTTTGTTAGTTTCTTCTTTGTTTTTAATTTACATTCATAATTTGTAACAATTAATAAAAAATTTAGTGTCCTGCCAGAGGGACAAAGAGAAACGGTAAAAATATTTTCGAATGCGGTAAGCCATGATGATAAGGAAACAAAATACAAATTGTAATCTCCATGACAACAGTAAAAATTATTCTCTCTGCAGCAATGAATAAATCTAATTTCTTGTTGAAAAATAACAAATTTATTTAAAAAAAAAAACAAAGAAATTAACAAAAATTAAATAAACTAAATAAATAACCAACTAAAAAGAATAGTTAAGAAGTCAACTTATTTTCTATACATTTTTGGGTTCTGAGACGCAACTGCCCCACTGCATTCAATACAATTTCAGGTGTGATGTCTCTTCACTCTTCATTTCATTGTGATAAACTTTATTTTTCAGGAATCCCCATAAAAAATAATCCAATGGATTAAGACAAGGCGATCTGGCAGGCCATCTCACAGGACCATGTGTTCCGATCCATCTGTCAGGAAAACTTGTATTTAAGAATTCTCGTGCCACTGCAGAGTTGTGAGCTGCACAACCATCTTGCATAAACCATTTAATTTTTCGCAAGGTCGCAAGAGGTATTTCTTCCATAACTTCTGTTAATAAAAATGTTTGTTTGTTCTATTGAAAACCCCACTATTAGTAAATGATGTTTCATCTGTCTATAAAATAGTATCTTGAAATGATAATTGCTCTAACATGGTTTGGTACCAATTACAAGATTCAAGTCGACGCTCGGAATCTCCAGGACGTAACTTATTGACAATTTTAAATTTATAATCATGGTACTTGTGCTTCTTAAGGATTTTCTGAACCCACGATGCGCTAATACCACACTCGTTGCCAATGGATTTTGAAGAAAGTTCGGGATTGATACTCACTTGTCCCAATACGTTAATTTAATGTTATAAATTTGTGACACGATATTTTGTTCGCTTTTTCGAAACACATCCAAATTCTGACAAGTTTCTTGAAATTGAGTAAAGTGTTTTCCTTGTTGGCGCATTTCTTTCTGGATACAATCTAGCATATTCCTTCACTGCTATATCAACATTTCTATAGAATCTAATGTAAACGTCATACATATCCATTTTTTCACTGTTATTATAAAGCACCATTTTCTATAATCTTTATATCAAAACGGAACATCATAATGTATTAACATTGAAATGTCAAAGAAGGACATATTGATACTGTTGCCATGTTGATGAGATATTTGGTTTTCTTACCATGGCCTACCGCATTCGAAAATATTTTTACCGTTTCTCTTTGTCCCTCTGGCTTTAAATTTTGAATGTTATACATTGTTGTAAAGGAGATTTTTTGTTCCATTCAATGGTATAAAAAACAAATATGGCGCCCGTTAGAAAAACATAACTTGTATAGCATATCTCTGAAAATAAAAAAGATAAAATATTTCTAACAATTCCATCACCTTCGTCTTAGTGCATTACTTAAATACGCAAAATTCCAGCTTTCTTCTCCAAATAGTAATTGAGAAATTGAATGAAAACCTAATCGATAATTTTCAGTTTTTTCAAAATATTTCAGGAACCTTTGATTCTTTTTTAATTTGCAGACCGGAATATTGAAGAGGTGTAATTCACGCAACTTTTCTTCAATTTAACCATCCTTCAATTTAGAGGCATTTTTTTAAGTGAAATTCTTTATATAAGTCAACGTTTCGACGAACTACTCATCTTCATCAGGACACTAAATTATTTATTAATTGTTACAAATTATGAATGTAAATTAAAAACAATGAAGAAACTAACAAAAAATTTGAGGTTAAAGACGTAAACAAACATCTCACATTTTCTTTGGTATAAGTTAATTAATAGATCTATTATAAAATTGTAGCTACATTTTGATATCAATGCAAACTGTAGTTTGCCTACAGAAACCTTATTTACAGAAAAATGTTGGATTTTCAAGGTTACGTAATGGTTTTTCCCGATTAATTTAAAAATATGGCTTGAAATTAATGAGATATTTTACATAATACAATCCTAAAATGATAATCAATCATTTGAAAACGTTTTTAACTCGTAAGAGGCTGTAATATTTATATTATCAAAATATGTAACACCAAGTAGACGGATTTCACAATTTATTTTTTAGACTCTACCAATTTATAAATACCTAAGTCATATAAATGTCAGATAAATAGCTAAGAGAAACCAACAATGTAATAATAAACGTGATAGTAAAATCATTTTTTATTTAAAAAGCATGCAATCAACTCTACTTTTATTCGAAAATTGTACATTTTTAAGGCATTAATAATATTCGTCAAACGTGTAACTAACGTATACTCTAACTAAACGGGAACATGGTAGCGGTATTTCTCTCACAACTAACAAATGTCATAAAGTCATAACTCACAATCACAATGTAAGTGACAATGGCTGTGTTCAGGGAGTCGCTATCTGCACTATCAATGCAAACCATGGAGTTATAATATTTAGCATAGTGTAGGCAAGTCCTATGCAGCACTGCAATTGGATATGGTCCATAGATAAAAAGTGATAGAGAATATCGTGTCCGTGTCTGTCTTTGTTTCATGACACATTTTGATAACAAATGAGTATTATTGTTTTGTATACTGAATAGAAAATAAATACGTAATTTATTACAAATCTTATTGTCCTCTAAAAATAGGTCATTTATTATAGTAGGTACATACTAATTCTAAATTTTAGGTCATTTAATTTGTCACTTTCATGTTTTAGGCCTTTAGGCGAATATCTATGTAGTTTTGTACTAGGTGAAAGTTATATAGACTGCTGTGATCGTGAAGAGGTTCTTACTCAGAAATATTTGTCATTGGTTAATATTTCTGAGGTTTCACTTACAATTTTGAAATATATATTTTTCATTTCAACAAGGAATCCTTATATAAACGCAGTATTCTTTCTGTATAATGGCAAATTAGATTGACATCATTTGATGCAAGGTTTAACTTTTCAAACCAATTTTTCAATTCTAATTTATCGGAATTTTTTAAAACCAACAAACTTAAGCATTGCTCAAAGTGAATTCTTTTCTTTAATGTATAAACAATAAATCCAGCGTTATATTTTATGATGTCGTCAAGATATTCTGACTGAAACCATTTATTTTTCTTGGAGTATGTTAAAACTACTATGAAGCATGTCATCGAATAACAAATAATATTGTAACGTTTAACCCTGTGCTAAACGTTGTGGGGTGAATTCACTTGTGTAATACTTAAAAGTTCGCAATGGTTTATTTTCACACACTCTATACACGACCTTCTGTTGTAGTACAATTGTCACCACTTGTCACCTTGACAATATAAACGGTCACTGTCTTTACCGACTGAACTACTATTAACAACTGATTTCACAGAATGACTGTTATCAACTGACTTTATAAGACTGACTGTGTGACCCGTGATCGACACGGCCTTATATATCTGAATTATGACATGACATTCATAGAGAATATTCTATGATTATCTAGACGCACATCATAATGTTCTAGAGGCTTGTCAAACTGATAATAGTGTGACAAACAGTACCTCACATACAGTTTCTGGAAGGATCGAGAATAGATCTACTAATTCTAGAAGTAATTAATGAACCACACAACCAACAGTTATAGTAATAAGCTAGAAGAAATAAATAGAGACTAAACGAATAAAAACAGTAAGAACATGACTACCTATCCACCATACACTGCCCTCAATCTCATCTGGGGGAGCTCCTTGCATCCTCTTGTCCCAATCCTCACTCTAGCCTCCTGAGGAAGACAGTTTACTCGATGGTACTCTTCGTTCATCAAAATGTTTCACCAAAGTACGACTACTTCCTCCTATGGGTGAACACCTTCGCACAGGTGATTTGCTTCTACACAAGCTAATGCTATTCCTTGTTGCCATACAACCTTCACCACTACGTGATCTTGAATTGCGATCATGCGATCTAGGTATGTGGCAGGAAGATGAAAACTTATGACAGTATATTTCGTTACTTTCAGTATTGCGTCGACATCTGTGACTGTGTCTGCACATTCGTCTGCGGCTAATGCACCTGCTCCTTCGTTATAGACTGCTACGTTTCGTGCCTCGGTCATTCCTTAAACTCATTCGGCTTCTTTTATTGCGGGCGTAGCACCTTCTACCACAGAGAGATGTAGACTACCGCAAAGTAAAATGTTTTTCATACGTCCGCTGTTGCCTACATTGCCTGATACTTCTTTGAGATCTGGAAGTACTGTGCCTTTTTCTTCTACTGTTTGAACTCTCTCCAGAGATATTGCGCTCCTTCGCCCTAGTTCCAGCATCTTCCCTCTTAGCATCAGGGTCGTTATTTAGGCTGTCCTTGTACGAACAATAATGAAGTTTCTGTTGGACGCTGTTTACTATCTTATTTAATTCTTGCCAGGTCTTCTTTATATTCTAGTCTAATTCTTGCATGTTCGTCTTTATATTCTTATCTAATTCTTGTCTGTTCTTCTTCATATTATTGTCTAATTATTTCCTGTTCTTCTTTATCTTGTCTAATGTTGGTCCGTTCTTCTTTATATTGTAGCATAATTCTTGCATGTTTTTCCTTACGTTCTAGTCTAATTATTCCCCATTCCAATGGTTTATTTTCACACACTCTGTACACGACCTTCTGTTGTAGTACAATTATCACCACTTGTCACCTTGACAATATAAATGGTCACTGTCTTTACCGACTGAACTACTATTAACATCTGATTTCACAGAATGACTGTTATCAACTGACTTTATAAGACTGACTGTGTGACCCTTTTTTTTGACGTGGGAAACTGTGAGAAATCTTGCATCAGTTTGGGTTAACTCGTTAAAGTCCGCCCAAACCGCCTGGCACCACCGACCAGGAGAGTCCCTCATGGATGCGCACATGGGTGGACTGTCAGATTCTTACTGACTAAAACTCACAAACCCTTTTATACTCACTCTGCTTCGCCTTGCCTAGGCTTTGAAGCTAGGTCCTCTCGGGTGCTCCACTCCAGCACCTCCCGTCTCTTTTTGGTTCGTCAATGAGTGGCTCTCTATTCTTGGTCCATGCTTCCTCTGACCCATGTTTCGTTTTTTCTACCTGCAAAAATTGTGTTTATTATTTTGTCCTTTCTGTTTTTAACTTACCAGTCTTCGATAAAGAGCTGATTTCTTGGCCTTCTTTTCCTTTTATCGATTGTTCTTCCATCGTAGTCCACAAGTCCTCTTAATTCGGCGTTTGGATGCTCTTCGGCTCTTTCCAGCACTTTCGCGGCTCTTGTCTTCATGACATCCAGAATTGGCGTCCAATTTTGGTCTTCATATATTGTCCTGTTCCTGATGTATCTTGGGGCGTCCAGAGCTGCCCTCAGCGCTAGATTTTCTTGGGCTTGGATCTTCTTTCTGTTAGTTTTTGTGGTACAACCCCATACCACGCTAGCGTATGTCATTATAGGCAGCAATACTCCTTTAATGATCCTCAGCTTTATTTCCAGTGCTAGTTTGCTGTGTCTTCCTATGAGTGGCGCCAGTGCTCTCTTTGCCCCTTTAACTTTTCCTATTTGAGCCTTTACATGCTCGTCCCATCCCAGTCTCTTATTTAGGATCACCCCAAGGTATTTCACTTTCTTGGACCAACTTACTGGATGTCCTTCCATCTTTACATGTGCCTTTTCTTTTTTGGCCGTTCCTCCTATCAAGATTGCTTGCGTCTTTTGTGTGTTGATCTTCATGCGCCACTTCTTGCAGTATCCTAGCAGGTTATCCGTTGCTCTCTGTAACCTGCACACCACATTTTTGATTTGTATCTTTTGCCGCAAAGGCTGTATCATCAGCGTACTGCGCTGACATTATTCCTGCATTTCTCGGTAGGTCTGCCGTGTACACCGTGAACAAAGTTGGTGATAAGACCCCTCCCTGGAGCAGTCCAGATCTCACTAGTCTGGATACCGATCTGCTCTATTTTATTCTCACCTGGAAACTACGGCCTCTAATATAAGAGTCTATCAGTTGGATCATCGCTGTTGATACATCAAAGCCTTTCAGTTTATGTACCAAGCCGTCATGCCATACTTTATCGTAGGCTTTTTCCATATCAAACAAAATGACCCCCGTCATTTGTTTCTTTTCCCTACCTTCTGCTGCGTATTCTACTAGCCTCAGAATCTGCAGTTCTGTCGAGTGTTTTTCTCTGAAACCGAATTGTTCGTCTGGGAGGATTCCTAGATCGTCTAGTTCCTCTTTCAGCCTTATCAGAACCACCTTTTCGACTACCTTGCTAATGCACGGCAGTAGACTGATGGGTCTGTAGCTAGTCGGCTGCTTAGCACTTTTTCCCTGTTTTAGTAGCATCTTCACTTCAGCGTTTTTCCAGTTTCTTGGGAAGTATCTCAGTTCCATAATTGCGTTGGTTATTTTGCACAATGCATCTAGTGCTTCCTCTGGTAGTTTCTTCAACATTAGATTTGTGATCCCATCTACTCCTGGAGCTTTCTTAATCTTTTTCGTTTTTATTATGCTTTTTATCTCTTCTAGATCAGTTTTTCGGATTCTCCCCCCCGGGTCTACCCCCCTCGCGTATCCCACTGATCTTTCTACTTGCTCGAGGAAATTATTGTCTTCCATATTTTCCGGAATTATCTCCACATTGAATTGTTCTTCCATTCCCTTTGCAAATAGTTCCACTATTTCTTCATCGGTGTACACGAGACCTCCAACTCCATTTTCTAATGGAGGTATCTCCATTTTCCTATTTCTCAGGATCTTTTGCAGGTTCCAGAATCCCGTCTATTTTGGGTCCATCTCTTCGAGTTTCCTGTCCCACTGGGCATTCATATGTTCTTGCAATCTTCTTTTAACCGCTTTTTCCAGTTGTTTGGATCTTTCTATATTTGTTATCGTTGGGTATTCTATAGCCTTTCTTCTCCCTTATTTTTGAATCTAATGATTCTCTTCAGCGCTTCCGGTATGTCTCCATATATTGTATTCGTCGCCCCCCCTTGGGTTTTTACCTCACTCTTTTTCAGCGCATCTAATATTTCCCTTTCTAGTTTTATCACTACTGTCTCTAATTCTTCCTCTGTTTCGATTTTCTTCATGACTCCCGTTTTCCTTCTCAATATCCCTCTAAACTTTTTCCAGTTTTTCTTTGATCTCTTCTCTTGTTCTCCTGTATCTCCACTATCCAACTGTGTGACCCGTGATCGACACGGCTTTATATATCTGAATCATGACATGACATTCATCGAGAATGCTCTATGATTATCTAGATGCACACAATAATGTTCTAGAGGCTCGTCAAACTGACAATAGTGTAACAAACAGTACCTCACATATACTGGCTGTTCCAAAATTCAAAACATTAGCCTGGCCGGGGTTAGAATGGCCGTCGAAAATTGACGGATATATGGACTCGATATATGAATATGACATTGACTGATGAGATAATTTAAGCCTGGCCAGGCTAATGTTTTGTATTTAGAAACACACTGATAGTTTCTGGAAGGATCGACGAGAATAGATCTACTAACTCTAGAAGTAATTAATGAACCATACAACCAACAACTATAGTAATAAGCTGGTAGAAATAAATAGAGACTAAACGAATAATAACAGTAAGTACATGACTACCTATTCACGTTACAATATATATTTCATTTTGTTATTTTCGGCAGAAGTCGTTAACAGAAGTGTGAGATCTTCAAGTGCGTAAGTGGCAGAAGCAGGAACTAATACATTCCCATTATTAAGAAGTAACTTTTTAAAAGCTAATTGAAACTGAATCTTGTGAGGATTATTATTAAATCAATGTATTCTCCTAATAAGCGCAATAAACATTTCAACGTGTTCTTGAAATAATTTATATGATAAAGAATATTTTACTCTTTTTTGTGTGAGAAGTTTTTCACATGAAATAGATAAACATCTTGAACAAATAATGAAAACTAAAAAGCCAGTTCGAACCGACATTGATGTAAGAATAGGCCTGCGAATAGTAATATAAACCTGAGGTTGATTTAAATACTTCACATTGGATTGTTTAAATTTACTAATCTTAACTTTAACTGGTACTTACAACAATTTCTAATTGTTCTATGTAACTAATATATACTTTAATTTTTGTTTCAGGTAATGATTTTTCAGTTTTCAACTGTTTTACAAAACGGATTCTTGCTATTTAACAAATAAAAAAGGTCATTGAAGTTTTTCAAGAATTTAGGTATATGTACCTACGTTGAAGCATTTTTAAATTCACTATCCTTTATTTCTAATTTAAGTTAGTTTACTGCTGCTGAAGTACTTGAACTTAAAACTTGCGCAGCGAGACAAAGTATCTTTTTTTCATTATTAATATATTGTTTGCCATTTAACTATTAACTATTTTCCTATTTACAAATTAGAAAAACATAACCGCTTCAGATTTCTATTTGAGTTTGGATGACGGCTGAGTCGGATGCGAATGCCCGCCAAGCTAGGCTTGGTGGGCATCCCCCTATCCGCCACCTGGGGAAGCGTCCTCTAGGGGTTAAGGTTCCCCCAAGGGCCTGCTCTATGCTATATATTATCTCTATGATGCAAACGCTACCGATGCCCTATGCTGTTCATGGAACTAATTGTGTGTTGGTGATAGCAAGCTCCATGAACACTATTTTGCATTTTTGCGT
Organism: Crioceris asparagi; assembly: GCA_958507055.1. Classification (NCBI taxonomy): domain Eukaryota; kingdom Metazoa; phylum Arthropoda; class Insecta; order Coleoptera; family Chrysomelidae; genus Crioceris; species Crioceris asparagi. The sequence continues at coordinate 51,154,648 of OY293828.1, forward strand.
TCACATTCTGTCACTTGCAATCACATTGAAATTAAGGAGTTAAGGCACAAATTGAGATAAGAAAACTGACTTATTTTTGTCTATGAAGAGACTCGTCTAAGAAACGTATTCTCACTAAAGCTGAAATATGTACATATTGAAACTACTTAGCAGTAACTTAAGTAATGACGAACATATCTATTTGCCATGCCATGACTTTTAATTTCAAACCTGCGCATATCTCTGCCTGAGACTCTGGTTTAGGCTTATAATTTTCTGCACGTTTGTGCAACCCTCAATATTGGTGAACATCTTGTTAGTTTTTTCACAGAATGGTCATTTTAATATCATTGTTATAAGTAAAAATTATCACTTAAAATGTAAACTTTTAATAAATTTTGGGTTAAATAAATATTATTTGTCATTGATTTCTTTAAAATTTACGAAGCGTTAGTTTTTCGGTGTAAATGTATCTCAAAAACTTGATTGAAAATAGTTCCAATAATAATAAGGATTGAATAATTAGAATAAATCAAACGTAGACATACTGGTATACGAGTATACTCTTGCAGAAGAATTTGGTGACCACTGCATCTTAATTGCACTTGAGTTTCCTCATCGCGTGAAAATATTTCAGTTAAATCATTTATTCAACTTATTCCATTAAATAGAGACTTATCCCTGAGCTTTAGAAAACTGTCCGTATTATAAACGATTATCGGTTTGTTATGTCAGTGTCAGTATGAAGTCTATGTCAGATATACAGTATTCCTGTCATTGTGGCTTGCAAACGCAAACACTCCATACACTACCTCGGAAGAAATAGTGTTGACAGCATTCATTTATGACGTGACACACAAAAATTCTTCACGATAGCGTCTGTAGTACTATCATTGAGCTCCGTGAACAGCTGATAATGCGAGATGGTTCAGATAGCGACTCCCTGAACATAGCCAATATGTTGTAAATCATAATTTTGGGTTATGTTTATGTTATTTAATCAATATTCATTCTAATTAAGTGATTTTAATAATTCAAATTGGTCCAAATGACCAAAATATACCTGGAAACATTAACTCTAAAGAGAGACAGAAACCTTTCCCTTACCCTCAGATAGGTAAATCAACTTTTATTTTCGTAGAAGTGTCAATTTATAGCATGGGTTATTACCCATTATCTCAAATTCAAATATTCAAGTAAGATCAAAACTATATTTTCGATATGGAACGACAATGTCGGACAATGGGATCCATCACTGGAATTACGCACGAGCATGGAGAGTATATATACGTCTCTGTTCTCTGGTATATAGGTATTCTCTGGCAGATCGTCGAATATATTACTCTATGGTTATGTTGCGCCAATTTAATTATGTGTTGTGGTAGACAAACAGTAATGTTATGGAATTGCTGTTGCTGGCTAACAGATATACATAAGTATAGTTCAAATCGAGAAAAGTTGAGATAGCAATAGTACTCATCGGTACGGTTCAAATCTTGAAAGCCAAATACATATTTTTTTTTTAATTTCACTTGTTACTATTGACTAGGGGCAAGAGAAGGAAGGTGGACAATTTTACAATTGACGATGACGATCAAAATGCGTTAATATTGCGTATCATAAATGCAGGCTCGCCAGATTTACTGTAAATGAGGGTTATTATTATAATACGTCAAGTTGTAATTTCAAGGAAGGAATTTTGGGGGCAGTGAGAAGCGATAGAATCACTTGATAAAAACACCATTAAAACAAAATTCTTATACAAAACAACATCCTAAAAATTGTATCGGTGTGGCTCTAACTGAGCATATGCGAAATATTTGAGTTGATTTTTGTTGAGTTTTGCAGAATATTATATAATAATTAATTCATCTGTGAGATTATCTATAATAGGTAGCGAATTATATCTAATATTATTGATTTGAGTTGACACCGGAGTAGAGTCATTTTCAACTCTTCTCGTTATTGCGTTATCACTGAAAATTAATAATAATAATACTTAATAATTAAAGTGTGTGGATATCCATTTTCTATTAATATATTCTTTCACGAGATCATGTTTTCTCACTCAGTGAGTGATGTGAGATTTTTTCTATTCTATTTTTTAACCCTAAAATCAAATTGTTTTTTCTCTAATTGGATGGTTAGATTTAAAATGAATTTACCTATTGGAACATACGGATTTTTTATACCAATTCAGTATTATTCTTCCATCGTTCGTTTTAATCAATTTTGTGTCCAAGAATGGAACAGACATGTTGTTTTATTCTTCACAAGTAAATTGAATGTGGTGGTTATATTTACGGAATTTGTTGAATGTTACATTGACCATCTCCTTCAGGACGGCGCAGATTATATCATATCATCCGCATATTTCTTAATAAAAAGAAAATCAAACGGTAATTGTGAACAAATTTGATCCAGTAAATAATCCATGATTAATCTTATATATTTTAATAATATTATATATATATATATATATATATATATATATATATATATATATATATATATATATGAAGATATCTATATTTCATAAATGAAAGAGTATATATAATATATAATAATGATAGATGCTCTACACCTTTGTGCTTTTATTTAGTTGGACACAACCACCACTAGAAGCGGATCACGTGATTTCAAGCTTGTTAGCTTTCATCAGCGCCACATAAGTGGAAGCTGTATCCAACTAGACAAAAGCAACTGGAAGATAGTCGGAATTTACCAGACCAGATCTACCAGCGGGACACACTTCGCGCCACCTAGGTATTGAGAGCCTAATTACGTTTAACGTAAGGATATGTGTAAATGAAGATATCTATATTTCATAAATGAAAGAGTATATATAATATATATAATAATGATAGATGCTCTACACCTTTGTGCTTTTATTTAGTTGGACACAACCACCACTAGAAGCGGATCACGTGATTTCAAGCTTGTTAGCTTTCATCAGCGCCACATAAGTGGAAGCTGTATCCAACTAGACAAAAGCAACTGGAAGATAGTCGGAATTTACCAGACCAGATCTACCAGCGGGACACACTTCGCGCCACCTAGGTATTGAGAGCCTAATTACGTTTAACGTAAGGATATGTGTAAATGAAGATATCTATATTTCATAAATGAAAGAGTATATATAATATATATAATAATGATAGATGCTCTACACCTTTGTGCTTTTATTTAGTTGGACACAACCACCACTAGAAGCGGATCACGTGATTTCAAGCTTGTTAGCTTTCATCAGCGCCACATAAGTGGAAGCTGTATCCAACTAGACAAAAGCAACTGGAAGATAGTCAGAATTTACCAGACCAGATCTACCAGCGGGACACACTTCGCGCCACCTAGGTATTGAGAGCCTAATTACGTTTAACGTAAGGATATGTGTAGATGAAGATATCTATATTTCATAAATGAAAGAGTATATATAATATATATAATAATGATAGATGCTCTACACCTCACGTGATCCGCTTCTAGTGGTGGTTGTGTCCAACTAAATAAAAGCACAAAGGTGTAGAGCGTCTATCATTATTATATATATTATATATACTCTTTCATTTATGAAATATAGATATCTTCATTTACACATATCCTTACGTTAAACGTAATTAGGCTCTCAATACCTAGGTGGCGCGAAGTGTGTCCCGCTGGTAGATCTGGTCTGGTAAATTCCGACTATCTTCCAGTTGCTTTTGTCTAGTTGGATACAGCTTCCACTTATGTGGCGCTGATGAAAGCTAACAAGCTTGAAATCACGTGATCCGCTTCTAGTGGTGGTTGTGTCCAACTAAATAAAAGCACAAAGGTGTAGAGCATCTATCATTATTATATATATTATATATACTCTTTCATTTATGAAATATAGATATCTTCATTTACACATATCCTTACGTTAAACGTAATTAGGCTCTCAATACCTAGGTGGCGCGAAGTGTGTCCCGCTGGTAGATCTGGTCTGGTAAATTCCGACTATCTTCCAGTTGCTTTTGTCTAGTTGGATACAGCTTCCACTTATGTGGCGCTGATGAAAGCTAACAAGCTTGAAATCACGTGATCCGCTTCTAGTGGTGGTTGTGTCCAACTAAATAAAAGCACAAAGGTGTAGAGCATCTATCATTATTATATATATTATATATACTCTTTCATTTATGAAATATAGATATCTTCATTTACACATATCCTTACGTTAAACGTAATTAGGCTCTCAATACCAAGGTGGCGCGAAGTGTGTCCCGCTGGTAGATCTGGTCTGGTAAATTCCGACTATCTTCCAGTTGCTTTTGTCTAGTTGGATACAGCTTCCACTTATGTGGTGCTGATGAAAGCTAACAAGCTTGAAATCACGTGATCCGCTTCTAGTGGTGGTTGTGTCCAACTAAATAAAAGCACAAAGGTGGAGAGCATCTATCATTATATATATATATATATATATATATATATATATATATATATATATAT